>OY856412.1:89762500-91051250 GCA_963693085.1 Alisma plantago-aquatica
CGACATCAAATGTGACATTATACGTCATTTTTGTACTAGTATCTAATAAATATATGGGTACAATGAATGAGACAAGATGATTATGGGTTGCAAATATATATTAAATCATAAAATGTCATGTCTTGATAATATTTGAACCTTTAACAATGTAGATGTTTTTTGTATTTCACGCACATATTTTGGTTGAACCCATGTACACATCATAATAATATGCTAATCATGTTGTTTGTCAAAATTTTTGGTTAGATTCATAAGTGGACAATGAAGAAATGGACTATTGTAGGAATAAGCCACAAGGTAGAATGTTGATGATACTTGGAGGATTATATGGTTTTTTTTCAATCATTTCCTTTCAGAGAAATTACTATTATTTCCCTTTTTTAGAATAATGTAACTACTTGCAAGAGATCTTGTATTCGATATTTGTTTCAATAATGTTGGATCTAGGGCTCTAGAGGAGGGGTGAATAGAGCTTAAAAAATTCTCACAAAATATGTTAGACCTTCAAATTATATCAATCAAAACCAATAGATTAAGAGAAATTTTAAGTCCTAGCTAAACAATCATAGCAAGGATGAGAGAAATTGAAACATGCACTTGGACAAGGTGGCTTATAGTGGTTCCACTCTCCAAACTAGGAGAGAGTCAATCCACTACCTAGAGAGGTCAACCTCTAGGACTGCAATCAGTGTATATTTATATTACATTCATCAAAGATACAAGGAGACCACCATACATCCAAGGACTTACCTATTCAAGATAAGCGTCTTCCACCTACACAAGAACTTACCCACTTGATCAAGATGTCTTCAGCCTTCAACAAGGACTTGCCCACACTTGAATCAAGTCTTTGGCCTTGAAGGAATTTGCCCACTCTTCTTGAATCTTGTCCTTGCCCTTCTCCTTCACCTGGATAAGATCTTCATCTCATCTTCAACCTTGAAGAAGAACAACAACAACTTCACCTTCACTTGAAGTAGCTTGCTTCACCTTTGCTTCTTTGAGAAAAGGGGGTAGGGAAGATGGAATGGAATGAGAGCTTTACAAGAAAAAGGAAGTATCTCTCTTACAACTGGCCTAACTCACTCATAATCATGAAATTCTTTGTAAATTAGAGAGAACAAGAGGCTTAAGGAGTTGCAACACACTCAAGTATAGCAAGGACTTAGCATAGAATGAATGATCAAACTTGGAATGAACTCCAAGGGGTCCTATTTATAGTTGGGGGAGTTCCATTGAGTGTGGGATCACTTAAGCGTAAAATATAGCCATTTTCCAAGTTACAACAGATCTATTCTCGCTCAAACCAACTCATCAACAGTTATAATCCTTTTTCGGCATTTTGCGTACAGTACATTTGGTTGAGTTTCAATAAAAATAACTCAATCGATCCACTAAGTGACAAAGCCAATTTTCAAACTATCCATCGAGTTTTTTTTGGAAAACTCGACTGACAAATCAAAACCAATTTTTCCTAGTTGATCGATTGGTCTATTTTTGTGAGTGTGCAACTTGACCATTTGGTTTCTCTAGAAAATCCATCACTTGATCGGTCGAGTTTCCAACTCGACGATAAACAACCTATGAAAAAATTTCTAAATTGACATTTGAGCGATCAAATGTTGGAATTAAGTTTCCCTAATTTTTTCACATCTTAGTTACAAGTCATATCACCAATACAAGTGATTACAAAAATCATCAAAGGTCATTTAGAGTGATTTCCCATAATGCACACTTGCATTGCTTTTGACTTGAATTTGAACAAGCTAGGGGTTGTGTAGTTTGATCCTTTTCATGTACTTAAACCATGAAATCAATCATGAAAAAACATATTAGATACATAGGAATGGAATGGTTAAGCTTATCAAAATATGTACAATGTAAAAATCTCAAGTCAACAAACAATACTTTCATTTAAAATTATAAATTGTTATCGATTATTTATTATTAATTTGGATCTTAGAAATATTGTATAGTGACTCTTGCCCTTGGATCCACCTTAACAGGAATAATGGGAGGAGGGATTCATTATAATTGATATCAAATTCGAGATTTATATAAATGACATGTAATAGTTAATAGTTTCCAAAACTTTATAGAACTATAAGGGAATTATTAGGGTTTGTTTGAAATGTAATGGCGTCTAGGATTGGACACAAATTGAGGGATGGAAAAAAAATTCTCCACAACACCGGGTGGTCTATAATGACTCTTGTTCCATGACTCTAGGTTTTCTCATCAATATTTCAATTGTACTCAACCCATGTTGTCCCTAAACCCTACGAACCTAATATGAACTTTTATCTTCAAAACTAGGGTTCCATGATGATTAGGGTTAAGTAATAATCCATCAAATAATGAATATAAAATTCTAATTGAATATTTAAAGTTATGAAATGTGTTTTCTAAGTGTACAGTTCTTATAAAAAGAAACACTTTGAAATTCTAGTAACCTATTGATAAGCTTAGATAACCTAGTTTGACTATGAAGGACCATAGTAAGATAGAGGGATAAGAATATCTTATTGTAAGGAAGGAAATCCTTAAAAACCATGACATTAGGTATATGATAGTAGTGAAGGAGAGTCATACTCATATATGTACAAACCATAAGTGGAAGTAAGATAAGAAAAAATTAAAACTGACCTGTCAATCTAGATGAAAAATCATGATCATGGATAGATAAAAGATAATGGAAGGTAGTACAAAAGTATGTGCAAGACAAATCTAAGTGAAGATAATTTTGATGTTTATAGGTATATCACCTTGGTTTGAAGGAGGGACCTGGTATCCTTGAATTTGAAAATCATAGACTAGTACATATCAAGTATTGGATCTTATCCAATGAAATACCTTTATGATCCCTAACACGCCTAAGAAGAAGGACATGATATGTTCCACCTACATACTATAACGAATAGTTAGGATTTTTTTGGAAATTAATTAGGTTGCAAGAACTTTATTTTAAAACCTACCTTTGGTGACGTTTAGGGCATAACCATGCATATATATATATATATATATATATATATATATATATATATATATATATATATATATATATATTCCTACCTTACATGAGAAGAAACCAGAGGCGTTTGATTAAACTTACACACATGGATAAATACTAGTCAATCTAGGTATGTAAGTGGTGACTTGTAAACAAGTTCTTACTCCCTAGAAGCAAGGTAGATTTCTTAAACCACCTCCTTATTTTGTTAAAATTTCTTTATGACTGATTCACCATACAATTGTGATGAGGATGATGACCGATCACTATAGTAGGATTATATTTGTTATAAAAGGAAAATATGGTTGACTAATAGGGGTTTGTTGAGGGCTTAGTGAAGAGGATATTTTTAAGTCTAATAATAATACATGTGGTCAAGACATATTGGTAAGAGATCCCTCTAGAGAAAAGTAAGGAATAAAGGAAGGATGGGAAGTACCAAAGTTATAAGTCTATGTATGTCACCTTTTTGGGGTAATATAAAATGACAAACTGGCATGATTTAAATCTAAAAAGAAAATATATTATTGCAACTTCCCTAAGTTTTCAAGAGTACCCTAAGTGAAGTTTCCTTCCCTAAAAGAAAATCACTTTTCTTCTAGTACTTGGAGTACTACCCTATAGGATGTATCTACAAAAATTTTTAAACAACCTTGTGATGTTTTATGGATGAGATGGATTGAGCCTAGGTAATTTATATGAAGATCCTAATGAAGTTCAATCTAGGAAAGGAAATGAAAGAACCAATCATGAAATCTAAGCATATGTTGATCATACCAGACTGGGTGGTAAAATCCATTTTAACATATGGTAATGATTGTGGATAAGTGAAACACATAAAGGCAGTAGTATTGTAAGACCTGAATGAGTTTGGTGACCTGACTTAGTCACCAATTTTACATACTAATAAATTTTCATCAATACAAGTGTGTCAGGTGCAAGAATTCTTGCAAGTATGTATGGTACACAATGATTATGTCAGTATGTGAAAGATAAGAGATCGGTTGTTACATAAGCAAATACCTAAGACATAAACTCTCTTTTAATTAATGGTGTTCAAACATATTGCTATTCATCCCAAGTGAAGGAAAATACATTTTTGAGTCAGAATAGTCTCAAGCTAGTGAGACCATGATATGAGGCTAAAGATCCTAACCCCCTAATGTGAAATAAGAAAACACCTTCCTTTATAGATGAGTTGAACCACCTTGTTTTTTGTTTTAATAGATGAGATACTTCTGGATGTACTATAATGACCTAAAGATAATAATGAGATATGTTGTGATAAGGTGGTGTATTATATTAGGAACATAACTTATTATAACTACCTAATTAAAATATGCATGTTAACATAATTGTGCACCACTTTGGTGTCTTGAACAAGTAGTTTCAGATTAAGCATGTAAATATGCATATATATGTGGGATTAAGAGAGAACGATTCCCCCCCCCCCCGCTCCCACACCCGTGGTGGAGGCCGAATGCCTGGGAGGGTGGTAAATCAAGGTGGAAACTGGGATTCAAACATGGGTCCCTTTGTTAGGGGACACCATGCTTGACCACTTGAGCCACTCCTTGTTATCTATGCATATATATATATATATATATATATATATATATATAGAGAGAGAGAGAGAGAGAGAGTCAGGCAAGAATACACTCGAGTGTATAGATTACACTGTACACCTCAATGATTTTTTCTTATCTAGACCTTGTCATTCCAAAATCCAATCCATTGATCTTCATTGTTACAATAATAATAGGCCACATACAAAATTTGAGCTCATTTGGATGAGTGTAAGTCACTCATCTAAGGACAACAAAATCGATGCACAAAACTAATTTGAAATGCATGATTCTTGCCTCCTTTAGATGCACGACCTATAAGTATCCAAATGAGCTAAAATTTATTATATAGTATGTTCTGAAAATAATTAAGAAGCTCAATGGTTTAGAATTTTCAAAAAGTTACTTCATCTTTGAAAATGACTGAGGTGTACGGTGCCTCCGGTACACTCGAGTGTACACTAGCCTGACTCTCTCTCTCTCTCTCTCTCTCTCTCTCTATATATATATATATATATATATATATGTGTGTGTGTGTGTGTGTGTGTGTGTGTGTATGTGTGTGTATATGTGTGTGTGTGTGTGTTTGTGTATGTATGGGATTAAGAGAGATAGATTCTCCGTCCCTCTTCCATGCCCATGGCGCACGCCAAACAACTGAGAGGGTGGTATGTATGTATGTATGTATGTATATATGGGATAAGGAGAGGCATTATCTCTCCCACTCCCATGCCTGTGATGGAGGCCAAACATCTGGGAGGGTGATAAACCAAGGTGGCAGCTGGGATTTGAACCTGGTTCCCTTCATGAGGAGACACCGTGCTTGATCACTTGAGCCACTCCTTGTCGGCTTATGTATGTATGTACGTATGTATGTATGAATGTATGTATGTATGCATGTATGAGTTTAGTAAGTATATATATTAGTTTCTACTAGGTTATCAAAAAATTTATGGTGACACTAGGGTTCAGTTGTGGTGGTAGCCATGGCAAAGGCCACGGCGGTAAAGGTTTCACCCACCAAAACTGACCACCAAAGATCCCATCGAGGGTGGATGGTGATTCCAAGCAAAAGGATGATGCATTTGATAACCCTCAAGTAAGGAAGACATGGATATGGAAGGAGCATAAGGAAAAAATTCCAAAACCATAATACAAGGATGCAATGATAGGAAAACTTGGGAGTATGCTTATGTACCTCAACACGGTATCCCATGATCTCATCAAGGATACATATATCTTAGTCGATCTGTCAGGTGTCCCACCCTCAATCTCAGTTTGGTGAAAAGAAATACGAACCTCTTATAGAGCCATGGTAATATGTCTCCATCATAAAGTCTATAGGTATTAACCTTGGCTTCCAAGATCTAGTGAATAAGACTCAATCCTTATGGCATCCCTTTGAATCTTTCACAATGATTAACCTCGATCTGGGTTACTATATCATCTAGTTTTCCAACCATGATGACTACTTGGTTGTGATGACAGAAGGTCCACGAACCATGTTTGGAAATCTCATGTATGTCTAGTAGTGTTCTCCTTCTTTCAGGCCATTCGACCTAACACCGAGGAAGCTCATGGTCGGGATCAGGGTTCTTGACCTGCCCATCTTTCTATATCAACACCAATTGCTGCATAACATTGACAATTTAGTTGGAAAAACAGTCAAGACTGACTCTCATTCATCCCAGGGAAACATAGATAAGTTCACTTATACTATAGTAGAGTTCGAGAATTCTAAGCCCCTTCTCCCTATTGTATTCATTAACAATAAGCACTTGCACTGAAATATGAAAACCTCCCAACTGTATGTATGAAGTGCAACATGATTGGACATGCTGATTTTGAATGAAAATTTGTCTCTCCATCTCCAACAGATTTGGCCTCTTCCTTCATCGCCAGTCCAATTCTTAGTGTCGCCTACACTATGGCATTTCCTGTCCATAAACCTGAGAGACATAAACCTCAATCACAACAACTCCACACAGAAGACCACTAAAAAGAAAGCCAATGGGGTCCATCAAGAAAGTGAAACCATCCCCATATCGGACAGTGAAGCTAATGATGATGAGGGTGAATGGGAGGCAAAAATGAACAAGAAGAAGAAAGTAGTCAAAGAAGCAAAGTGCAAATCTCAAAGTCGGAAAGGAGAAACCCAGAGAAGCTACAAAAATTAATATAGAAGGCACACAAGTGAATATTATAGTGCTCTTACGTGAAGATGAAATAAGAAAAGGGAGACCTAGCCCAGTTGATCCCAATGAAATCTTCCAATTCCAAGCATCCAAACTAGGTAATGCTCCTCAACATTGTGCTCCCCTCCTCTACCAAGGCCAGGGTCACGAACAATTTTGTGATGTTAAGGAATAAAAAAATAGTGTACCAATCTGTCCAAAGCCCTGATAGAGTCAGAAAAAAGGGGCATACGTAGAACCTCCTGAGGAAGAGGCATAGCAAGATCTATTGACATCTATAGATGTCACTCAGAGCCTAGAGTTCCAAGACCAAGAGGAACCAGGGCAGTAGGACACCTTAATGAATGTTAACACAGATAATAGTGTACATGTAGTGGGATTGTGTGTCATTATTAATTGGTCATGCCCCTCATCCAATTTCTAATAGTATTTATGAAGATGTTTTGTTGAAATATTTAAGGAGCCTTCCCAAGTGATAAAATTCATCTTATGAAAGAATTAAAAGATTCACACAAATAAAAGATTCTTGCAATTGTTGAACCAGGGTGTAGTAGTATTGTTGTCGAGGACATCATCCTTCATGTAAGATTTTCCACTTCTCATAGAGTTATAGCCATACGTTTCTCTGGTAGAATTTGGCTATTGTTAGACAATTAATGCTGCATCTTTGAGATTCTTTGTAACCATCACCAATAATTCACTACAAAGTTGATAATGAATCATTTTTAACAAAAGTGTATGCAAGACCCAATCTGACTAAGAGGAAATTCCACTAGAAAATATCAGAGGAGCTATATGTGAGTATCTCTTCATCCTAGGTGGTCATGGGTGACTTTAACACAATGCTAGACACCTCTGAAAAGAAGTTTGGCACCTACTTTTCTAAGTATGCATCTGCTCACTTCAATGATTGTTTGCTCAACATAGACCTGTCAGACATAAGAAGTCAGGGCCAAAATTTCACTTTCCAATGAGGACAAGTCCAGGAGCATCTTGATTGATCCATTGCTAATGAGGAATGGCTTCAGCGCTACCAAGATGCTACTGTCATTATTCTACCTCATGTAGACTGAGACCATAACCCCTGATGCTTTATAACCGCACTTCTTGTAAAGGAAAGAAACACTCCAATAAGACCAAATATAGATGGTTCCTCACTCCATCCTTGCACGCAGACATCATTCTCAAGTGGAACAACCAGGCCCCCTTCATTGATGCACTTTCAACTTTCAAAAGTATTGCATAAAAGTGGAACCTAAAATGTATCAACCGTCACCTCCAGGAGGAGTCTCTTCTCTGACATATTAATCGGTGCCAAGTTCCATTCAAGAACCAAATGACACTAATCTTAATGATGGATCGATCACCTTATAGGAATGCTATCATCATCTCCTCCTGCATGAGTAGGTTGATTGGCAACACATTTTGACTGGCTCACCCTTGGTGATAACAACACTAGTTTTTATCATTCCTATGTCACAACTCATTGAAATTATAATAAGATTACCAGGCACAATGACCACATAGGTGAATGGGTGATGTCTCATTCGGGTGTCCAATCTCTGATCCAAATCTTCTTCTATAATCTTCTAATGACATTTTCCAGGCCAAACCCACAATTCATTGTTGATTACTCTTCTATTTTCCCATCCATACCAAACAATCTATATAATCAACTTCTGGCAATGCTGACAGCTGAAGAAGTCAAGAAGACCCTTTTTCTTATGGTCATGTATAAAGCCCCTAGCCTAGATGGTGTCAATAACAAGTTTTTATAGGATAACTGACACAAATTCCGCAAACATATTACCCGTCTTGGTTTTGGGTAATCCATCTATCTCATAGAAGGTGAACAATCTCTCTGACAAACCATTTTGCAATATGTGAACCATCTAATGGACCATGGACTAAACGACCACTTCCAGCTCCTACCAGTTCTCTCTCTATTTATCTCGTCCCTACCTTTTCTCTCTTTTTGTAGGACGGGCGATCCCACGAGACTTTTTTGATCATGCAGACCTTCATTGAGGCATTCACCATAGAATATCAACCATTCTCTCATGGATTCTCATATGTTATTGATTCCAAAAACTAAGGATCAACAAAGTTGTAGCGACCTCCGGCCCATATATCAAAATAATGGTTTCTTCAAACTCATTTCTAAAGTCCTATTCGAGCACATAAAACCTCTCTTGAATGATTGGATCTCTCCTTTACAACCAGCTGTTATCCTTGGCAGACTAACTAGTGACAATATCCTGCTTGTCCAGGAAGTGATTCACTTCATGAAATGCAAATCTGCAAAAAAAGTGGATGTTCATTAAATTGGACCTATCTAAGGCTTTTGATCACATGAGTTGGGAGTTCATTAGTGACACCCTACATATAATAGGTCTCCCTTCAAAGATATGCAACCTAATCATGCAAATCATTACACAATATTCTACCTCCATCCTATGGGAAGGTGTGCCTCTCTAGCCTTTCAAAGCATCTCGAGAGCGGAGACATGGTGACTGAATCAGCCCCAATGTATTTGTTGTATGTATGGAGAGACTCAGACAAGAAATCTCTAATGTTGTGAGTACTGAAACATGGAAACCCATGGTGTTATCTTGGGGGGGGGGGTACTAAGCTCTCCCACATCCTATTTGCGGATGATATCTTACTTATGGGAGAGGCTTCGATGGCTCAATCTAATATCATCAAATCATACACCTATAAATTTGCACATGCTTCAGGTAAGGTTATATCAATGGAAAAATCCAAGTGCTTCTTTAGCTCCAACACTGCAACGCCTATTATTTGCATCATCAGTGGGAAGTTGGGATTCACCTGGACAACTAATCTTGGAAAGTACCTAGATGTGCCTATCCTTCATCATTGAGTCAACAAAGAAGCTCATGCTAACAACATCTCCTCCATTCGAGACTGCATGAATAGTTGGTCCATGCACATCTATCCCTTACAGGTAGGATTACATTGGCAAATCTAACACTCGAGGAAATATGTACCTATATGGTGCAGTCAGTGAAGCTACCCCCTTCCCTCAGTGATGATATTAATAGGCACATTCGTATACTTATCTGGTCTAGTAACCGATAGTAGAGGAAATTATCCCTTGTCTCATGGATAAGATACACAATGAATAAAGATGTTGGAGGCCTAGGAATCAAGGATGTGCATGATCAAAACCAGGCACTCATGCTCAAGAACATTTGGTCGTTACTTAATCAACCATTAAAAATTTGGGTAAAGATGATGTAGGAAAAGTATTCTAGAACAAGCACCATCTCAACAGAAATCAAGTTCATCCACATGGAGATTTTTCAGGAAAAATATCCCAATCATTCAGAACCTTTTCTATAATGTGGTCAATGACAATGAATCAACTAATGTATGAACAGATCGTTGTCTTCTGGAAAAATACTTTTGTGATTTCCAGACAAACTTCCAAATTCCACCTGAGCTTCAGACCTTAATGGTCAATTCTGTGAAAATCAAAAATGGCACGTGGGATTGGGGTTTTATTCACCAATATCTTCCAACATCTACATGAAAGATTATCGAAGCAATCCCCATCCCAAACATCAATGGTGGCCATGATCTCGGGGACTGGCCCCTTGAATAAAGATAGCATCTAACCTCTACATCATCCTATCGTTGGGTGTGTGAGTACAAAGAATCCATACACTAGAACAATGGAAGGAGATATGGTGTTCAAATTTACAGGCAATAGCATGACTATTTCTCTGGCAACTTCAATACAAAGCTCTCCTTATGAATGTTGAGAAGCAACATTGAAATATGGATGTTAGTGATGATTTCCTGCTATGCAACAATGGCAATGATACCCTTGTGCATGCATTACGGGACTATAGATTCAACAATGTTGTATGGCTGGAGCTTGGATACAAGGATGATTGTTTTTTGCTTCAAGAGGATGATTGGATCACATTAGTTGTAAATGTCCAAAGGAAAATTTAGAGATGCCCCCATCCCTCAGATCACATGTTGGCATGCATGGACTTGTATAAAGGAGCAAGTCCATGAAGGAGTACTCGAACCTGCCTCAAATAAATCTACCTTCATCAGAAGTCAAGCTTCTACAATCTAGCAGATTTCTATCCTTACTAGCCCTTTTGATAAATTATCCATGTCTCTTAGTTCCACAACCAGCTTGGACCCTAATACTATCTTCTTTATTATTTTTTATGCTTCCTTACATGCAAACTCATTGACCTCTGGACTCAAAATTCATGTGATTGACAAATTAGGTATTTGTTGTCTGTGTAGTGGATCCCATCTAGCTGCTCTTATGCCCTTATAGAAGAACTCTAGGAAATTATCAAAGGTCTGGAGATCAGTCTTATGCAAAATTGTATAAACATCCACGTTCTATCCAACTCTCAACAAGTTGTCTCGATGGTCCATACTCATGACGATAGTCTCCTTAAACTTAGACCCTATGTCAACAAAATCTAGGGTCTCCTCAATCATTTCCAAGATGTGAGGAAAGTGACATACCTAGAACAAAAAAACATAGTTCCAAACTCCATCACAAAACATGCTCAATGTAGAATTTCACCTTTCACCTTTTCCGTCAATAGACTAATTTGGCTCAATGAGAGATTGAATGTAAACATTTATTCATTCTTTACTAACAATAAAGAGCAGGATAAACAAAAGTAGTATGTATGTTTCAAAAAAAATAAGTTAATCTATTACATAAATTTAATAGATTAAAAGAAGTTACAATAGCTTATGTAATCTTTAGATTTTCCTTTTTTGAGACTAGTAAATGTGACATAGAATACTAACAATGGTGGAGACCCTTATTTCAAGATAAAACATGAATAATGGTAGGTATAAAACAATGTTTGTAACTTCTTAGATAATAATATGCAAGGTAGAACTCAAGCCTAGGGTATGTAGGGAAGATATATAGGTACATGAGACCTAAGGGGTCAGGACAAAATGTCATTCCACAACATGATACCCAAAGCGTCAGGAGAAAACTTTCACTCTAAATGTGCATGAGGCTCGAGGGTTAGGAGAAGATCACTCCATAAGTACCTAGGCCCCTAGAGAGCCTAAGGGAATGATAAAATTCCATGATACATGAGAAAAATATAAACAATGGGAAGACTTATGTGTTAATGGTGTTTTTAACATAAAACATGATGATGGGATCCTAAGAGAGGTTGCATACAAACTCAAGGGCCATCAGAAAAGTACTTTCCCCTTGGTTTAGTGACATTTGAAAAAATAATTGGGTTTAAAAAATGTTCATGTATGAGGAGTCCCTAAAATTGAGAATGACTCAACCTACTTTTAGAATTATAAGACACTATGTGGATCCATCATCTTTACACATGAAATATAGTTAAGTGTTGTATTTTCAATGCTACCAAATATTCATGTCATCTTACAATTGGTATAAAGGATCGGGTAACCAGATCTAACACATACAAGTTGTATATGTGATTAATATCTTAAGCTTGTGTTAATGATATGATCAATAGAGGTATTATCTCACTATATTATAGATATTTTTAAAGGATAATTCTTATACTTTAGGACCATACATGGAATGATCCTAGTTTAAACCACAACTTATATATATATACATATATATACATATATATAATATATATATACATATTTTTATAATCATCTATATAACGGTTGATGACAAAAAACCTTTCCAAAGAGGATTATAGTCTAAATAGTACATATTAAACCCCCGGATTGCTTTGTAACTTTGTATGAATGAGAAAGATGTATGATATCATCTTGAGGAATTAGCCTCGTTGATAATGTGGCTTTCCATTGAGTATATGTTCTTTGAACATATATTTGTGCATAAGATCTAAGTAAGAAATAATGTGATATGTGGTTTGACTTAAGGCGTCATTCTACCTAGGAAATGGAGAACTAGTTTAGGGATAGATATAGATTTATATAGTTAAATCCTAGAGGAGAAGGATTTAGAGACTAAGAATTCACAAACATTAGAAAAGGAGATACCTCTCCTTCTCTATTGTAGGATAGGTAAACCCTTTTTGCAAGTGGTAGACTCCTCATGATAGCATGAACCCTAGACCCTCTCAGAAAACTTAATGACTGAATAGAAAATAATATGAACTTTGTATTAGTGTGTAGGCTAAATACCCTAGTAAGGATGAAGGAAACATGGAAAGTGAATCTTCAACTCTATCTCCTGGTTCAGAAACTCGACTCACATAGGCTGCATCTACAGTTTCAGAGTGCGGAAGGGCTTTCATTTAATGGTTTTTTGCATCTAATATAAAGAAGCTTTCTTATAAGTACCATACTCTAAAGATAGAAAGTCACATAGTATGAGTATTATACATTTCATCTTGAGTGATTAGAGTCTCCGTGTCTCATCTCTAATCGCACACAAGGTAATTTTGATTTTGCACTATTTTGAGCATGGGATTTTGGAATTCCTCGAGAAATACACTCCCCTCAATATGAAGAAACACTTATGACAAATACCTCATTTGAGCTAGCCTTTTGGATGGATAACAAGTCACTTGATAGTTTTGGCTCAATCTAGCACTAAAACCATGACATGTTTGGAATCAAGTATGACGTAGAAATTGTGATGTTAGTAGACTTTTTGAATGCTTTAATTGGAATTTGAGTCCCTGATGCTAACTTAATTATATCAAGATGCATGGAATTACACTTCTCCATAGGATATGATTTCCATTCCATCTGAGCCATTACCATGGATTGAAGAAATGTTAAATCCTAGGGATGTGGTTTCATTCAAGATCATAGAATGTATCAGTGAGACTATTGTCCTCTTTTCATGCCGTCCCAATATAACCTAATTCATGATGTGTTCCAAGTGTCCAATTAAGCACTATGGGAAGGATCAAACACATGTAGTGAATGTTAAAACTTTAGGTATCCATGGTTTCTTGACCTCCCATAGGAACCATGAGAATCTTAACTCCAAAGGTGAGGGAGGACATGTAGGGGATGAATCTACATGGGAGTTAAAAAATAACATGGAAACATCTTGCCACACCCTTTTTCTGGTTGAAGCCAAATTTTGTGAGAAAAATATGCTTTTAAGGAGGGAAGGATGTGCGAACATGGAATCACCTCCTTTTATTGAAGTTGTAATTTATAAAAATATTAAGTGTTCTTTTGAAATTAATTATGTTGGTTGCATGTTATGCTTTTAAGTCCTTTATAACAATAGATTCCAAAAGTTTTGGTTCAAATGGAGTAATTTGAAACGTTTTGGATTCCTTTGAATAGAAAATATACTTTAGAAATTTTTACAAAACTAGATGACAAAATCATAGGTATAAGAGGTGTAGGCGATTGGGAAATAACCCTATTGATGGAGGGGATCACGATAGGGGACCAAGAAATCATGGTGACTCGATCTCAGAAGCGACACTAGATGGTAACATATGATTGTTACCACCTCCAAGGAAAGTAGGGTGTGGCTATAAATTTCATGATGATTGGCCTATTCTTAACCTATGGGTTCATGTGCCCTCTGTGGGAAATAAGGTCACACTTCCAAGAACTACATGGAAAATGTTGATGGCCTTACAATAGAGGGAACATAAGAAAGTAACAAATCACAAGAAACTACCTATGAAAAGGAACAACAACAACAACAACAACAAAATTCATAGAAAACACAAAGGAGAAAGGGAGGATGTAGAAGAAGAGGGATCCCTCAAGGAGGCACTTCATTCTTTGATAAGGAAATACACAACATATTTGAAAGCTTATTGCTGGAGGTTAATGATGACATTGACGGTATGCCTAAGAATGGTAAGCATCAAGAAAAGTAGCAAGCAATCCCTAGTAGCACAAGAAGGCCAACGAAGGTTTCACACGGAGAGTAGTGAAACAAACAAAACTCATGCAAATGAGACAACTATAGTCCTTAAAGATGCCAAGAATACAACAGGTCATACCAATAGGCATATAGTCAAGGTTGGTAAGATCTCAAAACGTCCATAGATGATCACAATGTTGTCAATCCAGGAGTTGATGAGGTAACTGAGGTTGTGACAGTTCCCGATGAAGTGGAAATGATTGAATCTGAGAAGAAAGTATCTCAATACAAATCTAAGGAGAGTCATTCTATTAATATAGATGAATTAGAATATATCTTGTTCTTTGTCACATATCTAGAAGCACATACCCGCAGCCCAAGAAGGTCTATATCTAAGGAAGCAGTTTCAACCACAAGTTGTTTGGAGGGTGAGCTACTGAAGGATGACACACAAGAGGCATCTAAGAATTCAGGAGGAAAGGAGGATGTTTTAGATAAGGAATCCTAGTAAAGTAGTCCCTCTATCTATTATATTTATGATTGAGATATTGTGTTGCAACACTCGAGGCATTGATAATGATGACACCCAAAAAACACTAAAGGATTTATGGTGTTAAAAAACCCAAAAGTGGTCACTAGATTTTGGAACCTCGTATCAGTGGTATACAAGAAATCTCAACTATCAAGAAACTTGGGCTTAGAAAATCTCACAAAGTTGACGCGTGGGGATTTGTAAGAGGTACATGGATTAGTTGGGATCCATCTGTCTATAATCTAGAGGTGATGAGTTGTCCTAGATAATTCATATACTATTGCATCAACAATACATGGTTGGTTATTATTTTTTATGCCACTCCACATCCTACTATTTGAATACTGTTGTGGAAACATATCAATAACATGGGGCACCACATTAATGGGAGTTGGGTTGTGATGGGTGATTTCAACACCACGTTGTATCATAGTGAAAAGTTTGATAGTGATAACTTCTACACTAATTGATCTAGGGGATTAGTGATATGTTGATGGAATTTGAGATGATAGATCTGGGATTGTCTAGAATGCAATACAATATAACCATGACACCCTATAGGAATGCCTTGATAGAGCAGTGACAAATGACTTATTCATACAACAATGGCCAGAAGTAGTCCTAGAGCACTTGCCATGCATACAGTATGATCGTTGTCCAATCCTCCTGAGTTCCAAAGCACAACACAATGGCATGGGGAGATTCTGCACTCAAGCATCATGTCACATGGAATAGGAATTTGTTGGGATACTAAAGAAAACATGGAATGATAATCTACTATTTGACAAGGCTTTATGAGAAGCAAGGGGGAGCATCTCTGAGTGGGATCAAAAAACACTAATAACCAAGATGCAAAATAAAGATATACTGATACACAACATTAACACCCTCAAAACAGACCTCACAACCCACAACGATGGAATTTCAAATAATCTCTTTGATGAGATGCAAATGGAACTAGATGACATTCTGATAAAGGAGGCGGGGGGCTAGAAACAAAGAGCTCATATAACTTGGCTCAAGGATGGTTATAATAACTATAACTTCTATCACACATGGGTCAATCAAAGTTGTAGAGGAAATGCAATATCTATGTTGAAAAATAGTCATGGATATTGGATCTTTAATGAACATGAGATAATAACCATGGTCGTTGATAATTTTGGGAAAGTGCTCACAGATATAGGTAAATATAGAAGGAGGTTCTTCAATCAGGTCCCTGGTCAATTTCTTAGTCTTAACATGAGACAAAGAAGGACAATTGCATCCTTACCATAAAAAAATAGGTTCATAAAATTAAAAAAATCATGAATATGCATAAGGCATCGGGACTTGATGGGGTGAGTATGTTGTTTATACAAAAAGAATGGGCTCAAGTGGGCAATTCGGTCTACCATACAATGAAAACATCTCTAGTAGGTGTATCTTTGAATCCAACTATGTGTAATGCTACGATTGTTTTGATTCCTAAAGTACCTAAATCGGACAAATATGAACAACTTAGGCCAATTTCTTTGAATAACATTGGGTTGAAACTCATCTCTAAGGTGGTAGTGGACTGACTAGAGCCTTTTATGCCAGGCTAGATTTTTGTTCCGGGAAGAAGGATTACTGACTACATCACTCTGGTTCAAGATCTAGTCCATAACATGAGAAGAAATAAAGGTGCCAAAACCATTGTCATCGAAGTATATATGAACAAAGCTTATGATATGATGTCATGGAAATTTGTAGAGGATACAATTTCATAGATTAATTTGATGGATAACATCCACCACTACATCATGAACTCTATCAGTGGTGGCACCATATCAATTGCATGGAATAAGGAAACATATAAGGAGTTCAAGGTGAGTAGGGAACTTTCTCGGGGGGGGGGGGGACGCTCTGTCACATTATTCATTTATTTTGTGTTTCGAATGCCTGAGTCAACTCATCAATGAATATGCACAACAATAGAAATTGAAACCCATCAAGTTGGGTGTCGGGGGACCTACTGTTACACATGTGCATTTTGATGATGATTTAATTCTTTTTTTACAAGCTAGTGCTAAGCAGATGGAAAATATCATGAAATGATTCGGCAATATTGTAACAACTTCTAGCCAATTGATTTCTATCAACAAGACCAGAATTTGTTTCTCCTGCAATGCTGATAGGTCTGTGAAGAGAAGAATTGAACGCCATGAGTAGTTTCCAAGTAACCGAAGATGTAGGCAAGTACTTGCACATCCCCTCAATATTCAACCAACATACCTACTCAGAGATCTTTCTAAAAATGAAAACTAGGATCAATTCATGGTTCGTACGTTGTTTATCAATGGCAGGAAGAATATGTCTCACCAAGAGCACCCTATGAACTATTCCCCATGTAAATAATGCAAACTATTGTAATCCATGTTACACTATGTGACATATTCAATAGTTTGATCAGGCATTTTATTTGAGGAGGTCACAAGGCTCACCCTATGTCTTTAGTTGCATAAAACAAGGTGACCAGTCCTAAAGATAAAGAGGGACTTGGTACAAAGGTAATGAGAGAATGGAATACATCTTTAATCATGTGCAACACCTGGGATAACCTATGTAGTTAGCAAACAATTTGGTGTAGAGGGTTGAATAAAAAGTTTATGTTTTACACAGCTCAAATGACAATTGTGGTATCCATACTAAAAAAATTGTATTTGAAGGTAAAGACTTCATGCTACAAAATGCCAGAATCCAACCTATGAGTGGGATCCATGCAAATTTCTGGTCTGATTTTTGGGTACAACCAAACTTCTAACTTGAAGATGTCACCATCAAACTAGTACCTCTAGATTTAAAAGAAATGCTTGTTGCCTACATCACTAAGGAGGATGGTGAATGGGACATTGAGTTTTTGAAGGAATGGTTCAAGTTGGAAGAAGTCGAGGTTGTTAGAAGCATGTATCCACCATTTGATATAGGCCACATGGATGATTAGGTATGGATTCATATGGTGGATGGGAAATACATGACCAAATCAACATAAAAAATAATGAGGAATGTACGAAAATATTGAAATTAGTGGTGAATGAAATCGAATTTGGGAACTCAAAATATCCAACCACATTCAATTGTTTATCTAGATCATGGCTCATATTGCACTTCTTACTAATTCGTAGGATAGAAGTTGTAGCATATGCCATCGCCATGAGGATACCATTCTAGATGCACGATGAGACTATAGTCATGACAAACCTATCTAGGAGAGGATTTTAGGAGATGCAGAGTTGGTAGACTTGCACCAAACTACCGATGTCAATACATTTTTTTTAAGCTAACCACCCTTTATATTAAGAACTGTCTGAACAAGCTACATCAATAATAAACTGGGGGACGTCAAGTACTTCCCTTGAAGAGCTCACTGTGCCTTGAAGGGCACATTTTGCTATTTCATGGGCTAGTCTGTTCCTTGAACGTCGGACAAAACAAACAGAAAAGAAGGTAAAAAGATTCCCTACTGACTTAATGTCATTTGCTAGCAAGCCAAGATAGTCGCCTCTCTTGGTCGGTTCCCGAACAGCTTCCACCACCAGCTTCGAGTCTGTCTCCACTTCAATGGATGAAAACCCCCACTCTCTAGCTCGATTCACAGCAGCCAGGATGGCTTGAGCTTCCGCAATACGGGCGTCGCTTGAGCTTTGCATCCTTTCCGCCACCAGTGCCTTCAAGTTGCCATTAGAGTCCCGGATAGCTCCGCCCAAGCCGAGCACCCCACCTTGCCCAAGTGCTGCGTCACAATTAAGCTTGAAAGTCCCCAACAGTGGAGGAGTCCACCGCGCTTCTTCCTCGTCCCTCGCCCTTTCACCTGGCTGTCGTGTCCGGTCATTCGCTCGTGCGAAGTCCTCACAGAAAGTAATGGCCTGCCGAATGAACCTGTCCGGCGTCGCACTGCTACTTTCGAAAACCACCTTGTTCCTGTGAGTCCAAATCCCCCACAAGATTCCATACGATCGCATGCAGTCCGCCCGATTCAGTTTCTCGTGCATCAGTCGCACGGCTTCCGCCGGGCTCAGCTGGACCAGCTCGTCCGGCTGGATTGGGAGCTTGGCAGCTGTCCACACGTCCTGCGCTGCGCTGCAGCTGAAAAAGACATGAGGTATGGTCTCCTTGGGTGCGCTGCAACGGGTGCAGTTGCCGGCGTCAATACAATGCCTGTCCCACAACCGCCCTCTCGTTGCCAAGCCTCCCGTACACATCCGCCATAGGAAATGGGCGAGCTTTGGCGGTAGCTGCACCTGCCATACTGTCTTCCAAAGCGCGTCCCTGTCAGCTCCTCGAGATGCTATATACTCCGTCTTTCCCAGCACGCTCAGCCAGTACGCCGATTTTACTGAGAAGAAGCCTTTATCCTCCGGCCACCAATATGGCGAGTCCTCGTTGAGTCGTCTACTGATCGGCGTGCACAGGATAGCAGCCCTCACCTCCGGCGGGAAGGCTTCGGTTATCAGCTACCGATCCCACCCCCCCTCCTCTGCAAATATATCCTGTACCCTGCTCAGTTCATTTACGTGACTCGGGTACATCTCTTGGAAGGTTGCTCGCTGTTCCAACGTCCACCTGTCCTCCCATATGCTTATGCTTTTCCCGTCACCCACTCTCCAGTTAACCCCCTCTAGAAGAATCGGTTTAGCGCCCCAGATACTACGCCACGTAAAGCTTGAATTGTAGCCACGTCTTGCCTCCAAGATGGTCGACCTCGGGAAGTATCTTGCCTTTAGAACTTTATACGCCAGTGAGTCTTTTTTTGTGAGCAGCCGCCATAATTGTTTTGCAAGCATGGCCTGGTTAAAAGCATGAAGATCTCTACATCCCAACCCCCCCCCCCGCTCTTTTTGGCTTACATAGGTCCTTCCAACTCATCCATGAAATTTTCCTTTCATTATTTTTTGCACCCCACCAAAATCGAACAATGCAGCTTTGTATCTCATCAATAAGGCCCGCCGGTAATTGGAAGACATTCATAACATACATTGGTATTGCTTGCACTACTGCTTTGATGAGCACCTCCTTCCCCGGTTTAGATAAAAAAATTTCTTTCCACCCCTGCAGCTTTTTCCAAACTCTCTCCTTGATATAGCTAAAGACCTGCTTCTTTGATCTACCCATGGACGCCGGCAACCCCAGATACTTGGCATGTCTTTCTACCTCTTTAACTTTTAGGACGTTCAACAACTCCTCTCTTTGGTGATGCGGTACTCCTTTGCTAAAAACAACTTCAGTTTTGCTTAAATTGATTCTTTGACCCGATGCCTGTTCGTACTGGCTAATAATATTAGCTAATATCAGGCATTCCTCCTTGGTTGCTTTTGCAAAGAGAATACTATCATCTGCAAAGAAGAGATGGGTGATGGAGGGTCCATTCCTGCTGGTCCTGACCCCCCTTATAGATTTATTTGCTAAAGCTAAAGAAATACATTTTGACAAAGCTTCAGCACATAGAATAAATAGGTAGGGAGAGAGAGGGTCACCTTTCCTGAGGCCACGGGATGGTAGTATCTTCCTGGACCGGTTACCGTTGATGGCAAAAGAAAAATTAACAGACGATACACAATCCTGAACTTTGCGTCTCCATAGACTTCCGAACCCCATCTTCTCTAAAACCACATCAAGGAACTTCCACTCCACCCTATCATAAGCTTTGGACATGTCCAACTTCAGAGCAAAACTGCCTTTTTTGTTCTTTCCTTCAGTCTTCATTTTGTGGAGAGCTTCAAAGGCCACCAAAGCATTTTCAGTAATCATTCTCCCTGGTATGAAGGCACTTTGATTTTCAGAAATCAGGCTATCCATCAATGGCTTGAGTCTATTGGCCATGACCTTGGATGCAATTTTATAGACCACATTACACAGACTAATTGGTCTATATTCAGCTAAGCTTTTCGGCTTCTCAACTTTCGGAATAAGGACCACCACTGTAGCGTTCACTTTCCCAATGTCCTCCTCTCCTTTCCACCACCCTTTGATGTAATTTGCAACATCCTTGCCCACAACTTTCCAGTAATGTTGGAAAAAGAGTGGTTTCAAACCGTCTGGCCCGGGCGCTTTATTAGGGTGCATATCAGCCAAAGCTTCTTCAATTTCCTTATCTGTGATGTCTTTTTCCAAAGTCTCATTCATAGCCATGTTAACCATTCTGTTCAGCCCCAAAATCGCTTCTTCCAGGTTCTGCGGATCGCTAGAGGTGAAGATCTCATCAAAAAAATCCACCACCACTGATTCAATCTCTTTTTCTTCTGTGCGAAGAACATTATTCTTATCTAGCAGCTGGTCAATTTGGTTTCTTTTCTTTCTGTGGGACGCCTTGTGATGGAAGTACGCCGTATTAGGGTCTCCCGACTTCATTTCATTGACACGTGCCCTCGCACACCAATATTCCTCGTCCCGTCTATGCCACTGTTGTAGCTCCTTTGCCAGCACATCACAGTTTCTCAGCACTCTGCTATCCGGTGGTTTTTCTTGTTCTTCTGCCAAGCGTTTTTCTATCTCCCGAACTTTCCTCTTGATATTTCCCAAATGTGTAGTAGCCCAGCTATCCAACTTTTCCCCACATCCCGCAATCTTGTCCACCAGGCCCCCCCTGTAGTGATCCCCCCATGCACGCTGTACGGTCTCCAAGCAACCCTCCTCGTGTATCCACAACGGCTCGAAGCGGAAATAATGCTGCCTTCTCTTCTTATCCTTCTTGGAGTGATCAGTAGTGATAACAACCGGACAATGATCAGACATATAGAACGGAAGATGGATGACTTTACAAGAAGAGAATAACCTGCTCCAATCATAATTCGCCAAAGCACGGTCCAATCTTTCCCTCACCAGATTGTCAACCCTTTTTCCTCTTTCCCATGTGAACTATCTACCAGAGAAACCCAAGTCGAACAGACCACAATCGTCCACCGCATCACGGAAATCCTGCATCCAACTTTCAGGTCTAGGTGGTCCTCCCCACTTCTCCTCATTGGATAGAATTTGATTGAAATCACCGAACATGATTGTAGGAGTCTCCGAGTTGGTCATGACCTTTCGCATGAGATCCCATGTACGATACTTATTCTGCTGATCCGCCCAACCGTAGATGGCTACTGCTTTCCATTTCACCTGGTTCGTACCTTCTTGGACCCAGCATTCAATGTGATGATCAGAAAAGCTAATAACCTCCACAACCATGTCTTTCCACCAAAGACCCATCCCTCCCGATCTCCCATTGCTTGAGAGACATAGACCGTCAGTGAAGCCACAAAAACGTTTTACCTCCTCTAGCTTTGTGTCAGCAACCATGGTCTCAGCTAGAAACACCAGGTTGGGGCTCTCTCTCCCTACCCAAGTACGAAGAGCTCTCCTACTGTCGAGTTTGCCCATGCCTCGACAGTTCCAGCTGAAAATTTTCATTGTTGTTCACCGGTCTGGTCTACGCCAGTACCCGCTACTGAAGGATAGAAGGATGATGTCGCCTCAGCCCCTTGCCCCTGTTGGACCATGTGTCTTTTGTGTAGGAACACTGTCTCCAAATCTGTGTCTGCAACTATCATTGTATCGTCCATCCTGACTCTCTTGCCCATCTGAAAACCTGCAGCTTGTGTTTTCTCTTGTACCTCTCCCTCATGCACCTCTGCCCTGCGTCGGATGTGGACTCTCCTACCCTTATTGAGTTTTCCTTCGGGTGATTTTGAGCCGTGATGCAATCTGTTCCTCATCTTTATCCTCTGACCCCTCGTAACTCTCCTGCTCTCCCCGCTTCCATTACTGTACCTCATGCCCTTGATTTGCCCTTCACCAGCTTGCCCGACCTCTTCCCCTTCATTCCGCCCTAGATCAGACAGTAGGTCAGAGAGGATATTAGGGACTGAAGCCTCCTTATTCTGTGCGTCTCCTCCCCTCTTCTGTTTTCCATGCCCCTCCCGACAGTCCTCCCCCGCTTTACAGATGTATTCCCTGTCTACCGTTCCTGTATTCGACCTGCGATCTTCGTCTACCTCCAGTTCCCCTGTCTCGGCTGAGTTCTTTTCGGTAGATTTCCTATCATGCTGCTTCCCCAACCTGGGCTCACTGGTTCCTTCGGTGTTGCCTCGTGCGTTGTTCCTCCAGTGTCCGAGCTGCTCTCTGCTATCCACTCCTCCCCTCCGCCCTACCTCTCTCAAACCTCCTGCCTCCGGTAACTCCTTCCCCCTCAGTCCTCCGCCTTCCTCCCGCTCCCCAATCTGCTTTAGTTTGACATGGAACTGCAGCGCTTTCTTTGTGCTTCTTGCACCATATATTTCTTCGACTAGTGATTCTTTAGGTTTCCGTGGGGACGCCCGCAGCCAGGCTCCCCAGCCTCTATGAATCGTGTCTTCATCTTCCTCCTTAGGACAATCCCGATCCACATGGTCCAATTTCCCGCATATATAGCAGTAGTTGGGCAACCTTTCATATTTGATCTCAACTTCTGTCACCACCCCTTTACTATCTTTCACCTTCTGTACGCGCCTCAATGGCTTCGACACATCCAACGCTAGTCGGATTCGAACTGACGAATCCCACCCAAGGTCGTCCTTGTTGAGTTCTACCAGCCGCTCGATCCTCTCAGCTATCGAAGTAATCACCTTTGTGGATCTTTGCCCCAGCGGTAGTCCATACAGACATGCCCAAAAGATACACTCCTTGAAAATGATCTGCCCTGGTACGTCGCCGTCGTCGACTTCCTTCGTGAGAAGTAGCCGGTTATCGAAGTGCCACAGACCATTCTCCAGAACCTTTTGCTTGTCTTTCCAATGGAGAAACTGGATTACAAAGGCCTCCTTGTCTAGTTGTTTGAAAACGACGCTTTCCCTGGGCGCCCACGCTAGGGTTAGGGTTCTTTTCATTGCCCAGAAGTTGTACGGGCGATCAGTCAGAAGACGAGCCACCAGGGCTAGAGACACATGCTCCTCCGCCTCGTCATGACCTCCGCTAGGAAGATCGAGAATCGCCTCCTCCTCATCCTCAAGTTCCAGTCTTGCGTACCTCTCTGCTAACTCCTCTGCCATCGCCGGTTGAACCTAGTCCACGAGAGACTACCAAACTTGACCTGCAAGAAAAGGTAACCACGAAGGAGAAGGACGGCGCCACTAGGGAGATGAAGTATCCCAGCGTCGCAACCCTAATCGCCGGAGCGGTTAGAGGAAACGAGCGAGAGATTTAAGTTTAACACTATTACCGATGTCAATACATGGTTGAGAAGTTACATCAAAAAACCTAGAGTATGTAGATCACATTCTTTACCACTTGTTGGCATATGTGGTAGAATAGAAACCTTCATGTCATGGAAAATGAACCCAAACTTGTGTTGTAGCAAATAGGACAAATCAAGTGAGAAATCCAGTTGATGTTGAAGGATAGGGAGCTAAATACGGAGGTGCATGCAAGAGTTAGAGAAGGGAGTTGGTCCAAACCCCCACAACAATAGATTTAATTAAATTTGGATGTGGCAACCAGGAAAGATGGTGCAATAGCTATATTCATTGCTTGAAACTATGAAAATAAATTGCTAGTTGGGGGAGGCATAATGGTAACATCTCTGAATTCCATGGAGGTTGAGTTGGATGGAATACTTTCAGTCATAGAATATGCTTTCGAGCACAACATTGAGAATAATTGGTTCAATATTGACTGTAGTAGTGTGGTGGACATTTTTTATGAATGGGTAGAGAAACACCCTAAATATGCCTCGTGAATTGTAAGGATCAAAATATTAAAGAATTTAGACTGGAGGGATCAGAATGCATATAGAGATATGAAGTGGGCAGCGGACACTTTGGCCAAGCACCATCTCAAAAACAAACATACTCATTTCCACTATGTTATCCCACCACCTAGTGTTGAGTCAATTATTTCCTTGGATGTATGTAATGGTAGTAGTACTACCATGTTTGTTTTTTACTTAAATAGTAGGACATGTAATACTATTTTGAATCTGCTTACTAGAGGAAGGCAAGATGAATAAGATAGCTTCTTGACTTACCCCAAAGAAAAAAATACTTCAAAAGTTATAAACAAAGTTTACATGTATTATAGTGGCATATCTGGCTTTGAAACCATTACTATTTATATATAAGGTTAACTTGATGTTCAATAAAAGGGCACTAAATGAAATGTTTTAATTGCAAACTTTTTTGTATAAAAAGAATAGAGATAAATAATTTAAATGCCAAAATGCATGACAATTGGAGTTTTCTAGTGGTTTGGGTAGTTTTTGGAAGACTAAAGATTTTATTTAAATCAATTCTATATAGTTGGTAAGTATTCAGTACATTCATTCATTTAATTTAATAAGAGAATTAAGTACCCAGACTCATCCCCTTTTAATTTTTCATACATCCTGGGCTTCATTTGAGCAAATATCCCTGGCCAACATATTGTCTTCTACCTGCATTGGTTGTGGGGGGGGGGAACATTGCATGATTTATGGCCATCTGGTCACCTCCTTGCGTTCCCTTGGTCATATCTAAGCAAGGGAACCTCCTCTCACCTCTGTTGAACTCCCTCCAATAAATTTGAACTCAAATGGTCACTAGTACAGTAATGGTCTATAGTGTCGGTTTTTTTAAGCCTATAACATCACTTTTCATTCGATGTCTAAGTGGTCATCGCTAGAGAAATTTCTCTATAGGGTTGGTTTTTTTAACCAAAGAAAACCAACCTTATATAGTAAAAACCGACCCAAGAGGCTGTCAAAAACTAATCCCAAACAAGAAAAGTAAATGTACTTGAACCTTATAAGGTCAGTTTTTGTTAATAATTGACCCTAGAGATGCTCTATAAGGATGGTTATAAGAAGAAAACTGACTCAACAGAGTCTATAGATTGAGCTTTCTGATAAAAATACCCTACAAGGTCTATTTTTAATAACCGACCCTAAAGATGCTCTGTAAGGACGGTTATATGAAGAAAATTGACTCAATAGAGTCTACAGCCGTATTGGGATATGGTAGAACGACTGTGCCACGTAGCACGGCCATGTTGGGATATGGTAGTATTGTCGTTCTACATGGCACGACCGTGCTACCATATCCCAACACGGCCGTGCTACGCGGCACGGCCGTTCTACCATATCCCAATACGGTCGTGCTATGCAGCACAGTCGTTCTACACCGCAACACGACCGTACTACGCAGTACGATCGAGATACCTATATGGTTGGTTTTTTAAGATAACCAACCATATAGGGTACAATTTTTTTTAAATTCTACAAAAATAGAGCAGAAGAACAAAAAGAACTAGGATATGGGAGAGGGGAGCAGTGATGCTCAATTGTCACCATTCCAAACTACACATTCATAACAAAAATGATTCATATATTCAGTTGAGTTATACATAATAATATTATAATTTACAAAATGATAGATTGCAAGTATGAGATGATATTAAATGTCAGATACAAAAGTAAATATGAAAGAGTACTGAAACCACATACATAAATGGGCTAACATATTTAATCCAATGCTATATTGACTTCATTTAGAAAAGCATATAACCACTCTTTTCAGAATTCATTTAAAGTCCTCACGTGTGTAAAGCTGAGTTGTAAAGATCTGTAATAGAAAATGCAAATGCTAATATTTTATAAAATGACTACAATCACTTGTAAATTTATGGTGTTATTCTTTATTACCTAATCTATAGTCTGTATGTCATGTGATGCTTGTTTGACAATAGCTTGCATATATTTCATTACATAGTAGCCACAAGCCCAGTCATTATTTTGTATATGACACTACAAATAACGAATTATACTTAATGTTAGTAAACTACTACAAATAGGAGTTGAGATAATACTATAGGAGTTGACATATAAGAGTTGAAAATTAATACATATAAAACTAAGAAGTTATCAAAGTAGCTACATTGACATTTTTCAAAGTCAATGTCTTTAATTTTGTGGGTATTTGTCCTCCAGTTTCACGAAAAGCCTTTATACCCCTATCAATTAAATGATAGTTTGTTAAATAGAAATTGTGTATTGAAATATCATGTTGAAGCATTGACTAAATTTATGCTCACTCCATAGCTGGCAATTTCAGTTTGTGACCCCTTGTTGTTTTATCCATTGGGTCAAGATAATAAAGAGTCATCAATTTTGGGACAATCACCACTAATTCCCAGTGTCGAGCTCTGAGTAAGAATAAAACAAACATTAAAATAAATAATTTTATTCATTATTAAAATTATATTGAATAATAATACTTACTGGATGTTAAAAGGAATTAGGATAATTTCCTTCCCCTCACTAGCAAAGTATTTGAATGCAGTAGAGAAGTACTCATTCACATCCTCAATATGTGTCTCCACTTGACTAGTGATTGAAAGAACTAAGAATCCAACATTTTTATATCAAAGTTTGTGGTCTCGGTATATAAATGTGTATTGGAATTTTCTATATTGATGGATCCTTACCTTATCCATACTTCTATTATCGAAGTATTTAGCCAATTATACCCAAACAAGTCTATAATATCATCAAGAAAAATATAACTGTCAAAGTCCCTCCCAGTTGCTTCTTCTATTAAATTGATCAATATTTATAATCCAGAGCTTTAGTTGGCTAAGTATCGACATAAACATTTACATTTACTTCCCAACTCATCGAATGTGGATTTTGGAATAAAAGATGGCTTGGGCATAGGAGGATGACTAGTAGAATTTTTACTTTTTGGTTTGCAAACCTATTAATTAAATTACATACTTATATTACACGAGTTCATATATGCAGTCAAATATGAAAAATATGGTAGAATTAAGGTATACCTTGTCATTGATAACCAAGTGTCTAGGCCAACCCACCATAGCACCCTCAGCTTCTTCAATTGTACTATATTCAGGATTAGGTATGGGTAGTGGTTTGTCCCCCATTCCGTCATACACAAGGTGGATGGACACACGACAAATGTCATCAGTAATTTGTTGGCAATGCAATGTACCACCAAGGTTGTATATTGTTGGCTAAATTGGACATTATTATAATACCTTTGTTTTGATGATGACAAACATTTCATTCTTGTGGATCTAATGTGCTACTTGAGTATTGTAGAAATAAGGTGGATGACAAACACTTGGAAGATCTATATGCTAAAATTGCTTTAAGCCATGATTGTAATCAAATGTAAAAACTTGTACAAGTATATAATGTACAAGTACTTAGATATCATGTAAATCAAGCGTTAGATCTTCCCTAGACAATCACACCACTTATATAGGTCATCCCCTACAATAGTGTCACATTTGCACACTCATACACACACTTATTACTTGGTTTAAAAACATTGAAACAGGGTTAATCTCGGTCGACAAAATTCTCGACCGAGACATCTCGGTCGACAAACTCTTTGACCGAGAATGACCTAGGTAGCTGTTAGACACAGCAGATAAGGTAGTTGGGAGTTGGAGAAGAACGTTATATACACTAGCTTCAGACAGTCCCTTGGTCGATAAGTCCTCAACTGAGAAGGACTCTCGGTCGATAATTCTTTGATCGAGAAGAGTTCTGTCTGCACTTTTCTAAGTTGATTAACTAGCTGTTGCTAAAGCAACTAATGGATACCTAACGGCTAGTTAAGCACTTAGAACCCCCTAGAAAGTGTCTAGAACGTCCTTAAGTACTCATAGGCCATTCCTATAAATAGGATAAGTCATAGGACACTCAAAGTACACTTGTGCAATACTTGAGCTTTCACACTTGCAATTGGCAATCTGTTTTGAGCAATTGAGAAACACTAGTACTTGCTACTCATTTCCCTTGCTCCAAATTCGTGTCCTATAGGCTAGCATCTCCTATCCACTAAATCTACACGTCCATACTCATTGGTTAGGAGATCAATACGCTTGATATAGGAAATCAAGCCTTGTGCTTCAAGTGGTAAATTGTAATTTCTATTTCCTTTCTTGTTCTTTCTTATTGCTTGTACTCTCCTTGCTACTCCTAGGATTGGAGGTTGCAGATTGGAGAGAGTTTGATCTTCTTGGTGAAGAAGGAGATCTTTGGACTACTTCTAGAAGGTTGTCTCAATGGGAAGCTACTTCCAGAGGAAGTCTACTTCAAGGGGGAGCTTGAAGTTACTTCAAGAGGAAAGTTGCTTCAAGGTTGGTGAGACTACTTCAAGGTGAAGGCTGTCCAAAGGGTGTTGAAAGTGTTGTAATTTTATGTAATATCCTTGCGAGGTAATGAAATTAAATACTTTCAAAATCCTGGTTGGGTAAGAAACAGGGTAGTGGATTTACTGCCTTAGTATTTGCTAAGGTTGGAACCACTCTAAACACCTTGTCTCCTTTTTATTATCTCAATTGTGGTTGTTTGAGTTGAATTATTTTAAAATATACATAAAACCCTATTCACCCCCCTCTAGTGGTTTTTCAATTGGTATCAGATAAGGCTTCAAGGAGCTCTAATCGAGTCTTGAAGAATGAAGGGTGGTGGTGCCTACAACCGCAAGCAAAGGAGCAGCTTGGACCAATCTTCAACAAGTTGTGATTGGTGCTTAGGAACAAGCCACACAACACTTTGTTGCCCTTGGAAGAAAAAGAAGGAAGATGTGTATAAAGGGTACTTTATTGTTACAATAAGTGAAGAAGAAGAATAGGTATCCTTTTTGATTTACCTAAAGAAGATTTAATTGCTAGTCTTCAAGAAACTCATGAGAAATATATTGAGTGCAAGAAGAAATTACAGAAATCAAATAAAGTAAATGATGAGTTACATGCTAAACTTCTTGCTCTCACATCTGAAAATGAAGATCTTAAAGAGTCTAATGAAGATCATAATACTAAGCTAAAATCAGTAGAAGCAGATTGCAATCTTCTTTCTCTAGAAAAGATAAACTTGCAAACTCAAGTAAATGATCTTCAAAAACAACCTGTTTTGTGTACACATCTAGATTATGATATTATTGTGAAAGAAAGAGATTCCTTGTTATCTAATCTAGATCAAGCAAAGTTAGACATCAATAAGAGAATGGATGAGATTGTTAAGCTGCAACAAAAAGTTAGCAGTTTGAGTAACAATGATACCCTTGATAAAATTTTAAATGATTCTTATCGTCAAATTGGAAGGAGAGGACTAGGTTATAATCCTAAAGGAAAATCTTACCAAAAACCTAGTTGGAGAAAGACACAAGTGCTAGAAAATCAATCTATGTATGTACCTAGAGGCAAATATACATATGTACCCAAGAACAACCTAGAACAAAATCATAGAAAGAGATATGAGGTTGATTCTATATGTTGTCATTATTGATTTCATCTTGGACATTATTCTTTCTCATGTCCTTACAAGAAAAAGGATGTTGAGTTAGTATGGGTTCCAAAACTCCCAAACTAAATGAACAAAATTAAGTTGAGATATGACCAAAGACTCTAAGTTGTATATCTCTATGTCTATCTCAACTTTACATAATGAGATAACAAATTGATTCAAGTAATTACAATTTCTAACTTGAAAATATACATTTTAAACAAATCTGCAGAGACACATCTTTGAAAATTTGTCTTAATTAGGGTCCTCAAAACATAAAGATTTGAATATGATTAGTTGAGATTTGATCTAAATGTTACTTTGATATTCATATGTTTTATCTCAACTGAGTTTTTCAAATTGCATAATTGAATTGAAAATAGTCTATGTTTTACTTAGCAACAATTACTGAAAACAGTACAGAAATACTCTCGGTCGAGAAACTGTTCGACCGAGAACATTGTTGGTCGAGAAATAGTCGACCGAGCATGTTACTGTTCTCATGTTTGCAACAAATCTGATAATACCTGTACAAACGGCAGCATTCTCTGTCGAGAAAACGTCGACCGAGATAAATTCGTTCGACAAAATGTTCGACCGAATCAAGTTCTGCTGAACCTATTTTCAATTAATCTAGTTTTCTATCAATTTGTCATTAATGATTGATTTAATATGCAAATCAAGAATAAATCTTGGAGACCATCTTTGAAACAAGACATATTGATCTTTTTGCATCAAGAATTAAGGTATAACATTATGAATATGAAATCCTTAAACATATTGCAAATGTGTTATATGAAGACTAATTTTGAACAAACCTTATTCATTGCTTGAAAAATTTATTGAGCATGTTCATCGTTTGTCTTAAATTTGAAAATTTATGAACCTTGAATAAGATTATTTTGTTTTATCCTCTACATGGTTGGGCTTAAAACTAAAAACTATGAACCATGTGGGTTTAATCAAGAAAATTACTGTTTTATCATAATCCACATGGTTTCTCTTAAAGAATTCCTTGGTCTATCTATATAGGAACCATGTGTATTGAAATTTAGTTTAAATGATCATAATCATCATATTTATATGCCTCTATCTTGATCATTGTATTGTGGATTTACTTCTACTGTTCTATCATAATCATTGTGCCATGATCATTATGTTTCATTAGTTTGTCTAAAATAATCTTTGATCCATATATACAAACCATGAATGGATATTATTTTTTATCATTATGATTCATCTCATATGAAGATGCCATTTTGCATACACAGTAAAACTTCATGACATAAATGTATTTTAAATTGAAAATCTGCAGAAATTGCCTCTTGGTTGAAATCAAGTTTGACCAAGGGGTGCTATGGTTGAAGTCAAGGTCGACCTAAAATAAGCTTGACAAAATGCTTATTTGTAAATCATTTTATTGCACTAATCTTAGTACCTAAACTCATCATATTGAAAAAGGTCAAAATCAAATCTTTAAAACTAGCTACGACCTTAGAATTGTTCAAATATCTTAGAAAATGATTACATTATTACTCCCCTATAAGATATACATATTTGCTCTACAAATATAGTCTCTCACTTGCATTAAAATCTAGCTCAAAATTTCATCCACAACAACTTCGTCGGTCAGCAAAAATCTCGACCGAGACATACTCGGTCGACGAATTCGTCGACCGAAGACATCTCGATTGATTATACTTCTCGACCGATACTCACCAAGTCAATGTTGTACAGTTGAATCCAGATATATTCCCGATCGACAAAATGTTTGACCGAGTCAACATCGGTCAATAAAATTGTCGACCGAGGCCCACTTTGTGAACCCCTATTCGCGTGAATTAAAATGCAATATTCTGATTAAAATATAAATTTTAAAAAAATGTAACGGCTAGTTTTTGATCGACCGTTAGATGACAGAGAGGAGCGTCTGCAGAAACGACTGTTGCGGTCGTCGATCGGAAAATTGTCGAACGAAATGGGTTCTATTTTTCTATAAATAGAGCCCAAAATGACCCCTTTCTTCACAACTTTACATTCTCACTTCTCTAGCTCCTCTCTAGTGCATTCTTGTGCAAGTTGTTAGTTTCTCTACACCCAAATCCTACCTTGTTACTTCTCCACTTCAAAGAAACAAGATGGCTTCCTCATCATCACGTGACAAGAAGCAAGTCTCAGCTAGGAAAGGAAGGACAGTTTCTCCAGTGTTGTCATTCATCAATGACAATCCATTCAACGACACAGCTGTCAGTGATCGCTACCTTAGGCTATCCTCCAGAAGCCCTCTTCCACGACGGCCAGTCGACGTCATGGACTTCCACAACATTGTTGATCTGGAGGAACTCTTTGAGGTGCAATATATGTCTGAATTTCTGAATCCCTCCTTCCATTCCTACTCCTCAAAAGTAGTTAACGAATTCTATGCCAACTTAACCCCACATCCTGACCATGATTCCTTCTCTTCTATGGTTAATGGGTATGGATTTCATTTTTCTGAGGAGGGCATTCTTAGCATGCTTAACATAGATATAGAAGACTATAAAGATTTTATTGATCTCACCATCGGAAACCCACTAAATAAACTCTCTCAAGATGACACTACCACTAGCTTAAGTGACATTAGAAGAGCCATCTTTCTATCCAATACCACTTGCCATGAAGATAGGGGTACATATTATGCCATCAACTTAAAACCTGAAGCTAGGATCATAAACCTCATTGTTGCCACCAATATCCATCCTAGGGCAAATAAATCTGAAGTATCCACTTTTCGTATGTACCTTATCTATGCCATTCTAAAAGGTATTCCCATAAATTTCATTCGTATCATCCTTCAGAATATGCTTGAATTCTCTGGCAATCCACCTTATGCCGATTTTTTTTGCCAAATTACTCAACATTTTCTTAAGAAGAATATTGAGGACCTAGGTTATACATGGGATAGGAAACCCCAAAAGATAAGTAAAAATATAGTAGAGAAGATGGGGATCAATTTTGGCCACAAAAGGGCTAGAACTGAAGGGGATCTATCCACCCAAGACATACCTCCACCACCTCCTCCTACTAGCCTACCCCATGATCCAATCACAAACAACTTGACATACATAGTTGGATCTCAATATCACCTAAGTAGGCAATTGGATTACAATCATCATGCCATGACTTATTTAAATCAAAGGATGCAAGCCTTTTCTCCTAACCAACCTGATGAATATCCTTATTCACTTAATCCTGGCATGCTAAACCCATACAATCCATCCTACAATTACTATCAAATTCCACCTTCACCATCTCCTGACCTCACTCATACTCAGTTTTCTCCAATCTAACTCTAAGATATTGCTGCCCATTTTTGCTTCGATCGTGTTCCCACCTTCTTGGAGGCTTATTCTTTAACCAAGACAGGTGCCTTGGAGTGGAAGACACTGGTCAAATACTATGGAGCTGAGCCCTTTCTTGGAAAAGACCCGGAAATTGATGTAATCCTTCAATATTTTCAGTGAGATCATGAGACGAATGGCTATCTTTGTAATGTTTGTAATGGGTATCTTTTTATAAGCAAGTCATGCTTTATGGGTCATCTTATGCATTGTATGAGCACTAAGTTGTTATGAATAAAAGTATTTTCTATGGCTTCATTTGGACATATCCTTGTTATATAAGAATATTATAGTGGAGCATAAAAATAAGGGGGAGTAATATATGCAATGAACCTAAAAGGATATCATTCTTTGAAAATAATTGAAAAATAAATTATGGCTAAACTTGACAATTCATATTAATCACTTGTTTTAAAATTGAATATCTCTTTAAGGGGGTGAATAGCATAAAATTAAGAGGGAGTAATAAAGAGTCATACTAAATAATTATCTTGGATATCTTTTTGAAATGATAAAGGGGGAGAAATAATATAAAATAAATTGAGTTTCATAATTTTAAAATGAGTTTCATAATATCTCGGCCAGCACCCACTTGCAAAACAAGAACGGCTACAAAAAGTAAACTTTAGGTATGAAACTCATATGATTTACATTTCCTTATTTTATATTTAGGAAATGTTTGTCATCTTCAAAAAGGGGGAGATTGTTGGCTAAATTGGACATTATTATAATCTCTTTGTTTTGATGATGACAAACATTTCAATCTTGTGGATCTAATGTGCTACTTGAGTGTTGCAGGAATAAGGTGGATGACAAATACTTGGAAGATCTATATGCTAAAATTGCTTTAAGTCGTGATTGTAATCAAATGTAAAAACTTGTACAAGTTTATAATGTACAAGTACTTAGATATCATGTAAATCAAGCGTTAGATCTTCCCTAGCCAATCACAACACTTAGATAGGTCATCCCCTACAATAGTGTCACATCCGCACACTCATACACACTTATTACTTGGTTTAAAAACATTGAAACAGGGTAAATCTCGGTCGGTAAAAATTCTCGACCGAGACACTCTCGGTCAAAAAAATCTTCGACCGAGAATGACCCAGGTAGCCGTTGGACACAACAAACAAGGTAGTTGGGAGTTGGAGAAGAACATTATATACACTTGCTCCAGACAGTCCCTCGGTCGACAAGTCCTCGACCGAGAAGGACTCTCGGTCGAAAATTCTTTGACTGAGAAGAGTTCTGTCTGCACTTTTCAGAGTTAATTAACTAGTCATTGCTAAAGTAACTAATGGACACCTAACGGCTAGTTAAGCACTTAAAACACTTAGAACCCCCTAGAAAGTGTCTAGAACGTCCTTAAGCACTCATAGGCCATTCCTATAAATAGGACAAGACATAGGACACTCAAAGTACACTTGTGCAATACTTGAGCTTTCACACTTGCAATTGGCAATCTATTTTGAGAAATTGAGAAACACTAGTACTTGCTACTCATTTCCCTTGCTCCAAATTTGTGTCCTATAGGCTAGCATCTCCTATCCACTAAATCTACACTTCCATACTCATTGGTTAGGAGATCAATACGCTTGATATAGGAAATCAAGCCTTGTGCTTCAAGTGGTAAATTGTAATTTCTATTTCCTTTCTTGTTCTTTCTTATTGCTTGTACTCTCCTTGCTACTCCTAGGATTGGAGGTTGTGTATTAGAGAGAGTTTGATCTTCTTGGTGAAGAAGGAGATCTTTGGACTACTTCTAGAAGGTTGTCTCAACGGGAAGCTACTTCAAGAGGAATGCTACTTCAAGGGGGAGCTTGAAGTTACTTCAAGAGGAAGGCTGATTCAAGGTTGGTGAGACTACTTCAAGGTGAAGGTTGTCCAAAGGGTGTTGAAAGTGTTGTAATTTTATGTAATATCCTTGAGAGGTAATAAAATTAAATACTTTCAAAATCCCAGTTGGGTAAGGAATCGGGTAGTGGATTGACTGCCTTAGTATTTGCTAAGGTTGGAACCACTCTAAACACCTTGTCTCCTTCTTATTATCTCAATTGTGGCATTTTGACTTGAATTATTTTAAAATATCCATAAAACCCTATTCACCCCCCCCCCCTCTAGTGGTTTTTCAGTATACCTCGCCCGCTGCCACAACATTATATTCTAGAACCTCCATTGCAAGTTTACAGTTCATACCAACCTAGAATTGAAATAATATAAGTTATATATGAAGTGGTAATCCAGATACCTATTACAACTGTATATATATATATATATCATATATATATCATACTAATAACACAACATATAGAACAAAAACTTACTGCATATTTTTTTTATGAACAAAACTTACTGCATATTGTTATGGTGTGTCATTGAGAGTGCTCCCATGACCTTCTACAACTGGACCATGGGCTTGTACCTCATCACTTAAGAGACGTACAGTATGAATAGGTTGAGAAGGTTGAGTAGGCTGAAATGAAGACATTATTTCATTTATTTTCTGTGCTACTAATGTTTTAACCTCCTCTTGTGTAAGACCTCCTACACGACCTCTTTTAGATTGTGAAGGGCCAAAATAAGACTTGAATCCTATGCCAGCTCCTAATCCCCTAATATGGCCAGGATGCTCCTTCGTACCAAGAGCAACTGATAGTTCATCCATGTGGTCAGTTGGGATGAACTTTCCTTCCTTCCTTTGCTCGTGGAGATCAATCTATTCATAGTTAATATAAATATTAAATCACAATATCAATTACATATAAATAAATCTAAATTTGTGGGAGTTACTCTTTACTTAGTTGGGATAAACCTACCATCTTTTGTGCCACCTCCTTAGTTTCAAGGTTGATAATTTCACATGCTCGATTCTTTCTAGCATCAATCCACTGCAAGTGTCGGGGTGGACGCTCAGCTTGAGTTGTACTAGACTCTTCTCCATAAGAGAGTTACTTCTCTTTTAGTTGGCGACGGAAAGCATAACCACTGGGCCCCAAGTGATGGTCATGCACATTTTTGGCTTGTCTTTTCTTTTGGGTATCATGAATAGCCTGATTATTTAAAATGAGGTATTGCAATTTAGACTTGGCAAACATATATGAAAAAGATTCACCTCCTTAATTGTATAAAATTAAAGATTCATACAATACATCACAATCTTTATTACCTGACTTTCTTCTGTGTTCGTAGCTACAACAAATCTTTCCCACACCTCAGGATCTATAAAAATATACATATTTGTTGCTTTCTTCTTTTGTTTAGGATTATCTATAAATTCCCTTTTGAGACATATCTTAAAAGCCCCCCATCGTACACCACTATGTTGTAGCACTTTTTTCTTGTGATCTTTTTCATTAAATGGAAAACACCCTATACATGAAAAAAGCAATAATGTTGTCTTAAAAAGGATATTTCTTTCCAAGAAAACTAAATTAGAATCAATAATAAAAACATATTAAAATAATATCACTTCCACTCATAGATATATCTTTCCATAGGAGGTCTTTTAAGACATTAGAAACATCATGCCAATTTTCTATATCTATTGGCACCTTACTGCGTGCGGTCACCTCTACGTAATGCTTGGAAGCACTGGCATGTTCCCCAATAGGTGCTCCTATGACATCAAACTGGACTGCTAATTTCTCCCCTTTGGCCCTGAGCTCCTACAGCCTACGCATCAGTGTGGGACCTCTACTTTTCTTAGCATCACCACTACCATCCTCATGGTGCTCCTACTCAGAATGTTCATCTTCACTCGCCATTTTAGAACCTGCAAGTATACATGATAAAAGAAACATAAGTGATAATAAAAGCACAAGTGCTAAAAGTATACATGATAATACATGATATATGATGTATATTTAAAAGATTACATGTTTGAATGATAATAAATTAAATAATTCAAAGAATACATGCCTCTGTATAGTGTATGTTTAGTTTTGAAGAAAATTTCAACAACATTTCCCCTAAGTTCTCCAAGTATACTAATGTAAATGGTAAATAACCACTCACATATGTACCCAAAGAACAAATGAGTAAATACTACTAAAATTTTCTTCAAAGCTAAATATACATTATACAGTTACATCCAAAGTGTGAGTAAATTTTGAACGGGTTTCTAAGTTGATACATAAATGTATTATTGTCATATTTATATATTAAGTTAAACATCATGCATCGATGATCTCATCTATAAATCCTAAAGTGTCAATCTGAGACTACACAATGTCTACCCTCATATTTTGGGAATGTATATAATGATTACATATGTGATTGATTACAAAATGTAGATATGAAAGAATACATAGTTTTATTATTGGTTGATTTATTAGTCAAATAAAATGGCACATTGGGAGAGTGAGAATATTATATCTCACTTGTAGGATAAAGAAGAAATATATGTAAGTCAACAACAAGTCAATAGCACCAACAACAACAAAAATGCACAATTCAATTCTGTTATAATGTATTAATTAGGGGTCAATATATATCAATTTTAGAGGAGAAATAAGAATTAACAAATGCAAAATTGACAAATTTTAAAGTTTCTACAACTCAGCCAGTACGGTCGTGCTACCCAGCACGGCCGTACCATCACCATGGTCATGCTGCCCAGCACGGCCGTGCTACCTGGTCAGTTGCATGACAGTAAGAAGAAAATAGAGGAGTGAGGCGGTAGAGACAAATGTGCTACCTTGAGAAGAAACAGATGGTAGGGGAGCTTGTGTGGGAGAAGAAATGGAGAGAGAAGGTGCGCAAACCTTGCAATGTCGTAGGTGTCATTGTCGTTCAAGGAAGAAAGTAGCTGGACAACATCGTCCAAAGTGCACGACGCTGGAGATGGTGGTCAATCTAAAGGCGTCGGTGCCATCCAAAGAAGAAAATGGTAGTTGGGCATCCTCATCCAAGAAGGGGTGCCGATTTGACTCTCTTCGGGTGTGGAGATGGTTGGGAAGGTGACCTTGGAAGCGGCAGTTATTTGCTTCTCTTTGAGCGCAGGAGCGGGAATGGGGAGATGAACAAAATGAGCTAAAACACACTGAAACACAGCTCGACTTTGGTCTAATATCAGCCCGACCTCTAGGGTCGGTTTTCTCAAAAAACCGACGCTACAGGTCGGGTCTGTAGGGTCAGTTATTTGAAAAAACTAACCCTAGAGACTAAGTGGTGCCCGAAACTTTTGAGACCATCTATAAGGTTGGGTATCTGAAAAAATCAACCCTAGAGGTCAGGATATATAGAGTCGGTTATTTGAAAAAACCGACCCTAGAGACTAAGTGGTACCCAAAATTTTTGAGACCATCTATAAGGTCAGGTATTTAAAAAAACCAACCCTAGAGGTCAGGGTCTATAGGGTCAGTTTTTGAAAAAACCGAACCTACAGTTCCAAAGCGGTGCCCGCATTTTTTGTTGACCCTATATCACCAATTATTTGGAAAAAATGACCCTATAGATCGAGGTGTGAAGCCAAAATCATGTGAGTTTTCACTGCGGGAAATCTGTAAGGTCAGTTTTTATGATAAAGTCGATGCAATAGTCTATTAGGTTAGTTATTGTAGTAAAAATGATGCAAAGGGCAGCAACGTTACTAGCCAAAAATATAGTAGTGGGTGGGTTTTGTAGTAGACCCCAATTCACTACTTATCCCACTCTCACTCCGGTAAGGAGGGAAAGCTTCAGGTCTCGTTTAACCTTAGATAATCCCCCTCTTGACAATAAAAACTACCCCTTTGTCTTGCAGCCTTTATGCCTTGAATTTTTGAGCCAATATTTTAATTGAAATCCCCTCAAGCCCTAAAACCTTTTTCAACCTACTCAATGGTTTTGTTGTGAGACATGTTTTGTTGTTTCCACCCTTGAAGCATCTAATGGGAGAAAATTCTCCCTTTGAGTTTGTGAGATTGAGATGTGATTCACAGGCACGTTCATCAATCTTCTTGATGTCCCCTTCCACCTTCCTCCTTGCTCACCATTATGCACTGCTACTATGGCTGCCACTTCACTTGCGTTTAGTGGTTGGGTGGAAGAGATAGAGACTTAACATTGGATCTTGGTGAAGATCAATGAAGATTGGATCCAAAAAAAAGGGTCACCCTATCATTTCCTCTCTTCCACATACTGATTGAGTGGACAACGACAATCCTAAACACCAATGTTGGTTGAGAGTTGACCAAAACCCAGTCCAAGAGTCTATGATTTTCCAATTGTGAGTTAAATAATATCTTTTTCAAATATTAGAATTGTATCCCATATAATTAAGAAAATCATATTAAATGCTATTCTCCGAACTTTATCTGATAATAAGTATAAGTAATCAAAATTTATACTTTAGTATAAATTCATAAACTAATTAGTATAAGTAATCTAAATTTATCATAATAACATGAGGAATCCAATTAAAGTAATTTCAAACACTAATTAAAATCCTATTCTCCTAACTTTTTCTAATACTCATCATTTGATTATTAGGCATTTTTTAATGAAAAAATCTTGATAATTATGACTCTATGACCCCAAATTTGATAATGTCAATAACAATAATGTCATGTACCATTTTCCAAAACCCAAATTTAGATTTTGTTAATCTTTCTTCTAATAATGCAAGGATAATTTGATGTATGATAAAACATGTAACCAGGATTTAATTATGTAATGGATCCTTAAAAGGAAAACCCTAAATTAAATATTTTAAGGTATTTATTACATCCCCAAATATATTGATACATTATATGCTTGAAAAATGATATCCTTATTGCTAATGTTCTTTTCCCTTAATATAAATAAGGAACGTTTTTGTAAAATATTGAATGTAGGAATTTAGGATTCAACATGATCACTATAGTTTCTACCCTACAATTAGGATTCTACAAAAACAAACCCTAATTGTCAATCCTAACAATAATTCAAACCAACATAAATCCCAGATACATTACCTATCCTTGAAATCCTCGCTAACAAAAAGTTAGTAACACTCTAGTGTTGAACATTGATTTTCATATTGGATCTTGGTTGGACATATGTCTTGAGTTGATTGGACATCATATTTCATATGAATAAATTAAGAAGGCTAATTATCAATGGCCTATTTAGTTATGTTTTAATTTCAAAGATTCATCGAGTTTCCTTGAAGTTTATTCCATATGCAAATTGCCTTTCTTGATTTAATTCTTACAAATTTCAAATATATGTGTGTTTCATTTATATAGTTTAAATGACATTTGAACCAAATAACAAATCTTATATAAGGGTGGTCTAGGAATATTGTCACTTCCTAAATATAAAGGGATGATAACTAAGAGAGTGACTATAAAATAATATAATATGGTGATAAGAGCTAGAACAATCACCATGGAATCCATTGTTGGAGTGAACCCCATAAGGTCCATTACTAGAATAAATATTTCCGTACATCTAATAAGATACAATTATTATGCATTGGAATTATAAATTAAAGATGAAAAGTTCATTTCTTGCCATTATTTGAACTTTTACTACTATGTATGTTGTTATCAATGCATTCACACATTTTGGTTGCACCCGCGTACACAACATACTAATATATTGATTGTGTTTTGTTTCTTAGTGTTTTATGGTAGTTGTATAACTAAAGAATGAAGAAATGGACTATAAAAGGAATAAATCACAAGGGAAAATGTTGATGATACTAGAAGTATTAGATAGTTCTTTTTCTAGTAATTTCCTTTTAGAACAATTAGTATTTCTCCCATTTCCAAGAATCATGTAACTCCTTTAAGGAGATCTTATCTTTCATATTTATGTCAACTTTGAAAATGTTTGAAAGTATTTTTTTATCAATTTTTTATTATGATTTGGTTCTTGGAAATATTGGACAATGACCATAGCTTCTCTATGAAAATTTAATGAGAATAATAGTAGGAGGGGTTATTAGAATTTTATACTAAGATTTGATTGAATTTTCAATTATATATAGGTGGTTCTGAGTTGAGAAACAAAAATGTCATTTTGCTCAAGCATGATTGATAATAATATTTTTTTGGCTTGATTGATTTGGTGGGTAGTGTTCCTTGGTGCCACTCTCTATTGATATCTTTGATGGCCTAACACAAAGTATCAACAAATCATGTCCACGCAACATATGCTTTCGAACTACTACAAAACAAGCAAAATAAGATTTCACTCGTCTAAGTGGTAAAGTTGCTTGTTTTCTTAATGCGTCATAGAAACTTTATTAGATACACAACAAGGGACACTCTGATCAATTTCTAGTGTTTGGCACTATACTTAGACTAAGATTTCTATATTTTTCTTATTGCAATGAAGTAATAGTTTCCTGTACAAATTGGCACCATGGTGTCATAGAAATCCGTATTAAATTGTGAATACAACCCTTGTTAGTCCTAGTATAATCTCCAAACTAAACTAGTCAAGAAACCCATGGATTATAAACCTTGTCTAGATTTCCCACCCTTCCTAAAAAATGACAATTAGTTTTTATCTGGCAATATTTTGACCATGTTGGGATCCCCATATGGCAATATGGACTAGCTTGATCAAGATTCCGGATTAGGCCAACATAATACTAAATAAAATTGGGCTATGGGGGTTATAGTCTCAGATCTTATTGTGAGGATATAAAACTAGTATCACCTTTGTCATGATCTATCTTCTTGTTGTCAAATTGGCCAAGACATTACTTGTATCTTTTGTCAATACTACACTTCTTTCATCAATGATGCAATAAACCCCGCCCTTGCCAAATTTGAAAACCCTAAAACCCATGCTTGAATACCAATACTAAGCCACGTTAAGATGTAGCTGTAAACACAACATGTGGATGGAAGGAAGACAAAGAGTAGCATATGTATATTGCGCTAAAATGACCACGTATTGTAGGAGTTATACTGTACTTTTGTCAATATTATTATTGTGTCTTTATCTCGATGCAAAATTGTCAGTCTACACTTTCAGTAGGATATATCTTTTCATTTGGGGTTACATGGTGCCAAAATTGAGTATGTCTATATATAAACACCTGTGGGAAATTAACAACGGCCGGGAATCCTTATGGAACCAGTATATGAGGCATAAGATGAGGAGCAGGGGAAGCTGCGGGGCCAACATATCTAGAGTTGGGAGGGTTGTACTCGGCGGTGACAATTTTATCAACACCAACTCCCTGCATATTCTGATGAATGGAGAAACCGTCAATGCATGGAGAGACAGGTGGATAAAGGATGGTCTGATTCTCAACGAGGTTATTCTTAGACATGTTCCTGAGGACCTGAAGGTTTTGAGCATCGTCGGCCTGGACGGTGGTTGGGATACGGAGTTCTTGGGGAACTGGCTTCCACCCCACATTGTGGAGAAGATTGTAAAGATGAAACCTCCGACCCCCACGGACGGAGAAGATGTTAGAGCGTGGGATCTTACACAGAGTGGCCAGTACACCACTAGATCTACCTACCGGAAGCTAAGAGAGGGGAAAGGGACCAGGGTGGATGGCAACTGGACCAAGCTTTGGAAGACAGATCTTTCTAACTGAGTCAAAACCTTCACATGGTTAATGATGCATGATGCACTCCTAACAAATAGCAAGAGGGTGAGACATAACCTGGCCTTCTGTAACAAGTGTCTGAGATGCCTGGGTGGCGAAGAATTGTTGCTCCACACAGTGTGGGGTTGTTCTTATGCGAGGGAGATATGGGACACCATCTTCTCAGGAAATCCCCCACCGGAGTCCTTCTACTCTATAGACAACGTGAGGCACTGGGTCCAATCGATTGTGCAGTAGGAAAAACCTTGTTACACACAAATCCTTATTACATGCTGGTGTATTTGGGCCTCCTGGAACAAGCATACGTTCAAAGGAGTGATGACGCCGGCTACGTAGCAAATTAACTACATCATAAGACACATAGCAGCACATACTGAAGCTTTCCCCACCCAACCACCGATGGCAAAGAGGAAGGATCAGTCCGCCTGGAGGAAACCCAGGCATGGCACCATTAAATTTAATATGGATGCTGCCGTGAAAGGCAAACAGGCTTGATGCGCCATTGTAGGTCGGGATGATCAAGGCAGATGGGTAAGCGGCACTGTGTTCAGGTTGCACACTATAGACATGGTAGAGGCGGAGCTTGAAGGTATATTGTTGGTGGAAGAAACTGCTGCTGAGAATGAGAAATCGGCCATTGTCATAGAGTCAGACTCCCTCACTATGGTCACGATGATTAATCATAAAGTGGAGGAACATCCAAGGTACGCAAAGTTTATCCAGAGATTTCAACGCCTGAGGCAACCTGGATGGAGGATAGACTATGTTGGGTTTTAGGGGAGGTAGAGAAGGCAGCGGAAACAAAAAATTTCTCCCCCAAACCCAGCACAAGGAAATGTGTCAATGTCTATATAATAGGAAAGCATGGTTTGTGGAATCATACCTTGTCCCGAGGCTTGCTCGATGACAATACCTCGCACTATGTGCGGTCTTCAACTCCGGTCTTGGACGGTGTCTGTGCAGCTCCTGGTCGCACCGGGACTGACGACTCCTCCTCCTACCGGACTGTCAGATGACAGTTGTCCTCCTGAGTGGCAGTGTCCTCCCGCCTCGGTAGTAGTCCACACGGACCACCTGCAACTCTACACTCCTTGTCCCACAAGGAAGTGGAAGGAGTCACACCCTCCTGTTGACGTACTAGTCGCCAACACACTCTCCTGCTGCCAGTTGCAACTGCAGTTGTCCTTCCCTTGCTGCACCTCCCTTTGCGGGAAGCACTTGCTCGGGCTCTCTCTCGATTACCAAAACCAGAGAGAATGACAACTTTGCAGAGAAACTGGTTGCACTAAGTTGTACTTTGAGAAGCCCCCAATACCCCTATATATATATGAGGGTCATGGGACAGGGTTCTCCATCCCGGGCAATGCGGGACTAAAAGCAGGAGTAGAAGGGTTCGAGATTTTCCACCAAAAACAACCAACTCGCAACCTGAACCGGTCGGTTGGGACCCATGAGCCGATTGGTTCACTTCTGAACCGGTCGGTTCGTGGTCTTGATCAGTTCCCGATTGACTTTCCTTCTTTTGTTTCTAATTGGTATCGAATATCAATCATTGTTCCAATCAAATTGGGCAAGTGAAACGCAAGGAAAATTCTCACCGACCTGATTTTCCCAACTTGCTCGGTTGCACCAATTGGACTGATCGGTTCAACACTTGAACCGCTCGTTTCAACCTGGGCTTGAGCCGATCGGTTGGACACTCCAGCCGACTGGTTCAACAACCTCAGCCGACCGGTTCAACACTTGAACCGATCAGTTGGGAGTGTAGGTTGTGCAGAATCAGTCAATTGCGATTTCAATCAATCTGATACTCCAATCAACATGTCCAACACCTTCAACAGTATGATATTGAGCTATCAATCAATTGAGTGTTTAATTGAACTACTAAACTTCTTTATTAATCAATCTAAACGTTGCTTGTGGACAAAACTCCTCTTTTAGGTTAAATCCTATGTGTGTGACCCTACTGGTCCATTTCACGTTGGCAGTGAAAGTCCATAACACTTATGACTTCACAAGCAAAGAGAGGTGCCTAGTCACACATCAGTGCTACCCAAGTGAAAGTAGAAAGTTGGAGAACAACTTTCATCCTACAATATGTGAATGGTGTTACAGCGAATGTATAATTCCTTTGTCACTAATATCCCAAATGAACTCGAGGCATGGAACAGTCATCCTGTCAACGTTCATTCACTTTCTTGATCTCAGAGTAGATTGAAGGAGATATGTATGACATCAATACCACATATTGATTCACACATGCGTGCGCACGCCTATCTCAATCCTACTCATCAAGTGGCCTTCGATATCAAACTCCCTCAGGAGGGACAAATCCCATATCTATCACTCACCCCTCAAAAGCCCCATGTGTCAAAGCCACCCAATCATCACCTTTATAACAACCCATGTTTTAGGACTGCGTTTGATGATGTCAAAGTGTGCCCAATGACATGTGTTGAGTGCAGTGATTTCAGGTCTAAGAATCACACTCACCACCATCACTGTTAGTACTGACTGTGACTACCATGTCATGGTTCCATGTGTCAAACTCACGGTGGGTCTGTCCGGTACACTTTTTCTCTAACAAGTACCTATGTGTTTGGTTTGATATCTCTATATCATGACTAATGAGATTTTGTCATCAACCAACACCACAATCTAGTCTTGTGTGTCATTGATGTCTATATACCTTCCACAATGACATCCGACTAGGGACATAACAAGAATGTACAAACTCTTAGCATTTGTATGATCTCACCGTTCAGGTCCTCAACCTCAAAGCATACGTCATTGAGCAATGTCATTCTCTAGACATTCAATCTGTTCTATCACTATCTCATATGACTGAACCAGAAAGAATTGGAAGCTTGCCTTTGATGTTTATCAAATCAATCTTAATGTATCCCACCAATCATCCCATGATTGGCTCTCTGGGCATACATACCAACAGACTCCCACTTGCACTGCGAACCAATCACCCTTGAATCATATTCATAGTGATCCTCAAACATGTCCCGCATGTTACTGTGCTCTTAGTGCAAACATAGTGAGTAATGGCAACACCGTGCCAAAGTCAGTATAAATTGCATGTCTCACATCTCTTCGCTGTACGTCACACATATGAGATGGAGTTGTCGTAATATGCGATCTAGTATTCCTTTGCTAACCTTTTGCCACATTGTATGATCAATGATTCCAGACTTGTCATCAATGAGCGGAATGTCTTATAAGTTCATCTCATGAACTTCTAGATCCATATAGTATCTACTGTTGTTCTCTAACGCATAGATACTCGGCATTTCCTTTTAAATGGTTTTATTGGAACACTTCCAATTATCAACAAACTTTCACTTTTATATATCCTATATATATGTTTTGTGATCAATTTTCTGTCCTTTCGGAAGTTCACATCAATGTAACTCTTTACATCGAACTCTTCCTTATCTCCATAGAACTAGTACTTCCCAAGTACTTATCAAGTTCTCATGGCATTCCAGTAACCCTTACTGGAAATAGACAGACATCCACTTGTCATGTCACACATACGAGTTATCAGGATGAGCACATCATATTGCCATGTCCTACATGCAAAATGATGAATGCACGCTATTCTTTCCATGTCATACATGCAAGATAATGGGATGATTACATACATGATAGATCATATCTATTCTTAGTGTTCATATTCTTCATAAGAATTGGACACTATGGCCTTGGGATACTAACTCCATGAAACATGGACAAGTTTTCTCCCACTGAATCTGTGTATACTGAACCCTTCAGTACAGATTGCCAATGATTGATTTCTCTTTTCAGGTCAAGAGGTTTTCTAGAACTATCTCTATAGATCTCTATTCCTATCACATAGGATTCATCTCTATCTTCCTTAAAATAATTTCCACTTTTGGATTTCCATTCTAGAACAATTCCATTTCACATCAACATGTGGAATGTGAATATGCTCCCACTAAATCACAGATCCCTTCTTTATCTTTGACATATCAGTCAAACCTTTTGACTATATTATCAAAGTAAAGATCCAATTCTGAGTTGCTTGTACTCAATCAATCACATTGATTAATCCATTGTAACTTATAGACTTCATTTGCATTAGTGGATTCATAAACCTTATAGGTTGTGTCACATACACATCCTTGTTTTATTCCTCATAGGAATGTAGTTTTAGTATCCATATACCAAATGTCTCAGTCAATAAGTTGCAATCAACAAGCATCATCCTTCTCAAATGTTATCCATGTGTCTTAACATTTAAGACTCATTTGCACTTATGGATTTCATCCAATGAGTGCTACCATCAAGGTCACACCTTATGGTTGACATGGGTGTCATTTAGGATGTAATGGTCATAAACCATAATTCAGAATTTGATTCCTCATATTCATCTAGATAGTTGACTCATCACATGAACAACTTATCACATAGATAATTGAGGTGTATCTGTTAAAGATATAAGAACTCACAACTCCTTGTGATTCTCAATGTCCTTTATTAGTGTGGGGTATTCATTTATTAAGAAGAATTCAGTTATTTGATAATCATTCTTTAACTCCTTAGAGTATGTTTCCTTCTTGATTTAGACATCACCATGCCTTAATCATGAGTTCACTATGATACACTATCATAATCACTCAAAAGGATCTCAAACATTTGGTCCAAGTATTTCATTCATTGATCTCATCAAGAATTAACACTTTACCAAATTTGTACTTCATCTATGATAATCTTGAACACTTCAAGATATTCATATTGGTATTTCTCTAAACACCATTTGAAGTATTAGCATTTGTTCCAATAGGTATGTAAATACATCACATGCATTATACCTAATAGGACAATCATTCTCCCACTACCATTAGTGAAGATTGATTAATCATGTACAAGACATTCATGTCTCTTATTGGTTCTCTAACCAAAAGAGTCTAGATTTATCCATCATATGGAAACTAGAAATGAATTTCTCATGATTGATGCTAATTTGATTGTTTGAGTTATCAATAACTTTAGGTATCTTTTTATCTCATGCATATCAAATACCACAAGATAAACAAGGCATTGCCACAAAGATCATATCTTTAAGATTGAAAACTCAACTTTATTAATTGCCATGATTGTCATACAATATGCAAAAATAAAGTGTTTCTATCTATTGGCAAATATGAAATAGCAGTTCATAACTGTATTACATGCCTTGTAGGCTGAAAATAAACTAAAGTACTCCTATCTATGGCAGCAACACTTGCCCCAATTATGAGTGCTTTACACTTTACATCTTGGTATCATATACCTCAAAAAGTGTTACAAGTTTACTTTCATGACACCTTCAAGTGGAGACTTCAGTCGCCTCCTTCTTCTTTTGTTCTTCCAGATAGAGAGGACAATTCCTTTTCCAATGTCCTAGATTTTGACAATGGTGGCAATTTCCTTTCTTGGTCATGCCTCCCTTGGCCTTGAGAGCTGAAGTCTTCTTGGGCTCCTGGCTAGCATCAGAACCTTTCTTAGCTTTGCCCTTACCCTTGCGCTTGGAATTTCCTTTCTTGCCCGTGATCACCATCAAAGACTTGGGCTTGTCCTTCTTCATCTGTATCTCGGCTGTCCTCAACATGCCCAACAACTCTGAAAGTGGCCTATCAAAGTTGTTCATGTTGTAGTTCATCACAAACTGACTGTAAGATTCTGGCAACGATTGCAGTATCACGTCAGTAGCTAACTCTTGGCTCAGTGGAAATCCCAGTCTCTATAGGTTCTCCACATACCCAATCATCTTGAGTGTGTGAGGACCAACTGGATCTCCTTCTGTCATGACGCACTTGAACAGTGCTCTAGAAACATTGTATCTCTCTTGCCATGCCTGATCCTCATACATGTTCCTAAGATGCTGAATCATCTCAATGACACCCATGTTCTCATGTTGTCTCTGCAACTCATGGTTCATTGAACATAGCATCAAGCACTTTGCATCAATGGAATCATCAACATGCTTCTTGTAAGCATCCCTTTCTGCCTTTGGTGCATTAGGAGCGGGTTCCTCTGGAATTGGAGTATCCAAGACATAGAGCTTACGCTCTTGAGTGAGAACAATTCTCAATGTCCGATACCAGTCATGGAAGTTTGTCCCATTTAGTTTGTCCTTGTCAAGGACCGATCGCAAAGAAAAGTTGTTGTTTTTTGTTGCCATTTGAACTACAAAAGGAAATATGCAATTTTAGTCCAAAACTCATTTTGACTTATTTGATTGATTTGAAAATTTGACGATATAATTAGGCCTTTAATTAATTATCGCTCCCACGATTTTACTTCAAATTGATAGCCCTCACCATCAATTTGGAAGATTGCAGTGTACAACCTTCTAGTGGGCAAGATCTTGAAATCCTCCAAGTCATGAGTCAGCTTTGGCTGATCGCCCACAACTTAGATCTCTCAGGTAGGCAACTCTTGCCAATTGCATCATATGCAACTCTTGTTGAATGAACATGCACAACACCTTGCCATGAACATTCCTTGCCTCTGGGCTTAGACGCTCTAAGAATCACCAGTTAAGTCTAACCCAAAAGCTGACACGGTAAACATGCACCCTGCTTTGGCAGAACCTACATGTCTACCCTTCACACTTCCACAAGATAGACAGTGCACCACGCTTTGGCGTAACCTACGCTTAGTTGATCGAGCTTTTCATGTGTGCCGCTGATGGAAGGCATATAAGACTTAATATTTTAATGAGGGATTTGGTTTATATATATATATATATATATATATATATATATATATATATATATATATATATACACATATCCAATCACCACAATACATAGTATGTATCATATACATGCTATATCCCATAGAAAACATGCACAAATGATAAAAAGTGATGATTATGGCCATCCTAATGTGATTCCTTGAGCCAACAGGAATCACGGTCATCTAGGTCAACATCACATGCAACCTGTACAAGATGAACATCTATGCCTTGCTATCCGAGTTGATCAACTCATCACATGAATGATATGTACTCTCCAGCCGGTCGTCTGGGTGCCACCAGCCGATCGGTTGGCTCCTCCAACCGATCAGTTCGCCCGGACGTCGTGCATCTCGTCATGTCTGCCACCCAATCGTCTCGCTCCTTGATCGGTCATCAACCGATCGGTTCACTCCTTGAACCGATCATCTGGAACGTCAACCGATCGGTTCACGCCTTGAACCGATCGTCTCAGTTGTCGTCTTGATGTCCTCCGTTCTTTGACATAACATGAAATAAAATCTATCCTAATTTTACATTGCTTAAAAGGGAAACCCCGAGTTACATTCGAGGGGAGCAAAGGTAGAAAAGAATCTCGAATTATTTCGAGTTACATCAGGAATAGGAGAGGGAAGATCGGTGCGTAGACCGAGATGCAAGCAACCACAAACAACCATACACAGATAGGGTTTATTGGCCATAACCATGCTATACATCCACCACAAAATTCGTTTAAGGGCAACGCGTATCGAGTGTATTAATAATACATATCATATATGTAATTGGGATTTGTGGATTTAGGATTGGACATGCATAAAGCCAATATTATTCGCATCATATGCAATAAATAAAGGCGATAAACCAAAATCGATCATATCGATATTCCTAAAATATGGAGCAGTTGATGTGGCTCTGATACCACTGTTGGGTTTTAAGGGAGGCAGAGAAGGCAGCGGAAACAAAAATTTTCTCCCCCAAACCCAGCATGAGGAAACGCGTCAACGTCTATATAATAGGAAAGCATGGTTTGTGGAATCATACCTTGTCCCGAGGCTTGCTCGATGACAATACCTCACGCTATGCGTGGTCTTCAACTCCGGTCTTGGACGGTGTGTGTGCAGCTCCTGGTCGCACCAGGACTGACAACTCCTCCTCCTACCGGACTGTCGGATGACAGTTGTCCTCCTGAGTGGCAGTGTCCTCCCGCCTCTGTAGTAGTCCACACGGACCACCTGGAACTCCACACTCCTTGTCCCACAAGGAAGTGGAAGGAGTCGCACCCTCCTGTTGACGTACTAGTTGCCAACACACTCTCCTGCTGCCAGTTAGAACTGCAGTTGTCCTTCCCTTGATGCACCTCCCTTTGTGGGAATCACTTGCTCAGGCTCTCTCTCGGTTACAAAAACCAGAGAGAACGACAACTTTGCAGAGCAACAGGTTTCACTGAGTTGTACTTTGAGAAGCCCCCAATACCCCTATATATAGGAGGGTCATGGGACATGGTTCTCCATCTCGGGCAATGCGGGACTAAAAGCAGGAGTAGAAGGGTTCGAGATTTTCTACCAAAAACAACCAACTCGCAACCTGAACCGATCGGTTCACAAGTGAACCGGTCGGTTGGGGACCTGAACCGGTCGGTTGGAACACCAACCGATCGGTTGGGACCCATGAGACGATCGGTTCACTTCTGAACCGGTCAGTTCGTGGTCTTGATCAGTTCCCGATTGACTTTCCTTCTTTTGTTTCTAATTGGTATCGAATACCAATCCTTATTCCAATCAAATTAGGCAAGTGAAACGCAAGGAAAATTCTCACTGACTTGATTTTCCCAACTTGCTCGGTTGCACCAATTGAACCGATCGGTTCAACACTTGAACCGCTCGTTTCAACCTGGGCTTGAGTCGATCGGTTCAACAACCTCAGCCGACCGGTTCAACAACCTCAGCCGACCGGTTCAACACTTGAACTGATCGGTTGGGAGTGCAGGTTGTGCAGAATCAGTCAATTGCGATTTCAATCAATCTGATACTCCAATCAACATGTCCAACACCTTGAACAGTATGATATTGAGCTATCAATCAATTGAGTGTTTAATTGAACTACTAAACTCCTTTAGTAATCAATTTAAATGTTTCTTGTGGACAAAACTCCTCTTCCAGGTTAAATCCTATGTGTGTGACCCTACAGGTCCATTTCACATTGGCAGTGAAAGTCCATAACACTTATGACTTCACAAGCAAAGAGCGGTGCCTAGTCACACATCAGTGCTACCCAAGTGAAAGTAGAAAGTTAGAGAACAACTTTCATCCTACAATCCGTGAATGGTGTTACAGTGAATGTATAATTCCTTTGTCACTGATATCCCGAATGAACTCGAGGCATGGAATAGTCATCCTGTCAACGTTCATTCACTTTCTTGATCTCAGAGTAGATTGAAGGAGATATGTATGACATAAATATCACATACTGATTCACACATGCATGCGCACGCCTATCTCAATCCTACTCATCAAGTGGCCTTGGATATCAAACTCCCTCAGGAGGGACAAATCCCATATCTATCACTCACCCCTCAAAAGCCCCATGTGTCAAAGCCACCCAATCATCACCTTTATAACAACCCATGTTTCAGGACTGCGTTTGATGATGTCAAAGTGTGCCCAACGACATGTGTTGAGTGCAGTGATTTCAGGTCTAAGAATCGCACTCACCACCATCAGTGTGAGTACTAACTATGACTATCATGTCATGGTTCCATGTGTCAAACTCACGGTGGGTCTGTCCGGTACACTTGTTCTCTAACAAGTACCTATGTGTTTGGTTTGATATCTCTATATCATGACTAATGAGATTCTGTCATCAACCAACACCACAATCTAGTTTTGTGTGTCATTGCTGTCTATATACCTTCCACAATGACATCCGACTAGGGACATAACAAGAATGTACAAACTCTTAGCATCCGTATGATCTCATCGTTCAGGTCCTCAACCTGAAAGCATACGTCATTGAGCACTGTCATTCTCTAGACATTCAATCTGTTCTATCACTATCTCATATGACTGAACCAGAAAGAATTAGAAGCTTGCCTTTGATGTTTATCAAATCAATCTTAATGTATCCCACCAATCATCCCATGATTGGCTCTCAGGGCATACATACCAACAGACTATGAGCACAGGGAATGCAACTCAGTAGCAGACATGATGGCTCTCAGGGCATACATACCAACAGACTATGAGCACAGGGAATGCAACTCAGTAGGAAGAAATGGAAAGAAGGAGAGGGAGGAGGGGCTTCTAAAAACTAGAATGTGGGGCCTCAGGTGGGGTGTAAAATAATCAAACAGAATAAGTGAGAATGTAACATAAAGTAATAGTCTACTGTCATAAATAACTGGTAGTGGGAGTGGAGTGTATGGAACATAAGAAGAAGACCCTACTCTATAGTAGACTGTCAGTGGGGTTGTGTATTAAACAAACGTACCACCTCCTCTAAAGTACTATCATGTCTATCCCCATCCCTTGAACTGAGGACTTGTAGGGGTAAGAGTGGGAATGAGATCGGGAGAAGTGGTAGATGTATGAGTAGGAGCGGGAATGGGATTGGGATGAGTGGTAGAGGTATGAGTAGGAGTGATAATGGGATCAGGGTAGTGGACGATGCAACCTGGTATGGATGACAAAACTTAGGAATACTCTCAAAGTAGCTCTTGGATATTGTAAATATCATCTATGATATGTGTAGGGGTATTTTGTAAAGTCGTTCGGATCGGCACATGTGATCCAACATGTTCACACAAAGTATGTATAAATAATAAAGATCAATTATATATCGTAAATAATAACAAATACAAAAAATTACTAATTGTACTCACAAATTGTTGTTGTTAGTAATTGATTGGCTAATATGTGGTCTAAGACTGAGGTGGAGTGCCCACTATGTAAAGTGGATGATACCATGTATAGTGTACATGTTAATTGAAGATTGTCCCTTCTGGAAAAGAGCCAACTAGATGGTCACATTTTTTGTTCACATTTACACCTCCGCCCTATAGTGATGCAACAAATCTTCATCAGTATGGCCCCTCCCATGTATTCTACTAAGATGTGGCTAGATAATAGTAGGTTGTACTTGAACATATCTGAATTGTCCAAGAATCCTACCCGGAAGGTTTCACTCTTCTACCATGTAGCAAACTAGAGGCACACGGGCAAATCAATTATCATGACCCTCTCAACACAGTGCGGAAAGCCTCTACAAATGTACTCAGTGTAAGGAGTTAACTATATCTACTAATCAAAAATAAAATAACAGAAGTAGCATAAAAGTCATATATTAAAGTTTAAGTTCTTTGAACAAAACTCGCATAAAATAAATCATTATAAGTAAATGTCACCTGAGAGGGGAAAATTTGGCCAAAGGTTACATCATAAAACTGGACAGGTCCTCCCATAGTCTCATATTTTTGAAAAAAAATGGGCTACCTATTTAATTGAGACAATATGTTATTTAACATTGTGCTACATTGTATAAATAAAAAATGAAGGTTTCTTTACCTAAAACCCAATGGAACAACTTCTGCAACTCCCCCCAGTTCATAACCAGTGACCATGGGCGTCCAATTTCTAACCTCTCCCAACATCGCATCTCCGATAGACATACACACCCAAGCAAGTGGGCACTTTTCTTAGAATAGATAATTGCCTTGTACAACTCCCTATACACGTATACTAGAGTTGCGGAACCCCAAGACAAACAAATCATACAATCAACCACAGGGGAGAGGTGACATATGTGAACCATGTCTCTAGTATTATATGGAATACGATAACAACCTAAGAAGTATATGAGATATGCTCTAGTATAGAATATCCTCATTTATCTTGAATGTTCTTCATCCCCTATGGTGAAATCCATCCTAAAAATGTGTCATACAATCATGTAAGATGAATATATCCCTTGGACATTTCATCTGGTGCACTTCCCAAGAATTTTTCACAAAGGTGAGACCATGTAGAAAAATTTCCCTCATGTGGGCTTATAGGATATGCAACTATAACAAGTAGTACATCAATCCTAATACCTAGAAGAACTGGCATATCCAAAAGTGTGATAGTCATCTAAAAACATGAGAATTTAAAAGTGTTACTAGTCTTGTCCCAACGGCTAACTAAGGCATCTATCAAATTGAGATCTAGGTAGATAGGTTGTATCTTATGAACCAGCCTAAAACCCATTAAGGAAATGTTTTGTAACCATGTCCAAACAGAATGATAGTATATGGAAACAATTAGTGCATGTATTGGTAAAAACCTCTAGAACCTTTTAAGACTTCAATTGTAGCTTCTACATGATGTTTAGTCAATGACCCATACATGTAACCTCTATCGTTTGTGAGAGACCAAAATATCGGATTTCTTTCTATCAAAATTTATAAACAGTTGGATATATGATTTGTATATTAGTCATTAGACGATAAAATTCTTATGTATCAGTTTTAGAACCCTAAATCTACATAAGTTCCTTCAACTCATGTGATTTAAACTTCTAGTGGAAATTTTTACACGAACACAATATCGATGTTGGGCCCAATCAAACTTTATTTGGATCACTGGAAGAATTCCACTCATCCCATCAAAAACAATGCATAGATCTATGCAGCGTCAAATTGATGCAATAAATGTTTGTAGAGAAACAAAGACCACACCTATGAATCCCTATTTTCTGACTCCACAATGACAAAAGCGAGTGAAAATACACCATTATCAATATCTATTCCACATACAACAATAAGCATGCTAGTATATTTTCCATTAAGGAATGTGTCATCAACATTATTAATCGGCCTACAATGTACCCAACCTACAATAGTTGGGCCAAATGCCCAAAACACACACTTAAATCTATGAGTGCCTACAGTTTATAGGATATAATCATCCAAAAGCTGGGTAAATACAACTCTTAAAATATATTGCGATAGAGATATCAAGAACGATAGTTGGTTGTAATATGATGATTCTAAATATCCAAATATTTTACATACTACATTCCCCCTTTCTAGAAATGCCTTCTTATATGATATTTGTATGTTTAGTTCTGCATTCACCTTGTCTCAAATTTCTCATGTGGACATATCCAATTCTGAAACTAGGACTGACATTTTCATACAATCAATATAAGACAATGCGCATTGATGATGTACCTGCTTCAGAATACTTAGTTTGCAAGTATGGTTTTCACTATAATGTTTTATCTTCCAAATGCCACCTACTTTTTCGGAATAAAAAGCATCTGAACTCCAAGGACATTGTTGGTTTTGGACACAAACAAGTTTGACATATAGACTATTTGAGCGTTGAGTTTGATATTGGACATTATTTTATATCACAATCATGACATCTTTGGATGCAAACAAAGCATCCTTACCAACATCATTGCTAGATGAGTTGTAATTGAGATGAATTGACCGATGAAAATCACCCACCCATTCATTATCTTGGAAAAATTCATAGTTATTATCAATTTTATCATTCTTTATCTAATCCCTATCAAATGTCATTGGCGCAAAACTCAAGGATGCTATTGTGTCAGTGATTGGATGTTGATACCCATCTAAATTAGGATCATCATCAGTTTTAGTTGTTAATTCACCATCCTTTCAATATTTTCTTCCTCCTCAACCTTCTGACCACTATTTTCATTCTCAATATTGAGGTTTTAAGTAAATTCATGTGGTTGATTCGATATGAAAGTTATATTATTGTTGGTAGCTTGAAATTGATTCAATAGATTCATGTAACTATAACAAGAATGTTGGTGGATAGATATTTTTTTCAAAGAAAGACATCAATGTAGGCATTATGTGAAATTGAGAACAAAGTTCTAAATGCATCATCATTGCCAACTTATATGAGCATATGATGTTCTTCAGGGAAAAGATGTAATATATTGGTAGAGAAGTGATTGAGATGTCAAGTGTTGTATGAATATATGATTTGAACTTGGTCAGAGTATTCATGAGTATATTGTTTGCGGGTCTAACAGATCGGCTAGATTGAGACTCATCAGAGAGAAATTGGCCATCATACTGAAGCTTGACAACTCGTGCATGTGAGCTAGATACCATGTTCTTATCATTGTAAATCACATTAAGGTTTATCAATCATATTTCAAGTCATTATATTTATATAAAATTTATATTTTCTCATAATATTGGCTCAATAATTGATAATTTAGAGTGCAGTGTAGTAGTACTATTTTTCTATACTTCAAAAATAATCATTCTAAGAATAAAATCATTTCATTTTTAACGATGAAATGGCACTTTTAAATTTTAATCACTAGGCATAAGCTATAGTACAATATAATTTTATATGTTTTACATTAGTAATCTGGGACAAATTTAGTAGAGAAAATACCTGAAATGGAGAGATCTCTCTTGTCAAATAAAAACTCAGAGATAGAAGATAAGTAGTTTGGCGACTATAGACAAAGAGAAGTAAAATTCCGATCATAGAATTGAAGAAAATTTGCCATGAAATTAGCTAGAAAGTTCGCCCACAATAACCCAGACTCTGTAACATTCTAGAGAAGTAAAATTCTGATCAGAGAATAGAAGACGATTTGTCGTGAAATTAGCTAGAAAGTTCGCCCACAATAACCTAGATTCTGTAACACTCTAGAGCAGCTGAATATGCTTGGATGTGAAGAAGAAGAGAAATAGTAAATGAGTTGTGTGGATTTGAGATGTTGATTTCGGCCACTATTTATAGGACAACAATACGTCCACATCATGGACACATTACCACCACGTGACGTGTAACTGCTGCTTGGGTGCAACATGGAGGTATTAAGTGGTGTATTGGGACGCATTGCTGTGACAACACGTCTTTCTCCAAGACACATTAGCCCCACCACGAGGCAATACACCCTAGATTGTGTCACACTACGCCAAATGAGAACGATACGTCGACATTCGGGGCTTATTATTTCGGGGTGAGGTAAAGGCATCCAGGCAGAGGTGGAGGCAATACGTCCCCGAACGGGACACATTGGCCGCACCGCATGGCAATATGTCCCGGCAGGAGATGTATTGCTTCCAGAAAGAGACATGTGTTACCGCCCTAGACGCATTTCTCTCACAGAAGATAATACGTCTCCACCTGTGACATTGACTTCCTGACATGTCATGTTAAAAATTTAAATCTTAAACATGTTATTTTTGTTTTAAAAGAGCAAAATATGCTATTTAAGTTTTTTTTTCTTCCAAAAATCTGTATTCTTACCTTTATTCACCCCCGTCTCCTCTTTGCGAGTGAAACAGAGATTATATAACTTCGCCGGAGAAGGAAGGAACATGTCATAAACTGCCACCCACATCGCCGGAGCCGTGCGTCAACTTGCTCTCGCTATGTTGACCATACGACTTGGAAGTTTGGGAATAGATACGGATATGCTCGGGCGATATTCCTGCTGCTGCCCGCCAGTGATGCACGACAGGAATATCAAAGTAGGTCAGAGCTAGCTGTTGTTCAAGCCATGATGGTAGTTATACAAGCAATGATGATAGCCTGGGCAGGTCGCATCTTGGGCTGGGAAGGTAGCTGGTCGATATTCACACTGTCCCTTGTCTGGGATGAGTTACAATTGCGTCAGTAACTAGCAGCGATTGGCTTCTACTGAGTGTTTTTAAACGTGAAGAAATTAATAAACCAGGGTAGAAGTAGCCGTTTGATAGAAACCATTAAAGAATGTTTAAGAGTCACATGAGTTTCGTTGTTTGTGGTGTCGCGTCTAGATTTAAGATGATGCAGTGAGATACTATGTCTGTCTTCCTTCACTTACGACGCGCAGAGGGTTCGGCCAGGATATTCTTTACTAGCACGTCTTCCAGTCAGCAGTCAGCCAAGGAGGTTCAGCATGAGGAATTGCAGTGAAATAACTGAACCGTGTTTATCTTTCATAAGACGACTTTCTAGTTTAAACATAAGTATCATGTTCCCTTGAGGAGTCAGTGTGTAATGTTTAACCTAATATGAATGTGCGTATTCAACAAAAGAGCCACATTAATTTGCTATTGCAACGTGTACTCTCTCTCTCTCTCTCTCTCTCTCTCTCTCTCTCTCTCTCTCTCTCTCTCTAAAACACATACTCACACACACACAAACATAAAGAGAGAGAGACAAAAACACATACTCAAATTAGTGAATTCAGACAATCGCATATCATTTTATATTAAAACATATCGACTAAGATAGAACTTCTATGATATATGGATAATGTTGGATTCGCATCACATAATCCTTTTGCATGGAACACATACGCTGTCATAGATATTCAATACTCAAGTTGTCAAAATTGTGGCATCACACTCCACCTCTCTTTCTCTCTAGCGTAACGGCCTCCCTCCTGTAATTAATCTCACCTTAATTGTGTCCCAAACTTTCATTCTTACTATGGTACCCATGTCTCTCCCTCTTGTTCCTACTTGTACATTATATTCAATTATAGAAGCCACAAATTGTAGCACACCACTTTTTCAATCTTCTAGATCAAGTTGAATAAAATTGAACCAAAAGAGGTAGTACAGTGTAGAATTCTTAGGGTTTGCAATGTTATCTATAAGCTTACTGCTAATTTTTGAAAATCGACCAAGGATGCTCATTTATTATATTCTATCAAGAATAATGAACCCTTTATGCCATCCAGACTAATTAGTACCAGTGCTCTTATTGTTTATAATATCTTTCATGCTATGAGTAGAGTTATGAGGGTAGCAGAGGAAAATGGCATTGAAAATATATATGAGGAAGACATATGGCTTGGAGTAATGGTTTTTTCTTGGCTATATATGGGTTGAGACTATTCTAAACAAGGTCCTATCAATGCCTTCTGTTTAGAATATGAGTTGAGGGGTCAAGTGATGTGTAACACCAACTCGTGGACTCTCTCATGATTCCCAATATCACTATATTCCCCGTTTAATCATGTAGATTTATCCTCTCTCATCTCTAGAGGTTCCAAAAAAATTTCATACATGGGATATTGGCTTCAATGTCCCTTATGGTCTCTCAATTAGGTTTTCCTTATGATAGTATCTTTATTTGCAAGAGCATGTTTTTAGGAGTGCTCGACAAGTTCTAATGTTATCAATGTTTACATGAGAATCAATATTACCTTAAAACAAAGTGTGAATATGATCCAAAGAAAAAGAACAAAAACAAGCTATAAAATGGTAGGGATGAATGAAAGAAAATGGTTTTCATCCATCCAAGAAGAGAGAATATGGGAGAAATTATAGGGATGAATGGAACTTATTCAACTATCTAGGGAAGGTCAAGCTTATTTATTTAGAGATACATGTTGAAGACACTTGCATGATTGATTTACTTAGAATGCAAAGTGGAATCGTATATGGCATGCATATCTTATTTAATAACTAATGATATAATTTGGAAATAAAAATGTTGATATTATACATATTATAATTCTAGTCACTTTCAATTGATAAGATCTTGAATTGGTCCTGCCTTCTTGTGTTGACGGTTGGAAATCAAGATATTTTTGTTTGAATCACTCCTCCTTAAGACAACAAATTATCTTTTATGTGATCTAGAATTCCATTTAAGTATAAGCATTCATTGTTTCCTCCCTATATATATTTCTTGAGTTTGGATATCCATATTTAGGGAATCTAGATCAACTTCAATATGACCTTTAAAGCTTTGTTATTAGGAATTTTGACTTTATCCATAAGATTTCTCACAAAGTTTTTATTCCATTTGTTACGATTTATCTGAATAAGTTTTAGGTTTTCGAAATTATGAACATTGCATATTGTTCAAACTCTATATTAATTAACAATAGGAAGACATTTTTATTGAGCAATTTATGTATTAATAAACCTAAAAGGGGATTAGGTAACTATAGGAGTCCAATTTTCAAAGAAATGATCCTATGATCACTAATAGTGTTAGATACATCTTCTCTTAAAACTTAAAGTAAAAAAAATCATAATTGTACAATATCATTTAAATTTTAGGACTAATGAATCCTAACTACCCTTGAGACTTGTCCAATGTATAAAAGGGATCCTTAAGGTTCACTTCAAATGCCACAATTAATAATGAACGTGATCAACTCAACCATAGAATGTTTGTGTGATATAGTCTACCAATTCTTTCAATATCCTTTATTATTGCATTGAAATCATTAAGGATAATCCAAGGACTAGCAATACTACTACAAATATCTTCAATGAACTTTTAAGGAGATTTTCTTTTAGAAACTAGGTTATGGCCATACCAATGGTCATAAAGAAATAAGAATACTCCATATTGACTTGAAGGTTAATCAATTGATCCATTTCCACGATTTTGTAATATCACACAAATCAATTTTCAAAGTATATTGAATGTTCCTAAAACATTCGAACCATGACTAGAGATCCAATTGTTAGATTTGAAACACCATCAAATCATTTTACTCGGTCCTTGTTGTTTTCGTTCTTATTTTTGTTGTGTCTGCCTCCCTAAAATGTTGCGTGTTTACTTTTCTAATATATTATCATCATTAAAATTTGATGAACATTCTAATTTTATTGGTACTCAAAAATTCCCTACGAGATGACTATCTACTTTCTAGGGGTTTATGTTATGTTTTTGGTGTTTTTGGGTAGGGTTTGTAATTAAATTTAATTGAAATCATACTTCTTTTGTTTTATATTCCTTTGATCATTCTATATGAGATTTTCATATATTTCATCATCATGCCAAAGATCCATAAAAAGCTTAATTTTGTGTGGAGTCACTCCTAATGGATTTACTTCTATGTCAATAATAGCCTAGAAATAATTTAGGAGGTTTGATATTGCATCTCTTAGAACATATATTCTTGTGTATTGCAACATGTGATCACTGTTTGTGCATATGGTTAATAACCAGTAGACCGTTGAGGTATATAACAACCTTAGACAATGTAAATGAACTCCATAGATCTATAGGAAGGTCAATGTCATGAAACTAAATGGGTAGAGTGGATAACAATTCATTCTTAATTATTCCCAATTCCCATTACTTGATGGGAGTAATTTTTACTAGATTGCCAAGGTATATAACTAATGGAATAAGTATTCCTGATCTTTCAGCAAGATAACTAATCACCTAAATCTTCCTTTTCAAATTCCATATAAAGTGTAAACACTCTTTCAATTTAGAAGGTGAATTTTTAGATCCACATATACTAAGCCAAGGCATTCTCCCATTTCTTTGGAAACTACTCTACATCTAATTTTTACATACCAATTGTACATATCATAAGTTACTTCCACGTGCAAGAAAACTTTTTCCTCTCTCTCTCTCTCTCTATATATATATATGTATGTGTGTGCACGTATGGGATTAAAAGAAGCATTCTCTCCCCCTCTCCCATGATTTTGGTGTAGGCCAAATGCTCGATAGGGTGATAAATCAAGATACAACTAGGATTTGAATCTGGGTTCCTTTGTTAGGGGACACCGTGTTGGACCACTTGAACCACTCCATGTATATATGTATGGGATTAGGAGAGAAAGATTTCTCCCCCCTTCTCCCATGCCTATAGCGGAGGCCGAACGCCTGGGAGGGTGGTCAATCAAGACGGCAACTAGGATCAAGAGAGCCATGTATATATGTATGTATTTGTGTATGTATGTATGTATGGGATCAAGAGAGGCATTATCTCCCCCTCTCCCACACCTGTGGTAGAGGTTGAACGCCTGAGAGGGTGGTAATCAAAAGTGGCAACTAAGATCGAACCTGAGTCCCTTTGTTAGGAGACATCATGTTTGTCGGCATGTATGTATCAAAATCAGGTAAATATATTATGAATTCTCCCTTAAAATATAGAAGGTCAAGAGTTACATGTAGTCCCAACACCATACATCCAAAGGAAAAGTATAGCTCACTCTACTGACAAATGTGCAACTTGCGTCTAACACATTTACATATTTTCACAGCTATACTATTTACACTCCTAGATTCACCTATGTGTCTCTTTATGTTCCTCTCTGTCTAAATATTATATCATAGAGCAGAAAACAAAATTCTCCTTTTATCGCTTTGTCCACAGCTTACCAGCGTGCATCTCGATTCTTCTTTCAGCAATATATGCAGTCTAAACTTTTTACATATAATCTCCCATACATCTTTTATAAATTTGTAGCAGCCTACAAGGTGACTATGGGACTTATTATCCTCTTTACATAGTAAGAAAACAGTAGAAACTTCATGGTTCCATCAATGTATCTTGTCCAAAGTAGCTAGTGCATTGTGCAAAATTTTATAAACATACATACTCCACTTTGGTACATGTTTCCCAGCCCATACATGTTCCATGTGCTTGTCTTTTGTAGCTCTTGATCTTGGGACGTCCCAGTGGTTAGTCTTCATGTCTTTAAGCTTCCATTTGCCATCCATCTATGGTATGAAAAGGTATCTCACTTTTTACCACGTCTCTACCATGACATTAATAGTGTGTAAGTATCCTTCCCTTGTTTGTGGTATGAACTTGAGTCGTCTTCAATATCTATATCTCATCCATTTACCCCAAGTTGGGGTACCTTCTTAGTAGGTAATAATTATTTTCATTGTCCCCCACTTTTCTATGTCCCTTGGCTATTTCAGATCTAGCCCTCCCTCATCTTTGGGAAGAGCCATTCATGTATATCTCATCGGATGGTATCCACCTGCCCATAGAAAGTTTGTCATCTTCATCTCCATTATGTCTAGGACCGGACCGGGGATCTCTCCATGCTGCACCCAGAAAGTGAGAAGTCCCTCAACACAAGCCTTCATAAGTATAGCCCTCCATGCCATAGATGTTTTTTGAGTTGGCCATTTATTAATCATTTCCTTTAGTCTATCCATGCAATCAGCAAAATCTTTCACTTATAGATTTCCTCTAGTTAGCGGAAAACTGAGATATTTGGTAAGAAATTTCCCCATCTCCACTCTCATAGCATCCTTTAGTCTATCATCCACCTGGTAGTAGTTTTTGATAGAAAAAGATGGGTCTTATTTGCATTAACACACAGTCCGGTCTGCTTACCTAAGTTCCTGAGAAGAAGATGCAAGTTCACTAATATATTTTGTTTGGCTTCAACAAAGACAAGCACATCATCTACAAAGGTTAAGTGTGTCATCACTTTGGTACCATGCACAGTGTATGGCCCGATCTCCTTTTTCTCCTTTGTGTCCATCATATTCCGTGTGAAATATTCCATGACAATAATAAAAAGAAGAGGGGAGAGTGAATCTCCTTGACGTACTCCATTCCTGCCTTTGAGCATACCTACATAATTGTCATCAACCAGTATGGAGAAACTAGTTGTTTCCACATACTATTTCATCCAACCAATCCACTGCTCACTGGACGCCATATGTTCCATGATCCACCAGAGTTTGTCCCATCTAACACTATCATAGGCTTTAGACACAACCAATTTCAAGCAAGCCTTCCTGCTTCCTCTCATCACCTTATAGTCTTGTTGTAACATACTGAATCTCAGGGTCTTCCCTGCAATTTACCCATTCTTGAGCTTTCTTTGCCTTCTAGTCCATTTGGACCTTTTCCATAAATTTCCCATCCCTTTTAATCATTCTTGGACTCCTTGTGCAATTTGAGCACAATCTGAGGTTGAAATCACTATTTACCCTCTTTTATGATAATTGAGGGGTGTTTGCACAAATAACCCACATTAGGTGATAAGTTAGGGTTAATGTTGTAGTTTGGTCATTAATGGGATAATATAGCAGATTATATTTATTTGGAGCTTTTTGGATAAATATATTATTAATAATATGTATTTGAGTTCATATATGTGTATATTAACCTTTATTGTTTCTCTCTCCTCGAAATATGATTTTAGTTCATAATAATATGTTATTTTGTTGAGTAATGATTATTTGTACCCTAATGTGTTTTATATGTCGAATTTACTCACATGTTTCTTATTAATAGCCTTTTCATATAATTCCTTGATTTTAATATATTATTATACTCCTTTATGGGCTATATATTTATTAATGGCCATATTATGCATTAAATGAGATTCTAATTGCATAGCATTGTAGTTTTCGTCATTATAAGCCTATGGTTCAAATTTGGCGTTATTTGGAGTTGATTTGACCCTTCAAATCCTTTTTATTAGCTTTCAATATAGTATGACTATAATGCTTTAATTCCATGTTATTTATTCACAATGTAACGCTATGTTCCGTTATTTTTGATCCTGTCACGCGCCCCTTTTGGCCTGCGCGCGATCCAACGGCCGCGATTTGCTTCCCACCTGATCCAACGGCGTCCGTATCTCCTTCAACCTTCGGCCGTTACCTCTGATCGGCTCCAGCCGTACCCACCCCCCGTTCTCACAGCTCAGTCAATCGTTTCACACGATTCCTTTTCCTTTGAATTCGGCTCTCGACGACGAATTGAACGAGCCCCACCTTATCGCCTCTCTCCCTGTGTGGACGAAACGCCCAACTGGGCTCTCCGCCTCCTCTTCGCGGAGGAGTTACAGAGTGGGGTTGCTATACCCCCTTGCCTACCCGAGACCTATAAACCACCCTCAGACCTCAACCTTTCCTCCCCCCTTCGCAATTTGTTCCCAGCTACCCTGAAGCTCTCGGACCTTCTCCGTTCTTCTTCTCCGACGATCTCGGCCTGCTGCTCGCCCCTCCGGCCACCTCACTACAATTACCTTTAGGGTAAGCACCACCGACCTACCCTCTACCTCTTCCAACCTTTCGTTTGCCTCGTGATGCCCCCTATCGCCGTACCCTGTAACTCGCCGAAGTAGGTCCGCCGCCGCCACCTGTTTTTGAGCTTCAGAGCTCCTCCGACCTCTCTGCTACCCGCTTTGACCTCGCCTCGTGTCTGTGGGTGTGGTGGTGGCCTAGAACGACAGTTTTCCCGTCGGTTTTTGATACTTTGGATCGCCGATCATATCTCTCTGTTTTTGACCATCGGTGGAGCTCTCTCGGAGCTTCTGAGCACTGCGAGACCCATTGTTGGGCTCGGCATGCTCGTCGAGCGATGGGGATCTCACTGAGGGGTCTAGTTTTCCCCGGGCAGCTGCTAGCTCTCAATGCGAGCACGTTTTTCCCCCCTGTTTCACTGCTCGTGCCTTGACCATGGCTGGAAGAAGCCAGGTCGTGGAATGACCAAGAGGGTCATCCACAGGCGTCGTATCGTTTTGCCGAACACAGGGGTAATATCGTCTATTCCCCATCTTGCTCTTGTTCTTTGACGCAAACAATCGACACTTGTGTTTGACTAAACTACCCTCGCTGCTCAATTGCTTTGGTTTGACGATTAGGGGTAGTTTAGCCTTTTCACTTTCTATTTACATCGATTTCCATTTTTATTTAAATATCTGTCACACTATAGTTTTCTTAATTTCTGATTGGTCGGATTTACTTAATTCATAGTAAATCAATCCTTTATCAGAAAATTACAAATAAATAGTCGTTGGAAAGGATTTTTGATGTAGAATTTGATTTTGTGGTTTTTGAGACCTAATTATCAATGGTTTTCCGAAGTTTGCTTTGAATGGCATTTTTAATATGTAAATGTTTTAAAATACATAATTAATTCATTTTAACTCTGTTTTATATAATAAGATATGTTTTCTTAATCAGGAGATTATGAGTAATCGTTTGGACTTGGTTTTGAACTCTAAATCATAGTTTTGTAAAATTAGGGTTTTCTATGCTTTATGTGTTTATATATATTAATACATGTGTTATGTTTATAACTAGGATATTATGGGATGTTGATACTATCTGTTTGGTGGATATGATGGTAATGTATTTAATCTAAGGTATGTGAAACTTATTTAGTATGTGATTCCTATGTATGTGAGCCCTATTTTGTATGTGCACCCTATGTTAGTATGTGAAACTTATTTAGTATGTGATTCCTATGTATGTGAGCCCTATTTTGTATGTGCACCCTATGTTAGTATGTGAAACTTATTTAGTATGTGATTCCTATGTATGTGAGCCCTATTTTGTATGTGCACCCTATGTTAGTATGTGAAACTTATTTAGTATGTGATTCCTATGTATGTGAGCCCTATTTTGTATGTGCACCCTATGTTAGTATGTGAAACTTATTTAGTATGTGATTCCTATGTATGTGAGCCCTATTTTGTATGTGCACCCTATGTTAGTATGTGAAGCTTATTTTATGTATGTGACATCTATGATGGATGTGTGGAATATATAATGTGCAAACAATCCTAATCTTTCAGTTGGGCTTTCAACCAACCCTACCAATTATATTTGTGCTAGCCTTGTTATCCCTCTAATTACATTTATTGGCTCTTAACTGATTTTATGCTTCAAATACCATTGTTGGATCATCTTTTGAAATACTTGGAAATCTTATATATATTGTGGTTGTTCTTGTGGCTCATTTGAATGTAACTCATGAATCTTGTTGTTGCCTATGTGGCTCATTCTTTTGGAATGATTTGGAACATTATATATTGTTGATGCTCATTGATTATTCTCGGAACTCTTGGATATGATGTTGCCTATGATGGCCCATTTATTGAGATTATTTATTTGGGTTTTATTCCCAATGCTTGTTGCATCTTGTTATACTTTTCACTATGCTGCCAAGTGAATGTTTATGCATGATATAGTTATTGGCCAATTGACAATGTAGTGTACATGAGTACAAACCACCCACAGGGCACTGAGGTTTTAGTCCTCCTGCCGGGCACTGGGGTTTTAGTCCCCCTGCCATTTTATATATTAGGCACTGGGGTTTTATTCCCCCTGCCACTTTTTAGGCACTGGGGTTTTAGTCCCCCTGCCATTGGTGAGGTCCGGTAGGTGCCTCACCCTACATTGATAGGACGTTGTGTCATAATTTATATTCATGCAAATGTGATAATTGTTGATATTTAAATGTGGCAGTTTCTCTCTCTCATATTCATATATTTGTCTCATTTCCTTTGAAATCACTTCTTGTGGAGAATCTTTTATATTGCAAAGCTTTTTATTATTAATTTTCCTATTCCTTTTGATTAACACATACCTTGTTATCTCTCTCTTGCTGGATGACCCCAACCATCCAGGATAGGAATCAGAGTGCGCAGTGGAAGCTTGGTGAACCCAAGGCTAAGGATAGGATAAGAAGACGGAGAACATATAGTATATGATCATAGTAGCTTTTATGTTATATAGTTGTTTTGTTTGGAGACAATGTTGCATTAGTCTAAGTCTTCCTCTACCTAGATCCTTGTAGTTGCTTGTATAAAGTTGTACTCCCATTTGGGGAAATTCTATAATGTACTCTTTATACATTTTTGAATAATGTCAAGTTTTAAATTTCCGCTGCTATCCAATTGATGATTTTGGTTTATCATGTTTTTAGTAGAGACTTTGTTTGGGTCTTTACAGCATGGTATCAGAGCATCAAGGTAGTCGGATTCTTGACTAGTTCAAAATTGTCTCCTAGATAGAACCCCTATCATATATAGTTTCCCTTTAGTTAGTTTTTCACCTTAGAGTTGACCTATAAAGAATGTTTGATTTAGGATCAAAATAATTATTTATTAGAAATAAAATTTGTCAACTTTTTGGTGAATTGTTTATTGAGTAACTATTAGAGCAAGAAGTTGAAGTGATGGTGTCTAGAAAGGGTCAGAGCTTAGGGGCTGGCAATATTTTCCTCCGCCCCACTAGCTTGGTCACGAGGACTCCTGAGCTCATATGACCTGGCCTGGCCTGATCTGAAACGGACAGCTCGAAATAGTCTACTCTTAGACATATTACCTTATTGTTGAATAACCTTAGAATATCCTTTGTATGATGATTTGATTTCTTTTCTCAAATAAAAATCATCTTGTAATCCTTAATTATCTTATATGAGCCATAGATTTCCATGTTTAGGGTTTAGTGTACCTTATGCTATACCTTGGGGTTGAAAGATAGAGTTTAGTAAGGCTTTTAATATTGGGCTTTATACCCTTAAAATAGTTTGACTTAGTCAACCCTTTGAGTGAAAAGGTAGTGTTAGTACCTTGTTAGGTTTTGGAGTTGTTGATTTCGAGGACGAAATCCTCTTTAAGGGGGTTGGAGTCCCTCAATGCCTTGAAATCAAGTAACCATAACTCCTTAGACATGGGAATAGAGAGCTTATGTGTTTAGAGTTTAATAAACCTAATATGTTTGTAATTCATCTTGTTTGTTTATAACTAATGGATAAGTCACATAATCCTTATGCTTGAACCTTAATATATTCTTGTTGCACATAATCATTAATTGTTCATATGTGGATACACATAGCTTGGGTTTAGTCACCCTAATGGTAAAATGTGTATGGTAAAATACACCCTAAGGATGCTTTAACATGTAATGGTCGTGTTGACCTAAACCCTAAGATGTAATCATCTAGCCTTGACAATATATATAAACCCTTCATGCCTTTCTTGACACATTAGTGACATTAGGTGTCATCTCATGGTATACCTTAATGCATGTAAATCACTTAATCATAGTTGTGACCTAATTATCCACACATGTTAGGCATAGCACCTTGTTGACTAAAATGCATCTCGTTGATCATCTTATTGGTTTATGGATAAAATCAGTAATAAGATGATGAGTAGTTAGATTCATATAATGTGAGGTTAACTCATAGTAATTAGTATTGTGAGAGAATATGATTAGTGATGTCATGGATATGAGTATGTTAGATGTTGTGACCATATGTTCCTTAGATATAATCCATATACCCTTAGACCCGTTATTAGAGTAATAATTGGTTGGATGATATTATATGGCATAATTCCACATGATGTAGTTGTTGAGTAATAATGTTGAGTTATTTAGGTTTTGACCTAATACATTAGTGTGGTTGGGAATGGTTTAATATAGATTGTAATGGCCTTGTAAACCCTAATTGTGCTTAAAACCCTTAATGAGGGAGATACCCATAATACACATATTCAGATGTTAAGTTGTAATAAAATGTGGCACAAGTGTTAGTATAATAGATATGTTGCCTTTTCATGATAGAGTTTATGTAACAAGATGTTGGTTATGTTGAGTTTGATATAATGATTTAGGTGGAAACCTTAGTAACACCTGACTTATATAGATTTTATGTGGTACCCTAGAGTAAGGGTTATAACCTAGTTGTTTATGGTTGGGATGTTACACACTCACCCTCTCTTTTCTCTTGTTGTGATTTCGGGGACGAAATCCTCTTTAAGGGGTGGTGTGCTGTAACATACTGAATCTCAGGGTCTTCCCTGCAATTTACCCATTCTTGAGCTTTCTTTGCCTTCTAGTCCATTTGGACCTTTTCCATAAATTTCCCATCCCTTTTAATCATTCTTGGACTCCTTGTGCAATTTGAGCACAATCTGAGGTTGAAATCACTATTTACCCTCTTTTATGATAATTGAGGGGTGTTTGCACAAATAACCCACATTAGGTGATAAGTTAGGGTTAATGTTGTAGTTTGGTCATTAATGGGATAATATAGCAGATTATATTTATTTGGAGCTTTTTGGATAAATATATTATTAATAATATGTATTTGAGTTCATATATGTGTATATTAACCTTTATTGTTTCTCTCTCCTCGAAATATGATTTTAGTTCATAATAATATGTTATTTTGTTGAGTAATGATTATTTGTACCCTAATGTGTTTTATATGTCGAATTTACTCACATGTTTCTTATTAATAGCCTTTTCATATAATTCCTTGATTTTAATATATTATTATACTCCTTTATGGGCTATATATTTATTAATGGCCATATTATGCATTAAATGAGATTCTAATTGCATAGCATTGTAGTTTTCGTCATTATAAGCCTATGGTTCAAATTTGGCGTTATTTGGAGTTGATTTGACCCTTCAAATCCTTTTTATTAGCTTTCAATATAGTATGACTATAATGCTTTAATTGCATGTTATTTATTCACAATGTAACGCTATGTTCCGTTATTTTTGATCCTGTCACGCGCCCCTTTTGGCCTGCGCGCGATCCAACGGCCGCGATTTGCTTCCCACCTGATCCAACGGCGTCCGTATCTCCTTCAACCTTCGGCCGTTACCTCTGATCGGCTCCAGCCGTACCCACCCCCCGTTCTCACAGCTCAGTCAATCGTTTCACACGATTCCTTTTCCTTTGAATTCGGCTCTCGACGACGAATTGAACGAGCCCCACCTTATCACCTCTCTCCCTGTGTGGACGAAACGCCCAACTGGGCTCTCCGCCTCCTCTTCGCGGAGGAGTTACAGAGTGGGGTTGCTATACCCCCTTGCCTACCCGAGACCTATAAACCACCCTCAGACCTCAACCTTTCCTCCCCCCTTCGCAATTTGTTCCCAGCTACCCTGAAGCTCTCGGACCTTCTCCGTTCTTCTTCTCCGACGATCTCGGCCTGCTGCTCGCCCCTCCGGCCACCTCACTACAATTACCTTTAGGGTAAGCACCACCGACCTACCCTCTACCTCTTCCAACCTTTCGTTTGCCTCGTGATGCCCCCTATCGCCGTACCCTGTAACTCGCCGAAGTAGGTCCGCCGCCGCCACCTGTTTTTGAGCTTCAGAGCTCCTCCGACCTCTCTGCTACCCGCTTTGACCTCGCCTCGTGTCTGTGGGTGTGGTGGTGGCCTAGAACGACAGTTTTCCCGTCGGTTTTTGATACTTTGGATCGCCGATCATATCTCTCTGTTTTTGACCATCGGTGGAGCTCTCTCGGAGCTTCTGAGCACTGCGAGACCCATTGTTGGGCTCGGCATGCTCGTCGAGCGATGGGGATCTCACTGAGGGGTCTAGTTTTCCCCGGGCAGCTGCTAGCTCTCAATGCGAGCACGTTTTTCCCCCCTGTTTCACTGCTCGTGCCTTGACCATGGCTGGAAGAAGCCAGGTCGTGGAATGACCAAGAGGGTCATCCACAGGCGTCGTATCGTTTTGCCGAACACAGGGGTAATATCGTCTATTCCCCATCTTGCTCTTGTTCTTTGACGCAAACAATCGACACTTGCGTTTGACTAAACTACCCTCGCTGCTCAATTGCTTTGGTTTGACGATTAGGGGTAGTTTAGCCTTTTCACTTTCTATTTACATCGATTTCCATTTTTATTTAAATATCTGTCACACTATAGTTTTCTTAATTTCTGATTGGTCGGATTTACTTAATTCATAGTAAATCAATCCTTTATCAGAAAATTACAAATAAATAGTCGTTGGAAAGGATTTTTGATGTAGAATTTGATTTTGTGGTTTTTGAGACCTAATTATCAATGGTTTTCCGAAGTTTGCTTTGAATGGCATTTTTAATATGTAAATGTTTTAAAATACATAATTAATTCATTTTAACTCTGTTTTATATAATAAGATATGTTTTCTTAATCAGGAGATTATGAGTAATCGTTTGGACTTGGTTTTGAACTCTAAATCATAGTTTTGTAAAATTAGGGTTTTCTATGCTTTATGTGTTTATATATATTAATACATGTGTTATGTTTATAACTAGGATATTATGGGATGGTGATACTATCTGTTTGGTGGATATGATGGTAATGTATTTAATCTAAGGTATGTGAAACTTATTTAGTATGTGATTCCTATGTATGTGAGCCCTATTTTGTATGTGCACCCTATGTTAGTATGTGAAACTTATTTAGTATGTGATTCCTATGTATGTGAGCCCTATTTTGTATGTGCACCCTATGTTAGTATGTGAAACTTATTTAGTATGTGATTCCTATGTATGTGAGCCCTATTTTGTATGTGCACCCTATGTTAGTATGTGAAACTTATTTAGTATGTGATTCCTATGTATGTGAGCCCTATTTTGTATGTGCACCCTATGTTAGTATGTGAAACTTATTTAGTATGTGATTCCTATGTATGTGAGCCCTATTTTGTATGTGCACCCTATGTTAGTATGTGAAGCTTATTTTATGTATGTGACATCTATGATGGATGTGTGGAATATATAATGTGCAAACAATCCTAATCTTTCAGTTGGGCTTTCAACCAACCCTACCAATTATATTTGTGCTAGCCTTGTTATCCCTCTAATTACATTTATTGGCTCTTAACTGATTTTATGCTTCAAATACCATTGTTGGATCATCTTTTGAAATACTTGGAAATCTTATATATATTGTGGTTGTTCTTGTGGCTCATTTGAATGTAACTCATGAATCTTGTTGTTGCCTATGTGGCTCATTCTTTTGGAATGATTTGGAACATTATATATTGTTGATGCTCATTGATTATTCTCGGAACTCTTGGATATGATGTTGCCTATGATGGCCCATTTATTGAGATTATTTATTTGGGTTTTATTCCCAATGCTTGTTGCATCTTGTTATACTTTTCACTATGCTGCCAAGTGAATGTTTATGCATGATATAGTTATTGGCCAATTGACAATGTAGTGTACATGAGTACAAACCACCCACAGGGCACTGAGGTTTTAGTCCTCCTGCCGGGCACTGGGGTTTTAGTCCCCCTGCCATTTTATATATTAGGCACTGGGGTTTTATTCCCCCTTCCACTTTTTAGGCACTGGGGTTTTAGTCCCCCTGCCATTGGTGAGGTCCGGTAGGTGCCTCACCCTACATTGATAGGACGTTGTGTCATAATTTATATTCATGCAAATGTGATAATTGTTGATATTTAAATGTGGCAGTTTCTCTCTCTCATATTCATATATTTGTCTCATTTCCTTTGAAATCACTTCTTGTGGAGAATCTTTTATATTGCAAAGCTTTTTATTATTAATTTTCCTATTCCTTTTGATTAACACATACCTTGTTATCTCTCTCTTGCTGGATGACCCCAACCATCCAGGATAGGAATCAGAGTGCGCAGTGGAAGCTTGGTGAACCCAAGGCTAAGGATAGGATAAGAAGACGGAGAACATATAGTATATGATCATAGTAGCTTTTATGTTATATAGTTGTTTTGTTTGGAGACAATGTTGCATTAGTCTAAGTCTTCCTCTACCTAGATCCTTGTAGTTGCTTGTATAAAGTTGTACTCCCATTTGGGGAAATTCTATAATGTACTCTTTATACATTTTTGAATAATGTCAAGTTTTAAATTTCCGCTGCTATCCAATTGATGATTTTGGTTTATCATGTTTTTAGTAGAGACTTTGTTTGGGTCTTTACAGCATGGTATCAGAGCATCAAGGTAGTCGGATTCTTGAATAGTTCAAAATTGTCTCCTAGATAGAACCCCTATCATATATAGTTTCCCTTTAGTTAGTTTTTCACCTTAGAGTTGACCTATAAAGAATGTTTGATTTAGGATCAAAATAATTATTTATTAGAAATAAAATTTGTCAACTTTTTGGTGAATTGTTTATTGAGTAACTATTAGAGCAAGAAGTTGAAGTGATGGTGTCTAGAAAGGGTCAGAGCTTAGGGGCTGGCAATATTTTCCTCCGCCCCACTAGCTTGGTCACGAGGACTCCTGAGCTCATATGACCTGGCCTGGCCTGATCTGAAACGGACAGCTCGAAATAGTCTACTCTTAGACATATTACCTTATTGTTGAATAACCTTAGAATATCCTTTGTATGATGATTTGATTTCTTTTCTCAAATAAAAATCATCTTGTAATCCTTAATTATCTTATATGAGCCATAGATTTCCATGTTTAGGGTTTAGTGTACCTTATGCTATACCTTGGGGTTGAAAGATAGAGTTTAGTAAGGCTTTTAATATTGGGCTTTATACCCTTAAAATAGTTTGACTTAGTCAACCCTTTGAGTGAAAAGGTAGTGTTAGTACCTTGTTAGGTTTTGGAGTTGTTGATTTCGAGGACGAAATCCTCTTTAAGGGGGTTGGAGTCCCTCAATGCCTTGAAATCAAGTAACCATAACTCCTTAGACATGGGAATAGAGAGCTTATGTGTTTAGAGTTTAATAAACCTAATATGTTTGTAATTCATCTTGTTTGTTTATAACTAATGGATAAGTCACATAATCCTTATGCTTGAACCTTAATATATTCTTGTTGCACATAATCATTAATTGTTCATATGTGGATACACATAGCTTGGGTTTAGTCACCCTAATGGTAAAATGTGTATGGTAAAATACACCCTAAGGATGCTTTAACATGTAATGGTCGTGTTGACCTAAACCCTAAGATGTAATCATCTAGCCTTGACAATATATATAAACCCTTCATGCCTTTCTTGACACATTAGTGACATTAGGTGTCATCTCATGGTATACCTTAATGCATGTAAATCACTTAATCATAGTTGTGACCTAATTATCCACACATGTTAGGCATAGCACCTTGTTGACTAAAATGCATCTCGTTGATCATCTTATTGGTTTATGGATAAAATCAGTAATAAGATGATGAGTAGTTAGATTCATATAATGTGAGGTTAACTCATAGTAATTAGTATTGTGAGAGAATATGATTAGTGATGTCATGGATATGAGTATGTTAGATGTTGTGACCATATGTTCCTTAGATATAATCCATATACCCTTAGACCCGTTATTAGAGTAATAATTGGTTGGATGATATTATATGGCATAATTCCACATGATGTAGTTGTTGAGTAATAATGTTGAGTTATTTAGGTTTTGACCTAATACATTAGTGTGGTTGGGAATGGTTTAATATAGATTGTAATGGCCTTGTAAACCCTAATTGTGCTTAAAACCCTTAATGAGGGAGATACCCATAATACACATATTCAGATGTTAAGTTGTAATAAAATGTGGCACAATCACTAATAAAGCACAGTCACTAATGCTCCTTCACATCACAAAATCTCATTGGTTTTCAAAAATGAGATAGGAAAGCATCGTCTTCAATCTGGCAGCTAAGATTTTTGCAATAATTTTATATTGTACGAAGCAACAAGCAATAGGTCAAAAACTAGCAAGAGATGTTGTCACTTTTTTCTTAGGAATAAGAACTAAAAAATAGTGGTTAACATGTATAACCATGTTCCCCCTTCGAGGAACTAGTTTACGTAAGCAATCAGGTCTTCCTTGTTTATCTCCCACGTCTTTTTGTAGAAGAAGGTATTGAAACCATCAGATCTTGGGGACTTATTACTGTCAATACTCCAAACAGCTTCCTTGACTTCTTATTCATTTATCTACCTTGTGAGAATATTATTATGAGTACTAGAGAGTTTGAACTTTCATTTTACCTCTTCCTTCTTTAGATCCTCTTCAAAGTGTTTGTTGTAAAGAGAATAATAGAACTCTACAACTTGTTCCTCTAGGTCCTCCTATTTTTTTAACAACATTGCCATCTTTGTCATTGAATTCTGAAATAATGTTATCAGACTCCCTTCTTTTCATTGTTGTGTGGTAGAGTTTAATATTTCTATCTCCATCTTCCATCTATTTTTCTCTGCTTCTTTGCCAGTAAAATATTTCCTCTACCTTTTTCAAATCCTCTGGCATTGTCTTCAGCTCCCCATCTTTCTTTATCAGATCTTCATTTAGTGGGTCCTGTAGAAGCTTTGCTCTGATGTCTCTACATTCTCTTTTGGTTTCTACCAGCAAATTTCTGATATTCACCTCAGCCTTGGCCCACCTCTTTAGTGCAAATTTTGTATTTGTCAGTTTCTTTGCAAACACGTGCATTGGATTCCACATTATCTATGTATTCCAGTTCTCCTTAATGACATAATTGAATCCCTTTAAATCCACCCAGTAATTTAGGAATCCAAAAGGTTTTCTTTTCAATTTCTTCTCTATAATTTTCACTAAGATAGGACATTGGTCACTTATTTAGATCTACCTACTTTAACCCGCACATTAGGAAAAATTTACAGCCACTCATCATTCACCAGTGCCACCAGTGCTCTATCCAATTTTGCTATTCTATTTTTAGGATCCCTTTCATTGTTCCATGTGAAGATGTCCCCTCCAATCATTGGTAGTTCAAACAAACCAGTCTGGTCTATTGTGTGATTGAAGGCATTCATCTCCGAATACAACACTGGTTTTTCCCCCTTCTTCTCTGCCTACAGTCGGACAATATTGAAATTCCCAATAAATAACCACGGTAGAGAGTTTTGCTTGGAAAGAGAAACTAGGTCCTGCCATAGCCCTTGCCTACTTTTCACATCATTATGAGCATATACAACTGAGAAACACATATCTAAGCCCTCATTATTTCTACGATCAACTGTGACGTGTTGATCCGAAATCTCTATTACGTCACCTACCAAGTACTCAGTTTCCAAGAAACACAGACTCTGGCTAACTCAGAACACTCCACATTGGAGACATGCTCCAATCCATGTTGAAATTAATATTTAATGATGTCTTTATTTCTTTTATTTATTTTTGTTTCTACTAGGGCGACTAGTGAATGTTGACTCATAGTGATACACTCCTGGATCTCTTTCTTACTGCTTTTGTCAGACCCACCCTTGATATTCCATAATAGCATGGACATATCAATGAGTAGAGCATGCCCTGGTATGCCTTGTCGACTCCTTTTTGTTGGTTTTCTTTGGTTGTTCCTTTTCCTCCACCTTATCATCCTCCTTATCTGACTCACTCAAAGCATCAAAGATATTGATCGTGTCTAGAATGGTTCCCACTCCTCAGGTCTTGGGAATACCCATCCTTCTATATCCTTTCTTCTTAGTAGAGGAGGTGAACTCCCCCTCTTCATGATCCTCATCACCATTAGGTGGATTCTAACCTCCTTGTTCCTCCATTGTGTTTCCCCTCTTCTCTTGGTCATTCTTGTCTTTTGTTTTAGCTTCAGGAATGCCTGCATCCCCTTGACCTCCTGCCATATTTGAGTCTTCAACGTTGGAGTCCTCCTTGGCCACTACGCCCCAACCTCCTGCTACATCTTATGCCATGTATCAGAATCAACTAAATATATTCCGACGTCCCCCCTAAAATTATAGGGGGTCAAGATTACATGTAGGCACAACACCATACATCCAAAGCAAAGCTACAACTCACTCATCTAGTTACAACGTAGTCTACGTCTAACACATTTACATATTTTTACAGCAATGCTTGTAGCATTCGTGGCTTTCCTTGGTATCTCCTTGCATTCCACTCTTCCCAAATGTGATAGCATAAACCAGCAAATAGGAGGTTCTTCTTTTCATGGTCGTCACATCTAGCAATCATTTGTTTAGGATCACCAAAAAGTTGAATTTGAAATATAAAATCATTGCAATGATATTCCCAAATCTCCTTTGTGAAGTTGCATTCACCCACAAGATGGTTGCGACTTTCTTCTTTTTCCCCACATAGCAAGAAAATGGTAGAAACATCATAATTCCATCTCTTTATTCTATCCAAGGTAGCAAGGATATTATGTAGAAATTTATAGATACACATGATCCATTTCAGTACAAACCTACCAGCACATATTTGGCTGCCCAAAGGGCCTTTTGTGCCCCTGGCACGGGTCACCTCCCATAAGAATATATTCTTGTCTTTAAGATGACATCCTCCAGCATCATCAGGAATAAATAGGTGTTTGATATGTGGCCAAGTATCCCTCATGACGTTAATGCTCCTCGAGTATCCTTCCCTTGTCTTTGGTATAAACTCCAGCCTCCTTGGATATCTGTTCCTCATCCATTTCCCCCAAGTAGATGTGCCCTTTTGAAAATCAATGAGTCTTCTCATAGTGCCCCATCTAGCAATGTCTTTGGGAGTCTTAAAATTTAGTCCTCCTTCATCATTAGGAAGCGCCAGCCTAGAGTACTTCATAGGATGATTTTCGCCTCCTGATAACACCCATTAGCACATATTTTCTATGTATTTTATCTATAGTTTTGTGTCATGTTTGTCTTAATATGCACTCTTTTGTTCATGTTTTATGCTTTTTGTCTCGAATTAGATAAAAGTAGTAAAAATAGCCAATAATGTATCTAATTGGCCCGATTTTTGGCTTACAGGCACCGAAACTAGCCAATTTTGGGACTCTCAAGTACCGAACCTGAAAAGACAAGAATTCCACCAGCTGGTCGATATGGCCTGCCCGATACGGCCTGGCCGATATGGCTGCCCGATAGGGCCTGCCCGATACGGCTGCCCAATATGGCCAGGCCGATACGGATGCCCGATATGGCCTGGCCGATACAACTGCCTGATACGACCTGGCCAACACAGTCTGGCCGATACAGCTGCCCGATATGGCCTAAATGATACGGATGCCCGATACGGTCTAGCCAATACAGCTGCCCAATATGGTCTGGCCGACACAGCCTGGCCGATATGGCTGCCCGATACGGCCTACCTAACACGGTCTTTGGGCGACAGTCATATTGGCCCACCTGATGCCTCAAGATCGAAGCCACGTATGAAGGACACGTGGACTAATAAAATCTACAAATCTCATCAACTCGCTGCCTATAAATAGCAGCTGCCAACCTACAAAGAGACGGAGTCGGAGGGAGGACCCTACAAAAGCTAGTGCCTAGACTAAGGATCTAGTGTGTCGAGTTCCCCAAAAGTCAACCGCCCGATATGGTTGCCCGATACGGTCTTCCCAATACAGTCTGCTCGATACGGTTGCCTGATACGGTTGCCCGATACGGTCTAGAGAGAGAGAGCTGAGGAGTCTAGAGGGACGAAGATAAGACCCAAGGGCCGAGATCTGACCTACACAAAGGCCAAGGAGCGAGAGCCACCTCTCCTCTACGGGCTATATCTCTTCCCTCTTCTCATTCATTCTACTTTATTCCTTTGTTTCTTGTACAAACAATGTTTATCCATCTTTGTTCGGTGCCAGGTATACTTGTCTATGGCTAGTTAGCTCCTTCTTGGCTATGTAGCCTGATCTGGGCATGTATATGTACTTTTTCCTTAAGCAAGTAGATTCATATCGGATCTAGTATGTTGCATGTTCTATTTTCTCTTTCCAAGTTATGATTGCTAGTTTGGTTGATCTCTTACTCACTTGAACTGTTGTTTCTACTTGTATCGAGAGATCCATTGTAGGAATAGCTAAGAGATGATAGTATGGATCTGAACCCGAGAGGAGGATGATCTAAGGTATTCTGTTCCTAACACCCCGAAATATCCTAAGACCCGAGAGGGAACTTAGTGTATTCTGAGGTGTTGATATGTCATTCCTCGAGAGAGGGTCATTGACATATTGTTGATGGTTTTAGTCATGCATCGCGAGAGAGAGTGGGATGACCCCACAGGACATATGCCACTGTGCATACTAGATGCTTGTTTGGGTGTTCAAGGGTTGTCTACGCCCGAGAAAGAGTCCATAGACTACCTCGATTTTGGTTACATAGCTAGGAACTCTCTTTCTCTGATTTGTAGAATCATGAGCTCTATTTTGTTTTCTTTTCTTTTCTTTATTTTATATCGTGACAACCCGCTAGACTAGTTCTAGCACTTACTTTTATCGACTATCATCTTGGCTTATCTAACTAAAGAACGATATATGTGGCATCCTAAACGTCACCACATCCCTGTGTTCGACCCCGTATATCTACTTCGACCCTGTAATAAAGTTGTGGGGGGCCTAGAAGGTTTCGGGTTATAAATTTAAAGCTTGATTCCTCCCTTTGTCCCATGTTCATTTTCGGACGCGTGAAAAAGGCCGATCAACTTTTGGCACTATTGTCGGGGACGTGGTTTTCCACGTTTACATGCCTAGTAGATTCTTTGTTCTGTCACTATAAGGCTTTATATACATGCATAGTTTTCCTCTTGCTTTACACATACTTGTTCATATATACTAAATCACTTTTCTTTTTCTCATACCTTTTTCAGCCATGGACCTAGCTTCCACAAGACAAGTCATCTTGTCCACCTGTCCTCCTGAGTTTTTTCATAGTTCCAACTGCTGGCAAATAATTGAAGGTCGTGCTCTGCAACTAGTCGAGTTATACTCACCTCCATCGTCGTCATATGTTGAAATTCCAACAAAGGAGACTACCAGTCAACCATCGACTCATGTGCTATCGTGGGATCAAGAACTGATTAAGGCAGTAGAATTAGTTGGAGAAAGTGTCAAGGCACTCACCTCCCTAGTTCCTCATCTCCAAGAAAACATTGATCCGCTCCAGCAACTATTAGACAAGCAGGAGCATCATCTCAAAATAGCCATCGAGGTTGCAGACCGCAATAGTAGTATACTTCAAATTGTTGAACAAGGATTCATCCTAAAGCATCAGTTTGATATAGGGGGTTCCCCTTATATGTGCATGGAAGAATCGACAGATCTCGAAAGCATTGATGCTCAAGTACAACAACTTCATGATAAAGATGTTGAATAAGGCAGGAGGCTCCAAGAGCTCATCGATTTGGTTACAATTCAGTTACAACTACCATCAAAAGACAACAAAGATGTTAATCATCAAGACCATTCCATTGGGTCTGAAGTGGAGTATGAATCACCATCCTATTCAGACCATCAACTGGATTCACTAGGATTTTTCTGTGAAGACCAACCCACTTGGGAAAGCCCTTCATTCTATCCAGATGACCCAACTGATGAACCAATGGAAGAAATGAGTCATAGACATGAATGGGTCCATGATGACGATGATGAAGACTCAAAAAGCCAATCTAACTCACAACCTGAAGGTTGGTTTGAGGAACCAGAGTCAGATATTGAACCAGACCAGAGTGACATTTCTCATATTGAGACTTGTAATTTCGCTTTGAGCAGTACGCCAACCATGGTTTGGAATAATTTGTTCGACGACAACGACGACGATGACAGATGCTCGACATGGAGGAGTGAGTATAGTAACGAAGACGAGTTGTAGCAGCACGAGCCATCATTTGTCACCATCCCTTTACAAGGCTTGGTGGACGTCAAGGGGGCAAGATGGATGGTTCACTACAACATGGCTGCTGACCATGAAGACACCCCTGACTCCATGCCAGGTGATAAGCTTGGGGTGGTAGAACTACAAACAAATTCTTCAGGGGGTACTTTTTGCTCAGAAGATGATTGGATGACTCAGACAGTGCATGAAGATTTATCTAAGCATCCAACCTCGAGTGTAGAAATGGAGAGAGAAGATATGAGTCCTCAAGATGACATCCAACCTCTCTCATCTATCTCATCCAATGTCGACATCCCAGTACCTTCTTTTTCATAATCATATAATGAAAGGTATCATGAGGATGATATGTCGAAGAATTCATCCCAGTGCAGTTCAAGCCATTTCCAGCACAAAGATGACTTTACTGAGTCACCGGATTTCACTTCGCTTCTTCCGACTCAGCAGGGCCAACACATCCTCCAATTCTACTCCTACTATGTGGTGGAACCCGTCAGCAAGACACATGTGACATTGGTACCAAAACATAGGATTTGGGATCCCAGTTTCGGTATCGTGGGGCAACCACCCCCTTTTCTATTACCCACCATCCCGACCTTTTATTACAATAAATTTTGCTTTTCATGTTCTTGTTAGTTTCTTTCCTCTAACTATTTTATCTCGTAACTTCAATAACTACCATTAACAATCATGCATTCCTTCCTCACTATTTCAAGTTTAAGTCTTGCTCGAGAACGAGCAAACTCTTAAGCTTGGGGTGGTAGGCTTCACCCTTCTTTCTCTTCACCCTTCTTGCATGCACGTTTATTTCTTGCATATAGCATAAGCTTGTAGCTTCACAATTATGGCTATGTGGTGCGACTCTAATAGATAAATGCTTGACTTTATGCCTAATTGCACAGTTTTTATCTTAAAAATTGCTTGACCTTTTGCTTGACTTGCTCTTTGACTCTTTCCTTGAGTTTGGTAATAAATCTAAGGTTATGTCCCTTTTTCATAGCTTAAATCTAGATTCCCTTAATCTATGGCATGAATGACAAATCCATGGTAAAGGACCGTTGGAATAAGCTAAAACACGACAAAGAATCCTAGCTGCGGATTCACAAGCTTGCCTTTGTTCTAAGGATTCTTGAATCATAATTGCAACTTTTCACACAGGTGCCAAGTGGATTATGATGAGCTTTGAACTATGATCATGATGAAATGTTTTCCTTGACGGACTATGTGCCTTCTCACATTACATTTAGTCAAAAAGATGAAAAATATAAAAATATGCAAAAGAGGCTTGGCCGCCCGCAAAATCCCAAAATATCTATATAGTTCTCACCCAAGCCTAAAAATAAAATGCAGATGATAAAAGCCTGAGTGTGAACAATAAATGAGCACTTGTTTTCTCTTTTAGGAGAGTTGAGGATGGTGTCCATCCGGTGTATGACTACGCTCACGAACGTAGGTATGTCGCGCCTGGTAGTATCACTCCAAATGCTCATTAGAGAGTCACTAAGAATCCCTAGGAGACCTATGAGATCATCCCAGTAGCAGGGTTGGTTTGGGCGCAGTACGAGGAGTTCATCTCACTGCTTTGGACCAACTGGTTCAGACTGTAGGGACTATTGCTCACTACATGGACCAACCTGACATAGATCGGGATCCTTAGAAGTCATTAGAGTCTTTTTGCTTTGTTTCTTAGGACATGAATAAGTGAGAGGCGTGGCATTCCTGATTGGTATGCATGGATTCATGGCAATGGCTCATTGCTCATCACCTGCATGATCACCTAAATGACAACTCTTTCATGTTCAAATAATTATGGCTCAAACCCTCATGAGTATCGACAGGCTGTAGTTAATTTGCTTAATCTTGTCTGGACACTCTTTGATCTTGCTTTGGTAGGATTGTGCTTGTTTGGTGGGGGTTTGTTCTGAAATGACATGGATCAAGAGTATTGATGCTTTAAACTATTTTTCTTAACTTTACCATTTATTGCTAAGCTTAATTTGGATGTTATCTTTTGTTCTTTGAGCACAATCTTGCTTGAGGACAAGCAAGTTTTAAGCTTGGGATAGTTGATAACACCCAAATTAGCGCATATTTTCTATACATTTTATCTATAGTTTTGTGCCACTTTAGTCTTAATATGCACTCTTTTGTTCATGTTTTATGCTTTTTGTCTCGAATTAGATAAAAGTAGTAAAAAAGCCAATAATGTAGCTAATTAGCCCATTTTTTGGTTTATAGGCACCGAAACTAGCCAATTTTGGGACTCACAAGTACCAAACCTGAAAAGACAAGAATTCCAACAGCTGGTCGATATGGCCTGCCCGATACGACCCGACCGATATGGCTGCCAGATAGGGCCTTCCCAATACGGCTGCCCAATATGGCCAAGTCGATATGGCTGCCCGATATGGCCTGGCTGATACAACTGCCTGATACGGCCTGGCCGACACAGCCTGGCCGATACAGCTGCCTGATATGGCCTGGCCGATACGGCTGCCCAATACGGTCTAGCCGATACAGCTGCCCGATATGGCCTGGCCGACACAGCCTGGCCGATATGACTGCCCGATACAGCCTGCCCGACATGGTCTTTAGGCGACAGTCATATTGGCCCACCTGATGCCTCAAGATCGAAGCCACAGATGAAGGACACATGGACCAATAAAATCTACAATTCTCATCAACTCACTGCCTATCAATAGCAGTTGCTAACCTACAAAGAGATGGAGCCAGAGGGAGGACCCTACAAAAGCTAATGCCTAGACCAAGGAGCTAGTGTGTCGAGTTCCCCAAATGTCTACTGCCCGATATGCTTTCCTGATACGGTTGCCCGATACGGTTGCCCGATACGGTCTGCCCGATATGGTTGCCTGATATGGTTGCCCGATACGGTCTGCCCGATACGGTCTAGAGAGAGAGCTAAGGAGTCCAGAGGGACGAAGAGAAGACCCAAGGGCCGAGATCTGACCTACACAGAGACCGAGGAGTGAGAGCCATCTCTCCTCTACGGGCTATATCTCTTCCCTCTTCTCTTTCATTCTACTGCATTCCTTTGTTTCTTGTATAAATGATGTTTATCCATCTTTGTTCAGTGCAAGCTATGTTTTTCTATGGCTAGTTAGCTCCTTCTTGGCTATGTAGCCCGATCTGGGCATGTATATGTACTTTTTCCTTAAGCAAGTAGATTCATATCGGATCTAGTATGTTGCATGTTCTATTTTCTCTTTCTAAGTAATGATTGCTAGTTTGGTTGATCTCTTACTCACTTGAACTGTTGTTTCTTCATGTATTGAGAGATCTGCTGTAGGAATAGCTAAGAGATGATAGTATGGATCTGAACCCGAGATGAGGACGATCCAAGGTATTCTGTTCCTAATACCCCAGAATATCCTAAGACCCGAGAGGGAACTTAGTGTATTCTGAGGTGTTGAATGTCATTCCTCGAGAGAGGTTCATTGACATATTATTGATGGTTTTAGTCACGCATCGCGAGAGCGAGTGGGACGACCCCACAGGACAGATGCCATTGTGCATACTAGATGCTTATTTGGGTGTTCAAGGGTTTTCTATGCCCGAGAACAAGTGCATAGACTGCCCCAGTTGTGGTTACATAGCCAGGAACTCTCTTTCTCTGATTAGTAGAATCACGAGCTCTATTTTGTTTTCTTTTCTTTTCTTTGTTTTATATCATGCCAACCCGCTAGACTAGTTCTAGCACTTACTTTTATCGACTATCGTCTTGGCTTATCTGACTAAAGAACGAGATCTGTGGCGTCCTAAACGTCACCACGTCCCTGTGTTCGACCCCGTATATCTACTTCGACCCCGTAATAAAGTTGCGGGGGCCTAGAATGTTTCGGGTTATAAATTTAAAGCTTGATTTCTCCCTTTGTCTCGCGTTCATTTCCAGACACGTGAAAAAGGCCGATCACCTCCCCACAGAAATTCAGCCATCTTCATCATGATTCTGTCTAAGTCAGACCCGGGGATCTCACCTTGTTGTACCCAGAATATAAGAAGACCTTCTATGGTAGATTTAATCAAAGTTCTACACCCAGGCATGGATGTCTTCTGTGTTGGCCATCTATTGATCATCTCCTCCACTTTGTCAATGCACTCGGTAAAGTCTTTGACGTGAAGGTTGCCGCCGGTGAGAGGAAATCCCAAATATTTTGTTGGAAATTCACTCTTTTCCACTCCCATAACCTGAGTGAGTATGTCTTCCATCTGGTAGCAATTCTTGGACAAAAAGATGTGGGTTTTGTTTTCATTGATGCACAACCCCGTTTGCTTCCCAAATATCCCCAGAAGACTTTTAAGATTTTCCAAATATTTCTATTTGGCTTCAATAAAAACCAGGATGTCATTCGAAAATATCAAATGTGTCATTACCTTCATTTTGTAGACAGTGTAAGGCTTTATTTCCTTCCATTCTTCAGCTTGTTGTATCTTCCTTGTAAAATATTCTATGACAATCACAAAGAGAAGAGGAGACAAGGGGTCACCCTGGCGCAGCCCATTACCCCTTCTAAAGAGACCTACAGATGTTCCATTGACCATGATGGAGTATCTAGTAGTCCCAACACATTGCTTCATCCATCCTATCCATTGTTCATTGAATCTAAGTTGTTGCATGATCCACCATTGCTTCTCCAATCTCACACTATCATAAGCTTTGGATACATATAGTTTTAGGCAGGCCTTCCTACTGCCTCTCATGACATTGTAGTCCAGGAGGTATTATCCAGCCAGAAGAGCACAATCACTAATGCTTCTACCTGTAATAAAGGTGCCTTGATTTGTAGAAATCAGATTGGGGAGGACCATCTTTAACCGAGCAACCAAAATTTTTGCAATGATTTTGTATTGTATCGAGCAGCAAGCAATAGGATGAAAATCAACAAGGGAGGAGGTGACCTTGTTCTTCGGAATAAGCACAAGGAAAGAATGATTAACCTGTCTCACCATGTTTCCACCATCCAAGAACCAATTCACATAAGCAAGCAAGTCATATTTGATGATTTCCAAGGTCTTCTTATAGAAAAAAGCATTGAAGCCATCAGATCTCGGTGATTTGTTACTACCAATGCTCCACACTACATCTTTGACCTCCTGTTTTGTAACGACCCCGCCTCCCGATTACCCCCAATGAAGGGAGACCAAGAGGTCAGAGCCGTTATCCTAATTTCCCATATCAAAGGTTTGACGAATAATCAGTAATAATTATTAAATTCTACTGAGACTATACTGAAAGCTAGAATAAAATAAAACTTTGCATACCTTTTTCAAAAACTTAGATATCTAACTTCTATCCACATCTGGACTATATTATAACTAATCCTCCTTGCACTTTATTTCTTAATTTCACAATATGCCACTTTAATGTTTGTCCTTTTTAATTTGTACCTAAAACACCGACAAACAAAATGTCAGTCAGCATAAATGAATATGCACGTATGTGGGGACAACCAAAATTGTGCAACTATGGTAACAATGTAAGCAACCAAATATCATTTAACAATCAAGGTTATGTTTTAAGCAATACTATTCAATCAATACATATCCCCTATCTCTGTGATGTCACTGTAGTGGATGTGGATACTACCTCTCTCATATGGTAGATCCTTACCCCCATTGTCCTACCTCATAGGTAGCCATTACTTAGGGTTGTGGAGTTGCATGGCCCTACCCAAAGGTAGCCCAATCTCTGACTCATGGTGACTTGATGGACCTACCCCATAGGTAGCCACGTACTAAGTCATCCAGTGACCTGATGGACCTACCCCATAGGTAGCCACGTACTAAGTCATCCAGTGACCTGATGAACCTACCCCATAGGTAGCCATGTACTAGGTCAATCTATCAAGCTACAGAGGGGACTAGGATCTGAGCTAGTAGGCATATATCTTAGGTGATAGTCATATCCACATTATAATATGCTTGAATTAAATTCATCCAACAGTTTAATTCAAGCCACCGATGAAAACTTTGGAAATCCTCACAAAACTAGTTCGAGATATTCATAAGCGTAACCACATACCTGATCCAAAGTAACTTGATGTCCAATCATTAATATTCAAGACAATCACACAAGCAATCAACAATATCCTGAAATTAATGCATAACATCCAAGTGTCATTATTTTATCCAAAACATTCTCAAGATCGACTTTGATTCCACCTTAGGATTTCTAGGCCAACTTTAGGGTTTTATTAGGATTTTATCCTTCATAAAGCTTTTATCACTTTTAAGTCATATCAATATCATTAGGCTCAATTATCATCTTTAGTTTCTTCCGGATTAACAACTCATAATTCATTATGGTCTAATTCACATATGAACTCTATTGCTAATTTCACATTAATCCACTAGAAAACCTTAATTACCAAATTAAGGGTATTTATCCACAATTAGAAACTTTTATACTCAAAATAGCTTAGAATCATCAAATCTCAGTTCTATTCATGGATTTGAACAATTAAAGCCATTAAGAATCATAATTACTAACATTAGGGTTTCAAGGCCCATTAAAGCTTATTTATGTACATGGAATCCTAAATTAATCAAATTATGTATAAAGATTATCCTTTTGTTTCTTTTTATAATCAACAAGTTAATATCAACTTTAATCATCCATATAACCCTCCTCAATACATTAATCATTTTAAATTAGGGTTTCTTAATCATTAATGCATTAAAGTTGATAACTTCCACTACCGTTAGAATTGCAAGAGGAATAAGCTTCTAAATCTATTTTTAATGGACTCCTCACATTTTTCTGAGCAAAATTCATATATTGCATGTACCAATCTGAGCTACCAATATTTAGATATGATTTTTGTAAGAAATACTTACTTGGACCAATGGCAGGCTACCACGTCATCCTTTTCCATGCATCACGTAGCCGACCCAAAACATAACCAAAAGACCATCTTGCCCTCACTTAAGTCGTCAGTTCTTCATAGCAGGGAGGGGTATAACCGTCCAACAGTTCCTTCCTTCTTCAACCCTGAGCAGACCTTATGAAGTCGGCGGCAACATCTCAAGGGGGCCTCCTCCTCCTCCCCTTCCTTGGACCCTTAGGGCACCGACGATGGCCCCTTTGCCTCTGCCATCCTCCTCTGCACTTGCAGAATCCCCCAGCTACGGCCAAGGTGGCTGGAGTTGGGTTGGCAGATGCGTCCAACGCGGCAGACCTTGCAGGCCTACTAGGCATCTTGAGTGAAGTCGGGAGTAAGGAGATGAAAGTCAACCATCCCAACTCTTCATGGTATCTTCGTGCCTCCACTGAGATCCCACCATAGCCGCTTGTTGCCCCCCGAGATAGCCCTATGCTCTCATGGTTAGGGTTTGTACGGAAAGAAGAAGGAGAATAGAGAAAGATGTATGGAATCCTCTTGGATTCGGCCAAGGGTTCTACCCCTTATATAGGAGTGGGTAGAAAAGCCCTAGGATGCCCATCTATAAGATCCATGACCCTTTCCCAATAGGAAACCGTATTCCTTCATTAAGAATCAATCTTCTCTCTCTCTTAAATATCTCTTTGATAATCTATATTCTTTAGATACTAGGAATTTGAAAATTATCTCTTTCATTACCTCTAGGCTTGACTTTTAATCCATTGGCCACGAAATTCTACTTTATTTTTTTTGGTGGGGGAAATTCTACTTTATTAAAGCAAATAATATCTCTTTTTGATAATATCAAAAAAGTCATTAATCACAGTACCCTCTTGTTTTATATTATTTGCATTTTCTCTTTCTTCTTATTCATTGGGACTCCTTCGATCCCAAGAAATCCTAAGATTTCAAAATTCCTTTTTAAGGATACTTATTATCCTTCTAGATGCATCTACATTCTTCATTTCTCATTATCTTACTTATTTCTTTATTAAGATATCTCTTTTCAAGGATTTTCTCTTTATTTTTTACTTACTTTCCTCTTTTCCTATTTCCTTCATTAGAATTCATATATAAATAAAATTTATTCAATTGTGGCCATTAATGCCACTTTCTTTATATTTCCAAATATTTTTCATAAATATTTTTCTTAATATCCATTATATTGTATCTTTTTCTATTATTTGGACTTTTCTTCTTTTCTTCTCTTTTATATCCATTATTGGATTAATATAATAATAGGAACCACAAAATTCCTATCAAAAGGGAGATTTGCAAAGAAGTCCCTTCTTTGAAGCAAAGCATACAACCTTTTCAATTAAGTCCAAAATTCATAAAATCATTACATTTCAATTATGAAAATACATGCAAAATCGAGGTTGTAACCTCCTTCCCCTCTTATAGGAATTTTGCCCTCAAAATTCCACCAAACATACAAACAATTCAGGATAAGACTTTTCCATATTCGTCATTGGCTCCCATGTGGCTTCATCCTCTCCATGGTGCTTCCAAAGAACCTTTATCATCTCATATTCTTTACTCCTGAGATCCCTCTCACCTTGGTGTCTCGTACCCTTATAGGTGACTCAGGGTAAGATAGCCTCCCTTGGGAGCTCACTAGGTTCATTTCTCAGCCCATGGCTCGGGTACCTCACATAGTGCTCTAGATCGGATTTGTGGAACACATCATACATCACGTTATCCTGAGGGGTAAGGCTAAACATAACCATCTCCACCAATCCATCCCAAATGGACCCATGCATCAGGGCTCAGCTATCTCAGCTATAGCTCAAAGGGGTTGGATTTTCATATCACATTTTCTCCCACAATGAACTGCATGTTAGTCTACTTGGCATCATCTCACGACTCATGTCATCCCTAGGCTCTCTTTCAGTCATTGCATGATCAAAATGACTTCATCTGCACACACTGTGGCCTTTTTCTGACCTTTGTGAGGTCCCTTCACCAACATCATTTTAATGAAGTGGTGACGGACACAACCTCCCTTACATAGCTTCTTTACATCCTGATACTGGCTATGGTGGTTAACATCACATCTTTTATAGGACAAGAAATGTCTCCATCTATCACCCTAAATGAGCACACACACTCTCATTAGATGTTTTAGTCTGGATCATGCTAACATCAGTTACGGGTGATAAGCTGTATTAACATCGTGTTCTTCATGTATCTACTTCCACCTAATAGAAGTGAATCTTTAGGTCATACTCAAGAACCTTTGAACTTGCATCATTGTGTAGTTGAACCATCTCTCTTACATGTAGTTCAACCATATCTGTCTTCTAAAAATATTCTCTCTTTCTCTTAGATCATGTCATCTAGGTAAGGCAATCTACCATAACCCATATTGCATCCTGACCTTTCTTGGCCCAGGGAGACTTACCACAACATCTATAGTGATGAACTCCCATTCCATCTCGGGGACTCTTTATCCTCTATATCAACTCATTGGGTTACTGGTGTTCATCCTCCACCTCATGGCATGTATGGCGACAAGCCCCATGCAACTTCATCTTAGGCATCCAAAGTACTACTGCAACTTACTATCTTAGTAATACCACGGTGTATGGTGAATCTTAAAATCATGATCTCCTGTATGTCATGATTCCTCAAGGTCGATCCCTCAGAAACCCTAAAACACTCTAGTCAGGGTTTCATCACCTTCTTTTACAGAGAAGTGCATCTGAGGTTCTACAACCATCCTTTTATTGCATCAAGGCCTAGGCTATCTAACCAAACAACCACTAACTTGATCAACAGATGTCATTACATCTGAGTGTTAGCCAAACATATCTCCTTTTCCAAACTTATGGCTAACCTAACAACCTCTTCTAGCCTCTAGCTAAACTAGGAAACTACATCTCAACTAGAGCATCCATTACCACCTCTCATCCTTATGTGTTAGGCAATGTTGAAGACACACACCTCCATGTATTCCACTTATCATCTCATATCGGACTTTAGGTCTATCTTCATCAAGAAAACTCACAGCTCATCTTCTTGGTTATCAAACTCAAACTTATATAACTCATAAATTCCATACAACTCATGATAAGAACATCCTCATAAGATGACTACCTTAGTTCTCTTGGTGTTTGTTCAACATCCACACATCGTACACTCCACAAGGGTATGTTATTATCTCTATCCTCATCCATCATAGCAACCATTCCACTCACATCATCTTTACCCTTAGTGTATGGCATGTGTATTGTCCTATCTCTCACTCCCATAATAAGAGGAAACAAACATTTGGCTGCAGTCTAAATAAAGAGTTCTTCCCATTCCAAGAGTAGAGATGGTACATCCCACATCGCCAGTACACCTTCAAATTTAACTGGAAATGTGCATCACATGTCTCTACATCATGAACATCTCGATATCAAGGTTACTTCCATGGAAAACTGGTCTCAAACCCACTTGGGTCATCATACCATCCTTGGTCATCTTCTCTAGGTCTATAGGTTGTTGACACTTTTAGGGTCATCCCTCTTCCCTTATTCATCCGGAGAGTGCCCTCCTCATCTTCCCTATGGGTCCCATGAGTTCATGAAGGTGATCAATCTTCTAACCCATGGACCTCACACCATGATAGTTGTTACCTCCCGACCCTATGGTCATGTGCAACTAGGGAATTAGGCAACTCCTACTCTCATCGATCTTATCCCTACCTGACCCTAGGATAGAATTAGGATTCTAACATAGTACATGTCCAACTTAGAACCTTACCCAAGTCTCCATCATCTCTCTCCACAATCATGGTCTGACGTACATCCTTACATAGGGGTCATGGCGACCTACCTACCTTGGTCAGGCCCCATACCGATTACCCCCATGGTAACACATCCACATGCACTTAGAGATGGATATATGGGTCTACATGTTCATTCTTATACTATGTACTCTCCACTTAGCTTCTTAAGATCCCATGAGACTTCTTGAGGTCACCTTAAACCCAACAAAAGTTGGTACATACCCTACAAAAGGGTCCTCTCCCAGGATGGGAGGAAACTATCTCTTGATAGCAACAAAGGTCACAAACGTTCTTTTATCTAGGGTTTACATCAAGATGAGTATGCTTAACCATGTCAAACTAGTAAGGCACGTAGCTAGCAAGCGGACCACTTTCTAAACCATGCTAGGTCTCCATGGTAGGTCCTACTTGTTCTCATTCCTCAACATTAGACCAACATCATACATACATAGGTCACCAACCTACATATGAGGGGTTCATCAAACATATACCTTAATCCAAGGGGTTCCCTTTCTTCTAAACATGAGGGGTGCCATTCTCCCATGCATAGGAACTCAAACATACGTGTGAGCATCAGGTGCACTAGGAACTACTACTTCCCCTCTTATAGATCTAGGAACCCTAGGTTCACTTTTTCTGCACGAGCTGTCCAACTGCATGCTCAACCTTTTAACCACGAACCAAGCATGTACAAGGTATGGCATGCACTTCCTATTATCCTTCTACTCAAGTAAAACCTCAAAGTTGAGTCCTCCTCAAGGACAACCAACTAGGTATAAAGCCTCACAACTTGTTACCAAGCCTCCTCGGGGTCTAAGGAATTTTTCTTCCTATCCTTACAAGGCCAGCACTTATGTCCTCTGCTCATAGGTACCAACAACTTCATCCTTCTTCTTAGGGTTTGGTTCCACTAAAGGCAACCAAGATAGCAAAAGCCTCTAGAGGTCATACATGTGGCAACCGCAACCATCCACTTAGGTCGCAACATACCCAACTAAGCCTCTAGAGGTTCCTCATATCCTAGAGCCTAAGCTTCCAACCTTCTTATTTGGGTCTTGCTCTCTCTCTCTCTACAGCTAACCCTATAAACCACCTTACCATTGGAGGTTCTCTCTCTAAAAGGGTGGATCAAGCTCACATGCATACACTTACATGGGTGAAACCTATGTTCGCTCGAGATTATCTGGAGCTCTTCATGCTTATCTCATAAGCTATCCATCATGCCCTTCTGGCCTGGGTTTTGACCTACTGCCAGCACTTACTAACGTACTCTAGGTTCATACTATGCCATGCTCATATTAGCCCATAGGGTTTCTATAGGGTCATCACTAACCTCATCAATGAAGGAGTTATCCTTCACCCTAACATGCACGACCCTTCCTAGGGTTGAGTCGCCAAAGGTACTAGGTCAACCAACCTCACATGGCTCACACTATCATAGGGATTCAAAACCAACATCATGTCAACCCACACACAAGGTCGGCCATGACTTCCATCTCATCATGCCATCTCTATCTCTAACCACCACTTAGGGTTAGGGTTAGCATCATCCTCAGAGGATGTGCCAGGTCTCTACCTTTAATGGAGGTCTCTTCCTCCAATACCAACTCTACTTCGTCCTCCTGACAAGAATGTCTAACCTCAGTTATCTTCCGAGGGCATGGCAACACATGTCATATGACCTAAGCATGCAACTCATCTTTAGTTTCTGCTTAAACTATTTAGCTTATATCCATTACATCTTATTTACATGCTTTTCATTAATTTGGTAGAGGATTCCCTAACCTTATCATATATACCCTATCCTTAAGAGAGTGATGAAGAGAGAGAAAACCCTAAACCTTGGAATCTTAATAGAATTAGGGTTGAGAAGGGATGAAAATAGATGAGAGAGTCCTAATGGTATCTTATTTTGATTCAGATCCTAAGACATTGGCCAAGCAGTCACACAGATCTGGGAGTCCTCGTATTCCAACTAGCAGTGCGGAGGAAAATATTGCCAGCCCCCAGACATGATCCTTTTCTAGACACCTCTATCTTTTAGAAATTCCTCTAATAACTCCCTTGGTTCTATGGAATTTGTAAAATTTAATAATTACTAAAGATTAAATGAAGAACCAATGCTCTGATACCAAATGTAACGACCCCGCCTCCCGATACCCAATTAAGGGAGACCAAGAGGTCAGATCCATAATCCCAATTTCCTGGATCAAAGGTTCAAAAAATAATCAGTAATAATTATTAAATTCTACCAAGACTATATTGAAAGATAGAATAAAATAAAACTTTTCATACCTTTTTCAAAAACTTGGATATCTAACTTCTATCCACATCTGGACTCTATTCTAACTAATCATCCTTGCACTTTATTTCTTAATTTCACAATATGCCACTTTACTATTTGTCCTTGTCAATTTGTACCTAAAACGCCGAAAAACAAAACGTCGGTCAACATAAATGAATATGTCAGTATGTGGGGACAACTAAAATTGTGCAACTATGGTAACAATGTAAGCAACCAAATATCATTTAATAATCAAGGTTATGTTTTAAGGAATACTACTTAATCCATGCGTATCCCCTATCTCTGTGATGTCCCTGTACTGGACATGGATACTACCTCTCTCATATGGTAGATCCTTACCCCCATGGTCCTACCTCATAGGTAGCCATTACTTAGGGTTGTGGAGTCACTTGGCCCTATCCAAAGGTAGCCCAATCTCTAACTCATGGTGAGTTGATGGACCTACCCCATAGGTATCCATGTACTAAGTCATCTAATGACATGATGGACCAACCCCATATGTACCCATGTACTAAGTCAATCTATCAAGCTACAGAGGGGACTAGGATCTGAGCTAGTAGGCATATATCTTAGGTGATAGTCAAATCCACATTATAGTATGCATGAATTAAATTCACCCAATAGTTTAATTCAAGCCACCGATGAAAACTTTGGAAATCCTCAGAAAACTAGTTTGAGATATTCATAAACATAACCACATACCTGATCAAGAGTAACTTGATGTCCAAGCATTAATATTCAATACAATCAAACAAACAATCAACAATATCCTGAAATTAATGCATAACATCCAAGTGTCATTATTTTATCCAAAACATTCTCAAGATTGACTTTGATTCCACCTCAGGATTTCTAGGCCAACTTTAGGGTTTTATTAGGGTTTTAGCCTTCATAAAGCTTTTATCACTTTTAAATCATATCAAGATCATTAGGCCCAATTATCATCTTTGGTTTCTTCCGGATTAACAACTCATAATTCATTATGGTCTAATTCACATATGAACTCTATTTATTGCTAATTTCACATTAATCCACTAGAAAACGTTAATTACCAAATTAAGGGTATTTATCCACAATTAGAAACTTTTATACTCAAAAATAGCTTAGAATCATCAAATCTCAGTTCTATTCATGGATTTGAACAATTAAAGCTATTAAAAATCATAATTACTAACATTAGGGTTTCAAGGCCCATTAAAGCTTATTTATGTACATGGAATCCTAAATTAATCAAATTACACGTAAAGATTATCCTTTTCTGTCTTTTTATAATCGACAAGTTAATATCAACTTTAATCATCAATATAACCCTCCTCAATAAATTAATCATCTTAAATTAGGGTTTCTTAATCATTAATGCATTAAAGTTGATAACTTCCACTACTTTTCCAATTTCAAGAGGAATCAGCTTCTAAACCTATTTTAGTGGATTCCTCACATTTTTCTGAGAAAAATTCATATATTGCATGTACCAATCTGAGCTACCAATATTCATATATGATTTTTGTAAGAAATACTTACTTGGACCAATGGCAGGCTACCACATCATCCTTTTCCATGCATCAGGTAGCCGGCCCAAAACAAAACCAAAAAACCATCTTTCCCTCACTTAAGTTGCCGGTTCTTCATAGCAGGGAGGGGTATAACCATCCAATGGTTCCTTCCTTCTTCAACCCCAAGAAGATCTAATGATGTCGGCGGTATCAGCTCAAGGGGGCCTCCTCCTCCCCTTCCTTGGACCCTTAGGGCACTGGCGATGGCCCCTTTGCCTCCGCCGTCCTCCGACACACCTATGGAAGCCCCTGGCTGCGACAGAGGTGGCCAGAGTCAGGCTGGAAGCTGCGTCCAGTGTGGCATACCTTACACGCCTACTAAGCATCTTGAGCGAAGTCGGGAGCAAGGGGATGAAAGCTGACCATCCCAGGTCTTCGTGGTAGCTTCGTGCCTCCACCGCGATCCCACCACAACCGCTTGTTTCCCCCGAGATAACCCTATGCTCTCATGGTTAGGGTTAGTACAGAAAGAAGGAGAAGAGAGAAAGATGTATGGAATCCTCTTGGATTTGGCCAAGGGTTCTACCCCTTATATAGGGGTGGGTAACAAAGCCTTAGGATTCCCATCCATGAGATCCAAGACCCTTTCCCAATAGGAAATTGTATTCCTTCATTAAGAAGCAATATTCTCTCTCTCTTAAATATCTCTTTGATAATCTATATTCTTTAGATATTAGGAATTTGAAAATTATCTCTTTCATTATCTCTAGGCTTGAGTTTTAATCCATTGGCCACAAAATTCTACTTTCTTAAAGTAAATAATATGTCTTTTTTATAATATCAAAAAGTCATTAATCATATTACCCTCTTATTTTATATTTTTTGCATTTTCTCTTTGTTCTTATTCATTGGGACTCCTTGGACCCCAGGAAATCATAAGATTTTGAAAATCCTTTTTAAGGATACTTATTATCCTTCTAGATGCATCTACATTCTTCATTTCTCATTATCTTAATTATTTATTTATTAAGATGTCTCTTTTCAAGGATTTTCTCCTTATCTTTTATTTTCTTTCCTCTTTCCTATTTCCTTCATTAAAATTCACATATAAACGAAATTTATTCAATTGTGGCCATTAATGCCACTTTCTAGAGATTTCCAAATATTTTTCATAAACAGTTTGCTTAATATCCATTATCTTGTATCTTTTTCTATTATTTGGACATTTCTTCTTTTCTTCTCTTTTGTATCCATTATTGGATTAATATAATAATAGGAACCATGAAAGTCCTATCAAAAGGGAGATTTGCAAAGAAGTCCCTTCTTTAAAGCAAAGCATACAACCTTTTCAATTAAGTCCAAAATTCATAAAATCATTACATTTAAATAATGAAAATACATGCAAAATTGAGGTTGTAACATATTCATTGGTTCTTCTAGTAAGTATCTTGTTGTGGGTACTTGTGAGTTTATACTTCCATTCAACCACTTCGTCTTCAGCAATATCATCACAGAAGTTTTTGTTATACAAAGACGTATAGAAGTTTATGGCTTGTTCTTCTAAGTCCTCCCGCTTGTTGACCACCTTCCCATCAACATTAATAAGTTCAAAAATAATATTACATGCCTCTCTTCTTCTAACCACAATGTGGTAGAGCTTTGTGTTTCAGTCTCCATCGTCCATCCATTTCTCCTTGCTTCTCTACCAATAGAATTTCTCCTCAACCTTTTTTAGATCTTCCAGCATCATTTTTAATTCCCTCACTTTTTCTATCATAATAGGATTCAATGGATCAGCCAACAGCCTTTCTCTGACATCTTTGCATTCTTTCCTTGTGTCCTTTAGCATATTAGGAATATTGACCTCCTCCTTTGCCCATTTCTTCAGTGCCATTTTAGTATTCACCAGTTTCCTAGCAAACACATACATAGGATTACCAATCACTTGCATGCTCTAGCTTAGCTTTGCAACATCCTCAAACCCTTTCCAGTCCGTCCAGTAGTTTAGAAACCTAAATGGCCTCCTTTTCTACTTTTTCTCCGTGATCTGAACTGAAATAGGTGCATGGTCATTGATATCAGAACCTTCTACCTTTACTTGGACATGAGGGAGAATTTTCAGCCACTCATCATTAACCAAGGCTCTATCAAGCTTGCTTGCTATTCTCTATTCTGGGGCTCTTTCATTGTTCCACGTGAAAAGGTCACCACCCACCATAGGTAACTCATATAGACCCACTTTATCAATGGCCTGATTAAATGCATCCACTTCAGCAGTAGTAGCTAGTCTTTTCCCCCATTTTTCCTCCTGCAACCAGACAGTGTTGAAGTCACCAATAACCATCCATAGAGTCTTCACCTATTTAGAAATAGCAATCAAATCTCTCCATAAAGCAAGTCTTACTTTGCCATCATTATGGCCATAGACAGTCATCATCCATATCTGCAATCCACCATTGTTTCTACAATTCACTGTGATTGTTGATCTGACATCTATATCACTGACACCCGCCACAGAGACTTCCATGCCACAGAGACTCTAGCTACATCACCACACTCCACATTTGACATGTGATCCCATCCCTGTGGGAAGAGGTATTTGATACTTCTGCTATTCTGGGTCTTTATCTTAGTTTCAACTAAAACAACTAACGAATGTCCACTATCAACAATCCACTCATGAATCTCCTTCTTCTTATTCCTGTCGCACCCTCCCTTAATATTCCAAAGAATCATGGACATATCAAGGCATGTATATATGTATGTATGTATGTATGTATGTATGTATGTATGTATGTATGTATGTATGCATGCATGCATGTATGTATGTATGTATGTATGTATGTATTAGAATCAGGTAAATATATTCCGACTTCCCCCTGCAATTGTAGGAGGTCAAGGGTTACATATAGCCCTAAGCTCGCTATACAACTAATTATATGTGAGTGACTCACACATCTAGCTAAGACGTAGCCTCCTTTTTACATTTTTACAAATTTTTGCAGCAATAGTACTCACACAACTATCTAGACCACCATGCTTATGAGCATTCCTTTCATTCCAAATATGGAAACATAGGGCAGAAAATAAGAGTATCTTTTTCTCCCCATTGGCACATCATTTGATCATCTTCTTTATGTATTCATTCAACTCAATACTTATATGAAACTCTTTGCAAACTTTCTCCCATAGAGTCCTTGTAAATTTGCAGCCACCAAAAAGATGGTTATGGGTTTCCTCCTTCTCCTTGCATAGAAAAAAAGTAATAGAAATATTTCTATTCCACTCATGCACCTTGTCCAAAGTATCTAAGGCACCATGCACAATTTTGAAGATGCACGTGCACCATTTGGGAACATGCTTACCTGTCCAAATCAATGCCTTAGTCCCGTCTTTTTCGGTCCTACTTCTCGTGATCTCCCACAGATCGGCTTTAGGATTTATCAAGTGCCAATCACCGACTTGGTTTTGAGAAAACATGTGCTTGACTTGCGGCCAAAGACTCCTCATCATGTGAATGGTGCGTGAAATACCTTCTTGGGTACGTGGTTAAAAATCCATCCCTTGTGGATATCTCTCTCTCATCCATCTCCTCCAAACAGAACCACATGTTTGGTATAAAATGATCCTCTTTAAGTTCCCCCATTTAGCAATATCCCTTGGAGTTTTCAGCTGCAAACCACCTTCATCTTTGGGTAAGGCCATCCCTACGTAACGCATGGGGTGGTACTCACCCGCCCAAATGAAGTTTGAGATTTTCATCTCCATCCTATCAAGCATCGCTCCCGGTATCTCCCCTTGCTGCACCCAAAAGATAAGAAGCCCCTCAATGGCTGCTCTAATAAGGGTAGCTCTTCCCGCCATGGATGTCCTCTGAGTGGGCCATCTTGCTATCATCTCATCCAACCTATAAATGCATTCAGAAAAGTCTTTGACGTGTAGATTGCCCCTACAAGCAGAAAGCCTAAGTGTTTAGTTGGGAATTTACCAAGCTCCACACCCAAGGCTTCTTGTAATCTGACTTCCATTTGATGATAGTTTTTTTAGAGGTAGAGTTGAGTTTTATTTGCATTAATCCACATCCTCGTCTGTTCCCCAAAATCTTCCAAAAAAATTTCAGCTTCAGTAACATGTCCACTTTAGCTTCAAGGAACAACAGTACATCATCTACAAATATGAGATGACTCATAACCTTCATACCATGGACCGTATAATCTTTGAACACTTTCTTTTCTTCAGCTATCTTCAGCCTCCTTGTGAAATATTCCATGACAATAGTAAACAGAAGTGGAGAAAGAAGATCACCTTGCTACAAGCCATTGCTTCCTTTGAACATACCCGCTGATGTGCCATTAACTAGCACTTAGAAGCTTGTTGTGACAACACACTATTGCATCCAGGGTATCCATTTTCCAGAGAAGCCCATTTGTTGCATAATCCACCACAGTTTTTCCCATCTTACGTTGTCATAGGCCTTAGATATGTCAAGCTTTAAACAAGCCTTTCTGCTCCCTCTCATCACATTGAAATCAGCTAAGAACTCATCAGCAAGAAGAGCACAGTCACTAATACTCCTTCCAGAAATAAAAGCTCCTTGGTTTTTAGAAATAAGGAAAGGAAGGACCAACTTCAACCTTGCAGCCAGAATTTTCACTATGATCTTGTATTGAATAGAATAGGAAGCAATGGGTCTAAAATCAGTGAGCGACGTCGTGATTTTCTTCTTTGGGATGAGGAAAAAGAAACCATGATTCACTTGGCTAACCATATTACCTCCTGCAAGAAACCATATCACATACTTCAGAAGATCCTCTTTGATTGTATCCCAGGCCATCCTATAAAAGAAAGCATTGAATCCATCTGACCCAGGGGATTTGTTGCAGCCAATGCTCCATAGTGCATGTTTGACTTCTTGTTCAGTGGCCTCCCTTGTGAGAATGTTGTTATGGGTGCTAGAGAGTTTATACTTCCAGTGTATATCTTCCTCCTCTTCCCTTTCCTCAAAGTTTTTGTTAGAAAGATCATTGTAGAACTGTATGGCTTGATTTTCAATATCTTCTTGTTTGTTAATCACATGCCCATCTTTATCAATCAACTCACAAATAATATTATAGGCCTCCCTTCTTCTCATCACCATGTGATAGAGTTTAGTGTTCTTGTCACTGTCTTCCATCCATTTATCCCTACTTCTTTGCCAATAGAATTTCTCTTTAGCCTTCTTGAGATCAGCTAGCATCATTTTTAGTTCTCTCTCCTTCTTTATTAAATCCTCCTAGAGAGGATCAGCCATAAGGAGCTTTCTCACCTCACTATACTCCTTCTTTGTTGTCAAGATTAGATTAGGGATATTCACCTTCTCCTTTTCCCATTTTTTCAGTTGTTTTCAGCAATGATAACTTTTTTGCAAAGACAAACATATGATTCCCATGTATGTGTGTATCCCATACCTCCTTGAGTATATCATCATATCCTTCCCAGTCTGTCTAAAAGTTGAGAAATCTGAAAGGTCTCTTCTTTTGTTTCTTCTCAATGATCTACACAAGAATAGGAGCATGGTCCCTTAGCTCAAATTCACCTGCCTTCACCTGTACATTGGGAAAAAGTTTTAACCATTCTTCATTAACCAGTGCTCTATCCAGTTTAGTAGCTATTCTCTCCTCCAGGTCTTGTTCATTATTCCACATGAAGAGATCACCACCCATCATAGGTAGTTCCACCAGCTCCGCTTTATTAATGGTTGTATTAAAAGCATCAATCACAGCACGTAGAGAAAGTCTGGCCCCAATCTTCTCACCTTGTAATCTGACATTGTTGAAGTCACCTACCACTAGCCACGGTGTCGTCATATGTGTAGACATCAATGCTAGATCATGCCATAGTTCCCTCCTTCTCTTTGCATCATTATGAGCATAAATAGTTGTCAAGCACATGTGCAAACTTGTTGTGTTCCTGCAATCCAGAGTAAAATGTTGATCATACATCATCTTCACTATCATCTTCCATGCATTAGGTTTCCATGCCACACACACTCTAGCCAGCTCATAATATTGGATGTTAGATACATGTTCCCACCCTTATGGAAACAGGTATCCTGTGCTATATTTATTGTTCTCCTTTATCTTAGTTTCAACCAAAGCTGCAATAGAGAATCCCCTCACACCAATCCAATCATGGATTTCTTTTTTCTTGTTCCTTTCGCACCCCCCTTTAATGTTCCACATTAAAATGGACATATTAAAGTATCTTGTTTTCCCAAGTTCACCTGGGCTTCTCTTTCTTCTTTTTGCCTTCTTTCTTCTTCTTTGGTGTAAACTGTTCAGGTTCTTCCATGTCTAACTCACTCAAGGCACCGAATCTGTTGGTGGAGTCAAGTATGGACCCAACTCCTTGCATTTTTAGAATCCTGCTCATACTTTTTCACCTAGAAACAAGTGTGAATTCTCCCTATTCTCTCTAATCTATCGAGCTCGACTTTCCATCAGTTGGTTTGCGCACAGATGGCGTGGGTTGTTCTCCTTGTATCTATGCAACTTCACCTTCCCCATCCATGATTTGTTCTCTAATTGCTTTCTCCTGCCCATCCTCTGCCCGTGGTGGTTCTTCATGACTTTGAGTGCCCCCAGAAGTCTTGTTCTCAGTAATCACGACAGTAATGGTCGGCTGGCCCTCGACAATCTTTTTCTTCTTCTCGATCCATACAAGTTTCTTTGCTGCATTGGCTTTGATCTTCTCATTGTTACCTTCCTTCTCTCCTTCTTGACTGACCTCGCATTGCTACGTGCCATGACCAAAGGCCCGACATGTGCAACAACTAACAGGGATATGATCGTATTCTATGGTCACCGAGATTGGCTCCCTTCCCTTCACATCAACCATACCGGTGATGGCCTCTCTCCTTCTACCTCCAGCTCGACCAACACTCTGGGGTCGTACCCTCGATGGATTTGTCGTCAACATGGAGGACCCGGCCCGCCCCTGCCACGATCGTGTCGGCTGCTTTCTTTGTCCAAGAACGACCAAAGGATTTCAATGTGATCCAGGTCGATATGGTCGTGAAGGAGTCCTTCCTAAGCTCGTCTCCATGGTTGTAGTGCTTGGCGATCACTAGTTGGTGATCGAACCAGCGAGGCCCCATCGCCAACACGTCTCTCTTATCTACTGCCGTGGAGAAACGAACCAGAAAGATACCTTTGTCGTGAGAGAGGAGCTCAAACGACCCCTTCAGCTACCACATCCTCTTGATCCAGGCCAAGATATGGGGGTATAAAGGGTGCTTACCCAGGGTGTAAACCATCATGGTATGCTTCCAAACATTCGCAAGTCGTTCGAACTCCGCCTCCTCCAAATAAACATGTACCTCGCCTTCCTCAATCCTCAGTTTCATAAACACCATCTCCTTTTCTTTTCTTGAAGGTTGCATAAGGATTCGGTTCCAGGTTATACTCTGATATCCAAGGCCTTCCATTCGTCCTGACTCCAGCATTGTCTTCCCCACTGTCATCATCGTCCTTTTAGTTCCTATAGACTCTGTCTCTTTCCCGGCCATTCCGACCTGCTGTTGGGTTTGGTGTGGTGTGGAGGAGGGTGATGTGTGTATAGGTATGCGGTGGTGGACGCCTCTGGTCGGGGGAACCGGAGACATGGGCACCATGCCCACGGGCTTTCGATGATCGCATGGGCAGTCACCCAACAAATCGCCCATAGCAAACCCTAGGGGAGCATTGTGGTATGTGTATAGTATGAATGTATGTATGTATTGTATGTATGTATGTATGTATGTATGTATGTATGTATGTATGTATGTATATATGTATGTATGTATGTATGTATGTATGTATGTATGTATGTATGTATGTATGTATGTATGTATGTATGTATGTATGTATGTATGTATGAATCAATGTATGTATGTACATATTGGAATTAGGTAAATATATTATGACTTCCCTCTAAAATTGTATAAGGTCAAAAGTTACATATAGCCCAACGTTGAGAGGACTTTATGTATGTATGTATGTATGTATGTATGTATGTGTGTATGTATGTATGTATGTATGTATGTATGTATGTATGTATGTATGTATGTATGTATGTATGTATGTATGTATGTATGTATGTATGTATGTATGTATCAGAACTTTTTGGTAATTTATTCCAAACCCAAATGGGACAAAGTTACAAACTACACCCAAGACGTGTAGTTCACATTACATGCAAGGCATACGAATTAAAGAAAATAATGATTGGCCCAAGATGGGTCAATAAAAATACATGAAGTTCCCAGTTTCTAACCAGGTTACAAGAGATATGGCCTAGGTTATGATGATGTGCATGATAGTGCATCTGAATCTCCTTCTCTATCTTTTTGAAAGAATGTAATTCATCTTCTTGTTTGCCTCCATGTCGGATTGAATTTCTAGTAGTCCAAATGATATGGATAGTAAGTGTGGCAGCCCAAAGGGATATCACACGATCACCAGAAGTGATCTCGGAGATAGACTTGAGAAAATATTCAAGAGAATGGTTAGGGTTCAGTCCTAACTTCATAGCAGAATGACCCCATAAGTACTTCCACCACTTGCATGTGGAGGTAAGGTGCAAGGAGCTTTCTTCATCGAGATGGCAAAGACCACAAATGTTTGCAATGTTTGGGTTCCACTTTTGAATCTTCTAGAGCATAGGAAGAAAGTTCTTGAGAGCTTTGAAGGAGGTGAAACTCCATCTCGGATTATGTTTAGACATCCAGAGGTGGAGGCAGCTACGTTGACATCTTGTTTTGAGCGACAGATGTCCCAAAGAGAACTGTCATTGACATCTTGATATCTAGACCAGACATCAGTGAATCTCCTCAAGGAGGTTGAGTAGCCCCATTGATGTGAAGGTTGTTGGAAGTTATTAGTATTATAATGTTTCAAAATCCATTGAGCCCATACAGAAACACCAAGAAGAAGATTCCTGAGACGTTTCATAGTATGGAAATCAGCTAGTTCTTCAAGATTTTTCAGACCAAGGCCACCTTCTTCAAAAGGAAATGAAAGACGTTGCCAACTAGCAGGATGAATGGAGGATCCCCACAGGAAGTCACCAAGAAGGATTTCCATTCGTCTTAAGGTAGACTTAATTAGCTCACCCGGACTCATCCAGTATTGAATAAGTCCCATTGCATTAGCTTTGATGAGGACAAGACGCCCTGAGAAGGAGATCTTGTTGCCCAACCACTTAGTAATAGTGTCTTTAAGTTTTTCGAGGCAGTGGTTGAAGTCCACCCTCCTGAGGTTGCCTCCGGCTAGAGGATAGCCCAGGTAGGTAGTCGGAAGAGTTCCTAGCTGGACACCAAGTTCACCAGCTAAGGACGATTGATTGTATGTATGTATGTAAGTATGTATGTATGTATCGGAATCTGGTAAATATATTCCGACGATCCCCCTAAAAAATATTAGGGGGTCAAAATTACATGTAGGCCCAACGCCATACACCCAAATCAGCTATACAACTCACACGTTTAATCAATGTTTAGTCTACGTCTAATGCATTTACTAATTTTTACAGCAATAACATTTGCACTAGTAGACTTCCCATGGTGTTTCCTCGCATTCCTTTCTTCCCAAACATGATAGTAAAGGCCCGCCAACAACAGATTTTTCTTTGAGCTCGTTCCGCATCTTTTTAACATCCTCCGTGGATCCGCACACAGCTGGATATGTATGTATGTATGTATGTATGTATGTATGTATGTATGTATGTATGTATGTATGTATGTATGTATGTATGTATGTATGTATGTATGTATGTATGTATGTATGTATATAAGTACCAGAATAATATCAATATATTTTGACTTCCTCATAAAATTATAGGAGGTCAAGAGTTACATGTAGTTCCAATGCCATACAACCCAAATACTAAGCAACAACTCACTCATCTAATTAATGTGCAACTTACGTTTATCACATTTTATTGTTTTTACAGAAATACTCATAGAATTTATAGCAACACCATGTTGTCTCTTGGCATTCCGTTCCTCCAAAATATGATAGCATAGAGCAACATATAGTTTCTTCTTCCTATCATCACACTTTGTCAACATCCTTTTTGGATCCCCCACTAATTGGAGTTGTACTCTAAAGTCCTTACACAACGTACCCTAAACCTTTCTTGTGAATTTTCAATCAACCACAAGGTAATTATGGGATTCTTCTGCATCCTTACATAGCAAGTACAAACATCATAGTTCCACCCATTTATCTTGCCAAGAGTAGCAACGACACTATTACGAATTTTATATACACGCATGCTCCATTTAGGTATATACACACCGGTACAGAGTTGCTCCCCATACATGTGCTTTGTGCCCCTTGAATGTGTCACCTCCCATAAGCAAGTCTTCAGATCTCTAAGCCTCCACCTCCCCATATCTTGGGCCATGAACATGCACCTAACATGCTGCTATGTTTTTATCATGACGTTAATAGTGTGTGAGTATCCTTCCCCTGTCTTTGGCTTAAAGTCCAATCCTCTTGGATATCTCTCCTCATCCATTTCCCCCAAGTTGAGTTACATTCTTGATAAATAATTATTCTCTATATAGTCTCACACTTTGCTATGTATTTTGGTGTTTTTAAATTTAGTCCTCCTTCATCTTTTGGAAGTGCCACTCTTGAATATCTCCTAGGTGATGCTCACTTTCCCAAAGAAAATTTGCCATCTTTATCTCCATTTTTTCTAGGACCAAACTAGGAATCTCCCCTTGTTGTACCCAAAAAATAATAAGTCCTTCAATAGCAGCCTTTATCAGTGTTGTTCGTCCAGCCATGAATGTCTTCTGTGTCGACCATTTATTAATCATTTCCTCCACTCTGTCCATGCATTCAGCAAAATCATAAACCTGTAGATCACCTCCAGCTAAGGGGAAACCAAGGTATTTTGTTGGAAAATGACTCTTCTCCATGCCCATTGCATGTACTAACATGTCTTTTATGTGGTAAAAGTTTTAGACAAGAAAACATGCATTTTTCTTGCTTTCACATAAAACCCGATCTTCTCTCCAAATTTTCCTAATAGATTTTTAAGATTCCCCAGAGAATGCTTCTTAGATTAAAAAAAACTAACACATCATCTGCAAAAATTAAAATGGGTCACCACCTATGTACCATGGACTATATAGGGCTTGATCTCCTTTTTCCTTCAGCTTCTTACATCTTCTGGGTAAATCACTCCATAATAATAATAAAGAGGAGAGGTGAAAGGGGATCTCCTTGGCATAAACCATAACCACCTCTAAACATACATGTTGATGTTCCATTAACATAATAGAGAAGTTTGTAGTGTCAACACACTTCTACTTCTAGTAGATCCATTGTTCATTGAACCTCATTTGTTTCATAATGCACCATAGTTTCTCCCATCTAACACTATCATAGGCTTTGGATACATCCAACTTTAAGCAAGCTTTCTTGCTCCTTCACAAGACATTGTAGTCCAATAGAAATTCCCCTTCCAGTAGTGCATAGTCACTAATACTTCTCCCTGTCACAAAATCTCATTGGTTTTCAAAAATGAGATAGGGGAGTAGAATCTTCAATCTAGCAACCAAAATCTTAGGAATAATCTTATATTGTACTGAGAAGCATTCAATTGGTATGAAATCTGAAAGAGAGGAAGTAACCTTCTTCGTAGGAATAAGTACCAGAAAAAAGTGATTAACATGTATCACCGTGTTTTCTCCTTCTAGGAACTAGCTGACATATGCAACCAAATCCTCCTTGATGATATCCCATGTCTTCTTATAGAAGAAAATGTTGAAACCATCTGACCCTAAAGACTTGTTTCTTCCTATGCTCCATACTACTTCCTTGACCTCTTGTTGATTGGTTCTCCTTGTGAGAATATTATTATGTGTGCTTGTAAGTCTGAACCTCCACTCCAACTCCTCCTCCTCTATGTCATTTTCAAACTTCTTGTTGTATAAAGATGTATATAAGTTTATGTCTTCTTGTTCTAGGTCCTTCTGTTTGTTGACCACTCTCCCTTCAACATCAATCAACTCATAAATAATATTATCAGCCTCTCTTCTTTTAACCGCAGTGTAATAGAGTTTAGTATTCATGTCCCCGTCCTCCATCCACTCTTCCATGATCCTTTGCCAGTAGAATTTTTCCTCCGCTTTCTTCAGATCCTCAAGCATCCTCTTCAGCTCTCTATTCTTCTCTATCAATTCAGGATTAACAGGGTTAGTTACTAGTTTTTCTCTAACCTTCTTGCACTCTCCTTTTGTTTCTTTAATTAGATTTGGAATGTTCACTTTAGCCTTGACCCATCTCTTAAGTGCAGTCTTGGTACTTGCCATCTTTTTTGCAAAGACATACATCAAATTTTATGTCACCTGTGTGCTCTAGCCTTCTTTTATAACATCATCAAAACCTTTCCATCTTGCCCAATAATTTAAGAATCTAAAAAGTTTCCTCTTCTGTTTCCCTTTTGTGATTTGAACTGAGATAGGTGAATGGTCACTTAGTTAAGATCCACCTACCTTCACCTGCACATTAGGAAAAATTCACAGTCATTCATCATTCACTAAAGCTCTATCCAATTTGATTTCTATCCTATTTTCTGGCCCCCACATATTGTTCCATGTGAAGATATAACCTCCCACCATTGGTAATTCAAAGAGACCAGATTTATTAATAGCTTAGTTGAAAGCATATATCTCCACATTCAATGCTAACCTTTTTCCTTTCTCTCAGCATATAGAGGAACATCATTAAAATCCTCAATTACCAACTATGGTAGAGTTACCTATTTGGATAGATAAACTAAATCTTTCCATAAATCTAGTCTAGAATTTCCATCATTATGACCGTATACAACTGTCATGCACATGTGTAAGCCTCCATTATTCCTACAATCAACTGTAACATGCTAGTCTGACATCTATATCACTGACACCTTCCATGCACTTGGCTTCCATGCCACATAGACTCTATCTACCTCAGTACACTCTATATTAGATACCTACTCCCAACCATGTGGAAATAAGTATCTAGTACTATTTTTATTCTATATCTTTATTTTTTGTTTCCAACAATGCAACCAAAAAGTACCCATTAGCATCAATCCACTCTCAGATCTCCTTCTTCTTGTTCCTATCACACCCCCCTTTGATATTCCATAGGAGCATGGACATATCAACAGATTTTTTGTGATCTCATTCACCTTCTCAGCTCCTTCTTGTTATCCTTCTTCCTCTCCTTCTTTACCTCCTACTTCCCATCTCCTACTTCATCATTGTCAGAGTCTGTCAAGGCTTCAAAGTTGTTTGGTGTGTCCCAGATACTGCCAACACCCCTATTTGGGGAATCCCATTCTTGAACCCTTTCTTTCTGGAAGATGAAATGAATTCTCCTTCTTCTCCTTCAGTGTTCACATTGCTGCTCTTTGCACATCTTACATTTCAACATGCTTGTTTGGCATCCCCAAACTATTTCCTTGGTTCCCATTGTTGTTATTATTGGTTCTTCCTTGGCTAGGACCTTGTTGCATTGTCTTTTCTACCTGGTTAGCAAGAGCCTCATGTTTTCCTTGCTTATTGATCTACATAGGCAGTGCTTTCTCCTTCCAGACCTTCTTTTCCTCAACAGTCGCCCCTTGTGCCATCATATTCTCCTCCTTCCCACGTTGTTGTGTGCCATGACCAAACGTCATATACTTGCTGTAGCTATTACGTATATGATCATATTTGATTGTCATAGGAATCAGTTGCCTCCCTTTCACGTTGAGCCACATTGTCCTTGGCTTCGGTCCTTCCACCTCTAGCTCCACTAGGACACTTAGTTCTTCACCTTCAAGGAAGCATTCATCAATTTTCAAGACTTGTCCCGCACCCGCCGCTATGGTCCTCGCTGCTTTCCTTGTCTAGGATCTTCCAAACAATTTTAGCATAGTCCAGGTAGGGATTGTCAGGAAGGTATAATTCTTTCGTTCATCAGCATGGTTGTAGTGTTTGGAAATTACCACCTACTGGTCAAACCAGCACGGCCCCATCACTAGAATGGCCTCCTTATCTGTCGTCATAGAGAACCGAACCAAAAAGATGCCATTGTCTCGAGAGATCAGTTTAAAAGAACCCTTGGGTTTTCATGTACACTTCATCCAATCCCATAGATGAGGATAAAATAGTCCCTTACCTAGGGTGTAAGACATGATTGTGAATTCTCAAATACTGGACATTCTTTTGAATTATGCCTCCTCCATATCAACATGGACTTCACCTTCTTCAACCCTAGGTTTTATAAAGACCATCCCATTCTCCTTGGTGTTCGCAGGCTATTTGAGAATCTGATTCCAATTCACAGCACGTCATCTTGTCTCTATTTTCTGTCTATCTGAACCTTGTGCGGTTGGATTTTGTCTTTGTTCCTCCACCACCCTTGCACCCTGGTTTGCATTTGCGGCTCCTGTGGTTTTTTGGTTCCCAGTTGGGATGGACGGATGGTGTGGGTTTGGTGGTGTTGTATTGTGCTTGTGGATGCCACCGGTTAGAATGAGTAGAAACGTGGGCGCAATGCCCACTGGTTGTCCGGTGATCATAGTAGTGATTGCCCAGAGGGGAGCCCTTGTATGTATGTATGTATGTATGTATGTATGTATGGGATTAAGATAGAAAGATTTCTCCACCCCCCTCTCCCACACTCGTGGCAAAGGCCGCAGTCAGGGAGGGTTATAAATCAAGGTGGCAATTGGGATTCGAACCCAGGTCCCTTTGTTAGGGGACACCGTGCTTGACCACTTGAGCCACTCCTTGTCGGCATGTATGTATGTATGTATGTATGTATGTATGTATGTATGTATGTATGTATGTATGTATGTATGAGATAAAGAGAGGCATTCTCTCCCCCTCTCCCACGCCCGTGACGGAGGCCGAACGTCCAGGAGGGTGGTAAACCAAGGCGGAAACTAGGATTCGAACCCCGGTCCCTTCATGAGGGGGCATTGTGCTTGACCACTTGAGCCACTCCTTGTCGGCTGTATGTATGTATGTATGTATGTATGTATGTATGTATGTACATGTGTGTGTATGTATGTATGTATGTATGTATGTATGTATGTATGTATGTATGTATGTATGTATGTATGTATGTATGCATGTATGTATTGTAGTGTGTGTGTGTTATAGGGAAAGTGGTTGACACCAGTCCACAGACGTCCTCTTTCCATTGGTTGTCGTGTTCAGTACTTTAGTGTTCATACATCATTATTTATACATCAAATCTATATATAAACTAGACCTTAATCTAAGGATATATTAAAACATGGTATGCAGTTGAGGAGGGATTTAAATGATGCCAATTATATTTTTTGTGATATTAGCTTCAAAATGGTTATCTACTTATACATATTTAACATTATATGAACTACTAATGATGTTTAAAAAAATAGAAAACAAGAAAAAATATTTCCTATTATTTTTCTAGTATTTGGAAATCATTTGTGTTGATCTAGTAGTGGTATCATTCATCCTATATGGCCCTTTTTGCAATAACCAAATATATTGATCCATCTTGCTAAATGTGGTTGTGGTGCATTTTTGTTTGAGAAAAACCAGAGTTATATTTACTTTATGGTTATATTAATGTTGATTACAAAATTGGGAGCTCATGCATAATCTCTATCTAATTATATGGCATTTGTTTTTTCCTCAATTAGATATTCAGGATGACAGATGGATACGAGACCATGGACCTGACATTGTGATTTTCTGAGGCAGTATTTAGCCAGAAGGTTTATAAGGTGATTCTGGTTCCTTTTGTTGTGAACCATGTTATGAATGGTTACTTGTCCACTAATATCTTTGATTTCCTCAATTAGCAATATGTATTTTGATGGACTTTCTGGGAGTTATTTACTAGATCAATTTCCTTGTTCGCATCACTTACAAGAATATGCGGTTGGGAGAAGTGAATTTTAGTAGGGATTAATCCATCCAAGATAGCATAAAGTTCTCCCATTAGTTGTTCTTAACTGCCTATAGTATTAGTATTACATGTGATCTTGATACATGTATGATCACGGATAATGAAGCTTCTGATTGGGTTAATTTTGTATAAGTTAATGGTTGTGTCTATGTTGAGGAGAACCTCATCTTGAGAGGGTTCTAACCCAATTAATGTCTTATTTCCCTCAGGAAAAGGGCTCGTCTACCTACCCTAAAGGGCATCATTCCCGATCTTGAAGTATAATGTCGTATATGATATCTGAAATCACTGAGATAACTAAGCAAAGTAGGTGATAGTTGTAGGACTACTTGCACTAGTACAAAAATGATGTATAACATCACATTTGTTGGCGTCGGTTAGAAATCGAACAACGGCACTAGTAAACTATGATGTCGGTCAAAAATACCAACCAACACCTATGTTTGGAGGTTGGCCACTTAATAAAAGACACTGGTATCGCTTTTTCTTTAACGTCGACTGGTAGAAACAAGAACCAACATCTAAAATCACCCACAAAATACAATTTTCTAAGGAAACTATTTTGCCTCCAAAATGTTCAATTCGACATCGGTTGTGTAAACACCGACGACTCATGTTTTGCGCCAAGCCCCACAAAATTTTTTTCCCCCATATGGCGTCGGTTATGTAGAACATAATGAATGCCTAAATACCCCTCGCGAGGCAAAATTTCATACTGTATTCAGCGTCGGGTGTTGCATGGGAATCGACGAGGATGTTTGTTCGCGTGTTATCCCCACAAAATTTTTTTCCCTGTCCTAGTGTTTGTAGATGGTATTAAGCGTCGATTTTAAGCAACAACCAATACCGATAATTAACTGAATAGCACCGGTGCAATCCAGTCTCTTCGCCTTCTCTGTTTCATTCCAGATTCTCCCTGTTCTCGCTCAAGCTAGGTCTCGTGATTCTCTTGCCGCCGCCACTACCACTACTGCTGCTGTGGAGAGGAGCTTGCTGCCGCCACTGTAGAGAGGTTCTTGTCGTCGCCGCTCTGGAGAGGAACTTCCATTGAGGAGCTTGCCTCTGCCACTCCAGTTCAATCGCTGCCACCGCCACTCCAATTCAATCGCCACCGCCGCTCGTTTGCTCAGTCATCTCTGCCAATGACCATAGCCACAGCCCGCCATCCTGCCACCGCTCGCCACCTACTTCACTGCAGCTTCAGACGTCTTCGCCTCCACCTCCAGCCACAGTTGCGACCACCTCCACAGCCACAAATGCGACCACCTCCACCTCTGACCGTCGCCACCACAGCCTGCTCCACCAGTACGGTGAGTTTTTTATAAGATTATTATTGATTAATTAGGGTTAATTAATATTGATTAATAAGGGTTAAACAATGAATGAATGAACTTATTTCAATATATATTTTGTTCTCCAAAACTATGTAGTTGATTAATAACAATTATATAACTAGGGTTAATGATGAATGAATTAATTTAATAAATTGTTATTGCTTTCTTTCTCTCTTGTTAGTGATTAATTTAACTTATTTCAATATATAATTGTTCTTCAAAATTGTGTAGTTGATTCTGATTGATTTGGGTTAATGATGATTGAATGAACTTATCCAAATGGAATAACGAATTGAATTAAATGATGTTACACAAAACCTAGGATATGAACAATGATACTATGATTGTAGGTATGTGAATGACAACATATATACATGTATTTTGTTGGCCTAGAAACCCGTCTGAGATTTACCCATTAGGAGTAAATCTTAAATAGTACCCGGTTTGGGAATGCTCTTGAACACTTAATCTCACTTAGGATGTAAGTGTATAATGTGTATTCGGTTTTCATGATGTTTCGTCAGAACTTCCTTGTTTATTCTCTAAGTACATATGCCGGTGGGCATTTGCCCATGTACATCGGTGTACTTGGAGAACTGTGGGTAAATGTTGCCGAAATTTCTTGAAAATCGAATACACATTATACACTTTCTAGTGAGATTAGGTGATCAAGAATGTGATAGGTGGTACACATTTATCATATATGACATTGTTAACCCTAATATATACTTGTTTTTTCTTTGATCATAGAATGGATAGATCATGGATGTCCATTCCAAATCATTGCACCCTAGAGTTTATTTTTGGTCTTGATTAGTTTATTAGATTTGCCGAGGAACATAGGAAACAACCTAGAGATTGGTTCTTATGTCCATGTAGGCATTGCGGTAACAACTTGAAAGTCAGCACTGGTGACAAAATCAAAAGTCATGTCATGTGCAATAGGATTATACAAGGCTATACAGAATGGCACTGACATCGAGAGATTTCAAACCTAAAATTAGTGGATGTCGATAGAAGTGCTTGTGTGAAAGAAGAAATTGCCTCCAATGATGTAGATGTGAACGAACCAGTTCTAGTAGACATCGTTGATGCGATGCTGGATAGTTGTAGGGTAGAGAACACCAATTCACCTCCCATGTTTAGAAACATTGTGCATGATGCTGACATACCGTTATACACTGGTTGTACTAAGTTTATGAAGCTTAGCGCTGTATTGAAATTGTATAAGTTGAAAGCTAACAATAGATGGAGCAACAAAAGCTTCACGTCATTGTTGTCTTTGTTGAAAGAAATTCTTCCTAAAGGAAATGAGCTGCCAATCTCAACATACCAGTTAAAGAAATTGATGTACCCAATGGGAATGGAGGCCAAGAAGATACATGCATGCTCGAATTATTGTGTATTATTTCAAAAGGACTATGTGGATTTGAAATATTGTCCAAAATGTGGTGCGTCAAGGTATAAAAGGACAACTTCGGGGGAGTCCAAAACTAGTTCTCATGCCAAGGTGATCTGGTATCTACCTATAATATCATGATTTCAACGCTTGTTTACCAATCCAATAGATGTGAAGAATTTGAGGTGGCATGCATATGTTAAGAAAAATAATGATGGGATCCTACGACATGCGTCTGATTCCCCACAGTGGAAGAAGATTGATTTATTGTACCCTAAATTTTGGTGAAGAAGTCAGGAATCTAAGACTTGGGCTTTGTACATATGGGATGAATCCGTACGGGACATTGAGCAGCCAACATAGCAATTGGCTAGTTATGCTTGTTATATACAATCTTCCTCCCTGGTTGTGTATGAAAAATAAGTATGTTATGTTGTCATTGTTGATATCTGACCCTAAAAAACCTGGAAATGATATTGACGCTTATCTTGAACCTCTGATTGATGACTTAAACAAACTCTGGGGTGAAGGTGTGATGACCTATGATGTTTCACAAAGAGAGCAATTTCATTTGCACGCTATGTTGTTTTGCACTGTTAATGACTTTCCAGTATATGTGAATTTATCTAGATATAGTGTCAAAGGATATAAAGTGTGTCCTATATGTGAAGAAACACTGATTCAATATGACTAAAACATGGCGGCAAGAGTGTATATCTTGGTCATCGAAGGTTTCTTCCAAAATTCCATCTGTACCGTAGGTTGTGCAAAGTGTTTATTGGACAAAATGTGGAACAGAGTGCACCTAAACCTATACGACGGAGGTTGTTTATGAAAGAGTAAAAGACTTTGTGAATGAATTTGGTAACAGATCACAATGTACCATGGACACACGAAGTGACAAATCTTGATTCAAGAAGAAGTCAATATTTTGGGATCTTCCTTATTGGAGTTATTTGGCAATCAGGCATTGTATCGATGTCGTGCACATTGAGAAAAATGTCTATGATAGCATCATTGGCACTCTATTGAATATACCAGGTAAGACTAAAGATGTGATAAAATCTAGAATGGACCTACGTGAAATGGGAATAAGGACAAAATTAAGAGAAGTAGTTAGTAGCGATCGGAGAACATACTTACCTCCTACTTGTTACACATTGTCTAGAAAGGAGAAGAAAGCTTTTTGTGATTGTTTGGTAAATGTTAAGGTGTCACAGGGTTACTCATCCAACATATGTAGATTGGTATCAATGAAAGATCTGAATTCGATAGGTCTTAAATCTCATGATTGTCGCACTCTAATGCAATAAATATTACCCATGGCAATTCGATCTATATTGGCAAAGCATGTAAGGTTTGCAATCACCAGACTTTGTTTCTTTTTCAATAGTCTGTGCAGCAAAGTTCTTCACCCTGATACTCTCGATAAATTATAAAGAGAAGTGATTTTTACCCTATGTCAGCCTAAGATGTATTTTCCTCCTTCGTTCTTTGATATCATGGTACATCTTGTTGTCCACTTGACTAGGGAAGTGAAAATGTTGGGACCAGTTTTCTTACATTGGCTGTATCCCTTTGAACGATACATGAGCATTTTTAAAGGTGATGTTCGAAACTATTAACGACCTGAAGGGAGTATTATTGAGGGTTATGTGGCGAGAGAGGTTATGGATTTTTACAATGACTTTCTAAGTTGTAATGACACTCCTATTAATGACAAAAATATTGAGGAATATTCTGGCAAAGGAATTTTGGGATCACATATGAAAGTAATCAGTTGTGAGCAGTTGGAACAAGGACACTTATATATTTTACACAACATCGACAAAGTGAGTGTTTAAATCGAGGAACATACCTATTTCATCAAGAAACAATATCCTCGAGCCAATTCAATGTGGCTTGCTAGAGAGCACAACAAGACATTTATTAAGTGGTTTGAAGATAAAGTCTTGCATCAACTATCTCAAACACCAAATAATCTTGTTGAAACTAACAATTGTGTCCCCTTAAAACCAAAATTGAATGTTATGTATTATGAAGGGTTTGACATAAATGGGTTCTCATATTACACATAGCGTCAAGATGATAAGAGCGTCATCCAAAATAGTGGTGTCACCCTTCAAGCATCTTCATTGTTTTTTGCAAAGGCAAAGGATAAGAGTCCACGTGAAGCTGAAATGTCATATTACGGTGTCATTGAAGATGTATTGGAGTTTGACTACGTAGATTTTATAATTTCACTCGTTAAATGTAATTGGGTTGATAACACCAAATGAGTTATAGTGGATGAATTGGGTTTCACATTAATGAACTTTGAAAAAGTTGGAGAGAAAGGTGAACCATTCATATTGGAATCATAGTAGAAACAAGTATTTTATATTGATGATCCTACAAATGATAAATGGTCGGTTGTTCTTCATGGTAAAAGATAGTTCATTGAAGATCCTATAGATGAAGAAGAGTACTATGATAAGTATGATGACTCCAGTCCATTCTCAGTTGGGTTGCCAACAACAAATATTGAATCTAACGATGACTTGTATGTACGCAGAGATCACACTGAAGGAATGTTAATTGATAAAAGATCAGAGTATTAGAGGCATGCTTTTATTTTTTTTATATGTTTTATTTTTCTAAATGTGAACTTTTCAATGTTTTACTATCTTCTACTTATGTTAAATGTTAAATGTTTGATTTTTTAATGACACTTTAAGATGGTTGAGAATGAGTATGATGACCGTGATGATGATTATCATGAGGGTGAGGATATGAATGTGATTCTTGCCAATGTATGTTTTTAAAATATATCCTATATTTCTATCTATATGTCCATTTATATTTATATCTTGTAAGTGTTTTTTTGTCAAATTTAGGTTGATGATGTACCTCCTAAAGAACTTGGGGCACTTGATGAGCACAAAAAAAAATTTGAAAAAGTGAGGGGCACTACTATGATGAACAAGTTACTACATCAAAGGGGCAATGGACCCAAACTGGCTGTGGATTTTGATCATGCAGGAAATCCAGTTGGAGTGAACTGTAACTCGTTTATTTCATATCTTGGGGTTCTTACTCATAGCCATTGTAGTACTAATATAGAATCTTGGCGTAAAGTGCCTAAGGGGAAGAAAGACTTAGTATGGAAGGAACAATGTGTGAGTTATTATTATTTGCAATTCTATTTTGCATATTACTAATTTTTTGGATACTAGTTAAAAGAAATTCTATTTTGCAGAGTATATTTGAACTGGATGAAAGCCTGCATCGTAAATGTGTGATGCAGCGCTGTGAGAGGGTCCTAAGGAACTATAGGACAAATCTCACCCAAGATTACATATGAGATGCTGAGAAGAAGATGAAGCCAACAACTGAGCAATGGAACTACCTGGACCCCAATATCTGGGAGGAGTTTGTTGCCAAAAGAAAAACTGATGAATTTAAGGTATTAAGAGCCACTCCCAATTTAATTAATATACATTCTTATGTATTCACCTATTCAAGATTGACCTTTAGTGTTACTAACCAAATCAATGTTCTTACTAACAAGGCTATCAGCAATGCTTAAAGAGAAAGGCATGCATTAAATGTGCATGACAAGTCGATGGGTCCAAAAGGCTATGCAGGCGTTCGCCAAAGACTACAGGTTGTTGTTGCTACTAAGTCTGTTGTTACTCAGGAGACTCGGGATTCCTCTACTGCTACTCCTGCACCTCTTCCTTGCCATACTGTGTGGATAGCTAGGAGGAAAAACAAGAAAGGAGATATAATCAAACCCACAACTGCTGAGGCGGCTGCAAAAATGGTAAAATTCAACTCTCAGAGCAATCAATATTGATTATTATGTTTACTTACCAATTTCTATTGGCGATGAGTGAGAGCTTCACAAGAAGAGGAAGCAAGGAAAGTTCATCCCTGAGGGCACAAGGGATGAATTGATAGTTTCTCTTAGTAACCCAGAGCATCCCAGACATGTTAGGGGTGCAGGCGCTAGTGTGGGCATAAAAGCGTTCTTTGGGCCATCACAGTACAAACATGTCCCAAAAGTAGGATTTTCAAAAGTCGAGGTAACCTATTCTTTTTTAGAATGTTATTGGAAAAGGGAATTCAAAAATCAAAAGCTAGCGTTTCTTTTATCCATGTATAAGTAGATGAGTTAATTGATAGGAGAGTCGAGGAAGCACTTAATAAGAGACTCCATGAAGTAATGAGCAAGTTGTAGGTATTTCAGACTGCCACTTAGACATTACATGTGGCATGCTGCTCTTCTCCTACTATAGAGGTGGTTGGGAGTAATCCTTTAGACCCACCACCTAGCACATCCACTGTAAGTATTTTTATGAAATAATAGCTAGTCTTTTCAAGATGATATGTTTATGTATATATGTATATAATATACTTTACATAAATTTGTAGGGGTTGAAGACATGCCGTCTAAAAATCAAAGAATTTATCATTGCAGAGGTTGAGGATTACCCACCCCTTCCAGGGGGCATGTTTCATGGCACTCCAGTTCCAGTTGGTGTGGTTCGTGTGAACCCGAAACTTGTACTCCACCCGTGGAGGCATCATCCATTGCCATATGCCAACCCAGATTCTAAAATTCTTGGTGAAGCAGAAGGCGAGTGATATTTTGACCGGAAGAAGATGTCATCTATATTGATATTGTATGGTAAATTTACATTACGTTAATTTATTAGCGTGTATATATGAGCTAGTCAATTGATTTGAAATTATATATACAGGTCAAAAGAAAGAAACCCGCTACAGCTCCGCCTCCACCTCCACCTCTTCTTGAAGTACCTAGTTGGCTTCCAAGGGACCTATACGACTCGTTAGGTCCTAATTGTAAGGGTATGGCAGTATGGATAGGTGAACATGACCCAAATTCTCCTATAAATGTTTCTATTCCTGTGGATGTTGTAGGAGAATCATACGATAACCAAATATTTATAAAATATATTTTGAATATGTTTCATTATGATTGGCTAAATATATCTATGATAAAGCTATGGATATGGTGAGATCTTTTTTATATATCCATGTACCTTGTTTTATATACGGTGATCTGGTTTCTTATATATTAATGCATACATAATACATGTTTTACAGCCACTTACACACGGTCTCTAAAGATTTTTCATTTTTCCATGTGTGATTTCTAGTTCCATCTTTGATAAGTCTTGTAGATAAAGACCCTTCATCAGTTACCTCATACTGCTCTGCTACTTTTAAATGTTTTGGTAAAAAAAGAAGATTGTGATAATAGCCCCATTCAATGTTGAGTAATTTTACTTTTCTTATAATTTGGACTTAAGAAAATCACATTTTTATTGTGGATTTTGAGTTATTAATTTTTAACTTTCTTACCTCTAGTGGTAGGCATTGGGAGTTACTGGTTATTGTCCCTAAGACATGGACTGTTTATTATCTAGATCCTTCAGGGAAGGAATTAGACTTATTATATGGACATGTAATGAAAAGGCCATTATTCATGTGAGAAATCTTTCATATTTTTTATATATGTTAACATCTATTATTACATTATTGTTTAATAATACAATTTAATGTGTTATATTAACATGTTGGGATTTAAAAGAATTCAAAAATGTTGGAGGAAACATGGCCAAGACAAAGAAATTATTACTTTGGGAGAATGTGAAAGTAATTTCTGGACTCTAATATATATATTATTTATGTGAATTATGCTTATTTATATTTGTTAACATTTTGTATGTTTCAATTTATAGTATGCTACACAAGACAACGGTTGGGCATGTGCATACTACATGATGAGATATATGGACCTAATTATCAAACATGTTGTAATGGAAATCGATACCATACAACAAGTATTATATATAGTCTCACTAGATAATATGAAATATATCAATCTTATTATATATTATTTATTTTATATATACATCATTCTCTTTGTAGTTGTTTAAAACTAGTGACTTCACTACAGGTGAAAAGTTATTAGATGTACATACTCCCTATACGATGGAAGAATTAAATGATGTAAGAGAGCAATGGGCAAAAGCCTTACAAGTAGTGGAAATTTTTTATTATCAATGGAATACTGATGGCGATGATGACAATGATAATGATAAAGAATGATATTTCTAAACTTTGTTGTCGTAATTATTTTTATATTTGATGACAAGTTAAACTTTAAAAGACACACTTATATATACATGTCTGAATGAATTTTTCTGAATTGTCTTATCTGAAGATGAATACATGGATGTTTAATTCTACATGTACTTATTTGAATGTAAAAAGAGATGAAATGAATGAAACTGTAGGTTGCTACATGTGTGTGAATATGAAATGGAGGAATGAAAACAATAGGTTTCTACATGTGTGTGATGAAATCATAATAATGAAATGTGCTTATACATGTGTGTGAATCATTCCATATATTAAAAATATTGTCCATCCTTATTAATTTTGTAGGTTTTTGGCATGTTGTTGGCTGAAAGCAATAGATGTTGTAAACTAGCAGTTCAGAACTGAACTATAGGTTTTGCATCCTGCTAACCAGCCTGGCAACAGGCATGTAAGCTGATAAGAAAAAAAATCAAAACATAGACATCAGTTAACAATAGAAACCGACAACAAAAACTTAACTCATTGGTAAAAAATAATTAACCGACGTATTTATCCTTTAACAACATCGGTTTTTTGTAGCTAAAAGACACCTATGGTCTAACCTGGTGTCAGTTATGTATTTTAACCGACACATATTGTCCCCCTGCTGGCGCGGTTTTTAGGTTTGCAATCGGGGGACGACTTTGTGGCATCGGTTGTGAAACCGATGCTTAAGGCGCCTAGATTTAGTTTCACCCACTGGGGTGTCGCTTGGGAATGACTTCTAAGGTCATATTTAACCAACGCTAAAGGTGATATGTGTACTAGTGTTGTCCCATTATTTCTTGTTATTTTGAAATATCTTTGTATATATAGTCTTGCAAGTAAAGAAGATTTGGTTAATTGATCTAGGTTGTTCCTTGAAGACATGCATTTATTTTCTTTCCTTTATAACCAACTAGTTTTTGAGAAGAGTCATTTCCATCCTATTATATTTTTTGTATTCTTGAAGGTGTACACCATCCATTTTGAAGGTGTTGTAGAGTTGAAGAAAGTGAGTACTTCATTCGGAAGAAGACGAAGCCAGAGAGTATTGGTAGTGTTGCAATCCCTTAGGGCATGTAAAGTTGTTTCATCCTCACCTCCACATCTTGGACATTGTTTTCCAGTGGTCATGGGTTAAGTGAAACAAAGATGGTTTGTCATTAGTCTATCATGACAGAAAAGCCACACACAAAATTAACATTAAGGGAGGGAAGCAACACATATATCTTTAAAGCATCCAACGTCATTATTATTTTCAAGAAACTAATTTTTAAGTTTTACATGTTGAATTGGCGAAGAAGGGTCCATCAGTTGACTCCTTCAACACAAACGCATCTCTACCAAAAGTAGTTTTTGGGATAAGTATTTCCAAAATTTGATTTACACGTTCATTTTTTGAACCAAGATTCTAGAAAATTGGTGTCCCAATGCGCATTTTCAATAACAATATTAATAGTTTGATATTATCTAGGTCCCCATGTATAGATTTCCTATTTTGGAGTTTTAGGGTAGTTCCTTCATTTTCCCACTCATCTATCGACATGTTTGTATTAGCTCCAGAGAGAATAATTTTTCTTGAGTGTACTTTAATCTTTAGATGGCATGACAAAAAATTCCTCCAAGTATGTCATCCTTAGGTACAGAATATGTTTGGTTTTGAATACTTTGCTTTCATAAGAGATATCCAGGGAATTTGTTATCTTTAAGAAAGTATCAACTCATTTTCATCGTCAATGCTTTATTGAATTTCCTTATGAACCTAATTCCCAAGCCTTCCTGATTGTTGGTTTTATAAGTTTCTTCCATGAAACTAAGTTGATACATGTCTTAGAATCTACTTTGTTCCAAATGGAATGCATGAGACAGTTGGTCTATCTTTTCATATTAAATCATGGAGTGTGACGAAATAACTAGCCATGTTATGTATCATGAAATTAGATGCTACAAAGGGTTTATACAAATAGAGACGACCTATATTTTTGATAGAATTCATGGAAAACAACATGAAGCTCAAAATTTAGATATTTATATTAGAATTCCCATACCACACTTTAATGTGAGTAGTATTATCATTGTTTTCTCATACCAGTATCAATGACCTCTCATTGGTTCTTGACATGGTCAGATGCTAGAGAACATCCTTCCACTAAACTAGGGAGAGGAGGATTGAAGAAGATTATGTAATGAATCACGTTATATGTCAATCCTTCAAATAATTTATCCATCCTAATAAGAAAAATGCAAATAAAATAAGGTAAGGAAAACCATGAGAGTGAAAATTTCTAAAGAGATCGTCAAAATTGAATAATGGTAGTATTGATAATGAGAATAAGAAGAGGAAGAACAATAGTAATAAGGGGTGTTGGTAAACTAGACAAATTGGTTCTATAGGCCAATCCTCCAAATAATTTATCCATCCTAATATGCAAAATGAAAAGAAAATAAGGTAAGGAAAACCATGAGAACATATATTTCTAGAGAGGTCATCAAAGTAGAATAATGGTAGTATTAATAATTAGAATGATAATAATAGTAAGAAAAGTAATAAGGGGTACTAGTAAACTAGCCAAATTGGTTGTAGGAGAAGATTCAAAGGGGCGTGAGAAGGCTTTATGGGTCATTGATAGAGGGCATGAAGTATCTAAATATCACTTATAACATTTAGAAGTGAATAGTGGTAGGTGGCAATAAAAAATGGCGTTTTAGAGAAAATGAGGTAAGGGAAGATGTTTGAATGAGTTTTTAGGGGGTGTATTGAATATTGTAATGAGATATTACATTAGATTCATGTTTAAGGGGATCAATATTAGAAATTCAAGAGATTGGATAGGAAAAGAAAAAGAAAGTATAAGGTAGTTTAGAGACTATATGGTGTCAAACAATGTGGTGTGTAGAAATGGCAATTCATCAAGCTAAGGTGGATGTGAAGCATAGTAGATCATGTGATGTGATTTTGTGAGAGAATAGGTTGAGGGTGAAGATTTTTTTTCCCAATATGGAGTTATATTTTGTGAAGGATTCATTCAAGGAAAGAAGTTCAGAGTATGGATGCAACATTACAAGGTTTGAGGATTTATATATAATGACCTTAAAAGGAGCAATTGGACTCCCGATATAAGAAGGGTTCACATCCTTTTTAGTAGCCTTCCCATGAGTACTATGTGGCCAAGCGTGGTTGACCCAGAGTAGTGTTGGTATGGGTTACTTGTAGGGATGATTTTGTAAGCTATGTGTGAGTGAAAATAAAACACACGATTAAGGATAGTGTTGATGTGTGGAGCTAGTCATCATTGCTAGAACTGTGAACATGTCTTGAACTATGGATGCAAAAACTATAAATAGTGCAAGGTATAATTCCCATTCACTCATTGGAGCTCAGATGGATGTTGGGCACCTTGTATGAGTCATCTTGTTCAGATATGTGGAAAGAACTTACAATGAGGGGATATGTAACCACCCTTGAACTAGTTGTCTTGAATGGGATCTAGGTGTACATGGTTCTTGCTATTATTTAATTAATATGGATAAAATATTATCAAGACATATAGTAAAGTTGTGAAGAGGATGTCTAAAGTCCAAGTGGGGGAGACTTAACATCCTAGGATTTTAGGCCTCATATAAAATGATCTTAGATGGAGTGATCTTATGACCTATATACATAAGGTGCATATTTTTTTAGGGATCCCATAAATAGTTACTATGTGGTTTAATGTTCTTGGTCAATAGTAGTATTATTATGGGTGATCTATCGAGAAAGTTATCATGACTTCTATGTGTGAGAAAAAAGCATACAATCGAGGCTAGTGTTGGTATGTGTGGTTAGTTATCATTCCCAACAATATACAAGTGGCTTAGGCTATGGGCTAGGATTTAAAGTGTTCAAGCATCCAATTTGAACATATGACTTGGATAAGGAATTCTATTTAAAGGGGTAATGTAAGATCTCAATTCGAGAGTAGGATGAGCAAATATGGAAGATGGAAGCCATTATATTTAGAAGAAAAATGGGAAATCAAAGAATCTAACTGTTTATAATATAATTTTTACACTCTATGGTACAAGAGGTGCTACACTCTATGAGATTTAAAAAGGATAAGCAGAAATTCATGGCACTCAAACTCAACTTGACTAAATCCTTTGATAAAATGCAACGGGCATTCATCCAAGACACTCTTTTAAAAACCAACATTCCAGAAAATCTTGTCATGATCATCATGCAAATCATAACAATGGGAGATACCTCTATCCTTTGGGAAGGGGAACCACTGCCAGCGTTCAAAACCGGGAAAGGCGTATGGCAAGGAGACCCTATTAGCCCCTACGTATTCATTTTATGCATTGAAAGGTTGTGCCAAGCTATCAACATTAAAGTCACTGAGGGAAGTTGGAGGTCAATCATGATCAGTAAGTCCTCTTTACCTCTAACCAACATATGCTTTGCAGATGACCTACTCCTCTTTGCTGAAGGAATGGTCCAACATGCCAAGATCGTCATGAAAACACTTGTTGAGTTCACCAGTGTCTCTGGACATGAGGTGTCTATCACTAAATCTTGCATTTTCCTATCCAGCTACGTCACTAAAGGGGAACAAAGCCGGATTAGCAGAGTCCTGGGAATCCAAGTCACAAAGGACCTTGGGAAGTACCTAGGAGTCCCCATCATTCATCAATGCATCAATAAGAGAACTCATGTTTACTTGCTTGACAGTATAAAGTCTAAGATGAATAGTTGGGTCATTAAGCACCTCAACCTAGTTGGACGAGTATGCTTGGAAAAATCAACTTTGCAAGCTATACCATCGTATACTATGCAATCCATAGCTATCTCTCCCACTTTGTGTGATAATATCAGTCTGCAAATATGAAAATTTATCTGGCAACAGAATTCAGACACGAAACACATGTCTCAGTTCTCATGGAGGAAGCTGACATCCCATAGAGATGTTGGAGTCCTAGGCATTAAAGACATCAGAGATCACAACCAGGATCTAATGATGAAGAACGCATGGGATTTCCTACAGAATAAAGATGTACCATGGGTATAGATTATGAAATCAAAATACATGAACAATGGTACTACTAAAAAAGCATCGGGCTCATCAGTTTGGAATTTCATCAAAAAAGTCATTCCACTAATCCAGGTGGCTAGTGTGAGGACTATACTCAAAGGGGACTCCACAAACATGTGGTTCGATCGTTGGTGTGGATCCAAACCAATTCTGAAAGAGGAGGAACATGACATAGTCCCTCCTGGTCTCTCGGACCTAAAGGTCCAAGACATGGTTGTGTTAGATGGAGCCTGGGATTGGCAATTCATAAAGTTACATATACCAGAAGAGCATTGGCCACACATAGCAGGCATCCCTCCTCCTAACCCTTTGTTAGAAGAAGATAACTTTTCCTGGCCATTCGAACCTGATGGTAGATTCACCTCGAGATCAACATATATATGGATATGTGAAGGAAAAGATATCAATGTCCAAGATAACTAAAGAGGTATCTGGCAATCAAAGATTCTTGAATGCGTCAAACTATTCTTATGGAAAATGCAACACAAAAGCCTTCTAACCAATGTAGAGAAAGTTAGACGTCACATGGACAATGTCATGGAACGCCCTTTGTGTGGTTTTGAACAAGAAACACTTATTCATTGTCTTCAGGATTGCAAATTAAGTAACCCCATTTGGAAGGAATCAGGGTATTGGACATACATGTGCACACTCTCTGAAGAAGACTGGATCTCCTACATCATGAACGTTGCAACAACACCCTCCTCCTCATTCACAATTTGTACTACTGCTTGTTGGCACATTTGGCAAGTGAGAAACAAGTTCACTCACAATGCAACTCTACCATCCCTACAGTTAATGTTACAGTTCATTAAGGAACGGGAAGAATCCATAACAAAACTCCCAGGAGGTACCATTAAAAAGAGCCTCCTTATCAGAAAACCTGAGCTTCCCAAAATATAGCGTGACTATTTTGATCTTTGCTGATTCTACTTTCAAAGATAACAACATTGGTCTGGGCATTCATGCTGTCAACACTTCTGGTTACAGCCTACAAGAAGAATGGCATATCATGGCTGTAGATAGTGTGTTGCAGGAGGAAGTTCAAGCAATTCTCCAATCTGATGTACTTTCCAGTAAGCTCCATCCTACAAACGTCATCATCTTGTCTGATTGTGCAACTGCGGTGGACATCTATAATGCCAAGACACAATTGTTGAAGTTCAAGCCTTATGTGGAGAGGTTTCGCCAACTAATCTCCACCCTACCATCTTGTGGAGTTAGCCTGATACCCAAGAAACACAACGATATAGCAGATAGTACTACTAAGGCCGCTCTACAAACCCTAATCAATAGTCATAGCTCAAGTAGTAGGAGCTCTGAGTATTTTAATACCTTAGTCCTGTCTTTTAATTCTAATAAACCTTTTTGGCTATACATAGCTATAGACATTGATTTAAATTCTTTTAAGCCTGCCAGAGCGAGCGGGGTAAATATATAATCTCTTAGTCCCTAAAAAAATATAATATAATTTTTACATGTTCTTTGATTTTGTTTTCAATGTTACGTGGGGTAGTTACCAATATCTAAAAGGTAACTGGTTATGAAAATTAGGTGAGTGCACAGTTATCTAGTTTGTTGTAGGTTTTGACTTATGCAATTACTTATTTTAGTTTTGGATTCTGTGTCTGCTTAGCTATTTTGAATTATCCATTAGGAGTTTAAATTCATTGTGTGTATGAAACTAGTTCTTGATGTCAAGTTTTCATAGGATTTGTATGTTATTTTATTTGACTCAAATTTAGAGTCATTTTACACATTATTATGTTTCTTTAAGTTGTCCTTATTATGCATATTCTATCCAATATCATTGATAAAATATCATGCATTAAGGTGATTCTCTATTACATAAATTCATTATTTATGGGGTTGGTTGTTTATAAAATAGTATATATGTGTCCTTGTGATATGTACTAGTTATATGGATGGCATGTCACCTAATTTTCATGTCAAAGGGCCATAATTCAAGCCTTAGCATAATATTCCACCCTAAGCTTAAAGAATTGACCTTGCTCAACTAATGAGGCTTCTATGTCTAATAGTAGGATCATAAAAATAAGTTACATTGAATACATGTTATCAATATGTAGGAGGGGTGCCCACAAAATAATGAATGCATGGAAATTCATAAGGGCATACTACACATGTCTCCTAACTATTAACCCAAAAACCACATCATTAAACAAATCCATCCACGTCGATCACTTACAACATGGATACACAATAAATGCTACAAAGAACATGATGATGTTTCACTCATCTGAGAATATTCTTTTATAATTTTCTAGATGTATACTAAGCATAAGGAAAAATTAGGGATCTTGTTTGTTATCTATATGATTCACTTACAGCAATACCTTCTTCACTCCTCTAATGAGAAACCTATGAGGAGAGCATGGCTACTAGACTCCTACCTCATACTCATTTTATTTCATTTCTCATGTAAAATAACTCTTAATGAGATTATCCAAACGCCCACATGAAAATGTACCCATCATCATCGTCATCATTAAGCTTCATCACATCCATGTTGGGGTCAGCTACATGGATCATATTTTTCCAATAATCTGTGATATGGATATATTCTAGTCAAGATGAAATAATTCAAACGATATCTTCATAATCTCTTTCTAGGTTAATTAGGATTGCCTCTTATTCTTTTAAATATGTTTTAAAACAAAAAAGTATAAAGAAAATATGTGAATTAGCTAAATATTCATGTTCCATGTGCTTAAATGTTCATTAAGATCACTAAAATGTATTCGATTACTAAATATTAAAATTCTTAAATTATCCACAAGGTATCAACAGCATTAATACCCATCCTTATATCATGGATGTGTACTAATAAATGTTATATCTCCATTTATTAGACACCATACACCCATAATTTTATGTTTTCACTATGCAAAAGAGTAACATATTTCACTTTTTGAAGATATCCATAAAACATAAACAATGATATTATAGAAATATCATCAATTCAAATGCATCTAACAAGGTTATAAATTATATACCATGTATATACTAACTTTTTATGTACTGATATGAAATAATATCATCTACGCAAAATGCATACAAAATGTTAGTATTACACTGTACACATTGAATAGACTATCAATTTCAACTCTAGTATGTTTCAAAAATACCATTTTTATTCATTAACTTGTTGTAGATTAACAAAATAGTTTAAATCTTAAAGTGTAAAGTTACATTTGAAGGAACCTAGTAGAAAATTTCAATTTTTTTCTCATGAAATGAACATATCCACGTACCTATTGGTCAAAATCCATACTATCTTCAAATTATAGACTGAAAGTCTCTACACATCTCATTCCTTTTGGGATTTTCTTAATCTTGTTCTAACTAAGAAAGAAAGAAAAAAAGATAATTCACATGACCGTATCATGGATTTTGATTAGAAAAAGAGTGGTGAGATAAATCTAGTGGAAAGAGAAACCTTTAAAAGGGGAGCATGTAACTCCAAGGTTCAAGGTCTTACCAATAGATCTATTACTATTGGATAATTTCTCTATCTTCTAGATATTTCTCATCTATACATTGTTGTCTATTGATCTAGGGAGGTTTATATAGAGAGAGTAAGTTTAGATCAATAGGCCTTATTAGAATAGAGTTATAACATGTGGGTTTTGGTATATATACATCTCAGTCAAAATACCATATATTGATAGTCAAAGGTGACCAAAATGAATGTCACATGGTTCTTCATTGAACATTCTATTTGATGTCAAGTCAAAGATATATCATAAAGCTTGATATTTACACCAAAGAAATAGCTCTATTTTGGGTGGACCCCTGTAAGTCAATACAAGTCTCTAGGATAAATATAAGTCAGCAACAACCCTTGACTAATTATTTTAACGCATAATATTGACTACTAGTTGAGTAAGATGCCTTGTGTTTAGCTAATGTTGCTAAATTTTACCACAAATTTCCATGATTTAATCAAAGAAAAATCACAAAGGACAATATAAATCCTATAATATAGTCTAAGAGTATGTGCTTTGCAATCTAGTGATAGTTGGAACTAGTACTTGATGTTGATGGAATTTTGTTACAATAATATTCATCAGACTAGTTTGTAAAAGGCTCCCTATGAAGCATTGCCAGGAAGGAAGTGAAAATCATTGATAAACTAGAATTATGTTTTGAATAAGATAATATTGGGGCCAAAATAATGGACGAAACCACAGTATGGTCTAAGGAATAAAGAAAGAGGAACAAATTACCTAAGGTAGACAAAAACATTACATTGAAAAGAAAAGAGAAATATGGATTCTAATGTATATGACTTGGTGTAGCATAAGATATCCCTTGAAGTAGGATACTTAGTTTTAGAAAACATTTAAGGTTCACTCCTACATATGTGGGACCATACCCATTATTTGATAAATTGGCCCAATTAATTACAATTAGGAGTTTCCACCGTAGTTGGTGAAATATTCTTTACATGTTCTTAAGATGTTCCATTAAAATATTGCATATATCATGATAATCTTGGGATGGTTTGGTTGATGTGAAATGTCCAATTTATGTTTTAAAATAGGAAGAAACACAATATTAAAATAAATATATACCTCTAGATGGAGTGTTACACTAGAGAAAATTGGGTAGAAAAATCAATATGTTATTGGCTTTCAAGATGTTATACAAAAATCTGGACCTATAATGCAATTCTAATAATGAAGTTTAGTAGTGGGGGTTTACTAATACCTAATGTAAATTATCAAGTAACCATATATGCATTTGTTTGTTATTTAATATGTTTTATATGAAAATCCACCTACGAGTGTATGTTTAACTATCCATTTTAAATGACTATTTTTAACTCACTAGTATAAAATAATTCAAATCTAGTCTTAATGAAGTAGTTTCTCCTTTCTTATTTACATTGATCCCTAAATTAGTATTATAACTAATTTTGATTATCTAGTAAGTGAGTGAATTCAAGTAAATAGAAGATGAGGTAATCTTATGATATTTGGTATCAGAAAAATACCACATCATGCACAAAAATGTAGAAAAGGAGTTTAAAATTAGAAAAATGTCAGTGGATGTGAAATGACATATGGAAATAAGGTAGTTTTCTAAGGAATAAAAATAAATCAAGAATAAATATGGGAAGAAAAAAATATTATAAAGATAAATCAAATATGTTCAAAACAACAAGGAAATGATTAAATCATTTTCATGAATAATGGGAAGGCCATATTGCAAAGAGGAATATATCATTCATAAAAACAATCGGATCATTGGTGATTCAAGAAGGATAAATAATATAAGAACTAATATTGTGTTGCACCCTCCTATACAAGAGGAGAAAGTTTTCATCCTATTCAATGGAATGACAACCTTTCAACTCAATTTGACTTGGGAGATTCACAAATATAAGAACAAACAATTGTGTTGGGTTAAATGGATATGAAGACAAAATGTGCCTACATGCACTCATCTTGTTTTTGTGTATGTTTCATAAATATTTTCCCACTTGTAAAGAAATGTGACATAAATACATAATGATCATCTCTATAAGTGTATGATACTATAATAGTGGTGAATAGTCTAGTCACATCTTCTACATTGTTACAATATCATTGATGTTGGAAATGAGCTATAGATTCTAGTAACTTATTAAGCATCATTTTAGAAATATAATCCTAGAAATATAAACCACATATGTCGCATCTTACTATTTACCATATTTATTTGGAAATAATTTAGACATTTTTAATTAAAAATCCAACTCCCCAGATGGATTGTGGTATTTCGTTGTTAAAGACATGACAATCTTCTGTCAATAATTACTATATATATCGTATTTCCTTTTTACTTTGTTTTTCATCAATCTTATGAATACATCCCACTTTTCCTATTTACAAAAACCAATAAAAATTGAGATCATGATGTGTTTTTGAGAAATTAATAAAAAAATCTAGATAGGGAATCTTGAAGAATGAACTCCATAACTTAGGAATGATTGTTTGGAGTTGAGTGAGTGACTTCCTCTAATAATTGCATAGAAACTTCAAATAATAAACAAAACACCCATGTTCATACTCATAATTCTTGTGTGTATTTAAGTTATTGAATCATATTAGTTAGGATTTGATTTTTTGAATTCATGATAACTTATGTAGCTTAATTATTGAATTGCATGTATACGTGTAATTTGAATGAGAAAGTATTTAAACTTTATTCTTTTCCAATTTATAATACCATCACTCAATTAATATTGGTATTTTATGAAAGTGTGTTGGATTCTACATATTAGGTAATTATTTATTATTCTAGTGAATTGTTGAGGTTAACATGAAAATATAGTCTATTAATACAAACCTTAATATTTCCATGTGAATATGGATTACATGTGATCTTCAATTACAGGAATGTGTTAATTTCAACTATTTTCTCTAGTACACTCACATCATCATGGTTAGTAGAGAATCCATATTTTGCCAATTGAATCTTAAGAAACGAATATTCCATCAAGTTATTTAGTAAAGAACAACCAAAAGGCCTTGAAATAAATGTAAGGGATTAGTAGTCTAATGACTGAGCAATAGAAGTTCTAAATAGTGTACATCCTTACCTTAAGGTCTTCTCTAGGGGTGTAGAAGTAGGTTTATTGATAGATATAGATCAGGAGGTAATGACCCAGAGTGTGATAAGTAATATACTTGAAATTCCTTGGGGTATGAATTTTATATTTGAAAGGATATTCCTACTCATTAGGTATGAATTCTAATTCTATAGTGAAATCCTAATTCATTGCTAATCAACATTTTCTAAGATCCTACATTGTCTCATAGTTGGTTAGTCAAAATTTATTAGAAATCAAGGTTTCAGTGTCTTTATTGGTGGAGTATACCATATTTAGGGACCTTCTCCACTAAGTTGTTCATGTCATTTATGTCCAGGATACTCTCCTGAGTATCCATGAGAAAAGGCCTTAAATAGACTTTGTTGAGACTCCTTAGCCAGATGTGATGACCTTGTAGAACACTAGGATAGTTTGTTAGTCATTTTAGGGTCTATTATTTACCTGAATACTTGTATAATCAGTAACTTGGTGTCTTAAACTTTCACTTGGTAAGTAAAACCAAGTTATTTTATGTGTAACAAAGCAATATAGTATGTTAGTCAGTTCATCTAGTTTAGTTGTTTTATAAGAATAAATTAATATATTATCTCATGACGGTACACTACTAAGTTTTGTGAAGGTCTACATGATATAAGGATTGTTCTACCTAATTGTAACCTATCATTATTTAGTGAGTATAATTGTTTGCTCTTATTGTTGTTACTTGACAAGTAACTGTGTGTATTGGTACATATAGATCAATCATTAAGAATGAATTAATTAGTTTTTATTTTATTTTAATAGAATTTATTATCCATGTTTAGACAAATAGATCCACTCATTTAGGAGATATCACACTCCAGTAATTCTCTACTTTTTAGGAGAAGGAAAGAGACAAAAGGAGAATTCAGAGGATAATGGTTTTTGAAAACATTATCTTAACAATGAATGTCCTAAGATTTCATTCAAGTTAGTATGTGTCAGTTGTAGACCTAGTGGTAGATTTTCCCATGCTCATTTAGAATTCTATGGTTTTGAAAATGATTTTTGTATTATAATGTGTATGTGTTATTCTAACTATAATTGATTTATGGATGATTTGTGTGTACAACCGTATATATCAATATAAGATGAATATGTAATAGCAAATGCATGGTGTTTAACATGTGATAAATGAACTATTTGTAAATTATTTAAATAATGAAAAATGAGTGGCATTTAATACAATTTTCATGCACAAATGTTTTAATCACGATCCAGGGTGTGCATAATCTAACTAAAAGCCTTGGTTATGAATTAGAATCTGGGGGGCACATTTCATTATTTGGTGAAGTATTTGGGTCTCAAATTTTGTTTCCAATATTCTATTATTATATATATACATGTTTATAAATCTATATAGACATTATTATATATTTAGCATAAGAAAGTTTAGCTTCTTGTCTTGTGATTTAATTAAATTAATAAATCTAAGTCTAAGAAAATGATGTAAGTGAAATATATTTATGTATTAGTAGACTAAAAGAATTAAGTCATTTAGTTTCTAGTACACTAGATGATTATCTTAAAAGACATGCAAGAAAAGTCAGACAATGTGCATTTTTATTGGATAATAGACTAGTCTAAGGTATACAACATTTGAAGAATGTATTTTAATTATATGGAGTGACTAAATCAAACGTATATTATATGCATCAAGAAAACTTATCTTTCTGTAAGAAATTCTATTTTTATTATATACACCTACTTATAAAGCAAAATACTAAACTAACAAGTTAAAATTTCTAATTTCCAATGCACAACCCAGGGGGTACATCTCAACTTGTACCCTTGAAAAGATGGCCCAAAATAAATAATATGTTAATCCAAGAATTTAAAAAGTGTATCTAAAATAAGGTCTTACATTGTTTTCTCTTTCTAGTTGTTTCCACCCCTAAAACATCCTCTATCTTCAATCACATAGATGTTATGGCATGTAGTTCCTTTGTTTGAATTCTACTCTATGGATACCTATTATTACTTACACTACGTTTTATCCTTTTATTCACCCACCATATTGATCCATGTGATGCAAGCTTCTCAAGTGCATGTGCCATACTTATTACACAAGAAAACACAACCTAGTAGTATTGTCTGACATACTAGATGCTCATATATTTCTACAATGTAAGTTCCAGCAACTGATTCTCAAATGATCTTGAATAAAATCATATCTTAAACTATTTGACCTTAGTTAATTAACCAACTAATAAGTCTTATCAGCAAGTGGAATAGTATCGATTTAGAATTCTTCATGTAATGTATCATTATTGGCATGTAGTAAAATAGCAAAAGAACACTGAAAATATAAACATTTTCCAAATCATTGGACAATCATGTGTAAAGATATGTTGTAAGGGGCACAACACATGGTAGTGGTTAACGGTGATCCATGTACCTAGATAACCTTTATCATTTTTGTACCACCTAAACTAGTTGGAGAATACAATATAGGTTGCCTAATCTCCCATAGGTTTGGGTCTAGTGAAAACCTTTCATGTCAAATCTATGATTTCAAAACCTATTTCAGCTTAAACCAAATAAACTACATATTCATTGATATTATGTTTAAAATCATTTTACATATTATAAAAAAATATCATATGGAAAAAGTATCCAGTCGATTATTTTGAAAATAATATAAAAAAAGCCTTTTTATATATTATTACACAAAAATGCAAATAAGAATATCTAATCACATGTATGGAAAGTTAGAAGAAATATGAAAATTCGGAATTTGGAAAGGTATATTAATAGGTGGATGTTTTCATGTTTAGAAGTAACATAAAATGTGAACTTGATCTTTTGTTTTTTTTTACATTTTTCATTATATCAAAAAGTTCTAACAAGTAGAAAATTTCTAGGAATAAAGTGATTGGAAAATACATAAATAAAAACAATACTTGATCTTAATAAGTTGAAAGAAGCAAAGTTAAATAAGATTGATATATGTCAAATATAGAAAAAAATAATAAATATGGTTGAAACATACTTAGAACTTCTGTGATGACTAAGATTTTTTCTCTGTTATTCAACTTATGTATACCTTGACTCATTAAATATTATATTACATTCAATATCCCCCTCATCATAAATTGTATGATTTTGAGTCATTTTATGTTCAATTGATAAGTTAGCTTCAATTAAGCATCACTTCTTACTTATTTATGACTCTAACTTGAGTCTTGATGCATACCATGTATCTTAATATTGCAATCCAAATTGAATCCTTTAAGTGAAATCTTCTTGATGTGTTATGTATATCATGTTATAGAGTATTTGATGATCTTTCCAATGGTGCAAAAATCACCTCAATCGGGCCACCGTAGCCCAAGTTACAACCTCTTGAAACTCACTATTTTAACCCTTGAGTTAAATCTGATTTTACCTTGTTTCGACCTTAATGGGCCATTTTTGGGGGTGCTGCCCAGCAAGGTGGGCGCTCCCCCTTCCCTTATTCATGTCAGCCATCCTTGTGCTTCCCTCACATCCAATCATATTGTGCCTTGTCGACTTCATTTTGTCCCTTAGATCTTGTCCCACGAATCCCCCCCACGCATCTAATGGCTAGGAGTTCGTCTCCTAGTTTTGTGTGTATTGTAGTAGTTGCTACAGCAGGCTCCTTTTGTAATGACCAATGACCATCAATCTTGAGCTATTTTGATCAATTGAAAGCTGTTTCGAATCTGTCCCGACCTACTCTATCCTTTCCCTATCTTTTTCCTTTCTCTTACACCCCCTAGTTGTGCCTATGTCCTCCTCCTTTTCCCCCTTTCTCTGTGGCGCCTCCGTCGTGCCCCTCTGGGCGTTCCATCCCTAGAGCCCCTCGGTGGCCTTTGGATATGGTGGTGGGTTCGTGGCCTCATGATGGACTCAGACGGTAGGGTCTCGACTTGACCATGCCCCCTCTTCACCAGCGCCTCCTCGCTCCGACGTGCATGCTGTCGTGGCACCGCCTACATGGTCGAGCCGATCGGCTCCCTAGGGATGACAAGGCACAGACCCTTGGATTGCGACCCACGGGTCAGATCTACTGCCCATCCTTCCTCTCCCTCACACGGTCTGGCCCACACCATATCTCACTTCTGCTCTTCAGTGCCACCTCTGTGCACCACTCAAGCCCCGTCCCCCCCCCCCCCGCGCACCCTCTCGCCATTGCTCGAGAAGGAGACTTCAGGAGAGGAGTAGGGTGTCCCCAAAAGCCAAAACAAACAACATGGCATGCCAGACACTGGGTGAGAGAGGAAGTGCGCCCTCAGCCCTGGATCAAGAATCCAAGGGTCCAGGATAATCAACATAGAGTAAATCTTCCAAAAATCACATCTTGGTGATTCTTTATTCAAATATGGACACATTATATGTCATTTTGATTAAAAAATGAGCTTTATCTAATAAAAATACTTTTAAAATCCGATTTCTATTTTGCTGATATCCCAAAATACATGTTTTATTGCCTTTTTAAGATGATTATCATAATTGAATGCATGATATTAATCTCTTATGACCAAATCCATGATTATAGCCTGAATTAGTATCTTGTACATCTTTATGCATAATGATTCGAACTTGATCCATCCTTGTACCATAGAATGGTCTAATGTTGCATACATGACCTAAAATGGGCTTTTATGAAAAAGACCACTACTTTAATGACCAAAGTTGTTCAAATGTGATTCAAATATCTATGACTATTCTAAGTCAGTAGATTTCACTCTCAGTTTGGACCCTCCTTGGACAATAATGATGATCTTGTTATTCTTAGTGTGTCCTAATATGGTCTTATGTGCACTTTTTTGATGAATTTTAAAATTTATGCTTTTATCGATCTAATGATACTCAATGATGTTTATATGACCAGAAATCAGTAACCTTAAATGTCTTGTATCCCTATCTATCTAGTGGAAATTTCCTGTGCGCTTATACCCAAGTCTTGGCTTGATATGTGATCTAGTGTGCATGTGGATATCTAAATCTCTAATCTTGTATAAGTCTTGCTTGAAGGATCATCCATATTATATAATGATCTTAAATCAGCATGTTAGTGATTTTAATGACTCCTAACTCAAGTAGACCCCATCTATACCCTTATGATGACATTCCTGCATGATTGTGACTCAATATGACAGTTATGCCAATATTGATGCTTATGTTGACTAAACTTGTGCAAAACTTATGGTTTCTCCATTTTAAGATCTTGGACTCTAATATCTATCCCTAATATAGTTTTTATATGTCACCCTAAGTACTAATGAACACATGATGTGCTATGTTGCTTGATAATGCCTATGCATGACTAGTTTGACATATTGAAAACAATGTTGAAGGAAATGATACCTAGATCTAGGTGATACATCCAACCATTATTGTGACGATTAATGATACCTTGTCTTTTTTATGTTAATCCAAGTGCACTCCTTTAAAATGTTAGGATCTCTATGTTGACTCTATTGTGAATATCTAATCGAGTGCTAGTTATGGTTCTCTAAAATCAATGCTTGATCTTTTACTCTACTCACAAGGTAGGCTTATTCTCTTGGCCCTACTATGGTATTGTCTTGTCTGTATGTATGCTCATATGAATGCTTGGCTAGTTAGTTGCTTGTTTGAGATATTTGTTCCCTATGATTAGTACGTTTGTTTTGTTTGAAATATGTTGAACAAACCTAGAACATAATTTAACTTGTCAATTATAAAAACCTTTTGTACCTACCTATATTCTCGGGGTAAGGGCACAAGGTTGGGCACCTTACTTGAGATGTCAAGATAAGGCAGACCATGTTGATAAAAGAGTTGTCTAATCTTGAGCACCCTTACGGACCCTTTCAATGGAAAGTTGGTCAATGGACATAATATGTTGTTGAGTGTAGTGGAAAATACACTTAAAACACACTTTCTATAAAAGATTGTTGTTAAATGTTCATGCCTTGTTCTACTTCTTGCTTATATGATATTTCTAACCAAGAAAATTTTCTAATACTCTTAAACTATTTACATGTCTTTTCATAGAGTACTTAATGCTTTAGCATTAATATGTTTTTTTATTGATTTTGTAGTTCTCAAATGAAGATCCACGGTGCTCAAGACTCTAAGATCTCAAATGAAACACCAACGGGTATACTTAAATCTAGGAAGGGGTACATGTATGTTTTCTCCATTTTTAATATCTTGTTGTCTCTTGCCTTCTTCTTCTTTGTGGTTTTATTCATGCATATGTTATGTGATCCATTTTAGGGACGGATGCCCAGGTCCACTCACCTAGCCATTAGGAGTGTGGACTTAGGGTAACAAACAATTATGTAACAACTTCATAACTAGAACTGTATACATTCATTTCCACCCTAATTTAATGATGGCAATTAAAATGTTATAATACTTAGATATCATGGTTGAAACACAATATGATCAAACAAATGATTGCTTCAATTTAGTGGATAAGGTCAATGTATAAGCTTTTTGATCGAATATGGATGAAAAAATGATTCAAGAGTTTGGTTTTTCATGGAATATCAAATTAATATATGGTCATGTCTCATTAAAGTATGATCCATACATTCTTTGTATTGTAAGTCAACACACAATTTCCTTGACAGTCTCTGCACTCATCAGAGTTGTTACTTGATGATGGCTTCAAAACAAATAATTCATCACCTTCATCTAGCTTTGTCCCTAGGGGGTGTATTAGGCTGATAAATTTCCTTTATTTAATCATCCTTCTATGAGAAACTTGGAAGTTATTTAGGATGATAAAGGGTATTATTGAGGTGGTGATGATGTAGAGGTATATTTTCATGTGGTTGGTTTAGCATTTATAAGTAACAGTAACTGGATGCAAACCATCATCATGCTATCATGCCACCGTTACTAATCACTATGAGAATGTAGCTTTTACGTCACCTACCCCATCTGACCCAAAACTTGTTTAAGACTACCATTATCAATTTTCTTTTCATATATTTATCTTGATGATATACATATGTTGTAAACTTCTTGTATCTAATTTGCTTCAATAGGAGTTTGATTAAATGAAACACTGTTTTTCTTAAAGGCTTCAAGGGTAAATGTCCATTTCATACAATTATCTAAATTTTAAAGTTAATTAAATACCCTATAAGTGTTCTAGCTCTATAGGGAATTTTGAACTAATATGGAACTTAGTTGGGATTTCTAGAAACCTAGACTCACTTTTGCGGTCTTTGGTGGTCTCTATAGGGAATGATTCAACTTTTTTCTTGGTCCAGTCCATATGTCAAAAAAAAAATCTAACCCAGTCAACCAACATGTTGGTTTCTAACTGCAACTGGTGGGAACATCCCTAGTGGTGTCGGTTTGAGCGTCAAACCTAACCTGGATTTCGTCAACTAACAATTTCTTAGGAATATTTTTATAAGTTGGGCAAGCTACTAGTGGTAAGTCGATCCTACCAACTAACTTATTCGATTGAGAATGGTTTAGTATGAATACTTATTTTTGGTCATACTGAATGAGAAAAGTAACCAAGAAACTACAACAGATGACGATCCTATGTTTCTACCAGCTAGCAATAGATCGACTAGTCCATTTTTCTGTCCAAACTAATAGGCTAGTTGATCAATTGAGTTGTCTACAAAACTAAAATAAAATCTGTGTGATATTTTTTACTAAAATAAGTGTGCATCTAGGTATATAATACTCAAATTATACGCTAGACCCGCTAAACATCATTTTAAAGATTAAGTTATACATTTGAGCTTTAGGGAGCGATTGAAGTATACTTGGGAGGTTTTTTTGTTAATTAAGTCAAGAACTCTATATTGATAAATGTCAATTGAATCTTGTGGAAGTCCTTAGATTCTTGAACTATCTTCTCTATTTTTATTTTATTAACCCTTATGTCTAGAGTTTTCTGTAACTTCATAGAGAAACCACAATCTCAACCTATAAATGCTAACATTATCTCTCATAGACCAGGTTGAGATCAAAGTTTTGAATGTTTTTGTGAAAATCCAACTTGAAGAACTTAGGTCAAGGTGGGAATATATTGTTCAAAGGTCACCTGCTTGGATGTAGTTTGTATTTTGATCCCTAATTTAGTGTTTTTAATATGAAACTAATCATTATGAGAGGTAAATTTTGAGCTAAAGAACCTTAATTAGACTTATGATTGGAAATTGTGGGAGAAAAATAGATGAACTTCTTGATCAACTTTTCTTCATATTCTTACTAATATGAATCCCACAAAAATGAAATAAGTCATCTTTTAAAGATCCAATGCAAAATCATATTAGGTGACATTTTAGGTTGATTGAAAATGGATTGTGCTTAAGACATTTTACGATGTACTTATGATGATATTTTCATGGAAACTTCATAAAATGATTCATCATCAATACAAAAGGATGTGTAGGGAATTTATCTCTGGTCTTTTATTCTTTACATAATTCTATTTACATAAGAGAAAAGAAGCCATGTTAATTGAACTTTGGATTATGAATAAGATAAATAATGTAGAGATTTAGTTACAATCTTTCTAAGGCGAGTGGGATGCACTGATACCAAGTGAAACCATAATTTTTTTGTTTTGAAAATGTTAAAAGCATCATAGATTTTTTGTTGAGGCTTGAAGAAGGATGGTTAAAAAGGTCCACTTGTAACATTCCAAAGGATTGTGAAATGTTTTCTAGGTATTATATATCATCAATACATGTTAGATTTAGATATGTGTCCATGAGTTTGGTAATTACAACTTCATGTAATCCAACTGGAATAAGAGTCCTTGTATAATATATTCAACTCATAGTTCAAGTGCAATTTTTTATCTATAGAAAGAAGGGTATGTATGGTTCAACACATTCTTTAGTGTATTATTACATTGATAAGCATGGTATTTAATATTACTAATCCAAGTTACACAGTCCCAGATCGTATAGGGTTCTAAATACCCAAAATGAATGGTTCATCATTGGATACATCATTGGATGATGTTCCCCTATTAGGTAAGTTATTGCATAATTGAGGTACCAAAAACCCTAAGACTTGTACAATGATTTACTTAGAATTTATCCACACATATATCTTGGTGGGTGCAAACCTAGATAAATACATCAAATGTAAAATATGTTAATTATATTATTAGACATACCATGTAAAATTTTCCTTAAGATTGTAGTTTCAAGTTTAACCAGTTTATGTTCCTTATTTTTGTATTATTTTGATTCCTCAATTTGAATTTATATGTTATATATAGAATATTTTTATCCCTTGTTGGGTTTTCTACCACTAAATAGGTCTTTATGTCTCATGAAGGTTAGATTTATATAATTTTGTGGGATTCCACTAGTAGCATGCACATAATTCTAAGGAGGAGCCATCTCAGCATTACCCCCTTCATAGTAGAGACTTCATAAGGTGTAGTCCTTAGAATGTGTGTGGTTTAGATTTTTCCTTATTTGTTTAGGTATTGGGGAAGTAGGGTTGTACCACTCAATGCTTTTATGAATCAATTGTATAATGTATGTTTACTTATATATATAATGTATCCAATATCATATAAATGTATCACTTGGGTGTTGAATATCTTATAATAGTATTTCATATTTCTTTTATGAGTGTAGAATAAGGTTGATTTATCTCATACATATTTAACACTTTTTCACTCATTAATTAATTCTAAATCAAAGTAGCATTTTTTATCAAATAATGATTGTTCTTTGTACTAACCGCTACTTGTTGAAGGTTTTTATGAATGGAGACTTAGATTATGTGTGGACCAAATCAATCGACATAATTAAGTGTGAATTGAAGATTGGGTGTGTAATCTATTTTGTATGAGATGTGGGTTTGAATTTGATTTTATATGTATTAGCATATTTTAGTGGTCATTATATGATGTGTGTTTTTTTATCACATTTTTAATGATTATTTAGATACAAAAAATATATGTGAGGAGATAGCTAAGAGTTTTCTATGGCTCTTGGTGAAGAGTGGAGGAAAATATGGGGTCTAAAAAGTTCTAAGGAGATGTGAAGTGTGAAATCTTGTCATGCACTAGAGGTAGGAGTAGTACCTCAAAAACCACCATCGCAGCCCTTGATTCGGCTTGGGTTCAAGTTTTGATCAAATGCCAGAAAATTTTACATTATTTCTCTGAAAAAACTAGATAAAAGTTATGAAAAGATATTTGAGCATTTACATCATGTGGGTGTTATAAACTACTCAAGAACTGCCTATCCAACTGAAGCAGATGTGGATTGAGGAGTTAGAGTAGGCAATCTACATCCCTAGATACCAACTAAAGAAAAGGTTAAGGCATGTGACCTATCTTCTTATAGGTGGTGATGAACAATGGTGGGAAATGAAGAGTCAAAGAGGACATGAGAGAAGAAATCTTGACATAATTTTGAAGGGATCTAAGAATATCTATTTTCTCAAATCCCACTCAAGGGAGAAGATACAACAAAATGAAATATTCATAACATGACTATCCTATGAATGAATGATGGGGTAATCCTAGCTCTACATTGTTTTTCTTGAAAGCTTGATGAGATAGATAATGATAAGATTAGACACCTTGGGGATGGGTTCAATGTTTAGATGAAACATCAAACATGTTCTATTGATTCCAAGGAAATATTATATGATTTCGTTGAGGCCACCAAGAGAATTGACATTATGGTCCCTGTGGAGCTTGAGTTTGACTCACATAAGAGATCAGTTGAGGAGTACAATTACCAAGGTGGTACTTAGACTCAGTGATATTCTATACTTCTTCATAGGACATAAAGGCTAACACAACAATATTAGTAATCAAATTTCTAAGAAAAAGGATCAACAAACATTTAGTCAAATCATGAAAAGGGCTATAAAGTTCTATATATAAAGTAAAATCGAAGAGGTCTACTTCTTGTTATGATTATCTAAAAAATCACTAAGAAGGACTTCTATAGTATGTGGTATAAAATCATCTAGGTATCTTATTTGGACCAAACTTGGAGGGATATTTTCAATGTGAGGAATGGGTCATAAGAGACCATTTCCCATTTTTCGCAGAAAGGAAATCAAATGCATCTAGTAGTATAAGTGTAGTTATATAGTGATAGTAGAGGCCAAGCATTAAAGCATGACCATCTGCATCAGTATCGTGCGGTCATGTATGAGGTTTTCCACAAGTAGTGGGATGCACCAATGATTTAAATCTCCAAAAAGGGATTTGTTTCACCATGGATTATTTATGGGTAAGATGGAGCTTTTTGACTCATATAATTTAGTCTTTGTTTAAGTTTTTTTGGATCCCTATGGTCATTTATCACTCGGGTTGTGAAAAGTAGTTGGGAAGAGATGCAGTCAGATTTCTTAGTGGCCACACTTCCATTAGGGTTAGAATTTATGATGGATGCATTCCTAACTTGCATACTACATTTTTTATCCAAATGGGTAGACAATATCTTGATAAGTATGGATTTAAAATTATCTCATGCATGTAAAATATATTGAAATATAGTGTTAAGATGGATTTTTGGTCCAAAGAAGTGGAATTCCTAGATACATACAACTATTGGAGTTTCAAAGGGGATGGGGTGATTCTCCTCATGTGTCTTGGTTCATTATTATTACTAGATAGGTTGATATAGAAGAGTTGTTCAAATTCATCATGTAGTGGATAATAAATCTCAAAGATACAAAATAGTGTATGTTCCTATGGTAGAGAAATGTCAAGAAAGGTTTCCTAAAGATATCTCATGAGTACCTCCACTAAGAGAGGTTAACTCTAATATCAATACTTAGTGTGCACACCATATAGGTCATCAATGTTGTAAGATAAAAGAGCAAAAGAAGAAACTTCAAAATTTATTAAAGAAAGGCTTCATCTAGACAAGTGGTTCAATTTTGGGTGCTCTAGTATTCATTATTGTTAATATGAATGAATCAGTACATTTGTTCTTTGATAACTGAAATTGAATAGGATGCATGTTATAGAACATGTAACACATTTTTGAAATAAATGATAATTTAATAATTTGAATGTTGTTATTGTATTCTAAGGATATATTCCACATCATTATGCAAACAGTTCAAGACAAGGACCTTGATTTTCCTAAGATTGCATTTAAAAATTGTGTTTTGCATTATGAGCACACACTTATGATTTGTCATAATTGATGCACCTAGAACAGGTATGGATTTCATAAGCAGAATATTCGTGCAGTTCACATATCTATTTGAGTGGTGTAGATTGATGACGTTTCAATATATTTAGTTGATTGATGGGTTGATGAGCATCACTTGAGGTTCGCTCTTTATTAGTTAAAACATCATTAAATGGGTGTGAAATTTGTAAATGCGAATTTTCTCTTACTCATGAAGCTTTTATAGGTTATGTGATCCAACATCAAGGGGTATGTTTAGAACCCAACAGTGTCAAGTTAATGTTTTAGTGGGACTACCCAAAGACACCCATATAAACATGATGTTTTATTGTACTTTTTGGATATTACATGAGATTTATTTCATAGTCCAGTATGATTGAATTGTTAGTGAATAAGTTAATAAGGAACATTTCCTTTAATATGGGAAAAATAATGTGTGGAGTGTATTCATTATATAAATGAAATGCTAAGTAAAGATCCATTTCTTGATATACTAGGAACACAAAAGGGTACATAATATTTATTGATTCTTATGTGTCCTCAAATAGGATGAGAGTGTATTAAGATGTTCTTCTAGATGGTTGAAGAAGAATAACTATTATTATCCAAGTCACAATTTAGAATTAGTAGTTTTTGTTTTAGAGTTTAAAATTTCAAGAAATTATCCTTATGGAGTACAATGTCAAATTTCATTAATATAAGGTCTTAAAGTATAAAATCTTCAAGTAAAGAATTGGAAAAAGACAAAGTTGTTGGCTAGATTTGATAAAATTTCATCAATATACATCTGATTATCATCTAGGAAAACCAAATATAGTATTGGATGTTTCATCCCAACCCTAGGATCCAACAAAACCAAAAAAAAAATGCCAAATTGATTTATTTAACACAATAACCAAGAAACTTCTTTATAAAGACTCCAATTTCATTCACATAAGAGACATATAGGCTCATCATATTCATTGGTATGAAGAGAATAGTACCACATACTTGACCAAGGTCACAATCGATTTATAAAAAAGTCTCCATGTTCATAATTATAACATATTCATCCTATGCAAGGCATACATTCTGAAAATTGAGCAGTAGATACAATCATATAAAAACACTAGATGGACACATGTGTACATGGACTATTATAGAAACAAAAAGTCTAGACTACCACCTTCTCCTCATTTTTGACCTGGAGAAGGTGGTTCTTCACCAACAAATCCTAGTATGGTTTTGAGAACCCAAAAAGGGTGGAGACCATGAGAGTGAGATTAATTCCTTGTGAGATATAAAGCATTGGGAAAACACTCTTAGTGTTCAAAACCAACTATATATTTTGAGTTAAACAAATATTTATTAATAAGAAGATTCTACTAAACATATAAGGGTCATAATGTAGCTTAAAGTAAAGGCACTAAAAATGTATGAGGCATTACATAACAATAAATGAAATGTAATGTGAAAATGAAAGAATAAGTTTGCAAATAAATATACAATGCATGAATACATATTTTATTATTAAGTTGTGGGTAGTTTAGATGTACTACCTGAAGTATTAACTAGTGATTGTTAATTCACCTAGCACACTGTAGTGGATCTTAGGATTACCTAATCTCCTTAAGACGTCATCATGCCTTGGTTGATGTGAGTATAACAAGTAGGGGATCATCAATTTGCAACCTTTATAATAACATAGGCTCATCTTGGGTACTCAAGACAGGGCACCTATCATATAACATAGGCACTACTAGTTGAATATCATCATATCACATAATTGTCATTCTCATTGTGTAGGACTTTTATTCACAAAAGGAGATACATTCTAGATAGAAATCAAATAAATTGGTGATCTTTTAGAATTTAGGGGATCATACCTCATATATGTTTGTGGTCTCATGTGTATTATCATTATACAACCCTGAGTACCTTCTCACAATCCCTATATTTCTATAAGGATACCCATTTAGCCAAGACACATGTATAATGAGGGGTTATTAAGTCACATGTGTTATGAGGGGTTAATTCATATGTGGTGTGAGTAGTTGAGACACCTATACATGAGTGTGTACATGATCAATAAATGGTGCAATGACGTAAGGTGTTTTAATTAGGTATGGGTAGTCATTAATAGAAACACTTAATACTTATACTCTCTAACAATATGGGAGGTAATGGATTTGGGTTTGGTGATGAGGTAATGTTATTGAAACCTAATTGATTGTGCATGTATCCTAACCCTAATTTTATGATAATGTGATTATTGTGCTCACTATAATTGGATATTGGTATTCTATGATTGCGCTTTCTCTCTTCTACTTATGTAACACTAATTTGTAGGTAAGATGAATATCATAGCTAGGAGTATGCTATGTTGATCCCTATGTAATATAGGGTGGAGTTTATGAGTAATGATGAGGCATACTGTGATATTGAAATTGCAAGAATTAGAGGAATTGGTTTAATGACCTAGCAAGAGCTTTGTGCATAAAATTGTGGGGTTCAAATTCCATATTTATGTGATCATGAGACGAGTTCCTACTTAATATGTTTTATATCTTCTGAAGTTGCATCCTACCTTAATTTTGTTGAGTATGTTTAGGGTTAATATGTTGTAACTTGATTGATGCATCAAAAGATATTCAATTGGTATATCTAATCAAGTGAAACCCTAATCATGTAGTTTCCCTATACCATAGATCCATCTTCAATGTCACTATTTAGCTGGATGATGAAATGAGTAACTCTTATGGGAAATTCATAGCAGATATTGTTGAATATGCGGGGTACCAGTGGAAATAACTCCATGTATCCTTAAACTATTGAAATAGTGGTATAATGTTTATTATTGAACGTCCATATGTGAGCCAGTTCTCTAGTGTTGTGCCATGTACCAAGGCAGACTAGTTCTTTTACAAGACCATAGCCTTGACTATGAGTTGTTGTCTCTATAGGACTGTAGCTTTGACTACAAGTTACTGTCTTTGTAGTTTGACTGTTATGTCACTGTGTTGTAGACTTGAAATGACTGAGTAGTGCTAGTGATGTTCATGGAGTCTGGCTCTTCCATGAATCATGTATGGTACTAATTTTGACTCTCTCCTCCAACTTTTGTCTTTAGAGATCCAAGGACTTGATAGTTGGGTGATGATGACTGTGGAGTTTGGTAGAACTTTGTTTCTCTTGATGATCTAATGATCCTAGTTGTGGTCGGTTGGATTTGAGTGGTATGCCTCAAATCCTCATAGAATAAAAATGGTTGATCAGTCGTATTGTATAATTGTTTAGGGTCAAATATCAATCACATTGGATAACCTCATGCCTTATTTCTTGTACTATTTAGTATACAATAGTTACACATGTTCTTCATATTCCTTTTAATATTATAAAATGTTCTACTTCTAAACTACTTAAACTACTCAAATAGTATTACTTGCTTTATTTATTGCTCTTTATAGTACTATACCTTTACCTTGGGTTCCACAACTTTTTAGGTGGCCATGGACAAGGAGGTCAAGGTCACGGTGCAGTTGTTGAGCAGTAGAGTGAGCAGTAGATAATAGAGGTTGGACATGCTACCAGTTAGAGTCTTGTTGTATAATCTTATGGTGCCATCCTATATAGTGCTTGAGTTATAGGTTGAGTACCAAGTACTAGATCGATCTCAAAAACAATCTCTTTAGGATTTAGAATATCTAGTAACTCCTCAAGAAAAACATTTTAAAACTTAGTACAATTGGATTTCTTGGTATGTATAGCATGTTCTAGAAAGTTTACACATCTCTACCTAAACATCTTATCTTCTTTGTCTGCAAACACTAAACATGTAGGAAGGATATTTCTAGATCCTAGGAAATACCAATAGATATCCATGAAACTTTGCAACCTTAGACCATGGTTGAATGCCACCTCATACTTATGTCGGCTATACATCCCTATGATCACATTAGGCTCAATAATCTCAAGTGGTAGTATGTCCACCTAAATGATCTTCCCTATGAATCAAATGACACAATATGGACACACCTTCATCAAAATAGGTTAACCCACCAAAGGAATCTCTACAAAGGTTCATAAGGCATTAGTAATCAACAAACCATATAAAGATATCACCTATCTAGTGGAAGACAAGTGAATCACACTGTATTCAACAAAAAATGATATGAAAGATGAAGAAGTTAAATCAAAATAAAAAAAGTTGCTTAATCTATAACATCCGTCAAGAAGGAAACATCTTCATGTTCAATCATGGTAAAAACGTTTAATCCTTCTCACGAAATATATGAAGGTTGATAACTTCTCACGAGTATGAATTGTGGTGCCCAATTGTTGCAAATCTACACTCAAACCCTTTGCAAACCATTTAATATGTCATCATTTAAAATACAAGATCGGGCATAAACCATAAGATGTTCATATATTATCCCTCAGATGCACTAAATAGCATCATCATTTGAGTCATACTCTCACTCTATCACATCCTCTCATGCATGTACAAGCGGGAAAGATACATGATCTCAAATGACTTAGGAAACTATGGCCAAGTTATCACCCCTCCTAGGCTTTTCTCCTCCTTCATGGTCCACCAGCTGGCAACAATGCCCTTCAAGAGATAGAACAAATGATTGACCATCTCATCTTCATGTACATCTAGAATCTAGAACATCTTCTCAACCTTAGTTAACTTAATATTTACATATGTGAGTATGTTGTGCCAACATGATTTGTATCCCTAACTATCCTCAAATTCTCAAATGCCTTCCCTAAACCACTAGAAGACACGAAATGTAGTGGTGATTCCTTCATGCATTGAAGGAATAGGCATACTATCCACCATGTAGATGAAGATGGAAATCAGATTCCCAAACATAGCATGTTTGGTTGTGTCAACTAATGTTGTTGGCTTTAGGGGAGTCAGCAAAGATTTTAACACCTTGCCTCAATTGCCCCACAATTTGATTCCCTCCTCTTCTTCTTGATAATAGGCACAAACCTACTCTCTACATGCTCTTTAGGATGTTATACCACATCTATATAACCACAAATGGTGACTAGATATGGAGGAAACATAAGAACAAACACAATATCATATTTCCATGTAATTTTAGGCAACCTAGAATCCAATACAACCAAATTTGGCACCCCAATCCCCAGATGGCCACAAATTCAGAAACCCAAGAAAATAAAATGCTAAATTGATCATGCTTAAAATCAAAAACCAAGAAGGCAAGGTGAATGGTAAATTGATCATGCATATAACCCAAGAAAATATACTTTTACGCCCTACATACGATGCATATGTTATAAATATGCAACACTAATTTGTAGGTAAGATGAATATCATAGCTAGGAGTATGCTATGTTGATCCCTATGTAATATAGGGTGGAGTTTATGAGTAATGATGAGGCATACTGTGATATTGAAATTGCAATAATTAGAGGAATTTGTTTAATGACCTAGCAAGTGCTTTGTGCATAAAATTGTGGGGTTCAAATTCCATATTTATGTGATCATGAGACGAGTTTCTACTTAATATGTTTTATATCTTCTGAAGTTGCATCCTACCTTAATTTTGTTGAGTATGTTTAGGGTTAATATGTTGTAACTTGATTGATGAATCAAACGATATTCAATTGGTATATCTAATCCAAGTGAAACCCTAATCATGTAGTTTCCCTATACCATAGATCCATCTCCAGTGTCACTGTTTAGCTGGATGGTGAAATGAGTAACTCATATGGGAAATTCATAGAAGATATTGTTGAATATGCGGGGTACCAGTGGAAATAACTCCATGTATACTTAAACTATAGAAATAGTGGTATAATGTTTATTATTGAACGTCCATATGTTTGCCAGTTCTCTAGTGTTGTGCCATGTACCAAGGCAGACTAGTTCTTTTACAAGACCATAGCCTTGACTATGAGTTGTTGTCTCTATAGGACTGTAGCTTTGACTACAAGTTACTGTCTTTCCAGTTTGACTGTTATGTCATTGTGTTGTAGACTTGAAATGAGTGAGTAGTGCTAGTGATGTTCATGAGGTCTGGCTCTTCCATGAATCATGTATGGTACTAATTTTGACTCTCTCCTCCAACTTTTGTCTTTAGAGATCCAAGGACTTAATACTTGGGTGATGATGACTGTGGAGTTTGGTAGAACTTTGTTTCTCTTGATGATCTAATGATCCTAGTTGTTGTCGGTTGGATTTGAGTGGTACACCTCAAATCCTCATAGAATAAAAATGGTTAATCAATTGTATTGTATAATTGTTTAGGGTCAAATATGAATCACATTGGATAACCTCATGCCTTATTTCTTGTACTATTTAGTATACAATAGTTACACATGTTCTTCATATTCCTTTTAATAGTATAAAATATTCTACTTCTCAACTACTTAAACTACTCAAATAGTATTACTTGCTTTATTTATTGCTCTTTATAGTACTATGCCTTTACCTTGGGTTCCATAACTTTTTAGGTGGCCATGGACAAGGAGGTCAAGGTCACGGTGCAGCTGTTGAGCTGTAGAGTGAGCAGTAGATAATAGAGGTTGGACATGCTACCAGTTAGAGTCTTGTTGTATAATATTATATGTCATCCTTGTAATATCAAGTCTTTGGGGAGATTTTTTGTATTATATATCGACATGTAGATTTTGGCTTAATGCCATGTTTGTTTATAATTGGTGTGTACATATAAACAGGTTGTGAAATGTAACAATTGTGGGTTGATAGACTTTGAGCATAACTATGTATCATCTTTTGGAATATAATGAATATAGATGGCATGTGTTGAAGGCTTATTGTGATAAAATTCCACTTGAGACATTGAATTTCAAAATGGTTTTAATTTACCTTTTTTGTGTTAATATTGTTGATAATGATAATACCATGCCTTGTTTTGAGTAATCTTGCTTTGTGTGGTGATGTCCGTCACCACTAAACTGATGGAATCCTCATGAGAAGACTAAATACAAAGTCCATCATGTCATGACTCAATTTACACTTAGGGATAGGCCATTTCTATAGCCATCCTACTCATACTTGATGATCTACCTTTTCTGGTTGAAAAATGTGGCACTTGATAACAACCTTAACTACATCACACTTATCCCTAGCCACCCATATAGATCGATCACATTCTTTTACATATTTTTACTACTAGATGCATCACCTATATTAAGGAATCTGCTTCTTCTAGCACCATATCCCTCAAAACTGGTAGTTGAAAAACAATAAGCATGTTTTGGAAGGAAATTGATCCATCATGTAAATCATGGAAGACTCCCTACTTCTTATCCCTAAACTCTAACTATGTCCTATATCAAATTATATATCCCCTATACATCTTATATTTATTGTGCTAAGGTTGGCCTAATCTAAAATCGTGCCAACAAACCTCCCGAAAGACATACTTGCAAATGTAAGCGGAAGAGACACCAACATATTCCTCTGGTGCATGTCATGAAATTAACTTGACACCTTTATTGAGGAAAATGAAAATTACTTCCTTCTCAACACATCGAACACTATATTTGTCTTACATGTATGCTATTCTATCATTTACTCATAGCCCTGGATCAACTCCAACTATCTCCTCTTCCTCATGATTATTTCATTCTATCTAAAGATGCATGTAGGATCTCGAGATATGTGAAGATCTGACACTTCTCCCCCATAAACATACTACCTCTAGTCCCCAATGCTCAAACTATAGCTTCCAACTCCATATTATTTGTTGGATATTTATCATCATGCTTCTTGAATAGTCTAGAAGCATAAGGGATCATGTTCTTATCATGCATTAAGGCACAACTAAGGCATATCTTGGAAGAATCACAGAAGATCATGTATCACTTCCATGTCAAAGAAAAGACTAAAATAGATGCATATGTCAACTTCTCCTTCAGCAACATAGGTGTATATTCAACTTCTCCTTAAATATATTGAAACAAAGTTGAAATTCCTCATATTATACGAAAGGAATACCCTTCTTGGTTACCCTAGTCAATGAAGTAGATATAGAACTAAATTTCCCAATTGACTATCCACATGAACTAAATATACCAAGGAAGATTCACACTTATGCTAGAATCTTCAGCTTATCCTACATAAAATCCAACTTTATCTTCTTTATATGTATGAAAACCCGCTTCCCAAATAAATTATAACTAAGTAAAGATATTCTAGTAGGTAAAAATTTTGCACTTACAAAATATTACATACAAAAAATGATGCCTCAAAAGCTACAAATATAAGTAGAACTGTTTCTCATGTTGATCAATGTCCTTGTTGTAGATCAAGATGTTATGTTTCAAAATCACTACAAAATTTCTCAAGATACTTCATGAATACTCTATTCAATAGATCCATGAAAAGTGCAAATGCATTGGTTAACCCAAATGACATAACTACAAACTCATAATGACCAAACTTATTCTTGAAGGTTGTCTTAGGTATAGAATACATCTCTATCTTCAATTGATGGTATTTTGATCTAATATCTATCTCAAAAAATAGTGTATCTCCTTTCTACTAATTGAATTGATCATCTTTCCTCAGTAAAATGTACTTGTTATTCATCATTACTCTATTCAATTGCATGTATTCTATGCAAAATCTCATGGATGCATCCTTCTTATTTACAAATAGAAAAAGGTGATTCCTAAGGAGATGTGCTCAATCATATAAACTCATTGTCCAACAATTCTAGAATTTGTGTATTCAACTCCATCATCTCTATTGGTGCCATCCTATATAGTGCTTGAGTTATAGGTTGAGTACCAAGTACTAGATCGATCTCAAAAACAATCTCTTTAGGATTTAGAATATCTAGTAACTCCTCAAGAAAAACATTTTAAAACTTAGTACAATTGGATTTCTTGGTATGTATAGCATGTTGTAGAAAATTTACACATCTCTACCTCAACATCTTATCTTCTTTGTATGCAAACACTAAACATGTAGGAAGGATATTTCTAGCTCCTAGGAAATACTAATAGATATCCATGAAACTTTGCAACCTTAGACCATGGTTGAATGCCACCTCATACTTATGTCGGCTATACATCCCTATGATCACATTAGACTCAATAATCTCAAGTGGTAGTATGTCCACCTAAATGATCTTCCCTATGAATCAAATGACACAATATGGACACACCTTCATCAAAATAGGTTAACCCACCAAAGGAGTCTCTACAAAGGTTCATAAGGCATTAGTAATCAACAAACCATATAAAGATATCACCTATCTAGTGGCACACAAGTGAATCACATTGTATTCAACAAAAAATGATATGAAAGATCAAGAAGTTAAATCAAAATAAAAAAAGTTGCTTAATCTATAACATCCGTCAAGAAGGAAACATCTTCATGTTCAATCATGGTAAAAACTTTTAATCCTTCTCACGAAATATATGAAGGTTGATAACTTCTCACGAGTATGAATTGATGTCCCCAATTGTTGCAAATCTACACTCAAACCCTTTGCAAACCATTTAATATGTCATCATTTGTAATACAAGATTGGGCATAAACCATAAGATGTTCATATATTATCCCTCAGATGCACTAAATAGCATCATCCTTTGAGTCATACTCTCACTCTATCACATCTTCTCATGCATGTACAAGCGGGAGAGATACATGATCTCAAATGACTTAGGAAACTATGGCCAAGTTATCACCCCTCCTAGGCTTTTCTCCTCCTTCATGGTCCACCAGCTGCCAACAATGCCCTTCAAGAGATAGAACAAATGATTGACCATCTCATCTTCATGTATATCTAGAATCTAGAACATCTTCTCAACCTTAGTTAACTTAATATTTACATATGTGAGTATGTTGTGCCAACATGATTTGTATCCCTAACTATCCTCAAATTCTCAAATGCCTTCCCTAAACCACTAGAAGACACGACATGTAGTGTTGATTCCTTCATGCATTGAAGGAATAGGCATACTATCCATCATGTAGATGAAGATGGAAATCAGATTCCCAAACATAGCATGTTTGGTTGTGTCAACTAATGTTGTTGGCTTTAGGGGAGTCAGCAAAGATTTTAACACCTTGCCTCAATTGCCCTACAATTTGATTCCCTCCTCTTCTTCTTGATAATAGGCACAAACCTACTCTCCACATGCTCTTTAGGATGTTCTACCACATCTATATAACCACAAATGGTGACTAGATATGGAGGAAACATAAGAACAAACACAATATCATATTTCCATGTAATTTTAGGAAACCTAGAATCTAATACAACCAAATTTGGCACCCCAATCCCCAGATGGCCACAAATTCAGAAACCCAAGAAAATAAAATGCTAAATTGATCATGCTTAAAATCAAAAACCAAGAAGGCAAGGTGAATGGTAAATTGATCATGCATATAACCCTAGAAAATATACTTTTACGCCCTACATACGATGCATATGTTATAAATATGTAACACTAATTTGTAGGTAAGATGAATATCATAGCTAGGAGTATGCTATGTTGATCCCTATGTAATATAGGGTGGAGTTTATGAGTAATGATGAGGCATACTATGATATTGAAATTGCAAGAATTAGAGGAATTGGTTTAATGACCTAGCAAGTGCTTTGTGCATAAAATTGTGGGGTTCAAATTCCATATTTATGTGATCATGAGACGAGTTCCTACTTGATATGTTTTATATCTTCTGAAGTTGCATCCTACCTTAATTTTGTTGAGTATGTTTAGGGTTAATATGTTGTAACTTGATTGATGCATCAAAAGATATTCAATTGGTATATCTAATCAAGTGAAACCCTAATCATGTAGTTTCCCTATACCATAGATCCATCTTCAGTGTCACTATTTAGCTGGATGGTGAAATGAGTATCTCCTATGGGAAATTCATAGCAGATATTGTTGAATATGAGGGGTACCAGTGGAAATAACTCCATGTATCCTTAAACTATTGAAATAGTGGTATGATGTTTATTATTGAACGTCCATATGTGATCCAGTTCTCTAGTGTTGTGCCATGTACCGAGGCAGACTAGTTCTTTTACAAGACCATAGCCTTGACTATGAGTTGTTGTCTCTATAGGACTGTAGCTTTGACTACAAGTTAATGTCTTTGTAGTTTGACTGTTATGTCACTGTGTTGTAGACTTGAAATGACTGAGTAGTGCTAGTGATGTTCATGGAGTCTGGCTCTTCCATGAATCATGTATGGTACTAATTTTGACTCTCTCCTCCAACTTTTGTCTTTAGAGATCCAAGGACTTGATACTTGGGTGATGATGACTGTGGAATTTGGTAGAACTTTATTTCTCTTGATGATCTAATGATCCTAGTTGTGGTCGGTTGGATTTGAGTGGTACGCCTCAAATCCTCATAGAATAAAAATGGTTAATCAGTCATATTGTATAATTGTTTAGGGTCAAATATGAATCACATTGGATAACCTCATGCCTTATTTCTTGTACTATTTAGTATACAATAGTTACACATGTTCTTCATATTCCTTTTAATAGTATAAAATGTTCTACTTCTCAACTACTTAAACTACTTAAATAGTGTTACTTGCTTTATTTATTGCTCTTTATAGTACTATGCCTTTACCTTGGGTTCCATAACTTTTTAGGTGGCCATAGACAAGGAGGTCAAGGTCACGGTGCAGCTGTTGAGAAGTAGAGTGAGCAGTAGATAATAGAGGTTGGACATGCTACCAGTTAGAGTCTTGTTGTATAATCTTATGTGTCATCCTTGTAATCTCAGGTCTTTGGGGAGATTTTTTTGTATTATATATCGACATGTAGATTTTGGCTTTATGTCATGTTTGTTTATAATTGGTGTGTACATATAAACAGGTTGTGAAATGTAACAATTGTGGGTTGATAGACTTTGAGCATAACTATGTATCATCTTTTGGAATATAATGAATATATATGGCATGTGTTGAAGGCTTATTGTGATAAAATTCCACTTGAGACATTGAATTTCAAAATGGTTTTAATTTACCTTTTTTGTGGTAATATTGTTGATAATGATAATACCATGCCTTGTTTTGAGTAATCTTGCTTTGTGTGGTGATGTCCGTCACCACTAAACTGATGGAATCCTCATGAGAAGACCAACTACAAAGTCAATCATGTCATGACTCAATTTACACTTAGGGATAGGCCATTTCTATAGCCATCCTACTCATACTTGATGATCTACCTTTTCTGGTTGAAAAATGTGGCACTTGATAACAACCTTAACTACATCACACTTATCCCTAGCCACCCATATAGATCGATCACATTCTTTTACATATTTTTACTACTAGATGCATCACCTATATTAAGGAATCTGCTTCTTCTAGCACCATATCCCTCAAAACTGGTAGTTGAAAAACAACAAGCATGTCTTGGAAGGAAATTGATCCATCATGTAAATCATGGAAGACTCCCTACTTCTTATCCCTAAACTCTAACTATGTCCTATATCAAATTATATATCCCCTATACATCTTATATTTATTTTGCTAAGGTTGGCCTAATCTAAAATTGTGCCAACAAACCTCCCGAAAACATACTTGCAAATGTAAGTGGAAGAGACACCAACATATTCCTCTGGTGCATGTCATGAAATTAACTTGACACCTTTATTGAGGAAAATGAAAATTACTTCCTTCTCAACTCATCGAACACTATATTTGTCTTACATGTATGCTATTCTATCATTTACTCATAGCCCTGGATCAACTCCAACTATCTCCTCTTCCTCATGATTATTTCATTCTATCTAAAGATGCATATAGGCTCACGAGATATGTGAAGATCTGACACTTCTCCCCCATAAACATACTACCTCTAGTCCCCAATGATAAAACTATAGCTTCCAACTCCATATTATTTGTTGGATATTTGTCATCATGCTTCTTGAATAGTCGAGAAGCATAAGGGATCATGTTCTTATCATGCATTAAGGCACAACTAAGGCCTATCTTGGAAGAATCACAGAAGATCGTGTATCACTTCCATGTCAAAGAAAAGACTAAAATAGATGCATATGTCAACTTCTCCTTCAGCAACATATGTGTTTATTCAACTTCTCCTTAAATATATTGAAACAAAGTTGAAATTCCTCATCTTATACGAAAGGCATACCCTTCTTGGTTACCCTAGTCAGTGAAGTAGATAAAAAACAAAATTTCCCAATTGACTATCCACATGAACTAAATATACCAAGGAAGATTCACACTTATGCTAGAATCTTCAGCTTATCCTACATAAAATCCAACTTTATCTTATTTATATGTATGAAAACCCACTTCCCACATAAATTATAACTAAGTAAAGATACTCTAGTAGGTAAATATTTTGCACTTACAAAATATTACATACAAAAAATGATGCCTCAAAAGCTACAAATATAAGTAGAAATGTTTCTCATGTTGATCAATGTCCTTGTTGTAGATCAAGATGTTATGTTTCAAAATCACTACAAAATTGCTCAAGATACTTCATGAATACTCTATTCAATAGATCCATGAAAAGTGCAAATGCATTGGTTAACCCAAATGACATAACTACAAACTCATAATGACCAAACTTATTCTTGAAGGTTGTCTTAGGTATAGAATCCATCTCTATCTTCAATTGATGGTATTTTGATCTAATATCTATCTCAAAAAATAGTGTATATCCTTTCTACTAATTGAATTGATCATCTTTCCTCAGTAAAATGTACTTGTCATTCATCATTACTCTATTCAATAGCATGTATTCTATGCAAAATCTCATGGATGCATCCTTCTTATTTACAAATAGAAAAAGGTGATTCCCAAGGAGATGTGCTCAATCATATAAACTCATTGTCCAACAATTCTAGAATTTGTGTATTCAACTCCATCATCTCTATTGGTGCCATCCTATATAGTGCTTGAGTTATAGGTTGAGTACCAAGTACTAGATCGATCTCAAAAACAATCTCTTTAGGATTTAGAATATCTAGTAACTCCTCAAGAAAAACATTTTAAAACTTAGTACAATTGGATTTCTTGGTATGTATAGCATGTTCTAGAAAGTTTACACATCTCTACCTCAACATCTTATCTTCTTTGTCTGCAAACACTAAACATGTAGGAAGGATATTTCTAGCTCCTAGGAAATACCAATAGATATCCATGAAACTTTGCAACCTTAGACCATGGTTGAATGCCACCTCATACTTATGTCGGCTATACATCCCTATGATCACATTAGACTCAATAATCTCAAGTGGTAGTATGTCCACCTAAATGATCTTCCCTATGAATCAAATGACACAATATGGACACACCTTCATCAAAATAGGTTAACCCACCAAAGGAGTCTCTACAAAGGTTCATAAGGCATTAGTAATCAACAAACCATATAAAGATATCACCTATCTAGTGGCACACAAGTGAATCACATTGTATTCAACAAAAAATGATATGAAAGATGAAGAAGTTAAATCAAAATAAAAAAAGTTGCTTAATCTATAACATCCGTCAAGAAGGAAACATCTTCATGTTCAATCATGGTAAAAACTTTTAATCCTTCTCACGAAATATATGAAGGTTGATAACTTCTCACGAGTATGAATTGTGGTCCCCAATTGTTGCAAATCTACACTCAAATCCATTGCAAACCATTTAATATGTCATCATTTGTAATACAAGATCGGGCATAAACCATAAGATGTTCATATATTATCCCTCAGATGCACTAAATAGCATCATCCTTTGAGTCATACTCTCACTCTATCACATCCTCTCATGCATGTACAAGAGGGAAAGATACGTGATCTCAAATGACTTAGGAAACTATGGCCAATTTATCACCCCTCCTAGGCTTTTCTCCTCCTTCATGGTCCACCAGCTGCCAACAATGCCCTTCAAGAGATAGAACAAATGATTGACCATCTCATCTTCATGTATATCTAGAATCTAGAACATCTTCTCAACCTTAGTTAACTTAATATTTACATATGTGAGTATGTTGTGCCAACATGATTTGTATCCCTAACTATCCTCAAATTCTCAAATGCCTTCCCTAAACCACTAGAAGACACGACATGTAGTGGTGATTCCTTCATGCATTGAAGGAATAGGCATACTATCCATCATGTAGATGAAGATGGAAATCAGATTCCCAAACATAGCATGTTTGGTTGTGTCAACTAATGTTGTTGGCTTTAGGGGAGTCAGCAAAGATTTTAACACCGTGCCTCAATTGCCCTACAATTTGATTCCCTCCTCTTCTTCTTGATAATAGGCACAAACCTACTCTCTACATGCTCTTTAGGATTTCTACCACATCTATATAACCACAAATGGTGACTAGATATGGAGGAAACATAAGAACAAACACAATATCATATTTACATGTAATTTTAGGCAACCTAGAATCCAATACAACCAAATTTGGCACCCCAATCCCCAAATGGCCAGAAATTCAGAAACCCAAGAAAATAAAATGCTAAATTGATCATGCTTAAAATAAAAAACCAGGAAGGCAAGGAAAAGTCTAAATAAAAATATTAAGGACATGCACATAAGTGATACATATATGTGCATCATACACTCGATATGTCGGTAAATATATAACATTGCACATACATGACCAAGGTCACAACTTGTTTGTGCAAAAGGTATACATGGTCATATTTATAACATATGCATCGTATGTAGGGCATAAAAGTATATTTTCTTAGCATAAAATGCTAAATTGATCATGCATCGTATGTATGGTGTAAATTCAGAAAGTGCACTAAGATATATTTTCTTAAGTCAACAATTTAAACTTTGACTTAACCCGGATTTGAACGAAACAATTTTGCATGATTTAAAACCTACACATGCATTTTCCATAAAGCAAGATTTTTAAAATTTAAACAATTATAATAAATCCATACACAATCTAGATGAATTAGGTCAATCATGAACACAAGACTAATAATCTCTATTAAAGAAAATATAGCTTCATGACCTTATCGTGAATTCCTTAAGAAGAAAATCATTATTGTCTCCTTCTATTGAAATAAGTTAGATATACTCATTATTTTGTGTTAGTAGAGTTATGATGTTAATTTTTAGAGAGCTATATACTCATATGAGAGAAACTCTTCATGTTCCTTATTACAACAACAACATACTAAACTAAATTTGAGGCAGTAGACTGTGCATTGCAAAATGTGGATCCATCAATCCATGCCATCTTGATTAAGGTTCAAGAAGGAAAAAACATGAATTCAATGTTGCAGATGATTGAATAATATGTTTTAATAGAAGCATTTTTTCTCAAATAAAGTACTAGATAATATTCGTGCGAGAGAACACTCAATATTTTGTGCATGCTATGCATCTAGTAAGTGTAAGTATGTAGGAGAATATCAAGGAACTTAATTGGTGGTTAGGGATGAAGTGGGGGTATAGATGACAATGTAAGTAAATTCCCAATTTTTCAGCAAATGAAGGAAGACTGTAAAAGGTTGACAAGAATGGTATCTTCTTTGCTAATAATAAAATGAACATTAGATCATATGAATATATGCTTAGTAGTTGGTTGTCCTATGGTAACCAAAGTACATGATTCGTTTTGGGTAGTAGTTGACCAAATTATGAAGTCAAGACACTTCATCGTGATTCACACTAACTTTTTAGTGACATGTTACGTAGTTGTACGTATATGAGTTATTTATTTACATAGGACTCCTTGATCTATCATCTTGAATAGAGGACAATTATCCATCTCTATGTATCAGGATAGACTACAAGAATATATGGGAACACACTGCATTTAAGAACAACCTTACATCTACATACTAATAAATAGTTAGATGAACAATACATGCTATAGAAGACATATACAGCCATGTGTATTACACTTTCTTGGTAGTTATTATTCCAAATTTCAGTTAATGATATTTTCTTATAATATTATCTATGAACAAAGTTTGTAGATGGTACCATATGAAAATATGTATGATAGATGGTGTTGATCTCTCGTGTGGTGTTATGAAATTGAAAAAGCACATACTCGGGCCTAAATTAATACGACAGACTATAAATAAATTCCAAGTCATCAGGAAACAACTTAAAGTGGATTAGGAGAGACAAAATCTTATGTTTACAATAAAAGGAAATTATTGTTGTTTCAAGTTTGAGAAATGGTTATCTGAAGATTTCATCCTAGAATGGAATTTTAATTTTTTCTTAAAAAGGTAAGCTACCCCAAGAGATATGGTACCTTACATTTTATTTTAGTGTATTTTCAAAGTGGCTTATTGATTGGAGATAGCACCTAACTTTATCATACTTCATAGTGTGTTTTATACATCCATGCTTTGCAAGTGTTAACTAGATATAAAATAAATAACTTAACTAGTGAATTTTAGTTTATAGAGGATGTTTCATACAAAAAGGGACCAATATAGATTCTAGATTAAAAAAATAAGAAGCTACAAAAATGGAATACATTAGATATTTAAGTTCAATGGCGTCAACATGGTATTAGATGAGGCACATGGGAGCTTGATGATGAGATCTGTGTCATATATCCTACTCCATTTTAAGATGTTAATATAAAATCCTATAAGAAAGAGAAATTTGTAAAACTGTAATCCTAACTAAAGTTTTAATATGCAATATTGTCAAATTATAAAATTTACTTGTTTTTATATGTATTGCTACATAAAATACTTACCATTTATGATACTTCTATTTAGTTTAAGTAAGCTAGGATTTGGTTTATGATACCCTAATTTTGCAAAATTAGATACATGGGTAAAAACATCTTTTGCATAATATTTGTGTGAAGAGATGTTCTTATTATTCCGTGAGAGAACTATAGAGTATCATATATATATATATATATATATATATATATATATATATATATATATATATATTTGTCTAAAGGTAAACTATACTAGAGACACAAAATACATAATCATAACTAATGCTAAAGGGTTCAAGTAGAGTCATACCATTAGTTATTAACAATGACCATAACTAACATAAAATGCCACCAACATTCCCCCTCAAGCTGGAAAGTACATGTCATGTATTCCCAGATTACCACACATATAGAAGAAGGATGAAAGTATAAGTGGCTTGATAAAGATATCAGCAATATGTTCTCGAGTCTTTACATATGGTGTAATGATATTTTTGGCAAGAATTAAATCCCTTGAGAAGTGGCAATCAGCCTAATTGTGTTTGACACATTAATGAAAAATTATATTCTTAGCTATACGAATAGATACATGATTGTCACATTGAAGAGCTCTTGGGGATGAGAGAGGGAGACATAGTTCTTAAAGAATTGATGTCACCCATTAATGTTTACAACAAGCGTGTTACTTAGCATGATATTCTTCCTCAGAGCTGGAACGAGCCACAATAGACTGTCCCTTACTCTTCCAGCTGATGGGATGGGCCCCCAATATAACATAGAAGACACAAATGCATCTCCTATGTCTTTGGACCATTCGACATCAACATAGAGAGTCAAAGAGACATCTAGAGAAGGTGGTTTCTTGTGTAGAATACCATGTCTAGGTGTACTTTTCATATATTGTAGAATGCATTGTACCTGACTCTAGTGGCATACAAAGGATTTGGCCATGAGTTTACTAACAACATTAACATCAAAGGACATGTATATTAGGGTAAACTTAAGACAAATGAGTTTCCCAACAATGCATCTATGTTGATCATGATTAGAAAAGGACTCCCCATTAGATAGAACTTTTGTGTGATGTTGAAAAGGAGAAGAAACAAGTTTATAATTAAGAATACTAGAATCCCTCAATGGGTCAAGTACATAACTTTATTGAGATAAGTAATTGTTGTGATCGGAGTGTAGCATTTTCATTTTCCAAAAAGTAGCAAAATTCCCTAGATTCTTGGTATCAAAATGTAATTCAAGTTCTTGCCTCAAAGATGAAATCCTAGGAGCATCACAACCAGTGATAATGATATCATCAATATAGACAAAGAGAATAATGGTTCTAGATTTGGGTGTAGAAAAGAAGTAATTTTTATCACCGGAAGGTATGTTAAAACTAAAGCTCACAAAAATTCCACTATGTTATATAAACCATGTCCTCGGTGATAGCTTGATGCCATCCAAATGTGTTTGAGATGATTGACACTTTGTGAAGTCTCCCTCTAAGCAAAAATCTCAGAGGCTAATGCATATAGACTTCCTTCTCTAAATCATAATGGAGAAAGGGAATTTTAATATTAAGATGGAATAGAGGCAAATCCATTTGAGTGGAAAAATGATCATGAAACTGATGAAAGAAATGCGAGCGACAGGTAAGAAAGTTTCAAAGAAATCCATACCATATGTTTGGGTGAATCCTTTGACAACATGATGAGTTTGATCTATTAAACTATTCCATCTAACTTGAAATTGATAGAGAAGACACATCAGTAGTGAAAATATATTTTTATTTGGGATAGGATAAGATCCAAGGTCCCATCCTCATGCAACATTGTAGTTTCATCAAGAATTTGAGACTTATAACTAGTGTTTTGAAGAGATCACTTTTTAGAATCTTAATAGAATCAATTTGATGGTAAATGATTTACCAATATCGACAATCTTGGATAGCTGATAGGTATGAAAATCTGGATGATGGAGTGTGCATGAACATATACCTTTTCAAAGAGCCAAGGAGTTTGATAGATCCTTAAAACCTATGATTATGTCAGGTCATATGCAAGTGGTGGACAAATGCCAGGAGCAACAAGTTTCATAGGAGGATGGGTTTTAGGTACATGATCCATTGGTTCATAAAGATCTACATCAACAAACTCAGATTGAGGTGGAGAGGATGACAAAGGAAAAATAAGTGACACATCTAGTCCATGAAATGTGACATCATCATAGACGTACATATGAAGGTTGCTTGCACTATATCAAAAATAACCTTTATTAAAGGTAGAACAGCCCAAGAAAACCATTTTGATAGAGAAGGGATCAAGTTTATTTATCTTTGGATCAAAGTTAAGAACAAAAGCAGTGCATCAAAAAGATGAACAAAGTAGTGCATAAAAAACACAAAGAGGAAGCTGAAAAGCCTTTTTCAGTGAGGAAAACAACCAAAACTAGGTGTCGTGTTCCATAGAGCATAAGGCAGTTGTCGATTGATAAGGTAGCATGTAGTGAGAACATGTTTCACACCAACAATACCTATGTAATTTAGTTTTAAAGATAAGAGTGCAAGAGACATCAAGCAAATGATGATTTTTACATTATGTAGCTACAATTACTTGTACAGTATGAGCATAAGAGCACCAATGGATGGTTATAGTGCTAGCTTAACATGAGGACAATAGACCTAAAACATATTCTAAAGCATTGTTGGTTAGAATATTTTGATGGATTTATCAAATTGTCTTGAGATCATTTATGGAGGGTCAGAAAAACATCAATCATCTCATCATGGGATTTCAATAAATTTAGGGTTTAGGGTTAGAAAAATATTCAACCAAGGTAATGAAATAAAAAATCCACTAGAATTAGTGGTTAAAAAAAGACCACAAATGTCATTATGAATCACATCAAAAACAACTTTAAAACATAAACTAGCTTTAGGAGGAAAAGAACTCCTATGATGCTTCTCATATTGACAAGAGTCACATGAAAGACTTTGTAGAATAATAAATAGGGTTTCAAGTTTTTCATCATTTCAGTAGTGGGGTGGATGTAGTTTGAGAGGTGTGCACACAAGATGGCAGGCGTAGGGAGTCCATCATGAAAGTAGTACAAATCATCATCTCTAGGTTCCAAACCAATCGTCTGAGAATCCTACATTACAAAATAATGGCTATTGAAGGTGATGTTTCAAGTAAAGGCATCGACTACTTTAGCAATTGGCATCAAGTTCAATGAAAAATTGGGAATATATTGGACATATTTAATTTTAAGATTAGGTGAGATGTTAACACTCTGACATTGTGTAATAGTTTTAATTAGACCCATCTACCTAGTGATAGATCACGTTGGAATATATGACTTAGTAAGGAGGAAGGACGCATTATATATGTTATAAGTTGGGTGGCCCTAGAATCAACAATCTAGTAAGAACTAGATGTTGACAGGAAGGCCCGACATTACCTTGGTTGGAGGCCAGATGCACCAAACATGTTGCAATCATTCACGTGGCTATGAAATCCTCATATACCATGGGTTGTTGAGAAGGCATATGAGAGGCTTTTAGAAGCTACTCATGTTTAGTTGACGATATAGTGATAGATAGGGTGTCTATCCCTTGGGAAACACGAGCATCACTAGTGCAATGATTGTACCTTTGGGGATGACTTTACTTCTTATATCACTTCTCAAGGTGTCCCAACTCATTGTAGAAAGTGCATTTGGGCCTCAGAGGGTGACCACTACCATGTCCATGAGCAAAGACTATAATATCTAATTATGAATCTAGTTGAGTGGGATACAAGAGCTTGACATTAGATTGTTGAAGAGAAGATAAGATATCTTCTAGAGTGAGAAGTTTTCGCCTACTAGGATGATGTTGTCAACTGGAGCATAGGCCAGATTGAGGAAATTGAGAAATTTTAATGGTGACTTGATTTGATCCTCAAAAATGATAGGTTGATAGTAATCAAGTTGTTGGGGAAGGCTAACAATAGAGTCATAATATTTGTTAAGGGTCTTGTCTCCCTAATTTTCAACAAAGAGTTTATCCCAAATTTTATAGAGGTCAATTAATTCCTTTTCTTTTGTCTAATGGCAACGAGAACCATTCCATAATTCTTTTATAATTTTGTGGGACATATATTTAGAGGCAACAAATCACTCCATATTGTTCTAAAGCCACTTTTACAGTTGGATATCTTCCCATTTCCATTCAGGGGTATCCTCAACAAGCTTCTATATGAACTTCACCTTGTCTCTAGATTCAAATATTGTTTGAATAGAATTCATCCAGAGCATGTTGTTCTTTCAGTTTAATTTGATAATGGATATAGGAGCACTATCATTATAAACAATGGTCTAAGGTGAATCATTGCCTTCAGAAACGATGAAAATTCAATCGCACTAGTAAAATATCGATGGAGATAGTCAATCTCAATTAACATGCACCTTGAGAGGAGAGAGATATGTAGACAAAAATATAGTTGAACACTATCATAAGAAGTAGGCACTATGATAGGAAAAATACAAATGATCTCTAACTGCTAATACAACTCACCCATGTATGTAGGGATAATATACATGGAGAAATGAAAACATAAGAGGCATGGATGATGTTTAAAACTTTTTAGAAAATGATCTCTATCATTCCTCGGTAAACGAGCCACCATCAGATCCAGTAGGTGATTTAGAAGGGGAGGACTACCATTCAAATTCCTATAGAGGTTTCTAAGGCACTGAGCACCCCAAAGAGGGAGAAGTAAACGTGTGCACCTCCTAAGGAGATGGTGACTTAGAAGGAGAGGACTACCATTCAAATTCTAGTGGGAAACGGGTGCACCTACTAAGGGGATGGTGACCTACAACTTCCCTTTCAAAAGGAACAGGTGCGATGGAGTAGAGAAACCCCAAAGAGGGAGAAGTAAAGGAGACAAACCATGACGGATCCAAGCATGGCCAGAACTAAGGTAGTGGTTGTGTGTTGTAGCACCTAATCAATGGCCAACAGTGGTTTGGTAGCATAATACAGTGTTACTACCAGCCGCATGGAATGCTGATGATAGAGAGCGAGAGGGGTGAGAGAGAGGCATGTGGGGAGAGCGGAGAAGAATAAGATAAGGGTGGAAATGCATAAGAGAGAGAGAGAGGGATTAGGTTGTTGATCCTCTTGAAACTCTAAGGGTTAGAGAATTTCTCTTGATACCATTTGAAGATAATTTCTTATTAGGTGCTAAAAGAGTTACATAGAGTTATAAATATAGACTTGTCTCAAGATATGAAGTTTCATATTCACAACATAACATAAACTAAACTAATACTAATGAAGTTAAGTAGAGTCAACCCATTAAGATATTATAAAGATTCAAACAAATATAAAATATCACCAACAAATTTAATGGAAAAGGTTCAAGTAAACACCACATATGATTTCTAGGCGTTAGACGAGCACTAGTTGGGGATGGATGACCTTAGGGTCGCTTGTGGGGCCTTAGTTGTTTGCTACAAGGAGTGGTTCAACTTTTTGGCATCTCCAAGCTATAAGTTAGACCAACTACCATATTAGTCAGTCGACCAACATGTTGATTGGACACTAGTAATAATGGTCCCATAACCAATGATTTGGCTTGAGTTTCGATCTTGATTTGGCTGTTATCAACTGACTAGTCATTAGGACGATTCGATGTTGTTGGATAAGCTGTTAGAGATAAGTTGGCCTTGATGGTCGGCTTGCTGGATTGAGAAGGGTTTAGTTAGGTGAATGGTTGTTGGTTGAATGAAAAAATGGCACATTAACAATTAATAACAATGAAACCATCTCTCTACCAATTACTCTTCATAGCCAGACTAGTTCAATGTTATGTCTAACAATTGGTCAGTCATCGTGGAATACGTATGACATACTAAAATAATGTATGGTGGTTAATTGTAAGTTAATTAAGCAACTATATTGGTATATAAGACTCAAATTGTACCTTGGACATTCTTAAACACTATCCGACTTCTTATATTATGGATTTAGAGCTTGATATGGTGATTTAAGGTGATCTTGGAGGGTTTTATTAAGCTCAAGTGACACTAGTTTCACACAATATCGAGTGATTGTTTTGGGTCCGATATTAGATTATTATTCTCTCTTCTCTCTTTTTTATTTGAACCCTTGTGGCCAAAATTCTCCATTAATCTATAGAGAAATCCTAATCTCAAACTCTAAACTATAATTGTTCCCCTTTCTGCCTAGTTGGAGATAGAAGAGCTAATTTTGTAGAGAAAATTTAACTTGAATAGACTAGGTGAAGTTGAATGAATCTTGCTTTTAGACCACTTATTGGATGTAGTCTAGTGGTTTTATCCAAAACTTATTGCTTGTAATATATAATTATAATGCTTTGTCTTGCATTTAAGATAAGGAACCATAATTATCTTATTTCTTATAAGGACTAAGAAATCATGGACTATCAGGATGAAATTAAAGAATCAACATTTTCTTAATGTTCCCATGGATGTAAATTCCATAAAAAACTAAATAATTTAGTTTAGATACAAATCACATGGAAATAATTTTTTTTCTTATTTAGGTACATTTTGAATAGTTTGTTCTAAGTTCTTTGAAGTTCATATGATGGTATTTCAAAAAGAAACGTGTACAAGTGATCAAACTCGTAGTTGAAATAGAGCTTTCCAACTGTACTAAATGTTGTACATAAAGTCAAACACATTCTGTTGTGCATTAGTACATTGAGAAGCATGGTGTTTCACATCACAAAACTAAGTCACACAATGCTAGCTTGCACACAATTCTTAACTTTCCAGGATGTATGGCCTATAGTTTATTAGGTCTTTAGCGGATGCACCAGTACAATTAAATTACCACATATAGAGCAATGTGTTAGCAACCTTAAAGGTACTTATTACCTAAGACTTACATAGTGGATAATTGAAAATTATCCTTATAGATATATCTTAGTAGGTGCAAACACTGCTAATCACCACACATGTAAAATATGTCAACCATTTTATTAGATTTACCAGTTAATAAGTTCATTATGCTTTTTATTTCGTGTTTAACTCGTTTTCATTTATTAATTTATTGTATTATTTTAATTCATGTATTTTTACTTTTAGTTTTTCTTAGCATAATTCTAGTTGTTGTTGGGTGTTCTACTACTCACCAAGGCTTTATGTTTGATGAGGATTGTGTTTTATTAGGATCTTAGCAGCATACACAAAATCCTAAGGAGAAACCATCTTGGGAAAACCCACATCAACAGTAGAGGCTCCTCAACATATGGGTCTTAGAAGATCTACGTTCATATTCATACTTATTAATTAGATTTTGGGATGTAACACTTAATGCTTTTAAGACTCCATTACATTTATGTCAATATAGTATTGTGAATGAAATACATGAAATGTTTTATAAGTATACTTCTTAATCATATAAATCTTGCAATATAATTTCATAGGTACTTTACTGGCGATGAATGAGGTTGGTTCACTCTCTACATATTTAAATTCATATAATATAGTCTTGTGTTTTATAGGGGAAAATATTAGCAGTGTTTTTCATAGTATTTGTATGAGCCAATTTGTGATTGTTGATTTTTCTTAAGGTAGGTTTTAGCATAGGGATGGTCTGACTCACTAAATGTGGTTAAGCATGATCTCAGGATTACATGTCATAATAGTAGTTCCTTGCTTGTTGTAGTGAGTTTTGTCACAATATCCTTAAGAAAATTCTCATGAAGGAAACAACATTGCTTCTAGTGACAACCCATGTCATCATGGTCAAGGCAGGGAAACGAATTCCCCAATAACCTCCCAACCCAGAGAATGATACCATTACCATGATCCGATATAACCACATGTCATGGTGTCCTTGTAAGAGACATAATCAATCTTTAGAGTGTGGGATGGAGAGCATCAACATCGATGACTCCATTGTTTACACGTAGCTTCTAGCCATAGCCCCGACTAAGTTCCTCTAGTAGCGGGGTGAGGTACAACGCAGAAAGCATAAAACATCATTCTCAATCCTAATTGTCATTGATTTTTGTTTGAAGTCAACTTAGGATAAATCTCCATTCATGGTAGAAGTGCATTCCCATCCTTTCACAATAAGGCAACTAAGTGGGCAAGTAGGGATATCATGCGAATAGTCTTATGTATTATGGTGATTGATTGGATACACATACCAACATGGTGTGGGTTTTGTTAATCTCCTGAACATGGATCACATTTGCAATGGAATTGTAAGTTATCCTAGCCCATTTACGTATACTTGCATACGTATAGGAAACATTATTGGTTTATATCCAATCTCAAATAGTGTACCATCAAACAATGTTCGCCCAAGGGGTATATTTCATGGATCAAGAAGAAACCACCGGGGAAGAATTCAGTCTGAATGCCAAAGACAACCAAATTTCCAGTCCAGCTCGCCGGATTTTCAGTGACGTGTGATCACGGTCAGAATATAAAAAGTATATCGCTCCATTTTGGGTATGAATACACGCCTAGGCTCTTAACTTTTAATTCATTCTATATGAAGTGCACGTCCAAGTCGTCTATATATCGAAAAAGCGGCGAGTGTGCTATAAATAGGACCACCAAGTACCTAGATTTCCTCAGCTCAACCTAGATTCCCCTCCTCCCTCGCCGTTAAGGCACCGGCTAACTTTTCACTTCACTGAAAGAGAGATAGATATCACCGGCAAAGAGGTATGCAAGCACTCTAAAGAGTAACGCTACATGCACCCGTCTACATCTCCGGGAGCCTACCGTTCCATTCTAAATGAATTTTTTTGCTCTTATTTATAGCAGACCCAAAACAATCACTCTAATGCACTCTAAAGCAAAACGGATTTCTCACAAGAAGAGGTTGCTCGAAAGTTAAAAAGAGAATAAAAAGAAGAGAGAGAAACTCGTTTTGCTCATAACTTTCCATTCTAAATGAATTTTTTTTTCAAAATAAAAATACCAGATTCCTAATGAAAAATATATTCTATCAAGACCAATGTTGACATACTTTGGAAAAAAAATATATTAGAAGTATATTAAGAGAGGAGAGAAGTATACAAAATTCCAATACGTTTTTGGATATTGAGTACTCAGATTGACCATTCAGGTACAATACTTATTGTCTCTTTATTTCTTCATATTTCATATTATATCATAAATTCATAATATCGTACATGTTATCATTTATATTAATTTTTTCATACATTCAAAATGTAACGTTTGACAATAGTCATATACAAGGATACTCAAGAAACCGTACGAGAAATAACAACAATACATAATTTGATGATCTTGTTATTATTAGAAGTACAGTACTAACAACCACATTTTGTATATAAAGTATCGTATTAGACATACAATACTAGAGGTACTGTACGAGACACAACAATAATACATGATTTGATGATCTTGTTGGTACAATAAGTACAGTACTAACAATCACATTTTGTAATATAAAGTATAGTACTAGACATACAGTACTAGAGGTACTTTACGAGACATACAATACATGATTTGGTGATCTTATTGGTACAAGAAGTACAGTACTAACAACCACATTTTGTAATACAAAGTATAGTACTAGACGTACAGTACTAGAGGTACTGTACAAGACATACAATAATAATTTGATGATCTTATTGATACAAGAAGTATAGTACTAACAATCACATTTTGTAATACAAAGTATAGTACTAGACGTACAATACTAGATGTACTGTACGAGACATACCAACAATACATGATTTGATGATCTTGTTGTTACTAGAAGTACAATACTAATAGCCACATTTTGTAATACAAAGTATAATATCAGACGTACAATACTAGAGGTACCGTACGAGACACAAGAACAATATATGATTTGATGATCTTGTTGGTATAAGAAGTACTATACTAACAACCACATTTTGTAATACAAAGTATTGCACTAGACGTACGGTACTAGAGGTACGTACGAGACATAACAATAATACATGATTTGATGATCTTGTTGGTACGATACGAGACATATCATGTATAAAAGATTGTCAATAACCACATACCGTATCTATATAAACTAATATTATTTTAAAATATGTCAACACTAGTCTTGTTGGAAAGTATTTTTAACAAAGATTATAATGCAATTTATTTTATTAAAAAATATGCTCCAAAGTGAAAGTTATGGACAAAAATATTTTTACTCTCTTCTACTTCTTTCATCATTTATTTCTTTAATAAATAAAACTAGACTAAAGTTGTGAATACAATCATTTTCTCTCTCTTTTATTTTTTTACTTTTAATGTTGTTGGTTGTACGAGACAAAATATACACTATGGACATGTGTTCAGAATATAGACTATTATGCCCAAAACACATATATTACATTTTCTCATATTATTATTTTTTTAAATATGTCAACATTGGTCTTATTGAAAAGTATTTTTTATTACGAATCTAGTGCTTTTTGTTTCATTAAAAAATTCATTGTGGCTTGAAAATTATGATCAATACAAGTTTTCACTTTGTTTCTACTTCCCTCATATTTAAAAATAAATAAAGTTGGTCCACATTGGACTTTACTGGAGCCCCAGCCGGGTGGGTGGCTGGGTGGACAGCGAGATAGTTACGGCTAGAATTACTCTTTCTTTTCGTTTGCTTCTTTTTTGGAGTCGCCGTCTAGCCAAAATTTGGCAGATTCTGACTTTTTCCAAATTGTATACTTCAACTATACACACGCCCCTTATTTCTTTCCTTACGTCAGGTGTATGTATGCAGTGGCGGAGCCACATACAGGCAAAGGTAGGCCTGTGCCCTACCTTAGTTTCTGAATTAGCATTAATTTACATTAACTAGATCGTATATTTACATAATAAATTCATTTTGTGCCCTACCTAATTACGATCTGTTTCTTTCCTTTGGACTAGTATATGAAGCAGTGCCCACCCTTCTCAGTTAAAAAGAGAATAAAAAGAAGAGAGAGAAACCCGTTTTGTTCATAACTTTCCATTCTAAATGAATTTTTTTTTCAAAATAAAAATACCAGATTCCTAATGAAAAATATATTCTATCAAGACCAATGTTGACATACTTTGGAAAAAAATATATATTAGAAGTATATTAAGAGAGGAGAGAAGTATAAAAAATTCCAATACGTTTTTGGATATTGAGTACTCAGATTGACCATTCAGGTACAATACTTATTGTCTCTTTATTTCTTCATATTTCATATTATATCATAAATTCATAATATCGTACATGTTATCATTTATATTAATTTTTGCATACATTCAAAATGTAACGTTTGACAATAGTCATATACAAGGATACTCAAGAAACCATACGAGAAATAACAACAATACATAATTTGATGATCTTGTTATTACTAGAAGTACAGTACTAACAACCACATTTTGTATATAAAGTATCGTATTAGACATACAATACTAGAGGTATTGTACGAGACACAACAATAATACATGATTTGATGATCTTGTTGGTACAATAAGTACAGTACTAACAACCACATTTTGTAATATAAAGTATAGTACTAGACATACAGTACTAGAGGTACTTTACGAGACATACAATACATGATTTGGTGATTTTATTGGTACAAATAGTACAGTACTAACAACCACATTTTGTAATACAAAGTATAGTACTAGACGTACAGTACTAGAGGTACTGTACAAGACATACAATAATAATTTGATGATCTTGTTGATACAAGAAGTATAGTACTAACAATCACATTTTGTAATACAAAGTATAGTACTAGACGTACAATACTAGATGTATTGTACGAGACATACCAACAATACAAGATTTGATGATCTTGTTGTTACTAGAAGTACAATACTAATAGCCACATTTTGTAATACAAAGTATAATATCAGACGTACAATACTAGAGGTACCGTACGAGACACAAGAACAATATATGATTTGATGATCTTGTTGGTATAAGAAGTACTATAGTAACAATCACATTTTGTAATACAAAGTATTGCACTAGACGTACGGTACTAGACGTACGTACGAGACATAACAATAATACATGAATTGATGATCTTGTTGGTACGATACGAGACATATCATGTATAAAAGATTGCCAATAACCACATACCGTATCTATATAAACTAATATTATTTTAAAATATGTCAACACTAGTCTTGTTGGAAAGTATTTTTAACAAGGATTATAATGCAATTTATTTTATTAAAAAATATGCTCTAAAGTGAAAGTTATGGACAAAAATATTTTTACTCTCTTCTACTTCTTTCATCATTTATTTCTTTAATAAATAAAACTAGACTAAAGTTGTGAATACAATCATTTTCTCTCTCTTTTATTTTTTTACTTTTAATGTTGTTGGTTGTACGAGACAAAATATACACTATGGACATGTGTTCAGAATATAGACTATTATGCCCAAAACACATGTATTACATTTTCTCATATTATTATTTTTCTAAATATGTCAACATTGGTCTTATTGAAAAGTATTTTTTATTACGAATCTAGTGCTTTTTGTTTCATTAAAAAATTCATTGTGGCTTGAAAATTATGATCAATACAAGTTTTCACTTTGTTTCTACTTCCCTCATATTTAAAAATAAATAAAGTTGGTCCACATTGGACTTTACTGGAGCCCCAGCCGGGTGGGTGGCCGGGTGGACAGCCAGACGGTTACGGCTAGAATTACTCTTTCTTTTCGTTTGCTTCTTTTTTAGAGTCGTCGTCTAGCCAAAATTTGGCAGATTCTGACTTTTTCCAAATTGTATACTTCAACTATACACACGTCCCTTATTTCTTTCCTTACATCAGGTGTATGTATGCAGTGGCGGAGCCACATACAGGCAAAGGTAGGCCTGTGCCCTACCTTAGTTTCTGAATTAGCATTAATTTACATTAACTAGATCGTATATTTACATAATAAACTCATTTTGTGCCCTACCTAATTACGATCTGTTTCTTTCCTTTGGACTAGTATATGAAGCAGTGCCCACCCTTCTCACATTTCCTGACTACGCCACTGCGTATGCATCATTGAACCGCTCAGCAAAGGAGGAAATTCTTAGGCAGGCAATTGGGCAAGGGTTGGTTACATGATTGCTGAAATCACTCCTTCCTTTGTCATAGTTTCGTCACAGTCTGATCAGCATGCACCTCCATCGTCTTATTGCTGTTCCTAACTAGACTAGCAAATCAGTGGCTTAGGAACTTACTAATCAATTTCCTATTCTCTCTTATGGTCTATAGTACATGGTTTAGAAACCACTCCTATCTAACTAAAATTGATCGAGAACTGATGTCAAGTGTAGGAAATTTTTACTTGGCTGGAAAATCAGTTATTGCCATTTATACATGAAGTTTGCTTGTCAAAGATACGACACATTTACTCTGAAAAAATTGAAATAAACTCCTCTCTTCTTAACTTATATAGCTAATCTGGATATTTGTACCACCCATCCACTTTGATTGAAACAAATAAATACCCATAGTCTCACTCACATATATGGCACCCATTTATTTCTATATGTGAGATTCTCTGTTGTGTGTTTATTGATAGCCCCATGATACAATATAAAATTGTAAACTTATATTCACTTTTTGAGAGGAGGGAAGTGAACTCAAGTCCTCAATCCTCTATTTTAGGTTGACCTCCTTGATACTCAATGCAACAACAAACCAATACATATTTTTGGCATGATAATGTTCTCTAATTTATCTAGCATTTATCTGTAATACAAACGTTTGTATGATCTACTTGGTTAGTTCGTCTTAAGTATCAAGAGACAATTATCTCTCTCTCTCTCTCTATATATATATATATATATATATATATATATATATATATATATATATAAACATTTTGATAGGATTTTTCAAAAATCTTGTTCGACGTGTTGACATTTTTCTCTAGTTGTTATAAGGATATAGATCTTATTATAAAATTAAGCTCTTGGTTTTGTAGGATGTTATCTGACCAAATGAACCCAAAAAAATATATTATAGTCAAGTTAGGGCTTATAGATATATGCCCGCAAATATATTGTTATTGGCCTGAGAGCTTATCCAAAAAGTGTGTATCCTAATAAATTCAAAATAAATTTTAGTCAACCCTAACTTCAATTATCAAGCTTACTTCTCATAAACTTGTATTGAGATATTGTGTGTGCATCATTGAAATATCCACTATAGAAACCACCAATTGAATTACTTGAACTCTCTATTATACTAGTTTAGTATCTACATACGATAGACAACATGTAAGGAGAAACACTTGATAGAGCAACTAAGCATGGAGCTAGCTAATTGTGAAGAAAAAAAAGAGAACCCATGACCATGGAGCCAAATAATTCATTGTAAGGACAAGAGAAGCAAGCAAGAGTTCAATCATTTTTGTATATCCTCAATGATACGGTCTCATGTCAATCCTGGCACGACTCCCTAGTCCCCACCCAATTTAATTGGTGTCCACCTATGACTGCACAAGCCATACAAACTAAAAGTGGCATATCATTGTACATTTACTCAAACCGTCAACAATGTATTTAACCTTGTTTAAACGTTTAAGTATATCATATTCATATTTTTCTCCTACCAAATTAAAAAGTTGGCCGAGTTCGCTTGCTGCCATCAGCTGGCCTTGCGGTTCCGTTCACATGCATTTCTCGGTCCACCTCTCCCTGTCAACTTTAGTAACGAATGTCAACTTATTTCATTGACTTGGGAAACTTAGACGCATCTCAGTATGCCGCTGTCATTTATTGTCATTATTAATCTTCTTGCTGTAGCCACAGCAGCAGCTGTTGTCGATGTACTCCCGCTGCATTTCACTATATAATGAGGTACTTCCGCAGAGTCCGAGGCATCAGAGACTCCATTCTTCGCATCGGAAGCCATGGCTCGCGAGCAGCTGGAGGTTCTGAACGCCCTCGATGTGGCGAAGACGCAGCTCTACCACTTCACAGCCATCATCATCGCCGGGATGGGCTTCTTCACCGACGCCTACGACCTGTTCTGTATCTCCCTAGTGACCAAGCTCCTTGGCCGCATCTACTACCATGTCCCAGGTTCTCCCGTCCCAGGGACGCTCCCACCCAACGTGGCCGCGGCCGTCAACGGCGTCGCCTTCTGCGGCACGTTGAGCGGCCAACTCTTCTTCGGATGGCTGGGGGACAAGATGGGTCGGAAGAAGGTGTACGGCATGACCCTCATGCTCATGGTCATCTGCTCCATCGCTTGCGGCCTCAGCTTCGGCCACACGGCGAAGAGTGTCATGGCCACGCTCTGCTTCTTCCGGTTCTGGCTCGGGTTCGGCATCGGAGGGGACTATCCTCTCTCCGCCACCATCATGTCCGAATACGCCAATAAGAAAACGCGAGGTGCGTTCATCGCCGCCGTGTTTGCCATGCAAGGTTTTGGGATTTTGGGAGGCGGGATCGTGACGCTCATCGTGTCGGCCGCATTCAAGGCCAAGTACAACGTCCCTAGCTACAGCGTTGACCCGGACGGCTCCACGGTGTCTCAGGCCGACTACGTGTGGCGGCTCATCTTCATGTTCGGGGCCGTCCCAGCGGCACTGACGTACTACTGGCGGATGAAGATGCCGGAGACTGCTCGGTACACGGCGCTTGTGGCGAAGAACGCCAAGCAGGCCGCGGCGGACATGTCCAAGGTCCTGCAAGTGGAGATCGAGGAGGAGCAGAGCAAGGTGGAGGCGCTGACGGACAGATCCAACAGCTTTGGGCTGTTCAGCCGGCAGTTCGCCAAGAGGCACGGGCTACACCTTCTGGGAACTACCACGACGTGGTTCTTGCTCGACATCGCCTTCTACTCCCAGAATCTCTTCCAGAAAGACATCTTCTCCGCTATCGGGTGGATCCCCAAAGCTCAGACCATGAACGCCATTGAGGAGGTCTTCCGGATTGCCAGGGCGCAAACCCTCATCGCTCTCTGCGGTACTGTCCCAGGGTACTGGTTCACCGTCGCGCTCATCGACCATATAGGCAGATTCACCATCCAAATTCTCGGGTTCCTCATGATGACGATCTTCATGCTGGCACTTGCCATCCCGTACGACCACTGGACGCACCACGACAACCGGATCGGGTTCGTCGTCATGTACGCCCTCACCTTCTTCTTCGCTAACTTCGGGCCCAACAGCACCACTTTCATCGTGCCTGCCGAGATCTTCCCGGCCAGGCTCCGCTCCACTTGCCACGGTATCTCCGCGGCTGCCGGCAAGGCCGGAGCTATCATCGGATCTTTCGGGTTCCTGTACGCGGCGCAGAACAAGGACCCGGCGAAGACGGACAGGGGTTACAAGCCCGGGATTGGTGTTAGGAACTCGCTCTTCGTGCTCGCTGGATGCAACCTGCTCGGTCTCCTATTCACCTTCCTCGTTCCGGAGTCCAAAGGGAAGTCACTCGAGGAGATGTCCGGGGAAAACGAGGAGGAAGAAGAAGGAGCTGCAGCTCCCGGCAATGTCGGCCTCACAGTGGTCCCCACCAACTTGCCCTGACGGACCGGAGTTCTAGTCGATGTCAACTTACAGTCCGTAACTGAGACTGTGACATAGCCACGACAACAACCACCCAACCAATGGCAAAGGACTGCAGGCTGTGCCGGCATGTGGCTACCAGCAGAAAGGCTTCATGCTCTACTTACTACGTAGGAAGGGTAGTATAGCACTTTGCTGTCTTCCAACCTACTTGGCTGGAAACATACTGCGTTTTCACTTATCTCTGTGTGTATTGTATATCTACATTTTTCTCAAATAAATGAATATCAGAATACTGCTTGATTTCTATTTTTTTTCTAAATAAATTAATATATATTATTTCTCTAGCCCTGTCCATGCAAGTTTCAAAATTATTTACATCCTCTCGGGAGAGAAGGATGTGGGATAGTGACAGGGAGGGACGTGAAAGAGGACCATCTTCATTTTTTAGAGAGATAAAACAGCAGACGAAAAAATGTAAGGAAAAAAGTATCCAGGAGAGAGAAGGAAAATAGCCAAAGGAGAAAATAAAATAACGTATGCAAGATAACACCTAGTTTACTAATAAAAATATATTATTATTATATTAAAAACGAACACTCAATTTAATGTATTTTTTCATATTATATCAATTGGCTAATGTGACTTTAACATATATGACGTGTAGCTTTATATTTTCATGTACTTTTAGAATGTTTTTCTATTATTTAGTCACAAAATGTGTGATCGCATGCAGAAATTGTGTTGCATTAATGTGTCTTGTTTGCGTATATATATTTGTTCTTAACATATTACATTTTTGTGTATATTGTAATAAGTAAAGTGTTACATATTCAAAATATATTGTTTCTTTGTGTTTCAACCTTATAATAATGTGTTTTTTGCTATATATTGATGAGTTTTTTCAACCTCCTCTTTTTTATCATTCTCTCTCATCCCTACCTCCCTCCTTCGTTTATCTCTCATTACAACCTTTCTCCTCTCTTTCACTCCCATCCCTACTTATTTCCTCCCTCTTCCCTCTCTTAATTTTTGTGTTCATGAGTGTTATAGTATGTTTTTGTCACATATTAATGTGTTATGTCGTCCCATATCTTCCTCCTCCATCTCTCATTTCCTTTCTCTTCCCATTGACTTCCCTCCTCCCTCATTCCTATTATCTCTTCTCACAACATCCCTTCTTCCTCTCTCAAATTTTTTTCTCTTCCCACTACTTCCCTCCTCCCTCCACCTATTTTCTCTTTATTATATCTTAGCTTGTAGCTAGATTATGCAGCACAAACCCTAGCAAGGAGCGAGGAGGTGGAGGCTACTGTGGAGAGATTGGTCTTCCTGCACCAGGCGTCATGGCCTTCTCCATCATTCCTGCTATCTCTTTGTTGTTGTCCCTTGCCATGAGCGAGTAGACACCTTGTGTTGGGGCAAGGGGACTAGCCCAGTCTCACATATTTTATCTTAGCTTGTATCTAAACTCGACAATATATTTACTAAATAAAGTATCATTTTGCTCAATGCCTTGCATTGCAAATTGACGACTTGTTTCACATACATGTTATAATCATGGATAAGCAGGTTGTTATGAGCGTGATTAGAACACCAGAATGATCTTATTGTCCCCCTGACTTGTCAACACGGGATAGTTAGGTGATTGGACTTTCATCTGCTACATGTCGAGGATGGTCAGTCGTAAGTAAGGGTGTTCAGTTGATATAGCTAAGGAAACTTGGGTGCTGAGGATTGTCAGTTGCAAGGGAGTTTATACCAGGTGATGACTTGTATCACGTGAGGGTGCAACAACTAAGCCTCAGTTTAGCAACGACTACTGGAGAGTTATATCTTGTTAGGATAATTATGCAGGTTTGGGTAGTGAAACCCCATGCCCTGGTGCTCTTTATTACTTGTTATTTACTTCTTTAATCTATGTTGCTTTTAGAAACAACTTAGTTTAATCAATCTTTCAACTACTCAGTGATGAATATTATAAGTTATTCTTTTGGGATTTTTCTTGATACGACATTTGGAACTGCATCAAAAATTGGTGCCATTGTCGGGGACAATATTAGTTAAATCCTTTTCTTTTGTTTATTTATTTTTCTTGATTAATATTGAAAATCCTCTAGAACATTATGCACCACTCATGATCATTCTGTCTCTTTTCAGGTACTTCTAGCCTATGTAAAGATCCAGAAGCCTTAACATAGGATTATTATTCGATCCTGAAATCAAGAAAAACTTTAGGAAACTTCATAAGAAGAAGTCCATGGCAGATATGGTGTCTATAGAAGCTTCTATTCAAGCATGCATTGATGTAGCTATTGCGGCCCAACGAACATTACTTGCCGCAGAAGCTAGAGAATAGGCGGAGGTTGAGTTTAAGACCAGCTTAGAAGCCACCCAAATCGTGGAGCATGAGAAAGAATTATGAGATTTCTCCATCCCTAAAGGCACTGACTTGACTCATCTAGTCCAACCTCTAGGTGACTTGATCGAGATTAGAGCCCAATGGGTCAACTTACATAAAATTCTACCTTCACAGGAAGGATCAGTGATGATTGTCAGGAACATCTTCTCAAATTCATCGATCTTTACTCGACGATGAAGCCATCAAGTGCCATCGATGACACCATACAAATGTAGCTCTTCAAATACTCTCTTATAGACAAAGCCAGAGCATGGTATAACACTCTTTGAGGAGACGTACTCAACACATGAGAGGCCTTAGAGAACAAGTTCTTAGAAAATTTCTACCCTCCTTCGATTACATACTCGATCTGAGGACAGATTACAAGATTCAATCAAGTATTTGAGGAATCCATGTATGAAGCATGGGAACGATTCAATGAACTCCTAAGAAAGTGCCCACACCGTGGCCTCCCCAAAAATCAGATCACTGAATTCTTCTATCAAGGGGTCTATGATGAGATGAAGAAGTTCCTCAATTCCTCCTCCAAGGGAAATTTTATGCGACAGAGTTTTGACAACACACTTAAGATAATCAACCTTGCGGTAGGGAATCAGACCCACTAGGTCAGACCCTTCGGTAAGGGTGTTCTTAAAGTGGTCATGGTAGAAGATCAGTCAGAACTCAAATCTATCTCTAAAGTGTTGAAATCTCTCTCCCTCCAGCATGATAATCTCAAGAAGTCCTTCAGTGCATATGAGAGAAAGAGCCAGACTCCCCAAGTACAAATCATTGCACCCTCGTGCGAATTTTGTCATGTGGTGGGTCACATCACAGTCCATTGCCAATAACTATACGTTGCATTCTACGAGCATCAAGCCAGAAAATAGTACATAGTTATGCAAGCCATAGACGTGAAGTAAATCCACAACATTCTAGGGAAAGATTACTATAACTAAAATGAAGCTCGAAGTCATCCTAGTTTCCAATATGGGAACCCCGTTTGAGCCGAAGGTCCAAGTTAGATCTCGACGCAACCCACCCAAGCTAGAGAACCAATAAGATATCATGTCCTGCACAACCAGGGAAATTTTAGGTTCACTTTTCTCAATTGGAATTACCAGCAATGGTAGTAATTTCAGAATCCAAATCAAGCCCCACCACTACAGATCAAAGCTGCACCGGCACAAGACACAGTGAAGACACTTCAAGAAATGATGGAATCATACCAAACTCAACTTGAGAATGCCATGGTGAATCAAAAGGCGTTGGAATCTCAAATCGCCTGATTCACAGCTAGTCAACAACCTCCAGTAAGAACAATTGTTGGCCAGCCAGAAAACAACCCTAAGCACCCAAAGCACCTAGAATAGTTGAATGTTGTAATGACTAGGTCAGGGAATGTATATACTACACCTCCTTCCTCTACTCTTTATGACAAAAGTGAGAGAACCCCAATCAAAGCTCCAAATTGCTCGATCAGCCATCTAGGGGTTAGATAACGGAACCTCCTTTGAGGCCAACACATTCCAACACTAGCGAGAATATGACAGACACGACTCCAACATTCAACTATGAATCTCCCACAACACTTGTGTACATGCCACGTGTACCATATGTAAGACGATCAAGAAGACCAAGCTCAGTGATCGATTCACTTAATTCAAGGATACCATGAAGAGAATCCATGGTAACATACTATTCCTAAATCTACTAATTTAAACACCAACCTGGTGTAGGTACCTTAAGACGATTTTGTCACGAAAGTGTTTTCTCCCAAGAAACCAAGTAGTGAAATTAACGCCAACAACCTCCAGTGCCATACAAGATTGTCGAACTCAAAAGAGAAGTGATCCAAGATCCATGTGGATAGATTGTTTTTTTTTGGAGATAACAAATGCCATAAGGGATTCAGTGACTTAGTCGCTAGCATATCCATTATGCCCTACACTCTATACCAACACCTAGGGTTCACAGATCTCTTACCCACAATAATGACCATTCAGTTTGCCGATGTATCTATCACAAAACCCCTAGGAATTATCAAAGACGTCCCGATGAAGCTAGGTCGTGCACCTACATACCATGTGATTTCATAGTCATGCATATCAAAGAAGACAATAGGTTCCCGCTCATTTTGGGAAAACCATTCCTTGACACTACACGAGATCTAGTGGACGTCGAGGCCAGAAAATTCATTCTACAACCAAGGAAGAAGACTATCGAATATAGGGTCCTTAAATATTTGAAGAGGGTGCATAATTCAATCATAGCCTTCTAGGTGGAAGGTAATCTAGAATTGCAACAAACACACATGCACAATGCCGATCAAGACAACAGGGTCCCACCCGCAGGCAAGCCATGCACATCATCTAACCATGATCAAGGACCCACATGTTTAAAGGAAAATGGTTTGGATACACTATCTGTATTGGTTTAATTTTAAAAATACTACTATCAGTCGAGCCCACAACGTCACACTGGGACACTAGCTGGGAGGCAACCCAACCCTTTTTTGCCATTCTATTTTTTTCCTTATTTTTATTCAATATTTTCTTTTGACAAACTTATTTCAAAAAAAAAGTGAGGAGAGAAGGAGAAGGAAGAGTACCAAATCTTTTACAAGCCTAATAAATGGATATCCTACGAGACAAGCAAGCCACATGATGAAATTCTCACATCTTTCCATAAATCCCTTGCTGCCTAGTCGCTCGACTGACGAAAGGAGATTTCACAATATTGTGAAACAATTTGAGAGGTGACGAGTGGGATACGTGGCTTGATGGGATCACTCCCTCTAGTTTCCATAAATAACTTTACTTCCTTCTTGAAAATAACATGTCCTTATCTTTTACGAGAAATATTTTTCCTTGGAAATAGTAGCCATTTTTATCTCACTCCAATTATCAATATTTACTGCCATATTTTTATGAGGACTTTCCAAGATATGATTGATGTGAAGACCCTATGCACTAGGGATAACATGTGCATGGTGTAATGATGTATCCCTATTTTAGGCCTTCATCTTGTGTCGTATTGCACTTTATGTACATCCAAACATGTTAGATTGCAATCATATTCCCCTAATTTGGAATTCAAAGTCAAATATGCTTATGTATCCTCTTGTATGTTTTTTAGGGCACTTATGCCTATTTTGATGTGAGGAAGGAGATGAAGGAGTCCTTTGGGACCTTGAGCTCAAGGAGCATCTCCCAATCTTCCCCGAGATATCCATGGATGCACAAGAATCAACCCAAACCAAGAAGAGACTAACTGAAGTTTTTTCAAGTTTAGAATCAGCAACAAGAAGCCTAGACGGACCGTGGGCATCCACCACGGTTGTGGGAATTAAAGCAAAGAATCAAAAGGATGTCAGTACTTTTGCACTAAAAGTACCATGGACATTGCCAACTAAAGACATCAAGGACGTGGCCACCCGCCACGGCCGTGGGAATTAATTGCTTAAGTTGGACAAGATCACAGTAACTTCATCCACTTTACACCTTATTGGCCACGGTCCTGGCTATCTGCCACGGTCGTGGCTATCTTCCAGGATCGTGGTGAGCTAAAGACAAAATGGCCTCTAAGGACACTACGAATGTGGCTCGATGCCAAGACCATGGCGAGCGAAAGACAAAATAGACTCCAAGGACACTACGACTGTGGCTCAACCTACCCAGCACAACCATGCCATATACTCTTCACCATAGTCGTGGCACCCTACTACGGTTGTGATGCCTCACTTAGCCAAATCTACCTAAAGACCTCCTTCACCACGACCATGTCCCCAACCCACAACCATGATGGAAGGAGGAGGGATCACCAACTTACTAAAATAAAAATTTGAAGAATTTTGCATCCATTCCAAACACACTCAAAGGTATGCTAGAATAGGTGCAAAATTTTCAAATTTCAATACATGGTATTCAAAACAACCAAAGTATAGCAGTGGAATAAAAATGATGACTATATTCAATTTTCACAAAAGATTACAAAAGTACATCATAATATCCCATAAGGGTTTACATGTATGATACAACATAAGGATCTAAGTAGAGGGAAATCTAAACCATAACAACTTTGTCTCCAAGCTTTAACTCCTTAAGCTAGTCCAAAACTTCATGCCTTATCATCCAAGTCATTCACCTAGGGTTGGAAGCATACCCCAACAAGAAGAGAAAATATATGACATCATCAAAGGCTAGTATGTGCATACTAAATAGGAAATTGAGCAATATATGGAATAAAGGACATCAAATATAAAAGGCTTCCCATAGAAAGGATAAGGACCACCCAAAGGGGTATCAAGAGAAAATGAATTGAAATCATATGATAACAAAAAATACTTGCCATTAATAAAACATAAAGATTGTTCCATACAAGCACATGTAAAGAATTAGGGAACACACCCCATATCATCAACCTGCATGCATGTGAGATAACATAGCCCTAGAACAATTTAAACACAAAGCTACCAAGTCTAATAAACTTGAAACCTAATAGAGAAAGGAATACTTCCAATCTCCCAAATATAAAAAACATGGGCCAAGAATCACACATCTTTCCCTGGGGTATGAGGTTCCTTTCCATCCCAAAAGAGCAGGAAATATCACATCTGCTCGGCAAGAGGTAACACATCTGCCATAAAAACCAATGCAATTACACTACTCTAGTACTACTGAATCACATAACATGTTAAATGTAGAGGCAAGTAGAAAGTATAGTCAGAATATATAAACTAGTCACCACATAAGTGGCCAACATATACATCCACTTCATAATTGGGCAAAAGACATCACATGCTATCTTTTAGAGTTCCATCATGAACAAAGCATAAGATAAGAGTTCAAAAGAATATCCATGATCACATGATCAATATAAAATAAGGTAGTTCACATGAATCATGATTTTCAAAAGAAAAGATATTGTGTATAGTCTAATGTCCATAGGACAAAGAGAATGAATAAGCATAGGTGAATCACTCAACATAATAGAATAGGGGATACATCATACCTCAACTACAGAGTCTAAATAGTCCAAGTCAGTCCTAGATCCAAGCCTATGCCTTTAAAGAACCTCTAGAAAACGTGGACATGTCCAATAAGTCAGGTTCCCAAGCTTAGAGAGTGTGGTTTCTCCAACAAAGCTCCTATCTCGAGCAAGAAGCACATTCTCCACTTTAGATGTGAAAAATCCTAACAAAAGAATATGGAGATGAGGTGTTTATGGGTTCTAGGTGGGATTTCACCATGGAAGGCCATGGTTTTGACCTAACGGAAGGTGGAAGGAAGATTAACAACATGAAAATAGGGAAGGAAAGTAGGATACTTACTAGTTTTGGTCAAAATTACCAAGGATGAGCTTAAGAAATCGTAAATAGAGAAATTTGGAACCCTAGGAGCATTCTTCACCAAGGTAGGCACCTCCTATTACCTTGGGACAAAACCTCTATGGAAAAATAGAGTAGGAATGATGATATAAGCTAGAGGAAATAAAGGAGAGAAAGCATTTTTGCATTGGGAGTTGGGAAGGGGTAGACATGGCTATTTAAAGAATGAGGTCAAGTATGAGGTGTTTATGAGACTTTCAATGTGTCATGTATAAGGGTGTCCACGGATATGCAAGCCTTTATGGATAAGGAAGAATTTAAGCATGAGGTGTCAAGTTACTTTCCATGTGTCCAATGCTAAGGGTGCCTATGGACATGTAAACCTTTATGGATAAGAAAGAGGTCAAGCTTGAGGTGTCCATGGAGCTTTCCATCTGTCCTTAGCCTAGGGATTTCATGGCCATGCAAGAGGACAGATCATAGAGGCTTCTTGAATATCAAATGTTAGTTTTTGGACAGTTATATGCCATCCCAACCGACCTCCAATCAAAGAAGTAACCCCATTGGTTGAAAGCTTCTAAAGATAAGCTCATTTATAAAGAGAGTAATCCCTAAAATGCCCTTGGAAAGAAACACCTTCAAACCAAGGTGCAACTAGGCGCCCTATGGTTCAAAAACACGATAATGGTAAGGGGATATATAAGTATTATAATGCATGTGACAATTTGCAAAGAAAACCTCCCAATTGGGTAAATTGGAGAAAAGTCCAACATGTACCTAAAATTGCATAACTTGCACAAACAACATCCAAATTTGGTGAAACTTCATCCACAAGTTATCTTTGATGTGTTGAATACAAATTTGACATTATTTAAATCTTTTGAAGTTATATAATCACATTATTTATTACTTGTGCCTTTGACTCATTTTCTCTCTCCTAAACTTATCCTAATATTTCAAGGTTGTCCAAATTAGATGAAATATGACATGTAGGATAATTTTGATATGTAGATTTCAAATTTGACATTTGTTTCCACTTTTGAGATTTATTTTTATGAGATATGTCATATGTCCCATTAACGACCCTTTATCTAAATTATTCATCCAATTAAGTTTCTTATCTTCATATTACCACTAAAATGAGTTATGTGGCATATTTTATGTATCCATTATAAACCTAAGATTAATGTTAGAACATTAGGTTACATTAAGGTGATATATACATGCATTAGCTCATTGGGGCTATACTAAACATCTATTTAGGTCTAATCTTCAACCTTGTTTAGATAAGTCCGAAATGTCAACTTCTAGGGTAGGGTCTGAGATCTAGTATGTTACAGCACACCACCCCTTAAAGGGATTTCGTCCTCGAAATCAAAACATCCACATATAAGAAAACAACTTATTCACTACCCCTTAAAGATTCATCTTATTAAGTCAAAACTATTCTTTAGGTACAAAAGGTTCAACTACACTTCCTTACATCCAACTACATAAGCATCATGCAAAAAAAAGAAACATAACTTGTAAAGACTAACTATGAACTACGGGTTAACTTGCTCTTATCCATCCTCAAACAAGTATTTACACTTGGGAGACTAGTTCCACATATTATGGTACCTTAAGATAAATCATATAGATGTATAAGGCTACTATTGCCTAAAAGCATGCTATTTTGAACAATTCATATCAGCTCAGGCTAGGCCGGTATCATATGGATTCAGGAGTCCTCGTAAACCAAGCTAGTGGTGCAGAAGAAAATCTTACTAGCCCCCAAACCCTGATCCTTTCTAGACACATTTGCTTTCAACTTCATGTCCTAGTAGCTACCTAAAGGCCAATCTAAACAACCTCAAGTTACCGTGGTTACTTATGCATATTTTAGTTGTCAGTATTTTAGGGATCTATTCATCATTATTCTAATATGAAACTATAGGATCCTAAATCAACTCGTCATCATTTATTGATTAACTCTAGGGAAAACATGTCACTTAAAGGTAAGGCAATGATTCTAACTATGGAGACAAAATTGAAATAGTCAGATTTTGACTACTATGGGATCTGATACCATGTTGTAAGGAGGCGGGACCACCACTCCCTGCTATTTTTTTTTTAAGAATTAACATCAATTCCAAACAAACTCAAAGGTATGTTGGAATAGGTATACATTTTCCAAATTTATTATAATGATATGCAAAAGACCAAAGTGTAGCAGTGGAATAAAAATAATGACTATATTCAATTTTCATAAAAGATTAAAAGTACATCATAATATCCCATAAGGGTTTACATGTATGATACAACATAAGGATCTAAGTAGAGGGAAATCTAAACCATAACAACTTTGTCTCCAAGCTTTAAATCCTTAAGCTAGTCAAAAACTTCATTCCTTATCATCCAAGTCCTTCACCTAGGGTTGGAAGCATACCCCAACAAGAAGAGAAAATAGATGACATCAACAAAGGCTGGTATGTGCATACTAAATAGGAAATTGAGCAATATATGGAATAAATGACATCAAATATAAAAGGCTTCCCATAGAAAGGATAAGGACCACCCAAAGGGGTATCAAGAGAAAAATAACTGAAATCATATGATAACAAAAGAATACTTGCCATTAATAAAACATAAAGATTGTTCCACACAAGAACATGTAAAGAATTAGGGTACACACCCCATATCATCAACCTCCATGCATGTGAGATAAACATAGCCCTAGAACAATATAAACATAAAGGCGGACAAGTCTCATAAACATGAAACATGATAGAGAAAGGAATGATGCCAATCTCCCAAATATATAAAACATGGGCCAAGAATCACAAATCTTTCCCAGGGTATGAGGTTCCTTTCCATCCCAAAAGAGCAGGAAATATCACATGTGCTCGGCAGGAAATAACACATCTGCCATAAAAACCAATGCAATTACACTACTCTAGTGCAACTGAATCACATAACATGTTAAATGTAGAGGCAAGTAGAAATATAGTCAGAATATATAAACTAGTCACCACATAAGTGGACAACATATACATCCACCTCATAAGTGGGCAAAAGACATCACATGTCATCTTTTAGAGTTCCATTATGAACCAAGCATTAGATAAGAGTTTAAAAGAATATCCATGATCACAGGATCAATATAAAATAAGCTAGTTCACATGAACCATGATTTTCAAAAGAAAATACATTATGTATAGGCTAATGTCCATAGGACAAAGAGAACAAATAAGCATAGGTGAATTGCTCAACATAGAAGAATAAGGGATACATCATACCTCAACTTGGGAGTCTAAACAGTCCAAGTCAGTCCTAGATCCAAGTCTAGGACTCCAAAGGAACCTCTAGGTAAGGTGGACATGTCCAATAAGTAAGGTTGCCAAGCTTAGAGATGTTGATTTCAACAACAAATCTCCTATCTCGAGCAAGAAGCACCATCTCCACTTTAGAGGTGAAAAATCCTAATAAAAGAACATCGAGATGAGGTGTTTATGGGTTCTAGGTGGGGTTTCACCATGAAAGGACATGGTTCTAAACTAGAGGAAGGTGGAAGGAATACTAAAAATATGAAAATAGGTAAGGAAAGGAGGATACTTACTAGTTTTGGTCAAAATCATCAAGGAGGAGCTTAAGAAATCCTAAATAGATAAATTTGGAACCCTAGGAGCATTCTTCACCAAGGTAGGAACCTCCTTTTACCTTGGGGCAGCACATTCATGGAAAAATAGAGTAGGAATGGTTCTATAATCTTGAGGAAATTCAGGAGAGAAAGCGTTTTTGAATTGGGAGTTGGGAAGGGGTAGATATGTCTATATAAAGAAAGAGGTCAAGTATGAGGTGTCTATGAGACTTTCCATATGTCATGTATAAGGGTGTCCATGGACATGCAAGCCTTAATGGATAAGGAAGAAGTCAAGCATGAGGTGTCAAGTTACTTTCCATGTGTCCAATACTAAGGGTGCCTATGTACATACAAACCTTTATGGATAAGGAAGAAGTCAAGCATGAGGTGTCCATGGAGCTTTCCATGTGTCCTCAGCCTAGGGATTTCATGGCCATGCAAGAGGACAGATCATAGAGGCTTCTTGCATAGAAAATGTCAGTTTATGGACACTTATAGGCCATCCCAACCGACCTCCAATCAAAGAAATCACCCCATTGGTTCATAGCTTCTAAAGATAAGCTCATTTATAAAGAAAGTAATCCCTAAAATGCCCTTGGAAAGAAACACCTTCAAACCAAGGTGCAACTAGGTGCCCTATGGTTCAAAAACTCGAGAATGGTAAGGGAATATATAAGGATTATAATGCATTTGACAATTTGCAAAGGAAACCTCCCAATTGGGTAAATTGTATAAAAGTCCAAAATGTACCTAAAATTGCATAACTTGCACAAACAACATCCAAATTTGGTGAAACTTCATCCACAAGTTATCTTTGATGTGTAGAATACAAATTTGACATTATTTATATATTTTAAATTTATATAATCACATTATTCATTACTTATGCCTTTTACTCATTTTCTCTCTCCTAAACTTATCCTAATATTTCAAGGTTGTCTAAATTAGATGAAATTTGACATGTAGACTAATTTTGATATGTAGATTTCAAATTTGAAGTTTGTTTCCACTTTTGAGACTTATTTTTATGAGATATGTCATATGTCCCATTAACGACCCATTATCTAAATTATTCATCCAATTAAGTTTCTTATCTTCATATTACCACCAAAATGAGTTATGTGGCATATTTTATGTATCCATTATAAACCTAAGATTAATGTTAGAACATTTGGTTACATTAAGGTGATATATACATGCATTAGCTCATTGGGGTTATACTAAACATATATTTAGGTCTAATGTTCAACCTTGTTTGGCTAAGTCCAAAATGTCAACTTCCAGGGTAGGGTCTGAGATCTAGTACGTTACAACAGACCACCCCTTAAAGAGATTTTGTCCTCAAAATCAAAACATCCACATATAAGAAAACAACTTATTAACCACCCCTTAATGGATTCATCTTATTAAGTCAAAACTATTCTTTAGGTACAAAAGGTTCAACTGCACTTCCTTACATCCAACTACATAAGCATCATAAAAAAAAACATAACTTGTAAAGACTAACTATGAACCATGGGTTAACTTGCTCTTATCCATACTCAAACAAGCCTTTACACCTGGGAGACTAGTTCAACATATTAGGGTCCCTAAAGAGAAATCATATAGATGTCTAATGCTACTATTGCCTAAAAGCATGCTATTTTGAACAATTTATATCAGCTCAGGCTTGGTCAGTATCATATGGATTAGGGAGTCCTCGTAAACCAAGCTAGTGGTGTGGAGGAAAATCTTGCCAACCCCTAAACCCTGATCCTTTCTAGACACCTTTTCTTTCTACTTCATGTCCTAGTAGCTGCCTAAAGGCCAAGCTAAACAACCTCAAGTTACTATGATTACTTATGCATATTTTAGCTGTAAGTATTTTAGGGATCTATTCATCATTATTCTAATGTGAAACTATATGATCCTAAATCAACCCTTCATCATTTATTGACTAACTCTAGGGAAAACATGTCACTTAAAGGTAAGGCAAGGATTCTAACTAGGGAGACACAATTGAAATAGTTAGATTCCGACTACTATGGGCTCTGATACCACACTATAAGGAGGCGGGACCACCACTTCCTACTAATTTTTTTTGAAGAATTAACATCCATTCCAAACACACTCAAAGGTATGTTGGAATAGGTATACATTTTCCAAATTTATTATAATGGTATGCAAAATACCAAAGGGTAGCAGCAGAATAAAAATAATGACTATATTCAATTTTCACAAAAGATTATAAAAGTACATCATATTATCCCATAAAGGTTTAGATGTATTATACAACATAAGGATCTAAGTAGAGGGAAATCTAAACCATAACAACTTTGTCTCCAAGCTTTAACTCCTTAAGCTAGTCTAAAACATCATGCCTTATCATCCAAGTCCTTCACCTAGGGTTGGCAGCATACCCCAACAAGAAGAAAAAATAGATGACATCAACAAAGGCTGGTATGTGCATACTAAATAGGAAATTGAGCAATATATGGTATAAAGGACATCAAATATAAAAGGCTTCCCATAAAAAGGATAAGGACCACCCAAAGGGGTATTGTAACATCCCTGACCTGGGTTATGGCCTAACCTGGAAGTTTTTCTTAAGTAAGTGATTTAAATACTTTTTTTAATCTTTTGAGAAGTAATTAAGACTCTCCTAGAGTTTAATTTTCAAGTTTGAGCTTATTTGTAAACTGTTTGTGCATTATATGATAGTTTGGGTGTAAAGTGCAATTTACCCAAGATGAGGGGTTATATTGAAAAATGCCACATATTAAATTCACGTCATGAGTTTTAGCATCATAAGAGAGAGAATGATGCTAAGGGACTTCTTGAGGAAAGCCTAAATTTCAAAGTGAATCTTGTTTGAATAGTGGTAGTGCCTTGTGCACCAATTTTGGTACAATTTGCAATTTACCCAATATGTAGGGTTGATATGCAAATTTATACTTCTAGAGTGAACCTACTCTGCCTTGTCATAATCTAGAGGAGAGAGATATATGGAGGAACCATGTTTGAATCATCTTTGAGTGGTAGCATTCTTGGTGATGAAAAGACCAAGAAAAGATGTATAGTCGAAGCCTTTATATGAGTTGTATCGAGTTGTAGACTTGATATGGGAGTGTCTATCGGCCAAGGATCCATATAGGAGGTCCCATATAAGTTTATCAACTCTTGTCCATTGACATGATGGGCTAAGAACCTTAAGGAGGTGATGTGTATCGGTTTGCAACTTTCCTTAGAAAAAGTGTATCAGTTTGTGAATAAAGTGATGTTGAGTTGAAATATCTTGCTCAACAAGATAACTAAGGGCCAAAATGTTATCCCTAGATTATCCTCAAGAGTTTTACATGTCAAAATAAATATGCATTCATGGACACGTGTCAACCATGCATGGACACGTGGCACCTAGTAGTGTAAAATGAAGACACCTCATATACACTCTTTTTCATGAACCACAACTACATATACCATTCCTTTCACCTACTATTGAAAATTTTCGAATCTTACCACCCTCTTTCTCTTATATATCATGCATAGGTGAAGGGGTATCGTGCATAGAGCCTTGATATCAGCCATAGCAAGGTGACATCGTCCATAGTGAAGTGATATCGACCATAGCAAGGTGATATCGGCCATAGTGAAGTGATATCAGCCATATCAAGGTGATATCAGCCATAGTGAAATGATATTGGCCACAAGTGAAGGGATATCGACCACAAGTGATGGGATATCATGCATGAGTAGTGAGGTATCATTCATGGTGGTAAGGATCAAGAAGGAGTTCATGACTTAACCCTAAGGTGAAGCCATGATCATCTCCAACCTTGGATTAAAGCATGGATCAAGGGTTGTGATCTTCCTTTTTTTTCTTTTTCACCAAATACTTATCTATGGTGATTTTGTGTATATAGAGGAGTTTTGAAGCTCATATTTGACCTTGGGAACGTGAAGCTTTGGAGCTTGGAGCTTTAAAAGTTGTTCTTGAGGCGGGTTATATAACTTGAACCCAATTATGTTATTTATTCACCATCAATCTATCTATACTTGATGATCTACTTTCAATTTCGAGATTTCTTGTACAATTGATGAATCCATGAGTTCTATTAGTGACATAGGAATGTTTTCCATGAACTAGAATAGTAATAATAAAGGTCTTGAGCGTGATGATGATAACATCATCGTGGCTCAACCCGATATTGGGTTGAAGTACCTCTAACCCGATATGACAAACCCTAGATTATGAGTAAGCCGATATGGTGATGTGAACACACCACTAGCACGATATAGTGATGATTTTACACTTAATGGATGATATGAGTGACACATACACACACACCTTATGCATGATATGGTGTCAAGTATATACCTCTAAACTGATATGGTGTTGAAACCCAACATGGTAGTATGAAACCTGATATACATTGGAACCCCAAAACCTTATTGGTTTGTACATTTAATTTGGTCTAGGCTAACTTGTTAACTAGCCTATCCCTTATCATATGGTGAAGGGTAGGCCAATACCATGAAGGTTTGAAGATATATGAGCATAACAGTCTAACACGATATGCAAACCCTAATATTGAGGAACCCAATATGGAAGCACGATATGGTGTTAAGGATACACCTCAAGCATGATATAGAAGCATGATATGGTGATGAGGATACACCTCAAGCATGATATGGAAGCCTGATATGGTGGAAGCACCTCAATCCAATATACTTGATTGAGTAACACATGAAGTGTGTTATGTCAAATCATACATTAATATGTATAGAGTCCAATGCATTTGGATAATTGTGGGCCAATGTACCTTGAGAGAAGGATTGAGCCAATTTAATAAAGTACGATGTAATAATTATCCTAGAAAGGATGAGAGACAAACTTATACTATGTGTGTTAATCATTCTATGAGCATACATTGATACCCCTATATGTGTAAAGCTATGCATTGGGGTTTTGATTCTTAATAAAATGAATTAGGATTTGATTCTTGATAATATGATATTGAAACCCTAATCAGTTAAACAGGGGAAACCCTAACCCTAATGAAGGGTGATGATATGATTTGAAACCCTAATCGGTTTAAGGGTGATGATATGATTTGAAACCCTAATCGCTTAAATAAGGGAAACTCTAACCCTAATGAAGGGTGATGATATGATTTGAAACCCTAATCGGTAAGGAAAGGGAAACCCTAACCCTAATAATGGAAAGGTTGTATTTCTCTTATATTGCATAGTGATTCATGGTGATGATATGCATTTGATATTGCTGTTATCATGAAATACTAACCATGCAGGTATCATGAGATGATGAGCATAGCCAGGTATGAGCTATGATGTTTCATATGATACAGATCTAAATGGGCCTTGAGAGCCATGTGAAATAATTGTTCAACAAGTATTATGTATACTTAGGTCCGAGGACCTAGAGGTAATAGTTACCTGATAAGTGGTAACGGTGCTCAGTGATGAACTAAGAGTTTGAATACCCAAATCTAGCAATGATGATGATGATAATGCTAAGGGATTATAATTCCCAGTAATGTGATAATGGATTGAGATCATGAGTGTTATATGTGTTCCAAAGATCATGAATGTACTTGATAAATGTGTTACACCTCTCTTTGTGACATCTGTTATAATTCTTGCTTGTAAATTGTTTGATGCTAAAAGATATTGTAATACATCTAATTAATCAAGTGAAATCTTATCATGTAGTTTCCCTGACCATAGATCCATTCAGTGTTAGAATTTGTTGAATGGTGAAACAAGTTTAACTCGACATACATATTGTTGAATATGTAATATTCTTCAATCTAGGGTTGCTTAGTGAACTCCCCAAATAAATTGGGAAAGCTTAGTGACCATCCCGATGAAAATAAACTGAGAAAGCTCAGTGACCATCCCGAAGAGAGTGCATGCTACGACTGTAACTCTATAGCAAAGATGCCGGTATACCCTAGTAAGCTAATTGCAGTTGACACAAGATGTCCTGCTAGTAGTCTCATACTGACTGAGATGGGTGAGGTCTTAGAAGCTAGCTCTTCCATTGACCTTGTATGATACCGATGCTTTACGCAACCGTGGTCGGTTGGAGCATGAATGGTACAACTCATTTCCTCTGGGAATAAGTGTGATTGTGAACATGTAATCACCCGTGTAGCGTATTTGCTTAAGGAATGAATACATACACATTGATTGATGCTTCATTACTTTTATACAACTTAAAGTTGATAGATGCCATACATGTTTTTCATATTCCTTATAAAGAAAATAGATGATCTATAGCTCTGTTATGGATAGTTGCACTACTTAACATTGCTATTTCCTTTCACTACAATTAAATAATGATTAAACATGCTTATTTACATAAAAGATCCTCTGCTTAATTTTATATTGTTTACCTATCATAATAATATTATTGGCAGAGAGTTATATCTCTCACTGGGACTTGTGTCTCACCATATGGGTTCCACAATTTTTAGGTGGACGTACACGAGGAGGTAGAGACCGTACTAAAGAGGAAGGACAACAACAACAAGAACAACAGTAACAACTCAGGTTGAGTGTACTATCTGTTGTGTCTTGTAGATAGAAGTCCTATATGTCGTCTCTATATTCCCAGGTCCTTGGGAGTTAGTACGTGTTGGTTTTATGAATGATCTCAGATTTTGGCTTGATTGCCCCGAGGTTTTATGTTGCTTATGTATGGGTTTTGGCAAAGCAATTGGTATATGTTATCCTCGAGATGAGATGGTACAATGTGAACCATGATGTATATAAAGTTTTGGTTCTTTCTTTAAGAGTTTCCTGGAAATGGATATCTTTATAAAACAATTTTAATTTTTAGTGATTTCTGTTAATCTACTGCTTATGGTTATTCCGTGTTATTACTGGTGGCAATTTGGCTGTCGGTTTGATGGCAGGTCATCATAGAGTTTTGGTATCAGAGCCTAAGGTTCGCTGAGTCTATAGAGACATAGGATTAAGGTTGTGAGTTTGTTCTAGTGTCCTCTAGTTTATCTTATAGTGACTTCTGCTCATATAGGAGAAGAAGTAAAGATAAAAGATGGCTGGAGCACATGCAGAACATGCTGCTGAGAGTAGTGTTGCTACACCAGGAGGAGGTGCAAGGGATCAGGCTAGAGAGGAATCAGTGCTTGAGAGTCCCCAGCTTGATCAAACTATGCTAGAAAACCCAGCCTTTCATGCTCTATTGGGGTAGTTCATGACCACAATGATGCATATGGCAGATCGGATGCCAACACCAGCACCTAGGGCACCAGTTCCCAATGAAGGACATGGATCTGGTAAAACCTTTGAGCGGTTACGCTGGGTAGGAGCCATCAAATATGCCGGTACAGTTGACCCAACAGATGTGGATTCATGGCTCATTGAGCTGGAGAAAGCCTTTAGAATCCTTAGCATTCTAGAGACTGATAAAGTTAGGCATGTTGTGTACGTTTTGAAAGGAAGCACTGGCCATTGGTGAGCCATTGAAGAAGAGAAAAGACCTAGTGTTGAGGTCGGATGGAAGGAATTCTGACGTGAGTTTGTCAGTAGATACTTTCCCAAGACTTATGTAGATGAGAAAATCTCACAGTTTGAGCTGATTAGACAAGGACCGATGAAGATTAGTGAGTATGAAGCTAAGTTTATGGAGCTTTTGTAGTTTTATCAACACATGGCTACTACGGTTGAGGAGAGGATGCGGAGTTTTGAGAAGGGTTTGAACGCTGAGTTAACCACACCTGTATCCACTCTAGAGAATAGAGAGAGATTTGCCACCTTTGTAGAGTCAGTTAGGTGGATAGAGAGTTTTGTGACTGAGAAACATGAGGTGAATAGTAGGAAAGTACCTTGCCAAATTCCAGGGACAAAGGTCTGGAAGTTTCAAGAAATTGTGGTTTCCTGCACCAGTTGCACCACAGAGATTCAGTGTTCAGACGCAGTGGACATAAAGCAAGGGTAGAGGTCGTAGTTTTCTACCAGGTGGAACCCATAGCATAATATCGATGTCAGTAATAGGACCATCGAGACCACAATAGGACAGAGTCTGCTACAAGTGTAGGCAAATAGGGCATATGATAAAGGATTGTCCAGTTAGGGACATGGAGGTAACCCAACCACCAAGGCAGAGTCAATAAGGCTCACAGAGGCAACATTTTAGCAATGGCACATGAGGATGGAGTCGTCACAACAGGAAATGACAAGATTCTATGCTATGAATTAGCCGACGGCAGTAGTCAATCCACAAGTCATGACAGTCAGATGGAATTGTTTCATTCTAATATATCTTCATCCTGCTTCATATATGTTTTAATTGATCCGGGTGCTATGCATTCATTTATCACTCGAGAAGTGATTCATGACTACAATATGACTGTCAGTCATAGAACAATTAATCTGTTATTAGAAACTCCATTAGTCAGAACTGCGGTGTTGCATGAGGTATGTTCTCCCTATGTTCTTTCCTTTTTAGAACACAACATTTAGGTGGATCTTATACCACTTGAGATGCACGGGTCTGATGTAAGGATGGATACCTTAGAAAAATATAAGGTTGTCTTGGATTGTGGTTATAAGCAAGATATGTTCATAGATAGTGATAAGACATGGGTTTTTCAGGGGGACAGAAAGATTCTTCCAACCTGTCTAGTGTCAAAAATGGTAGGTGAAATACTGATGTGACAAGGATGTGAAGCATTCTTGGCACATGTGGTAGACACCAAAGCAGAGAGTCATAGTCTTCCCAAAGTTCTTGTTATTAGGGAATTCAAGGATGTGTTTCCTAAAGAATTTCCAAATATTCCTCTACCTCGAGAGATTGATTTCAAGTTTAATCTAATTTCAGGTACACAACCAATAACACAAACACCTTATAGGATGGTGTCTACTAAGATGGCAGAACTCAAGAAATAGTACAGGAGTTTCTTGAGAAAGGTTTCATTCTACCGATCACTTCGCCATGGGGTGCTCCAGTTCTTTTTGTTAAACAGAAGGATGGGTCTATGAGATTATGCATAGACTACAAACAACTTAACAAGGTGACTATAAAGAACAAATATCCTCTACCAAGGATAGGTGATCTATTTGACCAGTTGCGTGGTGCAACATTGTTCTCTAAGATAGATCTAAGGTCAAGATATCATCAGTTACATATCAAGGAGGATGACATACCTAAGTCAGCCTTTAGGATAAGTTATGGTCATTATAAGTTTGTATTTATGTTTTTTGGACTAACTAATGCACCAACTGCATTCATGGAGCTGATGAATAGAACCTTCCATCCATTCCTTGATCAGTTCGTAGTGGTCTTCATAGACGACATCCTGATATACAATAGAGATGGTCAACAACATGAACAACACCTTCGTCAAGCCTTAACTTTGTTGGGACAAAACGAGCTATATGCTATGTATAGCAAGTGTGAGTTCTGGTTGTCAGAAGTGTCTTTCCTAGGACATGTTATATCTGCTTTAGGTAGTCGTGCTGATCCTAAGAAAGTGGAGTCTGTTGTATAGTGGGAACAGCCCAAGACACCAATTGAGATTCGTAGTTTCCTAGGTCTGGCAGGTTAATACATAAGGTTTATTAAAGACTTTAGTTTTGTAGCATTACCCCTAACTAGGTTGACCAGGAAGGAGGTTCCTTTTGTCTGGAATGACAAGTGTTAGCATTCTTTCCAGTGGTTAAAAGAAAGGTTGACTAGTGCACATGTGTTGGTTTTACCTGAGCAGGGAAAGGGATACATTGTTTTCTGTGATGCCTCTAGGAATGGTCTAGGATGTGTGCTGATGTAGAGTGATCATGTAGTTTCTTTTGCTTCTTGATAGATTAAGAAACACGAGGAGAACTATCCAATGCATGATCTAGAATTAGTTGTAGTGGTCCACTCGTTGAATATTTGGAGACATTATCTCTATGGAGAAACATGTAAGATCTTCACAGACCATAAAAACTTAAAGTACATCTTCTCACAGTACGAGTTGAACATGAGACAACGCCGCTGGATGGAATTAATCAAGGACTACGATTGTACAATTGATTATCATCCAGAGAAAGCTAATGTAGTGGCAGATGCATTGAGTAGAAAATCTTCATCTCCACCCACAAATAAAGCACAGTTGAACTCATTAATATGCTTTAAATGGGACATGTTTCTCTCTTTGAGACAAGTGAATGTACAACTAAAAGTATCCTTGTTAGCCGGATTGTTGGTCGAGATGCATGTGAAACCTACTTTGAGACAATAGATTAAAGAGGCACAACATCCTGATAGTGTGATTCAGCAGATCAAGTCAGAGTACGGTAGTGAGAAACGGGATGGTTTCCATGAATTAGAAGATGAGGTAGTCTGTTACCATGGTAGGATGGTATTACTTGATGCCAATGACTTAAGAAAGATAGTAATGGCCGAAGCTCATTCATCCATGTATGCAATTCATCCAGGGAGTACTAAAATGTATCATAACTTAAAAGATATGTATTGGTGGCCTGGTTTGAAGAAGGATGTAATTGAGTTTTTTATGTGGTGTCCAGTGTGTTAGTAAGTTAAAGAAGAACACCAGAAGCCTGCAGGAACATTGCAACCCTTACCTATACCGCAGTGGAAATGGGATCACGTGACAATGGACTTTGTGGTTGGTCTGCCCAGAACAGGCAAAAGTCATGATTCCATATGGGTGATAGTTGATAGGTTGACTAGGACAACACATTTTCTTCCTATTAAAACAATCTATATTGTTGAAAAAATTGCACAGATCTACATAGATGAGATAGTTCAGTTACATGGAGTTCTAGCTACAATTGTGCCTGATAGAGGCCCCTAGTTTACAAGTCATTTTTGGGAACGACTACGTAAAGCCTTGGGTACACGGTTAAAGTTTAGCATAACTTTTCACCCTCAGACAGATGGAAAATCTAAAAGGACTATACAGACTTTGGAGGACTTGCTTAAGGCTTGTATTCTTCAGTTTGTAGGAAGTTAGGACTTACACTTGAGCTTAATAGAGTTTGCCTACAATAATAGCTATCAGACTAGTATTGATATGGAATCATATGAAGCATTATATGGTAGACATTATAGATCTCTGTTATGCTGGTATGAGACAGGAGAATACCGACTTCTGGGTCCTGAATTAGTGCAACAAACAATTGAAAAGATTAAAGTAATACAATAATAGTTGAAGGCTGCACAGGATAGACAGAAGCCTTATGCTGATAAATGTCGTAGACCTTTAGAATTCCAAGTTGGACATAGAGTGTATCTCAAGGTCTCTCCTTGGAAGGGTGTTCTTAGATTTGGGAAAAAGGGTAAGTTAGCTCCTAGATTTATGGGACCTTATCCAGTGATAACACAGACTGGAAAGGTAGCCTATAGGTTGGAATTGCCACCTGAGCTACATAGACTACACACAGTGTTTCATGTATCTCTGCTGATAAATTGTCATCCCAATACAGAGTTGGTGTTGCAACTTATAGAGGTAGAATTGAATGAAGATATATCCTATGTGGAAGTTCCAATGATGATTCTTGATAGAAGAATCAAGAAGTTGAAAAAGAAAGACATAGTTCTTATTAAAGTTCTATGGCATCACCGTTGTGTTGAATAATCTACATGGGAGTTGGAGGAAGAAATGAGGAGGAAGTACCATTCTCTTTTCTCTTGAGATTTTGGGGATGAAATCCTTTTAGGGGTTGATAATTGTAACATCCCTGACCTGGGTAATGGCCTAACCTGGAAGTTTTGCTAAAGTAAGTTATTTACAAACTTTTTTTAATCTTTTGAAAAGTAATTAAGACTCTCCTAGAGTTTAATTTTCAAGTTTGAGCTTATTTGCAAACTGTTAGTGCATTATATGATAGTTTGGGTGTAAAGTGCAATTTACCTAAGATGAGGGGTTATATTGCAAAATGCCACATGTTGAACGTACCTAATGAGTTTTATCATCATAATAGAGATAATAATGCCAAGAGGTAGCTTGTGGAAAGCCTAAATTTTAAAATTGAAAATTGTTTGAACAATGCTAGTGCATTGTGCACCAATTTTGGTACAATTTGCAATTTACCCAATATGTAGGGTTGATATGCAAATTACCACTTATAGAGTGTCCCTACTTTCTCTTGGAATCATCTAGAGGAGATAGAGAGAAGTAGGCAACATTTTTTAATCATCTTTGAGTGGTAGCATTCTTGGTGATGAAAAGACCAAGAAAAGATGTATAGTTGAAGCCTTTATATGAGTTGTATCGAGTTGTAGACTTGATATGGGAGTGTCTATCGGCCAATGAGCCATAGAGGAGGTCCCCTATAAGTTTATAAACTCTTTGCCATTCCCATGATGGGCTAAGAACTTCAAGGAGGTGATGTGTATCAGTTTGCAACTTTCCTTAGAAAAAGTGTATCAGTATGTAAATAAAGTGATGTTGAGTTGAAATATCTTGCTCAACATGATAACCAAGGGCCAAAATATTATCCCTAGATTATCCTCAAGATTTTTGCATGTCAAGATAAATATTCATGCATGGACACATGTCAACCATGCATGGACACGTGGCACCTAGTAGTGTAAAATGAAGACACCTCTTATACACTCTTTTTCATGAACCACAACTATATATACCGTTCCTTTCACCTACTATGGAAAGTTTTCGAATCTTACCACCCTCTTTGTCTTAGGTATCATGCATAGGTGAAGGGGTATCATTCATAGAGCCTTGATATTGGCCATATCAAGGTGATATCGACCATAGTGAAGTGATATTGACCATAGCAAGGTGATATCGACCATAGTGAAGTGATATCGGCCATAGCAAGGTGATATCGGCCATAGTGAAGTGATATCGGACACAAGTGAAGGGATATCAGCCCAATGCGAGGGGATATCATGCATGAGCAGTAAGGTATCATGCATGGTGCTAAGGATCAAGAAGGAGTTCAAATCTTTACCCTAAGTTGAAGCCATGATCATCTTCAACCTTGGATTAAAGCATGGATCTAGGGTTGTGATCTTCCTTTCTTTTCTTCACCAAATACATATCCATGGTGATTATTTGTATATAGAGGAGTTGTGAATTTCATATTCAACCTTGGGAACATGAAGCTTTGGATCTTGGAGCTTGGAGCTTTTAAAGTTGTTCTTGAGGTGGGTTATATAACTTGAACCCAATTATGTTATTATTCACCATCAATCTTGCTATACTTGATGATCTACTTTCATTTTCAATTTTTCTTATACAATTGATGAATCCATGAGTTCTATTAGTGACATAGGACTGTTATCCATGAACTAGAATAGTAAGAACGAAGGTCTTGAGCTTGATGATGATGACATCATCATGGCTCAACCCGATATTGGGTTGAAGTACCTCTAACCCGATATGACAAACCCTAGATTAAGAGTAACCCGATATGGTGATGTGAAAACACCACTAGAACGATATAGTGATGAGTTTACACTTCATGGGATGATATGAGTGACACATACACACACCTTATGCATGGTATGGTATCAAGTATATACCTCTAACCCGATATGGTGTTGAAACCCAAGATGGTAGTGTGAAACCCGATATACATTGGAACCCCAAACCCTTATTGGTTTGTACACTTGATTTGGCCTATACTAGCTTGTTAACTAGCCTGTCACTTATCATATGGTGAAGGGTAGGCTGATATGGTGAAGGTTTGAAGAGAAATGAGCATAAGGGTCTAACTCGATATGCAAACCCTAATGTTGAGCAACCCAATATGGAAGCATGATATGGTGTTGAGGATACACCTCAAGCATGATATGGTGATGAGGATACACCTCAAGCACGATATGGAAGCCTGATATGGTGGAATCAACTCAATCCAATATACTTGATTGAGTAACACATGAAGTGTGTTATGACAAATGATACATTAAGATGTACAAAGTTCAATGCATTTTGATAATTGTGGGCCAATGTACCTTGAGAGAAGGATTGAACCAATTTAATAAAGTACGATGTAATAATTATCCTAGAAAGGATGAGAGAGAAACTTATACTCTGTGTGTTAATCATTCTATGAGCATACATCGATACCCATATATGTGTAAAGCTATGCATTGGGGTTTTAATTCTTAATAAAATGAATTAGGGTTTGATTCTTGATAATATGATCTTGAAACCCTAATTGGCTAAATAGGGGAAACCCTAACCCTAATGAAGGGTGATGATATGATTTGAAACTCTAATCAGTTGAAGGGTGATGATATGATTTGAAACCCTAATCGGTTAAATAAGGGAAACCCTAACCATAATGAAGGGTGATGATATGATTTGTAACCCTAATCGGTAAGGAGGGGAAACCCTAACCCTAATAATGGAAAGGTTGTATTTCTCTTATATTGCATAGTGATGCATGGTGATGATATGCATTTGATATTGTTGTTATCATGAAATACTAACCATGTAGGTATCATGAGATGATGAGCATAGCCAGGTTTGAGATATGATGCTTCATAAGATACAGATCTAAATGGGCCTTGAGAGCCATGTGAAATAATTGTTCGACAAGTATTATGTATACCTGGGTCTGAGGACCTAGAGGTAATAGTTACCTGATAAGTGGTAATAGTGCTCAATGATGAACTAAGGGTTTGAATACCCAGATCTAGCAATCATGATGATGATAATGCTAAGGGATGATAATTCCCAGTAATGTGATAAGGGATTGAGATCCTGAGTGTTATATGTGTTCTAAAGATCATGAAAGTACTTGATAAAAGTGTTACACCTTTTTTTTGTAACATATGTTAAAATTCTTGCTTGTAACTTGTTTGGTACTAAAAGATACTGTAATACATCTAATTAATCAAGTGAAATCTTATCATGTAGTTGGCTTGACCATAGATCCATTCAGTGTTAGAATTTGTTGAACGGTGAAACGAGTTTAACTCAACATACATATTGTTAAATATGTAATCTTCTTCATTTTGAGGTTTCTCAGTGAACTCTGTGAATAAATAGGGAAAGCTTAGTGACCATCCCGATGAAAATAAATCAGGAAAGCTCAGTGACCATCCCCAAGAGAGTGCATGCTACAGCTATAACTCTATAGTGAATATACCAGTATAACCTGGTAAGTTAATTGTAGTTGACACAAGATGTCCTACTAGTAGTCTCGTACTGACCGATACGATTGAGGTCTTGGAAGCCGACTCTTCCATTGACCTTGTATGGTACTGATGCTTTACATAACCGTGGTCAGTTGGATCATGAGTGGTATTCCTCATCTCCTCTGGGCATAAGTGTTATTGTGAACATGTAATCAGTCGTGTGGCGTATTTGATTAAGGAATGAATACATAAACATTAGTTGATGCTTCATTAGTTTTATACATCTTAAAGTTGATAGATCTCATACATGTTCTTCAAATTCCTTATAAAGCAAACAAATGATCTATAGCTCTATTATGGATAGTTGCACTACTTAACATTGCTATTGCCTTTCAATGCAATTAAACAATGATTAAATATGCTTATTTACATAAAAGATCCTCTTTTTAGTTTTATATTGTTTACCTGTCATAATAATATGGTTGGAGGAGAGTTATATCTCTTACTGGGACTTGTGTCTCACCCCGTGGGTTCCACAATTTTTAGGTGGACGTGCACGAGGAGGTAGAGACAATAATGTAGAGAAAGGACAATAACACCGGGAACAATAGTAACATCTTAGGTTGAGTGTACTGTCTGTTGTGTCTTGTAGATAGAAGTCCTATATGTCGTCTCTGTACTCTTAGGTCCTTGGGAGTTAGTACGTGTTGGTTTTATGAACGATCTGAGATTTGAAAACTACTAGAGGGGGGGGTGAATAGAGTTTTATAGATAATTTGACAATTATTGAACTCAAACAACCACAATGAAAATATTGGACAAGGAGACACAGGGTTTAGAGTGGTTCCAACCTTAGCAAATACTAAGGAAGTCAGTCCACTACCCGGTTGCTTACCCAACCGGGATTTGAAAAGAAATTTATTTTATTACCTCGCAAGGACTTTACATAAAATACAATTTCTTTTTCCAAACCCTTCAAGCAGCCTTCACCTAGAAGTAATCGCCCAACCTTGAAGCAGCCTTCCCTTGAAGTAGGTGCACCAACTCCCGTTGCACCAGCCTTCTGAAGTAGCTTCCCGTACGATTGCCTTCTTGAAGTAGCTTGAAGTCCCCTTCTCCACCTGAGAAGTCAACCCTCTCCAATCCGCAGCCTCCAACCCTAGGAGTAGCAAGGAGAGTACAAAAGATAAAAAGGAATAAGAAGGAAAATAGAAATTACAATACCGTTGTAAGCACAAGGCTTGATTTGCCTATATCAAGCGTATAGATCTCCTAACCAATGTGTATGACAATGTGATTGTAGTGGATAGGAGATACTAGCCTATAGGACACGAAATGGGAGCAATAGGAATGAATGGCAAGTGTAGGAATTGCTCTATTGCTCTAAAACAGATTGCAAGTGAGTATTCAAGCTCAAGTATAGCACAAGTATATCTTAGATGTGTTTTGGTGTCCTAAGGCATGTCCTATTTATAGGAGTGGCCTATGGATACTTAAGGACGTTCTAGACAACTTCTAGGGGCTTCTAAGTGCTTAACTAGCCGTTAGATATAAGTTAGGTGCATTAGTAACGGCTAGTTACTTTATTCTGCAGTTGCTGTCAGAGACCATCTCGGTCGACAATTTGTCGACCGAGATACCTACTCGATCGAAGTTTTGTCGACCGACAAGCTCTCTGGATCAACGTTCATTTGCAACTGCCAACTACTTTGTCAGCTGTGTCTAACGGCTACTTGGGTCATTCTCGGTCGAGAAGTTTGTCGACCGAGAGTGTCTCGGTTGAGGAGTGTGGTCGACCGAGATTGACCCTGTTTTCAATCTTTTAATTAAACCACTAAGTATGTGTATGAGTGTGCATATGTGATCCTATTTGAAGGAGATGACTTATCTAAGTGTGGTGTTTAGCTAGGGAGATCTAACGCTTGATTTACATGAAGTCTAAGTACTTGTACATTATATATTTGTACAAGTTTACAATTGATTTACATTGCATGACATTTACAAGCATTCAAGCGTATGGATTCCCTATAACTTTGTCATCACCTTGTTCCTGCACACTTAAGTAGCTCGTTAGATCAACAAGAATGATATATTTGTCATCATCGAAACAAAGGGATTTATCATAATGTCCAATTTATCCAATAATCTCCCCCTTTTTGAAGATGACAAACATTTCCTAAAATATGAAATAAGGAAATATAAAGCATGTGAGTTTCATACCTGAAGATCACCTTTTGTATCCATTCTTGTTTTACAAGTGAGTGCTGGCCATCAAGATGAAACTCATTTATATTTATATTTTTGATTTTATATTCTTTCTCCCCCTTTGTCATTTCAAAAAGATATCCAAGTTGAATATTTTAATTTTCTTCTCCCCCTTAATTTTATAATATGCTCCCCCTTAAATAGATATCTATTAGGAACATGGATTTTTTGTCTAATTTATCCACAATTTGTTTCTCAATCATTTGCAAAGGATGTTAAGCCTTGAAATGATATGAGATTCCCATAAGCTTATGATGAATGTACATTTATTTCTCATTTATCAAGGGATGTTAAGCCCTAAATTAAATGAGAGTCCTGTAATCCTAGAGTACATAAAAAATGTCTCCAACCAAATACAAGGGATGTTAAGCCCTGATTTGTTTAGAGAGTTCCTTTAAGAGCAAGATATATCATTTTGATGAAATTCTTTTTCATACAAATTACTTTTAAGAATCTGAAGATCATAACAAACTCCAAATGATGTTAACAATGTTTTTATAAGCTTCATAATCAAATAATCAAATTTGTTTTTATAAGCTCCCCCTTAATCTTACAATTTAAGCAATTTAAGGCTTTTAAGGTCACAAATGGTAAATTTTTGATTTTGACCTTTATCAAAAGTATACTAAGATTAAGTTCAATAAATTGATGTCCAAATAAGCATTTTGTCAAAGCTTATTTTAGGTCGCCCTTGACTACGACCATGGCGCCCCTTGGTCAATTTTAATTTTAACTAAGAGGCAAATTCTGCAGATTTCCAAGATAAACATTCATATGTGAAGTATAATTTCTGCAGATAGCTATAATTATCAATTTTGAAGCACATTAAGATATACCTATTATGAAGACTTAATATGAGCATCATAGTGAAGTCTTTGACCTTGATTTTTCTAGAATGCATGTTTTACATTCATTGTAAAAGATGTTTCATATGCTTTGCTATGGGTACAGAAATATCAAATCCCATTTCTTCTTATACCCTTATCATAAGATTCTTTTAGAAACATATATTTTGAAAGCAAGATTAATATCTCAAGTCTTTTTAAAGATATCAATTTGAGAAATTGTGTTCTTTGCAAGCATTTTTAATAGTCATATCACCAATGAATTATTTTGCTTGCTTATCATCAAGACTCACGCATGCAATTATCATTATCTATTTGTGTTAACACAACAGCATGCTTAATGATGAAATAGTGAAAGCATGTCCAATAGAATGATAATTTCATGAAATACAGTGATTGTAATCATTTAAACTGAATGTCATAACACATGATTTCTATCTAGATAGCTGCTTTAAAGAAAATCATGTAAAACATTATAAAATAGGGATTTCTAAACTTGATTTTCAACTTAGAGAATGATGTCATTTATATTAAAAAAGATCCTTAACTTTTTTTGTAAAACAGTCATTAACAACAGATAGATAGCCATTGATCAATCAGTTGTTCAGTAATTTCACTGCAGACTGAAATCAGTGACCAGTTCGGTCGATGATTTCTCGACCGACTGACTGCTCGGTCGACGATTTCTCGACCGACAAGGTTTCTGTTTTTCCTACAGAACTATTTATTGATTTCGAGTAAAATGTAGACTATGTCTAATTCAATTATGCAGTTTAAGAATCAGTTTTAGTTGAGATAAAACATATGAATATCAAAGTAATATTTAGATCAAATCTCAACTAATCATATTAAAAAAATTAAGTTTTGAGGGCCTTAATTAAGATAAGTTTTCAAGTTAGAGTTTTTTTTTACTTGAATCATTTTGTTATCCCTTTATGTTAAGTTGAGATAGACATAAGGATGTGTAATTAAAGTCTTCAGTCATATCTCAACTTAGTCTAATCAATTCAATTTGGGGGTTTCGGAACCCATACTAACTCAACATTCTTTTTCTTGTATGGGCATGAAAAAGAGTAATGTCCAAGACGTGAGCAGTAATGGCAACATATAGAATCAACCTCAAGTCTTTTTCTATGGTTTTGTTCTAGGTTGTTCTTTGGTACAAATGTGGCTTGATGTGCTCGTGTCTTTCTCCAACTAGGTTGTTGATGAGATTTCCCTTTGGGCTTATAACCTAGTCCTCTTCTCCCAATTTGATGATAGGAATCATCCAAAATTCTATCAAGGATTCCATTGTTGCTTAACCTACTAACTTCTTGTTGTAACTTAGCGATCTCATCCATTCTTTTCTTAATATCTAGTTTTGCTTGATCTAGATTAGATGATAAAGAATTCATTTCTTTTACTATATTATCATAATCTAGATGTGTACACAAAACAGGTTGTTTTTTAAAATCATTTAACTTTGCAAGTAATTCAACCTTTTCTTGATATAGAAGATCATAATTTGTTTCTAGAGTAAAAATCTTCACATCACTACTACTTAGAGATGATTTCAATGTACGGTTTTCAGAAACAATGCTATCTTTTTCAAAACCAAGAGTATTCAATTTAGCATATAAATCTTCATTTTCGGATGTAAGAGCAAGAAGTCTAGTATTTAACTCATCGTTTGCTTTACTAGATTTCTTTAATTTCTTCTTGCACTCAATATATTTATTGTGAGTTTCTTCAAGACTAGAAATTAGCTCTTCTTTTGATAAATCAAGAAGGCTTACCTCTTCTTCTTCTTCATTGGTTGTAGCAATGAGACAATTTCTGTGCTTTTCCTCTTTCTTCTTTTCTCTCCATGGACAACTGATTGTTGTATGGTTTGGTCCTAGACACCAATTGCAACTTGTTGTAGGTTGGTCCAAGTTGTTCCTTTGCCTGCGGTTGTAGTCACCTCCACCCTTCATTCTTTAAGACCTGGTTAAGGTTCCTTGAAGCCTGCTCTGATACCAATTGAAAACTACTAGAGGGGGGGGTGAATAGAGTTTTATAGATAATTTGACAATTATTGAACTCAAACAACCACAATGAAAATATTGGACAAGGAGACACAGGGTTTAGAGTGGTTCCAACCTTAGCAAATACTAAGGAAGTCAGTCCACTACCCGGTTGCTTACCCAACCGGGATTTGAAAAGAAATTTATTTTATTACCTCGCAAGGACTTTACATAAAATACAATTTCTTTTCCCAAACCCTTCAAGCAGCCTTCACCTAGAAGTAATCGCCCAACCTTGAAGCAGCCTTCCCTTGAAGTAGGTGCACCAACTCCCGTTGCACCAGCCTTCTGAAGTAGCTTCCCGTGCGATAGCCTTCTTGAAGTAGCTTGAAGTCCCCTTCTCCACCTGAGAAGTCAACCCTCTCCAATCCGCAGCCTCCAACCCTAGGAGTAGCAAGGAGAGTACAAAAGATAAAAAGGAACAAGAAGGAAAATAGAAATTACAATACCGTTGTAAGCACAAGGCTTGATTTGCCTATATCAAGCGTATAGATCTCCTAACCGATGTGTATGACAATGTGATTGTAGTGGATAGGAGATACTAGCCTATAGGACACGAAATGGGAGCAATAGGAATGAATGGCAAGTGTAGGAATTGCTCTATTGCTCTAAAACAGATTGCAAGTGAGTATTCAAGCTCAAGTATAGCACAAGTATATCTTAGATGTGTTTTGGTGTCCTAAGGCATGTCCTATTTATAGGAGTGGCCTATGGATACTTAAGGACGTTCTAGACAACTTCTAGGGGCTTCTAAGTGCTTAACTAGCCGTTAGATATAAGTTAGGTGCATTAGTAACGGCTAGTTACTTTATTCTGCAGTTGCTGTCAGAGACCATCTCGGTCGAAGTTTTGTCGACCGACAGGCTCTCTGGATCAACGTTCATTTGCAACTGCCAACTACTTTGTCAGCTGTGTCTAACGGCTACTTGGGTCATTCTCGGTCGAGAAGTTTGTCGACCGAGAGTGTCTCGGTCGAGGAGTGTGGTCGACCGAGATTGACCCTGTTTTCAATCTTTTAATTAAACCACTAAGTATGTGTATGAGTGTGCATATGTGATCCTATTTGAAGGAGATGACTTATCTAAGTGTGGTGTTTAGCTAGGGAGATCTAACGCTTGATTTACATGAAGTCTAAGTACTTGTACATTATATATTTGTACAAGTTTACAATTGATTTACATTGCATGACATTTACAAGCATTCAAGCGTATGGATTCCCTATAACTTTGTCATCACCTTGTTCCTGCACACTTAAGTAGCTCGTTAGATCAACAAGAATGAAATATTTGTCATCATCGAAACAAAGGGATTTATCATAATGTCCAATTTATCCAACAAGATTTTGGCTTGATTGCCTTGAGGTTTTATGTTTCTTATGTATAGTTTTGGAAAAGCAACTATTATATGTTATTCTCGAGATGAGATGGTACAGTGTATGTACAATGTAAACCATGATGTATATAAAGTTTTAGTTTCTTCTTTAAGATTTTCCTGGAAATGAATATCTTTGTAAAATAGTTTTAATTTTTAGTGATTATGTTAATATGTTGTTTATGGTTATTCCACGCTGTTACTGGTGGTGATTTGGTTGTCAGTTTGATGAAGGGTCGTCATAGGTATCAAGAGGAAAGGAATTGAAATCATATGATAACAAAAGAATACTTGCCATTAACAAAACATAAAGTTTGTGCCACACAAGCACATGTATAGATTTAGGGCACACACCCCATATCATCAACCGACATGCATGTGAGATAAAGATATCCCTACAACAATATAAACACAAAGGCGACTAAGTCTCATAAACTTGAAACCTGATAGAGAAAGGAATACTGCCAATCTCCCAAATATATAAAACATGGGCCAAGAATCACACATCTTTCCTGGGGTATGAGGTTCCTTTCCATCCCAAAAGAGTAGGAAATACCACATCTGCTCGGCAGGAAATAACACATCTGCCATAAAAACCAATGCAATTACACTGCTCGGCAGGAAATAACCATCTGCAAGAATCACATAGCATGTTAAAATTCGAGGCAAGTAGAAAGTATAGTCAGAATATATAAACTAGTCACCACATAAGTGGCCAACATATACATCCACCTCATAAATGGGAAAAATACATCACATGTTATCTTTTAGAGTTTCATCATGAACAAAGCATAAGATAAGAGTTCAAAATAATATCCATGATCACATGATATATATCAAATAAGGTAGTCCACACGAACCAAGATTTTTAAAAGAAAATACATTGTGTATAGGATAATGTGCATAGGACAAAAAGAACGAATAAGCATAGGTGAATTTCTCAACATAGAAGAATAGGGGATACATCATACCTCAACTTCAGAGTCTAAATAGTCCAAGTCAGTCCTATATCCAAGCCTAGGCCTCCAAAGAACCTCTAGGGAAGGTGTACATGTCCAATAAGTAATTTTACCAAGCTTAGAGAGGTTGGTTTCTCCAACAAAGCTCCTATCTCGGGCAAGAAGAACCTTCTCCACTTTAGAGGTGAAAAACCCTGAAAAAAGAACATGGAGATGAGGTGTTTATGGGTTCTAGGTGGGGTTTCACCATGGAAGGCCATGGTTCCGACCTGGATGAAGGTGGAAGGAAGACTAACAACATGAAAATAGGGAAGGAAAGGAGGATACTTACTAGTTTTGGTCAAAATCACCAAGGAGGAGCTTAACAAATCCTAAATAGTGAAATTTGGAACCCTAGGAGCCTTCTTCACCAAGGTAGGCATCTCCTTTTACCTTGGGGCAGCACCTTCATGGCAAAACAAAGTAAGAATGATGCTCTAAGCTAGAGGAAATAAATGAGAGAAAGAGTTTTTGAATTGGGAGTTGGGAAGGGGTATATATGGCTATAAAAAAAGAGGTCAAGTATGAGGTGTCTATGAGACTTTCCATGTGCCATGTATAAGGGTGTCCATGGACATGGAAGCCTTTATCGATAAGGAATAAGTTAAGTAAGAGGTGTCAAGTTTCTTTCCATGTGTCTAATGCTAAGGGTGCCTATGGACATGGAACCTTTATGGATAAAGAAAATGTCAAGCATGAGGTGTCCATGGAGCTTTCCATGTGTCCTTAGCCTAGGTATTTCATGGCCATGCAAGAGGACATCTCATAGAGGTTTCTTGAATATCAAATGTCAGTTTATGGACACTTACAGGTCACCCCAACCGACCTCCAATCAAAGAAATAACCCCATTTTTTGTCAATAAATCAGGACTCTTCTTATTCATTCAGAAAATAAAATACAATGATCTAATTTGAGATTAGGACTTCTACCACAAGCCTCCTTTTTAAGATCTCTTCCAAAATCTGGAGGTGTTGTCTCTAACCAAATGTTAAGACAAGGTTTGTTTTCAAAAGTCTTTGTGAGATGGTCAACAACTTGATTCTTCTCCCGGTATACATGTTTGAGTGCATAACCTAGCTTCATTAGTGCCCTTATCTTCTCCACAATGATATTGTATCTAGGACTAGGCTCTTCAGTAGACAATATCTCCATAGTAGCCTCGTTACTGTCTATCTCAATGGTTACCTCCTGCCATTCCTACTCATTAATCACAAGAATGGCTTGCAAAATGGCTTCAAGTTCTGCCTGTATTACATTCAAAACCTTCCTCTTTGTAATCAAACCTCCCATCCAGTTCCCCTCATGGTTTTAGATTATTCCAACAATAGTAGCTTCCTTTTTGGTCATACATATGTCACTATTGACCGTAAGTGTTGTTGAGGCTGGACATGCCCATCGTAGATCATCTCTGCTAGTATCTTCCTCTCCTTCCTTCATCATATCTTGAATTGACAAGTTGGTATGCCGAACACTACAATAAAAATGCCCATTAGTGGCATTTATTCTACTGGCGTTTTTAAAAAAAGGCCACTATCTATCCAATTTACAGGCATTTTTAAATAAAATGCCTCTAAAACACCTTTTATAGAGTTTCTAAAAATGGCTAAATAATATAGGAATTTATAGATATAATTAGTGGCAATCTGAAATTGCCAAATTAAAAGTGGATCAATAGCTAATTGCAAATAATTAGTCAATTCTCCTGATTCCAGCAATACCAGCCCTAGGGTATCTGCTCTGGCGTCAGCATCCTCATCTGCAGGGAGGAGTCAAGTGGCGGTTCAACCTTTGGCGGGTGCGGCCTTTCCCCATACGGCCAAACACAACCCTCACTGCTTTACAGCCTCCAGATTCCATATCCCGCAGCAGAGCCCCCATTACGCCAAGTATGGCTCGATCTATGGTGGCGGCAGCACTACGGCTGGCAGTGACTGCCTCGTCGATACCCACATCTATTCTCACATCTTCCTCAGCCGCTGTCTCCTTTCCAGCTCCCCTCTCCGGCCACTGCTCCCTATTCACCGCCCGCATCCTGGTGGGTCTGGCCCTCCTTCCTATCAGACTCCCCCGGTTCTACTCCACCACAGAGGAGACAAGCCACCAAACAAAGTGGGAACCCACACGAGTGCTCTACAATGACCTCAACGACGACAACTTGAACTCTAAGGATGATGGGGATTAGTTCATTGACGACGATGTTTATTGCAACACATCCGACACCAATGATTACTCAGATAGGATGAATGAAGAGGATGAATCTGATTGAATCTGAAGCTTCACCGCATCATGGACTCGGTGCGCTCATTGAATGATTTTTATTTATGTTTCAATTGAAGCCTTGAAGGGGTCTGATTTGCACCAGATAGCTCATTGTTTTAGTATTTTCAAGTCAGTCATCCTCTTTTGTTCGACCCCCGAACCTTATGTCTTTTTTTTATAGATACGAATATGGAAAGTAGGATTTGGATTATGTGTGAGTTTCTAATGTCGGAAATCCGTTGTCGTTTCCTAGTGCCGGCGTTGTTAAGCAAAAGATTGCATCTTTTCTATATTTGTTATGTTATTCTACAATCTTCTTTTATGTACATTGTTGACCCTTTTCCCCTCCTTTTCAAGTCATTTCATAAATAGTAAATTTAGATTATTTTTTCTTATTTGAGTATCTACGTGGAGCTTGGTTTAACTGCAAGCAGTACTATCTCAGAAAGTCCGACCTCCATTTATTTGTATGTTGAACATCCCTATATGTGAACGACGACTCTCTATAAGTTATAAATCTTACTATCAGCTTAGAAAACTGAAGCTACCTTATGTGCACTCTATAGATTACCATCTTACTGTTGTGTTAGCTTACTGTTATATCCATGAAGTTCTTGTATCTCATTTTCTATTTGGGTTGCTACTTTCTGCTTCAAAAAGAAGTTTTATGATTGAAAAAAAACTTACTGGGATATAGCTCATGGCATGGGTACTGTTGTTGGGAATGGTCTCTCTTTACATGGTGTTCTACATAGACAATGGCTACATATATTTTTATGAATATGTAGGTAATAAAAATCTGGATTTGCACTACTGATAACTAATCATAACACTATATTTTTTGATTAAATTGGTTTTCAAGATTAAAATGTACACCTATTTATTGTCAGACCTGCCTTCCTCTTCTTGCTAATTTCACCTCTCTATGATGTAAGTACCTTCCTGTAAATGAGACACCTACATTGGTTACAACTTGATGGGATCCTCAGCCCATTTCAATATGTGCAACATAGAGAGTTTGTTACATACTTAGCTTTAAGACTTCAAGTGTATTTGGTGTATGTACATATACTTTCCATGAAGTGAAAAGAAAGTGGGACAAGAGAAAGGAGGTGAGTCCTGTTAGTTTTTCTTTAAATGATTCGATTAGTGTATATATTAAAGTGATCTTTTTTGTATAGTTACAATTTCTTATTGCATCTATATCCATCACGAATCTAACATTTCCCAAGGAAGTCATGTCCACCATGATTATTGTAGGTTCTATTACATATTGGCCTACCCATTGGGACTATTCTTGGGTTCAATCTAGTTCATTATCAATGCAACTGTAAACAACTTGAACGATCATTTCAATTATTATAATGTATTCTCTTACTGTTGGTATAAATTATCTCAATCAGAGAATTATTATAACAGATAGAGATATCACTTAATGTAAAACTGGTCTTCATCTTTATTTCTATGGTATTTGTATAGGGATGTTAGGAGGTTGTTGTTGCACATGTTTATGTTGATTGTGACCACATCGAGAACAATTAGGAGAAGGTATGTTTGTCTAAAATTAGAATCTTCACTCTTGGGTAATTTAATTTTTTGCATCTGCTGGAGTCTTGCTTTTTGACCATGACAAAATAAATTGTGCATGCCTAATTATCATCGTAATTATTTCGTAATTCACTTTGTATAGATAGTGTAACAATACAAGTTTTCTTGAGCACTAACCATTTCTGCAAACTGGTCAATTAGTTGTAGCTTGTCAAGGCTACACCATTTGTAGAGGGTTGTTAAGCAAACCTTATTTTTCCAAAACAATATGCAAGGATGATAGAAATACTCCTCTCTTTTATTCTTAGAAAAATATATTATGTGGACAAGTTTATAAAGGAGGCAATATTGCTATATAGTAGCTCAATCCAATAAAAGGAGCTTTAGAGTTTGGTCATAAATTTGGATTGGTACATGCGTGGAAAGGAAGTTAGCTAGGTGAGATGATCACATAGTTGTAGCATCATTAGTTAAAGTAGAAAATTTATGTGATCAGATCTTGTTAATTAATAATTGCAGTAGTAGATCTCTTTAGAAAAAGAGGGAATACTACTAGCTATTGATTATGATATTATAAAGTGTAGTGAACTGGGAAACCTGTTGTATGATTATACTTTCTTTATTGATTAAAAATGATCTTTAAGGGCTCCTCATCAATATCTACATAAGTGATTTAAGGTGTAATTTCATAGTTTTTCTTGAGATGTGAATAATGTATCTTTAATTTTTGCTTTGAACTCTAGGTACCAGCATGAAGGTATGAAGTAGCTTTCTTTCTTGAGGAGATTTAAGCTTCATGGGCTATTATGAGATGACATGAAAGTAGGTAAAATTCTTTAGGCATCTACCATAGTAGATTCTGATATAGCTGAAAGATGTAATGACACCACCATATTACATACTATGTTGTTCATCATTAGCCATTCAACTTTTGTTGGGCATTAGACACATGAAATAGATAAATACAATGGTGATTCTCTAGTCTCTACTCTCTAGTATGTTGGTTCTCCTCAAGATTGGATACTACTTAGGAACACTTTTGGAAACTATAATGTTGTTCTAGTTTTGTATGATTTTGTACTCTCTACTCTCCAGTGTATGATTATACTTAATCAATTTTCCATTACCTTTCTTAGTGATTCTTAATTGATAGATTAATTGATATGACAGACAAGGGGCAATATTTGATGATTGTATTAGCTGATATGACATACAAGGAGCAGTATAGGAGCAATATTTCTATGTTTCTTCACTAGTGATATGACATACAAGTCTGCAAATTATCTCTATGATTAATGTAAGATTAGATTCTATATTTAGATTTAACAAATTCTAGCTAAACTTGGGATGTCATACATAGAAAAATTTATAAGTAATAAAATATTGATGTCTGACCTTTTTTTAATATTTATACTCTATTGTAGGAGAAGGCACAATAGGATGACCTTATAAGATCATGAAAGACTTAATGTGAATGGCCAATGTGGCTAGACAAGCAGTGCCACCAATAAGGTATGTTGGAAATTGAATGAAGAAGAGGTGAGTGGCAAGAAAAGAACAAAGACACAACATGGCACATGACTTAATCATTCTTTAGAGAGTTCACTTCCATATCAGTTATTCTTCCTTGTGTACTAATGCATGGGACCAACTGATTTAACCAACCCAGGTATATATCAGTGCCCAACTGATGGGTAGTGCGCACACTCCTCACCAGTTTAGTGTGGTTTTCAGTAGACTAACTACGTCTATAAACGATCATCTGATCTCTGCACACTACAACAATATCAAAGGTAAAAAAATGTTTTATAATTCTGATGCAGGGAAAGAAAAAACATGGTGGATAGAAATACTTTCACAATATTATTTTATCATTGATTAATTTATTTTTAACATTGATTAATCTATTTTTTTGTTGTTTAATTATTTTTTTGTTGGTTGGTTTGCAGCTTAGCCACATAAGTACCACAACTAATGAAGATTCTCCAAGCTAGTTGAGATGCATAGAAGGATGAAGTTACAAATGCCACTGCATTACATAACCATCTTTTCCTTTTTACATAATTGCGCACCCTTTCTATCATGTGCTTAGTTGTGTGCTTAGCTGAATGTCTACAACTTTGCTACATGGAAAACTCTATTCAGCTGACATAATGTGAATGGTACAGTTGAAATTATCACCATTGTCGAACTTATTAGGAAAGGTGAGAAGGTGGGTTCTTCTGAGGCTGCCCTTCTTGCCTAGCTCGGCATCAGGCCCTTCTCATATGGACTGGTTGTGCTGTCAGTTTATGACAGTAGATCTGTATTCAGCCCTGAGGTCCTTCATCTTACTGAAGATGACCTTAATTGATAAATTTGGCAATGGTTCTATCTTCCCTGATACTATCTCAATAGCATGCTAGTGCTGTAAGTGGTCTTAGATTTGCATGCAAATGCTCAACATTTTTCTCACTTCATTGTAGGATCCTAGAAAGTTTGCAGTTGCTGCTGCCCCTACTACTGCTTCAGGCTATGTAGCTGCACCTGTTGCTTATGCTACCAAGGTGGAAGAGAAGAAGGAAGAACCTGCCGAGGAATCTGATGACCATATGGTCGTAATGCTATCACTGCAGCTGAGAAGAAGGATGAACCTTCATGGCAATGTAGCTGATCTACTCTTGTAGAAGCTCACAACTACTTGGAATGCTAGAATGGAGTTGTATGTTTTTGTAAGAAAATGAGTTTGTATTCCTTTGGGGGGTCTCCAAGTGAAAAATGAGTTGTTATCCAGTTAGTGTTCATGTCTACAATATGTACCATATATAGTCATATGTGATGTTGTTGTATTCAATACAAGGGGCAAGGTAAAATGTCCTCCCCATGTAATTGTCATTTGATTATAAATAAAAAAGTTCAATACTTCTAGAATGTGTTCGGCTTCAATTGGCATTCAATTAGAAAACTTGATCATGAACTACAAATTGACTGACTAAAATCCATAAAAAAATTAGTAATGCAGAACTAGTATGCCATTAGTGGCTTTTTTCATAAGCCACTACATTCAATCAAAACCGTTTTATACAAAAACATTATACAAAATAGTGGCATTTGTATAAAAGCCAAATGATGGATGGTGGCTTTTCTATAAATGCCAAATGATGGTTTAGTGGCCTTTATGTGGCATTTATTCGAAGCCACTAAAGATAAACATTTAGTGGATTTTACAACTTAAGCCACTATCTTCCTAGTGGCATTGTCGCTAGAGGCATTTTTTTAAATGTCAACAAATGCCGCTAAACCTGTTTACTGGCTTTTTTTTTAGTGGCATTTCTGAAAGGCCACTAATGGGTATTTTTGTTGTAGTGGAAGTATATATGTGGCATGATGTGTAGCAGTTTTCACCTCCTGTTTAAAGATGTGTACTTCCTACATTGCCATATACATTGACATGCTACCAGAAATTCCATGGTCTAATTATTCTCTCTCTTTATGTTTAAATGTACCCAATCTTTGGTTGAGCTATTGTCCCAAAACTCTATGCCATTGTGACCCAAGGAGAGTAGAGTCCAGAGCGACCGAGCGTACTTACAATCTTTGAGGGCATGACGGATTGTCTCTCTTTGCATATTGCACCTGCCACACACATCACTCATAGATAGATGCCTTATATATCTATGTTCATTTGTAAGCAAGGCTTTGTGTTCAATAACCAACATTAGAATCTTCAACCGAGGTGGAGTCTTAAGCCTCCAGATGTCCTCCCATCTACCCTGAACACATATATCTTTGCCTCCTCACATAACCTCATAAGCTGATTTGGTAGTAAAGTGGCCATTTGTTGTATGCGCCCATACTCTTATGTCCAGTCCATCCTTTTCATCAGGTACATGTATACAATAGATCTTTGCAATTTGGGCCTCTCTGAACCAGTCTCAAACAAAGTCTTCATCCCACTAACCATTTTCCATGATCATACTCATAACTACTATGTCTATTAAATATTTAGGGATGGGTTTTATTTTCATGGTACGCATATGTACTCCCTCCACTACCCAATATTCATCCCATATATTAGTGTCTCTTCCACTTCTTATCTTCATCACTGAGTTCAGTATAATCGTGTTCCTCCCTTTGCACGATGCTCTTCCTAGGCTGGACAAATCGAATGTTGAGTTATCCTTATATCTCCAAAAGTTCCTCTCTTGGCTTTCACACCAAGTTGTCTTCCTTTTCATGATGATATCCCATGAATGCTTCAGTAGCAGGGCTTCATTCCATTCCTTCATTGATTTCATTCCCAATCCCCCACACTTCTTCTTAGTCATAATTTTGTTCCATGCGACAAGTGACATTGGGTGATCTTTATGTGCTCCACCCCATATGAAGCTCCTAATCAGTCCATCGATCTAGTTATATAGATGACATGGTATGACTACAATTTTCATAACATATGTGGGGATGCTCTCTAGGAAGCTTTTTGCTAGACATATTCGGCCGCTCAAGATTAGTGTTCTCACTGACCATGACCCAATCTTATGGTAATTTTGTTGAGAACCTTGGCATAGGTCTGTTTTGTAACTCTTAAGAGAACAATTAGTTCCCCCAAGTACTTCCCTAAATCCTCCATTTCTTGAAATCTGCAGATTTTGATCACCTCATTCCGAGCCACAGTCAGCACACTTCGAGATAAGAACACCCTCATTTTGTCATGTGCTATGGCCTGGACGGGTGATGCTCTGAATTGATTAAAGATATTCAGAACGGTTTGCATTTTCCTTTTTCTTGCTTCCCCAAACAAGATGATATCGTCAGTGAAACATACATGAGCAAAGCCTCTACTTTTCTTTGTGATTGTCACAGGCCTCCACTCCCCTCTTTCAACACTTTTATGTATCATTTGGCTAAGTCTTTCTATGAATAGTATGAACAGGTAAGGAGATAAGGGATCTCCTTGCCTTAAACCCCGTGTAGCTTAAAACTCCTTTGCCAATTCCCCATTCCGGTATACTGATGTAGATCCTCCAGTTATAGAGTTCATAATGTACCATTTGATGTTTTCTGGGGTCCCCAATCGCTCTATTGTATCCTCCACAAACTGCCAAGCCAGCTGATCGTATGCCTTTGTGAGGTCAATTTTGATTGCCATGTTCTTTGATCCCTTCTTATTCTTCTTCATGGTGTGGACGATCTCTTGGACTATTGCTATGTTATCATTGATGATGTGTCCGGGTATAAATGCACTTTGCTCAATAGAAATCCATTCTGGTAAGAAAGGTTTTAACATCTCAACAACTACTTTGGAAGCAAGCTTTAGGCAGATGCTTTTCAATGAGATAGGTCTCAGTTTCTCAAAATGTTCTGGGTTTGACACCTTGGGTATGAGAATCACTATTGCTTTTCATAAATCTTCTGGGAGGGTGTCTCCTTGCACACACTTCACCACTATTCTTGTCACTGAATCTCGAACTGCTACCCATTTCTTTTGTAGAAACAGACCATCTACCCCATCAAGTCCCGCAACCTTATAAGGGTTAAGGTTCATAGCTATGGCCTCCACTTCCTCCCTCTAGGCCTCCTTGCCATCATGTCCCTCACAGCCCACCCAAACTATTTGTATACCCCTGGGCACACTCTACATTCCCCTCGTCGGTCCTGTATCGATTCCGTAAGAGCTATGTGGAAGTGCAGCCTCACCATGTTCCTCAAATCTTCCTCCTTCGTGATCCACTCGTTGTGTTTGTTCTTCATCCTGGTACACGAGTTCATACGTAGACGGTGAGGCATGATAGAAATGGGTATTTCTATCGCCATTGGTTAACCAATAGATATGACTCCTCTGTTTCCAATCTTCTTCTTCTTCTGCCAATATCGCCTCCAACTCGGCTTCTGATTCAGTGCTCATCCTATCAGTGACAGGGTCATAGAAATTCTCTAGACTCTCCTGTAACATTTGTATGTTATGTGATTAATGATCCTTCCACTTCCACTTCTTTCTCTCTAACTCCCCTCCCCACCTGTCCATCGCCCTTCTGCGTTCCGCTAGGATGGAGTTGAAATCCTCCTTCCCATCTAACCACCACCCCCGAACTAGCTCCCTAAACTTCTCATTCTTGTTCCATCCTGCCTTTATTTTGAACCTATTTTGACCTATCCTCCTCTTGTGGAAGCTCAACAGTAGAGGACAGTGGTCCGACTTTATGAGTGGAAGTACCTCCACCGTAGAACCTACAAAGGAGTTTAAGAATTCAATGTTAGCTACGACTCTTTCACGCCGTTCCTGGAGCAAGCCATGGAGGTATGTGTATTTTTCACCACTAAACCCCATGTCGGTGAGGCCCACCTCCATCAGTGCTTTGTCGAAGAGTTTTCCTTCCTTGTAGTAGAAGTTTGCTCCGCCACACTTCTCGTTGGGATCAAGCTTTTCGTTGAAATCGCCCATCACCACCCATGGTTCATTGAACCTTGTCCCCATGTTTACTAGGTGCTTCCATAGAAGACTCCTTAACTATATATGAGGGCCCGCATACACCACAGTGAGAAGGAAAGATCCTCCTATCCTGCAAGAAATAACCCCATTGGTTGATAGCTTCTAAAGATAACCTCATTTATAAAGAGAGTAATCCCTAAAATGCCCTTGGAAAGAAACACCTTCAAACCAAGGTGCAACGAGGCACCCTATGGTTCAAAAACTCAAGAATGGTAAGGGAATATATAAGGATTATAATGCATGTGACAGTTTACAAAGAAAATCTCCCAATTAGGTAAATTACATAAAAGTCCATAATGTACCTAAAATTACATAACTTACACAAACAACATCCAAATTTGGTGAAACTTCATCCACAAGTTATCTTTGATATGTTAAATACAAATTTGACATTATTTCCATATTTTGAATTTATACAATCACATTATTCATTACTTATGTTTTTTACTCATTTTCTCTCTCCTAGTCCTAATATTTCAAGGTTGTCCAAATTAGATGAAATTTGACATGTAGGCTAATTTTGATATGCAAATTTCGAATTTGAAGTTTGTTTCCACTTTTGAGACTTGTTTTTATGAGATATGTCATATGTCCCATTAACGACCCATTATCTAAATTATTCATCCAATGAAGTTTCTTATCTTCATATTACCACCAAAATGAGTTATGTGGCATATTTTACGTATCGATTATAAACCTAAGATTAATGTTAGAACATTAGGTTACATTAAGTTGATCTACACATGCATTAGCTAAGTGGGGTTATACTAAATATATATTTAGGTCTAACTTTCACACTTGTTTGGCTAAGTCCAAAATGTCAACTTCTAGAGTAGGGTCCCAGATCAAGTATGTTACATCACACCACCACTTAAAGGGATTTCGTCCTCGAAATCAAAACATCCACATATAAGAAAACAACTTATTCACCACCCCTTAAAGGATTCATCTTATTAAGTCAAAACTATTCTTTAGGTACAAAAGGTTCAACTACATTTCCTTACATCCAACTACATAAGCATCATGCAAAAAAAAGTATTACTTGTAATGACTAACTATGAACTATGGCTTAACTTGCTCTCTTCCATCCTCAAACAAGTCTTTACACCTAGGAGACTATTTCAACATATTAGGGTCCCTAAAGATAAATCATATATATGTCTAAGGCTACAATTGCCTAAAAGCATGCTATTTTGAACAATTCATATCAACTCAGGACATGCTGATATCATACGGATTCGGGAGTCCTTGTAAACCAAGAAAGTGGTGCGAAGGAAAATCTTGCTAGCCCCAAAACCCTGATCCTTTATAGACACCTTTGCTTTCAAATTCTTGTCCTAGTAGCTGCCTAAAGGCCAAGCTAAAAACCCTCAAGTTACTATGGTTACCTATGCATATTTTAGTTGTAAGTATTTTAGGGATCTATTCATCATTATTCTAATGTGAAATTATAGGATCCTAAATCAACCCTTCATCATTTATTGATTAACTCTAGTGAAAACGTGTCACTTAAAGGTAAGGCAAGGATTCTAACTAGGGAGATAAAATTGAAAAAGTCAGATTCTGACTACTATGGGCTCTGATACCATGTTGTAAGGAGGCAGGACCACCACTCCCTACTAATTTTTTGAAGAATTAACATCCATTCCAAACACACTCAAAGGTATGTTGGAATAGGTATACATTTTCCAAATTTATTCTAATGGTATGCAAAAGACCAAAGTGTAGCAACAGAATAAAAATAATGACTATATTTAAATTTCACAAAAGATTACAAAAGTACATCATAATATCCCATAAGGGTTTACATATATGATATAACATAAGGATCAACGTAGAGGGAAATCTAAACCATAACAACTTTGTCACCAAGCTTTAACTCCTTAAGCTAGTCCAAAACTTCATGCCTTATCATCCAAGTCCTTCACCTATGGTTGGAAGCATACCCCAACAAGAAGAGAAAATAGATGATGTCAGCAAAGGCTAGTATGTGCATAGTAAATAGGAAATTGAGCAATATATGGAATAAAGGACATCAAATATAAAAGGCTTCCCGTAGAAAGGATAAGGACAACCCAAAGGGGTATCAACAGACAAGGAATTGAAATCATATGATAACAAAAGAATACTTGCCATTAATAAAATATAAAGATTGTGCCACATAAGCACATGTAAAGAATTAGGGCACACACCCCATATCATCAACCTGCATGCATGTGAGATAAACATAGCCCTTGAACAATATAAACACAAAGGCGACCAAGTCTCATAAATTTGAAACCTGATAGAGAAAAGAATACTGCTAATTTCCCAAATATAGAAAACATGGGCCAAGAATCACACATCTTACCCTGGGTATGAGGTTCCTTTCCATCCCAAAAGAGAAGAAAATATCACATCTGCTTTGCAGGAAATAACACATCTGCCATAAAAACCAATGCAATTACTCTACTCTAGTGCTACTGAATCACATAACATGTTAAATGTAGAGGCAAGTAGAAAGTATAGTCAGAATATATAAACTAGTCACCACATAAGTGGCAAACATATACATCCACCTCATAAGTGGGAAAAAGACATCACATGTCATCTTTTAGAGTTCCATCATGAACAAAGCATAAGATAAGAGTTAAAAAGAATATCCATGATCACATGATCAATATCAAATAAGGTAGTTCACATGAACCATGATTTTCAAAAGAAAATACATTGTGTATAGGCTAATAATGTCCATAGGACAAAGAGAATGAATAAGCATAGGTGAATGGCTCAACATAGAAGAATAGGGGATACATCATACCTCAACTTGGGAGTCTAAACAGTCCAAGTCAGTCCTAGATCCAAGTCTAGGCCTCCAAGGAACATCTAGGTAAGGTGGACATGTCCAATAAGTAAGGTTCCCAAGCTTAGAGATGTTGGTTTCAACAACAAATCTCCTATCTCGAGCAAGAAGCACCATCTCCACTTTAGAGGTGAAAAATCCTAATAAAAGAACATGGAGATGAGGTGTTTATGGGTTGTAGGTGGGGTTTCACCATTAAAGGACATGGTTCTAACCTAGAGGAAGGTGGAAGGAAGACTAAAAACATGAAAATAGGTAAGGAAAGGAGGATACTTACTAGTTTTGGTCAAAATCACCAAGGAGGAGCTTAAGAAATCCTAAATAGAGAAATTTGGAACCCTAGGAGCCTTCTTCACCAAGATAGGCACCTCGTTTTACCTTGGGACAACACCTTCGTGGAAAAATAGAGTAGGAATGATTATCTAAGCTAGAGGAAATAAAGGAGAGCAAGAGTTTTTGAATTGGGAGTTGGGAAGGGATAGATATGGCTATATAAAGAAAGAGGTCAAGTATGAGGTGTCTATGAGACTTTCCATGTGTCATATATAAGGCTGTCCATGGACATGCAAGCCTTTATGGATAAGTAAGAAATCAAGAACGATGTGTCAAGTTACTTTCCATGTGTCCAGTGATAAGGGTGCCTGTGTACATGCAAATCTTTATGGATAAGGAAGAAGTCAAGCATGAGGTGTCCATGGAGCTTTCCATGTGTCCTTAGCCTAGGGATTTCATGGCCATGCAAGATGATAGCTCATATAGGCTTCTTGAATATTAAATTTCAGTTTATGGACACTTATAGGCCATTCCAACTGACCTCCAATCAAAGAAATAACCCCATTGGTTCATAGCTTCCAAAGTTAAGCTCATTTATAAAGAGAGTAATCCCTGAAGTTTTCTTGGAAAGAAACACTTTCAAACCAAGGTGCAACTAGGTGCCCTATGATTCAAAACCTCAAGAATGGTAAGGGTATATATTAGAATTATAATGCATGTGACAATTTGTAAATAAAACCTCTCAATTGGGTAAATTGTAGAAAAGTCTAAAATGTACCTAAAATTGCATAACTTGCACAAACAACATCCAAATTTGGTGAAACTACATCCACAAGTTATCTTTTATGTGTTGAATCCAAGTTCGACATTATTTTCATCTTTTAAAGTTATATAATCACATTATTCATTACTTATGCCTTTTACTCATTTTCTCTCTCCTAAACTTATCCTAATATTTTAAGGTTGTCCAAATTAGATGAAATTTGACATGTAGGCTAATTTTGATATGTAGATTTCGAAATTTGAAGTTTGTTTCCACTTTTGAGACTTATTTATGAGATATGTCATATGGCCCATTAACGACCATTAACTAAATTATTCATCCAATTAAGTTTCTTATCTTCATATTACCACCAAAATGAGTTATGTGGCATATTTTATGTATCCATTATAAACCTAAAATTAATGTTAGAACCTTTGGCTACATTAAGGTGATCTATACATGCATTAGCTCGTTGGGGTTATACTAAACATCTATTTAGATCTAACCTTCCACCTTGTTTGGCTAAGTCCAAAATGTCAACTTCTAGGGTAGGGTCCGAGATCTAGTATGTTACAGAACACCACCCCTTAAAGGGATTTTGTCCAAGAAATCAAAACATCCACATATAAGAAAACAACTTATTCACCACCCCTTGAATGATTCATCTTATTACGTCAAAACTATTCTTTAGGTACAAAAGGTTAAACTACACATCCTTACATCCAACTACATAAGCATCATGCAAAAAAAAAGAAACATAACTTGTAAAGACTAACTATGAACTATGGGTTAACTTGCTCTTATCCATCCTCAAACAAGTCTTTACCCCTGAGAGACTAGTTCAACATATTAGGGTCCCTAAAGATAAATCATATAGATGTCTAAGGCTACTATTTCTTAAAACCATGCTATTTTGAACAATTCATTCAACTCAGGACATGCCGATATCATATGGATTTGGGAGTCCTTATAAACCAAGCTAGTGGTGCGGAGGAAAATCTTGCCAGCCCCAAAACCCTAATCCTTTCTAGACACCTTTGTTTTCAACTTCTTCATGTCCTAGTAGCTTCCTAAAGGCCAAGCTAAACAACCTCAAGTTACTTTGGTTACTTATGCATATTTTAGATGTAAGTATTTTAGGGATCTATTCATCATTATTCTAATGTGAAACTATAGGATCCTTAAATCAACCCTTAATCATTTATTGATTAACTCTAGGGAAAACATGTCACTTAAAGGTAAGGCAAGGATTCTAACTAGGGATAAAAAATTGAAATAGTCAGATTCTGACTACTATGGCCTGTGATACCATGTTGTAAGGAGGCTGGACAACCACTCCCTACTATTTTTTTTGAAATGGTATGCTGGAATAGGTATAAATTTTCCAAATTTACTATAATGGTATGTACAAGACCAAAGTGTAGCAGCAGAATAAAAATAATGACTATATTAAATTTTCACAAAAGATTACAAAAGTACATAATAATATCCCATAAGGGTTTACATGTATGATACAACATAAGGATCTAAGTAGACGGAAATCTAAACCATACCAACTTTGTCTCCAAGCTTTAACTCCTTAAGTTAGTCCAAAACTTCATGCCTTATCATCCAAGTCCTTCACCTCAGGTTGGAAGCATACCCCAACAAGATGAGAAAATAGATGACATCAGCAAAGGCTGGTATATGCATTCTAAATAGGAAATTGAGCAATATATGGAATAAAGAACATCAAATATAAAAGGCTTCCCATAGAAAGGATAAGAACCACCCAAAGGGGTATCAAGAGAAAAGGAATTGAAATCATATGATAATAAAAGAATACTTGCCATTAATAAAACATAAAGATTGTGCCACCCAAGAACATGGAAAGAATTATGGCACACACCCCATATCATCAACCTGCATGCATGTGATATAAACATAGCCCTAGAACAATATAAACACAAAGGTGGCCATGCCACATAAACTTGAAATCTGATAGAGAAAGGAATACTGCCAATCTCCCAAATATATAAAACATGGGCCAAGAATCACACATCTTTACCATAGGTATGATGTACCTTTACATCCTAAAAGAGTAGGAAATATCACATCTTCTCGATAGGAAATAGCACATCTGCCATAAAAACAAATGCAATTACACCACGCTAGTGCTACTGAATCACATAACATGTTAAATGTAGAGGAAAGTAGAAAGTATAGTCAGAATATATAAACTAGTCACCCCATAAGTGGCCAACATATACATCCACCTCATAAGTGGGCAAAAGACATCACATGTTATCTTTTAGAGTTCCATCATGAACACAACATAAGATAAGAGTTCAAAAGAATATCCATGATCACATGATCAATATATAATAAGGTAGTTCACATGAACCATGGTTTTTAAAAGAAAATACATTGTGTATAGGCTAATGTCCATATGACAAAGAGAACAAATAAGCATAGGTGAATTGATCAACATAGAAGAATAGGGGATACGTCATACCTCAACTTTAGAGTCTAAATAGTCCAAGTCAGTCCTAGATCCAAGCCTAGGCCTCCAAAGAACCTCTAGGGAAGGTGGACATGTCCAATAAGTAAGGTTTCCAAGCTTAGAGAGGTTGGTTTCTCCAACAAAGCTCCTATCTTGAGCAAGAAGCACCTTCTCCACTTTATAGGTGAAAAACCCTAACAAAAGAACATGGAGATGAGGTGTTTATGGGTTCTAGGTGGGGTTTCACCATGGAAGGCCATGGTTCCGACCTGGAGGAAGGTGGAAGGAAGACTAACAACATGAAAATAGGGAAGGAAAGGATGATACATACTAGTTTTGGTCAAAATCACCAAGGAGGAGATTAGGAAATCCAAAATAGAGAAATTTGGAACCCTAGGAGCCTTCTTCACCAAGTTAGACACCTCCTTTCACCTTGTAACGACCCCACCTCCCGGTAACCCCCAATTAAGGGAGACCCGAAGGACAAAGCCATTATTCAATTAACAGGATCAAAGGTTCGACAAATAATCAATAATAATTAATAAATTTTACCAACTAAACATCCCAGGTTTGAGGCCTAGGATAACATGATCTTAAAAGGAATGATTGGACTACCCATATCACCAAGGTGCACCTCCTTTTCCGGGAACACATCACTAAAGAACTCCATAGTTAAGCGTGCTCATCTTGGAGTGGTACTAGGATGGGTGACCAGTCGGGAAGTTGATCCTTGCTTGCGCGTCAGTGTGGACAAAGTACGCAGTTAAGGCTGGTGGTGATCTATGGGGCCAATCGTCATTCCTGAAACTCTACTAGAGCCTTGGGCAATCGGCCTGGGCGTTACAAATGGTATCAGAGCCATAACCCCTCCAGTAGGTGGGGCCCACATGGGCATGTGGCATGCCAGTCTTGAGCCGTGCGGTCCAGACAAGTTGGAAAGGGCTATCCGTAGAGACGAGATGGAGCCGCCCTTGCGCTGGTAGCCGTGGACGAGAGATGGGTGTCCATCGACCATTGTGGGTCTAAGCTTGGGATGACACCTTCATGCAAAAATAGAGTAGTAATGATGCTCTAAGCTAGAGTAAATAAAAGAGAGCAAGAGTTTTTGAATTGGGAGTTGGGAAGGGGTAGATATGGCTATATAAAGAAAGAGGTCAAGTATGAGGTGTCTATGGGACTTTCCATGTGTCATATATAAGGGTGTCAATAGACATGCAAGACTTTATGGATAAGGAAGAAGTCAAGAACGAGGTGTCAAGTTACTTTCCATGTGCCCAATGCTAAGGGTGCCAATGTACATGCAAATCTTTATGGATAAGGAAGAAGTCAAGCATGAGGTGTCCAAGAGCTTTCCATGTGTCTTTAGCCTAGGGATTTCGTGGCTATGCAAGAGTAAAGCTCATAGAGGGTTCTTGAATATCAAACGTTAGTTTATGGACACTATAGGCCTTTCCCAACTGACCTCCAATCAAAGAAATAACATCATTGGTTAATAGCTTCTAAAGATAAGCTCATTTATAAAGAGAGTAATCCCTAAAATTTCCTTGGAAAGAAACACCTTCAACCAAGGTGCAACTAGGCACCCTTTGGTTCAAAAAATCTATAATGGTAAGGTAATATATAAGGATTATAATGCATGTGACAATTTGCAAATAAAACCTCCCAATTGGGTAAATTGTAAAAAAGTCCAGAATGTACCTAAACTTGCATAACTTGCACAAATAACATCCAAATTTGGTGAAACTTCACGCACAAGTTATCTTTAATGTTTTGAATAAAAATTTGACATTATTTACATCTTTTGAAGTTATATAATCACATTATTCATTACTTATGCCTTTACTCATTTTCTCACCCCTAAACGTATCCTAATATTTCAAGGTTGTCCAAATTAGATGAAATTTGACATGTAGGCTAATTCTGATATGTAAATTTCGAATTTGAAGTTTATTTCAACTTTTGAGACTTCTTTTTATGAGATATGTCATATGGCCCACTAACGACCCATTAACTAAATTATTCATCCAATTAAGTTTCTTATCTTCATATTACCACCAAAATGAGTTATGTGGAATATTTTATGTATCCATTGTAAACCTAAGATTAATGTTAGAACATTAGGTTACATTAAGGTGATATATACATGAATTATCTCATTGGGGTTATACTAAACATCTATTTAGATATAACCTTCAACCTTGTTTGGATAAGTCCAAAATGTCAACTTCTAGGGTAGGGTCTGCGATCTAGTATGTTATAACACACCACCCTTTAAAGGGATTTTGTCCTCAAAATCAAATCATCCACATATAAGAAAACAACTTGTTCACCACCCCTTAAAGTATTCATCTTATTAATTTAAAAATATTATTTAGGTACAAAAGGTTCAACTACACTTCCTTACATCCAACTACATAAACATCATGCAAAAAAAAGAAACATAACTTGTAAACACTAACTATGAACTATGGGTTAACTTGATCTTGTCCATCCTCAAATAGGTCTTTACACCTGGGAGACTAGTTCAACATATTAGGGTGCCTAAAGATAAATCATATATATGTCTAAGGCTACTATTGCCTAAAAGCATGCTATTTTGAACAATTCATATCAGCTCAGGGCATGCCAATATCATATGGATTCGGGAGTCCTCATAAGACCAGCTAGTGTTGCAGAGGAAAATCTTTCCAGCCCCCGAACCCTGATCCTTTCTAGACACCTTTGCTTTCAACTTCTTCATGTCCTAGTAGCTTCCTAAAGGCCAAGCTAAACAACCTCAACTTACTATGGTTACTTATGCATATTTTAGTTGTAAGTATTTTAGGGATCTATTCATCATTATTCTAATGTGAAACTATAGGATCCTAAACCAACCCTTCATCATTTATTGATTAACTCTAGGGAAACATGTCACTTAAAGGTAAGGCAAGGATTCTAACTAGGGAGACAAAATTGAAAAAATCAGATTCCGACTACTACGGGCTCTGATACCATGCTGTAAGGAGGCGGGACCACCACTCCCTGCTAATTTTTTTTAAAGAATTAACATCTATTCCAAACACACTAAAAGGTATGTTGGAATAGGTATACATTTTCCAAATTTATTATAATGGTATGTAAAATACTAAAGTGTAGCAACGGAATAAAAATAATGAGTATATTCAATTTTTACAAAAGATTACAAAAGTACATCATAATATCCCATAAGGTTTTACATGTACGATACAATATAAGGATCTGAGTAGAGGGAAATCTAAACAATAACAACTTTATCTCCAAGCTTTAACTCCTTAAGCGAGTCCAAAACTTCATGCCTCATTATCCAAGTCCTTCACATAGGGTTGAAAAAGCATACCCCAACAAAATGAGAAAATAGATGACATCAGCAAAGGCTGGTATGTGCATACTAAATAGGAAATTGAGCAATATATGGAATAAAGGGCATCAAATATAAAAGGCTTCCCATAGAAAGGATAAGGACCACCCAAAGGGGTATCAAGAGAAAAGTAATTGAAATCATATGATAATAAAAGAATACTTGCCATTAATAAAGCATAAAGATTGTGCCACACAAGCACATGTAAAGAATTAGGGCAGACACCCCATATCATCAACCTGCATGCATGTGAGATAAACATAGCCCTAAAACAATATAAACACAAAGGCAACCAAGTCTCATAAACTTGAAACCTAATAGAGAAATGTATACTGCCAATCTCCCAAATATATTAAACATGGTGTAACATACTGAATTCTGGGCATTTTGCCTTTTGGTCCTCTTTTCCATCTTTTCCTTTCATTTATATCGTCTTTGGACTTTCTGATTAATTTGTGTAGAATATGATGGTTTAATGAACATTTGTTCACCTTTTATTCTAATATTTGGGTTTATGCACAAATACCTCAGTGGAAACTTAGTAATGGGTTGAATATGCAAAATATCCACTTATGTGATAAAAAGAATAAATAAATTCGTCCTAGAAATTTCTAGTGCTTTTTAGAATATGAAAAAGAAAGAAAATTCCGAAATATAAATAAAGGAGATGATAAATGTAATAATAAGGGATAATATGGAATATTTTGGATAAAAGCAGATAATGAGGAATATATTGTTCCAAATCCTAAATAGAAACCCAAGAAGATAATTTGGATAATAAATATATCAATTTCGTTTTTTTGACTTAAAAGAAACTTAATGGCCAAGTATCAACTAATTTGGATAATAAATAAATATATTAAAGCCTTTATTACAAGATAATGGGAAATAAGCCAATAAGGTGAAATAAAATATCTGATGTCCTCAAATTGGGAAAATAACTCCAAATTCGTAATCTATATGTCACAATGAGTCTATGTGTAAATTTGTATTTAATTTGGTCGATGTTTAATATTTTATTTTAATCTGGAGAGAGAAAATGATTTAAAGACCAAAAATATTAAATATATTTTGAAAAAAATTAAATAATTCCAAAAACGTGTTCCTAACGTTTATTATTACTTTTATACCTAGTTTTATATTTTTGGGAAGTTTCTAGATGCCTCTAATAAATTAAAAGGATAAATAAGTGATAATGTTTAAATGAATTAAATAAAATAATAAAATTCTTCAAAAAAATATATTAATGCCAAATTAGTGTTCTACATGCTAAAATAGACTTTTGGATGAATTTTGACTCAATTTGGAAAATATTTTATGAGCAGATAAATTAAGGAGAGAGAAAGTGTACAAAACATTCAACTCATTATTTAAAATAATAAACAACTTCAACAAATGGAAATAATACCAAATTCGTGTCTAACATATTTAATATGAGTTATGAGTGAAGTTTTGTAATTTTTGGATAATCATACAGTCATAAATAAATGAGGAAAGAGAAAATATGATTTGAATTATTTAAACATTAAATATTCTCAAAAGGCAAAACTAATTTCATATTTGGATTTTACACGTCAAAATCAGTAAAAGATGTAAATTTTGCTTAATTTTGGAAGTCATTTGCACCCTCAAATAGGAAAAGAGAAAAAGTTAAATGATTAAATAAGAACTTTAATCAGATTTGTATTTGGCAACCTAATAAATGTTACACACATGGACCGTTGGATCTTAATGTAACGGGTCGCGGATCATCTCCTACCTTGAGTAGGAGACCCGTGCGGATGAACAGTAAATTTCGAAAATGTTGATTTTTCGGATGGCCATATCTCTCTCGTTACTCAACCAAATCGCGTGATTTTCGGCTTGTTGGATTCCTAGTTCGGTTTCACACAAGTTTATCCCAAGATTTTCGAGTTTTATCGAAGATTCTCAAAAGCCCCAAATCGGCCGAAGTCTTTCTCTCACCCCACATATGGAGACCCTAACCTAGACCCCTTCATCTATATATACCTCTACCCTTACGTGTGCCGACACTTGTGCAACTCGCCTATCTTCTCAATTTCGACTTTCGTCACTGTTTTGACCCCCACCGAGAAGCCGAAGTCCCTGACCTTGCGGCCCTTACTTCTCCATGTACACATAATCTTCGTCCAAATTAAAGGTATGGTTGAGTTCTTCTTTACTTTAGCTTTCATACACATCTTTCAGTTTTGAGTTTGGTCTTGAATTGCAAAAATACTCGAAATCTTCCCCAAGCAGCCGTAAGTGTGTGGGCTGCTGGAGGTGGAAGAAGCGTCAGGTGTCTTTTTACATTTTTACCCCTATCCCTCTCTCTCTCTCCGTCTCTCTTGCAATGAATTTGATGATGTGTCGTTCTTTGATTGGCTAATGTTAGAAAAATCATATCTTTTTACTCGATTATCCAAATATTTTTGTGGATTTATTATGAGGTTTTCGAATATGTATTTTTCGAGTTGATTTAATTAACTAACAAATATGGAAAATACCCTAAAAAGTCAGTAACTCGAAAATATACAAATATATATGTTATTTTGATCATAAAATCCTAACTAAGATAGTAGTGAGGTTTTTAGAGTCTAAATCGATCGTTTGTGGAAAAATTCGATGGTTTTGAGGTTTTAAGCCTTTAATGAATATACATATATCTAATACATAAATATGATGATCATATTAGGGAAAGTGGATCTGATCTCGTGTAAAAGTTTTGAAAAGTGGTTCTAGGATTCTAAAGAATAAGGTATGTGCAATTCATATTTATGTATGTGCAATTCGTATTTATGTATGTGCATCTACCCCCTTCACTTGGGAAAGTTTTTATACAAATACCCATATTCCCTAATGAGGCTTAATTTGACCTAATTCATGATTCTTGAAACTTAATTTGTTTATGCCTCAAAATCAGTTATAGAACTATCTTGTTTGTGTTTTTATACCCCACTGCCATGTTGTATAAATCCTTTGATTAATCTTGCCATAACTCTTTTTCTAGCATGTTGATCTTATTAGACTAATTAACTAGTGTAGTGGTACTTGTATGTACAACCACCCATAGTTGGGGAATGTGTTATTTCTCCCCTGGGGAATGTGATACTCTCCCCCGCACATGAAATATGTGCAGGTGACTGGGAATGTGTTATTCTCCCCTCACCCTTTTGGTTGAAGGTCCGGTAGGTGCCTCAACCCTACATAGTTAAGATAGTAAATATTAATCATACATGCAATGTTGTTATTTTACTTTGTTTATGGCAAGCATCTATTGAAATATTCTTTTATATATATGGCCTCATTCTTTTGATGAATCCTTAGCCTAATTTACTTGTTATATTTATCTTTTCACCTTTAGTATAGTTTAGGGACACATACTTGTTTTTCCTTCCCTCTTGCTGGGTGTTTTCCCAACCACCCAGGTGTGGAGCAAGGTGTTGGATATGGCATGAAGATCATAGCTTTGGCATGGACTTGGTTGATGGATGTGTTGCTTGGAGATAAAAGTGGAGTAGTCTAGTTTCCCTCCACTTAGATCCTCTTCTTGTATAAAGCATGTACACCCATATTGGGGAAATTTTTATGTACACTTTATTTGAAATTGAATATAGTCAAAATTTTATCTTCCGCTACAATCCAAATTGAGTTTTGTTTACCATTGTTATTAGTAGAGAGGTCGATTGATTTCACTTCTTTACACATGGTCCAAGAATCACACATCTTGCCTTGGGTATGAGGTTCCTTTCCATCCCAAAAGAGTAGGAAATATCACATATGCTCGGAAGGAAATAACACATCTGCCATAAAAACCAATGCAATTACACTACTCTAGTGCTACTGAATCACATAACATGTTAAATGTAGAGGCAAGTAGAAAGTATAGTCAGAATATATAAACTAGTCACCTCATAAGTGGCCAACATATACATCCACCTCATAAGTGGGAAAAAGACATCACATGTCAATTTTAGAGTTCCATCATGAAAAAAGAATAAGATAAGAGTTCAAAAGAATATACATGATCACATGATCAATATCTAATAAGGTAGTTCACATGAACCATGATTTTCAAAAGAAAAGACATTGCATATAGGCTAATGTCCATCGGACAAAGAGAACAAATAAGCATAGGTGAATTGCTCAACATTAAAGAATAGGGGATACATCATACCTCAACTTTGGAGTCTAAATAGTCCAAGTCAATCCTAGATACAAGCCCAGGCCTCCAAAGAACCTCTAGGGAAGGTGGACATGTCCAATAAGTAAGGTTCCCAAGATTAGAGAGGCTGGTTTCTCCAATAAAACTCCTATCTCGAGCAAGAAGCACCTTCTCCACTTTAGAGGTGAAAAACCCTAATAAAAGAATATGGAGATGAGGTGGTTATGGTTTCTAGGTGGGGTTTCACCATTGAAGGGAATGGTTTTGACCTGGAAGAAGGTGGAAGGAAGACGAACAACATGAAAATAGGGAAGAAAAGAAGGATACTTACTAGTTTTGGTCAAAATCACCAATGAGGAGCTTATGAAATCCTAAAAAGAGAAATTTGGAACCCTAGGAGCCTTTTTCACCAAGGTAGGCACCTCCTTTTACCTTGGGATAGTACATTCATGGAAAAATAGAGTAGGAATGATTCTATAAACTAGAGGAAATAAAGGAGAGTAAGAGTTTTCAAATTAGGATTTGGGAAGGGGTAGATATGGATATATAAAGAAAGAGGTCAAGTATGAGGTGTCTATGAGACTTTCCATGTGTCATGTATAAGGGTGTCCATGGACATGCAAGCCTTTATGGATAAGGAAGAGCTCAAGAATGAGGTGTCAAGTTACTTTCCATGTTTCCAATGATAAGGGTTTGTATGGACATGCAGACCTTTATGGATAAGGAAGAAGTCAAGCATGAGGTGTCCATGGAGCTTTCCATGTGTCTTTAGCCTAGGGATTTCATGGCCATGCAAGAGGACAACTCATAGAGGCTTCTTGAACATCAAATGTTAGTTTATGGACACTTATAGGCCATCCCAACCGACCTCCAATCACAGAAATAACCCCATTGGTTGATAGCTTCTAAAGATAAGCTCATTTATAAAGAGTGTAATCCCTAAAATGCCCTTGGAAAGAAACACCTTCAAACCAAGGTGCAACTAGGAACCCTATGGTTCAAAAACTCGAAAATGGTAAGGGAATATATAAGGATTATAATGCATGTGAAAATTTGCAAAGAAAACCACCCAATTGGGTAAAACGCAGAAAGTCCAGAATGTACCAAAAATTGCATAACTTGCACAAACAACATCCAAATTTGGTGAAACTGCATCCAAAAGTTATCTTTGATGTGTTGAATACAAATTTGACATTATTTCCATATTTTGAAGTTATATAATCACATTATTCATTACTTATGCCTTTTACTCATTTTCTCTCACCTAAACTTATCCTAATATTTCAAGGTTGTCCCAATTAGATGAAATTTGACATGTAGGCTGATTTTGATATGTAGATTTCGAATTTGAAGTTTGTTTCCACTTTTGAGACTACTTTTTATGAGATATTTCATATGTACCATTAACGGCCCATTATCTAAATTGTTCATCCAATTAAGTTTCTTATCTTCATATTACCACCAAAATGAGTTATGTGGCATATTTTATGTATCCATTATAAACCTAAGATTATTGTTAGAACCTTAGGTTACATTAAGGTGATCTATGCATGCCTTAGGTCATTGGGGTTATACTAAACATCTATTTTGGTCTAACCTTCAACCTTGTTTGGCTAAGTCTGAAATGTCACCTTCTAGGGTAGGGACTGAGATCTAATATGTTACACATACCACATAACCCCTACCACAGACGTGGTCATCCACCATGGCCGTGTTGATCACTCAACCCTACTATTTTTTTACATTGATATTCCTATTGTACCCCTACTTACCCTAGTGCTTCCCCACCACCTATATATACATAGGTGGTGGCCGGAGCACAAAGGTTACACTCCCCTAGTTGCCATTACTCCTCACCTTCTCTTGAGCATTCATTTCATTTCCCTTGCATTAATGCTCTCCACCCACCATTTCCACCATAGAAATCTAGCTTTCTAGGTTTTCTACCATGACCCCCTCCATTTTCATGTCCATCAGCCATCTTGGAGGAAGGAGGTCACCCTACAACAGCTAGGAGGTGAAGAAAGAGGATCTACTTCGAGCTCCATGGATTCCTATCCCTTTATTCTCATTTCTTTTGCCATTGATTTGTTTATATCTAGCTAAGCCCCTAGTGGTGGGCTGTTTGGGGTAAAAATGTGACTTTGATACCATGTTGGGGGAGAATAGTTTGTAATGAACATAATTTCATTCTATGATACTTTCCTTTGCTTCTATCTCATTTCCCATTATCTTGCATGTGATTTTTGTTGTTAAACTTAAATTGCTTACTTTGTGATGTTTAACAACACTTAGCTTCTAGGAGGAATTGGAGTGTATGTAGCAATCTTAGGAATGGATCCTAGGTGCAATTAGTGGATCCCTGGCTAGCTCCCGTTGTTCCTACATACATATCCCTCCTTCTACAAATGAGTGTGAGATCTATGTGACTAGTATAAGTGTGATAAGTGCAATTTCCTAGAGCTTTATAAAGGCTAGATGGCTAGTAGCATGAGGTGAAAAACCATCATCTCTACTCCCATTCCTACCCTTGTCTCTCAATTACCCTAATACCACTTACCCTAGAAACCTAGACTTGACAAGTCCCACTAGAATTACACCTAACCCTAGTTTCTTAACTAGTAGTATATGGTACATTCTAATAGCACTTGTGTAGTTGTTTGGTTTGGTAATCTAGATTGAATTATGATAATTGCATGCCATGTTGATACCCCCCAACTAATATCAATCACATTCCCAAACGGCCCACCTACCTAATCCATTTCTTGAAAATCCCCTTAACCTTCTTGCTTATTAATACTAATGTAGCTTAATTGTCTTTGTTTCTTCTAATTAATTACTTACTCTTGGTAGTTAGGATTAATATAGATCCTTACTTGCTTTATTGTTTAACTTAGTTCTTAGTTGATAATTTCTTTATTAGAGTAGTATAGATCATCTTGGTCTTGTTTAGTTTCTTGCTTGATCTAGTTGGTTAGACCTAACCTACCTAGGATAATATATTCTTTGGTAATCTAGTTGTCATACTAGCTTTACTAGCTTGCTCACGTAGTGTAATCAAACCAAAACCCCTTTTAAACTCTTAAACCCTAGTCTCCTCTTTAGAAACATAGATTCCACACAGACTAAGCTCTAGTGCCCCCTCTATCCATGTGGTTTGACCCCCTTTACTTGCCTCTCACCTATACTATAACATGACCATGTGCAGTTGCAGGAGCATATTTTAGTGTTGTGAGTGAACCTAGTTAGGGAAAATCTTATAAATATCAAAAGACCACACGTGCATGAAAAACCACACCAAGCTTTCTGGCATTGTTACCGGGGATAGAGGTACTTGAACTAGATAGTTAGTGTAGCTTAGCCTTTCCTATTGCCCTCATCATTGCTATTCTTTATTCTTTGTTCACTTTTACATACTACCATTCTAACTTGGTTTCTAATTGTTTGTTTGTTTGTGCATTGTGCACGTGATAGATGTGCATGCACCATACACATTCTACATGTACTGACTTGGTGTTGTACGACCCTGAAATAGGTAGGAGGAAATGCCAAAGCCACCACAAGCAACACCAAGCAACCGACATGGCAGAAAACAACCCTCATAGAAATTCTCAACAACTACCTCAACCCAACCGCCCCCTCCATGAGTATTTCACACTGGGGAACTAAAATTCCCCCATTGCCACCCTTGTTGAGCAAATGTTGGGTCAAAAGTTCTCCATTCCACCCGCACTCCTTAGACTCCTCCCTACCTACTATGGGATGGAGAATGAAAATCCCTACCATCATATTGATGCCTTCTTTGAGACTTGTTCCACCTTCCGTACCCCCGTTTCCACTGATGACTCCATCCAGAGGACTCTCTTCCCTTTATCTCTAAAGGAAAAGGCTAAAGAATGGTACATTTCAAAGTCAGAGTTGGTGACTTGGAATGCGGTCAAAAATGAGTTTCTCAAGAAGTTCTTCCCAGTTGCCAAGCTGACTCACATGAGAATATGTACTCACCACGTTGCCCAAAAGGAAAGTGAACCCTTCCAAGAGGCATGGGAAAGGTTCCAAAAGCTCCTTCATGACTGCCCCCATCATTAGGTACCATTGTGGAAGCTAGTCCAAGCCTTCTACATCGGGCATGAAGAGTTAAGCCAGAACAATGTTGACTCATCATGTAGAGGCACATTCATGGCAAAGCCACTCGAGGAGTCATGGTCATTGTTTGAACACCTTGCTAAAAATTCACACCATCAAGTTTCTACTAAAGGGGAGCACTGTGTCTAGAACTACACTCCTCCACCGCCCCCCGTAGTTCCAGCCCAGACTGAAGCCAACCCTGACATGATGAAAATGATGGTTGATATGATGAAAATGATGACGAGTGAAGTCAGAGGGTCTTCTAGTCATTCCACTTTGGCAATTTATTCTGTAGATGAAGAAGTTCATGCTTTATAGTCTTTTGGCAACCGAAACAACCAAGGTCCAATGTCTAACACTTACACTTCTGAGTGGAGAAACCATCCCAACTTTTTATGGAAACAACAAAGTGAGGATGGTCAAGGAAAAGGGTAGTAAATGCCAAGGTATAGATCCAAATCTGAAGATGAAGTGCTTAGGAGAGTGAGAAATTTGGATGAGGTAAAGAAAGAGGTTCCTCTCAAGGATAGAATATTAGCCTCCTTGAGAAAAGGCTTGATCCAATCTCAATCTCACTTGCTCGCTGTGAAGAGGGAAGTCTCCCATCTCAATCCGTGGCCAATCCGAACAATGATGGTGGTTATGTGAGCACTACTCAAGGTGCATATGTCCCACCACAAGGCCAAGTACCCCCACTTCTCCAGTATCAAGTACCACCACATCCATATGCTCCACCACCTCACCAACCCCCTTTAAACTATCAATATCCCCCACCACCATCAGACACCTATCAACCACCACCTCCACAACAACCTCCCCAATAACCAACTTGCGTAATCCAAAATCCTAACCCACCTCATCACAGACTGCCACCACCTTCATCTTCACAAGCCCCTCCTTCCCATGAACAAGTGAATATGATGTCTATCATATGGGGAAGGGAAGCTTCTCAAAAGCTTGAAAAAGGGGAGGAAGAAATAATTAAGGTTGGTGACGATGACTCGATGCTAGAAGAGTCTAGTATAGATCACAAAAGTGCCAAAGAGTTTGCTTCTCAGTTGTTGCTCGAGAATACTGAGTGCACCCAAGCTTCCGCTACCCCCGTTGTGTATGAAGAAGCATCCTCAGATGTCCCACCCTTTCTTGGAAGTAATGAAAGTGCTAGAGATTCAGTTCTTCTATCCTTTTTTGACAAGATCATGTTTGTTACCCTACATGCCATTGACATGGAAACACTTGATGCAATGCCTTATTGGGAGCCAAAACCTCCCCATGAGACAAGAATCACCATCATACCTTCTCAAGGCCCACAAATTGTTGTAGAAATGTTTGATGCAATTGGGGAGCAATTCCATGAGGCTTTAGAAGGCCCCTTTTGCCAAGAAAAGAATAATAGTATCATGAATCTCTTAGGGTCCTTGAATCAAGGAACGACAGGAATGAAAGCATTCTTTTCATTGGTGAAGGATGTTTGCATGAGAAGGAGAAAACCAGTGTTATTGCCACCCAAAGAAATCATTGCAACAAGATTGGTCAATTTCATCTTGGACATTGGTTTTATATAAAAAGGGGTGATCCTGGAGTCCCTCTTATCACATGCTACATTGGTGCACAACCTGTTGAGCATGCTCTCCTTGATCTAGGTGTAGGGACAAGCATTATGCCATTGAGCATGTACCTATGGCTCGGCCTCAAGAAAATGGAATCGGTGGATTGTTTCCTTGTCTTGGGTGATGGAACTAAGAGGAAGTCCCTGGGGATATTGCTAAATGCAATAGTAGCAATGGATCAAAGGATAAACATTTCATACTTGACCAATTTTCTGATTGCAGATTTTGGACCTATTTATGGAAAAGAATACCTCATATTGGGTAAACCCTTCTTGTCCACCGTGGTGCGGATATTAATGTGTGTATGGGCACTCTGACGGTCACTTATAAAAGGAGAAAATTTGACTTCTTTATATTCATTGAGGAAGAAAGGTACCAGCTGGGTGAAGAAGATTTTAGCGATAGCCTAGGCTACTATGATCCCCTAGAATAGTGGAGATCAAGTCCTAACTTCCAATCGATGTACACTACTTGGGATGAAGCTCATGACGTTAGAACTCTAGAAAGAATCATTGTAGAAGAAAAGGGAGACACAGTGGGTGTCAACACTTAGTGGAGAAAGCAACAAGCCCGACTGAAGTCTATAAATTTAGTGCTAGTGGGAGGCAACCCACATGGTTTGAGATTCTCGAACCTTGTTGTTTTATTACACTTTCATTTCTTTTCCAAGAAACACACACACCATACTTGATAGTTTTTCTGTTTGTGAATCATGTTAGCACAGGTACAAGGAAGAAAAGGTGATGCATAAAGGGTCTAGCCAAGAAGAAGATCAAAGTTGAGAGAACATTGCAAAATATTAGAAAAGCTACCGGAAGGAGTCCAGAATGGTTGTGCTACACAACATGGCCATGTGACCGAAAAGACAGAATGGCCGTGTTGCTCATCACAGCCATGGTGGTCTTGCCCTACTCACCTAGTGCTACATTGATCACTCCATATCTTGGCGGTTGTTTACCGTGACTCCATGCCCTTTTTTCCTACTATTTTAAACTTCTATTTCACGCTAAGGACAACATGATTTAAAAGTTTGGGATGATAGGATGGTAAGCCCTTCTTTCAATGCATACATGTAGTTCAATTTCATGCATTTTTGCGTAATTTTTTTAAAAATTTAGTGCTTTTTGCTCCTCCATAGCATGCATTGCATAATCATGTAGTTTTTGCTAATTTTTAGCTAGATTTTACTACTTTATGTTTTTAGTTTCCTTAAAGTAGGTTTGGATGCATCTAAATGCTTGTTGGCCCCATTTTGGCCAATTTTGCCCAAATTTAGATGTTCTTGCCTAAAAGCATGTTTTTACTTAATCTCCAATGTTTTGAGCTCAAAATTCTTTTGAAAAATGCATGCCATTTTCTTAGATTCTATTGCTATATCTTGATTGTTGACTTTTTATATGTGCACCACTTCTCTCAAGTTTGTGAATGTTTCAGTTGAATCATGAAGTGAGCAAGCTATGAATGCTTAGAGCCTATGGAATCGTAAGAAACAAATGTAAATCTCATGTTTTTCAATCATGTAGTGTGATATCATTTGGTGAAGTGTTGGATTAGTTTTCATACAGGAAATCTTATGTTGAGGAACTAATGAACCCCCTTTGACCCGACTCTTATCTCATCATCTTCAGACCCCTCTACCTCATGAAAGGATGCCTTAGAGCACATATTTAGCCTTGGCCTCCTCTAAAAGTTTGGGGTGGCCATATCTATATCTCCCCACTTCACTCTATCCACCATATTCCCTATCTACACTAAGGGAAATAGAAAAGAAAAGAGGGAAAGAAAAAAATAAAAATATTCTCCTACTTAATAGCATCTATATAAAGAAAAGATGAGTGCTCTATGTAATAGCACTCCAAAAGTCTTTCTACAATCCTTTCTTCCATTTTCATACCCATTGAGCTAGAAAACATCAAATCTAGCTCACTTTACCCTTTCTACATCCATGTGGGTCATTTGGTGTGGTTTGGGACATAAGATTGAATGCATGAAAATGAAACAACATTCCTAGTCATCATTGATTAATGCCAACATGAAATGGTTTACCCAAAATTGCATGAAGGACATATTGGAAGCTCGTGTATTTTTATGCTCTATATTTGAAATTTGTATGCTCAGTGCTCATTTCATGATTGGTATGTGATAGAGGAGAGGAGAGAGGTGAAACACATACACTTAGTCACTTTCAAGACCATTTGGTCAACAATTATCTTTTGCTATGAAAGAAATTGAAGAGAGAGATTAAGTTGGGTATGTTTTAAGTTTGGGGTTGTGATGTAGCCCTATTTTAGGGCTTCATCTTGTGTCATATTGCACTTTATGTATATACAAACATGTTAGATTGCAATCATATTCCCCTAATTTGGAATTCAAAGTCAAATATGCTTATGTATCCTCTTGTATGTTTCTCAGGGCACTTATGCATGTTTTTATGCGAGGAAGGAGATGAAGGAGTCCTTTGGGTCCCTGAGTTCAAGGAGCATCTCCCAATCTTCCTTGAGCTATCCATGGATGCACAAGAATCAACCCAAACCAAGAAGAGACAAACTGAAGATTTCCCAAGTTTAGAATTAGAAGTAAGAAGCCCAACACGGCCATGGGCATCCACCATGGTCGTGGGAATTAAAGCAAGAATCATAGGGACTTCGATACTTTTACACTAAAAGTACCACGGTTGTGGCCAACTGAAGACATCATGGTCATGTCCACCCGCCACGACCATGGGAATTAATTGCTCAAGTTGGCCAAGATCACAGTAACTTCGGCCACTTTACACCTGAGTGGCCACGGTCATGGCCATCCGCCATGACCGTGGTGAGCTGAAGACAAAACAGCCTCTAAGGCCACTATGAACATGGCTCGACCTACCCAGCACGACCGTGCCACATACTCTTCACCATAGCCATGGCACCCTACTACGGTCGTGCCACCTCACTTAGCCAAATCTACCTAAAAATCTCCTCCACCACGACCATGTCCCCAACCCACGACCATGCCACCTAACCCCTACTACGACCATGTTGATCACTCAACCCTACTATTTTCTACATAGCTTTTCCTATTCTACCCCTACTTACCCTAGTGCTTCCCCACCGCCTATATATACATAGGTGGAGGATGGAGCATGAAGGTTACACTCCCACAGTTGTTATTACTCCTCCTTACTCTCTCTTGAGCATTCATTACATTCCCCTTGCATTAATGCTCTCCACCCACCATTTCCACCATATATAGAAACCTAGTTTTCTTGGTTTTCTACCATAACCCCCTCCATTTTCATGCCTATAAGCCATCTTAGAGGAGGGAGGTCACCCTGTAATAGCTAGGAAGTGAAGGAGGATCTACTTTGAGCTTCATGGAGTCCTATCCCCTTATTCTCATTTCTATTACCTTTTCTTTGATTATCTAGTTAAGCCCCCATCGGTGGGCTGTTTGGGGTAAAAATGTGACTTTGATACCATGTTGGGGGAGAATAATTTGTAATGAACATAATTTAATTCTATGATTATTGTCTTTGCTTCTATCTCATTTCCCATTATCTTGCATGTGATTTTCACTCTTAAACTTAAATTGCTTACTTTGTGATGTTTGATGACACTTAGCTTCTAGGAGGAATTAGAGTGTACATAGCAATCTTAGGAATGGCTCCTAGGTCCAATAAGTGGATCCCTAGTTAGCTCCCTTTGTTCCTACATACATATCCCTCCTTCTACAAGTGAGTATGAGATCTAAGTGACTAGTGTAAGTGTGATTAGTGCAATTTCCTAGAGCTTTTTAAAGGCTAGATGGCTACTCCCATTCCTACCCTTGGCTCTCAATTACCCTAATGCTACTTACCCTAGAAACCTAGACTTGACAAGTCCTATTAGAATTACACCTAACACTAGTTCTTAAACTAGTAGTATAGGGTACATTCTAATAGCACTTGCCTTGTAGTTTGGTTTGGTAATCTAGATTGAATTGTGATAATTGAATGCCATGTTGACACCCCAACTAATATCAAATCACATTCCCAAACGGCCCACCTACTAATTCATTGCTTGAAACCCCCCTCAACCTTTTTTCTTGTTAATGCTAGTGTAGCTTAATTGTCTTTGTTTCTTCTAGTTAATTGCTTAGTCTTTCTAGTTAGGATTAATCTAGATCCTTTCTTGCTTTAGTGTCTAGCTTAGTTCTTAGTTTGTTAGAGTAGTGTAGATCATCTTGATCTTGTTAGAGTAGTGTAGATCATCTTGATCTTGTTTAGTTGATTTAGTGATCTTGTTGGTTAGACCTAACTTGCCTAGGATAATATACTCTTTGGTAATCTAGTTGTCATATTGCCTTTACTAGATTGCTCGCTTAGTGTAATCAAACCAAAACCCCTTTTAAACCCTTCAACCCTAGTCTCCATTTTAGGAACATAGCCAACACAAACTAAGCTCTAGTGCCCCCTCTATCCCTGCGGTTCAATCCCCTTTAGTTGCCTCTCACCTATACTATAACATGATCACGTGCGCTTGCAACATCATATTGTAATGTTGTGAGTGAACCTAATTAGGAGAAATCTTATAAATATTGAAAGACCACATGTGCGTGCAAAACCGCACCATGTAACCATTAATTATATTTGGGGCACTCGTAACATCTCCTCAATGCAACTATATAATGGGCAAAGCACAAGGCTTGACAAAAAAACCTTCCAGCGATTAAGTACAACCTAAATTTCCATATTCATCTTCATCGACACCGCCAATGGCAGCAGAAAACACCAACATCGAGGATAGATTCTGATGATCGGGTGGCGTCTCCCCATCAATTGACGAGATCCCATTAGATCGGGATCTACTCCACTACTACTCCCAAGACACTTATGTCCCTTGGGATTTCCAATTTGTGCACCTGGTACATTGACAAGGGATGGCAACACCAGACCCAGATCCGCTGATCAATTGGTCTATGATTAGAAAACCATCATCCTACAAGTAAGGTATTGGTTGGATGCAGGCTATGGAGAATGGAGCGCACAACCTAGGGCACCATCACCTCCACCAAATTAAGATCATGTCAACCGGTGGCCACAACCACACCAAGATCAAGCCTTCACCAACGGAAGAAGAACCCACTCTTAGGGTTCTATTATGTGCTTTAGGATGAGCATCCCCATCCAACCCCTTCATCTCCACCTCCACTACTCTCTTTATCAATTCCTCTCCATATATAACTTCTATCTCCCCAAGACGAGCAGAATTTCAAAGTTGAGGGTGGAGGGTAGGCAGTATGTCATTTCCATCACCTAAACTCTAACCTTACCCTTTTTCATCATCAAACACTTCTTTGTTTTTCTTGTCCATCTTTTATTTGCATCTGCCTTGTTTTCTACTTTCTTTTTCATTTTTTTGTGTGAGTTGTGACCCTTACCTAGTCGACCACTTTGATGTATGTTAGAAATGGAGAATATATGAATGAACTGTCCCCTTTTCTTTTTCTCAAGATAACCCATGCAAAAGGAAGTTTAAAGGAATAAACATGTCTTGAAGATTTTTGGGCCCTGATGACAACAACTAAGTATTCTTTCCCCTTGGAAATGAGAGTAAACATACATAATCTGAAAGGTCATGCTACATGTGCCTTCAACATGATTGCAACAATATTCACGAATACTCCTTTACCCTGCATTAACTCAATTAAATGATATAATATGATGATATGAATCCCATGCAATAATAAAACAAAGAAACACAAGTCAACCTCTTGTTCCCCCTCATCTTTCGTCATATCTTATCTCTTCACCATCCACAAAAAAAATAAAAAAATGGAATTCCCTCCCTATGCCAAACCCTAGTCTGGGCTGGCATTCCTTCCTCCTTTTCTATTTTCATCTATAGGCATGGCATGAATAAAAGAGGCCAATGAGTCATAAAAGAAAACATGTGGTCAATGTAACTGTAAACAAACAAAAAGTCTCGAGTCGAATAGAAGAGAGAAAAATAAAATAACTGAATACCAAATAAGGCCTCAAGTAAAATAAATGAGAGATCAGGGAATTGATTTATGCAATGACTTTCTCCCCCTTTCGTCCAATTTGCATACCCAAGGGACTTATCAAAATTCTCCCCCAAACAACCAAATAGCCTTGACTAGTGCTTCTATTTGCATAGACAAATCATGATTATTATATATATGAAAGCAATTCATTGTGGGTTCTGGGGGTCTAGCGATTAGAGGAACACGCCCCAGTTGGGGGATTTCTAAATGTGATTATGTGATCCCCAAGGATCAAGGTCGCTTGATCGTGATTGGTGTAAAGAGGACCACACAGTTTTCTCATTTGGGAGAGGAAGGTTTGGACCCTAGTATCAATTGTTGATTTTCTTTTTATTTTGATTTACTCAGGATGAGCAAAAGATTAAATCTGGGGTAGTTTGATGAGTGTATGTATACCCATTTTTACATATTGTTTTAGTCACTTTTTTGGGATTGTTGTGTTTCTATTTCCTATTTTTAGCTTTATATTCACTCAAATGCAATTATTTTCACTTTTACGAACTTTAATGTATTTTCATATATATATATATATATATATATATATATATATATATATATATATATATATATATTGTGCAAAATCAGCCAAAGTTATGTAGAAATGCCTAGATGGACAATTGGGCCCTCACAATGCTACACCTTAGGGGAAGGAAGGCCCAAAATCTTTCCATTTGATCACCTTCCAACCACCTAGTCAAGTGAGTGGCTATTCCATTCTACCGACTTGAGATGCTCTCCACCCGGAGTCCTCCAAATTTTGATTCTCTGATGTGTGCTCTTGACATATATCCATTCTAGTTCATGTCATGCTGGTCCGCCAGAGAACCAGACACAAGGTCCAAATTGAGTAACCCACATGAGTTGCTTGTTGGACCACGTACATGCCATGCAATCATATGCCTTCAACCACAAGCATTCCAATTTAAGGTTTCTGATGTGAGGAATGCATCTATGAAAGGGATACCATCCATCAAGTAGGGTCTCTGATCGGTGATTCGAAGCCACATTATATAGCACAAACCCAAGCAAGGAATGAGGAGGTGACATCCATAGTGGAGATATTTGTCTTCCTACACCATGTCTCATGGCCTTCTCCATCATTCCTACTATCTCTTTGTTGTTGTCCCTCACCATGAGTGAATAGACACCTTGTGTTGGGGCATGGGGACTATACTTGATCTCCTGTATTTTATATTAGCTTGTATCTAAACTTGAAAATATAGTTTCTAAATAAAGTATCGTTCTGCTCAATGCCTTTCTTTGCAAATTGGCAACTTGTTTCACATATATGTTATAATCATGGATATGTAGGTTGTTGTGAGCGTGATTCGAACACAAGAATGATTATATTGTCCCCTTGAGATGTCATCAAGGGATAGTGAGGTGATTGAACTTTGATATGCTATGTGTCGAGGATGGTCGATCGTAAGTAAGGGAGTTCAATTGGTATAGACAGGGAACTTGGTTGTCGAGGATAATCAGTTCCAAGGGAGTTTATACCAGGTGACGACCTATATGCCATGATGGTGCAACAACTAAGCATCAATTTAGTAATGACTATTGGAGAGTTAGATCTTGTTAGGATAATTATGTAGGACCGGGTAGTGAAACCCCATGCCTTGGTGCACTTTATTAAATCTTATTTACTTCTTTAATCCCTATTACATTTGGCAACAATTGAGTTTAATCAATCTTTCAACTACTCGATGATACATATTACTCTCAATACATTTGAATCTATATAACTACTTCAAAAGGTTGCCACTTGGGTTCAATTTTAAAGTATAATACAATAAGGCTTATGCTTGGGTGGAGTGGGGAATTAGTGCACTACTTTTGGTTAAATCTAGAAGTTTTTATTTTAGGGTTTTTCTTGGTGCAACATTTGAAGCCCCATCAATCACCTCATCTCATCAAAAATTGGAGGCTATCATATGCATTTTATCTTTTGGTAAAAGATAGAAGGGGTTTATCTTGTGTTCCAATATCAACTCCAAGTATTATTTTCCATAAAAAAATGGTCAATGCACGCGCTTGTTATATATTTCCCAAATCCCTTTTTAAAAAGTCTCCAAATACTTGATACTTAAGGTTAATTTGCACTCCTAATTCACTATAATCACCCACATGATAGATTCCACCACCATATTTAAGTCTAGGAACTTCATTTGTCCATTGCTCTAAACTAATTCCAATTCTTAGAAAATCACTAAAATTCTTTCATTCTAATGGAAGAAAACTAATATTAAGCATGCATCCCCTTTTTTATTCTCCTTTGTAATATCTCATAATTTCCCTTCGAAACATGTTTTGTTTAGTTGTATAAAAGTTTCCTCATTATTAAAATCCATCCACTCTAATAATAGATTCTCCCACTAGTGTTTTAAAATTAACTGTAAATTCATATTTTTAAAGTCAAACATCAAATTGGTGGACATGAATATGATTCACTCTTTCTTCAATAGCAAAAAGTATAATCATGAGTGATAATGTCATTTTGTTGGAAATCAACTAATTGTGTCTATTCCAAGTATGCTAAACATCTACTTCAAACTTGGAATGCCAATCACCATGTACATTCTTAATATTTTTTTATTATTTTCCTCCTATTCTAAAATATAGGGACTCCTACTCATTTGGTCCAAGTTTTCACCACACTTCACTGAATAAAAATTTATGAGGACATATAACATGTAAAAACACTCTACAAGTGTAAATTATCTTCACAAGTTTCCTCCTCCTCTCTTAACTAGTAAAAGTAAATCCATGTAGGACAAGCCATAGGAAAGACATAATGCTTGTGGATCTTGGCCAGTACCAAATACATAGCCCTTCAAAAGAAACACGACTTAGCCAAAGTACTTGAGAAATCTTAAGTATATTGGCACATCAAAATAGTTTTTATCAATATTAGATACATAGTATATTTCATCCTCCTCAACTTTAACATGTACAATACGTAAAAGAATGGAACATGGTAAGTGATGCACTATTTATTTGCCATTTTCACATACTATTTTGTTTTGATTTTTGTGCACCTTTTGGTCAAATCTCATATTAATTGTGCATGATTTATTAATATTAGCCCTTGTTACTGAATTACATCAAATAAATATAATTTAATGTTTCCAAATGATTTACTATATTTCCAGAGCTTATGTTTGGATTTTATGAATTTCGGAAATTTTTACGAGAATCTACATAGCTTGGTACTACCGACTTTGGAGTCGGTGGTAGAGACACTTTCTCAGGTTGGAATAGCAAGAATTATAGATAACTCGATACTATCAACTGTCAAATTGGTAGTAGCGATAGAAACACAATGGCCGCAATTAATCGAAGGGAGTCGGTAGTACCAGCACGCTATCGGTAATACCGACTTGGCAGATTAGGCAGATCCAAAATAAAGTCTAATCCGATGGCTAACAAATAATGATGCCCAAAGTCATGCCAATGACTAAGGGGAGTGTGTCCAGACCTAATTATCATGTTCTATTCCATTGCATGATGGCAAGGAACGGGAGAGGAGAACAAGGATGAGAACTACACATTCAGGAGGTTCTGGGCATGTTCGGTGGGCAAAAGTTGTAGTTGGTGGATCTATTTGTCGACGTGGAGCATCCTAGTCATGTTTCTCCAGGGGGTTCATCTATTTTTCTATGTTCTCCATGTTATTCCTTCTTCTTAGCATGTTTTTGTCCATGGAAACCATGAGGTGCTAATCCCTGTGTTCTCTAGGACCCGAGAGTGGTCCGGTTGTACACTTTATATGGATCTTTTGTATTAGTATATTGTTTCCTCCTTATTTTTTGGCATGTTGCTATAAAATCATATTGAATTCTCTATGTGCCCACCATAGGTGATTAATTAGATCCTTGATAGCTCTGAGAGGAGGGTTAAGGATTGGAAATACATAGTAACACACATTTTATATCGCCTTTTGAGAAAGGTAGTTTACAAACATGAAGAGAATAACCCAGAGTAGTTTGTTAAAGGACCTACTTAATAACACAATCAATACGAGAGTGGGATTGGTATTAGGATATGTAGTGAATTATACTGTGGGAATGGGTAGTTCTAGATACATGTCTCTTTATCCAGAATTGGGAGGAACATATATATTAATCTTAGGTAACATTGTAGTTTCAATCGTGATGGAACCACCGTCCAAGGGAATTTCTCTCATTGTGATAAAAAAATAGTAAATTAGTTTTCTTTCTTGCAATTAGTCTAATAATTCTCATATCAAAGTTTTCTTCGACCTAGCTGATTGAAAGCAGTTAGTAGTAGTTTCTTGAATTATGTTTCCCCGTGTTTGATATCCGGACCTTGTTGGCATGTATTACTTCGATGTGTATGCTTGCGTTTTACATGTACAGCTTAATCATGTCAGTAAGTTATCTTTAAACTTTGACCAATTTCAAGTTCCCACTTAGCAAGAAGAATGATAGTAACGATCTTCTCCTTACTACTACCTCATTGATAGTGGCCTAACACAAAGACTAATCATCCAACAACAAGGAATTGTCCAAAAACATGCTCTTACATCATTTCCCACTTGCCAACATCTTCCCTTAGTTAACGTATGCTTTATTTTCACATATTGTTTGACATATCATAGCCTTCATAGAAACTCCATCATCCCAAGATGGATTATTCCTTGGACACTATCCTTTTTTACTTGTACCCAAAGATTGATCAAATTTTGAACAAATCGATTCACGTAATTCATGATTTGCATAGTTTAAAAATGAATGATATTCAAGACACTCTTAGATATAGTTCTACAACATGTTAGATACAAATGTTTGGGCTTCTAGATACTCAAATTCTCTTGCATTCTATCTTAAATATAGGTATAAGTATCGTCATTTATTCTTTCATGGATACAAGAATCCCTAATTAATTTTACGATCAACTACGTAACTCAAACCAAAATTTCATTACTTCTTATTAAGTAATAATCTTGAGGTTAATCCTAACTTCTTTCATAAGCATGTCATTAGAATAAAATTGGCACAACCTAATGGACATTGCTATCTCAAAATGTAATTGAAGGGAAAGTCTGATAACTCAATTACTTAGTTTTATTTTATTAAATTTCAAAAATAAAGGAACCACATAAAACTTATAAACAAACCTTGAGTTATTAATCATCATTGCTATTCTACTTTATTCATACAAAAATTGAGAAAGAAACCCAATTAAATTTGTTATTGCATACAATTACTTTTACCCAAGTTACTTACAAAAAAGAGACAATATATAACACCACTCACACCCACACCCAATAAAGCTAAGTACATGGATATCTATTCTAAACTAGTTTCTAGTTTCTAGTTTCTAATAATTTATCACTAAAACCTATCTCATGTTGTTTACTCAAACTATTTACAACCACTCATAGGAGGCACACATTCTAGGGAGTGATAAAACAACAACTAAGAATAGAATATGCTTATTAACAAATTTTGCAATTAAAGGTATGAAGTAGTATAAATAGTTAATATGAGACGTACAGAGAATTTAAAGGTAATTTGTAATTGAAATTAAAACCTAAGTAATTTAGGAAACTATGATAGTTAAATATAAATAATATGAAAAGTCTGATCAGAGTAGCCCAGGTGGTAAAAGCTCGGTAAGTTTCACTTAAGGACCAAAATTGAACCACGTCGAAGGCATTTTGCAAAAGGCATTTCATGTCGATTGAGCATCTGAGGGGGGTGACCGGACCGCACCCACTAAGGCCCCAGGAATTTACCACACCAGTTTGGGTCCAATAGTGGCCTTGCACAAGGTGGGTTCTCTCATAAATAAAAAACATGTAAAGAAATTGTTTGGCACAATTGATTCTAGTTGGATGAGTGACTTATTTTAGTTGTTTCCATGATTATATTGTCTTAAACCCACTAAGATAAACCAATGGTATTAAGTCCCATTATTCCACCTTAGTAATCTTAAGATTACCATTACTACTAAGACTCAACTCTCTCAGTATGTACAAGGTAAAGGTAGTGGCACAACAGCCTAAAACCCAAACTTGGGTAATAGTCTAGACATCAAAGAGATCTATGTGTGGAAAAGGACATAAAAAGGAAATCCTAAACTAACATGTTTTAGGATTTCATAGGAAAATTACTCCTTATTACTCATTTTCCATAAACATAGTCTGCACTTTATAGTATGTTAAATTAATCTAACTACTGAGTAATTTTTAGGTTGAATTGATATAAATCAACAACATGTATGAAAATGGGAATTTTGATCACATTGATAAATGACAATGATAAATATGATGTTCATTATGAGGAAAAAGGTAATATTTGAATTCCCTTACATTATCTCATATTTCCATCTAAATTTTCTCAATAGACCACTTTACTATACAAAAACTCTTCTCAAGTCATTTCCACTAACAAATGTTCATGCTATTCTTTAGCACTAATGTACATTTAACACCATACTTAATATATCCTCGAAATTATCTCATTTAAATTTTTCTCTAAGAAATCATGAAAATATAGGATATAATAGAAAGATAAATACAAACCTCATATTTACAAAATATCATTTACCGAATGGGTTTTACTCAACTACTTAGGGTTTCACTAAATGTAGACAATTACATATTTGAATCATATCATGGCTAGTACAAGAAGGAATATTATATTTAAATCAGTTTCATACTTACATGTCGTCTGAGCTATAAATAAATATGTAGAATTCATCTATCATGGTTTAATTCAATAAAAATAAGCATATGTTGCATATATGTCTGGAAAAGCAAGTCATATATATATAACTACTTCTATTGTAACTTTTAATTCACATTATATTATAAATAATCATCCATTTTCATTTAAAACTCAAGATGAGTTATTCACGTTACTGATATAAGAATCTTTCCAGTAGGGCTAAAACTAAGTTACTAACTCCATTGTTATACATTCGAGTTATTCTTTATATCTTATTTATTGTTCATATATTTATTACATTTTTGGTTTAACAACATACTTTATATAACACTATCTGCATTTCATTGGTTGTGGTAGTTCTTACCATTTAGCTTAATTACCACATATGAACTTAGTAATCTATCTTTTAAATGAGATACATTCACTTAGATTGAATAAAATAAATGCAATTTCGATCATATTCATTTACATAAGATCTATTCATTTCTTATTTTAACTTAACCTAAACAACCTTTTTTTTAAGGTAAGTCAGGTGGTCATCTTATTCATTTTTCCCACCTCTTGCAAGCGAAAACAATCTGGTATTACATATGTTTATTACTGCATGGAATGAAACATGGTAGTATTAGTACCATTACACATGGGTGCTTGACCGGTATCAAGCACAGCCTGAGGGGTTTTTTTATAATGGACATTGCCACTGTTGTGTTGAAAGTGGTGTTTAGCAAGGGCGTCAACCTACATATTTTCCTTCCTGTCCTTGTAAATGATCATAGTATTCTTCTCCTTTATCAACTGTATTCCTCGGATAAGATTAACATAGCAGGGGTTCTTCCGGTATTCTCCCTGTATCATGTTCGTTGCTTGTAAACTATCAGTAATAATGACAACTTCTTTCACAAAACTTACCCCTGCAATCTTTGCTGCCAAGGCAATTTCTAGCATTTCCGCCTCCAGAGGGCACTCTTCCGTAATCGAATGCCCAAAACCGCCCAACCAGTTGTCCTTGGAATCACGGATGACAACAGCTGCAACTCCTTTCCCCTTCTTCCATGCAGCATCTGTATTGAACTTAACAACTCTAGGAAACATATTAAACATTCATGTCCATTTGAACCTAAACAACCTTTAGTCTGGCATATTCCACTTATATCCTTAATTTATCATGTTACATCACATATAATGCATTTTTTGTATTTGTCTTCAATTAGTTTATTCTTTATCAAAGTCGTTTACAATGTATGAAATTATGATACTCAGATTCTTCTAATAACATATGAATATTCACGCTTGGTTATCTCATCAATATATATAATTCTTAAGCAAGTTTTTGCCTTCAAATGGGATTTCGACCTTTTAGCACTAGAACTGGTCATATAAGAGGCAACGATTTGATGCATCTTATTAAATGTTCATATCTTCTAATTATAGACTAGCTTCATGATATTAACATTTCTTTATCAACATATGTAACTTTAGATCTTAAGTATTAGTTCTACATTTTTATCACAAGTGGGTTTTAGTGTTAGAACTTTCTTGATTCATACATACATATCCATTCTTTTCCATGTCATTATTGTTCCTATGTATCCTTAATGAATATTAGATGATAAGTATTAGTATTATAGGAACCTAGCAACCCTAGGATCTAATATTTCACATTGTGTACATCATTTACAATTAATCATGTTTATTTTAGTCGAAGACCCTAATTTCATACATTAACTAGAAAATAAGGGTCATTTCATAAAAAAAACATGATAAATCTTGAAAGTCTCCCATGAATGGTAGATTTTTTTTTGAGGAAACCTGCTTACTAAATTAATTCGGATCCAAATCGGGCTCCGACCAGTCAGCTACAAAGGAAGGGAAATTCGCAGAAAGAAAACTAGGAGCAAGCCAGGTTATAGCTTCTCGAGCTAGACGATGGGCTAAACCGTTTGCTTGCCTATTACAGAAATGAAAAGCTACACTATTAAAACTAGCTACAAGACTATAGATATCTCCGAGCACAGTGCCCAGCAGGTCCGTGCGGTGAGCTCCTCCATTAATCAGGTTGATAACCGTCTGCGAATCTGATTCCACGAACAGCTTCTCACAACCAAGCTTCTGTGAATGGATTAAACCTTCTTTGATGGCCCTTGCTTCCGCTACTAGTACGTCATTGAGCGATGGATGCCTCCTTCCCGCCACATGGATAACCTTGCCCCTACTGTCCCTCCAAACTAGCCCGGTGCTATCATGGCCCTGGACTCCGACTGCCGCGTCGCAGTTCAGCTTCAGTCCTCCTTCGTCTGGTGGCCGCCACACGTGCTCCTCCCGTCGTGGCCTTTGTTGTTCCTCCTTGGCCCACACCCCCCGGCAGTCTTGGAGCATGGCTCCGAGCATCTGCTGCACCATACATGGGGTCCTAACCGGATTTCCGAAAACAATGTCATTTCTCCGAGTCCATATGGACCACAGAGAAGCGATCAACGCATCTTGTTCCTCAGTCGTGCCGGTAGTGATCAGCTCTATGATGCCTTCTTGTGTGCTCTGTTGACCCGCCCGTCGAATCTTCTATTGCAGTAACGCCGGGCTGTTCTTCCATAGTTCCCAAGCTTGCGTGCATCGGAAGAAGACATGAGAAATATCTTCTTTCTCGGTTCTGCAAATGCCGCACACACCATCGGGGTGGCAATGTCGATCGTATAGTCTTCCCACCGTGCCTAAGGCGCCCGTCACACACCGCCAAAGAAAGTGGGATGCTTTCGGGATAAGTCCTCTTCTCCAAATTCTCCGCCATATGCCTGCGCCTCCCTGTTCTTCCTGCCGCCGAAGGCTGTTGCTGCTGTTCGCGGCTAACCAGTAAGCCGAGCCAACCGTGAATGTCCCTTGTCGGCATGGTCTCCAGAAGATGCTGTCCCTTTGTGGTGTGGCACTCAAAGGGATAGCGAGGACCTTCTGGGCAATGTCGTTCGTGAATAAGAGATTAACCTTGTCAACGTTCCACGATACCCCATCTTCCCCCAACAACTCACTGACCCACTCGACAGATGTACTGGACACCCCATGCACGTTGTCCATGCTTCCTCCCATCTGCGGTATCCATGTGTCCTTCCAAATATGGATATTAGTCCCATCCCCCACCCTCCACTGCAGCCCCTCCATGATGATGCTTTTGGCGTTCCATATACTCCGCCACGTGAAGCTCGGGTTGTGCCCCCTCCTCGCACTCAACACAGATCCCCTTGGGAAGTATTTTGCTTGTAACACTCGGCATACCAAGGAATCTCGGTTGTGAAAAAGCCTCCATGTTTGCTTTGCTAGGAGAGCTTGATTGAAAATATGAATGTTCCGGAACCCCATACCTCCTTGGGATTTTGGTTTGCACAGATTGTCCCAACTGACCCATGCCATCTTTCTCTCCGTACCTTGTGCCCCCCACCAGTATCTTGAAATCATGCTATTGATGGAATCAATAAGATATCCTGGTAGTTGAAAGATGCTCATAATGTATGACGGAATTGCTTGGGCCACCGCCTTGATGAGGACTTCCTTCCCCGCTTTGGACAACAATTTTTCTTTCCACCCTTGTAACTTCCTCCATATGCGTTCTTGTACGTAGGCAAACACTTGTTTCTTTGATCTTCCTACTGCCGTGGGAAGGCCAAGGTATCTGCCATGCCGATCTACCTCTTTAACCTGCAAAAGACGTGTCAATTCCCTTCTCTTGTCTCGGTCTACTCCTTTGCTAAAAGCAACCTCAGTCTTGGATAAGTTAATCTTCTGTCCGGATGCCCGTTCATACTGGCTGATGATGGCAGCTAATTTCAGGCATTCTTCTTTAGTTGCTCTTGTGAAAAGAATAGAATCATCTGCAAAGAAAAGGTGAGACACTCGGGGTCCATGGCGGCTAGCCCGGATCCCATGAATAACATTTTGTTGCGTGGCAAGAATAATAGATGTAGAAAAAGCTTCTACGCAAAGAAGAAAGAGATATGGAGAGAGAGGGTCACCCTGTCGCAGTCCTCTGGATGGTTTGGTCTTCCTGGTCCGTTCCCCGTTAATGGCAAAAGAATGTGCTACAGTCGACATGCAATCATAAATCTTCCTCCTCCATTTCTCACCAAACCCCAGCTTTTGTTGCACAGAATCTACAAACTTCCATTCCACCCTGTCATAGGCCTTTGACATATCCAATTTGAGAGCTAGATGACCTTTCTTTTTTCCTTGGTCCCCTTTCATGGTATGGAAGAGTTCATAGGCAATAAGAGCATTATTAGTAATCAAACGGCCCGAAATGAAAGCACTTTGGTTTTCCGACACAATGTTGTCCATGAGTGGTCTGAGCCTATTTGCCACCACTTTAGAAGCAATTTTGTAAATTACATTGCACAGACTAATGGGCCTGTACTCCCCAAGCTCTTCCGGTTTTTTAACTTTAGGAATCAAGACCACTAGAGTAGCATTCAGATTCTCAAGGCTTCTGTCAGTTTTCCACCACCCTTTTATATAATTAGCAACATCCTCACCCACAATATGCCAGTATTTCTGAAAGAACAAAGCCTTCATGCCATCCGGCCCCGGAGCTTTATTTGGGTGCATACCTTTGATAGCAGCTAGGATTTCCTCCGTGGTGAAGTCCTTCTCAAGATTTTCCCTCTCCTCTGGACTGACTTTGATAGATAAACCTCTGGTAGCTTCTTCCCATCCTGTAGGATTCGATGTTTGGAACAGATTGTCGAAGAACTGCAAGATAATTTTCTCTATATCCTCCTCCTTAGTCCTCCACTGTCCCTCTTGATCTTTCAGCCCTTCTATTTTGTTTTTCTTTTGCCTTTGAGACGCCTTATGATGGAAGTAAGCCGTATTTCTGTCACCTGCTTTCATTTCATTGACCCGTGACCGCGCATGCCAAAACGCCTCCTCCTTCCTGTGCCATCCTTGGAGTTCCTTGCTGAGACTCGTGCACCTTTCAAGGTTCATACTATCCGGCGGTAATTGTTGTAATTCCCCCAAGTGACCTTCTAGTTCTTTTATTTTCTTTTTCCTTTCCCCAAATTTTTCGGCTGCCCATATTTTTAGTTTGTTCCCGCACTGGTCCATTTTCCGTTGAATATCTGCCGTGTGATGTTCTTTCCACACCGCCTTGATGATTTGTTCACACTCTTCCTCCTCCGCCCACATAGGCTCGAAGAAGAAATGTTGCTGTCTCCTGAACTTCCTCCCTGTACTACTGGTGGTATTGATGATGATGGGCACGTGGTCGGATTCATATTTTGTAAGGTGGGTAACTCGGGCTTGGTGGAACATAGCAACCCATGCAGGACACCCAAGCGCTCTATCCAACCTTTCCCTCACCAAGGTATCCGGAGTGAGGCCTCGCTGCCATGTGAAGATATTCCCACTGTAGCCCAGGTCTGTAAGCTCGCAGTCGTCCACCACGTTCCTGAACTCTTGGAGAAAACGTAGTGGTTTTGGAGGGCCTCCTTGCCTCTCAGAATTTGAAAGGATTTCATTGAAGTCACCAAAGAAAAGGGTCGGTGTGTCAGCTTCCCCCTTCAACTGCCTCATTAAATCCCAGGTTTTAAGTTTTTGTTGTTGATCTGCCCATCCGTAGATACCAATAGCTCTCCACATCCCCCTTGCCTGTCCTTCAGAAATATCGCAGCAAACGTGATGTTGTGAATATGACGTTACAGTAACCTCCACGTCTTTCCACCACAGCCCGATCCCCCCTGCTCTCCCCACACTGGACAAACAGAAACCTTGAGTGAAACCACATTTCTTTTTTACTACCTCTAGATCAGCCCCTGAAATCATAGTCTCCATAACAAAGACTATACTTGGCCCCTCCCTCCAACACCATGACCGGAGGGCACTAACCGTGTCAGGGCGGGCCAACCCCTAACAGTTCCAGCTTAAGATTTTCATGGCTCTTCGCGGGGCTGGTATGTCCCAGCCACCGCTACTTGGATGGATTCCACCCGTTGTTTGTGTTGTTCAAGGTCCATGTTCCTGACTTTCTTGCCTCCTGTTGGATCCACTGCCAATTCATCCACATCCATGTCGCAAAGCTCTGAGTTTCTAGTCCGTTTCCCTGTGTTGCTGCTCCATTCAACTTCATGTTCCGGGATCCCCAACCTCTGCCCTCTTCTCATTCTGTACACCCACGGGGTCGCCTTCTTCTTTCGACGGGTAAGCTGTCCTTTCTTTGTGGTTGTGCTTTGCTTCTGTTTCTCGCTTTGTGCTCTCGTTCTCATCGGCTGTGTCGCACTTGGATCTATCGCCAATCCTTCTGTGCTCATCCCGTGAGGCTGTCGAATAGGATTTTCCCATTGCGGGATGTTATGTGCTATCTTCTCCGTGTTATTCTGATCGTGATCCTCGTGTGTCCCTTCTGTCCTTAATGCTATGATTTCATTTCTGGTATATCTCACTGCCACGTCCCTTCTTCCTCCCTTCGATTGCATCTTTGCACCCCTAGGTTGGGTCCTTCCTCTCTGTTTCCCGCCTTCTTCCTCGTATATACTTCCTTCATCCTGCTCCCCAATCCGCCCTGTATTCGGCTGTGTTTCCGGGAAGAACTCGGCTAGTTCGTAGTCTGAATCCTCCCCATCGTTTTGTTCTTCGATCGTAGCCGCGTCGTGAGATTGCTGTGGCTTCCTCTGCCCTTCTCTCTGTTTGCTGGTTCCACCTTCATCGCTAGTTGCGGTCTCTTTAGTTGCTTCGCTTGTTTTGCTCTTTGTCATCTCCGCTGGTTTTGTGTTGAAAGAAATTTTTCTTTGTGCCCTAGAATTGCCAAAGATTTCCTCCTGTAACGACTGTCTAGGCTTTCTCGGCGACGCCTTGAGCCATGCGCCCCATTGTTTGTCCCGGCCTTCTTCAGCCTCCTGCTCGTTGCAGTCCTTCCAGACGTGCCCTAGTCGTCCACAACCATGGCAGAAGTTCGCAAGTCGCTCGTACTTAATCTCAACGTCCAGGATCTTGCCCTGGCTGCCTCGGATCCGCAGGATACGCTTGAGAGGCTTGTTCACATCCAGAGCAATTCGCACTCGCACCGATGAATCCCAGCCCAGCTCATCCAAATCAACCGCCGTGACCTCCCCTACTCTGTTGGCCAATTGTTCTATCGTCTTCTTCGAGCGGAACCCTAAAGGGATTCCGTACAGCCGAATCCAGAAAGGGAAGTGGGTGATCGATATAGTTCCCGGCTGTTCCTCGTCCTCTATGTTCTTGAAAAGCAAGAGTTTGTTGTCAAAGTTCCATGGCGCTCCTTCCTCTATTCGCTGCTTATCCCGCCAGTCCAAGAATTGAACTATAAAGTGATCGCCTTCCAGTTGTTTGAAGATGACCTTCCCGGCGAGACCCCAAGCCTGGGTCATCGTCTTCTTCATGGCCCAGAAATTTATCGGCCTGTCTGTCAAGATCCGTGCCGCCCATGCCAACTGTAGGTGGCCTCGTCCTTCGTCTTCCTTTGCCGGTGATAGGTTGATTGGCTCCTCCTCCTCCGGTGTCAGCTGTAGCCGTGCACATCTTTCCACAAGGTCTTCTGCCATGATGGGGAAAAGACCAGAAAAACGACCAATCCTTGGACCTGCAAGAGAGAAACCATGGGTGGAGATAGGGCTCCCACGCTCGTAACCCTAATCGCCAGAGCGAAGGGACGACCGCGGGGAGAGCAGGATCCCCATGAACGGTAGATCATTTCTTATATAAATCAAATTAGTGATATTAATCAATTTCTTACATCATACAGGAAAAATCCTAGGTCATACTACAAAGGTCCCAAACTCAGCTAAACAACTGACTTTATGTCATTTCCTCACAATTAGGATTCATTATCAAATCAATGCTCATTAAGGTCACATATTGATGTTAACAAGTTATTTCTATTATTAAGGATGCCCTACACCAGATTTATCTCAAAATTTTTATGTTTGAGTTCGCTCTATGATAACATGCAAAAGATAGCTAAAAGGTTACTTTTTTACCAAGGTAGGTGATTTTAACATTTAGACCTCCATAAGAATAATCAACAACTTTTCCCACCATATAAATGTTGACTTGAGAGTTATACATTGTCTATATTTTGATAATAACTTAACCATTCCATTGATATTATCTAATATGTTTGTTTAAGATTGATTTCAGGCTTTAGGTACATGAAACAGATCAATTTACACCAGCCCTAGCTTGTCCAAGTTCAAGTCAAAAGCAATGCAAATGCACTTTTATGGAAAACACTCCAAATCAACTTAGAATAATTTTGTAATCATTTGTATTGATTATATGATTTGTAACTAAGATGAGAAAAAATCAGAGACACTTAATTCCATCGTTCGATCACTTGAAAATCATTTTGAAAAATTTGTCACAACACTTTAATCAATCGAGTTCGGATGTCAACTAATCTGTGATGGAGTTTTGGAAATGGTTGCATCGGTCGAATTGAACACTCATAGGCTCGACGGACAACTTACTGACCAAAGTTGATTTTAGTTGATCGATTGAGTTACCCTAGGACAAACATGACCGATAGTTTGAAAATTGGCTTTGTCAGCAAGTGGATCGAACGAGTTACCTTTATCAAAACTCAACTGAATGTACTATAGGGAAAACAAATGATTCCAACCATTGGAGAGTTGTTAGAAATGAAAATAGATCCATTGCAAGTTGTAAAATGGCTATTTTTCATTCCTAAGTGATCTAAAACTCAAAGGAACATCCCTAACTATAAAAGGACCTCTTCGTGTTCATTCCAAGGTTGCTCATTCATGCTATCCTTGGTCCATGCTATAGTTGAGTGTGCTACAACCCTTTGCACCCCTTTCTCTCTGTGTGTCATTTACAAAGCATTTCAAGATTATGAGTGAGTTAGGCATGTTGTAAGAGTGTTACCTCATTGTTACCCTATAAAGCTCTCCATCTTTCCATCTCCCCGATCCCTTTTCTCAAAGATCAAAGGCTGAAGTGATCTTCTTTGAGTGAAGGAGGAGTTTCTATTCTTCTTCAAGACTGATGGAGGTGTGAAGATCTTCTCCAATTGAAGGAGAAGGACAAGGTGCGAGATTCAATAAGAGTGGGTAATCCATGTGAGGTCAAATACTTGATGCAAGTGTGGGTAAGTCCTTGTTGAAAGTTGAAGACATCTTGATCAAGTGGGTAGGTCCTTGTATAGGTGAAAGACTCTTGTTTTGAATATGTAAGCCATTCGATGGTCTTCTTGTATCTCTTATAATGGAATATAAGTATACATGGGTTGCAAAGTCCTAGAGGCTGAACCCTCTAGGTAGTAATTGACGATCTCCTAGTTTGGAGATTAGAACCACTATAAACACCTTGTCCAAATGTTTGTTTTTAATCTCTTTCATCCTTGCTATGCTTTTTTAGATAGAACTTCAAATTCAGTTTTAGCTTTTGATTTCAATTGATATAATTTGATGGTATAACCATTCTTATGAGAATTTTGAAGCTCAGTTAACCCTCCTCTAGAGCCCTACATCCAACTAGCAGTATCAGAGCAATGATCTTCTCCAATAAATTTCCTATGAGATGACAAGATGGGTGAGAACCTACTTGGTTCCCTCAACCTAGAGGGATGCTTCTCCATGAACCCCCTGGTATTTGATGACACCAACTTCCTTTATTATAAGTGGGGGATGAAGTTCTACATTCAAGGGATGAACTTTGATACGTGGAAAGTGATGATTACACCCTACAAGAAGCCAACTAGAGTTGTATCAACTTGGGATGAATGTAACATCCCAGACCTGGGTTTAGGGCTAACCCTATTTTTTTTAGCTGAAATAAGTTGCTTGTAACTTTAATATAATTCTCTAAAGTGTTTTTTTATCATGTGACAAACTTATGTTTTAAGTTTGGTCCAGTTTGAATGATGTTTGAGCAATGTTCTCTTATTTTGGACCAAAATGTAATTTACCCAAGATGAGGGGTTATATTGCAATATGTCACATGTTGAATGTGCCTTAAGTGTTTTATCATCATAAGAGAGAGAATGATGCTAAGGGGTGGCTTGTGGAAAGCCTAAATTCCAAGTTTGAACTTGTTTGAATAATGCTAGTGCCTTGTGCACCAATTTTGGTACAAATTGTAAATTACCCAAATTTTAGGGTTGATATGCAAATTACCACCTCTATAGTGTCCCTACTTACTATATGTATCATTTAAATGAGAGATAAATAAGGATACACCATGTTTGATTCATTTATGAGTGGTAGTATTCTTGGTGATGGAAAGACCAAGAAAGGGGTTGAATGGGAAACCCTAACTTGAGTTGTATCGAGTTGTAGACTTGATAAGGGAGTGACTATAGGACAAGGAGCCATAGAGGGGATCCCATATCAGTTTTTGGAATCTTGTAAAAGGCCATGATGGGCAAATGACCTCAAGTAGGTGATATGTATCGGTTTACAACTTCCTTGAATAGTTGTATCGGGTTGTGAATAAAGTGGTGATTGAGTTGAGATATCTTATCCAACAAGATAAGTGATGGCCAAAATATCATCTCTATATTATCCTAAAGTGTTTTGCATGTCAAGATAAATTTTATTGAATGCATGTACATGTGTCAACCATACATGGACATGTGGCACATAGTAGCTTAAAATGATGACACCTCATATAGACACTTTTTCATGAACCTCAAGTATCTATACCATTCCTTTCACCTATTAGTGAAAATTTTCAAATCTTACCACCCTCTTTCTCTTACATATCATGCATAGAGTCTTGTTATCGTGCATAGGTTAATGGTTATGATTTATAGAGCCTTTATATCAGCCATAGCAAGGTGATATCGACCATAGCAAGGTGATATCGGCCAAGTAAAGTGATATCAGCCACAAGTGAAGTAATATCGGCCACAAGTGAACGTATATCGGCCACAAGTGAGGGGATATCGTGCATAAGTTGTGAGGTATCATGCATGGTGCTAAGGAGCAAGAAGGAGCTCAAGTATTAACCCTAAGGTGAGGCCATGATCAGCTTCAAACCTTGGATTAAAGCATGGATCTAGTGTTGAGATCTTCCTTTCTTTTCTTCTTCACCAAATACTTATGCATGGTGATTATTTGCCTATAGAGGAGTTGTGAAGCTCATATTCAACCTTATGAATGTGAAGCTTTAGAGCTTGTATCTTTTAAGTTGTTCTTGAGGTGGGTTATATAATTAGAACCCAATTATGCTATTATTCACCTTCAATTCTGTTATACATGTTGATCTACTTTCACTTTTGAATTCTCTTGAATAATTGATGATCCATTGAGTTATAAAAGTTTTATAGGACTTTTGTTCTTGAAATAGAATAGTAAGATCAAGATTCTAGAGGTTAATGATGATGACATCATCATGGCCCACCGTATATTGGGTTGAAGCACTTCTAACCCGATATGGAGTGGTAAATATACCCCTAACACGATACAATGAGGATGCATACATCTTATACACGATATGATGATGAAGTATACTCCTTGTGTATGATATGGTGTCAAGCATACACCATGTGCACGATATGATGTAAAGTATACACCTTATGCACGACATAGTGTCAATTATATACCCTAAACTGAAATGGTGTTGAAACCCTAGATGATGATATGAAATCCGATATACTTTGGAATCCCACACCCCTATCGTTTTGTGTAAATGGTTGATTGTGAAGGGTTCAACCAGTTTTCTAGACTATCACTCAAAAGATGATAGGATTTATTCCTGGAAGGTATGAAAAGGTATGAGCATAAGAGTCTAACCCGATTTGCTAACTCGATATGCTAACCTGATATGGTGAGGTGAATATACCATTAACACGATACCATGATGAAGCATATACCTTATACATGATATGATGGTGAAGTGCACACCTTGTGTAGGATATGGTATCAAATATATACCCTATACATGATACAAGGACAAGCACTCATCTCATACATAATATGGAGCTAAGTACCTTTAACTTGAGATGACAAACCCTAAATGTTGGGCAACTCGATATGGGTGTACGATATGGTAATGGGGGATACACCTTATACACGATATGATGATAAGGATACACCTTATACACAATATGGTGATGAGGTTACACCTAAAGCATGATATGAAAGCATGATATGGTGCCAAGTACACACCTTTATGCCCAATATGGTGGAGGCATTTCAAATCCAATGTACTTGATGGAGTAACACATGAATTGTGTTATGTCAAGTAATACATTAAGACATAAATAGTTTAATGTGGTGTGTTAAGTGTGGGCCAATGTACCTTGAGAGAAGGATTGAGCCAATTTAATAAAGTATGATGCAATCAACATCCTAATGAGGATAAGAGAGAAACTTTTACATGTGTGATAATCATGTTAATGAGCACATCTTGATACTCCTAGCATGAATAGAGTATGAATTAGGGTTTGATTCTTGATAATATGATCTTGAATCCCTAATTGGTTAATAAGGGGAAACTCTAGCCCTAATGAAGGGTGATGGTGTGCACTTGAAACCCTAATCGATTAGAATGAGAAACCCTAACCCTAATAAGGGGAAGGATGTATTTCTCTAGTATTTCATGGTGATGTCATGTACTGCTAGTGTTTTTATCCTGAAATGCTAACCATGCAAGAATTATGAGATGATGAGCATAGCCAGGTATGAGCTATGATTTTTTATATGATATAGATTAAATGAGCTTTTTGAGCTATGTGAAATACATGTACAACAAGTATAATGTATATAGTCTGATGTCTTAAAAGATAGTTGTTGCCTAGTGAGAGGTGACAAAATATTTAATGGGCTTTGTGAGCTATGTGAAATACTTGTACAACAAGTGTAATGAATACCTTGGTCTGAGGACCTAGAGGTAACAGTTACCTAATAAGAGGTAACAATCTTCAGTGATGAACTAAGGGTTTGAATACCCAGATCTAGTAATCATGATGATGATAATGTTAAGTGATGAGAATTCCCAGTAATGTGATAAGAGATTGAGATCCTAAGTGTTATATGTGTTCTGACAATCATGAATAGTACTTGATACATGTATTACACCTTTCTTTGTAGCATATATTATAATTTATATTTGAAACTTGGTTGATGCTAAAAGATAATGTAATGCACTTAATTAATCTTGTGGAATCTCATCATGTAGTTGCCCTGACCATAGATCCATTCAGTGTTAGAATTTGTTGAATGGTGAAATGAGTTTAACTCAGTATACAAATGATTAAATATGTCATTTTAATTATACCGAAGTTACTTAGTGGACTCCCCAACTACACTAGGATTGCTCAGTGGACTTCCTAATGAAAAACTAAACCAGGATCGCTCAGTGGACTTCCTTATGAAAAATAATCTAGGAAAGCTTAGTGGTCTTCTCCTGAAGAGAGTGCATGTTATGGTTGTAACTCTATAGCAAAGATACCAGTATACTGTGGTATGCTAATTGCAGTTAACACAAGATGTCCTGCCAGTAGTCTCATACTGAATGAGACAAGTGAGGTCTTAGAAGTTGGCTCTTTCGTTGATCTTGTATGGTACCAATTTTGACTTAGCAGTGGTCGGTTGGAGTATGAGCAGCATAACTCATCTCTTCTGGGCATAAGTGTGATTGTAAATATGTAATTAGTCATGTAGCGTATTTTCTTAAGGATCAAATACAGAAGACATTGGTTGATATACACTTCTTTTATATATCTTAATTGGATAGATGTTATACATGTTTCTTTATATTCCTTGTAAAGTGAATAGATGATTTATTGCTCTATCGTAGATAGTTGCATTACTTGAAGAGAAGAGATTACTATGTTCTTCTTATAATAGTGATTAATCTTGCTTGTTAATATAAAAGAACCTTTTCTCAGTTTTATACTACTTACCTGTGATAATAATATTGTTGGCGGAGAGTTATATCTCTCACTGGGACAATTGTCTCACCCCGTGGGATCCACAATTTTTAGGTGGACGTGCACGAGGAGGTAGAGACTGTTCTTTAGAGGAAGGACAATAATAACATGGACATAAGTAATAGCGCAGGTTCAGTGTACTGTCTGTCGTGTCTTGTAGATAGAAGTCCTATGTATCGTCTCTATACTCTCAGGTCCTTGGAGTCAATACGTAAAGGTTTTATAAACAATCTAAGATTTTGGCTTGTATGCCTTGAGGTTTTATGTTGCTTCAGTATATGTTTTGACAAAGCAATTGTTATGTGTTATCCTCGAGATGAGATGGTACAATGTATGTACAATGTGAACCCTGATGTATATAAAGTTTTGGTTCTTTTAGTAAGAGTTTCCTGGAAGAGGATCTCTTTGTAAAAATGGTTTTAATTTTTAGTGATTTTGTTAATCCACTGCTTATGATTATTCTGCAATTATTACTGGTGATGGCTTGATTTGATGTCGGGTCATCACAAAGTTTTGGTATCAGAGCCTAAGGTTCGCTAAGTCTACAGAGACATGGGACTAAGGTGTTGAGTCTATTCTAGTGTCTTCCAATATACCCTATAGTGACATCTTCTTATGCAGAAGAAAGGGTGAAGTATAAAAATGACTAGAGAACACAAGGAACATGTTGCTAAGAGCAATTTTATTGCACCATGAGAGGGTGTAAGGGATCAAGCAAGAGAAGAATGAGTGCGTGAGAATTCCCATCTTGACCCAATCAGGATAGAGAATCCTACTTTTTATGCTCTTATTGGGTAGGTTAGGACAATAGTGATGCATATAGTGGACTAGATACTAGCAATACAACCTAGGTTACCAGTCCTCAATGCATAAAACTTTGGGTTTTGAAAGGGTTCCTGAATGACATAGTCATGTAGGAATAGTGGAAAATATGGGAAGGTGTAACATATGGCAAGAAAATAGACTCTGCCATAAGTATAGACAGATAGTACATCTGTGATGACAATGCCCAAGGAAGAACAATAAGCTGAGAATTAAGGAAAGGTCTCTACAATTCTAGAGACATTTGCTTAGTTATTCTAAAAAGACAATGTTTTTGTTGCCACCAGTGCAATAAATGCCTAAGGCACCAGGGCAATAGTCACTAAGTAAAGGTAAAAGTCCTAACTTTCCACTTGTAAGAACTCCTGGATTAGCTTCTACTTTGGTAATAAGACCGATAAGACCATGGTACAAGGACAAGGCATGCTATAGATATAGACATGTTGAGCATACTACCCCTTTTGTTCAAAAAGAAAGGAGGAAATGACCCAACAACCAAGGTAGACTCGACAAGGCTTACGAATGTTACCGCCCAATAGTGTAAAAAGGCAAAAGCAACAACATGAAACAACTAGACTCTATGTTTTGAGTCAACCTGATGCGGTAGATGACCGCAAGGGGTGATGGTCAGATAGAGCTTTTTCATTCTGATATGTCTTCTCTTGATTTTATCTGATAATCATAATAAGGATTGTTGTTGTTGACTTCCCTTTGGTTGTCCTATGGGAAAAGGGGGAAGAAATGATGAGGACTAGAATTTATATTATATCTAGTATTCTTTTAAATACTTTATAATTGCTTTTGTCCTTATAAAAGAGGCAAAGATGTAAATGAGATGCATGGAGAAATCCAGGGATATTAAGTCGTGTGACTTGGATGATATGAAAAATAAAATATACAATGTAAAACAAGGTGCATACTACCTAACCTCAGTACTTGTATACCCTGGCCAAGTATTCATCTATTGAAAGCAAGTTAAGTATGAGACTCTTAGATTGTTATCTTTCTGATTACACTGATCAAGAATCATTTTGAGACAATCTAAAGAGCATAATGAAACTGAAAATATGGCATGGATATTTCTATCCCATCACAACTGCAATGAAATAGAAACTGAGTTTATCTCAAACCAGTTTGTGTGTATGAGGAAGTAAAATGTACAATCCTCATGATAAGACAAAAGGAACAAGGGAAATGATCCCTCGATAAAAGAATGTGTGAATAATAAAGATCTTTTCTATGATGTGAAAATAAATATAGTCAGAAAATGTTCATGATCATACTAGATAATAACAAAGAAAGAAATGATGACATGTAATCATCCTTACAATTCCTATGCTGATGGCAAGGAACCTAGGATGAAACGAGAGTAAATGACTCATTACTAGTTGAAAGTTCATGCAATAAACAACCCTGGGTGATGATGGGGTGATAAGAGAAATATGTTTCTTTGTGTTATTTCCTTTTAGGGACCTAGAAATCAAGTGAGTCTTATGACACTTGATGTGTATGAGTTAGAAGTGATCTATTGATGGATACTTTGAAAAGTATCAACTAGTATTGGATTCTGGTTCCAAGAAAAAGTTATATATGATAAGTAATGCCCCCAGATGAAAGAAAGGTCTTATTATGTGTGTGCCTTTGGTAATAACAACAATGAGATGGAAATGATGAGGATGTTATGTGTTTTTGGCGCATGTAATAAATACCTAGGTAAAAAAAAATCCTAGTATCCAAGAACCTTCAATGGTATGAAAATATGAGAACATGACTCCTGATAAGATGATTAATGTTTGGTTACCTAGAGAGCCAACTTTGAGATTAGTCTAGTTACATACTATATTATGGATATCATATGTTAGGGGTTTATTCTCTTCATAAACATAACATTGATAAGGATGTATTAATTGAAGGAACAATTATAGAATCATCTTGGGAAAAACTTATCAAGCTAAAAATAATTCTTTAGAATACCCCTATCTAGATCGGTTGAGTCAGCTTATACATAACATCTAGAGATACCTCTGAGATAAGTTTTTCTTTGACAAGTCAATGAGGTTTGACACCCAAATTATTCAAAGTATGAATAGTACTTCTCTGAGTTAGAAAGTGTTACCTGATACAAAATTGACACTACAGTCATTAATGAAAAGGACAGTTGAGTATGTGTCATGTATGAAAAAGATTCTATGATGACCCTGAATGGAAGGACTTTGTACTATTCAAAGTTCTATAGAATCTCTAAGACATCAAGATGCTATGTGGTGACTTTATGAAATGATGCATGAGTAACAATTGTCTCCCTTCATCTGGGATTTTGGGGACAAAATCCTTGTTAGGGGTTTATAATTGTAACATCCCTGACTTGGGTTTAGGGATAACCCTATTTGTTTATCTTAAATAAGTTGCTTAGAACTTAATATAATTCTCTAAAGTGTTTTGTTATCATGTGACAAACTTATGTTTCAAGTTTGGTCCGGTTTAAATGATGCTTGAGCAATGTTCTCTTATTTTGGACCAAAATGCAATTTACCCAAGATGATGGATTATATTGCAATATGTCACATGTTGAATATTTCTTAAGTGTTTTATAATCATAAGAAATAGGATGATGCTAAGGGGCAGCTTGTGGAAAGCCTAAATTCCAAGTTTGAACTTGTTTGAATAATGCTAGTGCCTTGTGCACCAATTTTGGTACAAATTGTAAATTACCCAAATTATAGGGTTGATATGCAAGTTACCACCTATAGAGTGTCCCCAATTCCTATATGTATCATTTAAAGGAGAGATAAAGAAGTAGACACCATGTTTGAATCATTTATGAGTGGTAGTATTCTTTGTGATGGAAATGACCAAGAAAGGGGTTGAATGTGAAGCCCTAACTTGAGTTGTATCGAGTTGTAGACTTGATATGGGAATGCCTATCAGCCAAGGATCCATAGAGGGGATCCCATATCAATTTATGGACTCTTATAAAAGGTCATGATGCTAAAATCAGCTCAAGGAGGTGATATGTTTTGGTTTACACCTTCCTTGAAAAAGTTGTATCAGGTTGTGAATAAAGTGGTGATTGAGTTGAGATATCTTATCCAACAAGATAAGTGATGGCCGAAATATCATCTCTAGATTACCCTCAAATGTTTTTCATGTCAAGACAAATGTGAGTGCATGCATGTACACATGTCAACCTTGCATGGACACATGGCACCTAGTAGCTTAAAATGATGACACCTCATATACCCACTTTTTCATGAACCTCAAGTATATATACCATTCCTTTCACCTATTAGTGAAAATTTTCGAATCTTACCACACTCTTTCTCTTATATATCATGCATAGAGTCTTGATATTGTGTGTAGGTGAAGGGGCATCTTTTATAGAGCCTTGGTATTGGCCATAGAAAGGTGATATCGACCATAGCAAGGTGATATCAGCCAAGTAAAGTGATATCGGCTCCAAGTAAAGTGATATCGGCCACAAGTGAAGGGATATCGGCCACAAGTGAGGAGATATCATGCATAAGTGGTGAGTTATTGTGCATGGTTCTAAGGATCAAGAAGGGTCTCAAGTCTTAACCCTAAGGTGAGGCCATGACCATCTTCAAACCTTGGATTAAAGCATGGATCTAGGGTTGAGATCTTCCTTTCTTTTCTTCTTCACCAAATACTTATGCATGGTGATTCTTTGCCTATAGAGGAGTTTTAAAGCTCATATTCGACCTTAGGAACATGAAACTTTGTATCTTGGAGCTTTGAAGTTGTTCTTGAGGTGGGTTATATAGCTTGAACCCAATTATGTTAGTGTTCATCTTCAATTCTGTTATACATGTTGATCTACTTTCAATTTCAAATTCTCTTGAATAATTGATGATCCCTTGAATTCTAAAAGTTGTATAGGATTGTTGTCCATAAAACAGAACAGTAAGATCAAGAGTCTAGAGTTTGATGATGATGACATCATCATGGCCCAACTCGATATTGGGTTGAAGCACCTCTAACCCGATATGGTGTGGTATATATACCCCTAGCACAATTCAATGAGGATGCAAACATCTTATACATGATATGATGATGAAGTATACACCTTGTGCTCGATATAGTGGCAAGCATACACCATGTGCATGATATGAGTTCAAGTATACACCTTATGCATGACATGGTGTCAATTATACACCCTAACCCGATATGGTGTTGAAACCCTAGATGATGATATGAAATCCAATATACTTTGGAACCCCACACCCCTATTGTTTTGTGTAAATGGTTGATTGTGAAGGGTTTAACCATTTGTCTAGATTATCACTCAATACATGATAGGATTGATCCCTTGAAGGTATGAAAATGTATGAGCATAAGGGTCTAACCCAATTTGCTAACCGGATATGCTAACCGGATATGGTAACCCGGTATGGTGTGGTGAATATACCACTAACACGATACCATGATGAAGCATATACATTATACATGATATGATGGTGAAGTGCACACCTTGTGCACAATATGGTATCAAGTATATACCCTATATAAGATATGAGGACAAGCACTCATCTCATACACGATATGGAGCTAAGTACCTTTAACTTGAGATGACAAACCCTAAATGTCGGGAAACCCGATATGGGTGTACGATATGGAAATGTGGGATGCACCTTATACATGATATGATGATAAGGATACACCTTATACATGATATGGTGATGAGGTTACACCTCAAGCATGATATGAAAGCATGATATCATGCCAACTACACACCTTCATCCCAATATGGTGGAAGCATTTCAAATCCAATGTACTTGATGGAGTAACATATGAAAGTAATACATTAATACATAAAGTGTTTAATGCGGTGTGTTAAGTGTGGGCCAATGTACCTTGAGAGAAGGATTGAGCCAATTTAATAAAGTATGATGCAATCAACATCCTAATGAGGATAAGAGAGAAACTTTTACATGTGTGATAATCATGTTAATGATCATGTCTTGATACTCCTAGCATGATTAGAGTATGAATTAGGGTTTGATTCTTGATAATATGATCTTGAATCCCTAATTGGTTAATAATGGGAAACCCTAACCCTAATTAAGGGTGATGGTGTGCACTTGCAACCCTAATCAGTGAGAATGAGAAATCCTAACCCTAATAAGGGGAAATATGTATTTCTCTAGTATTGCATGGTGATGTCATGTACTACTAGTGCTTTTATCCTGAAATGCTAACCATGCCGGAATTATGAGATGATGAGTATAGCCAGGTATGAGCTATGATGTTTTATATGATATAGATAAAATGGGATTTGTGAACTATGTGAAATACATGTACAACAAGTATAATGTATATAGTCTGATGTCTTAAAAGATAGTTGTTGTCTAGTGAGAGGTGACAAGATATTTAATGGGCTTTATGAGCTATGTGAAATACTTGTACAACAAGTATAATGTATATAGTTTGATGTCTTAAAAGATACTTGTTGCCTAGTGAGAGTGACCATATATTTAATGGGATTTGTGAGCTATGTGAAATATTGTGCAACAAATGTAATGAATACCTTGTTCTGAGGACCTAGAGGTAACAGTTACCTGATAAGAGGTAATAATGTACAGTGATGAACTAAGGGTTTGAATACCCAGATCTAGTAATCACGAGGATGATAATGTTAAGGGCTGAGAATTCCCAGTAATGTGATAAGAGATTGAGATCCTAAGTGTTATATGTGTTCCAACTATCATGAATAGTAATTGATAAATGTATTACACATTTCTTTGTAGCATTTGTTATAATTCATGTTTGAAAATTGGTTGATGCTAAAAGATACTATAATGTGACGTGGAATTTCGAACGCACTAACAAACTCACTCGAGGTTGAAATCCTCGAGCTTTTACCAAAACCAAAGTGAAATAATACCACCCACAAGTGGACGAGTCTTATCGCTATATAGTTAAGGATCGAACCCAAAGGACAACGTTTTTAAGAATCTTTGTCAGTCTAGTCTAGTTCAAGTTATGGCTAATATTTAAAACGATTGGTTGATTTGAGGTTAATTAAACTAATTGCAGGAAGGTAAAGACTAAATTTAAGCTAGATTAAGATCAATGATATGGATTTGTCGGGTTGGTATCGGGTTTCACCACCACTTCTCATGCAAGCACATCTAAACATCAAACATCCAGGCAAGATATAACTATCCAAGTAGATCTGTTGCGAAACCCACCATACGGACGTTATGTTCGCGTAAGCATCACCTTTGACATCAGATTTCTCATCACCATCCGGATCACATACTTACAGCTCCGAAGATACAACATCCAACTAAGGTTTTGGCCCCCCTATATAGGCGTTAGGCACACAGAAACGTCATCGAAGTCTAGATAGCTCATCCCCTCGCGGATCATACACTTACGACCTCAAGGAACCCCATTCTATTTCTAGTTTGGGAGTCAACTGTGCTAATCGATAAGCAAGCAGCCAATTTATATACGAGCAAACAACAACGATTAACAAGAAGATACAAAATCCAACTAAGGTTGTGAACCCCCTATACAGACGTTAGGTACACAGAAGCATCACCGAAGGCTAGATGGCTCATCCCCTCACGGATCATACACTTACGACCTCAAGGAATCCAATTCTATTTCTAGTTTTGGGAGTCAACATGTTAAACGACATTCAATCCTACATAAAGATATTCTCACAACATAGGAAGAACAAAGACGAAAGCAAGCAAGCAAACAAACATCAAACTTAGCGATTAGCAACGAAATGAAAAGTTATATACATTGCCATGGACGGTTAATATTATAACATGTTTGCATGGGCAGCGGGGCTAGTCCCTGCACCCCAGAAAAAAGGTACTACTCGCTCATGATGTGAGAAACAAGAAGAGTGAGAAAGAGAGAGAAATCTGCCATGGACTCGGTGCAGAAGGTAGTCACAGCTCGATGAAGTAGATACGGCCTCTCACGTCATGTCGGAGCAGATCTAGATGTGAACGGGAGTTGCCAAGACAGACCGGGTAGTCTCTCTTGCTCTATATTTCTTCTCTCCTCAGCCTCCTTGGTTGCAACACAGGCAGTAGGTGAAATGAAACTGGCGCAGACCGGACTAGTTTTAGATTGTATCTGTATACAGGCAGCCTCTCGGTGTCCCAGAACCCCTGTCCAAGTGAGGACCCTTGGGGTCCTATTTATAGGCACATGACTGACCCCAAACGGTCTTGGGTTAAAAGAGACCAAATAGTTTCATTTAGTTTAGACCAAACAGTCTTGAAATATCTCCTCCAAACGGTCTGGAGACTGTTTGCTACCAAATGATCGCTCCAAATAGTTTTGGGCAAACAGTCTCTCCTTGCAGTTTGGGCAAACGATCTGTCCTTGTGGTTTGGGCAAACGATCTGTAGACAGGGGAAAATGGTCTTCAACAACAGCAAATGGTCAACGCTCCAACAGATGCCCAAACAATCTTCAGGCAGCACCCATTCAGTTTCGATTGCTTGCTTAATCTAAACGGTTTCCAAGTCACGACTAAACGGTCTGAGATCAGAATCAAGCAAACGGTCCTGCTTCGGTCAACGCTCCACAAACGAGCAGCAGACAGTCCATTGGTAAATCGGTCCACTAGTCTCCAATTTATCTAATGATCTTCAGCCTTCTTCTGTAGGTGTGACGGCCTCGGGGCGACCCCAGTTGGTCTGTGAATCACCCCCAAATGATCTTGCTCAGGAGCTGCAAATGTGTGCTGATTGGAGGTTGAAGACGACGCACCACGGTCGTGGTAAAGCTGCTGTCCTACGATCATGCCACCTTGCATGGGCGTGGTGGGTGAGAAATTTGGCGCTGACGATGTTGGGCCACGGCCGTGGCATGATACCACAGTCTTGGTGAGGTAGCTGCCACACGGACGTGCTGCCTTGCACGGGCGTGGCGAGTGAGAGAGGGTTGATGCATGTAGGGTGCCACAGTCGTGGCGAGTGAAATCTCAGGTCTACCACGGTCATGGTGACATCACACGGTCGTGGTGACGGAAGAACACCACAACCGTTTTGGACCACTATGGCCGTGGTTAGGACTTTTCTTTGCGACCTTGAGTTCATGCACTGCTCGATACCTTGTGGCTGAGTTATGATTCCAATCGATCTCTGCTGGTCATACGGTCTTGAGACCGCATGGGCACAAACGGTCTTGGGACCGCATAGGCACAAAAAATCTTGAGACCGCATGGGCTCAAACTGTCTTGGGACCGCATAGGCACAAACGGTCTTGAGACTGCATGGGCTCAAACGGTCTTGGGACCGCATGGGCACAAACAGTCTTGAGACCGTATGGGCTCAAATGGTCTTGAGACCGCATGGGCTCAAACGGTCTTGGGATCGCATGGGCACAAACGGTCTTGAGACCGCATGGGTGGAATTGCTTGGTTAGATTTCTTGATCAGAGCCAGAGATGAAGGTGGACCCTGCCTACTTGTTTAGCTTTGTCAAAACCTGCATTAAATTAACAATATTTAGTTAAAACCTAGATAATCGAATCAATTAAGTAGTTTTGCACATTATGATTCATATTGGTATTTAATGAGTGAGAAAGTATATATATGGAGTTGAATTTATTCCAAAGTGATAATTGAATTCCATGATGAATATGCATTCATCAAAACACCCCGAACTTAAATGTTGCTCGTCCTCGAGTAACACAAAATTTGAAACAGTCGCCAAATGAATACTTTTAATTCGTGTGATTGCTTCATCTTCACATCACAAATGTTTTCTTTCTTCTCAATATGACTCAGTTTCCCAACCTCCTGAGACCACTAAACACATCTTACCATATCTTCGTTCCTGAGTTCGTTTTCCAAAATAACTTCCTCCTCACTTTTTTCAACAACAAGCATGTCAAAGAATTTCGTAAGAATTCAGAGACACCAGCAAAACGACAAGTGTGCATTTGATCTGACACTGGTGTTTTTCAGGATAGGGTGGGAAATCATTGTGCCAATAGGTAGAAAAGGGAGTGAAAGGTGGTATGGAAAGAAGAAGTAAATCTCTCCTCTATTTGACTTGAGATTTTTATTTTATGATGTGCAATTTTGTTTATTACAATTTTTTATGCGAATCTCTCCTCTATTCGACTCGAGATTGCATTTTATTTTGTGTGCACTTGGGCATCTTTTTGTTTGCAAATCTCTCCTCTATTCGACTCGAGATTGCATTTTTGGTGGTATGCCCCTATTTGTTTGTGAGGGGTATGGAAGAAGCAGATAAAGAGGGAAGTGGCGTGCAACCCCGAACTTAGGGTTTGGCACATATTCAGCTATTTTTGTTTCTTTTTGATGAATGGAGGGATATGAAGATGATAGAAGAAGTGTAGAAGAGAGCTTAGATCAGAATGCAACTTGATTTACAATTCGGTGCACCGGGTTGTTCTCTTTGTCAAACTCTGCTCGAATAATGACTTGATGAGGATCCAGTGGAGATTCCATGTTATTGTTCCACTAGTCAGTTAGGAAGCACGACGTGTTTGATCCCGATCAGTTCGACAGACGCTTGTCATTTTTGCATAAGTGTCATGATGTTAGGAATCATAAGCTTCACAAGATGATTTCGATCAAAAGGCTTGTTTCAAAAAGTGGTCCTTTTGAGGATTTACTTCGATTAAGGAGGATATAATGATTGAAAATGCATAGAAATATAGTTATTTACTTTTAATGAAACCAGGAAGTGTCAAAAAGTGTCAAAAATTCATCAAGTATCTGTTCAATTTCTTTGAAAGACTTTAAAGAATTTTGAAAATTTTGAAATTTTTGAAATTTTTTATCAAGAATGTGATAGTGAAAACTTAAGTATGAAAAGGATGGGTGTAGGTGGAAAGTAAGGTATGTACCACCCACCCTCCACCCCAAACTTAGAGATTTTCTCATCCCAAGCAAACCCTAAATCCAAGATGGAGGGGAAAAATCATGCCAGAATGACCACCAGGTGTGGCTGCGTTCTGATCAGCGCGCATCCTCTTATCTGAAAATCTCAAAGGTAAAGAGAAATTAGATCTTAAAATGGCATCTTGCTATGCGAATTTTATTTAATGAAAAATTAACTAGAAGGTAAAAACAAAATTTGAAAAAACATTCTAATTTTAAAAGGGAAATAAAACAAATTTATTAATCGGGTTGCCTCCCGACAAGCGCCTTTGTTTTATGTCGATGGCTTGACTGAATTTTTCAGCTTCATGGTGGATCCTTAGGATTGGTGAGTTCTAACATTGTTTCAGTGCCTATGTCAATCGAGGTGAAATATCGCTTTAAGAGGTGACCATTTGCCATAAATTCTCCTGACTTTTCACTCCATAGAGAGAAAGCACCATGTGGGGAAATGCTTTTGACAATGTAAGGTCCAGATCAGCGAGAACAGAGTTTTCCTGGAAATAACTTCAACCTTGAGTTGAATAGAAGAACTTGGTCTCCTACTTGTATATCTTTTCTTTTTAGATGTCCATTGTGCCAAAGTTTCGTGCGTTCTTTGTAGATTCGTGCATTCGCATAAGCTGTTATCCTGAGTTCATCCAGCTCTTGGAGTTGTAGAATCCTGGCTTGGCCAGCTTCTTTCATATCAAAGTTCAGTTGTTTAATTGCCCACCATGCCTTGTGTTCCAGTTCAACTGGAAGGTGGCAAGCTTTTCCATATATTAATCAAAAAGGTGTAGTCCCAATGGGAGTTTTATAAGTAGTTCGATAGGCCCATAAGGCGTCGTTGATTTTTGTTGACCAATCCTTTCGATTGCGTCCTACAGTCTTTTCCAAAATAGCCTTTAGTTGATAGTTATAGACCTCTAACTATCCACTTGTTTGTGGATGGTAAGGCGAGGCTACCTTGTGTGTTACACTGTATTTTCTCAGTAAAGCCTCAAAGCTTCTTTCAAGGAAGTGGGAACCTCCATCAGATATCACAGTTCGTGGCCCTCCGAAATGGGGGAAAATAATATTTTTGAATAATTTGATGATGGGTGTGGAATCGCTAGTAACGGTTGGTATAGCTTCAACCCATTTTGAGATGTAGTCTACCTCCACTAGGATGTATGAAAATCCATGAGAAGATGGAAATGGACCCATGTAGTCTACCCCCCAAACATCGAATATCTCTACTTCTTGCCATAGATTCAGCGGCATCTCGTCTCTCTTTGTTATATTACATGTTCTTTGACATTTGTCGCATGATAGGACAAAATCATAAGAATCTTTGGATATGGTTGGCCAGAAGAATCCAGATTGCAAAACCGTTAAAGTAGTCTTTTTAGAGCTCATATGTCCTCCTACTGGTCCTGAGTGACATTATTCCAAAATAAGTTGAGCTTCTTCTTCGGTGATACATTGTCTATACAGACCATCGACACCTAGTTTAAAAAGATATGGCTCATCCCAGTGATATTGCTTCACATCATGCATGAACTTCTTCAGGGCATTCCCGGTGCATTGAGGATGGATAACCCTAGCAGCAAGGTAGTTCATAAAATCTGAGTACCACAATATAACTTCTGAGACCTTCATCAGTTGATCATCTGGAAGAGAATCGTTAATCGAAATCTTCTCAGTATCTTGTGTGTGGATGTGACTGAGGTGGTCTGCTGCAACATTCTATGTACCTTTTTTATCTCTTATCTCTAAATCAAATTCTTGTACCAGGAGGATCCATCTAATCAACCTGGGTTTTGCATCTTTCTTTCCCAGAAGGTAACAAATGGCAGCGTAGTCAGTGTAGACAATAACTTTCGAACCAATTAGGTAGGATCTAAATTTGTCAAAGGCATATATGACTGCTAGAAGTTATTTCTCGGTAGTTGCATAATTCCTCTAGACTTCATCGAGAGTTTTTGATGCATAATAGATCACATAGTGTTTCTTTTCTATACATTGCCCTAAAATAGCGCCCACAGCATAATCACTGGCATCACACATAATTTCAAAGGATGGTCCCAGTCGGGAGCTCTAATGATGGGAGTCGTTGTAAGGGCCTGCTTCAGTGTGTTGAAGCTTTTGACACATTCTTCATTGAAATTGAAATCAATATCTTTTAGTAATAGGTTCGTCATTGGCTTCGTTATCTTGGAAAAATCCTTTATGAATCTCCTGTAAAATCCTGCATGACCTAGAAAAGCACAAACTTATTTTACATTTGTTGGGGTAGCTAGTTTAGAAATCACTTCAATCTTGGCTTTATCTACTTCAATTCCTCTATTGCTGACCCTATGACCGAGGACAATGCCTTCTCTTACCATAAAATGGCACTTTTCCCAATTTAGCACAAGATACGCTTCTTCACAACGTTTGAGGACCAGGGAGAGGTGATTTAGACAAGAATCAAATGAATTTCCATAAACAGAAAAATCATCCATAAAAACCTCCATAATGGTTTCGGTGAGACCGGCAAATATTACAGCCATGCAACGTTGGAAAGTTGCAGGTGTGTTGCAGAGGCCAAACAACATTCTTTTAAATGTGTATGTTCTGAATGGGCAGGTAAAGGTTGTTTTCTCTTGGTCATCTGGATGTATGGGTATTTGAAAGAATCTAGAGTAACTGTCAAGATAACAAAAATATTCTTGGTGAGCCAACCTTTCTAGGACTTGATCAAGGAAAGGCGTTGGAAAATGATCTTTTCAAGTTGCCTTGTTTAATTTTCTATAATCTATGCACATCCTCCACCCAGTGATTGTTCGAGTGGGGATGAGTTCATTGTTTTCATTCCGTATGACAGTTGTTCCACCTTTCTTTGGGACTACATGCACTGGGCTCACCCATGGTGAATCTGATATCAGATAGATTATTCCAGCTGTGAGCAGTTTAATGACTTCGCGACGGACCACTTCCTTCATATTTGGATTCAACTTCCGTTGATGCTCAATAGTAGGCTTGTCATCTTCCATCATAGGGATTTTATGCATACATAGCGCTTGACTGACCCCAGTGGGGTCACTCATTTTATAACTGATGGCTTTCTTTCTTTCCCTCAATTCCTTCAGAAGTTTCTCTTCTGGTTCAGTTGTTAGATCAGAATTTATAATAACTGGGCAAACCTTGAGATCATCTAAAAATACGTACTTCAGTCCTTCGGGCAGGGGCTTCATTTCGGGAGCCTCTAGTTTTTCGCATGGTTCTTCTGTAGTTTCCATAGCTTTGAGTTCTTTACTAGTGGCTTCAACGTCTTCTTTAGCAGAGTTGAGGGACTCGATGCAATCTTTTACTTGTTCGTCAATTGGTTCATCAACTGATGGGTTCGTTAGAGAAACTTCTAAAGGGTCGTCTGATTCATGATGTTCTTGGGTTAGAAGTGACATTTACTCAATGCAGTCAATCAAATATACTTCTTCTTGCATACTTGGTCTTCTCATACTTTCAAAAACCTTGAATTTGAGAGTTTCTTTGCCTAATCTGAGCAGTAAGGTCCCAGCTTCAACATCAATTAGGGCTCTCACAGTGGCGAGGAACAGATGACCAAAGATGAGAGGATATCTGGTATCTTCTTTAATGTCCATAATGACAAAGGCGCATGGAACATATGTGTCCTTGCCTACCTTGACCGGGGCATCCTCAAGGATTCCTAACAGTCATTTTATCGAATTGTCTGCAAGTTGTATAGTCATTCCAGTAGGAAGCAATTCTGCAAATCCTAATCTTTTGCATAGGCTGAGTGGCATAATAGAGATGCTTGCACCGAGATCTGCCAATCCTTTCTTGCATGATGAATCACCAATATGACATGAGATTCCAAAGGATCCCAGGTCTTTTTGTTTCTTGGGCATCTTGCTCAATATGATATCCGATGTAGTTGTCGCCAGTTTTACTGTCTCATATTCCTCGATTATATACTTCCTGGTTAGGAGTGACTTTAGGTACTTAGTCCAGGCTGGTATCTCAGCCAGAGCATCTAAGAAGGGTATATCAACATGAAGTTTCTTCATGGCCTCTTTAAACTTATTGAATCGAGTATCAAGCTTGGTCTGCCTTAAGCAGGCGGGGAAGGGTATACGAGGCTTATATACAAGAATATCAGGTTCTGGTGTTTCAGTTTCTTCATCAGTAGATTTCTCAGGACTTCCCTTATCTGTCTTATCGTCTTTTGATTGAGACTCAAGTGTTGTTGAGTTTTGGACAATCACAGGTTCATCTTCGTCTGTAATAACCACATGTGTCTTTACTGGGGGATCTGAATAGTCTTTTCCTAACCTGGTGGTGACTGCCTTCAACTGTTCAGGATGCTTAGGATTGTTCTCGGGTTGGCCAACAACGACTCCAGCAGGTGGCTTTATGCTAGCTGCGAGTTGAGCTAATTGAGATTCAATAGCCTTCTACTGAGCTTGTTGGTTGGCTATCATAGTTTGCTGAGTTTGCAACATTTTTTCAATGGTTGATAGCTTGTCATCAGAAGAGACGGGTCTTGCTTGTTGTCCTTGCAGTTGATTAAGATTATGATACTGAGAGTTGTTTTGGTAATTATTGTAGTTCCTATTTTGAAAGTTCCCTTTGAAATTTCCTTGATTCCCAAAATTCTATTGTTGATTATACTGGAATCTTGGTGGACCTCTTGGTTGATTGTTTGAACCAAATTGATGTGAGTTTACTGCTCTAGAGGGGTTTTCATATTGAAAACCTGGGTGATTCCTATTCTGATTTGGATTGTAATACCTTTTCCCAAAAATAGTGTTGATAGCATTAAGATTTTCCATATAACCATTATCTCCTTGTCCACATACATTGCTCAGTACAATGTCATAGAGAACATTGCATGATAAAGTGGAGTGATCAGTGCTTTTACATGCTTCACAGAATAGGGAAGTGGACTTGACATGTTCTGGTTGCCGAGTGGGTGAACGTCCTCTTCCAATAGCAGCTAGAGATGATTCAATATGGTCTTTCTTAGCGACTAAGACCTTCAAGGTTTCAGCGTTAGACTTGTACTCGGGAGTAGCTTCGGCCATAGCTACTTTCAAAACTCCTTTTCCTACAGACCTACCCCAATTGGCTTGATTTTTTGCTCCCAGGGTGACAACTCTCCATGCGCTATCATAACTTTGACGCATGAAGTTTCCTCCGGACAAGGAATCTAGAATCCTCTTAATATCATCATCCGCACCCTTATAGAAAATTTTGATGAGTTGATTCTTAGGAATTCCGTGGTGTCGACACTTGCGTAGAAGCTCTTTGTACCTATCCCATGCTTCAGCGAGAGTTTCTCCAGGGACTTGAGTGAAATTTGTTATTCGGCCCCTAATTTCATATGTGAGAGATGGAGGATAGAACTTTTCCAGAAACACATTTTGGAGTTGTTCCCAGGTGGTGATGGGTATTTTACTTTGCAATGAATTGTACCAACTTATGGCTCTATCAGCAAGGGAATACTTGAAGAGACGGAGTTGAATGGCATCATCAGTGACTCCATTTTGCTTTTTCATAGCACATAGATCGATGAATCTTAGAAGATGTTCTTGGATGTCCTCTACTTGTTTCCCATAGAAAGGGTTGTTTTGAAGCAATGTGATCCAATGTGTCCTAATCTCAAAATTGGCAGCATTGATGGGGGGAGGATGTACTGGATGATGAACATTCACAACTCTCGGGATTGAGAACTCTCTAAGATCCTTTTGTAGTTCAGCTGCTTGCGCTGCTGCTTGTACTGTTAGGATTTCCTACTGAACTGCCGTCCTAGCTTCTTGCATGAGCCTCTCTCTTTGTGCATTGATGGCTTGAGCCACTCTTCGGGCTACCTCTTCTTCTTGAGCCATCTTTGCTTGATTCTCTCTGATCTGACGATGGAAAGTTCTATCTATCTCGAGATCAAATCTTGCTGCTAGTCCGGGGCTGTCCGAACAATGCATGCACTACGCCTTAGATTGTACCTAAAAATAGAAAGATTTTGAAAATGAGATCCACAAAGTAGAGTCAAATTCAAGTAGATGATCGATTATTTCAAAAGAAAAAGCAAAATCCTAGATTAGTCTTAAAAGAACTTCGAACACACTAAGAAACTGACTCGAGGTTGAAATCCTCGAGCTTTTACCAAAACCAAAGTGCAATAATACCACCTGCAAGTGGACAAGTCTTATCGCAGTATAGTTAAGGATCGAGCCCAAAGGACAACATTTTTAAAAATCTTTGTCAGTCTAGTCTAGTTCAAGTTAACGCTAATATTTAAAATGATTGGTTGATTTGAGGTTAATTAAACTAATTGTAGGAAGGTAAAGACTAAATTTAAGCTAGATTAAGATCAATGATATGGATTCACCGGGATGGTATTGGGTTTCACCACTTCTCATGCAAGCACATCAAAATATCAAACATCCAGGCAAGATATAACTATCCAAGTAGAGCTGCTGCGAAACCCCCCATACGGGCATTAGGTTCGCGTAAGAATCACCTTTAGCATCAGATTTCTTGTCACCATCTGGATCACATACTTACGGCTCTGAAGATCACATACTTAGGCACACAGAAGTGTCACCGAAGGCTAGATGGCTCGTCCCCTCATGGATCATACACTTACGACCTCAAGGAACCCCATTCTATTTCTAGTTTGGGAGTCAACCACGCTAATCGATAAGCAAGAAGTCGATTCATTTATGAGCAAACATCGATGATTAACAAGAAGATACAAAATCCAACTAAGGTTGTGAACCCCCTATACAGGTGTTAGGTACATAGAAGCGTCACCAAAGGCTAGATGGCTCATCCCCTCACGGATCATACACTTACGACCTCAAGGAATCCCATTCTATTTCTAGTTTGGGAGTCAACCTGTTAAACGACATTCAATCCTACATAAAGATATTCTCACAACATAGGAAGAATAAAGATGAAAGCAAGCAAACAAACAAATAGTGAACTTAGCGGTTAGCAATGAAATGAAAAGTTATATACATTGCCATGGACGGTTAATATTATAACATGTTTGCATGGGCAGTGGGGCTAGTCCCTGCACCCCAGCGAAAAGGTACTACTCGCTCATGATGTGAGAAACAAGAAGAGTGAGAAAGAGAGAAAAATCCGCCATGGACTCGGTGCAGAAGGTAGTCGCAGCTCGGTGAAGTAGATACGGCCTCCCACATCATTTCGGAGCAGATCTAGACGTGAATAGGATATGCCAAGACAGACCGGGCAGTCTCCCTTGCTCCGTCTTTCTTCTCTCCTCAACTTCCTTGGTTGCAACACGGGCAGTAGGTGAAATGAAACTGGCACATACTGGACTGGTTTCTGATCGGATTTGTATACAGGCATCCTCTCGGCATCTCGGAACCCCTGTCTAAGTGAGGACCCTTGGGGTCCTATTTATAGGAACAGGACTGACCCCAAACGGTCTTGGGTTAAAAGAGACCAAACAATTTCATTTATTTTAGACCAAACAGTCTTGAAATATCTCCTCCAAACGGTCTGGAGACCGTCTGCTACCAAACAGTCTGGAGACCATTTGCTACCATACGGTCTGGAGACCGTTTTCTACCAAACAGTCTAGAGACCGTTTGCTACCAAACGATCGCTCCAAACGGTTTTGGGCAAACGGTCTCTCCTTGCGGTTTGGGCAAATGATCTGTCCTTGCAGTTTGGGCAAACGATCTGTCCTTGCAGTTTAGGAAAATGATCTGTAGATAGTGGCAAACGGTCTTCAACAGTAGCAAACGGTCAACGCTCCAGCAGATGCCCAAACAGTCTTCAGGAAGCACCCATTCAGTCTCGATTTCTTACTTAATCTAAATGGTTTCCAAGTCGCGGCCAAATGATCTGAAATCAGAATCAAGAAAATAGTCCTGCTTCGGTCAACGCTCCGCAAACGAGAAGCAGACAGTCTATTGGTAAATCGATCCAGTAGCCGTCCAATCTATCAAATGATCTTCAGCCTTCTTCTATAGGTACAGCGGCCTCAGGGCGACCCCAGTTGGTTTGCGAATCATCCCCAAATAACCTTGCTCAGGAGCTGCAATTGTGTGATGGTCGGAGGTTGAAGATGATACACCACGGTTGTGGTTAGGCACCACGGTTGTGGTTAGGCACCACAGTCATGGTAAAGATGTTGTCCCACGCTCGTGCCGCCTTGCACAGGCATGGTGGGTGAGAATTTTGGCCCTGACGATGTTGGGCCACGACCGTGGCGTGATACGACATTCGTGGTGAGGTAGCTGCCACACGGCCGTGTTGCCTTGCACGGGCGTGGTGAGTGAGAGAGGGTTGATGTAGGTAGGGTGCCACACTCGTGGCTCGTCGACCACGGTCGTGGCGAGTGAAAGCTCAGGTCTACCACAGTCGTGGTGATGGCAGAAGACCACGGCCGTTTTGGACCACCATGGCCGTCATTAAGACTCTGCTTTGTGACCTTGAGTTCATGGACTGCTCGATTCCTTGCGGCTGAGTTATGCTTCCAATCGATCTCTACTGGTCATATGGTCTTGAGACCGCATGGGAACAAACGGTCTTGGGACCTCATGGGCACAAACGGTCTTGAGACCGCATGGGTTCAAATGATCTTGGGACCGCATGGGCACAAATGGTCTTGAGACCGCATGGGCTCAAACGGTCTTGGGACCACATGGGCACAAACGGTCTTGAGACCGCATAGGCTCAAATAGTCTTGAGACCGCATGGGTGGAATTGCTTGGTTAGATTTCTTGATCAGAGCCAGAGATGAAGGCAGACCCTTCCTACTTGTTCAGCTTTGTCAAAACATGCATTAAATGAACAATATTTAGTAAAAACCTAGATAATGAAACCAATTAAGTAGTTTTGCACATTATGATTCATATTGGTATTTAATGAGTGAGAAAGTATATATATGGAGTTGAATTTGTTCCAAAGTGATAATTGAATTCCATGATGAATATTCATTCATCATAAAGCACCTAAATAATCAAGTGGAATCTCATCATGTAGTTGCCCTAACCATAGATCCATTCAGTGTCAAAATTTGTAGAATGGTGAAACGAGTTTAACTCGGTATACATATTATTGAATATGTAGTTTTTAATTATATCGGGGTTGCTCAGTGGACTCCCCAACTACACCAGGATCTCTCAGTGGACTTCCTAATGAAAAACTAAACCGGGATCGCTCAGTGGACTTCCTAATGAAAAATAATCCGGGAAAGCTTAGTGGTCTTCTCCCAAAGGGAGTGCATGTTGTGGTTGTAACTCTATATCGAAGATACCTGTATACCCTGGTAAGCTAATTGTAGTTCCCACAAGATGTCCTGCCAGTAGTCTCGTACTGACCGAGATGGGTGAGGTCTTGGAAGCCATCTCTTTCATTGACCTTGTGTGGTACCGATTTCAACTTAGTAGTGGTCGGTTGGTGTATGAGCGATATACCTCATCTCTTCTGGGCATAAGTGTGATTGTAAATTTGTAATCAGCTGTGTAGCATATTTGCTTAAGGATCAAGTACGGAAGGCATTGTTGATGTACACTTATTTTATACATATTAATTGGATAGATGGTATACATGTTTCTTTATATTCCTTGTAAAGTGAATAGATGATTTATTTCTCTATCATAGATAGCAGCATTATTTTAAGAGAAGAGATTTCTTTGTTCTACTTATAACAATGATTAATCTTTCTTGTTAATATAAAGGAACCTCTACTTAGTTTTATACTGCTTACCTATGATAATAATATTGCTGTAGAAGAGTTATATCTCTCGCTGGGACAATTGTCTCACCCTGTGGGATCCATAATTTTTAGGTGGACGTGTACGGGGAGGTAGAGACCGTTCTGCAGAGGAAGGATGACAACAGTAGGGATAATAGTAATAGCTCAGGTTGAGTGAACTGTCTGTCATGTCTTATAGATAGAAGTTCTATGTGTCGTCTCTGTACTCTTAGGTCCTTGGAGTTAATACGTAAAGTTTTTATAAACAATCTAAGATTTTGGTTTGTATGCCTCGAGGTTTTATGTTGCTTCAGTATATGTTTTGACAAAGCAACTATTATATGTTATCCTCGAGATGAGATGGTACAATGTATGTACAATGTGAACCCTGATGTATATAAAGTTTTGGCACTTTCAATAAGATTTTCCTGGAAGAGGATCTCTTTGCAAAAATGGTTTTAATTTTTAGTGATTTTGTTAATCTATTACTTATGATTATCCAGCAATTATTACTGGTGATGGCTTGATTTGATGTCGGGTCGTCACAATGAAGCAGTCCTAAAGAATGCCCTGCTCAATGTCAAAGCAATTAGAATCCTCTATGCAACCCTCACTCCATCTGAGTTCAACTACATCTCCTCATGGGATACAACCTATGAAATATGGGAAACATTGTGCATCAATTATGAAGGAACAAATCAAGTCATGGAGGTAATGATCTACATGATGAACAACCTCCTTGAGAACTTCAAGATGGGAAAGAAAGAAGGAGTTGTCGAGATGTACTCGAGGGTAAACATCATCATCAATGGCCTAGATGCTTTGGGACATACTTTGGATAGAGGAGCAATCAACTCAAAAGATCTTGAGGTCTCTTCCAAAGAGATGGGAGTTAAAGGTGACCTCCATTGAATAAGTAAGAAGCCTTGGTGACCTTCCATCCGAAGAGTTTATCGGCAATCTACAAAGTCATGAGCCAAGACTTGACAAGCCAGAAAAGGAAGCAAATCAAAAAGAAAAGGAATCAAGGAAGATCAAAGATAGTGCCTCCAAAGCTCAAGTGGAGGCTCTTATCCTTCAACAACAACTTGCTTGTTAGACCTCTCCCTACTCCTCAAGTGAAGATGATGGCCCTAGTGAGCATGAAGCCAACTTCTTCAAGGGAAAGCACTTCAAAGGAAAGCAATCTTCTTCATCTACTCCAAGGTGCTACAAGTGTAGTAAAAATGGACACTACAAGAGTGAATGTCCTATGGCTATAAAGTCACACCATAAGAGCATCTCTAAAAAGGAGGAAGAGTACAAGAAAGATAGAAAATACAAGAGGAAGGACAAGAAGGGGAGGAGATACAAAGTCATAGCTCATGCAACTTGGGAAGGATCATCCTCAAGTGGCTCAAGCTCCGATGAAGATGGAGAGTGCCACCTTGCACTCATGGCCTCTACAAGGGAAGATATTGGTGAGGTAAGTGAGGTAAGTTTGCATGACTTAGCTAAAGAAACTCTTAATGACATGCTTGTTACTACTTGTTCTTCTTATCCAAAATGTAAATCTAAAAATAAGACGCTAGGTAAAATTATTGATGACTTGTATGCTAAACTTGATATTCTTGAGAAAAATGAGTAAACTCATCTTGAGAGCACTGATTCCTTGCAAGGCCAATTTCTTGATCTTGAGCTCTAATACAATGGAGTTGAAGTTTAGAAAATGGAGTCGAAGTGGATAATGGTGTCTATCTTAAGGAAGACAACCAAAAGTGCCTAAATGAGCTTGAGTTACTAAAATCTCAAAATTATAAACTTAAGCTTATTAGTGATGCTTATAGAGATGAGAGGGATGTTTATCTCATAGAAATTCAATTGCTTAAATCCAAAAATGCTAGGTTACTTGGTCAAGTTAATGATTTATCTTCTAGACCTATTTTGCCTAGTAATGATGTTGCTTCTATTACTCTTGAAAAGGATTCTTATTTGACTAAATCCCTATGTTTAGAGGCTGACCTTGTTCATGCTAGAGATGATCTTGCTAGCTTTTATTTTATTGTTATATCTCTTACTGATGACAATCATTGACTTAGAGCCTCTCTGCAGAAATTCCTCAAAGGAAAAAACTCCCTAAATGAAATCCTTGACTATTCTAACAAACAAAGTGGTCCTAGTGGTTTGTGATTTGTAGGGGGAACTCCTAAGGGAAAGAGAAAGGCCAAAGGTAAGAAAAAGAGTAAGGAATATCCTCTTTTCATTGGAGAGTCTTCTGGCTCTAAAAACCTAATGATTTTCTCTCATTGCAAAAGTGACGATCACTATTCTACTTACTGTCCTTACAAGCCTAAGGGGACTAACCAAAACTTGAAATGGGTCCCCAAGCTAACACCAGATTCCAAAGTTTGAGTTGGGAACTGACACTCTCCTTTCTTACAGGAAAAAAGAAAATGGATTGTTGATTGTGGCTGCACAAAGCACATGACAGGTGATATAAGCCATTTCATCAATTTCACAAATAAGAAAGGAGATTCAGTCACTTCTGGGGACAATGAGAAAGGTAAGGTAAAAGGTGAGGGTGATGTAGGTGAATCTTTGTGTATCAAGAATGTTCTCTTTGTGGATGGCCTACATCACAATTTAATAAGTATTAGTCAATTATGTGATAATGGTTACCTTGTGCTTTATACTACTTTTAAATGGTTTCTATTAGATTCCCTCACCTACAATGCCATATATAAGGGAACTAGGAATGGTAATCTTTATGTAATTGTTCTTGACTCTATTAAGCCTATTGCAGGTAGATTCCTTGTAGTCAACTCGAATGATATTTCTCTTTGTCATAATCAGTTAGATCATGTAAATATGCATCGATTAAAGAAGTTGAGCAAAAAGGACTTGGTCAAGGGACTTCCCAAATTGGATTTTTAAGGATGAGGAATGCCAACCTTGTACACAATATAAGCAAACCAAGTCCTCCTTCAAATATAAAGGAGTCTTTAGCATCAAGAGAGCTCTTGAACTTCTCCATATTGATCTATTTGGACCTATGAGAACTCAACCACTAAGCCACCACTCCTTTGTCAAATCTTAACAAATTCATGGTATAGTGCATGAGGTAAATTTTACTTATTCACCACAATAGAATTCAAATATTGAATAAGAAAATTGGACCCTGATAAATATGGATAATATCTTGATCTAAAGTTTTGGACTACCTAACTTTATGTGGGAGAAATCTTTGAATGTGGCTTGCTATATTCTGAATAGAGTTCCCCATACATTCTATTAGAGGATAGGTCACAAGGTTAGTTTCAAATATCTTCAAGTAAAGGGATGACTCACAAATTTACTTGTCCTTGAACACAAATGGAAGAAATTGGGACCAAGAATGGTAGAGCCCATTGTGACACACCGATCATAGCAAAATGAGATTACTCAAAACAAAGTGTGGAACTAATACTAAACATCCAGATTACCATGAAGCATGGTAAATTAAAACTATTCTTATATAACCACAAAAGCATAAATATATTACATCTGAGTCCACAAATTGTGCCACTTGTATCATATATCATGCCAAAAGATATTACATATCACTGTTCAGTGGATAACGTGCCACAAACATGTTACTTATGATAACATGTTCACATATACAAGCCATATATGTACAACCATGGTATACTGCAAAACTCATATCGATAAACAACATTTACAAAACACCCCAAGGACCTGAGAGTAAAGGGACAACACATAGGACTCTACTACAAACACTAGAATCATATCCAACCTTCAACATCTACTTCTCCTCTTGTTGCTCAGCCTCAACAGCATGATCTCTACCTCGTAGTGAATGACCACCTAAAAGATATGGAAACCCAAGGGGTGAGACCAACATCCTAGTGAGAGATATAACTCTTTTCCAACAAATATTATAAGCACATATATACTAAAGTAGGAAGATAGCATTCTTACCAAGATGAGAAGATTCAGCTAAATGATGTCAGTAAAGCTAATAACACATATTAGGCTATTTAAGCATCTACAATTGACCAGTAGAACATCTTATGCTTCTAGGAGGAATAGAATAACATGTATAACCGTTATCAACTAAACAGTTTAAGAAACAAGGCAAGGGGTCATCTAACGTGAATCGTGTTTGACCCTAAGAAAATATACTACACAGTTGTGTTACGTCTTTTATTATGCCCTAAGGAGATGAGGTATACCACTCATGCTTCAACTGACCACTGCTAAGTCAAAATTAGTGCCATATAATATCTAGGATGAGCTAGACTCCTATGATCCCCTACACCATTAGTCAGTCTGAGTTCACCGTAGTGTCATATAGAGTCCAACTACAAAATAGCCTAGTCTGCCTTGGTATATAGGCACAGCACTAGTGAAAATTGAGTTACGACCGCAATCGCACGTCTATCGAGGTATGACGGCAACCATCCTCAAAATATATCATATATATATATATATATATATATATATATATATATATATATATATATATATATATATATATATATATATATATATATATATATATGTATATATATATATATTGATTCACATTATTTGAGATACCACCTCGACCGTTCTCCTGCCACGATATGACCACAGTCACCCATGTGAACATGCATATACTCAATAGTGCATGACTCTGAGCTTCCACGGAGGGAGAACTTGTTTCACCATCTAGCAAATACTAACGTTGAACATGGATCTATGGCATAGGGAAACTGCATGATTAGGGTTTCACTTGATTAGTTAAGCCAATTAGGTGTCTTTTATAATCAAACAAGTTACAATGTGCAAACCCTAAATAAAATTTACAAAGATAAGGGTATGTTACAATGTCAGAAGATATAAAACATATTGCGAATAAAGCTAATTGTACAACCACATGGTACTAATATTGTCTCACTGCCTTATACCAGGCCATCATATTTATCATATCACCATGGGAAACCTTCCTCATCTCATTTCTAGAGGATATAACCTCAACTCAGAATAAAGCCTCTGCCAGGTCATAAGACCCAATCACATAGTTCTTGCATACATCACATTCTCATCTTGCCTTATAAGGGCTCATAATCATCACCTAGAGTCATATCAAATACACCATATCAAGCGCTAGCTATAATATTTATTCCATCTACAAGGTTAGGATTATAGAAGTAGGAGAGAGAAAAAACCATTACATGCTAGTCACTTTAAACAGGATAAGCATTACATTCATACACCGAACTAGGGTTAGGGTTTCTCATAGATAACCAACTAGAGTTTCCATAAAATCATTCAACATCAAACTGTAGGTATATCACTTCCCACATTCTTGGAGCACATTAGTGTTAAGCATCACTATTATATGGTCAACCAATCATTTCAAACAGCATCATGTGTTGGGCATACAGAAATCAAGGTGTAGCAACAAACCTTCTTGACACATGTAGCAACCACTAGAATTACACTTGTGTGTCGACCACTAAGGTCTCACCATGTGTAGCGACCACTAAGGTGTAGAAACCATCAAGACATGTACAAATTGTAGCTACCTCAACCATGTAGCAACCAAACAACTGAACCAAGGGTAGCCACCAACACACATGGCATGTGTAATGACCCATACAAGATCTCATATGTAGCGACCAAAACATAGCGACCATCAACTTGGTCAAGGTAGCAACCACTCAACACATGCACACTCAACATGTCGACCTTCAAACATAAAGCATATAATGACCTAAATAGGTGGTTAACTCCAAGAAACATGTCAATCAAAATAGAAGAGAAACACCAAGAGACTCAAGCATCACCAAGGAGAAAACTCCATGAAAGGTACACATCAAAACCCCTAAAATGAACTTCTCCATGATTATCAAGTAACCATATAACCAACTCATGTAAACCAAAGCCAAGACTTCCAACACCATGTAAAACTGAACCAAAACATGGTATCAAAACCAATAACATGATGCATGCAAGAGGCAACAACATCCACCATAACTAACATTTCAGGTACAAGAATTTGGGTTAGAAAAAAGAGCAATCTATGCAAGAATAGATCGAAATCTTAAACCCTAAAACAAGATAGAATTATTCATCAAATTAAGAACATGTTTTTAAATATAGAATAGTAGCATGCAAGTAAAAATAAGGTGCAATAATAGTCGAGGGAAGAGTTATATAACCTGACTTAAGATGAAGATCAAGCTCCAAGACCACAAGCTCCAAGAGAGAGGAGGAAAGCACAAATTTGGATCCACCTCCATGGCTAAACATGCTCATCTCAAGAGAAGCAAACACACCAAATTCAAAGGATCTCAAAAGAGAGAGGGTAGAAACTCTAGCTCAGAAAAAAAGAGGGAAAGTTTCATATCACTTAGGTACTACCATGGCCAAACCATAGTCACGACCTCTATGAAGAGAAGTTCCTCAAGATAGGTATCATGGGAGAACCATAGTATATGGCCAAGAGAAGAAGAAGAGAAGCAGGGTTTCAAGAGAAATGAGATCAAGTGTAGGAAACCACTTACCAAGAAGTAAGATCACCAAGAACCACCATAAAGAAGATCCAGGATCATCACATGCAAAGGTGATTGTCCATTAAACTCCAAGATCAGCACCTTCTCTTACACCACCAAGATCAAGGTTGAACACAAGTAAGAGGAGATAAAGAAGAGATATAAAGGGGATACTTCCATGTGAAATGAAGAGCATATATACTCAAGAGTAGGAGGGAGGTAAAGATCATGAGGTGTCAAGATATGAGAGCACCAAAAAGGATACATGTCCAACAAAGCCACAGCCATGCAAGAACTCAAGACATGCATGCAACAAAGGGCGATAAGAACAAATATTAGCAAAGACCACTAGGTCTACTACCTACCTTTAGTCAAAGCAAAACTCAAGGAACAACATGGTAGGGACTGCTACCATGTCAACCAAGACAAGGGTCGAAACACCCAAGCACCAAGCCAACCCTAGCAACTAAAAACCAAAGACAAACACATAGGTCAAAACAAACCAACCAAGGGAAGATGCTTTGTTTGAAACACAACCAAACATGAAGCACTTTGGTCTCTACAAAGATCAACACTCAGATGATCGACACCATACTCAACACAAGCATCCATGAAACCCTAGCATGAACACATGATACCACATCACCAACAAAGGTCCAAACAAGTCATCCATAAGCCTCATTCTCTCTCTCATGATGCTAAGGAACAAAGGGAACAACCTACATGTGACAAATTGCAAGTTAAACCCCTCAACATGAGTAAATTGCAACTTGGTCCAAAACAAGTATAACTTGCTCAAACATCAATCAAATAGGACCAAACTGAAAAGACAAGCTTGGCACATGTTATTAAGACATATCAAGAGATTAGATTAAGGTTAAAGCATATTATTAAGCAAGTCAAACACAATCAAGCACTAAGATAGGTCAGGAACCATAAATCACTAACAAGGATTTTGCCCCCGAAATCCTACACAAAAAGAGACATGTACTTCCTATGCATCTCGTCCTCAAGCTCCCACATGGCTTCCTCTACACCACGATGATTCCATAAAACCTTAAAAAACACAATATCCATCTTCTTAAACTTATGAACCTTCCTATCAAGGATCAACATGGGACCCTCCATATACGACATGTCCTCATCCAACTCAACCTCCACTGGTTGCAGCACTAACTCTGTTAGGATGACACTTCCTCAACATCAAAAAATGAAACATTGGATGCAAACTGTGCAACTCCGGTGGCAGCTCCAACTTAAAAGCCACCTTCCCAACATGTGCCACCACTGGGTAAGGTCCCATATACCTAGGAGCCAACTTACCCTTATTCCCAAACCTCAACACACCTTTCCAAGGAGAAACCTTGAGATACGCCTTGTCTCCCACTTGGAACTCCAATGGCCTACGATGACTATTAGCATTATATTTCTACCTATCATGCACTTCCTTCAACTGTTGTTGTATCATCTTAACTTTTTCTTTCATATGTTGCACAAGCTCAGGACCTAGAAGATGATATTCACCAGTCTCATATCAAAACAATGGATATCTACAATGTATCCCACATAAAGCCTCATAAGGTGCCATATCAATGTTCCTCTAATAACTGTTGGTGTATGCAAACTCTATCAAACTGAGGTGCACATCCCAACTGCCCAAAAACTACAAGACACATGCTCTCAGCAGATCTTCTAAAGTCTGTATAGTCTTCTCAAACTGTCCATCTGTCTACATGTGAAACATTGTACTAAACCTCAACTGCATACCCATGAATGTATGCAGATGCTCCCAAAAGTGACTTGTAAACTGAGGACCTCTATGTGACATGATGGTAGCTAGGATACCATACAAACATACTATCTTATCAACATAAACATGTGCAAGCTTCTCTATGGTATATGTTGTCTTCACAGGAATGAAATGCACTGACTTGGTCAACCTGTCAACAATCACCTAAATGGAATGATGGCCTTTGGCTATCCTAAGAATTCCAACCATAAAGTCCATTATGATATGATCCCATCTCCACTATGGTATAGGTAACGGTTGCAAAGTCCCTGTAGGTTTCTCATGCTCTACCTTAACCTGCTGACACACAAGTCACTTCTCCATAAACTCAACTATGTCTTGCTTCATGTCAGACCACCAATACAAATCTTTCAAATTATGGTACATATTGGTGCTACCTGGATGCGTAGCATGCATCAAAGAGTGAGACTCTTCTAAAACCAACTTCCTTAGATCATCTATATCAAGTGCCACTGCTCTACCATGGTAACATATTGTCCCATCCTGTGACTCGTGGAAGCCATCATGCTTCTTGCTGCCAAACTCTACTTGGATCTGCTGAATCACAATATCATCATGTTGCGCATCTCTAATATGTTTCTTTAATGTAGGCTTTACTTGTAGCTGGGCCAACAAGCCTGCCAACAAGGAGACTTCCAACCTCACATTCATCTGACGCAAGGAGACAAACTTGTCTCTCTTATGGCACACCAAAGAGTATAGCTACACCTTGTCAACAGATGACGACGAAGAAGACTTCCTGCTCAAATCATATGCCACATGTTCACCTTCCATGGATGGTAGTCTATGGTGCAATCATAATCCTTGATCAGCTCCATCCAGCGTCTTTTCTGCATGATCAACTCCTTCTTTGAGAATATGTATTGTATATTCTTATGGTCGCTGGAGATCTAACACTTCTCACCATAAATGTAGTGTATCCATATCTCATTGACCACCATAGCAAGCTCTAGATCATGCATCGGGTAGCTCTCCTCGTGTTTCTTAAGCTATCACGAAGCAAATGAAATCACATTCTTGTCTTGCATCAACACGCAACCCAAACTGTTCTTTGACACATCATAGAAGACAATGTATCCTTTCCCTTGCTTAGGCAACACTAACATTGGTGCACTAGTCATCTTCTCCTACAAAATCTAGAAAGAATGTTGACACTTGTCATCCCAGACAAATCATATACTTTTCCTTGTCAACTTTGTCAGGGGTAATGCCACTACGCTGAAGTTCTTGATAAGCCTCCTGTAATAGCATGCTAACCCAAGGAAACTATAAAACCTCCGTCGGTGTCTTCCGCTACTCCCACTCTAACACAGACTGAACCTTCTTGGTATCTACACATACACCCTTATCAGATATCATGTGTCCAAGGAACGACACCTCCTTCAGCCAAAACTCACATTTTTTAACTTAGCACAACATGTGCTATCTCAACAATGTCAATGCATGTCGTAAATATTGCTCATGTTGTTTGCTATCTCTAGAGTATATCAGTATGTCATTGATGAACACCACCATGAACTAGTCAAGATAAGGCCAAAACACCATGTTCATCAGATCCATGAACGTTGTTGGTACACTGGTTAGCCCAAACGACATAACCACAAACTCATAGTGATTATACCTAGTCCGAAAAGTTGACTTGGGTATGTCATCCACCTTGATCCACAAATGATGGTATCTTGACCTCAAGTCTATCTTCGGGAACATTATAGAACCCCTCAACAAATCAAATAGATCATCTATCCATAGCAAAGAATACTTGTTCTTCATCATCACCTTGTTCAACTGTCGGTAATCGATGCACAACCTCACAGATCCATCCTTCTTCTTCACAAAAAACATTGGAGAACCCTAAGGGGATGTTCTAGGTCTGATAAATCCCTTCCCAATTAATTCCTACAACTGCTTCTTTAGCACTTGCATCAGAGTTGGTGCCATCTTATACGATGTTTGTGCTATCAGTTGTGTATCGAGAATCAGATCGATCTCAAAATCAATCTCTTGAGGTGAGGGAACACCAGGAAACTCATCAAGAAACACATCTTCAAACTCACAAACAACTGGCACTTCCTAGATACTAGGACTCCTCGCCTTGATATCCACCACATGTGCTAAAAATGCCTTACAACCTTACCTTGTCAGCCTCTCCTCTATCATAGATGACACCATACACATCGAAAGAATCTTCCTAACTCCTTGGAAGACCCACAAAGCATCACAATCAAAGAACATCACCACTTTGGCAATACATTCCAAGACCACTTGATACTTCTTCAAAGTATACATTCTAAGAATCACATTGAATCTGTGCATGTCAAGTAGTATAAGATCCACTTGAATGATGTGTCATGAGAAATCAAGAACATAGGATGGACACACCTCCCACAATTCGAAGAAATCAACCAAATGGGTTTCTAAGTGAAGAATATCACATCTAAGACTAACAGGAAAAGAATAGCTAGCAATCACTTCTTTAGTGATAAAAGAGTGTGTCTCACCCGGGTTAAGGCAAATAGATATGAAGTAGGAAGAAGACAAATCAAAATGAAATAACTCCATCTGACATGTCACAACCTGAGGGTTGACTATCCTTCCGGGTGACTCATGGCATAGAATCAAGTTGTTGTGTATTGTCGTACCCATCCTCTGCTAGTCGACCACTGAGACTGGACCACCGACCTCTGCTATGACTGAGGTGTTGAAAACATAGTCTTCTTAAAGCCTCCAAAAGATTGTTCCTAATACTGTGTCAATCTATTCTTGGCATTCACCTCACGCTTCTCCACAGCTGACTATTCTATCTGCCTCAAGGACTCCACAAATGTCACAAATCGCTCCATGTTCTCTAAAGCTGACATTGTCATCGCAAACTCTGAACTCAAACCCTTCTCAAAGTGTCTGATCCTCTCCTTATATGAAGCAGCCATATGCAGACAAACCTTAGAAGCTCCACGAACCTTGCCTCATACTTGTTGATCATCATAGATCCCTATCAGATCTTCTCAAACTGAGAGTTCTTCTCATCTAGATAAGTCTTTGGGAAGTATTGGCAAACAAACTCTCGCCAAAAAGCCTCCCAACTGATCACCACTCTAGGCCCCTTCTCCTCCTCCATGGCCCACTAATGGCCAGCACTACCCTTTAACAGGGACATTGCATGCTTCACCTTATCCACTTCATGGATATTGAGGATCTTGAAGGCCTTCTGCAACTCAGTCAACTACATGCCTACATCTGTCAGGTCTATCATACCCTTATACTCCAACGCTCCAACATGTCGAAGCCTCTCAAAGGTCTTCCCAAAACCATAGGATTCCACATTGGGGACCGCTTCCCTTGCTTGGGGTATGGGGATTTTATCCACAATATGTGTCGCATGGTCATGAATTGTCCAAACATGGATAAGAAAGTGGGGTTTTTCCTGACTGTGGGGTCAAACTGGGGCACTTTAGGACTCTGTCTACTCTTTTCTGCCTCTTGGTACCACCTCCTGGTGCATCCACACTACTCTCTGTATGTTCTTAGTGTTCTCTAGACACATATCTTTTCCCTTCTTCTTCTGCATAAGTAGAAGTTATCATCAGATATGTTGGATACACAAGAACAGACACACACCCTAGTCTTATGTCCCTAGAACTCAGCAAACCTAAATCTCTGATACCAACCTTTAATTATGACACACCAATCATAGAAAACCAAGATTACTCAAAACAAAGTGCGGAACTAATACTAAAAATTCATATTACCATGAAACAGGGTAAACTAAAACTGATCTTATATAACCACAAAAGCAGAAGCATATTACATCTGATTCCACAGACTGTGACACATGTATCATATATCATGCTAAAGATATTGCTTATCATTGTTCAGTGGCTAACATGCCACAAACCTATTAGATATGATAACATGCTCACATATACAAGACGTATTTGTACAACCATGCTTACTACCAAAACTCATATCAATAAACAATGTTTACAAAACACCCCTAAGGACCTGAGAGTATAGGAACAACACATCAAACTCTACTACAAACGCTAGCAGCATATCCAACCTTCAAAAGCTACTTCTCCTCTTGCTGCTCAACCTTAACAACACGATCTCTACCTCGTCGTGCACGACCACCTAAAAGATGTGAAAATGCACGGGGTGAGACCAATGTCCTAGAGAGAGATATAACTCTTCATCAGCAACTATTATAAGCATAGATATACTAAAGCAGGGAGACAGCATTCTTACTAAGATGAGAAGATTCAACTAAATGATATAAGTAAAGCTAATAGCACAGATTAGGCAATTTAAGCATTTACAACTGACCAGTAGAACATCATATGCTTTTAGAGAGAATATGAAGAACATGTATAATTTTTATCAATTAAATAGTATAAGAAACAAGGTAAGGGGTAATCCAATGTGAATCATCTTTGACCCTCAGCAGATATACTGCATGGTTGTGTTACATCTTTCATTATGCCTAAGGAGGTTAGGTATATCACTCATGCTCCAACTAACCACTACTTAGTCAAAATCAATGCCATACAAGATCTAGGAAGAGTCGGACTCTTATGATCTCCCACACCCTCAGTCAGTCAGAATCCACCGTAGTGACATATAGAGTCCAACTACAAAATAGCCTAGTCCGCTTTGGTATATAGGCACAGCACTAGTGAAAACTTAGTTACGACCGCAGCCGCACTCCTGTCGAGGTTTGATCGCAGCCATACTTAAAATATATCTTATATATATACTAAATAACATTATTTGAGATGTGGTCTCGACCGATCTCCTATCAGGGTATGACCACAGCCACCCCTGTGAAGATGCATATACTCAACAGTATATGACTCTGAGCTTCCACCTAGGGAGAACCCATTTCACCATCCAGCAAATAATGACACTGAAGATAGATCTCTGGCACGTGACTACATGATTAGTGTTTCACTTGATTAGCTAAGCTAATTGGGTGTCTTTTAGAATCAATCAAGTTGCAGAATATAAACCCTAAACAAACTCTACAAAGATAAGGGTATGTTACAATGTTAGAAGATATAAAACATATTGCGAGTCAGGCTAATCATACAACCATGTGGTACCAATATTGTCTCATTGCCTTATACTAGGCCATCATCATTATCATATCATCATGGGATAGCCATTCCTCATCTCATTATTAGATGATATCACCTCAACTAGGCATAAAGCCTCTACCATGTCATAAGACCCAATCACATAGAACATGCATACATCACATTCTCATCATGCCTTATAAGGGCTCATAATCATCACCTTCAGTCATATCAAATACACCATAGGAACCACTAGCTATAATATTTATTCCACCTACAAGGCTAGGGTTATACAAGTAGGAGAGAGAAAATACCATTACATGCTAGTCACTTGAAACAGGATAAGAATTACATTCATACACCAAACTAGGGTTAGGATTTCTCATAGATATCCAACTAGAGTTTTCATAATAGCATTCAACATCAAACCCTAGGTATATCACTTCCCACATTCTTGGAGCACATTAGGGTTAAGCATCACTATTATCATGGACAACCAATCATTCCAAACAGCATCATGTGTCGATCATATAGGAGATCAAGGTGTAGCAAACAACCTTCATAACACATGTAGCGACCACTAGGATTACACTTGGGTATCGACCACTAAGGTCTCACCATGTGTATTGACCACTAGGGTGTAGCGACTATCAAGCCGTGTATGAAGTGTAGTGACCTCAACCATGTAGCGACCAAATAACTGAACCAAGGGTAGATACCAACACACATGGCATGTGTAGTGACCCATACAAGATCTCATATGTAGCGACCAAAACATAGTGACCATCAACTTGGTCAAGGTAGCAACCAATCAACACAAGCACACTCAACATATCCACCTTCAAACGAAAGCATGTAACAACCCAAATAGGTGGTTAATGTTGGGTTTTAAGGGAGGCAGAGAAGGCAGAGGAAACAAAAAAAAGTCTTCTCCCAAACCCAGAATAAAGGAATCGCATCAACGTCTATATAATAGGAAGGATGGTTTGTAGAGGCATACCTTGTCTCGAGGCTTGCTCGGCGACGTTACCTCACGTCTTGCGCAGTCTTCACCTCCGGTCTTGGACGGTGTCTGTGCAGCTCCTGGTCTCACCGGGACTGTCGGGATTGACAGTTGTCCTCTGAGAGGCAGAAGTCTCCCGCCTCTGAAGTAGTCCACACGGACCACCTAGAACTCTGATCTCCTTGTCCCATAAGGAATAAGAAGGAGTCGCACCCTCATGTCGGTGTACTAGTCACTGACACACTCTCTTGCCACCAGTCACTTTCTGTAGTTGTCTTTCCCTTGTTGTGCCTCCCTTATCGGGTAGCACTTGCTCGGGCTCTCTCTCAGTTACCAAAACCAAAGAGAATGACAACTTTGCAGAGCAACTGGTGCACTGAGTTGAGTTCCTAAAAAGCCCCCACTACCCCTATATATATAGGAGGGTTATGGGACAGGGTTCTCTACCCCGAGCAATGCGGGATTAAAGCAGTAATAGAAGGGTTCGAGATTTTTCCACAAAACAACCAACTGCGCCAGCCGAACCGATCGTTTCAAACATGAATCGATCGGTTGGGGACCTGAACCGATCATTTGGGACCTTGTGCCGATCGGTTCATCCCATGAGCCAATCGGTTCGTGGTCCTGGTCCAACTCAAATTGACTTTCATATTTCTCTCTGATTAATCAAATATTAATCCTTGTCTAAATCGAATTTGTACAAGTGAAACAAATTGTATTTGCAAAATAGTCTTCTAACTTTATAAATGATCTCGGTTGGACCAGTTGAGCTGATCAGTTCAACTCTTGAACCGGTCGGTTCAGCCTATCTTGAGCCGATCGGTTCATCACATGATCCGATCAGTTCACCAACCAGAGTCGATCGGTTCATCCCATGAGCCGATCGGTTGGGGTAGCAGACTATGCAAAATCAGTCAATTGCATTTCTAATCAATCCAATACTCTAATCAATCGGTCCAACATCTTGAACACTATGATATTGAGCTATCAATTGATTAAGTGTTTAATTGAACTACTAAACTCTGTTAGTAATCAATCTAAACATCATTTGTGGATGAAATCCTCTTCCAGATTAAATCCTATGTGTGTGACCCTGCAAGTCCATTTCACGTTGGCAGTGAAAGTCCATAACACTTATTACTTCACAAGCAAAGAGAGGTACCTAGTCACACATCAGTGCTACCCAAGTGAAATAGAAAGATGGAGAACAACTTTCAATCCTACAATCTGTGAATGGTGTTATAGTGAATGTATAATTCCTTTGTCACTAATATCTCGAATGAACTCAAGGCATGGAATAGTCATCCTATCAATGTTCATTCAGTTTCTTGATCTCAGAGTAGATTGGAGGTATGACATCAATATCACATACTGATTCACACATGCGTGTGCATGCCTATCTCAATCCTACACATCAAGTGGCCATGGATATCAAACTCCCTCTGGAGGGACAAATCCCATATCTATCACTCACCCCTCAAAAGCCCCATGTGTCAAAGCCACCCAATCATCACCTTTATAACAACCCATGTTTCAGGACTGCATTTGATGATGTCAAAGTGTACCCAACGACATGTGTTGAGTGTAGTGATTTCAGGTCTAAGAATCACACTCACCACCATCACTGTGAGAATTGACTGTGACTACCATGTCATGGTTTCATGTGTCAAACTCACGGTGGGTCTGTCTGGTAAACTTGTTCTCTAACAAGTACATATGTGTTTGGTTTGATATCTCCATATCATGACTAATAAGATTATGTCATCAACCAACACCACAATCTAGTCTTGTGTGTCATTACTGTCTATCTACCTTCCACAATGACATCTGACTAGGGACATAATAAGAATGTAAAAACTCTTAGCATATGTATGATCTCATCGTTCATATCCTTAACCTGAAAGCATACGTCATTGAGTACTGTCATTCTCTAGACATTCAATGTGTTATATCCTTATCTCATATGACTGAATCAGAAGGAATTGGAAGCTTGCCTTTGATCTTTATCAAATCAATCTTAATGTATCCCACCAATCATCCCATGATTGGCTCTCAGGGCATACACACCAATAGACTCCCACTTGCACTACGAGCCAATCACCCTTGAATCATATTCATATTGATCTTCAAACATGTCCCACATGTTACTATGCTCTAGTGCTAACATAGTGAGTTATGGCAACACCTTGCCAGAGTCGGTATTAATTGCATGTCTCTCCTCTCTTCGTTGTACATCATACGTATGAGATGGAGTTGTCGTAATATGTGATCTAGTATTCCTTTTGCTAACCTTTAGCCACATTGCATGACCAAGCACTCCTAACTTGTCATCAATGACCAGAATAACTAAAAGTTCATCTCTATGAACTCCTAGATCCATATAGTATCCATTGTTGTTCTCTAACACATGGATACTCGGCATTTCCTTTTAAAATGGCTTTATTGGAACGTTTCCATTTATCAACAAACATTCACTTTTATATATATCCCATATATATATATATTGTGATTAATTTTCTATCCTTTTTGGAAGTTCGCATCAGTGTAACTCTTTACAATGAACCCTTCCTTATTTCTATAGAACTAGTACTTCTCTAGTACTTATCAAGTTCTCATGGTATTCCAGTAACCCTTACTTGAACTAGACAGACATCCACTCGTCATGTCCCACATACGAGTTATTAGGATGAGCATATCATTTTTTCATGTCCTACATACAAGATGATGAATGCATTTTATTCTTGCTATGTCCTGTACATGCAAGATAATGGGATGATCACATACATGATAGATCCATATCTATTCTTAGTGTTCCCATTCTTGATAAGAATTGGACACTTGGCCTTGGGATATCCATGTAACACGGACAAGTTTTCTCCCACTGAATCTATGCATACTGAACCCTTCAGTATAGATTGCCAATGTATGCTCTCTCTTTTCAGGTTAAGAGGTTTTCGAGAACTGTCTCTATAGATCTCTATTCTTATTACATAGGAAACATATCTATCTTCGTTAAAGATAATTTCCACTTTGTATTTCCATTTTAGAACATTTCCATTTCACATCAATATGTGGAATGTGAATACGCTCCCACTAAATCACAGATCCCTTCTTTATCTTTGACATATCATTCAAACCCTTTGACTATATTATCAAAGTAAAGATCATAGTTCTGAGATTCTTGTACTCAATCAATAACATTGATTAGTCCATTGTAACTTATAGACTTCATTTGCATTAATGGATTCATAAACCTTATAGGTTGTGTCACGTACACATCCTCATTTTATTCTTTATAGGAATGCAGTTTTAGTATCCATATGCCAAACCTCTTAGTCATTAAGTTGCAACAAGCATCATCCTTCTCAAAATGTCATCCATGTGTCTTAACACTTAAGACTCATTCGCACTTATGGATTTTATCCCAATGGGTGCTACCATCAAGGTCATACCTTATGGTTCACATGGAAGTCATTTAGGATGTAATGGTCACAAACCATAACTCAAAATCCGGTCCCTCGTATTCATCCAGATAGTTGACTCATCATATGACCAACTCATCATATAGATAATCAAGGTGTGTCTATCAAGGATATGAGAACTCACAACTCCTTGTGATTCTTAATGTCCTTTATTAGTGTGGGGTATTCTTTATTTAAGAAGAAATTAATTATTTGATAATCATCCTCTAACTCTTTAGAGTATGACTCCTTTTGATTTATACATAACCATGCCTTAATCATGAGTTCACTATCATAGTCACTCATAAGGATCTCAAACATTTGGTTCAAGTATTTCATTCATTGATCTCATCAAGAATTAACACTTTACCAAATTCACACTTCAACTATGATATTCTTGAACACTTCAAGATATTCATATTGGTATTTCTCTAAACACCGCCTGAAGTATTAGCATTTGCTCCAATAGGTATATAAATACATCACATGTATTATAACTAATAGGATGATCATTCTCCCACTACCACTAGTGAAGATTGATTAATCATGTCCAAGAGATTCATGTCTCTTACTGGTTCTCTAACCTAAAGAGTCTAGATTTATCCATCATATGGAAACTAGAAATGAATTTCTCATGATATATGCTAATTTAATTTCTTGAGTTATAAATAACTTTTAGGTATCATTTAATCTTATACATACCAGTACCACAAGATAACCAAGGCATTGCCATAAAGATCATATCTTTTTTGAAATTGAAACACCAATTTTATTAATTGCTATCATTGTCATACAATATGCAAAAATAATGTGTTTCTATCCATTGGCAAATATGAGATAGCAGTTCATAACTCTATTACATGCCTTTAAGGATGAAAATAAACTAAAGTACTCCTATCTATGGCGGCAACACTTGCCCCATGTAATGAGTGCTTTACACTTTATATCTTGGTATCATATACCTCAAAAAGTGTTACAAGTTTATTTCATGACACCTTCAAGTGGAGACGTCTATCGCCTCCTTATTCTTTAGTTCTTCCAGATAGAGTGGAAAATTCCTTTTCCAATGTCCTGGCTTTTGACAATGGTGGCAATTGCCTCTCCTGGTCACGCCTCCCTTGGCCTTGAGAGTTGAAGATGACTTAGGTTGCTGGCTAGCATCAGAACCTTTCTTATCTTTGCCCTTGCCCTTGTGCTTGGAACTGCCTTTCTTGTCGATGATCATCATCACAGACTTAGGCTTGTCCTTCTTCATCTTTCTCGGTTGTCCTCAACATGCCCAACAACTCTGTCAACGGCTTGTCAAAGTTGTTGATGTTGTAGTTCATCACAAACTGACTGTAGGATTCTGGCAATGATTGCAGTATCACGGCAGTAGCCAACTCTTGGCTTAGGGGAAATCCCAGTCTTGTCAGGTTCTCCACATACCCAATCATCTTGAGCGTGTAAGGACCAATTGGATCTCCTTCTGTCATGACACACTTGAATAGCGCCCTTGAGACATCATATCTCTCTTGTCGTGCTTGATCTTATTACATGTTCTTGAGATGTTGAATCATCTCAATGACACCCATGTTCTCATGTTGTCTCTGCAACTTGTGGTTCATGGAGCACAACATCAAGCACTTTGCATCAATGGCATCGTCAGAATGCTTCTTATAAGCATCCCTTTCTGCCTTTGGTGCGGTAGGAGCAGGTTCCTCTAGAACTGGAGTATCCAGGACATAGAGCTTTCACTCTTGAGTGAGAATAATTCTAAATGTCCAAAACCAGTCATGGAAGTTAGTCCCATTCAGCTTGTCCTTCTCAAGGACCGATCGCAATGAAAAGTGATTGTTGTTTTTTGTAATTTGTACTACAAAAGGAAATATATGCAATTTAGTCCAAAAACTCAATTTTGACTTTATTTGATTGATTTGAAAAGTTGACAATATAATTAGGACTTTAACTAATTATCGCTCCCACTATTTTTGTTCAAATTGATAGCCCTCACCATCAATTCGGAAGATTGCAGCATATAATCTTCTAGTGGGTCAAGATCTTGAAATCCTCTGAGTCATGGACCAGCTAGGGCAGTCACCCAAAACTTAGATCTTCTAGGTAGGCAACTTTTTCCAATTGCATCATATGCAACTCTTGAAATATGTCATATGTATTTCCTTGCCATGATAATCTCCATGCCTCAAGGTGCTAGATCCTATCTAGGTCACCTTGTTAAGTCCAACCCAAAGCTAACACGATGAATATGCACCCTACTAGAGCAGACCCACATATCCATCCTTCACGCTTCCACGAGATAGAAGGTGCACCACGCTAGGGCGTGCCCACACTTGACCGATCAAGCTTTTCACGTGTGTCGCATTTGGAAGGAATCTAAAACTTTAATATTTAATGAGGGATTTGGTTTTATAGGTACATATACATATCCAATCACCACAATATATAGTACGTATCATATACATGCTATATCCCACAGAAAACATGTGAAACGATAAAAGCGATGATTATGGCCATCCTAATGTGATTCCTCGAGCCAAGAGGAATCACGGTCATCTAGGTCCACATCACATGCAACTTTTACAAGATGAACTCCTTGCTTTGCCATTCTGGGTTTGATCAACTCATCTCCATGATTGATCAGCTCACCATGGCTAGTCGTCTGGGTGCCACCAGCCGATCGGTTGGCTCCTCCAACCAATCAATTCGCCTGGTCGTTGTGCATCTCTTCATGGCTACCACCTGATCGTCTCTCTCCTTGAACCGGTCGTCTAGATCACCAACCAATTGGTTCACTCTTCGAACCGACCGTATGGAACCCCAACCGATCGGTTCACGCCTTGAACCGATCATCTCAGCTTGTCATCAGATTGTCCTCCATTTTTTGACATAATAGGAAATATAAAAAGATCTATCCTATTTACATATGAATTGGGAAACCCCAAGGTACATTTGGGGGGAGAAAAGGTAGGAAAGAAATCTCGAGTTATCTCGAGTTACATCAGGAAAAAGGAGGTAGGGAATCAGTACGCAAACCAAGATGCAAGAAACCACATACAACCAAGCACACACATAGGGTTTATTGGCCATAACTATGCTATACATCCACCACAAAACTCATTTAAGGGCGACGCGTATCAAGTGCATTCATATTATGTATCATATATATATATAGGGATTTGTTGATTTAGGATTGGACATGCATAAAGCCAATTTTATTCGCATCGTATGCAATAAATAAAGGTGACAAACCAAAACCGAACATATAGATAATCCTAAAGTATAGAGTAGTTGACGTGGCTCTAATACCACTGTTGGGTTTTAGGGGAGACAGAGAAGGCAGTGGAAACAAAAAAAATTCTTCTCCCAAACCCATAATAAAGGAATTACGTCAACGTCTATATAATAGGAAGGATGGTTTGTAGAGGCGTACCTTATCTCGAGGCTTGCTCGGCAACATTACCTTGCGGCTTGCGCGGTCTTCACCTCCGGTCTTGGATGGTGTCTGTGCAGCTCCTGGTCTCACCGGGACTGTCGGGATTGATAGCTGTCCTCTGAGTGGCAGAAGTCTCCCGCCTCTAAAGTAGTCCACACGGACCACCTGGAACTTCGATCTCCTTGTCCCACAAGGAATCAGAAGGAGTCACACCCTCCATTCAGTGTACTAGTCACCGACACACTCTCTTGCCACCAGTCGCTTTCTGCAGTTGTCTTTCCCTTATTGTGCCTCCCTTATCAGGTAGCACTTGCTCGGGCTCTCTCTCGATTACCAAAACCAGAGAGAACGACAACTTTGCAAAGCAACTGGTGTACTGAGTTGTGTTCCTGAGAAGCCCCCACTACCCCTATATATAGGAGGGTCATGGGACAGGGTTCTCTACCCCGAGCAATGTGGGATTAAAGTAGGAGTAGAAGGGTTCGAGATTTTTCCACAAAACAACCAACTATGCCAGCCAAACCGATCGTTTCAAACATGAACCGATCAGATGGGGACCTGAACCGAACGGTTCACACCTGAACCGATCATTTGGGACCCTCAACCGATCGGTTCATCCCATGAGCCGATTGGTTCATGGTCCTGGTCCAACTCAAATTGACTTTCATATTTGTTTCTGATTAAATATTAATCCTTATCTAAATTGATTTTGTACAAGTGAAACAAATTGTATTTGCAAAATAGTCTTCTAACTTTCCAAACGATCTCGGTTGGACCAGTTGAGTCGATCAGTTCAACTCTCGAACCGTTCAGTTCAGCCTGTCTTGAGCCAATCGGTTCATCACATGAACTGATCGGTTCACCAACCTAAGCTGATCGGTTCATCCCATGAGCCGATCGGTTGGGGCAGCAGACTATGCAAAATCAGTCAATTATAGTTCCAATCAATCTGATACTCTAATCAATCGGTCCAACACCTTGAACACTATGATATTGAGCTATCAATTGATTAAGTGTTTAATTGAACTACTAAACTCCTTTAGTAATGAATCTAAACATCATTTGTGGATAAACTCCTCTTTCAGATTAAATCCTATGTGTGTGACCCTGTAGGTCCATTTCACGTTGGTAGTGAAAGTCCATAACACTTATGACTTCACAAGCAAAGAGTGGTACCTAGTCGCACATCAGTGCTACCCAAGTGAAATAGAAAGTTGGAGAACAATTTTCAATCCTACAATCTGTGAATGGTGTTACAGTGAATGTATAATTCCTTTGTCACTAATATCCCGAATGAACTCAAGGCATAGAATAGTCATCCTATCAATGTTCATTCAGTTTCTTGATCTCAGAGTAGATTGGAGAAGATATGTATGACATCAATATCACATACTGATTCACACATGCGTGCGCACGCCTATCTCAATCCTACTCATCAAGTGGACATGGATATCAAACTCTCTCAGGAGGGACAAATCCCATATCTATCACTCACCCCTCAAAAGCCCCATGTGTCAAAGCCACCCAATCATCACCTTTATAACAACCCATGTTTCAGGACTGCGTTTGATGATGTCAAAGTGTACCCAACGACATGTGTTGAGTGTAGTGATTTTAGGTCTAAGAATCACACTCACCACCATCACTGTGAGAAATGACTGTGACTACCATGTCATGGTTCCATGTGTCAAACTCACGGTGGGTTTGTCCAGTAAACGTGTTCTCTAACAAGTAACTATGTGTTTGGTTTGATATCTCCATATCATGACTAATGAGATTCTGTCATCAACCAACACCACAATATAGTCTTGTGTGTCATTGTAATCTATCTACCTTCCACAATGACATCTGAATAGGGACATAATAAGAATGTACAAATTCTTAGCATCCGTATGATCTCATCGTCCAGGTCCTTAACCTGAAAGCATACGTCATTGAGTATTGTCGTTCGCTAGGCATTCAATCTGTTCTATCATTATCTCATATGACTGAATCAGAAGGAATTGGAATCTATACTTTGATCTTTATCAAATCAATCTTAATGTATCCCATCAATCATCCCATCATTGGCTCTCAGGGCATACATACCAATAGTTAACTCCAAGAAACATGTCGACAAAAATAGAATAGAAACACCAAGTCACTCAATCATCACCAAGGAGAAAACTCCATGAAAGATACACATCAAAAACCCAAAAATGAGCTCCTCCATGATTATCAAGTAATCATATGACTAACTTGTATAAATTAAAGCCAAGACATTCAACATCATATAAACCTAAACCAAAACATGGTATCAAAACCAACAAACATGACGAATGCAAGAGGCAACAAAATCCACCATCACTGACATTTTAGGTGCAAGAATTAGGGTTAGGAAAAAGAGCAATCTATGCAAGAACACTTCGAAATATTAAACCCTAAAACAAGTTAGAATTATCCATCAACTTATGAACGTGTTTTCAGATATAGACCAGTTGCATGCAAGAAAGAATAAAGTGCAATAATAGTAGAGGGAATAGTTATCTAACCCACCTTAAGATGAAGAGAAAGCTATAAGGCCACGAGCTCCAAGAGAGAGAAGGAAAGTACCAAGCTTGGATCCACCTCCATGGACAAACAAGGTCACCTCAAGAGAAGAAAACACACCAAGGTCAAAGGAGATCAAAAGAGAGAAGGTAGAAACTCTAGGCCAAAAAGAAAGAAGAAAGAGGGAAAGTTTTATCTCACTCAGGTACTACCATGGCCAAACCATAGTATTGACCTCTATGGAGAAAAGTTCCTCAAGATAGACATCATGGAAGAACCATAGTATACTACCAAGAGAAGAAGAAAGGGAGGTGGGGTTTCAAGAGAAATGAGATCAAGGGTAGGAAACCACTTACCAAGAAGGAATATCACCAAGAACCACCACAAAGAAGATGATCAAGCCCAATATCACCACATGCAAAGGTGATCGGCCACCAAACTCTAAGATTAGCACCTTCTCTTGCATCACCAAGCTCAAGGCTGAACACAAGCAAGAGGAGAGAAAGATGAGATCTAAAGGGGACACTTGCATGTGAAAGGAAGAGAATATATACTCAAGAGTAGGAGGGAGGTAAAGATCATGAGGTGTCAAGATATGAGAGCACCAAAAAGGACACATGTCCAACAAATCCACGGCCATGCAAGCACTCAAGACATGCATGCAACAATGGGTGATAAGAACAAAGCTTGGTAGTGACCACTAGGTACACTACCTACATTCGGTCGAAGCAAACCTCAAGGAACAACATGATAGTGAGTGCTACCATGTCACCCAGGACAAGGGTCAAAACACCAAAGCACCAAGCCAACCCTAGCGACTAAAAACCAAAGGCAAACACATAGGTCGAAGCAAACCAACCAAGAGAAGATCCTTTGGTCAACACACAACCAAAAATGAATTACTTTGATTGCTACAAAGATCAACACTCACATGGTTAACACCACATTCAACACAAGCATCCATGAAACCCTAGCATCAACAAATGCTACCACATCACCAACTAAGGTCAAAACAAGGCTCCCCTAAGCATCATTCTCTCCTTCATGATGCTAAGGCATGAAGGGCACAACCTACATGTGAAAAATTGCAAGATAAACCCTTCAACATGGGTAAATTGCAACTTGGTCCAAAACAAGCATAACTTGCTCAAACATCAACCAAATAGGACCCAACTAAAAATGAAAGTTTGTCACATGTTATTAAGACATATCAAGAGATTAGATTAAGGTTAAAGCATCTTATTGAGCAAGCCAAACACAATCAAGCACAAATCTAGGTCATGAGTCTTACATCCATATTCTTGGTTTATGTGGAGACAATCTATGCATATAGATTATTGATTATAAAAACTAAAATATTAGGTATAAATATCCACACTATTGTGGAATTCCATGATGCAACATTCTTTGAGGATGTTATTTCCATGAGATATGGTGTGACCAATTAAGTTACTCAAAAGGATCCAAACTTAACATGTTCCATTCCTGATCACATGGAAAGGATAACAAATATGGGGGATGAGTAAGAACATATTATTTTAAGATCTAATGATTAAAAAGAAATATTTGAATGGTGCGCTCCCACTAGAGGCTTGCAACAAGTGCAATCCACGAGGTCATGAGGCACGGGAGATATGGTATCTTTGCTTTCGATATTTGTATGGTCCCACACTAACTACCTACGTATACTAAGGCACTACACCCACAAGCGCACGGGGTCGTGTCGTAGTATAGGTGAGGCGGCAAGTACGGGGTCGATCCGCGGAGATAGAGGGGGCGCTAGAGTTGGACGGCGTGAGCTACGTTCCTAGTGCAGAGAGTAAGGTTTTAGGGTTTTAAGGTTGATTGGTTGATTACACTAATGAGAAAGTAAGAGATGCAAGAAGGAAACTAAATTATGGAAGAGCAAGCAGATTAGTAAACTAAGCTATCAGACTAACTAAGCAAGAGCAAGGAGGGCTACACTACTCTAGCAAGGCAAGAAGAAATTAAGAACTAAACTAACCACTAGCAAGAGCAAGAGCCTAAGTTAACACTGAAGAGTAAAACTAAGCAATTGACTAAGTTAGACTAAAGCAATTGAACTAAGCTAGCATTAACAAGCAAACTAAGCGATTAGGGTTTTAAGCAAGGTGATTAATGTGGGTGGGCTGTTTGGGGAATGTCACTTTGATTTTAGTTGGGGGAGTTCATTAAACATGCATGGTGCTCAATTCATATCTAGATTACCAAACCAAACAACAAGGGCAATGCCATTAGAACATACCCTATACTACTAGTAGAAGACTAGGGTTAGGTGTAGTTCTAGTGAGATTGGCCAAATCTAGGTTTCTAGGGTAAGTGATAGTGGACAATCACTACTACAGAAATGGCTTATAAAGTCACTTTTTCAGGTTTCGGTTGTATACAAAAACCGACACCTAAATGCTATAGTGTCGGTTGATAACATAAACCGACATCCAATCTATGAAGGTCGGCCAGACACGGGTACCGCTTTTATTAAGTGTCGGTTAATTAATAAACAACTAACACCTAAAATCAACCGCCAAACCCAAAATTCCAGCGAAACAATTGGCTCCAAAATTTTACAAAAGGTGTCGGTTCATAGCTAAATAACCGACGACTAAAGGGTGTTTAGTTTTCGGTTTTTAATAACCGACACTTATTGTCAACTTAATAGCTCACCAGCCCGACCGATTCTTCCCCTTTCCCTTTTTCATTCCCGATTTCCTTAGCTCCGGCGATTTCTTGCTCCCTGTCGCCACTCCCTGCCGTTCGTGCTCTACCACCGTGCTCCGTCGCCGCCGCTCCTTCCTCCGTGCTCGCCGCTCGTCGTCGTCGCCACAAGAAGCAGTCGCCGCCCGCCCACCCGCCGGCCGCCCTCTCCGCCGTCGTCGGTAGCATCTAGGTCTCCTAGCCTCGCCGCCCTCTCCGCCGCTCCTCTCATCGCCACCGGCAGCTGCTAGGACTTGCTCCGGCCGCTACTCCTCTTCCCTCAAGGTGCCCGCCCTGCCTTCTTCTTCTTCCTATGCTCCTCTTCCCTCAAGGTGCCCGCCCTGCTGCTGGGCATTTTTTTTAATTTATTTACTTCCTATGGGAATCAGTTTTAATTAGGGCTCATACACATATTGATGTACATAAACCTGTTAGAATAAATGCTAAAAAGGTGTGATTTTAGGGTTTAGGTACTGATTTTGTGTTTCTACTGTGATGAATCCTCTATTGTCTATGCAATACATGTTCTACGATAAGCCTTAGTTAATTTAATATGCATACTTTGTATGTAAGACATAGTAATCGGGTACTGCTGTATATCCAAGTAAATTGCATGTAACTAATCATGACATAGATTTTAGAATGCATACTTTGGTTAAATGTACTGTTGTAATTTTTGATCAAGTGATGATATGTAAATGTAGCAATAAGTTAGTAAGGTATCAATGATAAGTCTGTTGTAATGTGATGCAAAATAGTTATTGTATCATGCATATATACTTAATACTTTTTTGTTTTATAGTTGTATAGGGTGTTTTATGTGTGGCAAGTCTATTGTTTAATAGTTTAGCTATAATCATTGTTTAATAGTTTAGCTATATTCTTGGTGAGAATCCTAATCACCCTTCTTTTGCTTAATGATGAACTGTAATGCACACATGTGACATGCTTGGAATGTAAATGATGAACTTTTCCCTAAATGGAAACAACTTATATATATTCATATCTTAATAATTCCATGAAGTGCACATTAACTTACTCATGAAAAGTATGTGTATAATGTAGGATTAGTTCCATATAATGGTTCTATTTTAGTAAGCACCTAGAAACCCGTCCAAGATTTACTCATTAGGAGTAAATCTTGGATAGTCCCCGGTTTGGGACTGTTCTTGAACACCTAATCTCACTTAGGATGTAAGTGTATAATGTGTATTGGGTTTTCGAGAAAATTTCAGTAGCATTTCCTCGTTTGTTCTCTAAGTACATATGTAGACTTCTTTTCAAGCTATCATGTCTACCACAATAAAGTTGGTTATGACAAGCAATAAAAGGTTAACTGATGTTATACAACTTTTTCTGAAAATATATAGCATCGTTATATGTACTTACACTAATATTATGCAGTCTCTGTCCACCCATAACAGTCACTATGAACTGGGCCTCTATGTCAATGTTAACATTCCCTATTGAAGAACAATTGGACATCATCCTAGATGATTGTTCCTTAAACCAATTGGTCATACCCAAACATTGGCGTTTTCTAAAAGGAAGACACTACATGCCTGGTAAAGTGACCCTAACTTTTGGCAATTATTCACATGTTATCGAGGTTGAGTATGATTTGGCGGGAAATCTTGTATCAAAATCTGGTTGGCATGATTGGATTGGAGAGCTGCATGTGGTCTATTGGAACAGGCTTTTTCTCCATCCAGTTGGCCATAATTCCATCAAAGTTTGGATAACCAACAGTAACTGCGAGACCCCCGATCATCTTCTACGGTATGAGCGCACGGCGTCGGATATCATCTATGAGGAATCTGAATCTGAGGCCCCTGTCAGTTCAGATTCATCTAAATACAGTGAGGAGCTTTGTGACACAGCTTCATCATCAAAAAGAAGTTACTGATGCATGCGGGACCATGTTGGTGTAGTATTTAGTTGTCTATATATCTAGACTTGTCTGTATTAATAGTTTTTTTAATTATGCGCATGTTTAGTTACTGTTTAGGGGTACACCCCTGTGTGTGGATGTGAAAAGAGATTAATGAATGGAACTGAAAGTTGCTACATGAATGCTTATAACTGAAGTGTGTGTTCCCATGAATGTTCCCATTTGCATGATTACACTACTATTTTCTCATATTGTATAGTCTATTTTAATATGACGTCATACTTACTTATATCTTGCTTAATGATGAACTGTAATGCACGCATGTGACATGCTTGGAATGTAAATGATGAACTTTTCCCTAAATTGCCAATCATGCTTTTAAAGACATCAATAATCACCCTAACTTGAAGAACTAGGATTTTAGGTATAAGAATGACAACACATTATTTGTTGGCCTAGAAACCCATCCAAGATTTACTCATTAGGAGTAAATCTTGGATAGTCCCCGGTTTGGGACTGTTCTTGAACACCTAATCTCGCTTAGGATGTAAGTGTATAATGTGTATTGGGTTTTCAAGAAAATTTCGGCAGCATTTCCCCATTTGTTCTCTAAGTACATATGTACTTGGAGAACAGCGGGAAAATGCTGCCGAAATTTTCTTGAAAACCCAATACACATTATACACTTACTAGTGAGATTAGGTGTTCAAGAATGGATAGGTGGTACACATTTATTATATATAATAATGACATCACATGTATTTGTTAACCCTAGACCCTAATATTGTCCTAATATATACTTGTTTTCTCTTTGATCATAGAATGGATAGATCATGGATGTCAATTCACAATCGCTGCACCCAGAGTTTATTTCTGGTCTTGACCAGTTCATTAGATTTGCCGAGGAACATAGGAAACAACCTGGAGATAGGTTCTACTGTCCATGTAGGCATTGCGGTAACAACTTGAAAGTCAACACTGGAGACGAAATCAAAACTCATGTCATGTGCAACGGGATTATACAAGGCTATACAGAATGGCACTGGCATGGAGAGATTTCAAATCCGAAACCAGTGGATGTCGATAGCAGTGCTTGTGTGGAAGAAGAAATTGCCTACGATGACGTAGATGTGAATGAACCAGTTCCAGTAGACATCGTTGATGCGATGCTGGATAGTTGTGGGGTAGAGCACACTGATCCACCTCCCATTTTTAGAAACATTGTGCATGATGCTGAGATGCCGTTATACACAGGTTGTACTAAGTTTACGAAGCTTAATGCTGTGTTGAGATTGTATAAGTTGAAAGCTAACAATAGATGGAGCGACAAAAGCTTCACGTCATTGATGTCTTTGTTGAAAGAAATGCTTCCTGAAGGAAACGAGCTGCCAATCTCAACATACCTAGTAAAGAAATTGTTGTGCCCAATGGGAATGGATGGCAAGAAGATACATGCATGCCCTAATGATTGTGTATTATTTCAAAAGGACTATGCGGATTTGAAAGATTGTCCAAAATGTGGTATGTCATGGTATAAATTGACGACTTCGGGGGAGTCCAAAACTGGTTCTCCTGCCAAGGTGATGAGGTATCTACCTATAATATCACAGTTTCAACGCTTGTTTGCCAATCCGATAGATGCAAAGAATTTGAGGTGGCATGCAGATGTTAAGAAAAATAATGATGGGATCCTACGACATGCGTCTGATTCCCCACAGTGGAAGAAGATTGATCTATTGTACCCTGAATTTGGTGAAGAAGTCAGGAATCTAAGACTTGGGCTTTGTACATACGGGATGAATCCGTACTGGACATTGAGCAGCCAACATAACACTTGGCCAGTCATGCTTGTTATATACAATCTTCCTCCCTGGCTGTGTATGAAAAATAAGTACGTAATGCTGTCGTTGTTGATATCGGGCCCTAAACATCATGGAAATGACATCGATGTTTATCTTGAACCTCTGATTGATGACATAAAGAAACTCTGGGGTGAAGGTGTGATGACCTATGATGCTTCACGAAGAGAGACATTTCATTTGCATGCTATGTTGTTTTGCACTATTAATGACTTTCCAGCATATGGGAATTTGTCTGGATATAGTGTCAAAGGAGCTAAAGTGTGTCCTATATGTGAAGAGAACACTGATTCAACAAGACTAAAACATGGCGGTAAGAATGTATATCTCGGTCATCGAAGGTTTCTTCCAAAATTCCATACGTATCGTAGGAAGCGCAAAGCATTCAATGGATTGAATGAGGAACGCAGTGCACCTAAACCTATACCAGGGGAGGTTGTTTATGAAAGAGTAAAAGACTTTGTCAATGAATTTGGTAAGAGATCACAATGTACTACACGGAGTGACAATTCTTCATTCAAGAAGAAGTCAATATTTTGGGATCTTCCTTATTGGAGTTCTTTGACAGTCAGACATTGTATCGATGTAATGCACGTTGAGAAAAATGTATGTGATAGCATCATTGGTACTATGTTAAATATACCAGGTAAGACTAAAGATGGGATAAAATCCAGACTGGACCTACGTGAAATGGGAATAAGGTCAGAATTAACAGAATTACATGAAATGGGTAATAAAACAACATACTTACCTCCCGCTCGTTACACGTTGTCTAGAAAGGAGAAGAAAGCTATTTGTGAATGCTTGGTAAATGTTAAGGTGCCACATGGTTACTCATCCAACATCCGTAGATTGGTATCAATGAAAGATCTAAAGTTGATAGGTCTTAAATCTCATGATTGTCACACTCTAATGCAACAAATATTGCCCGTGGCAATTCGATCTATATTGCCGAAGCATGTAAGGTTTGCAATCACCAGACTTTGTTTCTTTTTCAACAGTCTCTGCAGCAAAGTTATTGACCCTGAGACTCTCGATAATTTGCAAAGAGAAGTGGTTGTTACCCTATGTCAGCTTGAGATGTATTTCCCTCCTTCGTTCTTTGATATCATGGTACATCTTGTTGTCCACTTGACTAGGGAAGTGAAAATCTTGGGACTGGTTTTCTTGCATTGGATGTATCCCTTTGAACGATACATGAGCGTTTTTAAAGGTGATGTTCGAAACCGTTATCGGCCTGAAGGGAGTATTATTGAAGGTTATGTGGCGAGAGAGGTTATGGATTTCTTCAATGACTTTCTCAGTGGTAATGACACTCCTGATAATGACAAGAATATTGACGAGCTATTTGGCAAAGGAATTTTGGGATCACGTGTGAAAGTAATCAGCCGTGAGCAGTTGGAACAAGGTCATTTGTATATTTTACACAACATGGACGAAGTGAACGTTTATATCGAGGAACATACCAATTTCATCAAAAGACAATATCCTCGAGCCAATACGATGTGGCTTGCTAGAGAGCATAACAAGACTTTTATTAAGTGGTTTGAAGATAAATTCTTACATCAACTATCTCAAACACCAGATGATATTACTGAAACTATCAAATGCCTCGCCTTTAAACCAAAGTTGACTGTTATGTCTTATGAAGGGTATGACATTAATGGATTCACATATTACACAAAGCGCCAAGATGATAAGAGTGTCGTCCAAAACAGTGGGGTCACCCTTCAAGCATCGACTATGTTTTTTGCAAGTGCAAAGGATAAGAGTCCACGTGAAGCTAAAATGTCATATTACTGTGTCATTGAAGAGATATGAGAATTTGACTACATAGATTTCAGAATTCCGCTCTTCAAATGTAATTGGGTTGATAACACCAAAGGAGTTATAGTGGATGAATTGGTTTTCACTTTAGTGAACTTTGAAAAGATTGGCGAGAAGGTTGAACCATTCATATTGGCATCACAGGCAAAACAAGTATTTTATATCGATGATCCTGCAAATGATAAATGGTCGGTTGTTCTTCATGGTAAAAGACAGTTCATTGAAGATCCTATAGATGAAGAAGAGTACTATGATAAATATGATGACTCCAGTCCATTCTCAGTTGGGTTGCCAACTCCACAAAATATTGAAGAAGCTAATGATGACTTATATATGCGCGGAGATCACATTGAAGGATTGTTAATTGATAAAAGATCATAATTTTAGAGGCATGCATGTTTATATTTTTTATTGAAGCTAAATGTTTACTTTTTTAATATCAATATCATTTTCTGATTTGATGTTTCATTATCTTCTAGTTAATACAAATGCTAAACAGCAAAAGAAGCCCCAATGAAGAGAAGCAGGATACAGATACAATACATAAAGTGCAGCACACACAAGTGCTTCAGATTCATATAACAACATGACAGACTAACACATATACAGTGCATAATAACAGCAGCGCCGAATTTACATACAACACTAGCTTAATACATATATAGTGGGACTAAGGTGACGATACCACCTGCTAAAACAGGTTACCGACTACATGTTACGACTGGGAGGTCGTGATTCAGCAACCGTATGCATTAGCAGGAGGACAAACATATGGTGATCTGTTTGTCCTCCTGCTAATGCATACGGTTGTTGAATCACGACCTCCCAGTCGTAACATGTAGTTGTCGGTAACCTGTTTTACCAGGTGGGATCATCACCTTATAAGTCCCACTATATATGTACTAAGCTAGTGTTGATGTAAATTCGACGCAGTTGTTGTTATGTACTATATATGTGTTAGTCTGTCATGTTGTATGGACATCGATTGCATTGCTCAGGTATTATATAGTCTCATTAGATAATATGAAATATATCAATCTTATTTATATCTCATTAATTATATATATACATCATTCTCTTTACAGGTGTTTAAAGCTGACCCCACTATAGGAACGGACTTACCAGATGTACATGCTCCCTATACGATGGGAGAATTAAATGAAGTAAGAGAACAATGGGCAAAAACGATACAAATAGTGGGGGCTTTAAAATATAATTAGTCCTGATAGTAAATAATGACTAAACAATGATATTTTGTAAATGAATTTCTAAATTATAATATATGTGTGAATGTTTCTACATGTCTGGATGTTTCTACATGTGTCTGAGTGAAAATGAATGAAAGTGTTGGTTGCTATATTAATGTTTCTACATGTGTGAATGTGAATGAATGGAACTACAGATTGCTAGCTACATGAATGTTTCTAAATGTGTGAAAATAAAATGGAACTGCAGGTTGCATTGCTAAATGCATGTGTGAATATTTTTGTTGTTAATTTTGCAGGTTTGTGGCCTGTTGTCGGCTGATATCAATGGATGTCGTAAAACCTGCAGTTCATAACTGAACTGAACAGGTTTCTCATCCTGCGACCAGCCACAGCAGGTCTGTAGGCTGACAGAAAAAAAAACAATAGGCGTCGGTTATTTGTATAAAACCGACGCCAAATAGGTTACAGTGTCATTTTTTAATAGAAACCGACGTCTATTTCCTTAACACCACGGCTGTGCTGTCCAGCACAGCCGTGTTGGGAGTTATATGGTGTCGGTAGCTAATAACTGACGCCTATAGTGCCCAAGTTGGCGCCCTCCTGTGGCGTGAAGATATATGTCGTCGGTTATTTGTAAAAAACTGACACTGATAGTGCCCAAGATGGCGCCCTTTCTGTGGCACGAAGGGTTTGGGCGTCGGTTTCGTATCTAATAACCGACGCCTATAGTGCCATGATGGCGCATTTTTGGTGGTGCGTGAAGAGTTTGGGCATCGGTTTTGGAACTGACGCCTAATGGGTGAGCTTTTAGTGTCGCCCACATAGGTGTCACTTAGAAACTGACACTAAAGGATTTAAATAACCGACACTAAAGGTAGGTTCTGTAGTAGTGAATTGAGGGTTGAGGGTAGAGATGGGAGTGGAGATGAAGGGGTTTAACCTCATGCCACTAGCCACTCTAGCCTTTAGAAGGCCCTAGGCAATTGCATCACTCTCACTTACACTAGCCACTTAAATCTCACACTCATTTGTAGGAGGAGGGATGTGTATGTAGGAACCAAGGGGGCTAGCTAGGGATCCACTAATTGGACCTAGGAGCCATTCCTAAGATTGCCACATACACCCCAATTCCTCCTAGAAATGAAGTGTCATCAAAAACCTCAAAACAAGCAATTCATATAAGAAGCACAAACCACATGCAATAAGATAGGAAAAGAGATGGAAGAAAGAAGTAATCATCATAAATATGAATTAAGTTCATTACAAGAATTTATCCCCCAACATGGTATCAAAGTAACATTTTAATCCCTAATAGCCCACCACAAGGGGGCTTAGCTAGACATAATCAAGAAAACAGGAAAAGAAAGGGGTAGAAGAAGTAGGGACTCCATGAAGCTTATAGTAGAAGCCTCCTTCTTCACCTCCAAGCTTGCTGTAGATGTCCTCCCTCCTCCAACGGTGCAAGGGTGCATGAAAATGGTGGAATGGATGGATAGAAACCTAGAGAAGCTAGGTTTCTATGGTGGAAATGAGTGGAAAGTGGGTGGAAATGGGATTAAATGCAAGGAAGTAGGTGGATGGGAGTAATGGATGCAAGGGAGCAGCTAGGTTGCGGCTAGGAGGTGCTCTCTCCCGAGCCCTAGAAGCAACTAGTGCTTATATAGGAGCTAGGGCTAAGTGGGGGCAAATAGGAAAAATAGTGGAAAGTTGTATAGGGTAGGTGATCACCACGGTCGTGGTGGATGTGCCACGGCCGTGGTGAGGGTAGTGGGGACGACCGTGGGGTGGTGAACACGGTCGTGGGGTGAAGGAAGTGGTGAGATGGTGGTGGCCATGGCTGTGGCGGAGTGCCACGGTCGTGGTGGGTAGCATGCACCACGGCCGTGTTGGGTAACACGGTCGTTTTGGAGGAGTTGGAGCTGACCGTGGGGAGGGGCCACGGGCGTCTTGATCAGCATCGGCCACGGTCGTGGCGAATTGGCCACGGTCGTGGCTGGGAGGCAAATTCCCTGTTGACGACTGACTTCTTGCAATTTAATTCCCATGACTGTGGCAGGGTGCCACGGCCGTGTTCTCTTCTCCTGACCACGACCGTGTTGATGGCCACGGTCGTGTTGTCTTCACTGGCCACGGTCGTGGCTGGGAGGCCACGGTCATGGGTGATCTATGGAATTCCCTGTTACAACCTGTTGGAACTTGGCAAAAAAGCCACGACCGTGGCATTGTGCCCCGGCCGTGGTGAGGCTTGACTTCTTGATTTCTCTTCTAACTTTGTCATTTTCAGATGTCTTTGCTCGAGGATGATTCTTGGCCACTGGAGGTAGGTTGAGGGAGACTTTGGGGCCTTCTTTGGGTCCCTCCTTCTCTCTCTTCCATCTAAGCATGGTCCAAGTACCTGAAAAATAGTGCAAAGAACATCCATAAGCATATTTGCAATGATAACCATATTGGGGAGAATAACACGTAATTCTAATGCATTTGAATGTGATAAAGGTACAAAATGACACAAGATACAGCCCTAGAATAGGGTTGGATCATTGAACCACGTAGAAGTAAAAAATCTACAACATCTAAGGATTCTAGAAGTGTGTTACTCACTTACAAAATTAAGGATAGTCTTGCCTTCTTCAAACAAACTATGGATTATATAGAAGTTAAGGTTTGAAAGGAATCCTTCAATGATGTAATCTAATCAATTTCCTCATATGGACATGCCTTTATCAATGTGTGGAATTTGGAATGAGTTCAATGTGTGTAAATTTGTTAAGTCTTTGTATGGCTTGAAACAATCTCCTAAGCAATAACATGAATATTGTGGTTCTATGTTATCATCTTTTATCTTCATTTGTAAAAATTTGCATAAGTGTGTTTACTACAAAACCATCAATGATACATTCATTATCTTGTGCTTATATGTGGATGTAATCTTACTTTTTAGTTCCAATATGAAAACACTAAAAGACATAGTCTTTTTTGTGTAGAAAGTTTGAGGTGAAAGATATGGGAGTCAGTGGTGTGGTTTTAGGGGCTAAAATAAATACATATATTCATGGTACCATTATCTCTCTCTGTCTCACTCAATTGAGGCGATATTGGAGAGATTTCAATACAAATCATGTAAACCTTTTAAAATTCCATGAGTTGTTGATAAATGAGTGGTGTTCACATGTCTCAAATATGATGCCTCCATACTATTAGAGGTTATCCTATGAGTTGCACACGAACAAACGTTGCACTCATCGTAAATCAGTTAAATAGAACACATGTTGTCCAAATAGGACCCATTAGAAAGCACTTGATAGAGTATTGAGGTATGTTAAGGGAACTAGGTCATGGACTGTATTATGGAAAATATCCCCCTATAGTCAAGGGATATAGTGATTTCTAGAAAGTAATAAAAATGTGTAGAAAGTAATGTGTAGTTTGTAAAGAGGTTTTGGGTATCCTATGTGTAGTATTCTAGGGATACGTGGGTACACTTTATGGGTAAATGGATCCTCACTTAAGTATACTTACATATTATCATGAACTACATATACAATGGGCCTAAGTCTAATCTACAAATGAATCACTTATGCTAACGCTTCCCCTCAAGTTGGAGATTAGACATTGTGTAGTCCCAGCTTGGCACCCATTAACTATAAAAGTGCTATAAGAAGTGGTTTGTCCAAGACATCAATAATTTGATCACGGGTATGTATGTGAGTAGTCACAATCTTTTAAGCTTTGACCATGTCACATAAGAAATGGAAATCAACTTTGATGTGTTTTATGCACTCATGAAACATTGTTTATTGTCAATATGGATAGAAGCTTGATTGCTGCAATATAGGAGGGTTAGAGTTTGAATAGGAATTCCAAACTTTGTCAAAATAGATCAAACCCATTATAGATCACAACAGGCATGGGACATTGCATGGAGTTCATCTTCAGTGCTAGAGCATGAAACCACTCATTGTTTTTTACTTCTCCATGCCACTGGATGATTTCCTAAGATAATGCAAATACAAAGGGTGGAGAGGTAATATTTGGCATCGCATGTCTAGTTTGTGTCTGTATATCTAGAAAATAGTAATGACCTTCTCTTTAGACCATTTGTAGAACAGTCTTCTTCATGGGGAACTTTTGAGATAGTGAAGAATACATTTAATGTTGCACAACTATTTTTGGAGAATGCACTCATATGTTGACTGATAACTCCCACAATATAGGTTTTGTCAGGTCGTGTAATTGTTAAATACATCGATTTTCCATCTTTCCAATGATACTTTTCCGAAATTGGAAATAACTCCCCCTCCATAGGGTTCTTGGTATGATAATTCATCAAAGTGGATATAGGTTTAGCATTTTCCATCCCAATCTCTTGAAGTGATATTGAGACATAATGTCTTTGGGATAAATTGATCCTTGTGTAGGAGCAAAGGACTTGTATCCCAAGTATCTCAGAATTCCCAAATCCTTTGTATGGAAGTGGGCTTGTAGATATAGTTTCAGTTTGTTGATGTCAATCTTGTCACTACCTTAGATCACAATATCGTCAAGATAGATAGCAAGGAGAATATGCCCTCTTGAGGATTTTTTTCAGAATAGAGAATGATCTATGGTTGATCGTAGAAAATTTAGTTTCTCAAGAATTGTGTTGAGTTTATTGAACCAGGTTTTGTTGATTGCTTAAATCCATAAGATCATTTGAGGAAAAAACTTTTTTGAGAATACTCCCCCTCAGCAACAAAGCCATGAGTTTGCCATGTATAGACCTAATCTAGACAATCCCAATGTAAGAAAGCATTCTTAATATCTAACAAAAAGAATGACCAGTAAAAATGAGCTGCCAAAGAAATAAGAATGCAGACTGAAGCAATCCTTATCATAAGAAACAAAGTCTCAAAATAGTCTACTGTAAATAATTGATTAAAATCCTTAGCAACTAGTTACGCCTTTAGTAGCTCAATAGAGCCATTAGAATAATGCTTTATGATGAAACCTGTAGACAGCCAACAATGTTTTTTCCTAGTGCCAGATCCCAGGGATATCTGTCATGAAGAGCTCACATCTCTTCTAGAATAGAAGATCTCCACCCATGTTGTCTCAAAACATCGGTTGGACATCTGGGAATAAAGGTGGGACTCAAAATAGTGGAAAAGGCTGAAGTCACGGGAGAGAGGCGATATAAGTAACAAGTGTTAGAAATTGGACGTTTAGTGGTATAAGAGAGTTTACCTTTTTGAAGTGCAACTAGCATGTCATATTGAACTGGAGGAGATGATGATTGTAGGGATGCTGGTTGGGGATCAACTTTCATGTGTTGGTCAGATTCTTGGGTTGTTGATAATGAAATTGGAGTAAAATGTTTAGGAAGTAAGATTAAGTCATGTGTGTAGAGGGCAAAGGTAACGAAGAGAAGAATAATTCATCCTCATAAAATGTTACATCAATATAGACATAAATACAACCAATTGTGGGATCAAGACATCTCAACCTATTTTAAGAGAAGGAGTATCCTAGGAAAATTGTTCTTACTGCATGGTGGTATCTTATCGGCCTTAGGGTCCAAATAGTGATCAAAGGTGTGGCATCCAAAAAAAGTAAAGAAAATAGTTTTTCATGTTGATACAAAACAAAAAAAAGTATTCTGCTTTTAGAGAACTGAGGATATTTGTTGATTAATTATGAAACATGATGTGAGGAGAGTATTGGTCTAAATATTTGTGTGGAGATTAGCATGAATGGTAAGAGAGTGTGCAATATCATGAAGATGATGATTTTTATGCTCTGCGATACTATTTTATTATGCAGAGTAGTCATAAAAATGTTGATGGATGATTCTCATATGTTGACAAAAAGAAGAAATTTCCCATGGTGTATTCAAGGGTGTTATAAGTACACAAGATCTAAATGGGAGTAGAAAATTAAACAATGATTTTTATGAAAATTATGGATAAGGGAAAGACCACATCATGTATTTGTATAATATAAAGCCATGTCAGTTGAGAGAAGCCATCCACGGTGTAAGAAAATATTTGAAACAATTGTTACTTGTTTTATGAAAAGGGCCACATACATCAATATGTATCAAATCAAAAAGTTTCAAAGATTGTTTTACAATATAAGATGGAAACAATACATGAAGGTGTTTTCCCATCTGACATGCATCACATGAAATAGATGAATAATTAGAAAGAGACGTATCTAAGTTCTTGAGCTTTTCTAATGAAGGGTGGCCAAAGTGGAGATATAAGTGGAGAGGAGAGGTTGTAACAAAAGCTATGGCTTGAGGTAGCTAAGGGGTAGAGAAGTAGGAAAGATCACCAGAGTGCACTACCTAGACAATCATCATCAAATTTCTCTAGTCATGTACTACAAAACTAGCATGTCTGAATGTTATAAACAAAGAAGGGAATCAACAATTTTAGCCACTGACATAAGATTATATGGAAAGTTAGGATCAAAGTCAATAGTGGATAATTTTAGTTTGGATGAAAGTGGAATAGTACCACACTTTGTGACATGTTTAACCAATCCATCTTCCAATTTGATAGTAGAATGTGGAGTAAAAGAGTTTGAAGAGGTAAGAAGGTGTGGCATATTGTCTTGTGAAGGGTAGCACTGGATTCAACTATCCAACTAGAATTGATGGAAATAATAGAGTTACCTGGGTTACCTTGGTGAGCAATCAGATGGGTTGAAGGTGTTATAGTAGGTGAGTCACCAATATGTCAATCAGGGGAGGATGCTTGTGTGTTTTTATGAAGAGGAGAGTCAACATACTAGTGTACATTTTTATGAAGACATTTACTCTCCTCCTTTGTCTGCAAAAATGTGTGGGTTTTCTGTTCAGATTAGAAATTATTATGGTTATCAGAGCAACCTAACCAATGATTGGTGTGGAATCTTGAGAAACATGTGTAGAACCCATGTCATGCCATTGTTCAAAGTGAATAGGGTAGTGATGCACTGGATAATTGTCATTTTCATATACTATTTACTATTTATTTTGTGTGCACTTAGTGTTCATTTCCATTTTAATTTGTGCATAATTTATTATTATTAGCCAGTGTTACTAAATTGCATCAAATTTAGGTAATTTTAGTGTTTCTGAATGATTTATTATACTTCCAAAGCTTATGTTTGGATTTTATGAATTTTAGGAATTTTATAAGAATCAATATAGCTCGGTACTATCGACTTTGGAGTCGGTGGTACCGACACTTGCTCATGGATGAAAAGAAAATAATCAAGGAAACTCGCTACTATCAACTCTCAGTTGGTTAGTACTGATAGAAGCACAGCAACCGTAACTAATTAAAGGTGTCGGTAGTACCGAACCCCGTCGGTAGTACCGACACGGTGGAAACATGCAGATCCAAAAATCGTGTTTAATCCAATTGTCAGCAATTAATTCTGCCGTAAGTCACTTCTATGACTTAAGGGCAGTTCGGTCAGACCTAATCATCTTATTCTATTCAATGGCATGACAACCAAGGCATGGGAGAGGAGAAAGAGGAGGAGAATTGCACGTCAGGAGGTTCCAGGCACGTTCGGTGGGCAGAATTTGCAGCTTGTAGATCTGTTCGTCGACATGGAGCATCCTACTCAAGTTTCTCCATAGGGTTCATTGGTTTTTCTATGTTCTCCACATTTTTCCTTCTTCCTAGCATGTTTTTGTCGATGGAAACCATGAGGGGATATTTCATGTGTTCTCTAGGACCTGGAGTAACCTGGTTGTACACTTTATATGGATCTTTAGCATTAGTATTTAGTTTCCTCTTTATTTTAGGCATGTTCTTTGAAATAGTATTGAATTATCTATAATGCACATCATAGGTGATTAATTAGATCCTTAATAGATTTGAGAGGGTGATTAAGGATTGGAAATCCATAGTAACACACATTTTATACTGTATTTTGAGAGAAAACCTACAAGCATGAAGGGAATAATCTAGAGTAGTTTGTTAAAGCACCTATCTAATAATACAATCAACACGAGAGTGGGATTGGTATTAGGATAGGTAGTGGATTACGTCGTGAGAGCGGGTCATTCTAGCTACAGGTCTCTTTGTCCAGAATTAGGAGGAACATATATTAATCTTAGAGTAAAATTGTAGTGTCAATTGTGGTGAAACCACAGTCCTAGGGAATCTCTTCTCATTGTGATCACAAACCAGTAAATTAGTTTATTTTCTTGAAATTAGTTTAATAACTCTCAAATTAAAGTTTTCTTCGGCCTAGCTGATCGAAAGCAGTTAGTAGTAGTTTCTTGAATTATGTTTCCATGTGTTTGATATTCGGGCCTCATTATTCTATATTACTATGATGTGTATGCTTGCATTTTACACGTACAATTTAGTCGTGTCAAGTTTTGGCATTGTTGTCAGGGAACAACATATTCAAGTGCTACAAGTGTTGTAATCAGGCACTCTAGGCCACCCTCTTTATTTCTCTTTTTGTTCTTTCCAAAGATGAATTGTAAATAGGTGTTGATTCAATCACTAGTATCTCATTCTCACATTGAATTCACAAATTTTAGATACTAGTACATGGTTCAAATGTGAACCACTAATTACAGTCCCATAGAAAATCTACAGCCGAAAGGTATGGCAGACACAGAACAAGATCAAAGTATCATCCTCAATAGCTTAGCTTGGGCCAATCTAGTGACAAGCAATAAATGTGGGCAGCTACAAGATCGATCTTGGACTGGTGGCGTAAGTCAAGCAGCAGACCTTCCATGGCCACAATAATGAGGACCCGATGACACATATTTGTAATTTTATGGAAAGTTGTGACATGGTGAAGTTTGATAGAGTGTCGGCGACAGACATTTACCTAAAGCTTTTCTCATCATCGTTGGTAGACAATGCTAAGTCTTGGTTCTACAATCTCAAGACTAAGTCGATATAAACCTGGGAACAAATGATTGATGCTTTCTTTGAGCACTACTTTCCACCCCAAAAGATAAATGAGTCGACCAAGAAGATAATTAACTTCAAGAAATAGGTGGAAGAGTCATACTCGTAAGCTTGGGAGAGGTTTCAAAACATGTTGAGGAAGGTCCCTCGTCATGGGATCAGGTAAGGCCAGGAAAAAATCTTCTATTATGGGTTGCATCAGGGAGAAAGGACCACTCTAGACTGTGTACGGACATACTTCTTCCTCAACAATAAGCCGTCTAAGTGTCATGAGATCTTGAAGAACATGGTAAAGAATCAACCCTGTGGTGAAGAAAGAGAACGCATAGCATCAGTTAATAGCATTGGAGAGTCCAGAATTATTACAGAGTTGAATGAGAAGCTAAAAATTCTCATGAGGAAGCTTGAGTAGAAATCCCACACTTCATCTGGAGGTGAAGATGAAGATTGCATGTTCGTGCGATAATAACAATAGCAGGACAGGGGCCTTAACATGATACACCGCATAGAAGACATGCTAGGCAAGCTGGTCACTCAAAATGAAATCATTATTGTACAGACTAAGAGGGAGCTACAAAACCAAGGAGCATAGATATGCAGTATTGAATATTAAATTTCTCAACTAGCAGCATAGGTGGCTTCCTTGAAAAATCCTAGTCAATAAGGGGTCCTAGCAAATATAGAGACGTTGCATCATCAAGTAAAATATTTCTATGTTGTCAAGAAGAGGGAACAGGATTCTATTGAGTTACCAAAGCAACATACTCCAGAGCCTGAGCATGCATATGTGCCTAAAGTTCCATATCCCAATAGTTTATATGAATGGCAAGGGGGTTGCATATTTCTAGTGCATTATGCTCTTACAAGCACCTCAGCAGATCCCATTCTAGAAAAAGTTCCCATGCAACAAGATTAGATGAAGGTTCTACTCCATAGTGGGACATTCGCAGTTAATAAAGAAGCACCTACACCCCAGAAAGAGCAGTCATCGGTTATTACACTCATAGTAGATAAGCCAATTTCTACTCCAAGCGGTGGTGTTGAAGCAAGCTTAGGGGAGGAAGTTCATAAAGTGTCATGCGTTCCCTCACATAAGTGAGAAGAGAAGTCTGGTGTGCCATCCTTGGATAGTCTAAAGCTGAGGAAAAAGGAAACACAATTTAAGTTCTTGGACATCTTTTGGACCGACAACATCATAAGGTGAACTAGAATTGATTGAGGAAATTTGGTACTATCGAATCTCAGCTCGGTAGTACTGATAGAAACACAATGACCATAACTAATTAATGGTGTCAGTAGTATAGACACCCTATCGATAGTACCGACACGGCAGAAATAGACAGATTCAAAAATCATGTTTAATCCAATGGTCAGCAATTAATTTCACCCTAAGTCACTTCTATGACTGAAGGGGAGTTCGAAAGACCTAATTATCTCATTATATTCGATTGCACAACATCCAAGGCATGAGAGAGGAGAATGAGGAGGAGAACTACACGTTCAAGAGGTTCTGAGCATGTTCAGTGCATAGAAATCACGGCTTGTGGATCTGTTCGTCGATGTGGAGCATCCTAGTCACGTTTCTCCAGGGGGTTCATTGGTTTTTCTATGTTCTCCGTATTTTTCCTTCTTCCTAGTGTGTTTTCCTATATGGAAACCATGAGGGGCTAATCCTCGCATTCTTTAGGACTTGGGAGTAGCCCAGTTGTACACTGTATATGGATCTTTATATTGGTATTTTGTTTCCTCCTTGTTTTTTGGCATGTTCCTATAAAATAGTATTGAATCATCTCTGTTGCGCACCATAGGTGATTAAGTAGATCCTTCATAGCTTTGAGAGGGTGATTAAGGATTGTAAATCCACAGTAACATGCATTTTATATCATGTTTTAAGAGAAATCCTACGAGCGTGAAGTGAATAACCCGGAGTAGTTAGTTAAAGTACCTATCTAATAAGACAATCAATATATGAGTGGGATTGGTATTAGGATAGGCAGTGGATTTTGTTGTGAGAGTGGGTGATTCTAGCTACAAGTCTCTTTGCCCAGAATTAGGAGGAACATATATTAATCTTAGGATAAAATTGCAGTGTCAATCGTGGTGAAACCACAATCCTAGGGAATTTCTTCTTATTGTGATCACAAATCAATAAATTAATTTTTTTTCTTACAATTAGTTGAATAACTCTCAAATCAAAGTTTTCTTTATCCTAGATGATTAAAAGTAGTTAGTAGTAGTTTCTTAAATTATGTTTCCCTGTGTTCGATATCTGGGCCTCGTTGCCATGTATTACTTCGACATGTACGCTTGCGTTTTACACGTACAGTTTAGTCGTGTTAAGTTTTTGGTCATCAATTTTCTATGTTCTCCATGTTTTTCCTTCTTCCTAGCATGTTTTCATTGATGAAAATTGTGAGGGGCTAATCCCCATGTTCTCTAGGAATCGAGAGTAGTCCAGTTGTACACTGTTTATGAATCTTTTTATGAAGATATTTATTATCCTCCTTTGTCTACAAAAATGTGTTGGTTGTCTGGTCAAATTAGAAATTATTGTGGTTAGCAGATGAACCTAACCAATGATTGGTGTGGAATCTTGAGAAACACATTTAGAACCCATGTCAAGACCTTGTTCAAAGTGAGTAGGGTATCCATGCTTGAAATGGCACACATCCTTGACATGGCCTAGCTTGCCATCATAACTGCATTTTGGTTGTAGGCTAGTATATCATGGTCCCATCCATGATCCCTTGACAACAGCTATCATTGCGGTTTGGGCTTAAAACACTTCATTAGGAGGGGTTGGATTAGAATCCATCTCGAAGTGGGATAGGCGAGCATAAGCCCGATCCATGGATGGGATGTCGGTACAAGCAAGAAGAAGTTTTTGTACTCTAGCACAAAAGGGATGAATATCACTAAGGAATTTCTCAGTAATAAGGGTATCTCTCTCGTTGGTAACTTTGGAAAATGTGGTGGGTGATAAGAAATTTATTTGATTTGCAAGAGAATCCATGGAATCATAGTATTTGCAAGGAACGATCGTCTTGGTGTTCAGACACAATTTTGTCCATTATGTTTACAAATAGATGAAGTTGTCATGTTGTGTGTGAAATTGTTTCATTTCTTTTGACATGTATTTTGCATTCCTATGACACATGTATTTAACAGCCACATCAGGCTCGACATATCCCCAAATCCCAGAGAGAACCTAGTTGATTCCCATGATCCATGGCATCATTGGGATCTTTAGTTGTAGTTTCCTTTATGAATTCAATTTCCCATGTGAATCTGGGAAGTTTGACCAACATTAATCCAAAATAAAAAGTTATCATAATTAAATTTAGTGATAGAGACATGAAAGACATAGCATCATGGATAATAGAATTTTTCTAGCCATGTAAAAGTAAATTATCAGATTGAAGGTGTGTTAGGCTCTACCAGAATAATAGAACGATATGAAGAATAAAAGGCACTAGACTAATAATGGGATGGGAGGAAGAAAAAAAATACTATGTGTTACGACCCCACCTACCGGTAACCCCCAATTAAGGGAGACTGAGAGGTCGAAGCTGCACCCATAATTTCCAGATCAAAGGTTCGGCAATTAACCAGAGAATAATTATCAAATTTTAACAGACTAAACGGGAAAACTGTAAGAAAATAAACTTTTGCATACCTTTTTGAAAACTTGGATCTCTAAACTTCTATCCACTTATGGATTCTATTCTAACTAATCCTCCTTGTATTTTACTTCATGTATTTCACAATATGATAATTTATTGTTTGTCCTTTTGGCTTGTACCCAAAACACCGACAAACAAAACATCGGTCAGCCAAAGATGGTATGTGGGGGAAACAATAAACGTGCAACTATGATAACAATGTAGTCATTCAATTAATCATTTAACAACCAAGATTACATTTTAAATATAACTACACGGTCCATGAGTACCCTATCCTCTGTGTTATCCCTGCAGTGGACCCGGATACTACCTTCCTTATGATAGATCCCCATTAAACCCCTCATGGTCCCACCTATAGGTGAACCAGTTTCTAGGGTTGAGTCACATGGCACTACTCGTAAGTAGCCCACTCCTTAACTCATGGCATGCTAATGGGTCTCATGGCACTACACTTGGTAGCCTAATTTCTAACCCATGATAACCTAGACCTTACTTGAGGTTACCCCTTTTTAGCCTTTACAAGCCACAGAGGTGGACCCAGATCTAGCCAGTTATACATGTATATTCATAGTGATAGTCATAGTCACTCTACAGTTGCATGAAATAAAAGCATCCAACAGTTATTTCAAGCCATGAGGGAAACGTCGATAAAATCCTCGGAAAACTAGTCGGGATAATCATAAGCGTAACCACATACCTGATTTGATGATTTCACAGCATTACGCAAATCCAACCAAGAATGCAATCCGAGCAAGCAATTCAACAATCACATAATTCCTGAAAAGAATATGTAATCTATTTATTACACACTTTATGAATAATCTACTTTATTGACTTGGATTCATTTTCTAGGGTTTCTATATCCATTTTAGGGTTTCGTTTTGTAAGTAGGGTTTCCCTTCATCTTTTACCATATTAAACCCTAATTTGATGCCATTACTCATAAACCCTAATTATCTCATCTATTCTTCAATATTAAGGTTATCTTAACAACATATAACCCTATTTTCATATTACAGGCACATTAATCATCAATTAATTTCATTAAGCTTCTTTTTCATTAAAGCTACTATTTTATCCTTTTAATCCATGACAATATCATTATATGCATTTATCATCAATTCAAAGTTCATTATGGTCTAATTAACATATGAACTCAATTTGCCATTAATTATACCTTTTATTCATGAGAAAACCCTAATCACTACATTTGGGGTTTTTATCCAAAATTAGGAACTTTAATGCTCGAAATAGATTAGAACTGTCATATAACCACATATTTTCACATCTTTCAAATTATATATGATCTTATCCTCTTTTACCCTAAATTAGGGTTTCTAAATGCTTAATCATTCTCATATGAGGTAAAAACCCTAAATCATGTAATTTCACATCTAGATCAGGTTTGAATCTAACATTATCATTCAACACGTTATTAATACTTAAATTAACCCATTATGCATACTAGATTCAACCTTTAATCACAAAAAGGGTTTTTAACTTAACTTTAATGCACTTTTCATCAAATTATTGTACTTTTGCAATTAGAAAATGAATCGATCTTTAAAAGTATTTTTATTGAATTCCTCTCGTTCTCCTGATCAAAATACATATATTATTTGTATTTATCCAAGCTACAATCTATTAGATATGATTTTTGTAAGATATCACTTACCAGAGCCAATCAGAAGTCGCCATGTGTCCTGCCCCATGTAACATTACTCGTTTTAGATGAGAACATTTCAAAAAGACGCAATTGCCCTCACTTAAGTTGTGCACCTCTTCGGCCTGCGGAGGGCAGAACGGTCCAATGGCCCAAGGCCTTCTTCAACCTCGCGATACCTAGTCCTGGGCGCCGATCTGCAGCAAGTTGTGGGCTGCCCCTCTCCACCCCGGACCCCGACGGCCACCGGGGAAGCTTCCTATGCCTCCGTCGTTCCCTCTCGCAGGTGAGGGATCCTTTGGCACACATTCGATCGCCCGAGATCGTGCCCAGCAGAGCTGCAACCGCGGTCATGCTGCAGCTGGCTTGAGGCGTCGTGTGGGAGCGTAGGAGCACGGGGACGATGGTCGCATCATTCTCTGAGGTCGTGGGTGCGTCCCGCTTCCATCAAGACTACAAGTAGACCCCCTCGTTGCTCCAGGGATAGAGGTACACCTAGGTTAGGGTTAGCACAGAAGGAAGAAAGAGAAGAGGTTAAAGACACGTGGGGTTCTCCTTCCCTTCGAACTAGGGCTCTGCCCCTTATATAGGGGTGAGAAACGAAGCCCTAGGTAGGTTTATACATGACTCAAAGAGTCCCCTTTCCAAAAGGATTCATATTCCTTCTAGGAGAATTATTCTTCTCTCTCCTCATTAACCTTTTGTTAAGCTTTATTTCATGGATAATTGGAAAAATGAAAATCTTTTCTCTTATTATCATTGTTCTTGCATTTTAATCCATTAACCACGAAATTATATTTCCTTTTGTTAAAACAATACTTCTTTTTAACAATACCTCATAATCATTCATTATGCATCATATTATCTTCTTATTTGACTTTATTGGTATTTTATCTTTCCTCTTTCTTCATTGGGACTCCTTGGATCCCAAGAAACTCTATGATTTCGAAATTCCTTTTCAAGGATACTTATTACCCTTCTAGATGCATCTATATGCATTATTTTGCATTATCATGTTTATTTCTTATTAAAATATCTCTTTTTGAGGATTTCTCTTTATTTCTCTTTTATTTTCCTCATTGGTATTCCTTTTATCATTAGGAATCCTTAGGATACGAAATTCCACCAAGGATAATTCAATTATACTTCTTTTCACTTGTTTCCCACATTTTACCATTATTTTCAATTACTTTCTTCACAAAGAAATATTTAATTGATCTTTTCTTTTCTTATTGCATTCTCTATGCAACTTTGGACTCCTCGGAACCCAAGAGGCACGAAATCCTCTTTGTATGTGTCTTCTAAAGGTTTCCACATTTTTCTTTTCTCAAATATTCAATTATTCATTTACTAATTGAATTTTCTTGTTATTTGGGTCCAATAGCCAATAAAGCCCACAACACAAACATCAAGGCTATTGTAAACAAAATACATTTATTCCAAATACATTATATCATTATTGGTTTAAATATCCTTAATATGAGAAATTACATTTCTCGGCAACTGAACCCAAAATCAGGGTTGTAACATCCTTCCCCTCTTATAGGAATTTTGTCCTCAAAATTCTATTAAGCAAACAAACAATTCAGGATAAGACTTTTCCATGTCCATCAACGGCCCCTACGTGACTTTACCTTACCCATGGCGCTTCCAAAGAACCTTTATCATCACATATTCTTTTCTCTAAGGTCTTTCATCCTAGCGTCTATAAACTGCACAGGTGGGCTCATGCCATTTCAGCCTCCCTTGGGCTCACTAGGTTCATTTCTTAGCACACGGTCGGGGTACCTCACATAGTGCTCTAAATTGGACACCTGGAACTCATCACACATTACTTTATCATGAGGGGTAAGATCAAACTTAACCTTCTCCACCAAATTATGTCAAAAGAACCCATGCATCGGCGACTTAGCTTTCTTAGCTATAACTTAGAGGGGTCAGATTTTTATATCACATATTCTCCCACAGTGAACTGCATGTCAGTCTACTTTGCATCTGCTCACGACTTTCATCGTCTCTAGGCTCCTTTCAGCCATTGCATGATCAAAGCGACTTCATTTACACGCATTGTGGTCCTTTTCTAACCATCACGTGGTCCTTTCACCAACATCACCTTACTGAATTGGTGACTGACACAACCTCCCTTACAGAGCTTCTTTAAATCTCGATACTGGCTATGGTGGTTATCTTTACATCTTTCATAGGACAAGAACTGTCTCTAGTTGTAACCCTGAATGAGCACACATGCTCTCATCAGACCCTTTAGTCTGGATCATACTAACCATTAGTTAGGGGTGATAAACTGTACTAACATAGAGTTCTTCATGTACCTTCTTCCATCTTATGGAAGTAACCCTTTAGGTTATACTCAAGAACTCTTGAATTCACCGCATGGTGTAGTTGAACCATATCTCTCATATGTAGTTCAACCCGATCTGTTCCTTGACAGTACTCTTTCTTTCTCATGCCATCTAGGTAAGGTGATCTACCATAACCCACATTGCATCTTGACCTTCCTTGGTCTAGAGGAGACTTATCACATCATCCATAGTGATGAACTCCCATTCCCTCTCGGGAACTCTTCATCCTCTATATCAATGCACTAGGTTACCGATGTTCATCCTTCACCTTTTGTCATGCATGGCAACATACCACATGTAGCCTCATCTTCAGGATCCATAGTAATGCTACCACTCATTATCTCAGTAGTATCATGGTGTATGGTGATCTTAAAATCATGATTTCATGTATGTCATGATTCCTTAAGATAGATTCCTCAGAAATCCTAAACCACTCTCATCAGGGTTTCATCACCTTCCTATCCAAAGCGTGCATTGGAGGTTCTACAACCATCCTTTCATTGCATCAAGGACTAGACTGGTTAATCCAAACAACCATTAACTTTTTCAACATAACTCGTTACATTGGAGTGTTATCCAAACACATCTCCTTTCCAAACTTAGTGTTAGCCTAACAACCTCTTCTAGCCAAACTAGGCAGTTATATCTCAACCAGAGCATCCATTACCACTTCATATCCTTAGGTATTAGGTAACATTGAAGGTATACACTTCCATGTATATCACTTATCATCTCACCTCAACTCTATTTCTATCTTCATTAAGAACACTCTCTGATTTCATCATCGTGGTGATTAGACTCAACCTGGTATAACTTGTAAGTTCCACATAGCTCATGATGAAAACATCCTTATAAGATGACTACCTTATTTCTCTTTAAGGTTTGCAAACCATCCATGTATCATTCACTTTACCAGGGCATGTTATCTTCTCTAATACCTCGTAGCAACGTTCCAACTCACATCGTCTTTTATCCTTGGTGTATGGCATGTGTACTATCCTATCTCTCACTCCCATAACAAGAAGAAATAGGCATTTGGCGGCTGTCCAAATACAGAGTTCTTCCTGTTCCAAGAGTAGAGATGGTACATCCCACCTTGCCAATACACCTTCAAATCTAAGTTGAAACGTGCCGCAAAGGTCTGTATATCACAAACATCATGATATCAAAGTTGCTTCCATGGAAAACTGGTCTCGAACCTATTTGGGTTACCACACAATCCTTGGTCATTTCCTCTAGGTCTATAGGGTGCCAGCACTTTTGGGGTCATCCCTCTTCCCTTATGCATTCAGAGAGTGCCCTACTCATCTGCCCTTTTGGTCCCATGAGTTCATGAAGGTGATTAATCTCCTAACCCATGGCCCTCAGACAATGATAGTTGTTACCTCCCGACCCTATGGTGATGTGCAACTAGGGAATTAGGCAACTCCTACTTCCATCGGTCTTATCCCTACCTGACCCTAGGATAGACTTAGGATCCTCTTATAGTACATGTTCAACCTAGACCCTCACCCGAGCCTTCATCATCTCTCTATATATACATGGGTTGACTTTCATCTTTTCATAAGGGTCATGGTGACCTGCCTCCCTTGGTCAGGCCCCATACCGGTTACTCCATGGTAACACATCCACGTGCACTTAGAGATGGATATCTATGGGTCTACAGGTTCCTTCTCCTACCATGTACTTTTCACTTATCCTCTCAAGATCCTATAAGACTTCTTTAGGTTACCTTAAACTAACCAAAACTGATATATACCCTACAGAAGGGTCCCTCTCCCAGGATGGGAGGAAACTACAGCTCTTGACAACAAGGTCACAAACATCCTTAGGGTTTACATCCATATGCTTAACCCTAGTAAGTTATTAAGGCAAAAGCAGACCACCTACTAAACCAGGCTAGGTCATCCTTGTTCTCTTTCCTCAACAGTGGATCAAGATCTTACCTTCCCATGTCATCAACTTTAGCTGTGAGGGGTTCGTCAAACACACCTTAACTTAAGGGGTTTCCCTTTCCTCTCAACATAATAAGTACTATGCTCGCATCTATAGAAACTCAACTCTCATCCTGAGCATTAGGTACACCACTTCCCCTCTTAGGCCTAGGAACCCTAGGTTTTCTTTTTGATGACCAGCTGCATGCTCAATCTCTTAACCATGAATCAGGAATGTATAAGGTATGACACGTACTTCCTGTCATCCTTCTACTCGAGCAAAACTTCATAGTCGAGTCCTCCTTAAGGACAACCAACAAGGTAAAAGGCCTCACAACCTGTCACTAAACCTCTCCAGGGTATACAGAACTTCTTCTTCCTTTCTCAGAAGGTCAACTCTTATACCATAAGCACATAAGTGCTAGAAGCCTCATCCTCTCTCTAGGGTTTTGTTCCTCCCATACTTGTTAAGGCGGATGACTAGTCGCCGTCTAGTCGCCGCCTAGTCGGTAAGGCATTTTGTAGGGGACCGACTGGCCTGTCGACAAGAAATTTTAGTAAAATAGTCGGACCGGTCGGTCGACTTATCTTCCTGGTCGGACGCTTTGTTGTGTGGGACCAGATTTTTTTTATAATACTTCAAGTCAGCCGTTTTTGGGATGCAAGAAAAGAGAGCGACCGTTGGAGTTCCTACACAGTACACACATGAGTGCAAGACAGAACGTCACCTGACGGAATGCACGGCGGAAACCGCACGCCGCTCGACGCTCTGGTGGCTCTCTTCTCCGATTCTCCGGTGAGCAACGATCTCCGGCGGGTCATCTACATCCTCTCCGGTGTTCTTCGGTGGAAGTCTTCTCTCTTGCTCATGTCTCCCCTGTTCTACGGGAGGCTTTTCCCCGTGCTACGTCTCCTACGTTTGGAGTTCGGACAAAGCCGACAAACTTCAGTTTGTTTCTTCTTCTCTGCGACAGACTTACCTCGGATAAAGTTTCTTCCGTGATCTAATCATCCACGTAGTCCAAGTTTTTTGATCCTCTGTCTCCACATCCAAAGGCAACAGTAATCCTACGTAGTACATACTGATTTTTAATTTTTACATCTTAGTTGTATAGTCCACACTCCACAAATATATTGAAAATAGTTTGGTTTTGTGTTGTTTTTGTGTGTATGTAGAACCAAAATCATGGAAGGTGAGGCGGAACTTCCGACACCGATTGGGGAGATTCTTCCACAATTTTAGGAGTTGATTAACGACCCCACCCGTAAGGCAAAATCGAAGGATCCAGGATGGAATTATGGTTTTTGGCCAAATTTATCTGATAAGAACAAAGTACAATGTGCTTTGTGTGGTCATGTGAGTAGTGGTGGGATCAACTGTTTGAAGCAACATCTCATTGGAGGGTTTTCTGATACTGTCAAATGTGCAAGATGTTCTCAAAATATACGTGATGAGTTGAGGAACTATAGAGAACATAACAAGAAGCACAGGGTTGACACAACTTTCAATGATGACGATAATATTGTTGTTGATGTTGATGATGCTGCCGATGGGGAGAATCATGTTCAACCAATAGTTAGTGGGAATAGGAAAATTCCATTTTCTGCTGGTTCTAAAGGGAAAGATGTTGCGCAGGGCTCTGTAGAGGGTTTTGCAAATCTTACTCCTGCTGAGTATGTAGCACAAAGGAAGGCGGGAAAAGTGCAGAAGACCATTGAGACTGCATTTAAGAAGGAAGCCTTACAGGTTGCATATGATAGTATTTCTGCCTTCTTTTATGATGCTTGTATACCCTTCAATGCAGTGAACCGGACATCATTTGAGGTGATGGTGGAAGCAATTGGACAATTCGGTAGAGGACTCCCTCCTCCTTCATATCACCACATGAGGCAACCACTTTTGGAGAGACAATATGCAATGGCCAAAGAGTTGGAGCGGGAACATGAAAAGGATTGGAAGTTGCATGGTTGCACTTTGATGTCAGATGGTTGGTCTGATAGGAGGCAAAGAAATTTAATAAACTTCTTGGTGAATACTCCTGAGGGTTCATTTTATTTATATTCTATTGACTCTTCTTCTGTTGTACACACATCTGATTATATATTCACTGTTCTTGATGAGGCTATTGAAAGGATAGGGGCTGAAAATGTTGTGCAAGTTGTAACAGATAATGCAACTAACTATGTAAGTGCAGGGAAGAAGTTGATAGAAAATAGGAGTCATTTATTTTGGACCCCGTGTGCTGCACATTGTGTTGATCTTATGCTGGAAGATATTGGTAAGATGAGAAAGTATGCCCCTGTTATCACAAAGGCAAGGAAGGTCACTGCCTACATATATCAACATGTCAGGTTGCACGATGCATTTATCAAGAAGAGTAAGAACAACACTGAGTTGATGCGACCTGGGGTCACTAGATTTGCTACTTCCTTTCTTACCCTGCAGAGCATGCTAGGCCACAGGGACACTTTGTTTGCCTTGTTCAATTCAACGGCTTGGGAGGAGAGCAGTTGGTCAAAGACAAGTGTAGGGAAGATGGTATCTGCAACTTGTCACTCACAGGAATTTTGGAATGCAATTCAAGATTTATTGAGATCTTCACAGCCCCTTATGCAGGTTTTAAGACTTGTAGATGCAGATGAGAAGCCCGCCATGGGCTATATTGCAGCTGCTATTGAGAAAGCAAAAGAAGAAATAAAGCTGAATTTTGCCCACAAAGAGAGGGATTACAAGCCCATCATAGATATTGTGGAGAATAGATGGGCATTTCAGATGTCACGACCTCTATATGGAGCAGGTTTCTTACTTAATCCCTCATTGTATTATGAAGCTAGAGTGAAGAATGACCCAATTCTTGGCACATATGATTCTGAGTTTGTAGATTGCCTAGAAAAAATGGTTGAGGACAAAATAGTCCAAGATAAAATTTCAGCAGAGTTAGATTGTTACAAGGAGGCCTGTGGGATGTTTGGAAAAGATATTGCCATTCGACATAGAACTGTGAAGACACCACGTAAGTATATTAAATTTATATTTTGTGGGTGGACTACTGTATTGTTGATTGTTGAACTTATTACTTAATGTTTGTTCATTATAATTTGCTTCAGATGCTTGGTGGGATGCATATGGGGGGCAGGCTCAAAATCTACAATGGATGGCTAAGCATATATTAGGGCTTTGTTGCACATCATCTGCTGCAGAGAGAGCTTGAAGCACTTTTGACCTTGTTAGTCCTCTTGAAATAGTATTTGTATATAATAACTACATGTATTTATATAAATATATTTTGAAATATGGTTTAACATACTTTGTTACTGATGCGATGATTTTGATTCGCATTTATAGACTTGTTTGATAGGTGTTTTATGCATTTATTAGTCATTTTCATGGTTAATGTTGCATAATTCATTCATTTTGGTCTATGCTAGTTCTTTATGTCAAATTCCCTTTATTTAAGCATTTTGAGTATTAATTATCGAAAGAATATATTATGTGTGGATTTATGTGGTTCCGTGTGTTAATTTCAGGAAAACCAAGTATTTGTTGTCTTCGATACCATTGACGGTGGTCGATACCATTGATCGGACCACAGGTTGCCAGCCGTAAGGACCAGAAGAAAGTCAATACTATCGACAGGGATGTTGATGGTATTGAGATACCATTAGGTTGCTGGCGAGAAGTGTGTCGATACTATCGACCAAAATGTCGATACTGTCGAATGGTGGAGCTACAGCGACACAAAACAACAAAACCGTCGCTACAGGTTCATCGATACCATCGACCCGCGTTGATGGTATCGAGATGACATCAGGCACACAGACGAAAGAAAATAAGGATTGCCGCTATCATGCTAGGTCGATACCATCGACCTGCGTCGATGGTATCGACACCGTCAGATATGAGTTTGTTTCACATTAATCTTAATCGGACGGTCGTGGTTAATTGGCGACCTAATTCGGGAGATATACCTAATGACGGCGCCCTTGACTAGGGGAGGAGGTCATTAGTTGCTGCACACATCCCGGAGAGCAAGGAGAGAAGAACGGAGCACGAGAGCACACCCCAGCCAATCCGGACACTGAAGAAGACGAATTCCACCACCGAAAGGCGGGAGAACGTAGATTCCATGCCAAGGATTGATTGGACCTTCTCCGTTCAGGGGTTTAATCACTCAATCACGTTTTTCTCATGTTTCCCTTTTTCTTCTCCACGTTGTACTCTGAGATGAACATGCGGGGATAATCCCCTTTGTCTTTAGGACCGGGAGTAGCCCGGGGATTCATTGTATGATGATTTTACAATAGTAATTCACATCTTATCTCTTAAATCCGTGGTATAATTTTGTTTTCTCCAATATATTGTTATGTTTGATCACCATAATAATAACCTAATGCCCTTAATTGCTTTGAAAGAAGAATTAATGGTTGAAAAGAGACGAAATTTACATTAATTGACAAATCCCTTGAACAAGGTGGTGTAAGATTAATGGTGGATACCAAGAGGTCGTTCCTAATGCACCTAGTTTAGGGTATAGGTTACTACGACGGTGGAACCGACCTAGACATAGGTAGTGAATTGTACCATGACAGTGGGCAATTCTGATTTTAGGCCACTACCCGGATAGAGAGATAAAATTGAGTAGCTATATAGGATTTAATACAATGAAAACCCGCGGTGAAACCGCAACCCTAAAGATCTTCTTTGAATTGATTAAACCAACATTTAATCGATTGATTGTTTTGTTTTGTTTTTATTTTCTTTTAATTTTAACAACAACTCTCAACTATTTAATCGGCTTAGCTGATCACGAGTAGTTAGTAGGAATCCCCGACAATTTCACGTATCCCTGAGTTCGACTTGGGCCTCACAAAGGCCTATATTACTTCGACGCGTTCACTTGCGTTTCTGCGCACGGTAAATTTGCATCAAGTTTTTGGCGCCGTTGTCGGGGATACAGCAATTAGTCGGCACTTCGAGTGCTGTGAGCGGCCACTCTAGGCCACATTTTTATTTTTTTTATCATTCCAAAAATTATAATCTATTTTCTAAATATTTGCAATCGTCAAGCACTGTACTGAAATTTAATTTTTCTAATTATAGGTATTGTGCATGGTGCAGACGCGTAGTACAGACTACACGAGGCAAGCACCGTAGGTTCCGCTGTCGGGATCGGAAGACGAGGAAAGCCACAATCAAGACCATTTAGAAGAAACAGAGTCAGAACCTGAAAAAGAAGAGATGGACGAGCCACAGACAATATGGAAGAAGATCAAGGCTTCTTCCTCATCCGCTTCCAAGGGGCCGATCAAGAAGCAAGCAGTGAATATTCTGACATACAAGATTGATCCGGCTCTAATCAATTTGGTGAAGTCCAATGCTTTCCATGGGCTCAAAAATGAAGACCCCGTCGCGCATATTAGTCAATTTGTGGAGAATTGTGATACGATAAAAATCAACAGATTTCCACAAAATGTGCTCTACTTGAAGCTATTCCTGAGTTCTCTAGCGGGAATCGCACGGGAGTGGTTGAACAAACTTGGATGATGAATATGTGGAGTCTTGGGACCACATGGTTGAGGTTTTCTTCGAGAGGTTCTTTCCGCCCGAGAAGACCAATGACATTATCAGAAAGATCCACAACTTCACGCAATAAGCAGGAGAGATGTATTCTGAGACCTGGGAGAGATTTCAGATCATGCTCAGGCGATGCCCGCATCATGCGCTTGATAAGGAGACCCAAGTCAAGATCTTCTATTTTGCTCTCTCCGAGCATGATAGAAGTAACCTCGATTCAGCCGGTTCTGGATTCTTCCTGAATAACACGGACACTAGATGTTGGGAGATCCTTAAGAATATGGCTAAGAAACAATCATGGGGTGAAAAAGGCACTGTGGAGCAGGTTCAAGTGGCAGGTGAATCCAAAGCAATAAAAGAGTTGAATGACAAGTTAGATCTTTTAGCCAAGAAATTTCTAGCTAAGGAAGATGCATCCGAGGATGAGGAAGCCCAAGTAAAATTCATGCAACAACAGGGCTATAGAAATAATGACTATTCATGGAGAAAAGACAAAAAGTTCTCATGGAAGGATCCTAATAACTTCCTACAAGATCCGGATGCAAAGCCACAACCAAGGGCTGACGATAAGAGCACCGAATTGCTTAGTCAAATGGTGCAGCAGAATCAGGAAATGATGACTACGTTTGGTAAACAACTGCAGTCTCAGGGTGACATTTTGACCAAATTTGGGCAGACGCTGCAAAGCCATGCAGCACAAATGCGGGTGTTAGAAACCACCATGACCCAGATCTCAAATGAAGTGGCGGCCATCAAGCACGCCAATCAGCAGAGACAGGCCGGGAATGCAGATGTGGTCCAAGCACATCATCAAGTTAAATACATGGTTGTGATCAATGAGGAAGAACCCCAGGTGGCAGAGATAAAGGATCAAAGCGAATTGATGTTTGATACGGAGGTTACACCAGCAATATCGTATCCTCGCAGTCATTATGGAATGCCAGGCGGATACACTCCTTTCAGGAAATCCCGCCAAGAGCCCATGATGGTTGCGTCCCCGCCTAGGCAAGAAGAGCAAGTGAAGGTTGTCTGTCAAGGCGCGGATACATCTATTGCGAGAGAGGAGCCACAGCAAGTTATACATGTTGATGATGTTCTGACAAAGTCCACGCCAGAGGGAGTCTTTGAAGCAATCTTAGGGGAGCTGGCCCTGAAAAGCTCATATGTGCCACCTCACAAGCGGGTTAATGCGGCAGTTGTGTCAAGTCTGGACAGCCCGAAGCCTAAGAAAGAGCACCGACATTATAGAAAATTCTTGGAGATGTTCAGAAAACTTCATATCAACATTCCATTAGTGGAGATGATTGAGAAGATTCCTGCCTATGGGAGGTTTATCAAAGAAATCATCAATAAGAAGAGGTGGATTAAAGACACGGATGTATGTCGGATGAATGCCAAGGTGAGCTCGATCATCCATGGGAGTTTGCCACAGAAGAAGAAAGATCCAGGGAGTTTTTATATTCCATACTCGATAGGCGATAGACACTTTCCACGAGATCAATGTGATTCGGGCGTGAGCATAAATCTCATGCCGCTGTCCACATTTAAAAAGCTGGGATTAAAGGACATGAAGAAGTCAGCGGCAACCATTGAATTGGCCGATGGATCCATAGTACGGCCATACGGAGTTTGCGAGGATGTACTCATCAAAGTTGACAAGTTCATTTTTCCTGTAGATTTCGTCATCATGGATATGCCGCAGCTTCATAGTTGTGAGATGCTACTGGGTAGGCTGTTTCAAGCAACGGCCGATGTAGTAACTGCACTCGGGAGAGGTACGCTGACGTTGGGGATTGGTCAAGATCGGGTGGAGTTTAAGCTACCGCACGATCCTTTGAGCACTTTCTCCACATTACCGAGTGGATGACAAGCTTCAAGTCGTCTAGCCTAAGACGTTAAATAAGGGTGCTTGTTGGGAGGCAACCCAACCATTGGTACCTTAGTTTAGTTCATTTACATTTGTAGTTTAATTTGTTTTCACTTAGTTTGTAGTGTAAAAGAGATACCGTGATCGTTTGTTACATGTGCAGAGCTGAGGCAGAGTCGATACCATCGACCCTTGTGTCGATGGTATCGACCATGGTACAGGTTGGCGACTACAGGAATCACACTGCGTCGATACCATCGACGGCCTCGTCGATGGTATCGACATACCAACAGGCAGATCGCAAGAAGAAGTCGATGGTATCGACATGAGTGTCGATACTATCGAGATCTCTGAAGATTTTCAGAACAAATCGTCTCAGGAAAGTTGATACCATCGACGGGTGTGTCGATGGTATCGACACATTCATGCAAAGAAGGCGGTGGTCGAGCCTCACGAGGATTTGCCCTAATCAGATGGTTGATACTATCGACCCACATCGATGGTATCGACGCGCCACGTCAACGATCCACGAGGAAAGATCAACGGCGATCGCAGCAGCCAAGAAGTCGATCCGGGAGATGGGTCGATACTATCGACCCACGTCGATAGTATCGACACGTCAGCAATCCGGGCCCCGCAGATCCAGCCATCGACAATCGTCGATACTCGCGGAGGTACGGATCGTGTTACCCGAGTCGATACCATCGACTCGCGTCGATGGTATTGATGGGCGGACAGTAGCATCGACCACGACTATATATGAGGAGTGTTTGCGTCAGATGACATCACACCTTTAGTGCAACTCTCCTTCACTTGTGTCGAGTGTGTTCCAGAGCTGTCCAAGCCCGACGACGAGCAACACCGAGCTAGTTCTTCATCGAGCAGAGATTCTCTTCTCCGATCTTCACCGAGCTACATTTCGATTCCTCCTTCTCTCGCAATCATGGTGCACGTAGTTGGTGCGTCGTCTTCACGCACGAATCTGATGGACATCCCTGAGTTCGTGCCACCTCTGACTGCGTCAGTTGCATGCCCGCGGCTGATTCATCCATCTACGGAGGTGAAGAACATATACGAAGAGATTATGAAGAGGAAGATTGAGTGGAGTCGTTATGTTGAACGGGCCACCATCTGCAACCTCGGGTTCGAAGCGAACCTTGCCTACGTGTTGAAAGGACAGACCCGACACACAGAAAGACGGCCTGATGAGATGGAGTATCATGTTGATGTCCAGCCGTTCTTCGGCAAGTGGCCCACGTACAAGGAATTGGTGGCTGAGTTCATGGCGTCACTGGATGTCTGCGTCGTGCCCAATGATGTCATAGCCACTGACCGCGAGTGGATTAAGGGTCGGGTGTCATTCCGGTTGTACAACAATGACTACACCCTTACACTCCGACAGTTTAACGCGATCTTCAACTGGAACCACTCGCGGTCCGACTACCGGCGCCCAGACAACCGCACCGACTATGACGCCATCTTCGCCGAGCTGGTTACGGTGCCGTCGGGGAAGTCAGTATGCTACCATAATGTTGCGGTAGCTGATTTCAAGCACCCTTTCGTCCGGATTCTGCACCGGATGCTCAGTTCGACATTGTTTGCTCGGGGTGATTTGGCCCTCAGCAAGTTTTAGGAAACGGACTTATTCTTTTTGTATAAGCTCCTGAAGCGTCAAGAATGCAATTGGAATGCCTTCTTTCTACAGAGAGTTTTGGCAGTGAAGAGGAGTACGAGGAAAGTGCCGATTCACTTCGGCGGGCTCATCACCAAGCTGGCTTCATACCTCGGTTTGAATTTCCAGCAACTCACTCCTCTATCCAACAGGAGCAAGGTGAACTTGCAACATTTGCACCGGTCCAATATCATTCTTCTTCAAGATGGTTTGGCGTATGCGCACTGCCACATCAACCACGCCTACCAGGAATGCTCGCTGCCCGATCCGGTCTTCAACATCGAAGGGGTGAACACTTCCGATGGCCAATCATAGCCATCGCCGACTCCGATGAAGAAGGTGGCAACGACGGCAGCGACGACAGAAATGACGACGAGGCGGAGGAGGAAGAGGAGGCATTTACACCTCTTCGAGCACGAGTGGCACCACGGAAGCGTCCTCGGATGCATCTGGTTCATATTCATCATCACAGCCTATGCCGCCACCACCACCGCCCTCGTAGCCAAGTGAGGAGGCCTATTCTATGTAGGGTATGTATACTATGCTGCAGGAGATACAGCAAACGCAGTAGCATCACATGACGATGTATGCCGGTATTTAAGACACTACACACCGGCTACTAGACAATCAACGGGCAATGTTCGAGAATGAGCGTCTTCTCCTTGACAACCAACAGAAAATTCATGATCGGTTGCAACGGATGGAGATGCAACAACAGCCCTTCTACGACCATTATTGGAGCCAAAATTACTTTGGAGGCTATCCACAACCTCCACCTAGGGCCCAGTTTGATCCAAGCTTCCAGGGGGGAGTATCCGTCCTGGGACCCTACGGCTCTACAGTACCCGCCTCCACCTGAACAGTAAAAGCAGTATCTCTGTTTCAACCTTTAAGATTATTTTTGACTATGAGGCCATAGTCGGATTCAAGCTTAGGGGGGGGATAGTTGGAATAGCTCTATCTTTTATTTTCTCTGTTTTTAGTTTTATTGCTTTTGTTTCCTATCATTTGTTTTCTGCAATCTTAGTTTGTTTTAGGATCCACAATCTATCTAGTGTAATCGTGGATGTCTTTAATGTTGAGTCATCTCAGTTGCATGTGCATGGGGAATTGAGGGAAACTAAAAAATTTTGAGTGTTCGCAAGCTTGAGTGTTGTTTAAACCCTGATCACCTGACTTAGAAAATGATTGGTTTTATCAACTTTAAAATAGAAAATCACGACTGTATATTCCTAATGATTCATGAAAGTGGACAGAATTGGTTGTTTGAGCCTAAACTGACCAAATGATAATGAGACTTTAATTTGAAGTAAGAGAGAAAAAAACCTCTTAGCTACTACATAGGTCAGTAAGGAGGGACACATAATATTTTTCTAAGGTTCAGTCAACTAGTCTTGTGATCTGTCCACCTCATTGTTTTCACAATCCACCCAAGATTTGGAAGTAAAGTACGGTTTTAACCTTTTTGATTGCATGGCATGTAGATAGGACTTGCATTGCAATCACCTTCATTTGTTTTGCATGAAAAATGGAAAAAATGAAAAAAAAGATTAGAATAGGTATACATGCACATTACCCTTAGGTGTATGTCATGTAGTTGCATTCATAACTTTTATGCATAAAGTATGTCATGTACCTCATTTATTCTTTAATGGTGAGTTAATTTGTTCCATACCTTCCAAATAGTGCAAATATTTGAGCTATGCAGAAAATATAAGCCCAATAAGTATTCATTGTCAATCATGGATATAAGGGTTTGTAATGAAAAAAAAAAAAGAAAAAAATCTGAAGTGAAAAAAAAAGTTATTCAGAAGCAACAAGAATAAGAAGGAGAAAGGAACATAATCTCACATGTATTTCAAGATAAGTGAGTACATGATGTAGTTTAATTAGATATCCATCTCATTTTGAGACGGATGGTTAGTGCATGCATCATTCCACCTAATCTTAGGCATTAGGGCATTTTTCATGTGCATCTGCATCATTTAGGGCATTTTTGTTGTATGCATGTTGAAATTGTATAATGCTTCCACTTCTTCCATGAGCCACCTATTTCATCCACCCGTTGCTCGGATTGGTAGGCCACCGTGAATTTCTCCTCACTAGTGAATATCAGGAGAATTGCTTCCATGTAGATGGTAGCTAGGGCGAGCAACGTAGTTTAGAAGATCACAAGATGCACTAAGTCTGGACCGGCAAATTTTATTATGTTAACTGCCTTATGTGATAGTGTTCATCAGTTTGAGGTTAATATCTTTTATGGATGATTACTGTCACCTTTAGGGTATTTATCATTCTGTGGTTAGTGAGGGTCGGTATGCGAATGTCTGGTGGGAGTCATGTGGGATGTCTGTTGTGATGCTTTGTTCTTTAGTTGACTCTGGCAATTCTATTCTAAGGTTTAGTTGCTTGAGGGAGAGCAATGTTCAAGCTTAGGGGAGTTTGATGCGATGATTTTGAGTCGCATTTATAGACTTGTTTGATAGGTGTTTTATGCATTTATTAGTCATTTTCATGGTTAATGTTGCATAATTCATTCATTTTGGTCTATGCTACTTCTTTATGTCAAATTCCCTTTATTTAAGCATTTTGAGTATTAATTATCGAAAGAATATATTTCATGTGGATTTATGTGGTTTTGTGTGTTAATTTTAGGAAAAACAAGTATCTGCTGCCGTCGATACCATCGACGGTGGTCGATACCATCGACCGGACCACAGGTTTCCAGCCGCAAGGACCAGAAGAAAGTCGATACTATCGATAGGGATGTCGATGGTATCGAGATACCATCAGGTTGCTAGCGAGAAGTGCGTTGATACTATCGACCAAAATGTCGATACTATCGACTGGTGGAGCTACAGCGACACAAAACGACAAAACTATCGCTACAGGATCGTCGATACCATCGACCCGCGTCGATGGTATCGAGATGACATCAGGCGCACAGACGAAAGAAAAGAAGGATTGCCGCTATCATGCTAGGTCGATACCATCAACCCGCGTCGATGGTATCAACACCGTCAGATATGAGTTTGTTTCAGATTAATCTTAATCGGACGGTCGTGGTTAATTGGCGACCTAATTCGGGAGATATACCTAATGACGGCGCCCTTGACTAGGGGAGGAGGTCATTAGTTGCTGCACACACCCCGGAGAGCAAGGAGAGAAGAACGGAGAACGAGAGCATGCCCCAGCTGATCCGGACGCTAAAGAAGACAAATTCCACCACCGAAAGGCGGGAGAACGTAGATTCCACGCCAAGGATCGATTGGACCTTCTCCGTTCAGGGGTTTAATCACTCAATCACGTTTTTCTCATGTTTCCCTTTTTCTTCTCCACATTGTACTCTGAGATGAACATGTGGGGCTAATCCCCTTTGTCTTTAGGACCGGGAGTAGCCCGGGGATTCATTGTATGATGATTTTACAATAGTAATTCACATCTTATCTCTTAAATCCATGGTATAATTTCATTTTCTCCAATATATTGTTATGCTTGATCACCATAATAATAGCCTAATGCCCTTAATTGCTTTGAAAGAAGAATTAACGGTTGAAAAGAGACGGAATTTACATTAATTGACAAATCCCTTGAACAAGGTGGTGTAAGATTAATGGTGGATACCAAGAGGTCATTCCTAATGCACCTAGTTTAGGGTATAGGTTACTACGATGGTGGAACCGACCTAGACATAGGTAGTGAATTGTACCATGACAGTGGGCAATTTTGATTTCAGGCCACTACCCGGATAGAGAGATAAAATTGAGTAGCTATATAGGATTTAATACAATGAAAACCCGCGGTGAAACCGCAACCCTAAAGATCTTCTTTGAATTGATTAAACCAACATTTAATCGATTGATTTTTTTGTTTTGTTTTTATTTTCTTTTAATTTTAACAACAACTCTCAACTATTTAATCGACTTAGCTGATCGCGAGTAGTTAGTAGGAGTCCCCGATGATTTCACGTATCCCTGAGTTCGACTCGGGCCTCACAAAGGCCTATATTACTTCAACGCGTTCACTTGCGTTTCTACGCACGGTAAATTTGCGTCAGTTACTTTTTAGGTTCATACAAAGAGGAGGAGCAAGCTTGAGGTTAAAAGAATGGATAAGCTTGTTTATATCCAATACAATCGCCAACTGCATGAAAGATTTAAGAAGAGGCGATTGAACAACTTGCAGAAGAGTTATGATCCCATTGCCCTAGTTGATCTTGATTGGGGTAGTGAGTGGATGACAGGAGTTCCGGATGACCCTGTAGTTGCTCAAGGAGTGAGATTGAGTCAGGTTGACGCTGGCATGGGTGCATCTGAATATCAAGCTAGCCCTAACAGACCAAGGAGAGCTACTAGAGATGTGCTAACTAGTAGGGACATAGATTTGACAAATGATGACACAACGGAGGAAGACAATGATGATGACAGTGACACAATGTATGATAATAATTATAATCTTGAAGATGAAGGTGATCATGATGAAGAGGAGCCAGAGGATGAAGAAGAAGAGCCATTTGATTTTTAGTTCATTTTCTTCAGTGCATTTCAAACAACTTTAGACATGTTTTAGTTTTTATTTAAGTTCTGAATTTGAACAATATGAATGTTAGGTTGTTGGCTTTTTTCTTTGGGATATTTTTCATTCAAATACTTAGAAGTGTTTGCATTTTTCTTGTGCCAATTGCCTTTTATTTTAACCATTTAGTGACAGCAATTCTACAAGTACTTCAAGTCTGAATTTAGAAAAGGTATGTCACTCAATCACTCTTATTCATTTTTATTTGTTGTGTTTATGAATGATTATTAACAAATATTGATTATTACTTCCTTAGATATGTATTTACATTAGTTTTCTTCTATATAATATGTTGTATGTAAGTATATAACTATATATATATATATATATATATATTACTATACATAAAAAAAATTATTTAAAAAACAACCCTACGCCTGGGCGGCCGACTAGTCGGCCTAGTCGCCTAGGAAATTTAGGGGACCGACTGGCTGCCTTGACAAGTATGGTTCATCCCATGGAAACCAAGACATCAACCTCTAGGGATCAAGCATGTGGTGACCACTATCATCCACTTAGGTTGCATCATCCTCGACCACCTACTTCTCTTCGTATCTCGGAGTCTAGGATTCCAACCTCCTTGCTAGGTTTCCTACTCTCTCTCTCTCTCTAGAGCTAACCCTACAACTAACCTCAGCATTAGAGGTCCTCTCTTCATGAAGGATCAACCTTAAAGCATGCCCCTAACTGGATGAAGCCTATGTTCAACTTATGTTCGCTCAAGGTTATCCATAACCCCTTATGCTTCTTATAAGCTAACCATCAAACTCTCTCGGCCAGGGTTTCAACCTATTGCTCACACTACTGATTCATACTAGGTGCCTATTATGCCCATATAAGCTCATGGGGTTTCCATAGGTTCTTCTCTAACCTCATCAATGAAGGAGCTATCCTTCACTCTAACCTGCTCGACCCTTCCCAGGGTTGAGTCGCCAAAGGTACTCGGTCATCCAACCTCTCATGGCTCATACGTCATCCAAGGTATGTCCATCCAAACACCTGGTCTAACTCATCATGCCAACTCTCTCTCTAACCTTCACTTAGGGTTAGGGTTATCATCATCCTCAAAGGATGAACCAGGTCTCTACTTGCAATGGAGATCTCTATCTCCAAGACTAAATTTCTTTCTTTATCCTCCTGACAAGAAGGTCTAGCCTCAGGTCTCTCCTGAGTGCATGACAACTTATGTCATACGTCCTAAACATGTATCTATTCCTTTACGCTTTATCTATTAAGCTTATGTCCATGACATCTTATTTACATGCTTTTCATTACTCTGGTGGAGGATTCTTTAAACCTTATTAACCTTACCCATACCGTAAGAGGGTGAGGAGGAGAGAGAAAACCCTAATCCTTAAGGTCCTTAATAGAATTTGTGATGAGAAGGGATGAATAAGATGAGAAAGTCCTAAAGGTATCTTATTTCGATTCATACCCTAAGACTTTGGCCAGGTAGTCACACAGATCTGGGAGTCCTCGTATTCTGACTAGCAGTGCGGAGGAAAATATTGCCAGCCCCCGGTCGTGATCCTTTTCTGGACACCTCCATCTTTCAGATAATTCTCTAATAACTCCCTTGGGTTCTATGGAGTTTGTAAAATTTAATAATTATTAATGGTTAAGTGGGGAACCTACACTCTGATACCAAATGTTACGACCCCACCTACAGGTAACCCTCAATTAAGGGAGACCGAGAGGTCGAAGCCGCACCCATAATTTCCAGATCAAAGGTTCGGCAATTAACCAAGAATAATTATCAAATTTCAACAGACTAAATGGGAAAACTGTAAGAAAATAAACTTTTGCATACCTTTTTGAAAACTTGGATCTCTAAACTTCTATCCACTTATGGATTCTATTCTAACTAATCCCCCTTGTATTTTACTTCATGTATTTTACAATATGACGATTTACTATTTGTCCTTTTGGCTTGTACCTAAAACGCCGACAAACAAAACATCGGTCAGCCGAAGCTGGTATGTGGGGGAAACAATAAACATACAACTATGATAACAACGTAGTCATTCAATTAATCATTTAACAACCAAGATTACGTTTTAAATATAACTCTGCGATCCATGAGTACCCTATCCTCTGTGCTATCCCTGCAGTGGACCCGGATACTATCTTCCTTATGATAGATCCCCATTAAACCCCTCATGGTCCCACCTATAGGTGAACTAGTTTCTAGAGTTGAGTCACATGTCACTAATCATAAGTAGCCCACTCCTTAACTCATGGCATGCTAATGGGTCTCATGGCACTACACTTGGTAACCCAATTTCTAACGCACGATAACCTAGACCTTACTCTAGGTTACCCCTTTCTAGCCTTTACAAGCCATAGAGGTGGACCCGGATCTAGCCAGTTATACATGTATATTCATAGTGATAGTCATAGTCACTCTACAGTTGCATGAAATAAAAGCATCCAACAGTTATTTCAAGCCATGAGGGAAACGTCGATAAAATCCTTAGAAAACTAGTAAGGATAATCATAAGCGTAACCACATACCTGATTTGATGATTTTGTAGCATTACACAAATCCAACCAAGAATGCAATCCAAGCAAGCAATTCAAGAATCACATAATTCCTAAAAATAATATGCACTCTATTTATTACACACTTTATTAAGAATCTACTTTATTGACTTGGATTCACTTTCTAGGGTTTCTGTATCCATTTTAGGGTTTCATTTTGCAATTGGGGTTTCACTTCATCTTTTACCATATTAAACCCTAATTTGATGTCATTACTCATAAACCCTAATTATCTCATCTATTCTTCAATATTAAGGTTATCTTAACAACATATAACCCTATTTTCATATTATAGGCACATTAATCATCAATTAATTTCATTAAGCTTCTTTTTCATTAAAGCTACTATTTTATCCTTTTAATCCATGACAAGATCATTCTACGCATTTATCATCAATTCAATGTTCATTATGGTCTAATTAACATATGAACTCAATTTGCCATTCATTATACCTTTTATTCATGAGAAAACCCTAATCACTACATTTGGGGGTTTTATCCAAAATTAGGAATGTTAATGCTCGAAATAGATTAAAATCATCATATAACCACATATTTTCACATCTTTCAAATTATATATGATCTTATCCTCTTTTACCCTATATTAGGGTTTCTAAATGCTTAATCATTCTCATATGAGGTAAAAACCCTAAATCATGTAATTTCACATCTAGATCAGGTTTGAATCTAACATTATCATTCAACAGGTTATTAATACTTAAATTAACCCATTAAGCATACTAGATTCAACCTTTAATCACAAAAAGGGTTTTTAACTTAACTTTAATGCACTTTTCATCAACTTTTTGTACTTTTGCAATTAGGAAAGGAATGAATCTTTAAAATTATTTTTATTGAATTCCTCTCGTTCTCCTAATCAAAATACATATATTATTTGTATTTATCTGAGCTACGGTCTATTAGATATGATTTTTGTAAGATATCACTTACCAGAGCCAATCAGAAGTCGCCATGTGTCATGTCCCATGCAACATTGCTCATTTTAGATGAGAACATTTTGAAAAGACGCAATTGCCCTCACTTAAGTTGTGTGCTTCTTCAGCCCGCGAAGGGCAAAACGGTCCAATGGCCCAAGGCCTTCTTCAACCTCGCGATACCTAGTCCTACGCGCCGATTTGCAGCAAGTTGCGGCTGCCCCTCTCCACCCCGGACCCCGACGGCCACCGGGGAAGCTTCCTATGCCTCCGTTGTTCCCTCTCGCAGGTGAGGGGGCCTTTGGCACACAGCCGATCGGCCGAGATCGCGCCCAGCAGAGCTGCAACGGCGGCCGTGTTACAGCTGGCTTGAGGCGTCGTGTGGGAGCGTAGGAGCACGGGGATGATGGTCGCATCATTCTCTGAGGTCGTGGGTGCGTCCCGCTTCCATCAAGACTAAAAGTAGACCCCCTCGTTGCTCCAGGGATAGAGGTACACCTAGGTTAGGGTTAGCACGGAAGAAAGAAGGAGAAGAGGTTAAAGACATGTGGGGTTCTCCTTCCCTTCGAACCAAGGCTCTACCCCTTATATAGGGGTGAGAAATGAATCCCTAGGTAGGTTTATACATGACTCAAAGAGTCCCCTTTCCAAAAGGATTCATATTCCTTCTAGGAGAAGTATTCTTCTCTCTCCTCATTAACCTTTTGTTAAGCTTTATTTCATGGATAATTGGAAAAATGAAAATCCTTTCTCTTATTATCACTGTTCTTGCATTTTAATCCATTAACCATGAAATTATATTTCCTTTTGTTGAAACAATACTTCTTTTTAACAATACCTCATAATCATTCATTATGTATCATATTATCTTCTTATTTAACTTTATTGGTATTTTCTCTTTCCTCTTTCTTCATTGGGACTCCTTGGATCCCAAGAAACTCTATGATTTTGAAATTCCTTTTCAAGGATACTTATTACCCTTCTAGATGCATCTATATGCATTATTTTGCATTATCATGTTTATTTCTTACTAAAATAACTCTTTTTGAGGATTTCTCTTTATTTCTCTTTTATTTTCCTCATTGGTATTCCTTTTATCATTAGGAATCCTTGGGATACGAAATTCCACCAAGGATAATTCAATTATACCTCTTTTCACTTGTTTTCCACATTTTACCATTATTTTCAATTTCTTTCTTCACAAAGAAATATTTAATTGATCTTTTCTTTTCTTATTGCATTCTCTATGCAACTTTGGACTCCTCAGAACCCAAGGAACCCAAGAGGCATGAAATCCTCTTTGGATGTGCCTTCTAAAGGTTTCCACATTTTTCTTTTCTCAAATATTCAATTATTCATTTACTAATTGAATTTTCTTGTTATTTGGGCCCAATAGCCAATAAAGCCCACAACACAAACATCAAGGCTATTGTAAACAAAATCCATTTATTCCAAATACATTATATCATTATTGGTTTAAATATCCTAAATATGAGAAATTACATTTCTCGGCAACTGAACCCAAAATTAGGGTTGTAACACTATGGGTATATAGTAGTGGTAGAGAAAATATGGAATCATAGGAATAAAGTCATTGTAATAAGCAATATATAAAAATATCTAATTTAGAAAAAGACGTTCAGCCATGTGGGTTAAGGGAACCACATGGAGAGGAAGAAAAAAGAAGATTGTATCCCTTTGCTTTTTTATGCTTTATAAATTAGCATGGCGTCTTTTACTTTACTTTGTTTTTGCTTTTTTGTAGTCTAGATCTATGAAAAATCATGAGAAAAGAGGAAAATAGGGGAGGAATCACATGAAGGGAGTCACGCAAGGTGCTATGGTGACGGAGGAGGATGTTGCAGCCTGTTGGTGATTGGATACCTATACTTCCATGTTGATCGTTGGCATAGTAGTCTCATGGTGGTGATTCATTGTCATGGCATTGGCTGGTGGCTTCTATGCGGCCATGGTGGGCGGTTGGTGGTTGGTGGTTGTTGGTTGCTCGCTACTGTTAGTGAGGATTTCATACATTGGGTAGGGGAAGAGGAAGAGTTGGGAGAGATTAGGTTTAGGACCATGTGTCTTATACCATGTAGAAAGTAACAAAAATATTCTCAATAATTTGTAAAGAGGTTCTTGATCTTCAATATATAGAATTCTTGGGACACATGGGTACATTTAAGTGGGTCAATGGATCCTCACTTAAGTGTACTTACATCATATCATTAACTACATATACAATGGTCCTAAACCCAAGAAATACATAAATCACTTATCCTAACATGATGCACGCTGAATTTCTATTAACTTTGGGAGTAATGGAGTCTTACAATATGCATCCTTGTTGAACGAATATGTTGTTTTTTGGAAGCCTAAGAAATTGATCATATTGTCGTTGTCCATGTTTGAGGTTGAGTTGTGTAATTTTGATGATATTAGGTCAGAAACTGAATTATTGGATCAACCTATTCTTGTTTACCTATGGTAAAAAAGTTGCTTCCTACAATACTTTTATTGTGATAGAATAACAATTATTTCCAAGATAAAGAGTGCCACATATAACAAAAAAAACATAGTCACATCCAAGTCAGACTCAAGTTTGTAAGGAAGTTGTTATCTAGTGGGGTTGTGATTGTAGACTATGTTGGTACTAAAGGGAACACATTTGATTCTTTGACGAAAGATTTTGCCTTGGCCTTAGTTGGAAATTTTGGGTTGGGGATGGGACTGAAACCCTGTATAATCATAGGTAGTAGTAATCTAACCTAAATGAGTGGAGATCCTAAAAATTAGGTTTAATGTGGTAATAATAAGTTGTCAGGTGATTTTGATGACACTGTATAATCTTCTTGATGCTCTTTGCATCTGTGTGTCTATCCTCTAGAATCTTATTAGTGTCCTGAATGTAGGTTAGTAAGATATTTGTCCTTGAATGGTGTTAAGTCCTAAGAAAATGATGCTAGTAGTACATGCTTAGAGAATGTAGATAAGTGTTGATATTGTGTGGTTCGCAATAGGAGAGTTGTTTGTTCTATGATATCGATCATGATACTTGATGTGGATGCATGGTCTTTAATACATAAAAACTTTTATTTTCATAGTCTTTATTGTGTTGTTACTAATGAATGTTGTTGTGTTCAAGGTTTAGACTTAAGACACATGTTCACATAGTTCATGGTGGAGTAAAGTTGGATAAGTTAGTCATGATTCAAGCTAAAAGGCACCATGTTGGAAGCACAATATGGAGGATTGATTGATAGAGCACTCTACACTTTAGAGTTTGTGGGGTATTGTTGACTTTAAAAGCTTTGGTTAGTAAAAAGCTTGCATGAACAAAGCCCAAAGTAGGTGCATCTAGTACATGGAAGTAGGAGAAAAAGTTATTTATTTTGTGTGCATATGGAAGGAATATTAGTCCCACATTGCCCACCTCTAAGATGGAGTACTACTTTTTATATGGGAGTGTGTGTGACATTGTTATTCTAAAGATCAAGAAGAGGATATGCTAGCCATGGGGTGAATATAATGGCCACCACACACTTCACACACGCCACACCACGAGACTCCTCACCAAACTAAGTCGGATTGGGCTTCGGGACAAGCACGTGCATGTGGCTTGTGGAAAGTGTCTTTCGTCTCCTTTTAGATAAAAGGATAACTGTAAATTATATTTAATTTAGGATTGAAATACTTTCCTAAATTATTTTACTATAACAAATAGGAATGTGTATCTTTATATACCTAATACGTGTAAAAGAGAAAGCATGTGATTGTGAGTTTTAGATGAGTGTGGGATATATCTTATGTGCTATGAATAAGGCTCCTTTGATGCTTAGGGTTAATTAACTGCCCTCGCTATCGTGATTAGCCTTAACTATTGTTGCCTTGTCATATCTTGTTGTAGTCCATGTCTATGTTGAGTTAGTGACAACCTCTTCACGTCAACTCCAAATCTCCGTCGTCTTGGTGTGTTGCGTGGTGGAACCTATCTCTTGTTGAGCCGTGCATATTCTATATAGTTCTCGGGGCTGTGAGTAGTCGGTACGTAAGAAAGAAAACAAGTATATAAGACGGTAAAAGAGGGCTGGTGGTTGTTGGAATCATGGTGCGAGAAATAGTGCATGGTAGCAGCAACAAGCCCCAAAACAGGGAGCAGACGCCGAGTCTAAAGGAAAACATGTTAAGGATAAAATGATGAGAGGTTTGAACGAGTGACGGAATGGAAGGAGAGAAGTCGTCGTCGCTGTTTCAGTGCAAGTGTGCAAACACCTTACTTCAGACATGTGTCAGTTATATATATCTCAACCTTTTTTAGAATATGGCCAGCTGACTTGCTGCCTTGTTTCAGTGCAAGTGTGCAAACACCTTTCTTCCCTCCATCCCAAAACTCTGAATATTATATCACAAAGCAGCCCAGGTAGGGTCGTCTGAATCGAAAAACGCCCATACGGTGATTTTCCATTGCCTTGACGTCGTCAACAAACTCTAATCAGAAGGCAAAAAGATGTTAACCTGGCGCTAAAGTCCCCACTGAAAGGACAACGCGAAGGTCGACTTGTTGTCCCCATCTGTGGGCCCTGGATGCGACCTTCCTAGACATAGAATTCTTCATCCTTTACCATTCATTTGGTGGGTGGGTGTGTTCTTGAGGACTGAGGAGGAATATCTCCCGGGCATATCCCTTATCCGCGCGCTGTCAATGGTCAACACGGCGTGCGGCAGTCAAATTGCTTGGAGAAACACTGCACGTCTGCGGCCGGATGTACGGCAGTTTGTGCTCTTCTGTTGTTGGTTTTCTGGATTTCACACGCAAATTCATCGTGGCCAGGATGTTGCGCTTTCTTTCTGAGGGTTTTTCTTGGATGGCTTTTGCGTAACACATGGATGATTAGTTTGTCGTACTTACGTCGCCAAGATGCGATTTGTAGGTATTGGTCGACGTCGATGTCGACGTTGACCTTTAGAGGGCATGTGTACTAGCGAGTAGCAAGGGGCGTGACGATATGGTTGGCGAAGCGTGGTATCAGCAGACGAAATGTTTGTATGGTGAAGCACTCCAAGAAAAAGAGATCAAACCATTACACCGCGCTGACCTTGTTCAGTTTGGTTTCTGGTAGGCATGTAAACATACAATATTTGAAATCCGAGCACGTGATCTGTAATTGTATTCGAATTGTACTTAAAAATCACTTGTTATGTACGCCTCAAAATAGGATTTTTTTTTAGCCTGTCAAATAAAATTTATTATATTAAAAAGTGTGGAGACTTTGCTGCTCATACGGTAGCAAAACAGCATGCATGTTTTGATCTCTACATCTTTTTTCTGTGTGTGGTCGTGTACTTATTATCCACACCTTTTCGTGTGAAAATTTCTTATTTGCGTGGTCTTGTACTTATCCATACCTTTTAGTGTGAAAAATTCTTATTTGCTTTCAACGGTTTTATTTGGCCGAAAAACAATGTCTACTCTAAAATCCATGTAGAAACCGGTTCTTGTGGGCGGACTAATCACTATTCTTGGATTGAGTTCAATACATAAGGATTCGTACCTCATATAAATTCTCAATAACACATGTATATTTAACAATAAAACCATTTCCGTCTAGCCTCAATGACATGCAGGTTTCTAGTTTAGTGAATCTGGAGAACCAATGGGATGTGGACTTCCTGAAGAAATGGGTGAACGAAGAGGACATCCGGAGAGTAAAACGTATCCCACTACCTGATACACCGCATGATAAGGTTGTTAGATCATGGAATCACACTGACACCGGCAACTTCACAACTCACAGCACATACACCCAACTGTGTGTGAACAAAGACATCATCATCAAAGGCAATTGGCTCCAAATCTAGAAGGCTAAGGCGACGTCAGCGAAGATCAAAACTTTCATGTGGCTCGTCGGGCACTACGCCATTCTCACCATGCAGCCGCAGACTTACCCGCCAGATGACCAATGACAGTAGGTGCCCACAGTGTAAAGCACAGGAGGAAACATGTTTACACACTCTCAGAGATTGTGAGCAAGCCGTTGTAGCCTGGAAAGGGATTATTGATCGTCCACAATGGAGCACCTTTTCTGAAGAAGAGAACCGATGGAAATGGATGGAAAAGAATTTGAGTTCTGACCCGATACAGGCATCCAAGTTCATGATCGCATGCTACTACAATTGGAAGAATAGGAATATATAAATCTTCAAGAACAAGAAGTTGCCCACTGAACATCAAATCAAGAACATCATTGAAGAAACCAGAATCAACAACGTTTCCTGGGAGAAGCCACACAAGGAAAGGTCACAGCAAAGCAAGATTCTTTGGTCCAATCCCCAACCACACACATTAAAGCTTAATGCAGATGCTTCTTTCAAAAAAGGCAAAGCTTGCATTGTCGTCGTATGCAGAGGGATGAAGACAAACGCCAAGAATGTTCTACCAGAACTCATGGCTATCAACATGGCGATCGATATGGAAATTAATATGGATATTGAAAAAGCTATTATCGAGTCAGACTCTTACTTGGCTTGCTCTGCGATAGATACTCAACCAGACAATTGTCCTAGGGCAGCTAGATGGACCTTAAGCCCTTGTTTGGAAACGGACTGGACCGGGATTAGGGCTTGTCGTTTTGCTCCACGGTGGCCCAATCCGGTCCGGCTTGGTCAAGAAACATGTTTGGCTACCGATCCAATTTGATCCCCGTTTTGGGATAACGGAATCCCAATATCTGGTTTAAGTCAATCCCCATCGAGGCAGGATTGGGATTTCCAATCCGGTTTGGCCCGACAACCCTCGCTGATCCTTCGCAACCCCGCAACCCTCCCTCTCCCTCTCGCCAACCTTCTCCCTGATCTCTCGCCCTAACTCCTCTCGACGCATCTTCACAATTGTTTGTCCGTGAGAAGTAAAAGCGAAAGCTGCTCGAGGTCGCACATGGAGTGCACCGTTCGTCGAGTGGAGCGTCCGCGTGGAGCATCAATGCTGCCGCCTGCCACCGCCGGTCTACCTGGGCGGCTAGCTCCCTCAAAAGCAAGGTACCCATGCCCTGCCCTACTCTTCTCTACTACCTGCTCTGACATTGAATTGTCTTGTCGACGCACAAAAGAAACCCTAGCTCGCCCAAGGCAACAAAAAACCCTAGCAAGTGTTCGTGTGCCTTCTTATTCCTCTCCTTCTGCTACGAGGTTGTACACTTCCACATACGCCTTTTGGAGGAGCTGTTCACAGAAGTTGGTCGTCGTCCTTTGTTGCTGAATCGTGCTCCTCAATCGTGCTCCGGCGGCTCCGGCGGCCCTGCCTAGACCTACGCTTCCGCACTCTGTCGTCGTTCTCGCCCCCTTCTGCTCAGGTTGGTCACGAATTAGGGTAGACGGTGCTTTGTTTGTGAGGTCGATTAGGGCAGAAGTACAACAATTAGGCATGTGTATCGATTAAGTGGCAAATGAGCCGACAATACCTGCAAACATTTGAGTCATTGTGTATGACACTGATTTATTCTACTTCTTACTACTACTTTTATCTAGAAATGCATCAATTTACCGCTATTATGTGTGTTTGTGTGCTAAGTTATAGTAGTAAAGCAAATAAAAGCAACTAGCATGCCTGATTTTCTAGATTTTTCCCAGCTAGGTTATTTTGAGGATATCGATATGTGTTAGTAGACCATAGAGTAGTGTTGTCCTACATTTCATTTTCTGTCATTTGTTTTTCATCCTGTGGTTTCTAGTTTGTGTGACTTTGTCTTTGTTTTTCCAACATGATTGGGTAGTAATGGCTGATTCATCCTCTGCTAGTTTCTGGTTTCTGTGACTTTGTATTTATTTTTCTAACATGATTGGGCGTTGTTAATGTGTTGGACATATCTGTTTGCCATATTTATGAATGTTCTATTTTTTGTTCTGTTTTAATGTTCTGTATTTTGATGTTATGTTTTTTGTGATACTATTATGATATCATAATAGTAGCATCAATTGCATATGATTTTTGGAAATAACAAGTGAACCCAACATGGCATAATTGTACACATTTTTTTGGTTCTATATTGAAAGGTATCTTGACTTATACTACTTATTTAGTTTTTTTTATGATTTTATCAAGTGAAAATGATGTTATTGTCAATGTTGCATATACAAATTAGGAGTCGTATTTGTTTTTATCCCAATGATTTTTAATAAAATGAAATAAAATTTATGCCATTCATATGATTCATGTATGCCTGTGTTGGTATTACATATATAATCACGTGGTTTCAAAGTGGATATGAATCTGGAAATTGGATATAGAAATTGGTATTCTGGGAAAGATCATTCATTGATTTCAGCTATGAATTTCAGCTTTCATTGATTTTACAGTCAACTTTCCTCTCTATGTTGCATTTAGAGTAACCATTATTAATCGTACAATATATACCATGGTTGAACCTAATTTTTGCCTACATTAGCTCACCATTAGCAGGTACTATGTTTAATTTGGCATGCGGGAGCAGTCATTGTTATTTCATGCTTCTGATGAGCTTTTAATGAATTAAATGTTGTATCTAATAAATGTTACTCTTCATTTTTTGTTATGTAAATTGTATGTGTTGTTATGTCAATTTGAATGCAAGATATGAATCTATCATATGGTAGTGGTTAGGTTAATAGGGGAAACAACAGCAGATTTAAAACTTGTTTAACTAAATCAGTGTGAGGTCTAGGTTAGGTGAATCCCTACATCTACACAGTGATGCCTGGAAAAGTTATTTCACTATACAAATGAATATTTTGTTTATTGTGTGGTATTTTACCATGAGATATGTGGTTAAGTGAAACCCACAACTCATTATGTTTTATTGTCATTTAATTAAACACATTAGTCTATGTTTTATATCTTCCTTGTTAAATTGTTTTCATTCATGTAAACCACCAATTAATCATAAAAAAGATCAATCTTAGCAACATTTGACTCCTCATGGAGATGACCTCTATTATGCAAGTGGTTTGAGTTATAACATGTATTCAAAATTCATGCAAATATACTAAATAGTTTAACATGCAGGTGTGACATTATAGTATGTTTTAATTTACAGAATATCAATGATTGATCTTTTAGAATTTGTGTTATTCAGAAAACTAAGGACATATGTGGTCCACCATTCTAATATAGGGAAAACTAATGTGATCAAGTTTCAAAATTAAAACAAATTGAATGATGAAATATAGTCATACCTCATTTTGGAAAGGATTGATGAACTAATCCTACTAAAATAAATAAAACAAAATGATCCAAAAAAATATATATGTTAGTTGTTTATTAAATTACACTAATATTAGTGCCTTTTTGGACCATCTCTATGTAACAACCAAAACGACAATTCAGTAAACCGTTCTCTAGGTATTTCAGTCTGTCTGGTTGGATGTCTCAATAGTAGGTTGCTTTTTCAATATGAAATATACTAATATGTGTTTAGTTTTCTGTTATACAATAGTAGTTTGTTTTCTATATGATGGGTACCCTTTTGAAGTAAATACTACAAAATTGTATAGACTTGTGTCTAATTTTCCAAATGGTTTGAATTTTTTTTTTCCCTTGCAATTGTTTTTTAGTACAAAATGAAGTATGAAGCATATGTTAAAGTGTTTTTTAGTTTCTAGATTGCACTTTGATGTTTTCATTTCTGGATTAGATTGCACTTTGGTTTCTATATTGGAACACGCTAAAACAATTGTAGTTATCTAGACACACACCTTGTTACTCACTTTTATATGCTACTTTTGAACCATGTCATTATACCTTTATTTCTGATGCTCTATTACTAACATTTAGATGACTAAAAACTAGATATCAGTTGAAGATTTGTCAAAAAATATTATTTGTATATGTAATGAAGGTCTTTGCAGTTACCTTATCATATGTACAAATAGTTGATTTAATGTATGCCATACGATATACCTATATGAAGATGTGATAAAATTTAAAATGTTATATATGTGACAGTGATCTAGGATTATAACTTCATATATCCTTGTCTTCTTATTAGACATTAAATGTCTTAATTGATCATCATGCCTTGGGGTAAATGTCTGAATTTATCAAATTACATGTCTACAAATTCAGTGATCAGTAGTCCTTGTAACTTATGTCATTCAGATAATTTCTTATTGTTCATGCTTCAGTTCATTTATTGCTCTATTTCCTTCTACGACTTCAACTGAATAAGTACTAGAACCATAGCAAGGTTTTGGGTCTGTACTGATTCACATACATGTGGTACCAGGGCCATTCTCATTCATTCATAAATTAGGGAATGACCAGATTCATTTTATAAACAATATATATCAACAAACAAGATTCATTTACATTTGGAATCAATTTCTTATACATGTGCTTGGGCAAAAACTAGTAACATCCAAATTATTATGCCTTGGTGTAAATGTCTGAATTGATGGGGATGTTAAATGATGGTACTATATATTTGTTTGATGGCTGAATATGGTGATATGGAGCATACACCATATCATGTTGCTGGCTTTTCCAAAAGATGTTAGACTTGACTTGGTTTTAGTCATACACCACACTCCACTTGCATTTAAAGCTTGAAATGCATTTTTCTTACTGAGTGGGTATTCCATCTTGGTTAAGGAGTATCCTTTCCTCTGTTGTCATATTAGTGAGTCTGTATTCCCTGGTCGAGATGCTTTCTCTGTAAACCAGTTGGATAAAAGGTTTGTTTATGCATTCCATCTTAGTTCTCGTTCATCCATTATTCCTTACTGGGGCTGGGTATGCATTCCATCTTAGTTAAGGAGTAATTACCAAACCTTTTTCAGTTTGTACCATCTCCTGTTTCGAGATCATTAACTATCTAATCATTCTATTTGATCATTAACCTGCCTACATGCTCATTGGTGTTTCATTATTTGTGTTTGGGTGTTAATCAATCAATTTTGTCTCATTTGTGTATATTTGTAACTTGCCTATATGCTCGTTGGTGTTTCATTATTTGTTTTTCGGTGTTAATCAATGAAGCTTGTGTATATGCTGATTGAATCAGTATTGAAGGAACACACATAAATGGTTTCTGTTGTGACTGAATTGTATTAAACATTTACACTGATTATGTAAAGGTACTAAAAAATAGAAATGTATTTTAGCACAAAAAAATTGACTGATGATCTCAAACAAAGAATTTGACTCATGTCATCAAATATTGTAGCAACTACACGAGTATGCCTCCCGTCAACCCTAACCACCGTATTGTATGGACAAGAGAGTTTGATGCCGCTGTGGTGACAGCATTGCGCAGACAATATGACCTAGGCAGGTGTATTGATGGTAATTTTACTAGGGACTCTTGGAGGGAAATAACTTCTGATGTCAATAATAGGGTTGGCGACGTGTATAAGTTAGACCAAATAAGATGTCGCTGGAAGAACCTTAAAAAGGACTGTATCCATTTGAAGGGTTTGACCAACAAGAGTGGCGTTGGATGGGATGAAGAAAGGCACAAGCCCATTGTACCGGACACCCCTGAGTGGAAAGAGGCCATTGCGGTACGCACACTATACAGAACTTTTATCCTAACAAATTGTGACTGTACATGTAAACATGATTATCCTAATACACATATTTTTGAAAGCGTAGGCAGACAGGGACCTGACTAGGTTGCTTAGGCGCCCGTTTCCCCACTACTACGACATCGAGATAATGGCGGGGAGGAACATTGCTAGAGGACACCATGCAATGTCTTCGGCGGACAGTCAGATTCCTATAGATGTTGCGTCTGAGGATGATGTAAGTGTCGACTTAGGCGCGGCTGATACACCCATGTACACACAATCGGCAACAGACGAGCGTAGTGTACCCGCACCTACCGTGCAAAGTGGGGGTGAAAGCGCGCGGCCTGGAACAGATAACCCGTCAGTTGGGGACAGGAGTCCTTCTACCCATACACGCAAGAAACGACAATCAACGCCGCAAGAGCGATGTAGTCTTTCCAATGAAGTTCTGGCTGAGTTCACACAGGTTTACACAAAGGTTCACGAGTTAGGCACATCCATGTTGACCAAAGCCTATGAAAAAGAAGAGTTGGCAAACATTTTACAACATTTTAATGACAATTTCCCCGATGTCCCCACCGCTGTTTTTACTACACTTGTGAACGCCATCAAGGACTCTACAAACCGCAACATCTACCTTAGCCTCAAAAACACCCATGCAAAGATAACCTTGTGGTTAAACGACCTTTGTGAAAGGTCACAATTCAGTTTTGGCACATCTGTACCTCCAATGCCTTCATTTTATTTCCCGTCTCCGCAACCATTCCCTTCACCCAACTTCAACAGCACGTCATCTCAACAATCATTTGTGCCACCATTCCCTTCACCCAACTTCAACAGCATGTCATCTCAACAATCATTTGTGCCACCATTCCCTTCACCCAATTTCAATGCCACATCGTCTCAACCACCATTTATGTCATCTTCCTCTGCACCCAACTTCCCAGGCACATCGTCTCAGCCACCATTTATCCCGCCACCCAACTTCCCAGGCATGCCACCGATGTGGTTTCCTACATCCAGTGATGGTGGCCCATCGGGAACATAATTGAACGGTTTATTTCATATGCATTTGATGTTTATTATTTTCCGTCCAAATATTTACATTTGATTGACTGTTGTAATAATTTATTTTCCGCACACACATTACATATCCGTACAATTTCATTTGATTGAGTGTTGTAATAGTTTATTTTTCGCACGTGAATTGGATTTTCTTATGTTGTAGCAGTTATTATGTTGTTGTTTTCATTGTACATGTAGGCATCATGTCTACCAATGACCAACTGTAAACACATGACATGCTCAACAACCTTTTATTAGATACCTTGTTGTGGCCAGTGATTCACGTTGGTGATTTAATTGCTGACTCTATTGCATACTCAATCATGGACGCAGTAGACGTTGATGCCTCCACACCACCTCGTATCCCTAGGTCTGTTAGCATCAGGAGTGGCCACATAAAGGTCTTCAAAATATTGACCGGTCACGAACAAAGGGCTTATGACCTATATCGGATGCGTCCACAAACTATAATGGCCCTTGTCGACAAGCTTGAGAGTCGTGGCTTCTTGCGAGGTAGTAGAGGCGTCACCTCAGTTGAGGCAGTCTGCTATTTCCTACAGATGGTTGGCCATGGACACACAAATCGTACTTTAGCGGAGGACTACATTCACTCCGGTGAGACCATTAGCAGAAAGTTCAACGAAGTCTTGGACGATGTTTGTGCGTTGACCCATGACTACATTGTCATGCAAACCGCAACTACATGCACGACAACACATACTCGCATTTTACATAATGCAAGGTTCTACCCATACTTCAAGGTAATAGTTACCCCTCCTAATAAATTTAATTAATTTTCAAACATTCTGTATGTTTACAACATTATTTTGGTTTTAGAATGTCATAGGGGCTATTGACGGAACACACATCCCTGTCTTGGTCAGCAGAGACAAACAAAATCGAGACCGTGACAGAAAAGGGAATGTCTCTCTCAATGTCATGGATGTAGTAGACTTCTCCATGGAGTTTACATATGTCCTCACTGGGTGGGAGGGGTCGGCTGTCGACCAAAGGGTCCTGCAATCGGCAAGGACCCATAGCGGGTTTACAGTTCCGCCGGGGAAGTTTTACCTGGTAGATGCAGGGTATGAAAACACTTGTCAATTTGTTACACCCTATCGCAACACAGCATACCATATTGCTGAGTACCGAGGAAATAGACATTCCTACACCAGCAAGAAAGAGATGTTCAACCACAGACACGCTCAACTACGTAATATTGTAGAAAGAGCATTTGGGGTGCTGAAGAGACGGTTTGCGTACCTTAAGAAGGGGCCAACATATCCAATTCATTCGAAGTGTCGCATCATACTTGCTTGTTGTATCCTACACAATTTCATCTGACGACAAAATGACGGCGACACCATAATGGATGACCCACTTGATGAGAATTCATCATCTTCTATTCCCCCACCCGGCGTTCCCCCGAGTTCAGGGCAAGGTTCAACTCAGGACGATTCAAGGGAGGGTGAACTCTTACGTGAATCCATTGCTAATCAAATTTGGGGGTCGCGATAGTACAATATATGTAATAGATTTATTCCCGAATTGGTTTTTTGGATCCTGATCTGAATCGTCACATTGTGTCAACCTAGGTTGTCTTCAAATGGAGAACGGAATGCCTCACTGTCAATGCGGCCTTCAATCCACTGTACGCGTATATATGGATGCCGAGGATGCACAAAACGGACGTTTTGAAGACAACAACCCACACAGGCCATATTTTACATGTGGTAGGGTTGTGAATCAAAATAGATGTCATATGAGGTTGCCCGCGCAACGGGTTGTACCCACAATTGCCACACTAACCGTCGTTAGGACTGCAATGCTTTCACAACTTGCATATGCACGCAGTGAACGTCAGCTATGGTCTTCCCAGTGTGACTTTGTCTGTTCCACCAGAGCAGACACTGATAGGCTACAATTAGAAATTACAGATCTACGATCGAAGTCCCAATATCTTCGCCAACGTCTGCACATAACTAGCGACGACAACACTTCAAATGAGGACGGTTACAATACATCATAGATGTATAACATCTTTGATGTATGTCGAACATTCATAATATAACCTTGATTTTATGATTGAACAAACCATGGGGCCTATCTTGTATGTTATTGTTTCAATTTTCAATCAATCTTCATTACCATAAATCCTTTGACTGATTCAAATGCATGGTGTAGATGTCTATTAATCCAACTGAAGTTGTGTGGTGTGACTGTGGGTTAGACGCAGCCTTGCGACTTAACACTGACGATGCAGGGTTGTATGACTTTGGAATTCTCAGTGAAAGACCTGGAGAAATGTATTACATATGTCCTTCTCGCGAGGTGCGCTTGTACAAACACACATATTAGGTAGCCACTCTGTACGTTACACATTCGTTGTCATTTACGTAAACTTCATAATACATTTTAGGAGAAAGATCGCTGCAGATACTTTCGTTGGGCACTCGATCTCAGGCCTACAATTGATTCATTGAAAGCTGAGATTGCGTTACTCACGCTTGAGTGCAAGTTAGTGTGGGGTCAGGCTATGAACTTGAAAGATTTTGTTGAAATTCATCACAACCACCATGATGTTTACACCAACAAAAAGTATGAGCATGATTATCTAGAACGCTACGTAGAAGAACTGGAGGAACAATGTAGGCTTCTGTTGGACACTCCTTCACCCCCGATGATGTCGTAACGTCGAATAGCGGCCATACTTTTCATTCACCCCCGATGACGATGGAGAATGACTATCAATGGATGTTATGAACATCATACACTTGTTTAATTTAGGCACTTTTATAAACGTCATATTACATTTTAAGTGGTATGAAAATTTTCTTCATGTTGATGAGTGTTTTATTAATGATGTATGTTATTATAATTGTAGATGTCGACATCGCGTGCAAAGGCAAGGGCAAGGGAAAAATTTGAAAAACTTTTGATGTCACCGGAAAAAATTCATAAATATGTTGAAGATAACCTTTTATGCACAAAACCATGTTGCAATCACACAAACGAGGAGGGAAAAATCGGGACCGATGATCAAGTCAAGGGCAAAGTCAGTCAGCATGTTCCTCATTTGCCATTGTTGTTTGATTGGCCAAAAGATGACATCAAACAACAAAACAAGCAGCCGGTGCAGGAACCATGTAGGCTTCTGTTGGACACTCCTTCACCCCCGATGACGCTGTAACGTCGAATGGAGGCCATACCTTTCATTCGCGTCATCGGTTTTCCATTTTATTTTTGTTGTTTGGAAGTTCCCGTGTTAAGTGTTGTCGATTGTTTCTTGAAAACGAATATGCCATGCTCTGTTGTTTGGAACTTACATATTAACTAATATGCTTAGTCATTTGACGCCTCCTCATTTTGTGTGGTGTTCGGAGCATGATATGGTTCTCAGAGGTAGGATGAGAACCCAATATGATTTGGGAAGGTGTGTTGATGGAGTGTATACGACAGAGGCTTGGATGGAGGCAAAATCATAGAATGATAATAAACCTAATACATGATAGTAGTGAACTTAGGTGAACATAAGAGTTATTATTGTTCTTCTTGTTATTTTTGTTCTTCTTATCTTCTTGTTATTTTTCTTCTTCTGTTCTTCTTCTTATCTTCTTGTTGCTCTTGTTCTTCTTGTTTATTACTGGTAACATGGGATATCGTTTTCCTGTAAAGGAGTATGATCTATCAAACAATGAGTTTATGAGACGTGTCTCCCTTCCCCTACCCTAGATGTGTGAGCCATTTAACATAACTCCTGGCTATGCTATTGTGGAGGTAGGCAGAATAAACTTTGATGTACAGATAAGGTGGTCTACACCTGAAGAACGAATATGGAATAAGAAAGGAAAATATTTAATCATGGATGAAGGTTGGGCTGAAATGTTGGAGAAACTAAAAGCCAAACCTGAATGGACTGTCACCCTACAACCAAAACCCGAAGACGACAGTCGCCCTACAACCTTTTATTTGTGGATTCATGGCGATGGGGACAACTCAGAATTGCTTAGGTATATTTACCCGAGACCAGAGAATTATATATCATCAACTTCAGACTCGGATGATGTCGTGTTTGTGAGAGACTGCCACCAACCACCTATAGGAACACAAAATTGGCCAATCTTAATCTCCTCTACTGATGAAGAAAATGAAGTGAATGTCCCTATTGGGGAACAAAATGAAGTGCAGGTGTCTTATGAGGAAGACCGTGAAGTGGAGGAATCTTCTTCATCAAGTTATGTTGAATCTGTTGCATCAACAAAGAATTATTAGTGTCTTCCAGAAGTTGGATTAGTTTTCTATTTTGTGTATTGTCTTTATTTTGCTTATATAGCATTTCAGGCTTGTTATGGGTGCCTGCCCACTAAGACAATTTATATTTATCGAATGTAGTTGAATCTGTTTTACTTAAAAAATGATGTTCATGTTTGACTAGTTAAATCTTGAATTTTTTAATTTAGTTGGATTACTTTTAATGATGCCCCATAATACATCATTATAGTTTTTATGATTTTGTTGTTCTTGATGTCTATTTTTTTTTAGAGGAGCTTATCCTAATTGGTTACGTATATGTGGTTGCATTTATCTCGAGTTAATCACAACCCTTGATGTGCTTCATCATATAGTTATCATAAGCATAGAAGTATATGTGTACTTCTACAAGGAACACATATAAAGTAGAACATGTATCATGATAGCTGACTAGCCACTCATATTCAAAATGTATATTGGCTAAAAACTTGTTTCTTGGTCTGACGGGGTTATCAAGTTACCTCATATCTTGGGGTATTAAACATAGCATGTTAGGCATATTCAACCTCAATAAAACAACCAAAACACCCACATAAACACCCCACAAAAGGGTAACACATCTGACTCACATCTCAACAACAAAATGAGAGTTCTTAAACTAAAGTGATATAGATAATAATTAAGTTATTTTTAGTTACTTTTTTGTTAAACTTCTGTTTAAACGGCATCACAAGGCCACATTTTTAACAACAGTTCTGCGAGAATAGGACAGATTCAGCTAATCCTGCCTACAGTTGCCAAACAGAATCAGACTAAACCCAGTCTGCACAGCCAAACAGAATCAGCTTGAAACGAGTCCAGCCCCCCAGAATGAGACTGGTTTGCCAAACAGAATCAGACTGGTTTGCCAAACAGAATCAGACTCCAGCAGGCCTAAACCCGTCCAAGCCAGGAAGGCTTGCATAAAGCCATCCCCGAACCAAACAGGGGCTAAAGATCAGGAGGAAAATGAAGCCGCAGTGGCATATCACACATGTGAAGTGTGAAGGAAATCAAGTTGCGGATCAGTTAGCTAAGTTTCACCAAAAAAACCCAGAGTGATTTCTGTAATTACATAAACACTCCTGATGAACTCATTAATCTTATTTTGTTAGAATCTTGTAATGGTAGTAGTACTACCATATTTAATTCAAGTCATAATAATGTAGACTGTATTGATCCAAATGATTTGCTTGCAAGAGGAGGGAGAGATGAATAAAAACCTCCTGAATTCACCCCAAAAAATAAAAAATACTAGTTAACACACACGTGCACATGCACGTACCCCACTGAATATGTTTATTTTATATTAAATATTTGAAAAATACAACTTCCCAAAAGGATAATGGTAATTCTTGTAGCTGCTTTGTAGAAAATTTGGAAACGTATTATTTATTGACTCCACAATGCATGTTTGAAGGGATGTGACAGAGAAGTTAAGAGCTTTGTAACAACTGATTTTATCATGAAAGAGAAAATATAAAATAGGACAAATATAAAAAAATATGGAGAAAAATTATGAGAAGAGAGAGAATCAAGGAGATCACAGCATGAACTCACTCTTTTTATAGTAGTATAGATATGGTTATAGTGCCTCCCCACTATACTTCTCTCTCACACACAAAAGCACAAGGTCTAGGCTAACATGCAATGCTAGAGACACCCCTCAGACACCCCTCAAGTGAGAACTACCCAAAGCAATGTTATAGACAATGACCAATCAAGCAGATGCTTTGATTCTTTGGTGTGGTTTGCTCAGTCACATCTTATTCATGGTCCCATGTTGGTGTGGTCGCCCCCTGTTTCTTCTTGAGGCCTTTGAGGATGATGTTTTAACCTGTTTGAGGTTAGCTTCTGAGACCTCAGGTGTTTGGTATCCCTCTTAAAGGTGAAAATCTTGGCCAAAGGCATGGACGAACTCTACTTTTGAGGTTTGAAGGCATTCATAGGTACCCTTTGCACTGCTTTGAGCCACACCTCCTCTTCTTTCTGCTCTATCACTGGTAGTCTCAATCATAGAGGTTGAACCTCTTGATGAGTTTGTTGGGGATTAGGGTATCCTTCTAGAGTAGCCTCCATATGTGTTGAGCTCCTCCTACAAGCATGTTGCCCTTGACTGGGAGGGTCATAGGAGTCTCCTCCCCCGCACCTTGAAGACTTTGTTGGACCTAGGGTCTACTCTATGTGCCCACCTCTAAGATATCCTAACATGTCCTCATATCGGGTATGAATGTCAGGGCATGGATGGGGAGGAAATCCTAGCTGCTGGTTCAGAAGAAGGGTTAGATTGAGGGGAGATTTTAGGTCCTCATATGAAGATTGTCATAGTAAAGTTTATGACAATGAGTTGGAGTTTGAGGATTACTATTGTGGTGATTTGTTTTACAGTAAAGGTCTTTAGGGTAAGTGTCAAAGCTTTTTATGGGTACTTTTGATGGGTTGGTTGTGTTTCCATGTAGCAAGGGTGGTTAGTGGTGATGGTTACATGCAGTTGTTTTCTACTTTGTAGCCATGGGCGGCATGGTAGATGGAGGCTATTTGTTGTGGGAAGTGTAGATGTTTGGGTGTTTTTGTTGGGTTGTTTTTGCTTCACCATCTTTAGTGCTCATGGAGGCTGGATGATTATATGTTTTTTTGTTACGGGGAGGAAGGTTATATCTCATAGTAGTAGATGGTGGAGTCATAGTCCCTTGTGTCCTAGGGATGCCGGTTCATGCTACTTGGTTTCATGAGGAGGGTTTTTGTTGTGTCATTCACCCTCACCCTACCTACAGTGCATATGGTTTGGCTTCTCTTCTTGGGGTTCTTTTTATATCTGTTGGAGTAGACATCATATATTGGGTTACGTGATAGTGGATGGACAGACATGTGCAAATGGTGTTTTTTTGTTTATTTACAGGTGGGGCAATTGTTTACAATTGTTGGGATGGACAATATGCAAGTAACGTTTAAGGGGTAGTGAAACTTATATTTTTCTTTGGTCTTTGCATGTTGAGAAGTGTGGGATGAATATGATTGCATCTCATTTATTTATGATAAAAATCTTTAAAACTAGAAATACAAGAATGTATGTGTGCTTATCTTAACATTCAAACACTTGGAGGGTGCATGATGTAATATATACGTAATATGGATGTCTCATGGTTCAATGTATATTCAAAATGGATAAGGGACTATATAAAGTTACTTTTTAGAGATAATGAAATGAAACTTTTATATTTTGTAAGCATTTTATATCTCAACCTTTAATAGAATGCAATAATAGAAAGAATGTATGGCTTCATCTATTTGTAGTGTACCTTGAATGATTAAGATTAATTAGAAATAACATTATGCAAAAAATTATGTTTTTTTAGAAATGAAGTAGAAAATTGTGAAGCTATTTACGATAGAATTTTCCCCAAGATTTTCCATTGTCATGATTGTGTACTAATAGGGAAGCACTAATCAGCCTTAACCCTTCGTGCCTAGAGAATTCCATAAGAAGGCGGGATCACTCCCTTACTAAAATTTTGAAGAATTGACATCCATTCCAAACACACTCAATGATATGTTGGAATACGTATAAATTTTCCAAAATAATCATAATGGTATGCAAAACAACCAAAATATAGAAGCGGAATAATAATCATGACTATATTCAATTTATAACAAGGTTATTACAAAAGTACATAATAATATCATGTAAGGGTTTACATGTATGATACAACATAAGCATCTGAGTAGAGGGAAATCTAAACCATAACAACTTTGTCTCCAAACTTTAACTTCTTAAGCTATATCCACATCACCATGCCATGTCCTCATTGTCCTCCACCTAGGGTTGGAAGCATACCCCAACAAGAAAAGAAAATAGATGACATCAGCAAAGGCTGATATGTGCATACTAAATAGGAAATTGAGCAATATATGGAATAAAGGACACCAAATATAAAAGACTTCCCATAGAAAGGATAAGGATCACCCAAATGGGTATCAAGATAAAAGGAAATGAAATCATATGATAAAAAAAGAATATTTGCCATTAATAAAACATAAAGATTGTGCCACATAACCACATGTAAAGAATTAGGGCACACATCCCATATCATCAACCTGCATACATGTGAGATAAACATAGCCCTAGAACAATATAAACACAAAGGCGGCCAAGTCTCATAAACTTGAAACCTGATAGAGAAAGGAATACTGCCAATATCCCAAATATATAAACATGGGTCAACAATCACACATCTTGCCCTGGGTATGAGGTTCCTTTCCATCCCAAAAGAGCAGAAAATATCACATCTGCTCGGTAGGAAATAACACATCTGCCATAAAAATCAATGCAATTACTATATTTAGTTCTACTGAATCACATAGCATGTTAAATGTAGAGGCAAGTAGAAAGTATAGTCATAATATATAAACTAGTCACCACATAAGTGACTAACATATACATCCACCTCATAAGTGGGCGAAAGACATCATATGTCATCTTTTAGAGTTCCATCATGAACAAAGCATAAGATAAGAGTTCAAAAGAATAACCATGGTCACATGATCAATATCAAATAAGGTAGTTCACATGAACCATGATTTTCAAAATAAAAGACATTATGTATAGGCTAATGTCCATAGGACAAAGAGAATGAATAAGCATAGATGAATTGCTCAACATAGAAGAATAGGGGATACAGCATACCTCAACTTCAGAGTATAAACAGCCCAAGTCAAGCCTAGGCCTCCAAAGAACCTCTAGGGAAGGTATATAGGTCCAATAAGTAAGGTTCCCAAGCTTAGAGAGGTTGGTTTCTCCAACAAAGCTCCTATCTCGAGCAAGAAGCACCTTCTCCACTTTAGAGGTGAAAACCCCTAACAAAAGAACATAGAGATGAGGTGTTTCTGGGTTCTAGATGGGGTTTCACCATGGAAGACCATGGTTCTGACATGGAGGAAGGTGGAAGGAAGACTAACAACATGAAAATAGGGAAGGAAAGGAGGATACTTACTAGTTTTGGTCAAAATCACCAAGGAGGAGCTTAAGAAATCCTAAATAGAGAAATTTGGAACCCTAGGAGTCTTCTTCACCAAGGTAGGCACCTCCTTTCACCTTGAGACAGCACATTCATGGAAAACTAGAGTAGGAATGATGCTCTAAGCTATAGGGAATAAAGGAGAGCAAGATTTTTTGAATTGGGAGTTGGGAAGGGGTAGATATGGCTATATAAAGAAAGAGGTCAAGTATGAGGTGTCTATGAGACTTTCCATGTGTCATGTATAAGGGTGTCCATGAACATGCAAGCCTTTATGGATAAGGAAGAAGTCAAGCATAAGGTTTCAAGTTACTTTCCATGTATCCAATGCTAAGGGTGCCTATGGACATGCAAACCTTTATGGATAAGGAAGAAGTCAAGCATGAGGTGTCCATGGAGCTTTCCATGTGTCCTTAGCCTAGGGATTTCATGGACATGCAAGAGGACAGCTCATAGAGGCTTCTTGAATATCAAATGTCAGTTTATGGACACTTATAGGCCATCCCAACCGACCTCCAATCAAAGAAATAACCCCATTGGTTGATAGCTTCTAAAGATAAGCTCATTTATAAAGAGGGTAATCCCTATAATACTCTTGGAGAGAAACACCTTCAAACCAAGGTGCAACTATGTGCCCTATGGTTCAAAAACTTGAGAATGTTAAGGGAATATATAAGGATTATAATGCATCTTACAATTTGCAAATAAACCTCCCAATTGGGTAAATTGCAGAAAAGTCGAGAATGTACCTAAAATTGCATAACTTGCACAAACAACATCCAAATTGGACCAAACTTCATCTACAATTTATCTTTGATATGTTGAATATGAATTTACCATTATTTCCATATTTTCAAATTTATATAATCACATTATTCATTACTTATGCCTTTTACTCATTTTCTCTCTCCTAGACATATCTTAATATTTCAAGGTCATCCAAATTAGATGAAATTTGACATGTAGGCTAATTTTGATATGTAGATTTAGAATTTGAAGTTTGTTTCCACTTTTGAGACTTCTTTTTATGAGATATTTCATATGTACCATTAATGGCCCATTATCTAAGTTATTCATCCAGTTAAGTTTCTTATCTTCATATTACCACCAAAATGAGTTATGTGGCATATTTTATGTATCCATTATAAACCTAAGATTAATGTTAGAACATTAGGTTACATTAAGGTAATATATACATGCATTAGCTCATTGGGGTTATACTAAACATCTATTTAGGTCTACCTTCAACCTTGTTTGGCTAAGTCCAAAATGTCAACTTCGAGGGTAGGGTCCAAGATCTAGTATGTTACAGTACACCACCCCCTTCAAGGGATTTTGTCCTCGAAATCAAAACATCCACATATAAGAAAAAAAATTATTCACCACCCCTTAAAGGATTCATCTTATTAAGTCAAAACTATTTTTTAGGTACAAAAGGTTCAACTACACTTCCTTTCATCCAACTACATAAGCATCATGCAAAAAAAAGAAACATAACTTGTAAAGACTAACTATGAACTATGGGTTAACTTGCTCTAATACATCCTCAAACAAGTCTTTACACTTGGGAGACTAGTTCAACATATTAGGGTCCCTAAAGATAAATCATATAGATGTCTAAGGCTACTATTGCCTAAAATCATGCTACAATTTCCTCTTTTGAGACTTCTTTTTATGAGATATGTCATATGGCCCATTAACAGCCCATTATCTAAATTGTTCATCCAATTAAGTTTCCTATCTTCATATTACCACTAAAATGAGTTATGTGGCACATTTTATGTTTTCAAATCACATCAAAAAGTTAGATTAAGGTTTAGAGCACTTAATCATGGTAATTAAGCTTTCACTGAGGTATTTGTGCATAAACCCTTCCATTGGTATAATTAATGAATAAATGTTCACTAAACAACTATAAATTCCATTAACTAAATAGAAAGGCCAATAAGGATATAAATGAAAGGAAAATATGGGAAAGAGGGTCAAAAGACAAAATTTCAGAATTCGGTATGTTACAACACTCCACCCCTTAAAGAGGATTTCGTCCCCGAAATCACAAGCAAGAAGGGAAGGGTGAGTGTGCAACATCTAATCACAAAACTTCAGGTTATTTCTCCAACCTTAACTTCTACCAAACAACTCATCAACATATACTCCACAAGCATCTTGACATAGGTTTAGGTTCTCAAGGATCACCTAGGTTCCATTATTTAGATATTCTTTTTAGGATATTTACCATTATTTTATTTATGGCATGTCATAATCACTTTATTACAAAGAAAGTTATATTTCATTATCATCCATGAAACATCATATATAAATACATATATATTTCTTATTTATCTTACTAAGAATTTTAGCAAAATTATGGGTTACTCAATTCCCTCAATATACTTGATCATTATCCTTAATATTTTGAACTTTGACTTCATTATCCTTATACTATCACCACATTAAGTTATAACGGATTATTTTGCAAGAAATATTCAATTTGTCATTAATTCTTCATTCAATCCAAATTATGTCACATCAATTACATATATTTATATTAAATGTTATCTCATTACCACATTATCTTTATTGCTCACATTTATTTCATCATTAATCATTTTATAATATTTATTTATATTATTTATTTGCACATTTATGTGAATCGAATCACTTCATATTCATATTGAAGTCATTCCATGTATTTTAATGATCAAGGTGAGGCATATTACAAATTGATTCACATTAAGTGACTAATCGTGTGTGTATTAGATAACAAGGTAACATACCATGCATTTCATATTGATGACCTGATTAATATGTGATTAGATGATTATATATATCATTTATGGGTATCAAAGTATGTTAATTGATTATGACACCTAATGTAATTAATGTATCATGAAAGGCATTAAGGATGTATATGTTAAGGTTAGATGATTATAACTTAGGGTTTAGGTTAATATGATCACTATATTTTACTTAGCATGTATTAAGTCCAAGATTAGGTTACAATCATCTTACTTGTCATTTAATTAGAGTTTATTGGTTTATGACATGGGCAACACCATGCATATCCATTAGGATTAATATGTGAGTTACTCATATTATGTGCATTAGGTATTCATTTGGGTTTGAACATATAAATTATTCCTCAGATGATCATTATATGTTCATTAATATAAACAAGCATGTTAGGCTATAACTATAACTTGTTTGGACCCCACTAAGGTTTCAAGCACAACAACCTCCTAAGTATGGGGTTAGGGTTTCTAAAGATAGTGTAGATAGATTTCAAGATGTCATAGGGCTCCATCCCCCTAAAGAGGATTTTGTCCTCAAAATCTAACCACCCAACATCATCAAACTAACTATACTCCACCCCTTAAAAGTTCTACCTATCAAGCCAAAATACACTAGGGTTAAAGGATGAGTCTAACTAAACCAAGTATAAGATCCATCACACTTCCACTATGCACTCTGATAGCTGACTTAACCCCAAACTTCAAATTCTAGGTTCTAGGGATAAACTATCCAAGCATGTAGCCCCAAGGGACATAAGGAGACTATCTTGGTATCCATCCTCAAACAAGTCATCATACACCTAAATCTTAGGGTTCCCAAAGATATACAACATAGATGTCTAAGGTCACTATTGCCTAAAAGCAAACTATTTCATACAATCCATTTCAGCTTAGGCCAGGCCGATATCATATGGATCTAGGAGTCCTCGTAAACCAAGCAAGTGGCGCGGAAGAAAATATTGCCAGCCCCCAGAACCTGATCCTTTCTAGACACCTTTGCTTCAACTTCATGCCCTAATAGTTGCCTAAAGGCAAACCTAAACAACATTAGGTTATGCATATTTTAGTTATGAGTATTTTAGAGTTTTATTCATCATGATACTAATGTGGAACTATAGGGTCCTAAATCAACCTTTCATCATTTATAGATCAACTGTAGGGAAACCATGTCACCTAAAGGAACTATGTAAGGTAGGGATTCTAATTAGGGAGACAAAACTGAAATAGTCAGATTCCGACTACCATGGGCTCTGATACCATGCTGTAAGGAGGTGAAATCACCCCTTTACTAAAATATGGTAAACAAAACACCATTAGAAAGAAGCGGAATAAAAAATAACTGAATATATTCAATTTCATAAAAGGTTTACAAAAATACATCAAATTCTCCCATTAGGATTTACATCAAGACACACAATCAGGATCTAGATAGAGGGAAGTCTAGACTACTACAATCTTGTCTCCAAGCAACATCTCCATCAACCGAGTCCAAGCCAAAAGCTAAGATCTTCCTTGTCTTATCCATCACATTGCTCAACACCTGGGTGGTTGGGAAGGAACCCAGCAAAAAGGGAAAGGGAAGAAAAGTATGTGTCACAAAACTAATCTGGGATATCAAGACAAGTACAACAAATAAAAATAGGCTAGGGTTCATCATATGATTAAGATAACAAGAGTATGAGGCTATATATAAAAGAAACTTGCCATTAACAATTATATCAAAAAGGATTTGCATGTAAGATAATTATGCCTACCTAACTAAGTAGGGTTGAGGCACCTACCGAACCTTTAACCTTAGGTGAGGGGAGAATAAGACATTCCCAGTCACCTACAATATTATGGGGAGAATAAGACATTCCTCAGGGTGATTATTTACATGCCCTCTGTGAGTGGTTGTACATAAGTATCGCTACTTCAAATTAAATAGAACATAAATCCACATGCTAGAAAATTAGTCATGGCAAGAGTAGTCATATTATTCAATAAGCATGACAATGGGGTATAAGACCCAAACAAGAAGAAATTATAATCTAATTTGAGGCATGAACAACATTAGGATTCAAGAATAGAATATTTAGGGTTCATTTAAGCCTCATTAGGGAAATATAGGATTTGGCTGCAATTATCCCAACATAGGGTGTAAGGAATGCACAAACCTCTCTTACTGATATCAATTACTAACTTTCACCACTTTAATTGAGTCCAAGTTCCACTTTGCATATTTTCAATGTATTAAAATGTATTAGAGTACATAGTGCACATTAATATATAGAAAACCTATTTTTAGAGCTTTTTAGCAAAATTCGGATTTAGACTCTTAAAAAATCACCAATAAACTTATTAAGTTTTCCTGATCAAGAAAACATATATTTATGTTAATTTTGGAGTTATGATGATTAAGATGTAATTTTTATGGATTTTATGCATTAAATTCGTTTTACAAAAATCACCCTTCGTCAAATCATGAAATAAGACCTTGAAAATATTTTTATTATATATATATATATTAATTTTACAATTCCAAAACATATTTATTTGTCAAATTTGGATAAGCGGTTTAGAAGATATGAATTTTGCAATACTGACCAATAGGAAATTGCCACATCATCAAACCGATCGAGATAATTAAAGAGAGAGGGAGAGGGAGAAAACACCATTCGACCAAGATCAGGTTTGAAGTTGCATAGGTAACCAAAGTAGAGCTTCTAGAGAAGGTAAAACAGAAAGAAATCAAAACCTTAGAAGAGCATGGTAAAAAGAGATGGAAATCGTCGATTTTCAACATAAAAGCATGAGTTTTAAGCATGTACTAAGCAATATATGAGAAGGGTGTTCACCAAACTTGCCTATAATAAGGTAATAAGGTTCAAACAGAAAGGATTCTGAGATGAGAAGGTCTGGTTGCTCCAAGTCAAGCTCCTTTCTTGAGCAAAGATCACCTTCTCCACTTTAGAGGTGCAAACCCTAGCAAAAGAGCAAGGAGATGACATGTTTTAGGGTTTTAGGTGGAGTTTTACCATGTATGGTCATGGTTGAGACCTAGAAGAAGGTGTAAGGAAGACTATAAGTATTAAAATAGGAAATTAAGGGAGGAATCTTACTAGTTTTGGTCAAAATTACCAAGGATGAGCTTTAGAAACCCTAATAGAGCAATTTGGAAGCCCTATAGGAGCCTTCTTCACTAAGGTAGGCTCCCTTTATTTCCTTGGAACAGAAACTTCGTGGCCAAATATAGAAGGAACTATTATATAAGCTAGAGTAAACAAAAGGAGAGCAAGAGTTTTCGAATTGTGAGTTGGGAAGGGGTATACATGGCTATATATAGAAAGAGGTGAAGCATGAGGAGTCTTAAGGGACTTTCCATGTGTTTATAGCCTAGCGATTGATGGCCATGCAAGAGGATAGCTCATAGAGGCTTCATGCATATCAAAAGTCGGTTCTAAGAGCCCATAGATTATTCTAGGCCATCCCCACCATTTTTCAAGAAAGAAATAACCTCATTGGTTGATAGCTTTTAAGGATAAGCATCTTTATAAAGAGGGTAATCCCTATAATGCCCTTGGAAAGAAATACCATCAAACCAAGGTGAAACTAGGTTCTCCAATGGTTTAAAATCTATTTAATGGTAATGGAATATCTAAGGATTAAAATTCAGTTGATAATTTGCAAAGAAAACCTCCCAATTGGGTAAATTGCATAAAAGTCCAGAATGTACCTAAAATTACATAACTTGCACAAACAACATCCAAATCGAACCAAACTTCATCCACAAGTTATCTTTGATGTGTAGAATGTGAATTTTCCATTTTTTCCATATTTTGAATTTATAAAATCACATTATCAATTACTTATGCCTTTTATTGATTTTCTCTCTCCTAAACTTATCCTAATATTTCAAGGTTGTCCAAATTAGATGAAATTTGACATGTAGGCAAATTTTGATATGTAGATTTCAATTTGAAGTTTGTTTCCTCTTTTGAGACTTCTTTTTATGAGATATGTCATATGGCCCATTAACAGCCCATTATCTAAATTGTTCATCCAATTAAGTTTCTTATCTTCATATTACCACTAAAATGAGTTATGTGGCATATTTTATATTTTCAAATCACATCAAAAAGTTAGATTAAGGTTTAGAGCACTTAATTATGGTAATTAAGCTTTCACTGCGGTATTTGTGCATAAACCCTTCCATTGGTATAATTAGTGAATAAATGTTCACTAAACCACTATAAATTCCATTAATTAAATAGAAAGGCCAATAAGGATAGAAATGAAAATAAGACTCTTCCCCTGCGGCTGTCCCTAACGCGCTCTGTGGAGATTAGGGTTTCCATAAGGTGGAACACCTTTCTACCCCAGGGTCTTTTCTCTTGCAGGTCCAAGCGGCGCGCGATCTTCTTGGTACTCTCTCCACCATGGCGGAGGAGTTAGCCGAGCAGCACTCAAAGCTTCAGTTAACAGCGGAGGAAGAAGAACCGATAGAGTTAATCCGGCAACCAGATGAAGAGGAGCAGGGACATCGGAAACTGGCGCTGGTGGCGCGTATACTATCTGACAGAGCAACGAATTTCTGGGCGATGAGACGCACCATGGCGCAGGCATGGGAGTTGGTGAACACAGTCATCTTCAAGCAATTAGAAGGAGAGGTGTTCGTGATCCAGCTCCTGGACTGGCGAGATAAGCAGAGGGTCGTCGACGGGGCGCCCTGGAATTTTGACAACAAACTCATGTTGTTCAAAGAGATCGAAGACGACGAGCAACCAGGTGAAATAAGCATCACACACGGCCCGTTCTGGGTTAGAATATATGGGCTGCCGCTAGGGTTGCATTCAAGAAGATCCATCGAAGAAGTGGCAAGCAGGTTGGGGGAAGTCATTGACCTGGATATCGACGAGTTGGGCTGGGAGACCTCGGCGAGGGTCCGAATCAACATGGATGTAGGGAAACCGCTGAAGAGATTCCTCCGCGTAAGGGGGAATCATAACAAGATCATGGCACTTGAAATTAAGTACGAGAGACTTGTTAACTTTTGCCATCACTGCGGCAAGCTTGGGCACGTGGAGAAGGATTGTAGCGACAGCACTGAAGACGATGACCGAGGGCCACAAAGGGGAGCCTGGTTAAAGGCGTCGCCAAGGAAGCAGTGACTCTCGATCCAGGAGGAGTTGCACAGAAATAAGAGAGTCCAGCAGAAAGTTACATTCAACAATAAACCCAAACCGGAAGAGAGGAGGAACAGTTCGAACCAATCTGATAAGGAGGCAGGAACCAGCAAGGAAGGGAGGGACCAGTAGCAGGTTCGCGAACAGGGTGGGGGGAGGTGCAAGTCAGTAAACAAGGTCGTCGACCTCGGTGAAGATAGTGAGGAGTCTGTATACAATCTGGAGAAGATCTTCCCAGAAGCTCAAGCAAACCACGATCAGGCGGGGAACCGAGAAGAACAAGCAAGAGAAGATGAGGCGTCATCGGGGAGCAGCAGTGCATCCAAGGCCTTGAAGCCCGAGGGAGAGAGGCCCCATATGAGGAAGATACAATACTCCAGAGAGGAACTAATCGTGGGGAGGGAAGACATCCAACAAAACCTAGAGAAGCAGGGAGAAGATCGCAGTAAGAGATATAATGGTGGGAATCAGGAAGTTGCAGCAGAAGCAGCTGGTAATCCAAAGAACGGCACCGATAATGCAGGTCCAATGGAAGAGCACAGAGTGGTCCAAACAAGGGCACAGCAGGCTAAGGAATTGAAGAAGAAAGATACTAAGAAGACAAAGGAAAATCAGAGGAGGAAGAAGGATCCACCATGGGTGTACAAAATGAGCAGAGCTCAACGCCTGGGAATTACTGAAGCTGAGGTTGAGTGGATGACTATGACAGGGAAACGCAACAGAAACTCCGACCTTTGTGATATGGAGGTGGACGTCATGACAACTGTGGGGGAGACAGGGAAGAAAGCAAAAGGCATGGAGATAGCACAACTCTTTCTTGGGACTGATTCAGTTCAAGTAGCGGCGGCTGGGACAAACCAGCCCCGTGAACAGCAATGAAAATCATGAGCTGGAACTGTCAGGGATTGGGCCGCCCTGACACGGTTAATGCACTCCAATCGTGGTGCTGGAGGGAAAGCCCAAACATAGTTTTCCTCATGGAAACTATGATGTCAAGCACTGATCTTGAAGTTGTTAAAAGGAAATGTGGTTTCATGGAAGGAATATGTATTGCAAGCTTGGGGAGAGCAGGAGGATTGGGGCTTTGGTGGAGAGACGCAGATGTGAACATCGTGTCCTATTCTCAACATCATTGCAGATATGAAGTGTCGGACTCAGATACAGGTGATCCGTGGAGAGCAGTCGGGATCTATGACTGGGCAGATCAACAATATAAGCACAAAACATGGGAACTTGTGAGGGAGTTAAAAATGGTGTCACCGCTTCCTACTGCCTATTTTGGGGATTTCAACGAGATTACATCCAATGAGGAGAAACAGGGGGGACCACCAAATCCTTTGAGGTTTATCTAGGACTTTCGAGATGTGATTGATGACTGTGATCTCACGGATATGGGCTTCAGTGGAAACATGTTCACTTGGCAGAGGGGGCTGTCGCCAGATACCCTTATTCGGGAAAGGCTGGATAGAGGGCTAGCTAGCCCGGAATGGATGGCAAAGTTTCAACATGCAAGAGTGATTCACCTTACTAAAGTCGAATATGACCATGTTCCTATAATTATCAACACTGAGAGCAGAAGGCAACATAGAAGGAGAGGGCAGCAATATTTTTTCTTTGAACCTATGTGGGTGGAAGACGAAAGATGTGAACAAATTGTTAGACAGGTCTGGGAGGAAAGAAAGACGTCAAGGCTTGAGGAAAAGGTTGATTTCTGTGGCAGCAAACTAAAGGCATGGACTTCTGAAACGTTCGGGGAGATGAAAAGAAGAATCAAAGAGGTTGAAACGCGGCTAGGGGAGGCGCAACTTCTACCTCCGGACAGGGAAAATCTAGACAGGTGTACCTTTCTTGTAGGAGAGTTGCAGAAGTGGCATAGACGTGATGAAGCTTACTGGCATGCTAGAGCCCGAGTAAATGAGATGAAATCTGGCGATAGAAACACAGCTTATTTCCATCACAAAGCTTCCCAGAGGAGGAAAAAAATAACATTGACGGCCTAAAAAATGATGAGGGGAGATGGATGACTAAGTCGAAAGAGGTTGAGAAGATCATCACTGACTTTTTCCAAAATCTTTTCCAGAAATCTAACCCATCGGGATGGCAGGAAGCAACGCAAGGTATCATGAGAAAAATTGAAGAGGAGGAGAAGATAGCTCTGGAAAGGGAGATAGAAACCGATGAAATCCGGGCTGCACTATAGAGCATGCACCCCAACAAAGCACCGGGTCCGGATGGGATGAAAGCAATGTTTTTCCATAAGTTTTGGCACATTGTAGGGGAGGATGTTGCAAGCTATATCAAGGGCTGGTGGAAATTTGATAGAAGCATTTCTGACAATAATTCTACTCTTCTAAAGTTGATCCCTAAAGTTCCCAAGCCTACTGAGATCGGTGAATATAGGCCTATAAGTCTATGCAATGTTGTTTATAAAATTGCCTCTAAAGTTGTTGCTAATAGATTGAGACCGCTGATTGATAAAATTGTCAAGGAACAACAAAGTGCCTTCATTTCAGGTAGACTTATCACTGATAATGCCCTCATTGCCTATGAAATTTTCCATACTATGAAAGGGAGCAAAGGAAACAAAAAGGGTCAGATTGCCTTGAAGCTGGACATGTCAAAAGCTTATGACAGGGTCGAATGGAGTTTTGTGGATCACATCCAGGAAAAAATGGGATTCTGTGAGAGGTGGAGGAAGAAGACTTTAGATTGCATGGCTACGGTGTCTCACTCTTTTGCTATAAATGGAGAGCGTACCAAGAAGACTCAACCGTCCAGAGGACTGCGTCAGGGAGACCCTCTTTCCCCTTACCTCTTTATTTTATGCGCTGAAGCTTTCTCTACTTCCCTTCTTTTAGCCTCACAACAAAATATGATTCATGGTGTTAAAGCCAGCAGGAATGGACCGAGGATTTCTCACCTTTTCTTTGCATATGACTCCATACTTTTTGCTAGAGCCACTAAGGAAGAATGTCTGAAAATAGCTGAGATCATCGGTCAATACGAACGGGCATCCGGACAGAAAATCAATTTATCCAAGACCGAAGTGGCATTTAGCAAAGGAGTTCACAGAGAGAAGAGGGAGGAACTTGTCAGTCTCCTGCAGGTGAAGGAGGTGGACAGACATGGAAAATACTTGGGTCTTCCAACGGCGGTGGGGAGATCAAAAAAGCAAGTTTTTGCCTACATCCAGGAACGTGTTTGGAGGAAGTTGCAAGGTTGGAAAGAAAAAATGCTATCTAAGGGGGGGAAGGAAGTCCTCATCAAAGCAGTGGTGCAAGCTATCTCATCCTATATCATGAGCATTTTTTAGCTACCATCATACCTACTGGACAGTATCAATAGCAACATATCCAGATTTTGGTGGGGAGCGAAGGGAACTGAAAGGAAAATGGTGTGGATCAGCTGGGAAAATCTTTGTAAACCAAAAAGCCAAGGAGGCATGGGATTTAGAAATTTACATAATTTTAACCAGGCACTTTTAGCTAAGCAGGTGTGGAGACTTTTTCACAGAAGGGACACACTAGCTTACAAGGTACTTAAAGCGAGATATTTCCCATCAGTGAGTATGTTACAGGTGTGGAGGGGGTATAATCCGAGTTTCACATGGCGTAGTATCTGGAATGCAAAGAGTCTGGTTTTGGAAGGCTTGCAATGGAGAATAGGAGACGGGCCATGCATCAATATTTGGACAGACCACTGGATACCAAATATAAACGGAAATCTGGAGGCCATCTATGGAGTATCTAGTCCATCTATTCAATGGGTCCAGCAGCTTATCGATCCAGCCACCAGGACTTAGAATAGTGAGAGTGTAGAAGAGGTTTTCACACCGGAGATTGCAAGCAAAGTTCTAGCTGTCCCGCTGGATGTATCAAGCATAGAAGACTCCATTTTCTGGACGCCGAGCAGAACAACCGCGTTCATTGTCCGATCCGCCTACTGGCTAGCATGTAAGCCAGCTGCAGCAGCTATTGCGAGTTCCATAGGAGGAGGAGACTTGATTTGGCGAGCTATCTGGAAGAGAGGCCTCATCCCGAAGGCAGCTCACTTCTTGTGGCGCTGCGTGAAGGGAGCTTTGGCCACGACGGGGCGGCTATAAGACCACCACTGTCACAAGACGAGGATATGCAATCTGTGCCAACAAGAAAAAGAGGACGTAAGCCACCTTTTATTCAGGTGCCCGAAGGCAGGAGAGGTATGGAGTGGCTGTTCTTCAATTCAGCAAGGAAGACTATTGAGTTGCAGACAAGCTACAGCAACAGAAGCCATCCTTGCCCTCACGCGGACGGGTGATACAGAGCAAGAAGAAGAAGCGATAGCAGCCATGTGGGCAATTTGGACGCAACGAAATGAGATTACCTTTGAGCAGAAATACCGGCCACCTCACATTATATACCGTGGACTTCTGCAGCTGATCCGAGCACACCGAGAAGGAAGCAAGGAGGAGAACATATGCAGGCCAGCCGCGGTGAACCAGAACAGGTGGACTCCTCCACCGTCAAAAGCTACAAAGCTAAACTGTGATGCGGCGGTAGGCGTCCAGGACTGGGACGGAGCTGGTTTAGTTTGGAGGAACAGTTCCAGTCAGGTGTTGAGGATAGTTGGTACAAGGAAGCCATCCTTGCTGGATGTAAGATGTGCAGAAGCTTGGGCCATCCATGAGGGGCTACGTATATCAAAAGATAAGGGATTCACCAGTATCATTGTGGAATCGGACTCGGAAGCAGTGATAAAACTTCTTAAGTCAGCAGCCAGGCGGAAGGACCTGCTAGGAACATACCTAGATAATATCTATCTTCTTTGTTCTTGCTTTCCTAGTGTAATGTTTAGTTTTTGTAAGAGGTAGGCCAATGGGTTAGCGCATCATCTAGCTAGGAGGGCTGTTTCGAGTAGTTCTTCTTTTATTTCCACCTCTTCTTTTCCATCCTCTGTAATCACTCATGTTGTAACGGATTTGAATGATTAATAGAAGATGGACAAGTTAGACCTCAAAAAAAAAGGATAGAAATGAAAGGAAAATATGGGAAAGAGGGTCAAAAGACAAAATTTCAGAATTCGGTATGTTACATGGGCGAAAGACATCACATGTCATCTTTTATTGTTCCATCATGAACAAAGCATAAGATAAGAGTTCAAAAGAATAACCATGGTCACATGATCAATATCAAATAAGGTAGTTCACATGAACCATGATTTTCAAAAGAAAAGACATTGTGTATAGGCTAATGTCCATAGGACAAAGAGAATGAATAAGCATAGGTGAATTGCTCAACGTAGAAGAATAGAGGATACATCATACCTCAACTTTAGAGTCTAAACAGTCCAAGTCAAGCCTAGGCCTCCAAAGAACCTCTAGGGAAGGTGTACAGGTCCAATAAGTAAGGTTCCCAAGCTTAGATAGGCTGGTTTCTCCAACAAAGCTCCTATCTCGAGCAAGAAGCACCTTCTCCACTTTAGAGGTGAAAAATCATAACAAAAGAACATGGAAATGAGGTGTTTATGGGTTCTAGGTGGGGTTTCACCATGGAAGGCCATGGTTACGACCTGGAGGAAGGTGGAAGGAAGACTAACAACTTGAAAATAGGGAAGGAAAGGAGGATACCTTCTAGTTTTGGTCAAAATCATCAAGGAGGAGCTTAAGAAATCCTAAATAGAGAAATTTGGAACCCTATGAACCTTCTTCACCAAGGTAGGTACCTCCTTTTACCTTGGAACAGGACCTTCATGGAAAATAGATTAGGAATGATGCTCTAAGCTAGAGGGAATAAAGGAGAGCAAGAGTTTTCAAATTGGGAGTTGGGAAGGGGTAGATATGGCTATATAAAGAAAGAGGTCAAGTATGAGGTGTCTATGAGACTTTCCATGTGTCATGTATAAGGGTGTCCATGGACATGCAAGCCTTTATTGATAAGTAAGAATTCAAGAATGAGGTGTAAAGCTACTTTCCATGTGTCCAATGCTAAGGGTGCCTATGGACATGCAAACCTTTATGGATAAGGAAGAAGTCAAGCATGAGGTCTCCATGGAGCTTTCCGTGGGTCCTTAGCCTAGGGATTTCATGGCCATGCAAGAGGACAGCTCATAGAGGCTTCTTGAATATCAAATGTCAGTTTATGGACACTTATAGGACATCCCAACCGACCTCTAATCAAAGAAATACCCCCACTAGTTGATAGCTTCTAAAGATAAGCTCATTTATAAATAGGATAATCCCTATAATATCCTTGGAGAGAAACACCTTCAAACCAAGGTGCAACTAGGTGCCCTATGGTTCAAAAACTTTAGAATGGTAAGGAAATATATAAGTATTATAATTCATGTGAACATTTGCAAAGAAAACCTCCCAATTGGGTAAATTGCATAAAAGTCCAAAATGTACATAAAATTGCATAACTTACACAAACAACATCCAAATTAGACCAAACTTTATCCACAAGTTATTTCGATGTGTTGAATATGAATTTTCCATTATTTCCATATTTTTAAGTTTATATAATCACATTATTCATTACTTTTGCCTTTTACTCATTTTTTCTCTCCTAAACTTATCCTAATATTTCAAGGTTGTCCAAATTAGATGAAGTTTGACATGTAGGCTAATTTTGATATGTAGATTTCGAATTTGAAGTTTGTTTCCACTTTTGAGACTTATTTTTATGAGATATGTCATATGGCCCATTAACGGCCCATTATCTAAATTATTCATCCAATTAAGTTTCTTATCTTCATATTACCACCAAAATGAGTTATGTGGCATATTTTATGTATCCATTATAAACCTAAGATTAATATTAGAACATTAGGTTACATTAAGGTGATCTATACATGCATTAGCTCATTGGGGTTATACTAAACATCTATTTAGGTCTAATTTTCAACCTTGTTTGACTAAGTCCAAAATGTCAACTTCCAGGGTAGGGTCTGAGATCTAGTATGTTACAAATTCCCTAATCTATCTCCAGCTCTTATATAAACATTACCATTTCTATTAGATGAGTCACCATCAAAACTAAGTCTGTCCACAACTTATTTTTCTTCATCATCTTCCTTACAATACTCATCTTATGCATGCCCATCCAAATATTCATCAAAGGGGTTGATGAACTCCCTTTAGCCATACAGCTGAAAATCAATTTCCAAATTTTAGTCTTATCTATGTATATTTCTCTTCTCTTCCTATCCTTATGTATTTCTTCTTCCTATCATAAAATTCCTAGTTTTAAAACCTACGATTTGCTTCCTCTTTCACTTCACTCTTCTCCTACCACGTGGGGACCCCAATATATGTATAAGTCATTACAACCTCCTCAATCACCATCATCAAAGGGAAACTAGGAGAGAGAGACATTGAAAAGAAGCGAGATGATCAGTCTCAACATGTAATTTGAATGAGTAGGGTGACTTAGATGAGTATATGATAAAATAGTTGTACAAATTCCTATAACTTTTTTGAGACATCACATCGTATATCAATTATTATAGAGTGTTTTCTTCTCTAGTATGAGTTCGTTTTTGTTACTTTTGATGTTGTTTGAGATATTATATCAAAACAACCTCCATGTTTTAATTTTAAGAAATGAAGTGTAAGAAATTATCAAACTTTCCAAGTTTATTAAGTTAAAATTCATTCTCAATATACACAATCCTTAACTTATTATGGGGGAGCATCTTACTCCTCCACTGTTAAACTATATTAGTTTTCCTAAGACTAACATGAATTTTACTTATATCCTTATGTTCCAATTCATGCATATATAAGTGAAAAGGTAATTAGTATTGTAAATCCTTCAATATTAAATTATATCATTTTTCCTTTGACTAACGTGGATTCTACTTAGACCCTTATGTTTGAATTAAGGTATATATAAGTGAAAAGGTACTTAGGGTCTTTTTTTAAGTTAGAGTCATACATTGTTCAATATATTTATGTTATTCATAATTGATGTGTTACATACCTACCAAATTTTTTTATCATCATACTTACCTATCATGTAGAATAATGGAACACTTTTCAACATATATTTAGTTGTAGCATGACGGTAAGAAAATAATGTGTTAATAGATATATATTATATAAATGGATAACCAATAATGTGTGATTATAGTGATTTGTGAAGGTGAATGAATTAGTATTATTTCTATTTGTATAGTCAATTTCTAAATGTAAAATTCTAGCACTTCCAATGAGTCAGATACCTCTCATGCTCTCACTGTAACTTGTCTCATATCTAAAAGTTCCTCACAACATGCAAAAACAAAACAAGCTGAAGTTATTGCATATTGATTGTAACACAAGGATCATAAGGGCATGTGATAAGCAAAACATGACCCACAAAAATTAGCTACATACCAACAAAAACATAGAGCAGCTAACTGTATAGGTTCTGGTCCAGGCCAAGTCACCCTCTCATCGAGAAATGTATAGGTAACTCATCTCCACACATAGAAAAATAATGTTGACATCAAATCTTATGACATATGGTATATGTCTATTATTTTTAATAGCATACCCCCTATTCTATGTAGGGGTGTGAGGGGATGTGAAGGATGAGGACCTTCTGTGTATTATTCCCAATATAAGTCTCCAATATACATGTATGACAACAACTGCTAAATCCATGGTATCTTAAGATTTTTGTCATAATATATTAGTTATGAACGATATCACTAGATAATGTATATATATATATAGAGAGAGAGAGAGAGAGTTGGGCTAGAATACACTCGAGTGTATAGATCGCATACTACACTCAAGTTTTATTTGCATATCAAGAATTTTTTTATAAAATGTAAACCATCGATCTTCATTGTCATACTACAATTAGGCTACATGATAACTTTGATCCCATTTGGATGAGTATAAGTCACTCATCCAAGGACAAAAAATTGACGCACGAAACTAATTTGAAATGCATAATTTTTGTGGTCTTCATAACATGACTTGTAAATGTCCAAATGGTCTCAAATTTTATATATTATCTATTCATAAGATGTTTAAGAAGATCAATGGATTAGATTTTTAAAAAAGATATTGCATCATGAAAAACTACTTGAGTGTATTAAACTCCAGATATACTTGAGTGTATTCAAGCTTGACTCTCTCTCTCTCTCTCTCTCTCTCTCTCTCTCTCTATATATATATATATATATATATATATATAAGCAAACAAAATCCTCCTACATTTTGTACTTCTTGTACAAATGTGATTGGTCTCGATCCCAAGTAAAGGAGGAGAATTAGTGGTAGGGTGACAGTCAGTCACAAAACTTTGTCACTCTTCTTATGACATGGATGCTTACAAAAACTTTGTTGGAGTTTTCCTACCTAGTGATGTGATGCATCAGCACCTGAGTACAGTGATAAAAATACAAGGGATTTCTATCACTGGTTTTGGGACCAGACTATACGGAGTGGTTGGATCGGTCAAACAGATGAACCAATGGTTGACCAGTCTGGAAGCCTAAAAACTAGTCATAACTTTTTTCAGGCCCAGTCGGTCTGACCAATTGAGTGAACCAAATTAGATCAATCCAGTTGCTCAACTAGATGAAGAAAAAATAAAAGAAAATACAAATCAAATTAAAAAATACAAAGCTTAGCCACCTATCCTATTATACAAATTCTATTATATGAAAGAAAATACTCACACATCCAACAACCAACATTGTTTCCCATAGTACAAGAGAAAAATGACCACAAAGATAAATCACTGCCTTTTGTTCCTGTAAGATTGAAAAATTGGAGTAGTTGGAGGATATGGTTTAGGAGCCTATTATAAGTGAAGATGACTTGAACATTGCATTGGTGAGAAAGTGTAATGTTTGGTGAAATCTTTTACAAATGATGAGATTTGTATATCTCTATTATCATACATGTATGATTTCTTTTGTTCTTATTTTAACCTTAAATATTGTAGTTACGATGGTGTAAATCATACTCTATGATTATGAAGATGGCACTTTGTTATTAATTTTATAGGGGCATGTTGTGACCTTTTGTGTTGGAGTAAATTTACACTTCACATAGACAAAACTCAACTTTATTTAAAATATTTAACAAGTTGTTAATTATTATCATTAATTTAGAATCATGTTGGTAATTATATTTATTTTGTAGTGATATTAAATAAACAACAAAATGAACTTATATGTTTTATTGTTATAAAATATGCATCACAAAATAACTTATTGTGTGATACATATATTAAATGGGTACAAACATATTATAGTATCTATATATGTATGTATCCGGTCTAAGCAGTTTAATCGGTCGACCGCTAATTGCCTTATATTATGATAACCAGTTTGGTTTGTTCAGCTTCAATATTTTGTTCACATCTTGCTGATGTCATTTTTTTTCAGTCAGTTCAACCATTATTTTTCAATTTGGCTCAATCAGATCTAAATCAACACCGGTCCGACAATCGATCTAGTTCAAAAAAAAATTGGTTGCAACAAAATTCCCCGAGATTGTGTTTGAGAATAATAAACGGTTCCCACATCTTGGATGGATGTGGGTAAAGAATATGTTCATGTTACATCTTTGCTGAAGTGTAGTAACAAATGTGCAAGGGAAACATTTTGAATAGAGAAAGATAAGGAAGTGTGCTCAACCAAAAAGGATTAGAGTGGAATCTTGGAATATTGACTCGTTGAAAGGGAAGTCTTTAGATATATTAGATACCATGATTAGAAAAGTTAATACAGCTTTCTTTCATAATAAGGAAATGTTGTCTAGAGAATGAAGACATAGGGAACAAGATGGGTGTGCATGTATTGGCAATCATTGAAATAACATTGGAATTATTACTTATAATATGTTGAAGGATGATATGGTCAATATCACAAGGATGGGTAACATAATCTTAGCTATCAAGGTTGTTCTTGGGAGAAATACCTTGCATATTATAAGTATTTATTACCCTAAGATGGTATTGGCGAGGAGGAAGGACTTTTTGGATAGCATGGATGAGTTGATGTAATAAATATTTAGAGAGGATAAGATCATTATCAAGAGTAAATAACCATGTGAGGAGTAATCATGTTGGATATGATAAAGTACGTAGTGGTTATAGATATGGTAGTAGGGATTGGTGAAGGAGAGAGAATATCAAATTTTTCAATCACCTATGATATGATTCTTTAGAAACACTCATTACAAGAGAAAAGTTTCTCATATGATTATTCCGGATGGGCACTATGGTAGCCAAATTAATTGCTTCCTTGCAAGGTGGATGGATAGAAAAGTATGTAAGGATTGAAAAGTGATCCATGGAGAATAACTCACCAGTCAATATAGGTTGGAGATTTTGGATATTAAGATGAATATCAACAAAGATAAGCATTATAGAGATCATGATGAAAGGAAAAAAGGGGTAGAATCTTAAAGGAGAAAAGAAATAAACTTTCTATGATAAACCTATCAAGGAGGGAACTTGAAACTTGGATCTTGATGTTAACACTCTGTGGCATCATATGAGCTCCTGCATGACAGAAGTTGCCATAGAGATTTTAAGGGAGTATAAAGGGTGTAGGCCTCCACAGAAAGGGACTTGGTGGTGAAATGATATATTATAAAAGGTTGTTAAAGTCAAAAAAGATCTTTATAGGAGCTTACCCAAATCTTGAGATGGTGCAACTTTTTGAAGATATAAACAAGCAAAGAAAGAGCTTAGAAAGCAATTCAAGAGGCAAGGTCCAAGTACTTTGAGGAGATATATAAGCAGGTGGACACAAAAGAAGGGGGGGAAGAAATATACATAATGGTTTCTATAAGAGAAAGGAAAGGAATATACTTGAGTCAAGTAATGCATCAAGAATGAAGATGGTAAGGTGTTGATGAAGGATAATGATATCAAAAATCAATGGCGAAACTACTTTCACAAACTCTTCAATGGAGATACTTTGAATAATGTTAGAGACTCTTGTGGCATGAATATAAGAGATATCACTTACACATGGCACCATCTGAGGTCAAGAATGCTTACAAGAAAATGAAAATGAGAAAGGCATGTGGAACAGACGCTATTCCTATTGATGTATGGAAGAGTATTGGTATGAAGGAAATATGGGGTCAATGAATATTTTTAATAAGATTATGAAGACCAAGAAAATACTAAATAAGTGGAGAAATAGTATTATATTCACCATCTACAAGAACAAAGAAAATGTTCAGAACTACACAAACTATAAAGGTATCAAGTTGATAAGTCACGTTATGAAGCTTTGGGAGAGGATTATTGAGAAAACAATGATAATGCAAATATAAAACAGTTTGTTTGAATTCATGCTTGGGAGATCAACAGCAGATGTGCTTTTTATGATAAGGAGGCTTATGGAGAAATATAAAAAGATCAAACGAGTTCTTATGGTATTTATCGGTTTAGAGAAATCTTACAATTGAGCCAAGAAGGTGTTGTGGAGGTTTTAGAGAAAGAAAAGTGTGCCAATCCAATATACTAACTTGATTAACATGTATGACATTGACCAAAAAATACATGTATGGAAATTTAACTATAAGTGTTAGGACTCTTGGAGGAGAGATACCTACTTTTCCTATCATAGTTGGGGTATATCAAAGATCAGTACAAAGATCATATCTATTCATTCTTGTTGTAGATTGAGTTGAAAAAGTAGTTTAAGAATGATATTTAGGTACATGTTATTCGTTGAAGATGTTAAATTTATCAATGAAATCAAAATGTGATTTAATGATAAATTTTAACTCTAGATATATGCATTGCAATCAAATATTTAAGATCAGTGGAGCGAAATTGAGTATATGCATTGCAATTTCATCCATTTTAGAATTATGGGTCGTGGGGACATGTTAGACCTGAACTGTATGTACCCAAATGTGACAAGTTTCATTATTTGATTTCTATTATTCATATGCATAGTGATGTACAAGATGATCTTTGTCATAAAGTCATAGTTGAATGACTGAAATGGGGAAAGCAACTAGAGTAGTAAGTGATTGAAAATTCCTATCAAATTAAAAAGTAAGTTTTATAAAATAGTTGTATGGTCGGCCATGCTACATGGGAGATGTTAGAGTAATTATTTTATTATGCATATGGGCCAAATTATACTTGACCCAGTAGTATTTGAGTCTACTTCCTTATAAGTGTTTCCCTCTCCTATATATAATGTACGGCTTTATCTCTTAGAACATCTCATTATTCACCATTTTATCTTTCACATGGTATCAAAGCATAGATTCTAACCCTAACCTTAGAGAGCTAAGGAGAGTGTTTCTGCCTATTAGAGGTCATCATCTCTTCTCGACTTGACTACCTATGTTTGACCTATATGGTTGTCTCCTTTATTCTTCCTCCATCATAGATAACTCCCAACATTGATGCTCATCTTCCCGGCCATCATCTGTCTGCAGATCCCATTCATAAGCCTCTTGATCATTCTAACCTTTTATATTGTCCACACCCATCTCCATCTAATATTCCTACATAATTGAGACTTTTCCCATGTTGTCAACAAGCTGCTTGTCTGGCATGGCAAGCTGCCATAGGGTATCCCCCCTCGGGATCGCCCCACCAACGGTTCCAATAATCATGTGGGTTTCACTACCGTTGACCACAGGCTTATTGCAAATACTCATTCCCCTTAAGTTCTTAACTCTGAGCATAACAGGACGCGCTTCCTAGGCCCAAGAGGACTACCACAAATCATATATGTTAATGGTGGAAACCACCGTCCACAAGTTTGGGTCGTGCTTGGTGTACTGTTGCAAGGAGATTTTCAATTCTTTGTAAGACTAGCCACGGACGAACTCAACAAGATGAAGGATAATTTGGGCCTCCACCATGCCATTCAGGGAAGAACCAGCATATGATCATTGAGGGGGGCGATTTGACTTTCACCGGTCACTTTGAAAATACAATAGAGGACGTGCTTAGTTTTTTTACATCATTTTTTTAGATTTTTTTGTGCCCAAACATGTATAAGATACTATTTTTTCTTTGATAAAAACATTTTAGAGAGACACATGTAAGAACTCGCTTAACAATATAACATGCACAAAAAGATAATAAGAGATACAATAATAACTATCTCTAATGATGCACTTCGTGAAAAACATAACAAAGATAACTAATGAGATATGTGTGTGTGTGCGTAAAAGTGTGTGTGCACCCACGTGCGCGCATGTGTACACTGCTTAAAGATGTCATGCGATGAGTGTGTCCCAGATGAGGTTGTGGTTGGTTGGGAGAGGGGGAAGTGATTGAACACACAGTAAGGTAACATATTTGAAAGTACAAACGGAACGAATAGTCAAGAACCATGAGGGTGTTATTTGCCCCTACACAAATATGGATTTAATTCAAACTTGCTTTCACAAAAGAAAGAACTCCAAAACCATCAAACATTGTTACATCTTCCATAGGGAGCAAAGGTTGAAATCGGAGTGTGTGTGTGTCTATATGTATGTATGAGGAAGTGTGTATCAGTTAGCGCATTAAACTTACACATACTAAGGTGCACAATAGATTTAACCATGTATGTATATGTTTACACAATGTCATGTTATATTATAGTACTAAAGTAAAGATAGTTATTCAAATGTGAAAATTTATGATCCGGTTAAAAAAAATTTAAAGAAACCCCACCTATTGCAATCCAGAAGGGACTGGCAGCCCAACTTGTTGCCCGCGCCTCTGAGAAGGCATTTTTGTAAATCAAACTTTGACTTGTTGATGAAATAAGTATGTCATCATTTGTCTATAAAAAATTATCTTAATATAAATGAGAAATTAGAAGTAGAATATATTTAATTTATAATGTATGAATGGAAAAATGATGATTAGGACCAAAAGCCTTAACTTGATAGTTTATAAAGCACATATGTTATGTACATTTTAACAAATACAACAAGTTATTATTTTTCTCTTCGTACATGATGATCTACTTTTATAACTAGACATTTTAAAAAACTTATAACTTTTTATAAGACAATACAAGAACTCAATATTTAACAATACTTTAGATATGGAATAAAAAAAATCCTATGACAATGAAAATCACAATCTATATCATTGAGCGACACCCACTTTCAGTGACCAAAAATTGAAAAAAGCGAGAGCCTAACAAGCTAGATTTTTGAAGTTTGTTAACGAAAAGAGGACTATAAAAATCACTATAATAAAAAATGATGAAGGACTTTATTTTAGAGTCCTTTACTTTTTTTCTATGTATCCACACTCTCTAGTTATACCTATTTTAATACTGAGATTAGGAGCGTTTTTTTACTTTGATGTCACACATCACATCATTTTTATTACTAATAAAAATATAGTTAGAGATTTGTATGTATTTAGTAACTAGCTAAACTCATAGGACCTATCATTAAATTCATACAAATAAAGAGATCTTTATTGGTAACGTGGGAAATATTAACACTGATATGTGTAGCATTCAAATTGTCTAAACTTTGAGGACCTACCACTAAATATATATGTATAAGTAAAGAGCTTTTTATTGATAATACAAAAAAAATGTACAGTGGTCAAGGCGAGATTTGAGCCACATCATTATTGTGGGCATGCATAATGCTAACCACACAGACTACATTTCAGTTGTGGTTATGATTAGCGGACTGCTATTTTATACTCATACTCTAACTAAAGAGTACATATTATATATTTTTTATTTTATTTTATTTTGGGGGGCATGGCTCCTGTCGACCCCTCTCTAGTTCCGCCATTGATTCTATTCACTATCCACATGGCCGACTACGTTCACGAGTCAATTGAGTTAGGCTACACACAGTTCCCCTTATACCCGGCCACCCACCCGTTTTTTGGGAAAATAGAGCTGCAGCATTTGCAGTTGTCTTTCTATTAATACTCATGCAAAGTCCATGCAAAGTCCATGCAACAATATGTCTCTCCACTCTTCTCTCCAGAGTATTAATACTCATGCAGAGTCCATGCAAAGTCCATGCAAAGTGTATTAATTCAGTTTTTCTCTTGTAATTATTCTCTCCCATTCTAATCCACCCACCCGCATTCCCGTATTAGTACAGTACCTACGGAATCCAATAACAACATTGATCTGGAAGCATAAGTACAGTACTTATGAAATCCAGTAGTAACATTTGTCATCTGGACATAAGTACAGTACCTACGGAATCCATGCAAAATAAGTACAGTACTCACTTGTTAATTCCAACTCAGTTTTTTCAAACATAAGTACAATACTTACCAAATTATAAAACTAAGCATAAGTACAGTACTTAACAAATTACAAAATCAAGCATAATTGTATAACTGATCTGGAAGCATAAGTACAGTACCCACGGAATCCATACAAAATAAGTACAGTACTCACTTGTTAATTCCAACTCAGTTTTTTCAAACATAAGTACAGTACTTACCAAATTATAAAACCAAGCATAAGTACAGTACTTAACAAATTACAAAATCAAGCATAATTGTATAACTGGTCTGGAGGCATAAGTACAGTACCTACGGAATCCAATAACAACATTTTTCGCCTGGACATATTTTTTTACAAAAATGTAGTGCACATCTGTTCCATAATCAACTATGAAATGCATCTATAAGTATTGTACTCAATTATTAATTTTCAACCCAGTTTGTCAAATATAAGTACACTACCTCTCAAATTCATTTGTAAATGTATATGTATTTATTTCACGTACAGTACTTACGTAATCTGCAGTGAGGATAAATATGCAATAGAATTTTTTTGTAAGTTAGAGTAGATTGATATCTATCATTTGCATGACAGTTGCATGGAGTAGGTGGCGAGATAATTATTTCATACATCTTTTTGCATGTAAAAACATGTATAATCACTGCTGCAGACATCCATTTAATTGTGCATGCGGCAGTAGATGTTAATGGGTGTGACAGTGGCTGGCGCAGCAGCAGGAGAATACGGCAGTTGATGATTCCCGATGGACCGGGTATGTGGCCGGGTATATGGGGTACTATGCCTAGAGTTTTTCCTGTCAATTTTGTGAGGGTCGTGAAGCGAGGGACCTACCTCGGGAAAGTGCAATTATCAGCATGCATCCTCATTTACTGATTTTCCAGATCTACACTCCCCACCTACACCACTTTCACCCGCTAGCCTCTTGCAAACCAGAGGAGAAATTACTACCACTGCCCTCATATACACAAGGAGGAGTTATGGGTGGAGAAATCAACTTGAAGATCTGCCCGGGCCAATGTTGGGCGCCTCAATCTACTAAAGCTAGTGTCGTATAGGCCAAGGGTATTGCTAGATATTCACTCATAAGTTTTAAATCGTCATGTCCTCATAACATTGGCGTGTGGAAACCCACTGCCCACATCATCCACCCTTTCCTATGAATAAATTATGTCTATTGTTAATCGGATTTGACTTTTACTTCATTCAAATCAAAGGGTTTTTTAGTCTATGGGTCATATAAATGTGTCTTTTCATGTCCCATAAAGATCCATTTATTTTTCTATTCAGATCTCTCTAATCAAGTAATATAGCTCATTGACTCGCTTTATTGGCTTATCAGTGGGATATTAGAAACAAGACTCTGTCATAATTTATAAAGTATCAAAAAAAAGGGCACCCTATTATAAATTTTTTCTTCCTCTCCATGTGATTCCCAAAACACATGGTTGAATGTCTTTTTAGAAGTTTTCGTATAACATATAAAAGTGCATATATTCCTGTAATTTTTTATCCTACCATGCTACATTTCAATGGTACTTTTTTTCGTATTATGCCTTTATACTCGTAGTGATTTTTTCCTATTGTACTTTAATAGAGATAGTACTTTATTTCTATGCTTACTTTACATATTGATTCCTATGTCACTATATATAATTTTCCACATGAACCACCCTCTTTATTATTTTTGTGGTTGACGTGAGGAGAATAAACGAATATGAACAAAGAAAAGAGATGTGATGGATGAAAGAAGATGAAAAGAAGCCATGTCATTGTCAGATAATTATAGATTATTCATTCGATCATATTGCCTAGTTTCTCCATATTCATCCATGTATTTATGACACGTGCTATGGAGTGTTTTTCATATACCAGTATATCTCAAACACATGCCCACCGGTTATAGCGTAATATCTTAACACAAATGTTCTTATCCTAATTACCAAGCATTATTCCGATGTTGGTATTTCTTTTGTGATGACTCATGAAAACCATCTATTATGCTCTAGACGCTCATCAAAGTTTTAAAAATGTATTTCCGATTGCTTCCACTAATATTCCGTTGTTCTTGCTTCTATATTAATGTGACCTTCATCAAGGGGAGAAGACCGTTTGCCTACTACATGTTATTTTCTTCAGAAGGTATTTGAGTGCCTCAATTTTTCTATTGCAAGATTTAAGTGAGGATCACTTTTTGTCAGGAGAGATTAGTGTATCATGTATATGAACCCAAATATACTTGACCTATTAGGATTTGAATCTGCTTCCTTGTGTCCCCCTCCCCCTATATGTAGGAGCAGGGACATCTCATTACCCTCCATCTCATCTCTTCCTTCTACTCATCTTCTTCTATTTTTTGCCAGTATATAGAAATGTCTCAACAAATTAAATATAGTCGAAATATGTATCCTGAGATGGACGTGTGTAAAGGCGAGATATAATAATTTGAGAAATGACTATCAATGACTATATCAGGAACAGTGTAAAGGTGAACTTCATTGGTATCGAAAAAATTTCTTTATAGCGTCCTCTCGAGCCGATTTTAAGAATGTAAACTCAGGTTGAAACCAAATAAACTTTATGTTAATTAAATGACGTGCTATTACGAAACGTGTTTTTCCAAGGATCAACGAGTTAAGCGTTCGTACGGAGTCCACCGAATGACAACCAACAGTGTAAGACTGCAAGTACAAACGATCCATGTTTAAGAATAGCGAGTCATGCCAGAATACGCGTTCTCCCCGGCATACACGTCTACGCGTAGAGGTCTATGCCCCAAAATTTAGCCGGCTGGTTAGTGCGGTAGTTTCTGTCAGCCTCCTTCATTTTCTCCATATCCTCATTCGATATCTCAAAATCGAAGATCTGGAAGTTTTCTTTTAGTCTATCCGAGTTTGATGTCTTCGGAATGACAACTGTGTTTCTCTGGACGCCCCACCGAAGCACAAGCTGAGCAGGTGTCCTCTTATATTTCTCAGCCAAACTCTGCCCATAGAACCATGAAATGCACAGTGAGTGAAATCAGGGAGGGTTCGTAAGGTTCCTTTAACACCGAGATCATATTGTGAGCTACATGCAACTTACCTTGATAAGAGGGTCATCGAGGCATGAAACTGAACCAAACAACTCCACATTAGCAGCAGCTCCTCCTAGGGGGGTGTGAGCAGTAACACAGATGCCGTGCTTTTGGCAGAATTTCACCAAAGAGTCACGCTGAAAGTACGGGTGTGCCTCTATCTGGTTCACTGATGGTTTTATTTTTGAATAAGCCAAACAATCTCTAGTTAGGAAGATATCGTAGTTGCTGTAAATCAAAAAATACCACGGGTTAGAAATATGATTTGAATCAAATATTAACTAATTATGTTCAATATGACCTTAACTTATAAGCCAAAAAACTTCATTTGGCTATGAAGATGTCAAAATGGACGGTAAACAAAACTGGGATGAAGGCAATGTAAAACAATACCAAGTAAAATCGGACATAATATGCTATTAAACTTATGGAAGGTAAAATAGCCTCTACACAGACAAAATTGGGAGTTCAATAGCATTCTACATTTATCACACCACACTTATTTTGGACTGGTTAAGGTGATTCATGTTCTATTTTAAATAACCTGAATATGGTGGAACTTCATGAAATACAAAACTGTAGTATTCAAAAGACTGCACTACTGCATGAGATTTGTGTTGAATTATATCTTAAAGACCAAATAGATGGTTGATGTCTGCATTGCTTGCATCATGGCAGTTATCTATGGCATTCCACTGTAGCATTTTGCTTGATATCTGCAGCTACACATAATGTAGTAAAATCCTTTGAATAGTGAACTTCAATAAATACTCCGAATCATGTAATGTTTTGATTTAGGATGACAAGAATGCATCAACACTGTATATGTATTGATCAAAGACAATGATCTCAGATATTAGATCTCAACGGAGGGGGTTAGAGAATAATGCATTGGACAACAGCCAAGTCCGCAAGTCGGGCCAGCTTAGTTGGTCAGCCTCCTTATTAGTTAATAAGAGATCATGGGATTAAATCCCGCAAGTTCATCTGTGAGTTGGCCAGAAGGATGAATAAATGCCCTTCTCAAAAAATGAGGATAGATTGGACCAGCCTACTACAAGAATACTACATAATGCTAGTTGGGTGTCATAAGAAATTCTTATTGTAATAGAAGTGTTTTTGATGCTTAAGGCCACTAGAAATCCCAGCATAGGTTGTGAATCTTCATGCTGTCAAATCTTAAACGTAACAGGATAAACTATTAAGACTGATTAGATAAGCCAAGAATCATGAAAAATGATGTTGCGAGATCGAAAAAGGTTTGTCCCATCTATACAAAATGAAGTTTATGGTCACCCTGATTGAGTGAGACATAAAAATGAACGGTTGACAAAGAAGTTGTCAGATATATTCATCTCATTTGTTTAAATAAGTTTACTCAGGTACTGAGAATTGCAGGGCTGAACTACACACACGTGCGACGAATTTCATGGATAGTATCCAATCAAGACATCTGGAACAAAAGGGATTAAACAACATAATTACGTTTATCACCAAATTTCTCATAGATTGAGTAGCTTTGATGTGTTGTGAGACAGCACATTACTGCGGAATAAAATAGCTGCTTTCGTGTCACTTTCAATGGTATGTGAACCTATTATAGGTTGCACACTTGGATCGAATAAAAGTTTATGCGTACAACTCATAAGATAAATTCAAGCATAATTAGATATTACAATCTCGACTGGGATTCTGTATTGGGACTCAAATATTAAAGACGAATTTTGTGGGTCATAAGATTCATTAATACTGGATAAAGTCGTACCAGCCCTTTTTCCTAAAACATAGGATTTAATACTTTTTGTGAACGTAAGTTGCAAGGTAGCTTGCAATGCAGCTTGTGTGAGGGTTCAAGACCACTCACTCTTTTATTAATAGAATTGGAGAAATTACATAGAGGTCCAGCAATAAATAGAAATTACAAAAATCATAATATAAAGAGATTAACACTCACCCTCAAGCTGGAGCGTACACATCGTGTATGCCCAGCTTGTTGCAAAAGCTCTGAAATGTTGTTGGACTCAATGGCTTTGTGAGGACATCTGCAAGTTGATCTTCAGATTTGACATGCGAGTCACCACCATGCCATTCTTGATCTGATTTCTGATGAAGTGAGTCAACCTCTATATGTTTAGTGCGCTCATGGAATACTGAATTCTTGGCAATGTAGATAGCAGCCTGATTGTCACATCTGAGCTCTATGGGAGACGAAACAGAAATCTTTAACTCAGAAAGTACAGATTGAACCCACTACAACTCGCAACAGGCATGACCCATTGCTCGATACTCAGCTTCCGTGCTTGATCTAGCCACAACATTCTGCTTTTTACTTTTCCAGGTGATAAGGTGATTTCCCAGAAACGTGCAATACCCAGAAGTAGACCTCATTACATTCATATTACCAGCCAGTCTGCATCTGCATAACCAGTAAGAACAAGAGTAGACACAGGAGTCTTGGGTCTATAGTAGGTGATCCCCTTACCGGGTGCACCCTTCAGATTTCTCAGAATACGGCAAACCGCCATCCAGTGTGACTGTTGTGGTGAGCTCATATGCTGACTCACCACACCTACAGCAAAAGAAATATCAGGGTGAGTAATTGTTAGGTATATCAGCTTCCCAACAAATTTCCTGTAGTAACATGGATCTGGATAATCATTATCATCAGTCATCTCCTTAACATGATAGTCCATAGGAGTAGACACCGGCTTGGATTCACTCATGCCAGCTTCCTGCAGTAAATCCAGCACATATTTCCTCTGAGCCAAATTAGTACCTGCATGAGATCTAAGTACTTTAATGCCCAGAAAATATCTCAGTTTGCCCAGATCCTCTGTACGAAAGTGTCCCTACAATCCTTCACACGTGATATGCCTGTGGAATCGCTGCCAGTGATAACTATATCATCAACATATACAGCAATAATGATGGATCCAACAGAAGAGCTAGAATAAAATAAGGAGTGATGAGTCACAAAACGGGAGAAGCCCATCTTTAGCACATCAATGAACTTGTCAAACCAAGCTCTAGGAGATTGTTTCAACCGGTAGATTGGCTTTCTTCAATCTACACACCTTCTGACACTCCCCCTGAGCAACAAAACCTGGAGGTTGCTCCATGTATACCTCTTCTAGTAGATCACCATGGAGAAAGGCATTCTTGACATCAAGCTGAAATAGAGGTCAGTCAAAGGTAGTAGCCAGAGAAATAAGAATCTGCACTGAATTTAGACGAGCCACTGGTGAAAAGGTCTCAAAGAAATCAACTCCATATGTCTGAGTATAACCTTTTGCCACCAGTCTAGCCTTCAATCTCTCAACTGAACCATCTGGATTATGTTTTACTGTGAATACCCATCTGCAGCCCATAACATTTTTCCCTGGAGGTAAAACAATAAGATCCCAGGTGTTGTTTTGAAGAAGAGCAAACATTTCCATATGCATCGCCTATTTCCAGCCAGTATCCTTCATAGCATTAAGATGAGTTCTTGGAATAGCCACAGAATCAATCCCAAGAGCAAATGACTGGGCCTGCTTGGATAATATCGACAAACAACACGCATTTGCAATAGGATGTCGAATAGTACAGGAACGAGTACATTTGCGAACAGCAATGGGAACATCAAGGTCAGATGGTTCTTCAGAAATCTCTTGAGTAGAGGAAGATGGGGAAGGCTCGGAGACTGGAGTCGCTACCTCCTCTGGATCCTGCCCGCCTCGTCTGCTATAAACATGTTGATATTGTTGAATTAATGTATCACTTGCTAGCTGCTCTTCCTGAATGACAGTATAGTCAGGAATGATAGGTGGCACTCTCACCGATGTCTGATGGCGGCACTCTCTCACTTTCATACAATTGCTCCCCCTTACTGGGAACACTAGAGAAAAATGGTGTGGATTCGTGGAAAGTTACATCCCGAGACACAAACATACGGCGGAGACTGGGACAATAGCACTTGTATCCTTTGCTAGTGTTGGAGTACCCAAGAAAGAGAGTCCTTATAGACCTAGGGGATAACTTATCAGCCTTAGGATCAAAATTGTGAACAAATAAAGTACACCCAAACACTCTGAGAGGAACAAGGAAAGGCGGATCTTTTGGACGTAAGACAGAAAAAGGAGTACGTCCTTGAAGCACCGAAGAGGGTTTCCTGTTGATCAGGAAACAGGCAGTAAGTAAAGCATCAGACCAGAACCTCTTAGTGACATTGGATTGAAACATAATAGTCCTGGTAATATCAAGAAGATGACGATTTTTGTGCTCAGCTACTCCATTTTGTTGAGGAATCTGAGGACAAGACGTATAATGAATCATCCCAACAGAGCTACAAAAATCAGCCATAGCAGTTTGAACATATTCCAAGGCATTGTCAGATAGAAGAATTTTAATATTGCAATCAAATTGAACTTTTATTTCTTGATGAAAATGCTTGACAATGGATAACACAGACTCTCGACTCTTTAATAAATAAATCCATGTCATGTGAGAAAAATCATCCACAAAGGAAATAAAATAGCGAAAACCATTATAACTATTGGTCTTTACATGACCCCAAACATCACTATGGACTAACTCAAAGGGATAAGATGCTCGTTTATTGACACGACTGGGATAAGACAGTCTATGATGTTTTCCCAATTGACAGGATTGACACTCTAAAGAAGACACTTGGGACAACTCAGGTTCTAACTTTCTCAAGCTCTCCAACAATGGATGTCCATATCTGTAGTGTCACAGTAAGAGACAACAATAAGAGAGAACCGCTCAAAAGGATAGCCGGAGCAGGAGTAGATACTTGGCGAGGCAGATTGTCACCGTGGAAGAGGTAGAGATCACCTTTCCTAAGCCCCCCACCAATCGTCCTCATACTCTTGAGATCCTGTAATACAAAGCAAGAAAGCCCAAACGTCACCATACAGTTCACAGTATCAACTAATTTTGCAACAGAGAGAAGATTAAAAGGAAATGCAGGCACATAGTGAACCGATTTAAGATTAATTTTAGGTGTCGGAGAAACAGATCCACTTGCTAACACTCTCCTCACTGAACCATCTGCTATGGTCACAGATTTGTGAGGAATATGTGATTCAATGGAGTGAAGTAATCTCCTCATACCGGTCATATGTTGGGATGCTCCAGATTCAACCACCCATGAAGAAGTTGAACCAAAAGCCAGTAGAGAGGTAGCCTGATTACCAGTGGTAGAAGCCAGATTTGCAGAGGAAGAAGAGGATCCCACACTCATATGTTGTGTAACCAGAAGAAATCTATCATATTCTTCCTTTGTGAGTGTGATGCCAGAAGAACCAGAACTTGATGCAGATGGCTCAGAAGACTCAACAGTACTTGCATAGTTTGTTGCCCCCACAGGTAGTGCAGCAGGTCTTCCAATGCTTCTTCCAGCACTTCTCAATGGTGTGTCCATGTTTGTCACAGAAGGTGTACTTGGGACGTGCTCCACGTCCTCGTCCCATACATGTACAGCCTCCTCGAATTGCAGCGGCTACAAATGCATGAGAATCTCCAGAAGGCGAGAATGGTGTAGAATCAACTGGTTCAAAATTTGATTGTAGAATTCTTGAGTAGGCTTCTTCCAGACTGGGAAGTTTGTCAGAAGCGAGGATGACACTGCGGACCGAACTGCAAGACGAATTCAGACCCGATAGAAACTTTGTAGTAATCAAGTCATCTCTGTCTTTGACCTGTTCTTGGATAGTCACTGGATGATAGAAGCTCAACCCCTGAGCAATACCTTAGATCACTCCGAAATATTCTTCTACAGGCTTGTCTCCCTGTCTTTCAGCGAAGAGTCAATCATATATCATAAATTGACGAACAGCATTTTTATCCTGAGAGTAATGCTTCTTCACAGCATCCCATATGTCTTTGGCAGTAGTATAGATATGAACCTAGCAGTAATAGCAGGTTCCATGCTCCCCTATAGCCAAGCCTTCACCAGACTGTTATGACGTTTCCATTCAGCATAGCCTTTATCAGTAGAAGCAGGAGGATCATAATCAACATGTCGTGCTTTATCTCGGGATTCTAACACTGTATGGACATATTCATCCACAAGAGATAATTTTTTCCGTTAAGCTTGATGGAGGGGATAGGCGACATCTCGTTGTAGATAGTGCATGCCTTAGTGTCCTCCATGATTTAACGGATAGATAGAGTGATAGAGAGATACACGTCAAAGAAGAGTATAAAGTGACAGAGAGATACACGTCACGTCAGAAGATTAGATGTGTTTCTGACGCATCCATAGCCCCTAATCGAAAAATTCCTGAATTACACATGGAGGAGATGTGATTAGGAATTTGCTGCGTACGGACGGAGCCTCTGGTATTAGTTTTAACGAGCCGTCTTACGTAGACTCTGCTTTCGGAGTCTACTGGAGGACCCGGAGGCTGCTGACGGGCGGTGGGCCTACCTGGAACTGACGGCTACGTCGTTGCCTTGGCCGGTGACTATTGTTGCCGCAAGATCGACTGCGGCGGCTGCCCCTTTGGGCCGGCGGCAGCTACTGCCCTCCTAGGCGGCGGCGGCTGTTGCCAGCGGGGCTCCGCGGCTGTGCGGCCCGACGGCTCGACTATGCTACCCGACGGTGGCTACCCGGTTGCGTTGTGCTACTGCTTTGCGGCGGTCGGCAGACAGCGGCGGCGGCGGCGCAAGGGAGAGAGGGAGGAGCGGCGCGCCCTAGATGGAACCCTAGGAGTCTTGCTCTGGTACCGTAGAGAGTGTTTGATCAGCGCTGCCCGGCGGCGGCGGCACAAGGGAGAAAGAGAGAGGGGGGGGAGCGGCGCGCCTTAGATGGAACCCTAGGAGCCTTGCTTTGATACCATGTGAACGTAAGTTGCAAGGCTGCTTGCAATGCAGCTTGTGTGAGGGTTCAAGACCACTCACCCTTTTATTAATAGAACTAGAGAAATTACATAGAGGTCCAGCAATAAATAGAAATTACAAAAATCATAATATAAAGAGATATATTAACACTTTTGTTTGAGACGCTTGAAAAGAGAAAAATGCTAGGCAACAACAAAAATCACGTTGTGACTAGGATTTTTAACAGGACCACAGATTAATCAAAGGATGAAATTGGATGAATTCATCCAAACTGAATTAGGAAGGACCCTACGTTGTTTGGGACTTGAAACTCGTAAAACAAATAGGTGTCATGGAACAAAATTTCGATCAAAATTGCGAAATTTCAGTCGAAATTTTTTTTTTTACAATCGGACATCGAAACCTACGATCGGACATGCGAAACACAAAAATGCAGGGAACGGTATGTAATTTCGCAAAAATTTTGACCTTAGGTGCGAAATTTCGACAAAAATGGTGAAATTTCGCACCAAAAAGCCCAGTTTGGGTCGTAATTTCGCGAAATGGTACGGAAACACAAATTAAATTTTGAGATATTTGTTCCAAAAGCTGATAATGCTACATCTTGGGTATTTTGGCAATTTTTTTTTAATCTCTTGCTTCTAAAGGCTATCTTTATTAATTCTAAGGTATGTTTCCCCTATCCCTAGACCATATACATTACCTTCATCAATTTCTACACTCTTCTATAAAGATATGTAGAAATACTCCAAAAATAATAAAGTTCTTTCTTGAATCTATGCATAAATGTCCCATGTAACCTAGTTAAATGCTAATACTAGACTTGTACAAATTGTAGTTGGTAAGTTTGGAACTTGTAAATGTAAATTTTAAGTTCTAAGTTGTAACTTTAAGCTTTTAACAAACTAACTGTCTAGCAGACTTGACAGATATGTTCATTTATGCACTCAAGCATCAAGACATGTATCCCACCATAACCTCTAAACATATAAATAGTCTAGTGTGTTTATGTCTCAGCATTGTGTTTACAAAATTTTATAAGTTAATTCCTTCATTTTACCATCGAAATTCTGTCGAAATTGTTCAGCTTCCTTCACTTACAAATGTGGGAGACCCCCACCCCACATATCCAATATGAAATATTATTGCATATTTGAGTAGATCTTGGCGTTTAGATCGTTCTGGTAAATTTTCATGATTTAATTCGCTTATTTGGTCGTCGAAATCATTAGGGCCGTAAATATCAAAATTTCATGCGAAATTTCAAAAAAAAATTGTTTCTAGGCCATCGGACACGACATCAAAATCGGACATTTAATTCTATGGTAGGTGTTCTCTCTAGAAATTCTAAGGTAGAACTTGAAAAAAAAAAGTGTTGCAGTTTCCATTGTTTGTGAGATGATTAATGGGAAATTTGATTGAATTGTGGTAGATGCAGTATAGGAAAACGTGTAATTTTGCTCATGATTTGTCACAGCACCTCTGCATCCATCGGATTCCACTAAACATCAACCCTAGACTCTGATATGGAGGGTGTTTGGAAATATCACAAATGTGTTTGGAGATATTAGACAGCAAGTTAATACGATAAGAGAGGTGTTGCATATGATGTAGGTGAGGGGGCACATGGAATGAGGTGATTGAAGAGGCTCAAGGTACTCTTCTCATGTCTTTGGGGATGGAGCAGAAAACCACACAGACGACCAGATCAGACCAGGCTGACTAGTTTAGATTGGTCCAGAGAGGTTAGGCGGTCTCGTTTGGTCTGAGAACTCATCAAACCTACTCTTAGTGGTACAGTATTGGTCATGGTTTGGGGAATGAGTTGAACATCCATGTGAAACCAACCAAACTTGTACCATATACTTAAATCCGTAAAAAGTCAATGTATATTCATATAGCATACATTATAAGCAGATGTACCCAAAAAAAAAGCAGATGTACCCTTATATCAAGGTTTTCAAAACCAAAATGGTAAGTAGACTGGTGACCGCATCAATGGATGACGACAGCTTGGTATTATAAATTATTATTAAAAAAATATTATTCCATGCAGCAATCGGTTCTTAACAAGTATCTCACATCATTACATATACATACTAGCTTAAACTTTTATACCAAATAAACATAACCACTACACCTCAGAGAAAAATAAACATCAATCACTACACCTCAGAGAAAAATCCACCACTAGCAAAGCATGTATATACAGCAACTACAAGTATCATACTTATATTGTATACAAATTTAGTTAGTTATCTTTCATGATCTTAAATTATAAATCACTAAAGCAATAATCACAAATGATTAGCCATCAGTATCAAAGTGATCCTCCATTGAACCTTGTAGCAAGACAGATAGGAAAGAGGCCTCTGAATCTGAGTGGAGATGGGAACTAAGGACGAGGACTCAAAAGAAAAATAGGAAAAAGATAGGTAAAGGCCACTCGCCTTTCCTTAGAGTGATAGGCAAGCCATCAGGACTGCTTGTTTCCATTGGATCATCAGACAAGGTGAGGATTGTAGGAGGGTTGAGACCTATATTGTCTTCCACAATTACCTCTATTAGAGTCTCCCTTTGACACATGTAAACATATGTCTTGGGTGGACGAGCGGGTGACCTGAACGCTGATTTTTGATGTTGTAGATTAAATGGATGGACGACAGGATGACCTGACCTTAGAATCTATAATGACCGGAGATTCAAACACTGACGTATTCATTTACAAGTGAGAGAGGCAAAAACTCCTCCATCACTCAAAGAGACTAGGAATAGCCAAAATATGGTGTATCCTCAAAAAGGTAGCATTACCAGAGACAAAGAAGTGGTGTTCATATAAACCTTTTTTTAGCTTTAAGTAGACAAAAAATATGCATTTACTAGACTTGAACCTTAACTTATATTGATCACCACCTAAGACATGGACGAAACACACATATGGATGAAAACCTCTAGAGGGGGGGTGAATAGAGTTTTATATAGATTTTAAAGTAATTTTAAAATCAAACAACAAAGTAAAGATTAAGAAGAGGAACACAGGTGTTTAGAGTGGTTCCACCTTAGCAAATACTAAGATAGTCAGTCCACTACCCGGTTGCTTACCCAACCGGGATTTGAAAAGAAATTTATTTTATTACCTCTCAAGGAATTACATAAAATACAATCTCTTTTCCCTAAACCCTTCAAGCAGCCTTCACCTAGAAGTAATCGCCCAACTCGAAGCAGTCTTCCCTTGAAGTAGATGCACCAACTCCCGTTGCACCAGCCTTCTGAAGTAGCTTCCCGTGCGATAGCCTTCTTGAAGTAGCTTGAAGTCCCCTTCTCCTCCGAGAAGTCAACCCTCTCCAATCCGCAGCCTCCAACCCTAGGAGTAGCAAGGAGAGTACAAAGAATAAATAGGAACAAGAAAGAAATAGAGAAATTACAACTTATCCTTTAAGCCCGAGGCTTGATATGCCTAGATCAAGCGTAAGATCTCCTAGCCAAGTATGTGAACTTGTAATTGCTGTGGGTAGGAGAATCTAGCCTATAGGACACGAGATTGAGCTAAGAAGAATGTAGGCCAATGATCACAGTGCTCAAATTTGCTTGCAAAAGATTGCTCAAGTATGCTCAAGTGTATTCTCAAGTGTAACAAGTGAATTATAGTGTCCTATGGCTTGTCCTATTTATAGGAATGGCCTAAGTATGCTTAAGGACGTTCTAGACAACTTCTAGGGGTTTCTAAGTGCTTAACTAGCCGTTAGGTACAAAGTTGTTGCTTTAACAACGGCTAATTAATTTATTCTGCAGTTGCTGTCAGAGACCATCTCGGTCGAGGAATGGTCGACCGAGACACCTACTCGGTCGAAGTTTTGTCGACCGACAGGCTCTCTGGATTAACGTTCATTTGCAACTGCCAACTACTTTGTCTGTTGTGTCTAACGGCTACTTTGGATCTTTCTCGGTCGAGAAGATGGTCGACCGAGAGTGTCTCGGTCGAGGAGTTTGTCGACCGAGAATGATCCTGTTTCAAGGTTTCAATTTAAGCATTAATTATATGTGTGAGTGTGCAAAGGTGATCCTAATTAACTGGGATGACATGTCTAACTATGGTGTTTGGCTAAGGAAAATCTAACGCTTGATTTACATGCAAATCTAAGTACTTGTACATTATATATTTGTACAAGTTTTACAATATTGATTACATTGCATGAAAATATAACTAAGTAAGCTCTTGGATTTTCCCTTGCTACTTTGTCATCCTGCTTAGTCCTGCACACTCAAGTAGCTTGTTAGATAAATAAGAATGAAATGTTTGTCATCATCGAAACAAAGGGATTTATCATAATATCCAATTTATCCAACAATCTCCCCCTTTTTGAAGATGACAAACATTTCCTAAATATGAAATAAGGAAATATAAAGCATGTGAGTTTCATACCTGAAAATTTTCCTTTTGTAGCTATTTATGTTTTTCAAGTGAGTGCTGGCCAAGATGTGATGAAACTCATTTGTATTTTTATATTCTTTCTCCCCCTTTGTCATTTCAAAAAGATATCCAAGTTTAATGTTTTATTTTTCTTCTCCCCCTTAAGATAATGCTCCCCCTTAATTAGATATCCTATTAGGAACATGGATTTTTATCTAATTTATCCACAATTTGTTTCTCAATCATTCGCAAAGGATGTTAAGCCTTGAAATGATATGAGATTCCCTTAAGCATATGATGAATGTATATTGATTTCTCATGTATCAAAGGATGTTAAGCCCTAGATTAAATGAGAATCCTCTAAGCTTAGAGTACATAAAAATGTCTCCATCAAAAAGCCCTATTTTGGGTAGAGAATTTCTGTAAATACAAGATACCATTTTCAATAAATTCATAAATTTCTTGAAAATTTTCAGCTACACATGGTGATTACAATATTTTTGTAAGCTTCTTCAATCAAATGGTTAAAAGTTTTGATGATCTCCCCCTTTTTCTTATGCTTTGCTCCCCCTTAGATAGATATCTCAAATGAAAGTTTGAATACTAAGCAAATATATAAAATGTCCAAGATTTAACAAAGATGTATGCAATTTATGTCAATCTGGAAAAACAGAAACCCAGTCGGTCGACAATTGCTCGACCGACAATGTTCTCGGTCGACTAGTTGCTCGACCGAGAATGTTTCTGGAGAACTGTTTTGTATTTGGAAATTCAATTACAATTGTAATAGTTGCCTGTTTTAATTATTATTCCCTTCATTTGTTATGCTCTACAATAATGAACTTGTGATCCATATTTTGAAGATGTCTCAAAAAAAATAACCATGTGAATCAAATAAAAATGGTAAATTTCATTCAATAGCATGAAGAAGATTACAATCATATAGAATTTGACTAATCATTTTTATTACAACTAGTACAACTCCAACACTTCACAGGAAAGATTTAAGAATTACATCGATGTCCGGATCTTTCCCAAGGAATGGCTCGGCTCCATAATATTTGACCAGAGTTTGCCAATCTAAAGCACCTGTCATAGCCAATGCATATGCTTCCAGAAATGTGGGAACTCGGTCAAATCGGAAGTGAGCAGCTATATCTTGCAATTGTATGGAGGAAAATTGAGTATGTGCAAGATCCATTGATGGTGGAGGTGGAGGTTGATAATAGTTGTATGAAGGGTTAAATGGGTTGAGCATGCCAGGATTTAAAGAATGCGGATATTCATCGGTTTCAGCCGGAGAAAGATTTTGCATTCTTTGATTTAAGTATGTCATGGCATGATGGGTATAGTTGAGTTGGTTACTGAGATGATATTGGGAGCCAACAAGATAAGTGAGAGTATTTTGGATGGGATCAATAGAAAGATTAGTAGGAGGAGGGGGTGGTGGTATATCTTGATGTGATGATTCTCCTTCTACTCTAGCCCTTTTATGACCAAAGTCAATCCCCATCTTCTCTACGGTGTTCTTACTTATCTTTGGTGGTCTACGCTCCCATAGGTATCCCATATCTTCAATGTTTAACTTAAGACAATGTTGAGTAATCTGGCATACAAAATCGGCATATGGTGGATTGCCAGAAAACTCAAGCATATTTTTAAGTATTATGCGAATGAAGTTGATGGGAATTTCTTTTATGATAGCATAAATTAGACACATACGGAAAATAGGAACCTCGGATTTATTGGCTCGTGGATGTATGTTGGTGGAAACAATGAGGTTTACTATTCTACATGCCGGTTTTAGGTTTATTGCATAATAGGTTCCCCTATCTTCATGACAAGTGGTATTGGCTTGAAATATGGCTCTTTTTATATCACTAAGGCTAGTGGAGTGGTCATCATGGGAAAATAAATTTATTGGATTGCCGGTGGTAAGGTCAAGGAAATCTTGATATTCATCTATATCAATTTCTAGCATGTCAAGAATATCCCCTTCGGAAAATTTAAAACTATGCCCATTGACCATGGTGTAGAAGATTGTGGTTTCATTTTCGGTATGGGATATAAGATTGGCATAGAATTCGTTGACTACCTTAATGGAATAGGAAGGAAAGGATGGATTGATGAAGTCCTTCAGCTTTTGTACTCCAAAGAGATGCTCCAGGTCGACTATGTTGATGAAGTCCATCACTTCGACCGGGCGTCGGGGAAGAGGAGCTTTAGAGGAAAGCCGAAAGTATCGATCTCCAGCATCTCCGTCGACGAAGGCGATATCGTTGATGATCGTCAATGGCGGAGTGGCTTCCCGAGCTTCTCTTCCTTTTCTTCCGGCAACCTTCTTCTTTCCACAGACAGCTGAGGATGAAGCCATTTGAGTGTGGAGAAGAAGCAAGGAAGATTTGAGGGTAAGTATGCTGAAGGATTGCACGAAATTGCACTAGAGATGGACTATGGAAGCAAGGAAATGCAAGTGTGAGTAAGTGGCTCGTTTTTGCACTTATTTATAGAATTCCAACGACCTGGTCGGTCGACGACTCGTCGACCGAGCGTTCGCAACGGTCGAGTTGCAGACGCGCCACTTGGTCCTCCAACGGTAAAGAAAACGGTCATAACGGTCGGGTTGCAACGGTCATATCCAACGGCTATTTCTCGGTCGAGCGCTTGTCGACCGACATTGTCTCGGTCGAGCACTCGTCGACCGACAGTTCGTCCAATACTGAGTCTGTTTAGAATTTGTCGGTCGAGTGAGATGGGCTGACCGAGTGGTTCTCGGTCGACGAAGTCGTCGACCGACAGACTTACTGAGTTCAATTTTTGACTGTATTTTAATGCAAATCATAGAACATTTTTGTAGAGCATATATATGTATATTCCAAGGGAGTAATAATATTTAAGGCTTCTAATTGCTACAAATGATTTAAGTTTTAAAAATATGCTAAGATTAAGTTCAATAAAATAATGTCCAAATAAACAATTTTTATCAAAGTTTATTTTAGGTCGCCCTTGATTACGACCATGGCGCCCCTTGGTCAAATTTTATTTTAACCAAGAGGCATATTCCGCAGGTTTAAAAAAATATTCATACGTGAAGAGTAAGTTCTGCAGATGGCTTACGAATATCAATATGAGGCTCATTAAAGTGTACAAATTATGAGAACTTAGTAAGGGCATCAAATATGATGAAGCATATTAAGTGATGCTTAGCACAATGAGTATTTTCAAAAGTCGATTTGAAACATTTTAATCATTGCAAGTATTTCTAAGAGATAAATTTGCAATAAGAGTACGATAAATCTGTTATCCCTATATGTTAAGTTGAGATAGACAAAAAAAGATGTGCAAATTTGAGACTTTGGTCATATCTCAACTTAGTCTAATCGAATCAATTTGGGGATTTTGGAACCCATACCATCTCAACATTCTTTTTCCTGTATGGGCATGAGAAGGAGTAATGTCCAAGACGTGAACAATAGTGGCAACATATAGAATCAACCTCATATCTCTTTCTATGATTTTGGTCTAGGTTGTTCTTTGGTACAAAAGTATATTTGCCTCTATGTACATTCATGGATTGACTTGCTTGTGTCCTTCTCCAACTAGGTTGTTGATAGGATTTCTCCTTAGGCTTATAACCTAGTCCTCTTCTCCCTATTTGATGATAGGAATTTTCTAATATTCTATCAAGGATTCCATTGTTGCTTAACTTACTAACTTCTTGTTGCAACTTAACGATCTCATCCATTCTTTTCTTGATATCTAATTTTGCTTGGTCTAGATTGAATGATAACATATTTCTTTCTTTCACTATATTGTCATAATCTACATGGGTGCACAATATAGGTTGTTTTTGAATATCATTTATCTTTGCAAGCAGTTCAGTCTTTTCTTGACATAGAAGATCATAGTTAGTCTCTAGAGTGAAAATTTTCACTTCACTATTACTTAGAGATGATTTCAAAGTACGATTTTCAGACATAATGCTATCTTTTTCAAAACCAAGAGTATTCAATTTAGCATATAAATCGTCATTTTCGGATGTAAGCTCAAGAAATCTAGCATTTAGATCATCATTTTCTTTATTTGATTTCTTTAATTTCTTTTTGCATTCAACATATTTATTATGTGTTTCTTCAATAATAGTAACTAACTCTTCTTTAGGTAAATCAAGCAAGCTTACCTCTTCTTCTTCTTCCTCACTTATTGTAGCAACGAAACATTCTTTATGTGTATCTTCTTTCTTTGACCTCCATGGACATCTAGACGTAGAGTGCTTTGTTCCTAAGCACCAATTGCAACTTGTCGCACATTGGTCCATGCTCCTTTTCTTGTGGTTGTAGTCACCTCCTCCCTTTATCTCTTCAAGACCTGGTTAGGGCTACTTGAAGCCTGCTCTGATACCAAGTGAAAACTACTAGAGGGGGGGGTGAATAGAGTTTTATAGATAATTTTAACAATTAATTACTCAAGCAACCACAAAGAAAAATATTGGACAAGGAGACACAAGGGTTTAGAGTGGTTCCTACCTTAGCAAATACTAAGATAGTCAGTCCACTACCCGGTTGCTTACCCAACCGGGATTTGAAAAGAAATTTATTTTATTACCTCTCAAGGAATTACATAAAATACAATCTTTTTTCCCTAAACCCTTCAAGCAGCCTTCACCTAGAAGTAATCGCCCAACTCGAAGCAGCCTTCCCTTGAAGTAGATGCACCAACTCCCGTTGCACCAGCCTTCTGAAGTAGCTTCCCGTGCGATAGCCTTCTTGAAGTAGCTTGAAGTCCCCTTCTCCTCCGAGAAGTCAACCCTCTCCAATCCGCAGCCTCCAACCCTAGGAGTAGCAAGGAGAGTACAAAGAATAAATAGGAACAAGAAAGAAATAGAGAAATTACAACTTATCCTTTAAGCCCGAGGCTTGATATGCCTAGATCAAGCGTAAGATCTCCTAGCCAAGTATGTGAACTTGTAATTGCTGTGGGTAGGAGAATCTAGCCTATAGGACACGAGATTGAGCTAAGAAGAATGTAGGCCAATGATCACAGTGCTCAAATTTGCTTGCAAAAGATTGCTCAAGTATGCTCAAGTGTATTCTCAAGTGTAACAAGTGAATTATAGTGTCCTATGGCTTGTCCTATTTATAGGAATGGCCTAAGTATGCTTAAGGACGTTCTAGACAACTTCTAGGGGTTTCTAAGTGCTTAACTAGCCGTTAGGTACAAAGTTGTTGCTTTAACAACGGCTAATTAATTTATTCTGCAGTTGCTGTCAGAGACCATCTCGGTCGAGGAATGGTCGACCGAGACACCTACTCGGTCGAAGTTTTGTCGACCGACAGGCTCTCTGGATTAACGTTCATTTGCAACTGCCAACTACTTTGTCTGTTGTGTCTAACGGCTACTTTGGATCTTTCTCGGTCGAGAAGATGGTCGACCGAGAGTGTCTCGATCGAGGAGTTTGTCGACCGAGAATGATCCTGTTTCAAGGTTTCAATTTAAGCATTAATTATATGTGTGAGTGTGCAAAGGTGATCCTAATTAACTGGGATGACATGTCTAACTATGGTGTTTGGCTAAGGAAAATCTAACGCTTGATTTACATGCAAATCTAAGTACTTGTACATTATATATTTGTACAAGTTTTACAATATTGATTACATTGCATGAAAATATAACTAAGTAAGCTCTTGGATTTTCCCTTGCTACTTTGTCATCCTGCTTAGTCCTGCACACTCAAGTAGCTTGTTAGATAAATAAGAATGAAATGTTTGTCATCATCGAAACAAAGGGATTTATCATAATATCCAATTTATCCAACAATGGAGACTTTCGGTAGTACACGGTATAGTGGTTGTCTGAGATGAGTGACCATAATGAGAACTGATTTTGGGGTATTTATGAATATAGTTACCAAATAGTTCGACATTCTCTATGTGATGTGAGAGTAATCATCTATAAAACTGACAAAATATCATTACTCGGGTTTTGATAAAACTCAAGTGGAGCCCCATAAAACTGAATGAACAACATAAAAAGGTAATGTTGCTCTACTTGAACCCTAGACCTTAACAGAATTGAAGATGTTTGTCCAACTATAATGACTTGTAGTTTCATTTTTCCACACTGGATAACTAAGGATCCAATGCCTTAAGTTATCATAAGACACATGACCAAGATGATTATGGACACGCAGAGGAGAGGCATATGTTGTTAGAGACTCATCAAGGTAGTAAAGACCAACATAGGGATGGAAATGCTGCCCATTATACCCGCATCTGCCCAGATCCATGTTCACCTAGCCCAAATATAACGAGACGACTGGATCATGGGTCTGAATTAGGCCTAGATTATGTCGACCCATGTTTGAAACCTTGGTACCCATTGCAACCCATCGAGACCTATGAACATCTAGCTTTCCTTCTCTCTCGGATCTTCCCATCTCCCAATGTCATAGGGCGATGATTTAGTTGTAGCTACCCTGTCGCTCGTGCCAGTGGTCTTCCATGTTCCCCGTCTATGAATGTATTGTCGTCTTAGCAAGGAGTCACCGACGAGGTGAAACTAAAGCTCTTCTGTTCGGTCGGCGTTGTGAGGAAATTCCCTCTCCACCATCATAGTCACCGTCCTACTCTGCTTCATCGTCTTCTACCTCTATCGCGCCCATTGATCCGTTACTACAGCCACATCAGGATCCTTATCATCACGGTACCTTCTGTGCACGACTGCAGTGTTGGCTTTGGCTCGACCGCAGCAGCCACATCAACCACGAGTAAGTGGCCAGGGCCATCAACTGCAAGAGCTACTTGTGGTCCCTAGGTCTCCGACGATGTACTTCTCGCTAGACTTTTCCTTTAATTCGTGACTGGATAAACAGGGGATAGAAGTGGTTTGCTCGAGCCCCCTGAGTTGTTATTCTCTTCCTGGCCGTCAGCGACGACCACAATGGCACCTCTATGATGTCTAGTTGCTTGTGGTATCATTGTCCTCCCTTGCCTTCGTCTTCGCATATCTCATGCCTGATTATTCGCTTAGAAGCCACCCACTCCGGCGGCACATACAGGTCATACCTCATTGCTTCCATTCGTTGGCCCCGTCGCCTTCGTAATGTTATTTCTGTTGTTGTTGTTAACAACACCAGCAGCGTAAGCTCACAGTGTTCAGCAGCCAGTCGGCGTCATCATCCTGATTTATAGCCGGCGATTGCAAGAACCACTAATATAATCGTGTATGCCGCTAGATAATGATGAGGTCATGGATAGCTGTGGTAGCGATTTGGATTATCATGCTCTCGTTTCTACATATGAATTATGAACCATCTGATACTCCTCCACTCCATTAGCGACATCAACATCTTTCACCATGTTCTAGGGGAATCGCATGGCACCTCTCCGTACTCATCTTAGGCTAGTTGAGAATTGATTGAGAAACTCTAGTTGTATTATTGGTGATGTGCACATTTATTGTTTAACAAAATGCATTTGTCGTCGCTTACCGAAAGTAATATGTTACATAACCTCATTACTGGTTATATGATTGGTGGTGATGCACCTTAATTTGCAGATCAGTACTATATATTATAGTATTAAACTACATTAATTCAGTAAACTGTAGTGTATGTATTATAGTATTAGATTGTATGTGTATTTGTGTATATGTTTATTTTTAATTTTACATAGAGTTGGTTTAATGTGGGTTGTATTGGGTCCCATGACCCATTAGGGTGGGTATCAAATGGAGCGGGTATGGGTTAAGCCAAAAGTGAAATGGGTAAAGCAGGTATGGGCATGGGTCGCCCATACCCGCCCCATTGTCATCTCTACACCAACATGCTCATACACATCCTCAACCTCCTACGTCTTCAAAATCTTACAAATTAAAACAATTTGGCAAAAAGATGATGGCAACATTAAGCGACCGAATGAGATGACTTGCAGACACCAGATTAGAAGAAAAGATTGGGATATACAGGGTTGAATCTAGAGAAATAATTGGTAAGGGTTGTTCTAATATCCTAGACAGTGGCTATGGAATAGGGATGGCCATGGTGTTAAAAAGAACTATATCCGCAGATAATTGCACCGTATTTTACATCGCATAACCTGCACCAAGTGGTTATGGTGTGGACATGGTTTTCAATTTTTAAAACTGTAGCAGTTTGGAGCGGTTATGGTTCTAGAGAAAAAAACATAGACAAAAACCACACCGCAAATATAATTTTGGATATATATATGTGTGTGTGTGTGTGTAAAAATTAAATTATTATTGTTGCCAATGTAGATAAATAGATATCTATTTTCAGATAGCATTCAATATATAGTTATATACCCAACATAGAAGTAGGGGAGCCATTGTGTGCAATTATTGCACATATGATTGTCTGTTTTGTACTACTAGTGAATACATGTGCCTCTTGCACATGAAATATAACACAAAATTATTTACTTTAATATATGTTACACTTAATATTTATGTGTATGTTTTCCACAAACTTACGTAATCACTTGTCTAATGGTGGCAGAGAGAGTTGGGATGACTAGGGGAATCATCCAATTAATTTTTTTTTATGTTTTATTGACTTATTTCATGCAATATCTAAAACAGAAACATTCAACAATCAGAAAAGAAGAGATAGACGATTAATATGAAAATTGAGTTTCTTACTGAAGTAAATTACTAGTCGTGACTGAGTGGTGTAGTAAGTAGTAGAGATAGAATCAAGTTCAGAAAAATAAAGAAGAGCGAGAAAGAATGTGGGAAGACCAAGAGAGAGTGAGAGTAAAAAAGAGATAATTACATCCATTATCAAATATTCTACCACCTTCCTAAGGTAATTTGATTTCCCCCTCTTAGAAAGACAATCATACATTTAATTCTCAATATTATCTTAGTTCCCTCCCATTACAATATAAATATAAAAGGAAAGAAACATAACTTATATGATTAAAAATGAGGAGAAATAGTAACGAGAGAGACAAAAAGAAATATAGATTGGGAAGTTAAGGAGGACGGCTTAGTAGGGGATACATGCTTGACGACCGGTTTTAAATTAGAGAATGTTGTTTGTAAATGAAAGAATGCTTAGCAGTGGGAGAGACTTAACTAGCTATTTTAAAAGAGGGAGATGTTTGAACTGTAACGAGGAAAGAATGTGTGGTTGGAAAGTAAGAGTGTTGATTGGTGCGAGACCAACTTATTCATGATGTCATTAAGTGTGATGTGGTGCGGCGCGGTACGGTGCGGTGAACCGTGGTCTTTTTGTAGTGCAGATATGGTTTCTAATATAAAAAGAACCATGATGGATATGGTGTTTAGTTTTTCTCTGTGGTGCGGTTATGATTTTAGCATAAATCGCACCATATCCACATCAATGCCATCCTTACTACGGACTACTACTTGGAGTCTCACATTAAGTATGATGTGGTACGGCGTGGTACGTTGCGGTGAACCGTGGTCTTTTTGCAGTGCAGATATGGTTTCTAATATAAAAAGAACCATGATGGATATGGTGTTTAGTTTTCTCTGTGGTGCGGTTATGATTTTAGCATAAACCGCACCATATCCACATCAATGCCATCCTTACTACGAACAACTACTTAGAGTCTTAAAGTAACAATGTGTAAAGGCATTTTGGTAGTGTCGATAAAAATTGTAAGAGTAATACGTCAATTGAACCTAATAGGGCATGTCTTCTTTTTTATACCTTATCTTATATTTATGGTACACCATATCACATGCTCCGATATATAAAGAGACCCCATAGTATTAGTTTGTGGTTAAGCAATAAGATTTTATTACCAACTTGGTATCAGAGCATTAGAGAAAACCTAACCTAATCTCGCATTTCCTTCCTCACCAACGGCAATCTGTCCCTCTCCACCCTCACCCATTACCACCCCCTCCTTGCCATTACCTATCCACTACGCCACAGCGATAGCCATCACCAGACACCCGTTGTCACTATAGTCCACCGTCAGCCATAACGTTAGCAGTAGCGCAACATACTGTGGGCCAACAGTCTGTGACTGACTAAGCAAAGCAGTAACAGCTTCGTGGATAGAAATCGGCGTTGATAGTCCAATAGTCCATGCCGCTACTCTCCCCGACAGGAGTCGCGAGCCTTCTCTACCTTGGTCAGAAGATGGGATTATTGCAAAGGGATTATTGCAGCTTGCCTCCAACAACAGCCCCTAACCAGTTGGCTATCCTTATCTCTCCCTGGATCTAATTTCTATATAGATCAAATCTTATTTCCACATAGATCGCATCGCATGTAGCCATGTACTAGTCTATGAAGCACGAATGCTTCCCCTTTGTAGTCATGGACACATATTGAACATAGACACGCCATAGACATAACTGAACACACGGTAGATATTGCTCAGATGGGTCCACTTATTTTAGGCATGGAGTTGGCATGGACACGCCAACACAATCAATAAAAGAAATATATAGAATGTGTTTCCTAGCTCCCTCCTCCTCATCATCATCATCATCATCTAAGCCTCAGTCCCAACTATGTTGGGGTCGGCTACGTAGATCATTCATTTCCATTCAGGTCTATCATGGGTCATATTATGGTCGAGAAGTAGAGATTCAAAATCTCTCTTTATAAGCTCTTCCTGTGTTAATTTATGTCTTCCTTTTCTTCTATTAATTGTGCTTGACTCAATAGTATTGCTTCGTATAAGCGCATTAGTCGGTTTGCGTTGCACATGTCCATACTGTCTCAGTCGGTTCTCGTGCAACTTGTCCTCAATGCTCGCCACCCCCACTTTATTCCTGATATAGTCATTTCTCAAGCGATCTTTTCTTGTCTTCCCACACATCCACCTCAGCATACGCATTTCAGCCACGTTCATCTTGTTGAGACTTTGTTTCTTCATCGCCCAACATTCACTCCCATAGAGCATGTCTGGTCGTATAGTTGTTCTATAAAACTTGCTTTTTAATCTAAGAGGGATTTTCCGATCACATAATACTCCAGTTGCACCACTCCATTTCAACCATCATGTAGTGATCCTGTGACAAATGTCATTTTGGACATCCCCATCTATTTGAATAATAGAACCGAAGTAACGAAATTTATCACATTTTGGTACACCACTCCGTCCAACTTGGCTCCACCATTCACATTGCGAAATTGGCTGAAATCACAATGCATATACTCACTTTTGCTCCTACTTATCATCAATCCATTTGATTTCAATGTCTTTCTCCAAATTTCAACTTTATCATTCAATCCATCTTTAGTTTCGTTAATCACTACAGTATCATCAGCAAATAACATCAACCTAAACATTCTTTGTCAACTCATCCATAACAAGAACGAACAAATATGGGCTGAGTGCAGATCCTTGGTGTACCCCAACTCTGATAGGAAATGTTGGTGTCTCTCCTTCAGGAGTCTTCACACTTGCAGTAGAGCTAGCATACATGTCTTTAATCAAATCAATGTATTGGATTGGCACACTCTTTTTCTTCAAAAAAATACAATCCATTGGTACTCGATCATAAGCCTTCACTCGACGAGTTAAGATAATTGCCCCAACCTTTGATGGTAAACTTGATCCCAAAGCTTTTCTCAGTTGCATTGCCAGTTAAAAAGGCTATTTTAATAGGTACAATATGGCATACATCCATCAGATTAGATTTGCTAAAATTAAACTCGATGGGTCACCAAGTGATATTGGCAAGGTGTCCAGCGCGACCCTTAGGTCCTCTCAAATTACTCCTCAAAGGTCCTCTCGCGTTGATTTGTAGAGAACAACTTGCATCACAAGTTGAATACACGGGGGGCATTGTGGACCCTTAGGTGTAGATTTCTTTGCAATGTCCTTGATGTCTTTGACCTTGTGCTAGAACATGTATTTGGCGGCAATTTAAGGGCTCTGTGCTATTCCACAGCCAATAGATATCGGGGTTGCTATCTTGATGCCAATTGTCATTGTCCTCCAACTTTAGTAATGAACTTAAGCTTGTTCCTGGATGTAAGAAAGGTGTAAACAATGTTCATCCATAACAAATAGTTCTGATTATTAAGTTCAATCACAAAAATAGTGGTGAGATAATTGTAAATAACAGTAGGAGTCTTGTCATTCACCATTGTAAAAGCAGTTTAGCCATCAAAATGAGAGCACAATAACTAAAGCAGTACAAAGCTAATATAGTAAAGCACGGCAATAGAAGATAGTCACTACCAAAATCATGGTTGTTAAGGCGATGAGTCTGACGTAGTTAGCGCCTAGGCTGCTTAGGTGGATGCCTAGGTGCATGGCCTTAAAATCTTTTTGAAAAATAATAATAATAAATGATATACAATTTGTATCTCACGTAGCATTTATTTTGTGTATTTCTTTGGTGTTCTACATCCTAAATAGTCATGTTAGAGTAACGTAGAAGCCTAAAACACATGAAATCAGTTCTACATGTCAAATATGATATTAACATGACACTTACAATTCTTTTAAAACTGGAAAAAATTGTCTATGCGCCCCTAGGCGACCGCCTATGTGGTTTTAGATGCCTGCCGAGACGCGTAAAGGTTAATTTAACTAGGCAGGTGGCCCAGGCAGAACCCCTTGGGCGCCTAACTACCCAAGCAGCCACCTTAAAAACTATGACCATAACGAAAACATGGTAGCAAAAGCAAGCGTTTTTGGAATGAAATACGGTAGGAGTAGCAAAAAAAAAATCAGAATGATACATGATAGGTAGAGGTGGAATTCACTATTATAGGAAAGATGAGTTGTTAGATGGAAACATCTCAATCCCCTATTGAGAGAAATACTCACCCATGCATTAGGGATTGCATGGGGAGGAAATACACAAGGGAGGGGGACTTCTACTACCTAGGAAGCACAAACATGGACACGATCACAGACTCAAGCCATGGCAATTTTTTAGAATATAGGACACGACATACAAACATATTTTTATATATGTATATATAAGTGTATATATATGTATATTTGTACACACATACTTATACATGTATGCATAACATGGAATTGATGCAAAGAACATCCATCCATCCAAAGCTATAAAGTAACAACAAGGGATTTACAAGAACAGACACAGAAGGAGGACGAAATCAAACCTAAAATTCATTCACAACGTCATTGCAAACTTTATGATATGAAAATAATGAAATTAAACATTTTCTGTGGAGAATAGTTATTCTACGTTAGATTTGCATATTTAATCAAATAAATGTAAACGGATAAGGATGAATTATTATAAATTTGCTTGTCAAATTTGTAGAACCACCATTATAATAATGATGAATTATGTCTACAACAATGACGCATAAAGGATAAATATCAATGGCCAATAGGAGGGAATGGAGACATACTAGTGGTATTTTAGAGTAAGAGGAGGGAGCTAGGAACTTGGAGTCTGATGTCATGTTAACACTGTGTGGCATAACATGAGCTCCTGCATAAAAAAAATTGTGAAAGAGGTTTCGAGGAAGTCCACAGGTTGTGGGCCTCCACAGAAACATACTTGGTGGTGGAATGATGAAGTACAGAAGGCTATTAAACTGAAAAGGGAGATCAATAGGAGCTTGCCCAAATCTCAAGATGATGCAACGTTTCAGAGCTACAAGCAAGCTAAAGGCAAGGTCTAGTTATTTTGTTGATATTTATAAGTTGGACACAAGAGAAGGGGGAAAAGATACATAAAAATGGCCCGTATAAGAGAAAGGAAAGGAAGAGACTTGAGTCAGTAAAATGCATCAAGAATGAAGGTGGTAGACTGTTGGTGAAGGACGATGATATCAAGAACCAATGGAGAAATTACTTCCATAAGCTTTTCTATGGAGATATTGTAAATAATGTTAGAGACTCGTGTGACATGAATACAAGAGATATCATTTACACACGACGAGTTTCACTATTTGAGGTCAAGAATGTTTTGAAAAAGATGAAAATGAGAAAGACATGTGAACCAGACGGTATTCCCATTGATGTATGGAAGAGTATGGGGGATGGAGTTATGTGGTCAACAAATTTCTTTAACAAGATCATGAAGACCAAGAAGATGTCAGATGAGTGGAGAAATAGTACTATAGTCCCCATCTACAAGAACAAAGGTGATGTTCAGAGTTGCACAAACTACAGAGATATCAAGTTGATGAGTCACACTATGAAGCTTTAGGAGAGGATTATTGAGCAAAGGCTAAGATCTATAACACAGATATCAAACAACCAATTTGGTTTCATGCCTGGAAGATCAACAACAAATGTTATTTTTCTGATAAGCAGGCTTATGGAGAAGTATAAAGAAAGCAAAAGAGATCTTCACATGGTTTTTATTGATTTAGATAATGTCCTAAGTGATACAGGAACAAGGATTGTGGGAAAAAAAGGTCCACGAGGGGACATGGTAAACATCATGGCTAGGGGGATGCGGGCAGGGTTCACGAGGAGGACCCATGGGGGTTGAGGCGGACACATGTGCTATCAGTTAGAATAATTAGCTCATTATGTAAATAGGCCTTATTGTCTTGACCCATTAGGGTTATGTTATGCTTCCTTGGACTTGCCTCCTCACCTATATATAGGAGGGGAGTTTGCCTTATATCTAATAACAAATATCCCATCTTATTTTCTTCATAGTACCAGAAGATTGTTCCTTACCTAGGCAGAAAAAGAGAAAGCCTCCGCATGCGAGCGGCCGCCGTCTGTTCTTGGCTTTGTCGCCCGCCAGGCATCATCCCGGCCTCACTGATCGTCTCATATTATGTCCTTTCATAAAAATCCAATCTTCTTTGTCGGCGCTTTCTTTCATGGACACCATCTTATTGCATTCTATCAATCTTTGGCTATCTACCTCTCTGTAGTTCTATCTAGTCGTTTCTTCCCAAGATCCTTCTTGACTCCAACCTCTACATCGACGGGCTTGTATCATAATCGCCAACAAATTAGCTGTAGCATCCTTTTTTTTCTATGGCCAATATTGACCAGCCACTGCTAGCCAAAGACTAGAAGCAGGCCTTCCCATCTGCAATAAGATCGCTTCTCCAAGAAGGTAGATCTTAATTCAAAGATTGTGCATTGTTGTGTCGTCAACATGTTCCAGTGGACAAGCAGTCGTGCCATAAACATGTTCCGTTGCATTGCCGTTTTGATATTTTTTCTGATCTCACATCATTCCCATGTTGATCACGAAAAAAGAGCCCTTGTTATTAACTATGTAGATTGTAGAAGAAATTGTAGTCATTCACTTTCTTTAATGGTTTCGAATAGAATCTTAAACGATTTTGACTAGAATGGAAATAATGATTGCTTCTTCTTGAGGACTTCTCCTGCTTGTATAGGAACCTTATTGTTTCCCTCCTCAATATATTGATTAGAGAAAAGGGAAAAAAAGAACAAATGGAACCATTCAAACTGGAAGCCAAGTGCAAGAACAAAAACAATTTTGGGGTCTAGAAATTTTTGTCTAATACAAAGACAATTTCTAGGAGACAGTGCAGTCCATGGGACTTCTCTTCTTCCTAGTCGTCTACTACTAAAAACAAAAAATAAAATAAAAGACCACGTGCTAGTTTATAAAGCACAAAAAGAAAAAGGGCAATGCATTAATTTTTCTTCCTACCGTGCGTGCTTATTCCAATAGTGTTCTACTTTTCCTAGCGAGATCCATTCTAGTAGTGTCACACTTCTTTCTACTGAAAATTCATTCTGGTTGTATATCTTTCTTCCTACTGATTTCCATTCTGGTAGTGTTACTCCTATTTCTACCGAGTTTCCATTCCGGTAGTATATTTGTCATTCTTACTGTGCCTTTATACCGGTAGTGTTTTATTTGCCACCATTCATCTACTAATTTTTATGACTCTCCACCCCAACCACTCTCATTATCTTTTTTGTGGTTGGCATGAAGGGGGGAATAGAGGAAGATGAGTAGCAGAAAGAGATGAGTTGGAGAGAAGATGTAGCAAAGAAGCCATGCCATCTGACCATGTTGCATTGTTCTGCATATTCAAATGTGTTGTTGACACCTACTATAGCGCATATTTCCTTTGGTAGTTTGTCTCAAACATGTGTCCACCTGCAATGGCGTAACATTCTTATAACAGTGTTCTTATCTCAACTACCGTGCATTATTCCTGCATTGGTGTTTCTTTTGCAGAACTAGTTAAACAACAATGGCAACTCAGATGACTTCTACAAGTACCTTCCACCATCTATCATGCTCCGGATGGTCGTCAAAGTTTCAAAAATTTATTCACGGTTGCTTCTGCTGGTCTGGCATCAAGGGGAGAAGGCCTATTTTCTTCTACGTGCTATCTTCTTCAGGGGGAGTGTTAAGGGTGTTTTAATTTTTACATTGCAAGGTTCATGGGGGAGATCATTTCTTGTCATGGGAGATTAATTTGTGTATGGGTTACTTTACCTTTTTCATGTATTGACAAGAAGGACATGTGTTTCACCCATGATCCAGCTTGAGAGGGAGTGTTAGAATAATTAGCTCATTATGTAAATAAGCCTTATTGTCTTGACCTATTAGGGTTATGTTATGCTTCCTTGGACTTGCCTCCTCTCCTATATATAGCATAGGATTTTGCCTTATATCTAATAACACATATCATATCTTTTATTCTTCACTACCATTTAGTGATGTGGTGGGTAATGGGTTGCGGGAAAGAATTGTGAAGCACAAAGAACGGATGGAGGTGGATATGGTGGTAGTGTATATGTCATGGGTGGAGTAGCGAGTCTAGGTGTGTAACGGGTAGAGTGATGATATGGTGGTTGGTAGGGGTAGGTTTCCCCATTGGGTTGTGGGGAATAAGGGTTTGGTTGTACAAATGGGTCACTGGTGCCAAAGTGATGGTACTTGGGGCCTCTTGGGGCGGTGGTGCACATATTTGTCGAGTAGGATAAAGAGAGTTTGTGATGCATTCCCAAGATTTAGAGGCATGCCATACCCCATTTATGGCGTTGACGATTGACTGCATGGAGGGTATTTGTTTGACGAATGGCGTGAAGCTCCATCATGATGGAGTTAATTGCTTGACCAAGTGTGTCAGACCTCAGGGGTGGCATTTGGATTGTGTTCCAAAATCGGATTGTCAAATCTATTGACAAATATTTTGATTGCACGATGAGACAAGCAAAAATTATACGTGTCTATGAAAATTTTGTTCAACAAAAGTATAGTGTAATATTCCAAGAAAACCAAAGTGTAAAGAATATATGAAAGTAAAGCGGCACAAAGAATAGGGGAAACCTCGCACAAATGAGACTTGGAAATTTTATGGTAGAGGAGCAATCACACAACCTATGGATGTACTAAATCACAATAGATAAGAAAAAAGGACAATAAACAAAGAAAAAACCGTACTCGAAGTAAAGTTGATTTGTCTGCCTCCTTGAATTTGATGTGTTTGAAGGTAATGTCTCCTGTGGAAGCGTGATGCATACCCCCAACCCATGGATCTTTTAGAAGGTTGCTTACTAGCAACTACCGCGACTACAAGCAACTGCAGTTGCAATTGTGGTTGCAGCGATGTCTGTTGGCATTGTAGATGTTGATGGCTATGGGAAACTAAGGGAGGTTGCGGTTGTTGGCATAGCAACTGTTGGCAGCTGTGAATAGTTGCAGTTGGGGCAGTTGACGATCAAGCGGTTGGCTATGGCATGGGAGGGTGGTGGCTAGGTATGGCAAGGGAGGATGGCAGCTAGGTATGGCAGGGGAGGGTGGTGGCTAGGTATGGCAAGAGAGGTTGGTGGCTAGGTGTTGTACGGGAGCGTGGCGGCTACATATCGTAGGGAACGATGGCAGCTAGGTGTGGAGTACAGGAGCAAAATCCTAGATGAAGTTAGGGTTGGGCTCTAATACCAACTAATATAAACCCCATTAGACAAATAATAGTAAACACAACTAATGACAAAAGGGCATAGTTTTCAAGTGTGTCTAAACAATGACGCAATAGAGCTCTTTATATAGGCACTCAAAACACAGACTACAGGGGCGGTAGCCATTGTAGGACTAGACCACTTGACTTTATAAGGGCCCAATAAAAGGGGGGAAACGTAATAAAACAAGAAAGCTAAACAAAGCTTAAATAATGGTGCGGCGACGTCTGCGCTCGTAAGTGCATAGAGGCGGGGCATGTCTTATATTAGACAGGTTATCCACTACCAATATGGAAGTAAGAAGCTGACGTCAACTGAATTAGTAGCCATTAATAATCTAAATTGCCTATGTTGCCTGGTGTTACCTGGTCAAGCAGATTGTTCATGTGGATACTTCGACTTTCAACTCTCCTTTGTCCTTATTGACTTGAAATTCCTAGCAAGTGCAAGATATCATACAATTACCTTTGAAGTCCACAACATATGAAGAGACAAAGTATCATCTTTCTTGCCTAGCAAAGTGGTAAAGAGTTACCGGAGCTGGGTTTTGACCTATTGGAAATTTGTGGGCAGCAGGACCTCCTAATAATATTCGAGACTGCATTAGGTTTTGTTGGGATAATGCTTCCAAGACATCATTAATAGGCTGGTTAAGGGGTATGGCTCTGCAGACGCAGAAGTGTCCTTGGCAATACGAAGGATGAGCCTTCATTGCTTTGGACGCTTTGTTTAAAGCAAAAACCTTCTTATTGAAGCAGCAAAGATAAAGTGCTTAAATGTGCGACTTCGACTGAGCACGGGGATAATTTAAAGAATCTACATCATCAAGGAACACACATCAGGAAGCACAAAGTGGAGCACGTGAAATAGGTTCCACCGGACTTGAGTTGGTTTAAACTCTAACATCATGATTTACTGTAACAAATAGATATCCAAAAGAAAAAGAGCTTTTAATGCATTATTTAACAGTTACAATAGAGTTATTCCTAATATGACGATCATAGGGCCTTTCATTTTACAAAAGATGTACATGTGTTGGCATTGTGAGGATATGCAAAGATATTATAAGAACAATAGAAAGCATGGAATGTCGTTCAGGTCTTCAGGCTGAAATTAAATAGTTTGTGGGGACATCGTGGAGATGAAAAGTAGGATGGAGGAACTCAAATCCGTATATATCGTGGCAGATGCATATTTCTACATCAAGATGAATAAGATGCACGACATAAGGCTTTTGTGGATTATAATATAGTGTGTTTCCAAATAATACATTAGGGGTGTGCAATATAGATAGACAGTGGTTTTTTTATGTGCATACAACATTGTTAAGATAATTGTATAGCATAGTCTTCTTTGAGTTTCATTATTCAAATGGTTGGACGACGACGACGATGATGTAGTATACGCACCATTAATGTTTAAACTGTAATCCTGTTTGTCAGAGACCTGTTGGAACCCTTCTATATAAAGGAGAAACATATACACGCCGTAAGTTCTCACTTTGCATGGGTCCTAGTGGAGGCTGGACTTTTTCCATTATTTATTTCAGATTTCATTGAAATATGTGCTCTGTTCATTTTAGCAAGGACGAGCAAGTGAATCTTGGATATAAAGCATGCTGGTTCTGCCATCAAATGAGAAAGTAATGGCAGAACATCAAAAGTTGTTGCTAGCTTTAAAGAAAGAATTGTTAGCATCTTCCAAGAAAACGATATAAGAAAACCGATATCCAAATGCTACAAAGTTCTACCTTATTCCTATACTACGAGCCAATCCCAATGATACAAGATCTTCCATTGCATGCCAGGTAGTCTCCAGTGATATTGCTGTATCTATGTCAAGCACCCCATTCTCGTCTACAGCACTAGACGTTGTACCAACACCTACACAACAAAGATACTTCATGGATGACAAAAGTAGAATATGAGTTCAATGTTTCAATATGACGATAAGCAAAAAGGAGCTGCACCAGTGTGTCTTGTTGCAACTGGAAAGTGCACAAGGTAAAGATCCAAGTAATCTAGCTTCAGATTCTTCAGGCTATCTTTACAAGCTTCGACAACATGTCCATGGTCAGAATTCCATAACTACAAATCAGAGATACCATCAGTTCATGGCTCTACGGAATGTTATATAAAAGTTTGAACTTTTGAGCTCCACAAAGAGGTTAACCGTGTGCAGACCTTGGTAGTAATAAACAGGTCTTCCCTTTTCACTAAACCTGTCTGAAATGCTTCTGCAAGAGCTTCACCAAATTCAGCTTCATTTTTGTAATCAGCTGCAAAAATGTAGTTTCTATATGTCAAAGGGTAGAAGGTCAAGGCAACTAGAAAACTGACCAACTCTCCTGCATGTATTGAAGGTTCTAACTGTAAGTAAAAATGCAAAGCTGTTTTATCTGAAAATTGAACGCTTATTCTATAAAACATTCCAAATAGATCACAAACTGTATGGCAGGTCTACTGACTTCACTGTAATATAATAACTACATTTAACTGCAAATGGCCAGTGTTTCTATATTACTTGTCAGGGTACATGGGACTTCAGGATGGTGGATTCATAATTGCATACCTAAGCAAGATATATAATGTCTGTTAGAAGAGGTGAGGAGGAGAGAAGACGAAACACCGAGAGATTTGTCGGCTGCAAGGAGCAGCTTTCTTGAGAGGACAATAGCCGTCTCACTTCTTTTTATATATTAGGGTAAGATACATGGTGGTACAAAGGAGAAAATAATAGAAAAACAATAAAACAAATAATATAATGAAGATAGAACCAGGGGGCAGATTGTCGATTTCCGCCGCTGTGACCATCTCGATACCATCGATAGGACTGTTGATGGTATCGACAGAATGATGTTCTGTCGCTAGGTCGATGGTATCGACAGAGATGCAGGTTGTTTCACACTCCCCCTCAAGCTGGAGAGTACAAATCGTGTATGCCCAGCTTGCCACATAATCTCTGAAAAGTTGTTGGACCCAAAGGCTTTGTCAAGATATCCGTCAGTTGATCTTCAGACTTGACGTATGGCGTCACAATAGTGCCATCTTTGATTTGATCATGAATAAAATGGCAATCAACTTCTATGTGCTTTGTACGCTCATGAAAGATAGGGTTCCTGGCAATGTGTATAGCAGACTGATTGTCACACTTGAGCTCCATAAAAGACATGATAGTGATTTTTAACTCAGAAAGAACATATTTGACCCATTGTAGTTCACAACATGCATGGGCCATAGCACGGTATTCAGCCTCAGTGCTGGATCTAGCTACCACATGTTGTTTTTTGCTTTTCCAAGTAATCAAATGATCACCTAGGAAAGTACTATAGCCTGATGTAGACCTTCTATCAGTATGATCACCAGCCCAATCTGCATCTGAATACCCTGTGAGAGTCACAATAGATGGAGTCATCTTGGGTTTAGAATATGTGATCCCCTTACCAGGAGCACTCTTCAGATATCTTAGAATCCTGCAAACTACTATCCAGTGTGACTGTCGTGGTGAGTGCATATGCTGACTCACGACGCCTACAGCAAAAGAAATGTCAGGTCGTGTAACCGTCAAATATATTAGCTTGCCAACTATTCTCCTGTAATATCCTGGATCTGAGTACTCGACATCATCAACCGTCTCCTTTATGTGATAATCCATAGGAGTAGATACCGGTTTAGATTCCGTCATGCCTGTCTCCTGTAGTAAGTCAAGCACATATTTCCCCTGAGATAGGTTGACACCTTCATGAGATCTAAGCACCTCAATGCCCAGAAAATATCTCAGTTTACCCAGATCCTTTGTTTGGAAGTGTTTCTGTAACCCTTCCTTCACACGAGATATGCTTGGAGAATCACTGCCAGTAATCACTATGTCATCAACATATACAACAATAATAATAGAGCTACAAGAAGAGCTAGAGTAGAATAGAGAGTGAGCAGTCATGGAGCGAGAGAAACCCATCTGGAGTACAACCTCACTGAACTTGTCGAACCAAGCTCGAGGAGACTGTTTTAGCCCATATATGGCTTTCTTCAATTTACATACTTTCTGACACTCCCCCTGAGCAACAAACCCAGGAGGTTGCTCCATATATACCTCTTCCTGTAGATCACCATGTAGAAAGGCATTCTTAACATCAAGCTGAAATAGGGGCCAATCAAAGGTAGTAGCCAGAGAAATAATAATCCGGACAGAATTTAGACGAGCTACTGGAGAAAAGGTCTCAAAGAAATCAACTCCATAGGTCTGTGTGTAGCCTTTTGCTACCAATCTGGCCTTCAACCTCTCAAAAGATCCATCCGGATTATGTTTGATGGTGAAAACCCATCTGCAACCCACTGCTTTCTTCCCTGCAGGTAAGTCAACAAGATCCCATGTGCCATTATGCAAGAGAGCTGACATCTCAAGCTGCATTGCCTGTTTCCAGCCACTGTCCTTCATAGCATCATAATGATCCCTTAGTATATCAACAGAATCAATCCCAATAGCAAATGTGCGGGCCTGCTTAGATAAGTGAGACAGACAACACACATTTGTAATAGGATGTCTAATAGTACAGGAACGAACACCTTTCCGAACAGCAATAGGAAGATCAAGATATGATGCTTCTGCAGGAATCTCGTGAGTAGAAGACGATGAGGAAGACTCAGGGACTGGTGTCGCTACCTCTTCTGGATCTTGTTTGCCTCGCCTACTATAAACATATGAGTTATGCTGAATAACAGGCCTGTCAGCTGCCTGCTCATCCTGAATAAAAGTATAATCAGGAATAATGGGTGGCGTTCCCTCACTCTGCACAGATGGTGCCACTCTCTCACTCTGAAAATCTGGTGGCACTCCCTCTCTCAACTGCTCCCCCTTACTCATAGCATCGGAGAAATATGGAGTGGTCTCATGGAAGGTAACATCCCTAGACACAAACATGCGACGAAGACTAGGACAGTAACACTTGTATCCTTTGCTAATACTAGAATAACCAAGGAACAAGGTTTTAATAGACCTAGGAGAAAGTTTATCAGCCTTAGGGTCAAAATTATGGACAAAAGAAGTGCAACCAAACACTCTGAGGGGAACAGAGAAGGGTCGATCCGTGGGTCTTAACACAGAGAAAGGAGTTTGTCCTTTAAGAACGGAGGATGGTTGTCTATTGATTAAAAAGCAAGCAGTTAACAGAGCTTCAGACCAGAATTTCTTAGGCACATTGGATTGAAACATGATCGATCGAGCAATATCAAGAAGATGACGATTTTTCCTCTCAGCCACCCCATTTTGCTGAGGGGTGTGAGGACAAGATGTGCGATGGATCATGCCCACAGAACTACAAAAATCAGACATAGCCTTTTGAACATACTCTACAGCATTATCGGATTGGAGAGTTTTTATATTGCAATCAAACTGAACTTTTATTTCTTTATGAAAATGTTTCACAATAGATAGCACAGACTCGGCTTTTGAGAAGGTAGATCCATGTCATGCGGGAAAAATCATCCACAAAGGAAATAAAATAACGAAAACCATTATAACTCTGGTCTTTAACAGGACCCCATACATCATTGTGGACTAACTCAAAAGGACAAGATGCCCGCTTATTGACACGACTGGGATAAGACAACCTATAATGTTTTCCCAGCTGACATGACTGACACTCTAAAGATGACACTTGGGACAACTCGGGTTCCAACTTCTGCAGGCTTTCTAACGACGGATGTCCATATCTGCAATGTCATAGTAAGGGGGAACCACTCAACAAGATGAATGGAGCTGGAGCAGATACTGGGCGAGGCAGACTGTCACCGTGGAAAAGGTAGAGATCACCTTTCCTAGGCCCCTCCTCAATCGTCCTCATACTCTTGAGATCTTGTAAGACAAAACAAGAAGGCCCAAATATTATTGTACATTTTACAGTGTCAATCAATTTTACAACAGAAAGAAGATTAAAAGGAAACTCAGGCACAAAGTGTACAGATTTAAGATCAATCTTGGGCGTTAGAGAGACAGATCCACTAGCTAGCACTCTCCTCACTGAACCATCTGCCAGTGTGACAGATTGGTGAGGGACATACGAGTCAATAGATTGGAGCAATCTCTTCATACCAGTCATGTGTTGTGACGCGCCAGAGTCAACTACCCAAGATGTAGGAGATCCAGAAGTTATGAGAGATGTAGCCTGATTACCCGCAGTAGATGTTAGGTTTGCTGATGACGAAGATGAAGATCCCACACTCATGTGTTGTGTAGCCTGAAGGAACCAATCATACTCCTCCTGAGTAAGGGTGATGCCGGTCCCAGAATTGGTGCCCACAGCTGAAGACGGAGCGGAATCTGTAGAAGTGGCACAATGTGCTGCCCCCACAGGAGGTGCAGCAGGTCTCCCATGTTTCTTCCAACACTTCTCCACTGTATGTCCCGGTTTGTCACAGAAGGTACACATCGGACGTGTCCCACGTCCTCTGCCCATACCAGGTCGTCCTCCTCTCACCGCAGCAGCTACGGATGCATGACTCCCCAGAAGATATAGTAGAGACAGGATTAACAGACTCAAAAACAGACTGTTGAATTCTCGAATAGGCTTTTACAAAACTTGACAATTTATCAGAAGCCAGAATGACGCTCCGGGCAGAACCGCAAATGGAATTAAGCCCGGATAAAAATTTAGCAGTAACCAAGTCGTCTCTGTCTTTGATCTGTGCAGCAGCTGTCATAGGATGATAGTAGCTTAGCTCCTGAGCAAGTGCCTGAATAGCTCCAAAGTATTCCTCAAGAGATCTATCACCTTGCCTCTCAGCAAATAGACGATCATATATCATGAATAGCCTAAGAGCATTCTTCTCCTGGGAATAGTGTTGCTTTATTGCGTCCCACATCTCTTTAGCTGTAGTATAGAACATAAACCTAGCCGCAATTGCAGGTTCCATACTATTCCATAACCAAGTCTTCACAAGACTGTCATGACACTTCCATTCAATGTATCCTTTATCAGCAATGTCCAGAGGACCCGAGTCAACATGTCTCGCCTTATCGCGAGATTCCAAGACAGTGTGAACAGCGTTCATCCATAGTAGATAGTTCTTTCCGTTGAGTTTGATGGAGGGGATAGGAGACGCCTCGCCATAGGGAATCTTGGTGTCCTCCATTGTAGACGGCAACTCAGTGACGGATTGATACACGTCACAAAGAAAGTTGAGGTGACGGAGAGATACACGTCACAGAGATAGATGGGGTAATGGAGAGATACACGTCACAACCAAAAAAGAACGGATAAATGTGTTACTGACGCATTCACAGCCTCCAATCGATTTTCCTAATCACACATGGAGGAGATGTGATTAGGAGTCCAACCGTCGGGTGACGAGTCCTCCGATTTAGATTTTAGACGGCCGTCAGATCACCCGAAGATCCCCAAACAACTTGTGGTGGAGTCTACGGCAGCGTTGGAGATCTACCGAAGACCCAACGTAGACGGAGATAACCCTGCAAGCCCGATGCCTCACTCCAGATCGGCAGATGGGCTGCAGTCGGACGGCGACCTTGCCGTTGCCTCTCGGCGGCGCCGCCGGCAAGGAGAGAAAGAGAGAGAAGCACTGCCGGCAAGGAGAGAAGGCGAAGAAGGGGGAAGGGAGAAGCGGTGGCGGAAGAGGAGAGAAGCCCTAGATCGAGCTCTGCTCTGATACCATGTTAGAAGAGGTGAGGAGGAGAGAAGACGAAACACCGAGAGATTTGTCGGCTGCAAGGAGCAGCTTTCTTGAGAGGACAATAGTCGTCTCACTTCTTTTTATATATTAGGGTAAGATACATGGTGGTACAAAGGAGAAAATAATAGAAAAACAATAAAATAAATAATATAATGAAGATAGAACCAGGGGGCAGATCGTCGATTTCCACCGTTGTGACCATCTCGATACCATCGACAGGACTGTCGATGGTATCGACAGAATGATGTTTTGTCGATGTGACTGTCTCGATACCATCGACCTCCTGTCGATGGTATCGACAGAGATGCAGGTTGTTTCACAATGTCAATTCCAAGGAGGAGTTGAGCTAGATTTAAAAGTCCAAGTACTGATGGTTACTGCAATACACTGATACAAGTTAAGGACGGACTAACCAGGAGTAGGGCCTCAGGATCATACATTTACACTTCATATGAAATTCCAGAGTTCAGAAGACCACATGTCAAGCTTGCAATACTCATTTTTTGAAAAGGTCATATACAATAAATATTAGAAAAGCAACGCACGAGACAACGTTTCAACTACGTCATTCGTCAACTATACATGAATGATGATTCTAACTAGACTGAATAGTCCCTTGATTCTTATATACTTCTAGAAAATGTTATCTATAATCATATAGGTTTTGAAGTTTGATCGTGCAGGATTAATTACCAAATAAGGGACCAAGTGAAAAGAATAAAGTGTCCTGGAATAAGTGTTAATATATGTCTTTACTTACTGTCCTGTTATTTTACTTTTCTATTTGGACCTACATGTAAAATATATATATCAGGGTACACACATTGTGTAACCCTACGCTTCCTCAATTTGTTTTGTCTCATGGTACCAGAGCAGGTTTAGATCCGGAGAGCCGACGCTCCTTCTCTCCCTCCCTCCCTATCTTTCTCTCTCCCACCACCACCCCCCGCCCGCCCAGCGGCCGGCCTAGCGGCAACAGCAGCAGCGCTGGGCGCCACCGGCCCCTGGGGCAACCCATGCCCGGGCGCTGCCGGTGCTGCTCAACACAGCTCGCTCCCGTGGCGTGATCGACTCATAGCCACCCTCCGATCTGCCGGTTCCCGGACACTGGTCTGAAGGTTCGTCTTCGGATCCGCTTCCTGCCTGCCCGTGTAGGCCTTTGAGCCACCGGGTTTTTTGTTGCGCCTCGGGCGTAGCCCGTATGTAACTGGTCCGTCCAATCTTTCCATTTTGCCTACTGCCGCCTAGCTGAGGAACTAGGCGGTCGTGTTTCTACATGTGCCTGCTTGTTCTTCTCACCATCGTTGATTGGTGCTCTGCCTGTTATGTCATCTTCACATGAGAATTTGCGTCGTCAGGTTACTACTATTAAGCTGGATGGGTGAAACTACCAGCACTGGGTCTGTTCTATGTAGATTTATGTTAAATCTCAAGGGAAACTGTCGCATTTGACGCGTGATCCGCCTCGTGTGCCTGCTGCCAATGCCGACTCCAAGGATGTCAAAGCGTATGATGACTGGGTCAAAGATGATTCTACTGTGATGACCTGGATTCTCAATAGCAGTGAGACAAAAATCAGTGTCACCTTACTATATCTGCCTACAGCAAAGCAGATGTGGGACAGCTTGCTAGTACTTACTCTCACAGCCAGAATCCGAATGAAGTCTTTGATATCAACAAGCAACTGAGCCGTCTACACTTCTCGGGATCTGATCTTAATGACTATTTTTCTGCCTTCAAGGGACTCTGGGGAGAATTGCAGGCCTACCATCCCTTGTCTACTGACTTGGCTACCATGGTCAACGCCAGGAGTTGCAGGTAGTTCAGTTCCTTTGTGGGTTACCTGAATCATATGTTGGGGTTGTGGATCAGATCCTTGCCAGTGATCCACTACCTACTCTACAGAGTGTCTTTCAGCGTCTACAGCGACTACCGTCATCCTCATCTGAGTCGCCTTCTGATACTGGCGATACTACTGCTCATACTGCTATGTCCGGCCGTGGTTGTGGCCGCAGACGTGGTCGTTCTCACGAAACTCATCCTCCTCTTGGTGTTGGGAGGGGGAGGAGTTCTTCTGGACGTGGAGCACCCTCTGGTCCTCCCAATGTTGCTCGCCCTCAGACTGGTCAACGGTTCTGCAACTTCTGTGGCCGATCTAATCATATTGAAGAAAAATGCTGGAAGAAATATGAAAAGCCTGCCTGGGCTAATGCAGCTTCTGATGCCCATGCTACCTCTGAGGTAGTGTCACAGCCTACTGCCACTGATGCATCCAGTTCTACTATTGTTGACTTCATCCATTCTGAGGTGGAACGTCTACTGCTCGAGCGTACTAGATCATCCTCTGGAGCTGCCACTGGAGCTCATGCTGCTACATATTCTGGTTGTGATACTGCTTTCATCAGTGCCCCTTCGCCTAGTACTAGTAATAAAAAATGGGTGATTGATTCAGGTGCATCGTCTCATATATCTGGAAATTGGTCTTTGTTTAAAACCTTATCTAGACCGGTCTCTAATTCTTCCGTTATGCTTGCGGATGGCTCCAAGACTGTTGTAGCTGGGATTGGAGACATAATCTCTCAATTTTTGTTAAAATTTGCTCTATATGTGCCTTGATTTCCACTGAACTTATTATCTGTTAGCAAAATTGTACGTAGCTTGAACTGCAGTCTCACATTCATTCCTGGTACTTGTACTTTTCAGGACCTTCGCACGAGGATGAAGATTGGTGGGGGGCATGAAGGACCTGATGGCCTATATTATCTGGATGAATTAAAAAAGACTGACAACTTGGCGCTAGCTTCAGCTCTATCTTCATCAATTTCAGCTTTGCAGTGGCACTACAAACTAGGACACCCATCCTCTGAAAAATCAAAGCATGTTATCTCTAGTGTAGGAACGTACGGTTTTCAGTGCGAGTCGTGTCAGTTAGGGAAACAGTCTAGAACTGTCTTTCCTAAACGATCCCAGATTAGCAGTAAAAACATTTTTGATCTTGTTCATTCAGATGTATGGGGTCTGTGTCATGTTCCAAGTTTGTCTGGCAATAAATACTTTATTCTGTATATTGATGATTTCTCTCGTGCCACTTGGTTGTTTATGTTGAAAAATCGGTCTCAAGTGCTATCTACAATAAAATTCTTTTTTGCTGAAATAAAAACTCAATATTATGTGCCTATTAAAATTCTGAGAACCGACAATGCTTTGGAGTTTGTTTAGAAAGAAGTTGGATTGTTTTGTCAATCTGTGGGTACTACTCATCAGATATCGTGTGCCTATACGCCTCAACAAAATGGAGTTACAAAAAGGAAAAATAGGCATTTACTTGAGGTTGCTAGAACTATAATGTTGCATTCTAATGTACTTAGGCTTTTTTGGCCTGAAGTTATCTTAACTGCCTGTTTTCTGATTAATAGAATATCATCTTCTGTTATTGATAACAAGATTCCTATTCACGTTCTACAGCCTAATGTAACTCTGTTTTCTGTACCTCCACGAATATTTGGCTCTACTTGTTTTGTGCGATTATTTGGACCAAACTATGATAAATTATCTCCTAGAGCATAAAAATGTATTTTCTTGGGTTATTCTCGTACTCAAAAAGGGTATCGGTGCTATAGTCTTACTGCGAAAAAATGATTCACGAGTAGTGATGAAGTTTTTTTTTAGGATACACCTTTTTATTCTGCTAAAGGGGATACCCTGGATTATAATATAATCACAGCACCATTGCCTGTCATAACTGATTGCACTTCTGATACTTCATCTGTTGAAACTACTACTCCTCCACTTATTGTGTATAAACGCAGGAACAGGTCCCAACCTGCTCAAGACCCCCATACAGCACCAATCTTCTCCTCACGAAGGTCCTACTCCTGCTGAGGTACATTCTGACTTAGATTTGCCTATTGCTCTCAGAAAAGGGACTCGTTCTTGTACTTCTCATAATATTGCTAATCATGTTTCTACTGCACACCTGAGTATTCATGCTAGTAACTTTGTGGTTGCTCTATCTGCTATTGTTGTTCACAAGATTGTCCATGATGCCTTACAAAGCTCAGCCTGGATGACTGTCATGAAAGAGGAGATGACTGCTCTTACTGATAGAGGAACTTGGGAGCTGGTGGATCCACCTCCTGAGTGCAAACATGTTGGCTACAGATGGGTCTATGTTGTAAAGTATCAACCTGATGGAACAGTGGAACGTCTGAAGGCACGGCTGGTTGCAAAAGGGTATACTCAAACTTATGGAATTGACTATTTTGAGACGTTTTCACCTGTTGCCAGACTTAACTCTGTCAGAGTTCTTTCTGCTGCTATTAACTGAGATTGGCCTCTTATTCAACTGGATGTTAAAAATGTCTTCCTGTATGGGGATCTTCAAGAAGAGGTTTATATGGGGCAACCTCCTGGGTTTGTTGCTCAGGGGGAGTCACATAAAGTCTGTAGGTTAAAAAAATCTATTTATGGGCTCAAATAGAGTCATCGGGCATGGTTTGATAAGCTGAGTAAAATCCTAACTGCTTTTGGTTTTCTGAGTTCACAGGTTGATCATTCAGTCTTTACGAAAAAAACTTCTTCTGGTTTTGTGATTCTGATTGTTTATGTTAATGATATTGTTTTATCTGGCAGTGATCATTCTGAGATTCAGGCTACTAAAACACACATGTGCAAACATTTTGCTACTAAAGATTTGGGGAGGCTAAGATATTTTCTGGGCATTGAGGTATCTAGGACTTCTAATGCTCTTGTCTTATCTCAGAAGAAGTATGTTCTAGACCTGTTACAGGAGACTGAGATGCTTGGTGCACGTCCTGCTGATACTCTTCTGGATCCTAATATTAATTGGGATGATGATTATTCTCCTATGTTTCCAGACAGTAAAAAATATAGGAGACTGATTGGCAAGATGATTTATCCGACTGTTACTAGAGCTGATATATCTACTGTTGTTGATCTTCTTAGCAGGTACCAGGATAAGCCTAGACAGTGTCACTGGGATGCTCTATGTAATATTCTGCGATATCTTAAGAAATCACCTGGCAAAGACCTCTACTATAGAAAGCATGGACATTGTTCTCTGGAAGGATATTCTGATTCTGATTATGCTGGGAGTAAGATTGACAGAAAATCTACTTCAGGCTACTGTACTTATGTTGGAGGTAATCTGGTCACTTGGAGAAGTAAAAAGCAAAATATTGTTGCCAGATCCAGTGCTAAAGTTGAATACAGGGCGATGGCCCACACCGCTTGTGAGCTCCTATGGGTACAATCTCTTTTGAAAGACTTCGGGATTGGGTCTTCTGCTGCTATCCCTATGCACTGTGACAATAAAGTTGCTATCTTCATTGCTAATAATCTTGTATATCATGAGCGCACAAAGCATATTGAAGTTGATTGTCACTTCATTCGAGAGACTATCTTATCTGGCAAGATCTGCACTCCTTTCACTCACTCAGAAGATCATGTTGTTGATATGTTTACAAAGCTGATAGCCAAGAAACATTTCAACTCGCTTGTGGACAAGTTGGGCATGATTGATATCTATGCTCCAACTTGAGGGGGGGTGTTAATATATGTCTTTACTTACTGTCATGTTATTTTACCTTTCTATTTGGACCTACATGTAATTGTTCCACTAATATATATATCAGGGTACACACATTGTGTAACCCTACGCTTCCTCAATTTGTTTTGTCTCAATGAGCAAGGCTATAATTTCTCTATGATTCTGGGCATGTGAGATATGATCACAAAGCAGAACTGTACTAGTTCGAGCAGGAAAAAACATAATCCATGGGGAGTGATTCACTGTTGTTGTACTGAAGGGTTGTGTCTCGTTTACAAGTCTGAGTGCAGTGAGATCAATCTGTAATTACTTTCCCTTTTGCGACTAGTTTTTTTTCTGATTCTAAATTTCAGAAATCTAGTTGCAGAAGAGCATCCTATTTCTATCAAGGAGTTCGGACGTCATGGTTACCTATGTGAATCAGATGTCCTTGCAAAAATTGCCGCCGGACATCTCCTGAAAAGTTTGATTTAAGGCTATGTCAATTGTCAAGTTCTTCTCGACCTGGGGCAAATAGCCAGTCGAGAATTGCTGCATTGATATTCGCCTTGGTATAACTTGGCTCAAGAACTTATATTCCAGAAATCGTCATCCGTTGTCATTGGTCGAGTGAGGTCTCGAACTCTCATCTATATAGAGAACACCCTTGTAAAAGTTACCAGCATGCCTGATGTCCTTGGTTGTTTCTACTCATGTTCTCTCGCATAAGACTTTGTTGATACAATCGATTTCTTATTGAGTCCTCTTGTTAAAGAAATTATAGTTTTATTTATCAGTGCACATGCATATCAGAACAAGCACTTCGGTAGCATTTGTATCCAGTAAACAAGCATTCAAAGCACTGACCGCAACTTTGTATGCGCACCAGAGCAAGCTTAATACCTACATTCACATACATGTATGTGCACCAGAGCAAGCTTCTAGAATGATCCGCAAACAAGCATTCGAAGCACTGATCGCAGCTTTTTATGATTAAGAACGTGTATCATATTTATACTAAGCTATAGTCTATCACTTGTTTCATAAAAATCATGAGGATAATCGAGAATGCAATGCGCTGTTCACGACCCTGAACTCTGGTTTTAGGTATGAATCGATGGCTGACATTTTAACGTGAAGAAACAATATGATCGGCTTCCAGTGATAACGCTCCAGATGGTGCGTCTACTGCGATCGTGATAGCTGCAGTGATCTCCCAGTATTTTTCACTTGTAACATTAGCAGTGACGCATCAGTTAGTGAACTTAATCATCTAGAACATCACTAAATATAGTATCAAAATAGGTAATAGTCACTGTTAGTGATCCCGTACCATGGGACATCGATGCACAGTGGTCACGCAAACCGAGACACGGAGGGCTTCCGATCATCAGGAGTACAGAAGGAGAAAATGGAGGAAGAGGGGGTGTGGTGAGAGCAACCGACCTGCGCAGTCGAAGTGGCGATAGCCGAGGCGGATGGCCGAGTGGACGAGGTCCCTGATCGACTTGCCCTCCATCCTCCACACTCCGAGGCCGATGGTCGGCATCTGGTAGCCGCTGCTTAGCGTAATCGACGTCGCCATTTTTCGTCCGCTGGGAGAAGGAGAATGTTCTCGGTCGATGCTGGATTGGGTACTCCTACCAGTGTGTACAGGCTACTACTACCCTACTGGAGTCGTGGAAAGTTACTCCAAAAAGGTTCAAAAAAAAAAAAAAGGGTTTTGGAGTCCTTAATGTAGAGGGGGCTGTGGAAGAGTAACGCGGCACACCGACAGAAAAGCCATTAAAAGTTAAAAAGGGAATAAAAAGTGGAGATAAAACGGCTTCATAACTTTCAATAATTTCGAATGAATTTTTTTTAAAATAAAGTATTAAATTCCTTATAAAAAATATTTTTACCAATGTTGATATTTTTTGAATTAATAATAATATGAGAAAAATTTAATATTCGTATTTCAAGGGAATAGTAACTATATTTTGGGGTATGGTACTTGTGTTTTGAGGTACAGTAGTCATCAACAAACATTCGTATTGTACCCTTCAAAATAAAAGTAATGTACTCCAAAATGGGTATTGTACATCCAGGTATACTACCAATACTTTGGGGTGTAATACTCATATTTTGGGATAATTACTCTCGATTTGGAAGAACAATATCAATGTTTAATTGTTGTTTTGACATACATATCTTGTGTTTGGGGTATAATACTCGTGTTTGGGGTAGAATAATCATGTTTGGGTACACTACCTAGGACTCGGGTTTTGAGATATGATATCGTGTTTTAGGATACAGTACGTCATCAGCAAACATTAGTGGTGTACTCTCCAAAATGAGAGTAATGTACTCCACAATGGGTATTGTAATTCTTTAGGTTACATTACGTCAACGAGTACATTAATAGTGTATCTACAAAAATGAGAGTAGTGTACTTCAAAATATGGGCATATACCTCAAAATATTGGTGATATAATTAGGTAGATAAATAAAAGGGGTACAGTACGCGTGATTCGATGTATATTACTTCGACTTTTACGTACAATACAGATGTGTACTTGTTGATGTATTGTACTTCAAAACACAGGTATTGTACTCAAAACATGTAAATCTGGGTACTGTACCCAGAATATATATATATGGTATCGCAAAACACGGATAATATATTTTCTCGCAAAATTGGACGTACAACAATCGTGTTTGGGTTCAACAATCATTTGGGGTACAATACTCGTGTTTGGTGTACAACAATCATGTTTGGGTATAGTATTTAGGACCCAAATTTTAGAGTATGATATTGTGTTTTTGGTACATTACGTCATCAGCAAACATTCGTGATGTACTCTCTAAAATGAGAGTAATGTATTCCACAATGGTACTGTAATTCTTTCTTTCAGGTACAGTACGTTAACGAGTACATTAGCATTGTACCTAACAAAATGAGAATATTATTTTTTATTACGAATCTAGTACTTTTTGTTTCATTGAAAAAATTCATTATAGCTTGAAAGTTATGAGCAATGCAGTTATTTTCTTTCCCTTTCTTTCTACTTTCTTCCTATTTAAAAATAAATAAAACTGGTTCATATTAGACTTTATATCAGTTCAACCGGGTGGGTGGCCGGGTGGATAGTCAGATACGCCTAGAATTATTCAAATAAGAGCGCCTATGCCCGCCCAGCCACCTGATTTGTTACTTCCCACTCCCCCGATGCGATATTTTGGGTGATCGCAGCTAGGCCCCGAAGTTGTGTCGTGTGCTCGCTTATGTAAACTATGCGAGTAGGTGGGGTCCGTGGGGACCGGTCACTCTGATCAGGAGCAAATATAACCAAAAGGCAATGAAAATTTTATAAAATCGTATATATCGTATTATACTATATAAGAAAGTCCATTTGGGGTTTCTTTTGCAATTTTTTACATCATTTTTCTGAATTACAACGTAATCCTTCAATGTACAAACTGGTCCTTTGTTGTATTTAAAAAAAGCATGTGAGGGATACTCTGCAATTGCCAAGCCCATTAGTTTCTCCGCACCGCCGACTTTGATGGGCGCTAGGTTTCCTACATCGACGATTGACGGTTGTCCAGGAGCTAGAAGTGCAAGGTTGTATGAAGCCCGCGAAGCTGCAGCTACGAAGGCCATGGTAGAGAGTCCTTGTCGCCTTGCCATCGTGGGTATTCTTCCAGTTAGGTGGCTTCGGTTGTTACGACCCATATCAGGGTTAGTCAATAAATACCTCGAATTAGGTGAAACACCTCAATTAGTGTTGAGTATCAAATTAAATATCATGGATAATCAAATAATTAAATATGTGAATCAATAGTTGAGTTTGAGTCATCAGAGGTAATTAATGATAATAGCAACGTTGATCATTAAGTTAATTAAGTTGAATTAAGTACACAGATGTGATTAGTGCTTTGATCAAGTGTTACTAGTTGATTAGCATGTTTTATTGCTTTGAGGTTATAGAGAATTCAGTGCTTGAAAGTTTGCAATAGAAATTACTCGAATTGGAGATTCGAGGCAAACGTTATGAAGATTTCAAGAGTTTTGGACATGGCTGCAATTTTCCCAATAATTGATTTTTTTCTTCTTTCTTTTAGAGGGTCGGCTACCCCCTCTTCTCTCTTATCTTTCCCGATAGAACAGGAAACGAGAGCGGCGCCCAGCGCTTGAGCAACAGCGGAAGGTGAGGGATCGCATGGGCAATTTGAGCGTCCATAGCTCAGATCCAGCAGCGACGCCACTTTCTCCACCCTTCCTTCTCCTTCTTCTTCCTTTTCTTTCCTTCTATTTCCTCCGCCCTAGCGGCGCCCCTGCCGCGCCCGACCTGCACCTTTACCTGCTGCTCGGCGCTCCAGCCAGTAGTGGCAGCAGCACGCGGCCAGCAGATAAAGGAAGGATAGGGATGGCTATGCATCACCCTCAAGCATCCACAACGACGCCACTAACCTCCTCTTCACCCTAGCTTCACCTACTGTGCCCCAAATCTGCTGGGTAGTGCCCCACCTTGCCCAAGCAGCAGTTGCTGCGTTTTTGGCCGATTAGCCACCTTGGGTGCGAGGAAGCATCAAGGAACGATGCCTTGAACCCGTCCTTGAGGTCCTAGCAGCAATCCGCCGCCATCAAGCCCTCGAGCAGCACCCAGCAAAGGTCCTTCCAACCTGTGCGTGTGTGAGGAAGCTGCTATTTGCAGCAGGCTAAATCACAGGGTTGAACCAAGGAGGAAGATGACCCAGCGGCGCCATCGAGCTCGGCCGTGAGGTCTAATAAGGATCCTGCAGCTTCCAGCCACATTCAGGCACCCAACCGAGCCTCCCCTTCAACCTGAGTAAATCTAAGGAAGAAGACCTGCTGACGCCGCAATACTGGGGACGGATTTTTGGTTGAAATTCAGCCACTTCGACCCACAGTGAGTAACATTTCATTCATCTATCACAATTTAACTCGATAAAACGGGTGATTATAGTTCGATCTGGTTTGACGCAGTTTTCAGCGTATACCCGGGTGTCGGGCAGTGCCGACACCGTTAAATTACCAAATCACGCGTTTTAATTATTAACGTTTGTACATCGTTAATTAGCAATTGTTGTGTGTGAATTAGAGTAGTAAAACCACACGATCAATCGAAACCAAATTACTCGATTAAATGGTGAAATAGTAGCGCACGACCACATTCTGGACAGTTTGGATATAAACTCGGGCTATATGATTTTTTTTAATAAATTAATTGAGCATGATTTTAAAGAAATGACGACGATGTGAAAAATATCAAAGAAAACCTAGATGCACGTTCTAGGTCGTAGTTAATTTAAATGATTTAATATTTTTTCTCAAATTGACACGCTTCTCAAGGATATCAGTAGAAATTCCTAATTATTAATAATAATTTGTGTTATGATACGTAATTAACTCTTGATTGAGTTAAGTGATGCACAAACGAGGATTTGGGTTAATGTGCACGTTTTTCGAGAATTTTAAAAAATTGATAATTGTTGAGTATGATTCTCATATGTGGAGTAAATTTCTTTAATTTGTGCAATAAGATGTTCAATTGCGTAGATTCGCTATGTATGTGCCAAAATGAAATAAGTTGGGATATTTATGCATTTCTAATTTGCCTGAATGCATGGTATGAGAATTTCTCAAAAATTACAATGATTTAAAATATATTGCTCTGACAGTTTTAGAATGACAGTGTATTGTGAATTGATCTGAAATCAGTAAATGTGATATTCCTGTTTAAATGGTTATATGTTAAATCAGTTAATAGACCTAGGTGCCCTAACACCGTAGAACCCCTAAGAGGTATCTGCAACTTAGGGGTGAAACTCGTGTTGCAACATCATCCGTGCTTGTGTCACGGACAAACGAGGAAAGAGAGGCAGTGTCTAATAACAATCGTGTGTGTGTCACGATGGTACTGGGAAAAAGAAAACTTGGTTATCTAACACCATTCGTGCTTGTGTCACGAAGGTAACCCTGTGAGACTCTCCGCCTGTGTGCTCAGGTTAGAGGAGGAGTCTAGAGTACTAGAATACTGCAGAGAGGCCCCTGAGTGCCTAGGACCTGCGGTGAGGCCCTTGAGCGCCTGAGAGTACAGTGAGGCCCTTGAGTGCCTGAGGCCCTTGAGTGCCTGAGAGTCCTGTGCAGACCAGGATAGCAGTCAGACTTAGCATTTCCCGGGTGTGTCGCTAAGTCTTGTACGGTGGGACCGTAGCATGAACTTGCTGCGGATCTTTATATGCAGAGTACACTGCATATATTTAGGGCATAATAATAATGAAATGAATAAATAATCATGTAGGTTCACAGTAAATTTATATAACTATTTATTTACCTGAAATACCTGTTGATGATTTAAATGTGATTATTATCTGTATATTTGTTATGTTATTAGAACTGCCTTGCTTAGTTCTGCATTTATGTTTAATTCCAATTTATAAACCTGATGAGTTGTTTAGTGATAGCTAAGTGAAATGCTATTCACTGAGCGAGTAGGCTCATACCTCTACTCAAAACATTTTCAGGTCAACATCAGCATCAGGAGTTGGAAGGATCGTTTCATCCTAACGCCTAGTTGATAGAAGGTTTGTCGTTAGTCTAGTTAGAGGTCTCTTAGTCCTTTCCCCTCGATCTTTGGGACAAGGTGTGAGTGAGAGAGTGAATGTGTATAAAGATGTAAATTAACTGTTATGTTTTATTTTATGTCAAACAATGTAATATGCTGTAGACTCTGTTATATTGCTAGTCAGATAATAAAGATGCTTCCGCAGTTTATTTAGTTTCATTTTACAGCATAAACCAGATTATCCTATTAATGTCTTTAAAATGTTATAAAAGTGAAGAGTGGTTTGCTTATGTGTAAATCCCATCCTGTCGCGTCTTAATCTCGTGGTTTGTGGTTAATGTGAGATTGGGGCGTGACATCGGTGGTGGTGTTTCTCTCAAGTGGACCGGTTTTCAGCGTCTCAATGCCGCTATCGCCGCATTTCGACAGCCACTGTCGATTCTAAGGTTTGGATTCAGGTGAAAGTTGTAGCCCCAGAGGTCAATTATATGTATTTGTATCTACCATTGCTTTTGCCCCCTCCTTATGCTTGCTCCGAAATTCTCATTTAAGAATGATTTCGGGTCTCTCCTTTTGATTTTCCCTTGACAAGAGAGCCTCATCGGGGCAATGTTGGCGGTGCAGAAAATTTCTAAACTTAGGAGTATGCTAGCCATGTCTGCACATAAATGGTCCAAGGATTTCTTCAGCAACATTTTCAATCATTTTCTCAATTTGCAAATCAGTACTTTCGTTCTACACAACCAATGATGTCTGTAAGCTGTGGTCTAGGTGATTATTTGTAATTTTCAACCTCTTTTATCCTATGAAGTCGGTTGCCACTTTCACTGTCTAAGAACTACCGCACAGTTTTGTTGGTGTTGTTGGATGCTAGGGTCTCGACTGTGATGGGACCGGCAGTGTAATAGGATTTGGTCAAGTATGCTTATTCTCCTTTACCTTCTTATTTTGAATTTTATACGAGCTTCAGGCAGACTATTGGTATACTCTATTTGCGCCCTTTTGTTGTACGAAGGTTCCAGCAAACTCTTCGTACCACTGCCCTATCTCTTTGCTGGTTGGTGGTCTCTAGGGTTTAGCAAGAGAGGAAGTAGGAGGATAGTTTAGTTGATAGCGATGACGGCAATATGGCGTCTTCGATATTGTGGACGGGAACCAGTGGTGGACGACATGTACTTTTGTTGTCAATTCTTCTACTTCTTACCTCAAATCTTTCACTGGTGTGTAATATCGTTCACTCTGCGATTTAACATTTCTTCAAATTCTAAATGTGTTCCTTTGGGATTTTTGGAATACAAGTGAGTTGGGGGAGGATGGTAGTAATATGCTTTGCACTTTGAACAATTATTTTTTATGGACCCGCTTGCATTTTTTTTTCAAATCCATTGCATAGAAAATAGATGGACACTGGACGATTGCTTTTGACGACTCATCCTGCTTCTTCTTTTTTTAGATCTATTGCATAGAAAAATCAGGTTGAAGATTAAGCTTGAACTTTTACAAGTCAATTGCTCAGTAACAACAGACCGACATGAAGCTAACGATAGGTATCACTCTCTATTCACATCAAACTTTCAAGACAGATTATTCAGTAAGCAATCCTAAATGCTAAGTCTGTCAAAGGCTCCTCTTTAGATGTTAACCTGTAATCTTCGAAGGAAACACAAAACCATATAAAGATGGGAACCATGGTGGTGGAACCTGGGAACACCTCCACTCTGAATAAAAATTATAGTTTTATATCCTTTTCGGTTAGTAATCATATCATTCATATTTTTATATTTGCTTTCATTTTGGGAAAGCTTACATTAAAATTGTTGCAATATTTTGTCAATTATTCAAGAAATTAATTAATTTATAGTTAAATTTCCATCAAACTTTAATATTACTAAGCAAGCTTAGAATCTAGAAGCGGGAATAAAAAATGCAACAAGTACGTTTTTTATGCTTGTTAGTTTTACAGAAAAAATAAATGGTATACCCCTTTGAGAGGAATGGCCAATGGTAGTTGCTATAGTGAAGATACCAAAGTATTTTACATTTAGTGCACACAAAACAGAGATATTTTTAAGACCGGTGCGGGGTGCTCGCTGATCGGAAACCTTTCCACTACGGGTATCTTTTGGTTCTTTGTTGGAAGTACAATACCAGAATCTAGCTTATTTTGCTTTATACATGGGCACCTAAGAACCTAGAAAATATACACTATGTGGGCTTGAACAAAGTATAAATCATCATCTGTAATTTGGAGAGCTATGCTATAGTGAACTGAAACAACAGTCTTGTAAACTTGGTACCCCCACAGGAAACTAAATAGAGATACAACCTCACAGACGTTAGCTTCCAAAGATAGTTTTTCTTCTCCTTTAAACATGTAGTGAAGAATAAATTCATTTGCGACTTATTATCTTGATTTTATTTATTTATTCTTTCTTTTAATGGTTAGTTGAGTCAATTGAGATGTTCGTCATTCATTCATTACTCATTATAGATTCATTGTCACTTATATTTTCTGTTATTTCCCAGTCTAATCCTATTACAAATTTACATCTCCTGCATCCATACTTACTAGAAATAATAGTTAAATTATACTAAGAATGTACAATATTCCAAAAACAATTGATTTTACAACTATCCAATAAGTAAATGTAGAATTTTCAATGCAAATTGATTAAACTGCAATGGCAGTGTATAGTTCAACAACAAATTAAGCAATCAAATCATTATATTAGTGGCATCACAAAGAAATATTGGAGCAACGAGCAGTATCAGGTTTTGTTTGAATACCAGTATGTTGCAAGATACGTTCAGCCATTGCATAGAAAACCACAAAGAGTTGGAAGTATTGCTTTATAGAAAAGGTATATATAAAAAAATGAGGTGCTTTATTTTGTATTGAATCGTGAGAAGGTATCATATTGGCAACAATCGAATTTCCTAATTTGTGTATAATATATTTTGTTTTCTAACATGTATGTTCTTATTAATACATCTATTTTGATTTGGAGATTCTTCATTAAGGTGGTAAAATAATTTATAATAGTTTGCATGCAGCTTAATACAACCTGATCATCAAACTTCCTATCATGGTGACTCTTTATATCAATCAAATAGACTGAAGTCAATCATTCGGACTAAAAATATTACACAACATGTTGTCTATTATCTCCTATAGTTAACATTCATCATTATTATGACCCTCCACATTACTTTTCTGTAAATACATAATAGTGACATTTATTTAGTAAATAACATCTCATTTGTTTCTTGCAGAACCAAACAGACATTGAAAAATTATGTTGCAGAAATGATCTACGAGGACTTTTGGTGGCTCCATTTTACAAAATGCTAAAATATTAATTGTTCCATTTTCAGATAGTGTAAGTAATCAGAATGTCATTAGTGTATGACATGCTTGATTGTGTTTTTTCTGATGTATATAATCATGCAAAACAAAACGTATATGTATGTAGGACATTTAATCTTAAACTTGTGTATGATGCTTTAATCTGTTAGTATGTATTTGTTAGAAGGCTCAGCATATAAAATTATATTTTCTCATTCTTTGTATATGTTAGTCAGCCGATTAATTTAACTGAAATATTTATTATTTTACCAGTTATAATATATTTATTATTTCTCAACTTATTTTAGTAAATTGAAATTTGAATCAGATCTTGAGCCCATGCAAGGCACGGGTTCATGCCTAGTATAAATTACAGTAAGATATGTAAATTACAACATGGATTAAGACGTGTAAATTACAATGTGGATTGAGAAGAAAAAAACATTAAAAAAAATACGACATTGTTTCATGCGTACGTGAAGGCACGTAAAAAAATATCTAGAATAGCTAGATTTGAGGTAGAAGAAGGTACATGGGCTATAGGGGATGAAGCATTAGATTTCTATTCCCATATTTTTCAAGCCGAACATGGAGATGTGATGTGTTGCACAGACTGTCGTATCAATAATAAAATCAAACACAATATGCCACCCACAATAGGATAGGTCAACTATAATACAAAGTTGGGTGTGAATCAATACAAAACAGTTTTAGTCAAACATGCAATTCATATGATAAAAGTTAGTTGGTTGATTAAGTCTAATTTAAACTAAGACTGTCACATATTATATTTTAAACGTCAATTCAAATAAATATATTTGGTATCTAAGCACATATAATCACATTATGAACAACTACACAAAGTCGGTTTAATTCTCTCTTTTGTCCACATCTCACAATATATTATGATAAATAATTTTCGCCTATTAATCACGTAGGTGGTTAGGCTACTCGTCTTTCAACTCATAATTCTAGCACAAGATATTAATCTCTCTCAAACCTTATAAAGGAGATCATAAATTAAACTTTTTCATTGAACAAACAAGGAGACGATACCATGCATGAATCACTATTCACTTTCCAATAATAAAAAAAAAGCTTTGATTGTCATCCACTAAACATGTACTTGTTGACTCAAGGTTTAAATTGACTAATCTCTTGTTTTGATGGTGACTAACCATTCTACTTATTTGTGTCTAATACTTCTACTTGAGTGATTTAAGATCAGGCATAGACACACTCCAAATGCCCTAACTTGCGCATCCTAACTCGGAGAAAAGATAAGTCAAAATCAATGCAAGTATATTTTTGTAGAATATGATGTAAATCTATTAGAATTATGTTGTAAATCACTTGTAAGGATTGTATGACTTGTAATTAAGCTTTAAAAAATCAAGAGCACTTAAATCAAATATTTAATCACTTTAATGACATTTTTAAAAATTCATTACAAGGTGTTTTTTTATCGAGTTTCTCCTCTAACTAACTTGAGTGATCCCCTTGATGTATTTTGAGAATGTCCAGGTTCGGTCGAGTTTCCTATACACAGAACTCGACCAATCCATGCACTGGCCAAAACTAAATTTAAACAATTGGTCGATTTTCATCCAGGATAAACTCGACGGATGCTTCAAATTTACTTTGTAGAATAGTACAATCGGTTAAGTTTCTAAAAAGTAAACTCAACAAAGATCATATTGTATGGAAAATGTAGAAAAAGTGTTTATAGTCATTGGGGTGTTGCAAACTCAAAAAAATATATGTTGTAACACCCCAAACAGCTAACATTTGTCCTTAAGTGTTTCTACTGAATAAGAGACACCTCCAACTATCAATAGGACCCATTGGGCTTCATCCTATGGTTAGCCAAGCACTATGAAGGTCTCTATATTATAGTTGAGTGCCTCCAACAACTTTCTTCCACTCTCTAAGATTAATCACTTATTACATCCATTAGAGTGAGTAGGAGATTTGTAAGAGTGCTAGTCCTACATGTATATCTTGTGAGGCTCTCACATCCTCTACATCCCAATCTCTTATTTCTACCATGAAGATGAAGATGAAGATTCTCTCTCTCTTGAATATGAAAAGTGAAGAAGAAGTAAAGATGTCCCTTGGTGAAAGCTTCTCATTGAAAAGGGTGAAGCCAAAGACAAAAGATCCAAGAAGAGTGGGTAATTCCTCAAAGGCGGAAGACTTGTGTAAGAGTGGGTAAGTCCTTGATGGAGGCGTAAGACTCGGTGCAAAGTGAGATGGTCCTTGGTGAGGTTAAATACCGATCTTGGATAGCTAAGTCCTTTGGTAGGTTGTTGGCTCCCTTCTCCTTAAAGGGAAGGTTGGGTATCCTTGGCCCGGAATATTAAGGCCGTATATTGTATGTCTTATAATGGAATACAAGTATGCAATGGTTGCAAAATCCTAGAGGTTGTCCTCTCTAGTTAGTGGACTGATTTACTCCTAGTTTGAAGTATGGAACTAATCTACATAGCTTATGTTCTTGTGCTTGTTCAATCTCTCTCTCCCTTGCTATGTATATTTTAGTAGCACTCAAAGTTCATAATTTCCATATTTTCTTAGAAATGTCCAAAAGGTTTGATGAATTTTGTTTAAGTGCATTTACCTCTATTCAACCCCCCTATAGATCCCATCATTTGATCCAATAAGTGATATCATAGTGGGTCTTCTCTAAGCATACTTCCACAAGTAGGAGAAGATGGGCGATTATCAAGGAGGGAGATACCTCCTCAACATTCCAATCTCTAATGGGAGCAATTTCTTCTATTGGAAGAGAAGGATCTAATACTACATCCAAGGATCAAGTCTTGAGCTATGAAGAATGGCGGACCTTACATACAAGCTACCGGAGGCAAAGATAGAAGAATGGTATGAGCTTACTTTGAAGAAAGCAACCTTGAATGTAAGAGCCATGAACATTCTTTATGCCTCCATGTCCTCCACCACATTCAACCGGATTTCCTCTTGTGATACAGTCTATGAGGTATGGAGAAAGCTACGTGTAACTTATGAGGGGGCAAAACAAGTGAAGGAAAACAAAGTCTACAAGCTCAAAGGCCTCCTTAAAAACTTCAAGACGGGAAAGGAGGAGAGGATAGTCGAGATATTCTGAAGGCTCAACACCATTGTGAATGATCTTGCTATTCTAAGTCATCCTATGGATAGAGGAAAGATCAACTCAATGATCCTTAGAATTATCCCCAAGATGTGGGAATCCAAGGTGATGTACATTGAAGAAATAAAGTCTCTTGATGCTATCCCTATTGAAGAGCTCATAAGAAATCTACAAGCTCAGGAAGTTATACTTAACAAGTAAGATGAAGAAGAAAGAGAAGAAGAGAAAGAGCTAAAGAGAATGAAAAAAGGTTGAAATTAAAGCTCAAATTGAGTCTATTGTTGGTCAAAATTCTCCATCCTCTCAAGTTGAAGAAGATTTCATGTACTCCAAGGGAAGATTCTACAAAGGCAAGTCATCCTCCTTCACCCCGTGTTTCAAATGTGGAAAGAAGGGTCACCTAAAGAATGATTGTCCACAAGATAAAAAGACCCATCATCATAAGAGAAGAGAATACAAGCACAAGAAGAAGGAGAAATGTCACAAAAGCTTAGTGACTCTCCAACTCAAGCTCAAGTGAAGAATCAAGTGGAGGATCTAGCTCAAGCTCTAGTGAAGATGGAGAATGCCACTTTGCTCTCATGGCCTCAACAAGTGAAGACTCAAATGAGGTAGATCTAAACTTTTTAGATGAAGAATCCTTAATTGGTATTATTTATGCTACTCGTGCGTCTCTTAAGTCTTATAGAAAGGAAAAGAAAAAGCTTGCTAGAATTGTTGATAATTTGCATGTAGAAAAAGATGATCTTGAACATGCTAATATTTGCTTGCTAGATGAAAACAATGCTTATCTTAGTCAAGTAGACTCTCTTAAAGTTGAAAATGCTAGCTTGCTTGATAAGATTATATTTATAGAATCTCAATCTCTTATGCCTAGTTCTAATGAAGAGCATAGTAATATTGTGAATTCTCTCATGCTTGATATTGATGTTCTTAAAATTGAAAATGAGGACAAAGATTTTGTTTTGCAAGGATTAGAATCTTAAAATGGTGTTTATCTTTCTAAGAATGCTTTGCTTGAAAAAGAAAATGCTTCCTTACTTGTTAAAATCAATGTTCTTGAATCTTGTTCTAGTTCTACTAGTAGAGAGAATATTGTTGCTTCTCTTCGTATTGATAAAGATTCTTATATGACCAAAGCTCTTTGCTTAGAAACCAATTTTTTGCATGCTAGAGATGTTATCAATCAACTGTCTTCTACTATTGCTTCTCTTATGCATGATAATCATAGTTTGAGATCTTCTGTGCGGAGATTGTTAGTTGATAAAAAGAATCTTAATCAAATCATAGATCATACTACCGAACAAATGGGTAGAGATGGTTTTGGACTTGATAGTAGCCAAAGGAACAACAAAGATAAAGGACCTTCAATTTTCAATGAAGAATCCTCTAGTTCCAAGGCTAGGAGATCATGTAATCAGTGCAATGAAATTGGTAATTATTCTACATATTGTCCTTTTAGGAAAGCACCCAAGAGCACTAGGACTTGGGCTGCTAAGATAACCCCTCCAAACCCAAAAATATGATTGAGGACCATTTCATCTCTTTATTGTAGGTCAAGTGCAATTGGATTAACATCAGCTATTGATTTGTGAACTAGTTTCTCAATCCACATCAAAGAAGAAAGTTCAAATTTGTATGGGGTGGAAATGAAATGGAAAGAACAGAGGTAATGTTATTCTTGATCATAACCAATCATGTTAGTATGCACTATACATATGATTTTTAAGTCAAAAGTGGTACATTGTGATTGTCATCACTTTCTTGCTCAAAAACTGGCCATGATGCTTTCATCGTGCATTATTAACTTGTTTACACATGTTTGGATATGATTTATATTAACTTGTTTTATGAAATATATGTGTTCTTTGACAATAGTTATTGTCGGCTGAGTTTGTATAGAAAGAAAATCAATCGACAAGCACCAATGGATCTTTCCAATAGTTGTTGTCAGCTAAGAAGTTCAACTCAGAAACTCGACCGACAACACTGTTGTAATGACTGTCATCAAACCAACAACCAAATCGTTACTAATTAAGCGAAATAACCATAAACATCAGATTAACAAAAATTACTAAAATTTAAAACCATTTTGCTCATAGGTCCATCTTCTAGAAAATTCTTACATAAAGAAACAAAGCCTCATATACACATGGTTCACATTATACATTCAGTGTATTGTCTCTTCTCGAGGATAACAAGTACTAGCTGCTTTACTTTAATACACACGGTAACAACACAAAATCCTCGAGATAAGCAAACCAAAATCTCAATTCACTCGTGAAAACCACTAAGACTACCTCCCAAGGACCTGAGAGTACAGAGATGACACATAGGACTTCTATCAACAAGACATTACAAACAGCGTACTCAACCTGAGATATAACTATGATCCCTGTTGATACACTCCTTCTTCTGTAGCCCAATGCTTAATCTCTCGTCCGCGTCTTACCTAAATTTTTTGGATCCCATGGGGTGAGACTATTGTCCCAGCGTGAGATATAACTCTCTGCCAATAATATTAATATCACAGAAAATAATAAAAACTAAATTGCATGTATTCTATTTGTTTGACAGATATATTTTCAAGTACCAAACAAGGATATTAATAACAGATCTACAATTCATCTTTTGCTTGAAAAGGAATATGAAGAACATGTATAACATCTATCGAACAAGATGTATAAAAGTAATAAGGCATCAACCAATGTTTACGTATTTGATCCTTAAATGAATATACTATGCGGCTGATTACATGTTCACATTCATACTTATACCCAGAGGAGATGAGATATACCACTCATACTCCAACCGACTACTAGCAAGTCGAAGTCGGTACCATACAAGGTCAATGGCAGAACCAAATGTCAAGACCTCTTCTTTCTCAGTCAGCTCGAGTACACTTAGGTTTAGCATGACGTCTTATGTCTGCTGGAATTAGCTATACTGGGGTATAGCGGCATCCTCGCTATAGAGTTACTTCCGTAGCATACTCTCTTTAGGAGAAGACCACTTAGCTTTCTTGGATTATCAGGATGACCACTGAGCGATCATGTGTTAATTTTATCAGGAAGTACACTAAGCAACCTGGTGTATTTGGGGAGTCCACTAAGCACCCTTATTTTAGTTTGGGAGTCCACTGAGCACCCTTATATTATCACATATTAAAAAAATATGTGTTCCAAGTAAAACTCGTTTCACCATTCAGGAATTGTTGACAATGAATGGATCTATGGTCTGGGCAACTACATGATAATATTCATCTTGTTTAATTAAGTGTATTACTATATCTTTTAGCATCAATCAAGTTACAAACAAGATTAACAACAATTACTATAAAGAAAAGCATAAAAACATTCATCAGACACTTTCACATTCACTGAGTCACATAGCTCACTTAGAATCTCAACCTCTTGTCATCATCTCTCTTGGGTATTCAACCCTTCATTCATCACCGAGCACTGTCACCACTTAGCAGATGATCATTAACTCAAGGTCATCAAACCCAAATACTTATTCACATAGTCTACATAGTTCATTGGATTTGTATCACATAATCACATAGTTCTTACTTGACCATGCTTAATGCATTAAGATATTTGCATGATTATTATATCATGTTATCAACAATTTCAACATATATCTTTAACCATGAATTGCTAAGGAACACATCCTTCTATTGAATTAGGGTTATATTCAATCAATTAGGGTTTCAAGATTTCATTATCATCATGATTACTGGGTCTAGGTATTCAGACCCCTAGACCTCCACATAGTATTAACACCTCGGTAACAAGTAACTAATATCTCCAGGTTCTCTGATCCTGGTATTCTTATTTTATTACTGTATAAGCATTTCACACAACTCACATAGTTTATAAAACATCTTATCACCTCATTTCTAGGCAACAACTTAATTTTTTAAGACATTAGTCTACTTGTTATATAGGTATTCCACACAGCTTACAAGACTCATCTAAGTATATCAATATAGGACGTCTTAGCTCATATCTTGTGATATTCATCATTTCATGATTTAGGAATAGTGTACACTTTAGGATGAAAGACCTCTTATAATATCATTATTCAATCTTACCCATGCTTAGGGTTAGGATTATTTACATCATCTCTCTGTGATATAACAAAGTGCAATCCTCTCATTGTTAGGGTTAGGGTCATCTCAATTTAACCGATTATAATTGTACAAGCATATCATCACTCTTCATTAGGGTTGGATTTCTCTTTTATTACCAATTAGGGATTCAAGATCATATTATCTAGAATCAAACCATAATTCATACTCCACTCATCACAGGAGCATCAACACATGTTTCCCCACATATTTACCACCCATGTTAAAGTCTTTCTCTCTTATCCTTAATAGGATATAGATTGCTTCTTATTTAATTCACCTCTTAAGGCCTGTTACCTTAACATCACTAAACTTAATCACTTAGCATACATCACTTAGATATTTTTAATGGATTAAAGCATGTCTACCATATCGGGTAGCATGATCAATAATACTTATTCTATTATGCTTGAGAATGCATGTATCATCATAACAAATAATTATTTCATTGTGTGGAGAAATCACACCATCATACCGGGCTTAGGGCATATCCCTTATCATCAAATCATGTAGTCATGTTGACTTAAGGTATGCTAAATACATAATCATCTTTCAAGTCTTACATTCTCTCTCATCCTTAATAGGATATACATTTCTTAGTTCATACCTTTAAGGTCTACAACCTTATCGATATCAAATAAGTTAGCTCATTGTATCTCACTATTACATTAATCATACTCATCACTTAGTCAATCTTAATAATTGACGACATGCCTACCATATTAAGTAGTGTGATTGATAATGCCATGCATATACCATCTTGTTAAGTATTCAATTGATCATGTGGTATAATCACATACTCATATTAGTATATATATCATATCTCCTATCACCATATCGTGCATCCACTTGGTTACCATATCGTGTATCCACTTAGATTATTATATCATGCACCACCTAGGGTTACCATATTGTGCACCATCAAGGGTACCATATCGTGCACCATCAAGGGTACCATATCGTGCACCATCAAGGGTATCATATCGTGCACCATCAAAGGTACCATATCAGCCATGCATGTTAGCCATCATATCGGTCTTGCATGTTGGGCACCCATCCTCATTCTAGGGTTTTACACATATCGGGCATAAGGTTTTGTTTCACCTTTGTACTAAGTACAAGTGATGGATATGGGTCATTCGTATCAACCATAATACCTACTATGACTTACCTACATATCGAGCAAGTCTTAATATTGGGTCCCATATCATTTTCCCCCAAGTCTTCAACCCATGTCAGGTTGCAAGGTCTTCAACCCATATCGGGTCGAACAAGAGTAATCAACTCATATCGGGTAACTAATGATGATGTCATCATCATCAACCCCAAGACCACTAATCTTATTCAAAACTATGGATAACAAACCTAATTACATTTTGGAACTCATGATTATATCAATTGATCATAAGAAGCCCGAATTTGCAAATAATCAACAAATTGAATAGTTATTGAAGAACGCTAATAATATTGAAGGGTTTGAGTTATATAACCCGCTTCTTTTGAGCTTCCAAGCTTCAAGCCTCACTTCCTCACATTCCAAGGATGAGTATGGACCTTCTCCAAGCTCCAAGACTTGGGCTCCAAGCTCTTGCACGATATCCTTCATCATCTTGGGTGATATCACCTTAATTGGTTGCTTCAACCTTCCTTGGCCGATATCTCTCTTCTTTGGCCGATACCACTCAACCCTGTTCACCATGGGTGACACAAGAAGTAGTTTTGCATGATACAAGAGAAAGGGCACTTGCTAGATCTAAAAACCTTGCCAACAAATGAAGGTCAAGGTATTTATACTTGAGGTTCATTGAAAAGAGAGTCATAGGTGTCACTTACTTAAGGTACTTCATGCCACCTAGCCATGTAAGGTCAACACATGCTCTTGCATGCATGCTACTATTATTTGCCATGCAAAAAGGATAAACAAAAGATAAAGGGACGGCCCTTGAGTTGCCTCCTAGGGCAAGCTCTCTTCCACTAACTTATTATTATTATATTCCACTCCATCATTTCCAAGGCAAAACAAATCGATGCCTTATTCTCCCTTGAAGTGCCTTGCCTGTCATGGTCCAAACCAAGGCTCCACAAAACCGATAGGATGCCCTCCTTATGGCTCTATGGCTGATAGGGGCTCCTTTCCTTAGTCCTCAATCAATATGGCTCATATGTATGACTTCAACTTATGCCTTTTCCTATTTTCTTCATTATTAAGAGTACTAACACTCCAAGATGCTTCAAACATATTGCCTCCTTCTTTCTCTTTCCTCTAGGTAACACTAAGTAAGAGTAGAAACAATGTAGAGGTGGTAAATTACACATTATTCATACATTTTGTACATATTACAAATTGTACCACAATTGATGCACCAAGCACGTAGCATTTTACACAAGTTCTCACTTAGGGTTTAGGATTTGCACAAGCCACCACTTAGCATCATATTCTCTTTCATGACATAAAATATCATACAAAACACTTAGAACATATTCGACATGTAACATTTGCAATATGACCCTTATCTTGGGTAAATTGTACTTTTCACTTAGATTATCATATAATGCACACATAGTTTGCATATAAGCTCAATTTTGAGAATAAACTTCACAAAGGCCTTAATTGTTTTTCCCAAAAGATAAGAACAAGTTGTAATCAACTTACTTAAGCAAAACATCTAGGGTTAGGCCATAACCCAGCTCAAGGGTGTTACAATTATAAACCCCTAACAAGGTTTTCATCCCCAAAATCCCAGATAAAGGGAGACAGTTGTCATTCATGCATCATATCATCAAGTGTCTACATAAAATCTTGATGTTATGGAGATACCACAGAACTTTGACCAGCACAAGGTTCTTTCACACAAGATTATCATAGAATCTGTTATACTCAACTGCCATTCCCAGACCAAAGTTACATTTTGTCCTTCATATGAGGCTACAAGTCTATTCATACCTCTATTATACCAGTCTATTCTATTGGTTCAATACTAGCTTTCTTATGACCTATACCAATTATTCCGTTAGCTGTCTATTTTCTTGTCATAAGGAGAGGCTACTTGTCCAAGAATAACTTAGCTTGAAGGTACCTCTAGAGGCTAGGTATAAGTTCTCTCAATAGATATCGATAAGGATATTTTAAGGAATCATTTTTAGCTTGATAAGCTTTTTCTTAGAATGACTCTACAATTATTCCTTCAATTAGTACCTCCTTATTGATGTTATGTTTATGCGGAGCATAAACCCCTAACATATGACTTCCATACTAAAGTTATCTCAAGGTTGGCCCTTCTAAGTTACCAAACATTATTCATTTTATCGGAAGTTATATTCTTAATCTCTCATATCATCTAACACATCTTGGGTACCAGAATTCCTCATCTTGGTATTCTTCACATGCGTCAAAAACTCATCACATCCTAATTATTTCCATCTCCCTATTACTAGTATCAAAGTTAAACATACACAAGGATATATCTTTAACCTTGAGACATCATATATATTACACATATCTAAATTTTAGAACTAAAGTCCCAAATGAACGGATATTTTTCTAAGTACCCATCAAATGAACGACTCTAACTTATGCACATCAAGTGTCATAAAACTCACTTTATTGCCATGTTCATGAAAGGAAGGAACATAAAGGAACATATCCCTTTTTATCACCCCATCATTACCCAGGGTTGTTTATCAAAGAGGAGACATACACTTAGTTGAGGAAGTTCACTTAGCAATCTTTATAGTTAGGGAAGTCCACTTAGCAATCCCTATTTAGTTAGGAAAGTCCACTTAGCAATCCTTATCTAGTTAGGAAAGTCCACTTAGCAATCCTTATCTAGTTAGGAAAGTCCACTTAGCAATCTTTATCTAGTTAGGAAAGTCCACTTAGCAATCCTTTATAGTTAGGGAAATCCACTTAGCAATCCTATATAGTTAGGGAAGTCCACTTAGCAATCCTTTATAGTTAGGGAAGTCCACTTAGCAATCCTTTATAGTTAGGGAAGTCCACTTAGAAATCCCTATCTAGTTAGGAAAGTCCACTTAACAATCCTTATATAGTTAGGAAAGTCCACTTAGCAATCCTGTATAGTTAGGGAAGTCCACTTAGCAGTCCCTATTTGGTTGGGAAAGTTCACTTAGCAATCTCTATGTATTTGGGAAAGTTCACTTCGCAATCTCTATGTATTTGGGAAAGTTCACTTAGCAATCCCTATGTATTTGGGAAAGTTCACTTAGCAATCCCTAATTAGTTTCATTCCTTTCTTTGTCTTAGTCCAACATGTTTATGAGCATTCTATAATTTTATCACATTTCCCATTTCCATATTATGGAAAAGATCCTTACTATTCACACAGACTTTATTGAAAAGGGATCATCTCCCTCATTCTCCTTCCTCCTATTATGAGGATTATACTTCTTACTTCCTTATGCACATAGACTGATCTGAGATTATATCAGATTCCAATTTACTGCACTTAGGATGTGATGGAAACACTTATGCCATATTTCCAATTTTGTTAGGCGTACTAGATTATCTCAAAATGACTACTTGATCAGAATAATAAGAAAGATAACAATCTATTCCTTACTTTTCATTTTATCAAAGCATAGGGCTTAACATCTCTGGATTCTCTCCAAGCATCACCTCTATGCCTCACCCTCTCTCACACAGATAAGAGTAATTATAAAGCATTTAAAAGAATACTGAACATAATATAGATTCTAGTTTTCATCATTTCTCCCCTGTGTTCCCATAGGGCAATCAATAGAGAAGTCAATAACAATAATCCCCATTATGTCTATCAGGTAAAATCAAAAGAAGGCATATTAAAACGAGAAAGCTTTATCTCACTGTCACCCCCTGCGGTATCTACCGCTTCAGGTTAACTCAACACATAGAGTCTAGTTGTTTCATGTCGCCGCTTTTGCCTTTTTACCCTATTGGTTGTAACTTTCATACACCCTGTTGAGTCTTCCTCGGTTATTGGGTCATTTCCTCCCTTCTTTCAAACAAAAGGGTTTAGTATGCTCAACATGTTTGTATCTATAACATGTTTTGTCTTCGTACCATGGTCTTATCGGTCTCATTACCGATGTAAAAGCTAAGTCATATGTTCTTACCAGTGGAGAGTTAGGAATTTTGCCTTTACTTAGTGACTACTATTCCGGAGCACTAAGCATTTATTGCACTAGTGGTACCAAAAACTATGGTCTTATAGAACAACTAGACAAATGCTTCTAGAATTGTAGAGACTTTTCCTTGATTCTCAGCTTATTTCCCCTCCTTGGGTACTACTATCACATATGTAATATCTATCTTTACTGATGGCAGAGTCCATTTTCTCACCATATGTGAACTCCTCCCACATTTTCCATTATTTTATCATGACTATATTATCTCAGAACTCTTTCAGAACCCAAGGTTTCTGCATTGAGGACTGATATCCTTAGTTGTAATGCTAGTATCTAGTCTACTTATACGCATCAATGTTGTCCTAACCTTCCCAACATGAACATAAAAGTTGGATTCTCTTATCTTTATTGGGTCAAGATGGGAATTCTCAGGCACTCATTCTTCCCGTGCTTGATCCCTTACACCCATTCCTAGTGCAAACAACATTGCTTTAAGCAATGTATTCCTCGTGTTCTCCAGTCATTCTTAAATTTCACCCTCTCTTCTACATAAGCAGAAGTCACTATAGGGTATACTGGAGGACACTAACACAGACTCAACAACTTAGTCCTATGTCTCTGTATACTCAACGAACCTTAAGCTCTGATACCAAACTTGAAACGACCGTCATCAAACCGACAACCAAATTGTTACTAATTAAGTGGAATAACCATAAACAATGGATTAACAAAAATCACTAAAATTTAAAACCATTTTGCACATAGGTCCAGAATATTCTTACATAAAGAACCAAAGCCTCATATACACTTGGGTCACATTATACATTCAGTGTTCTGTCTCTTCTCGAGGATAACAAGTACTAGCTGCTTTGCTTTAATACACATAGTAACAACATAAAATCCTCGATATAAGCAAACCAAAATCTCAATTCGCTCGTGAAAACCACTAAGACTACCTCCCAAGGACCTGAGAGTACAGAGATGACACATAGGACTTCTATCTATAGGACATTACAAACAACGTACTCAACTTGAGATACAACTATGATCCTTGTTGATACGCTCCTTCTTTTGCATATCGATGCTTAGTCTCTTGTCCACGTCTTACCTAAAAATTTTAGATCCCACGGGGTGAGACTATTGTCCCAGCGAGAGATATAACTCTCTGCCAACAATATTAATATCACAGAAAATAATAAAAACTGAACTACATGTATTCTATTTGTTTGACAGATATATTTTCAAGTACTAAGCAAGGATATTAATAACAGATCTACAATTCATCTTTTGCTTGAAAAGGAATATGAAGAACATGTATAACATCTATCTAACAAGATGTATAAATGTAATAAGGTATCAACCAATGTTTCTGTATTTGATCCTTAAATGAATATACTATGTGGTTGATTACATGTTCACATTCATACTTATGCCCAGAGGAGATGAGATATACCACTCATGCTCCAACCGACCACTAGTAAGTCGAAGTCAGTACCATACAAGGTCAATGGCAGAATCGACTGTCAAGACCTCTTCTTTCTCAGTCAGCTCAAGAACACTTAGGTAACACTTAGGATTAGCATGACATCTTATGTCTGTTGGAATTATCTATACTGGGGTATAGCGGCATCCTCGCTATAGAGTTATTGTTGTAGCATGTACTCTCTTCGGGAGAAGACCACTTAGCTTTCCTAGATTATCAGGATGACCACTGAGCGATCATGTGTTGATTTTACCAGGAAGTACATTGAGCAACCTGATGTATTTGGGAGTCCACTAAGCACCCTTGTTTTAGTTTGGGAGTCCACTGAGCACCCTTATATTATCACATATTAAAAAAATGCATTCTAAGTAAAACTCATTTCACCATTAAGTAATTATTGACACTGAATGGATCTATGGTCTAGGCAACTACATGATAATATTCATCTTGCTTAATTAAGTGTATTACTATATCTTTTAGCATCAATCAAGTTACAAACAAGATTAACAACAACTACTATAAAGAAAAGCATAAAAGCATTCATCAGACACTTTCATATTCACTGAGTCACATAGATCACTTAGAATCTCAACCTCTTGTCATCATCTCTCTTGGGTATTCAACCCTTCATTCATCACCGAGCACTATCACCACTTAGCAGATGATCATTAACTCAAGGTCATCAGACCCAAATACTTATTCACATAGTCCACATAGTTCATTGGATTTGTATCACATAATCACATAACTCTTACTTGATCATGCTTAATGCATTAAGATATTTGCATGATTATTATATCATGTTATCAATAATTTCAACATATGTCTTTAACCATGAATTGCTAAGGAACACATCCTTCTATTGAATTAGGGTTATATTCAATCGATTAGGGTTTCAAGATTTCAATATCATCATGATTACTGGGTCTAGGTATTCAGACCCCTAGACCCCCACATAGTATTAACACCTCGGTAACAAGTAACTAATATCTCTAGGTTCTCTGATCTTGGTATTCTTCTATACTTAGTGTATAAGCATTTCACACAACTCACATAGTTCATAAAACATCTCATCACCTCATTTCTAGGCAACAACTTATTTTTTTAAGACATTAGTCTACTTGTTATACATGTATTCCACACAGCTTACAAGACTCATCTAAGTCTATCAATATAGGACGTCTTAGCTCATATCTTGCAATATTCATCATTTCATGATTCAGGGATAGTTTACACTTTAGGATGAAAGACCTTTTATAATATCATTGTTCAATCTTACCCATGCTTAGGGTTAGGATTATTTACATTATCTCTATGTGATATAAGAAAGTGCATCCCTCTCACTGTTAGGGTTAGGGTCATCTCAATTTAACTGATTATAATTGTACAAGCATATCATCACCCTTCATTAGGGTTGGATTTCTCTTTTATTACCAATTAGGGATTCAAGATCATAATATCTAGAATCAAACTATAATTCATACTCCACTCATCACAAGAGCATCAACACATGTTTCCCCACATATTTACCACCCATGTTAAAGTCTTTCTCTCTTATCCTTAATAGGATATAGATTGCATCTTATTTAATTCATCTCTTAAGGTCTGTTACCTTAACATCACAAAACTTAATCACTTAGCATACATCAGTTAGATATTTTTAATGGATTAAAGCATGTCGACCATATCGGGTAGCATGATCAATAATACTTGTTCTATTATGCTTGAGAATGCATGTATCATCATAAAAAATAATTATTTCATTGTGTGGAGAAATCACACCATCATACCGAGCTTAAGGCATATCCCTTGTCATCAAATCATGTAGTCATGTTGAGTTAAGGTATGCTAAATACATACTCATCTTTCAAGTCTTACATTCTCTCTCATCCTTACTAGGATATAAATTTCTTAGTTCATACCTTTAAGGTCTACAACCTTATCAATATCAAATAAGTTAATCTCATTGTATCTCACTATTACATTAATTGTACTCATCACTTAGTCAATCTTAATAATTGACGACATGCCTACCATATTAAGTAGTGTGATTGATAATGTCATGCATATATCATCTTGTTAAGTATTCAATTGATCATGTGGTATAACCACATCCTCATATCAGTATATAGAGCATATCTCCTATCACCATATCGTGCATCCACTTGGTTACCATATCGTGTATCCACTTAGCTTATTATATCATGCACCGCCTAGGGTTTCCATATCGTGCACCATCAAGGGTACCATATCATGCACCATCAAGGGTACCATATCGTACACCATCAAGGGTACCATATCGTGCACCATCAATGGTACCATATCATGCACCATCAAAGGTACCATATCGGTCATGCATGTTAGCCATCATATCGGTCTTGCATGTTGGGTACCCATCCTCATTCTAGGGTTTTACACATATCAGGCATAAGGTTTTGTTTCACCTTTGTACTAAGTACAAGTGATGGATATGGGTCATTCATATCGACTATAAGACCTACTATGACTTACCTACATATCGGGCAAGTCTTCATATTGGGTCCCATATCATTTTTCCCCAAGTATTCAACCCATGTCGGGTTGTAAGGTCTTCAACCCATATCGGGTTGAACAAGAGTAATAAACTCATATCGGGTAACTAATGATGATGCCATCATCATCAACCCCAAGACCACTAATCTTATTGAAAACTATGGATAACAATCCTAATTACATTTTGGAACTCATGATCATATCAATTGATCATAAGAAACCCTAATTTGCAAATAATCAACAAATTGAATAGTTATTGAAGAAGGATAATAATATTGAAGGGTTTGAGTTATATAAACTGCCTCTTTTGATCTTCCAAGCTTCAATACTCACTTCCTCACGTTCCAAGGATGAGGATGGACCTTCTCCAAGCTCCAAGACTTGGGCTCCAAGTTCTTGCGCGATATCCTTCATCATCTTGGGTGATATTACCTTAATTGGTTGCTTCAACCTTCCTTGGCCGATATCTCTCTTCTTTGGCCGATACCACTCAACCCTCTTCACCATGGGCAACACAAGAAGTGGTGTTGCATGATACAAGAGAAAGGACACTTGCTAGAACTAAAAACCTTGCCAACAAATGAAGGTCAAGGTATTTATAGTTGAGGTTCATTGAAAAGAGAGTCATATGTGTCACTTACTTAAGGTGATTCATGCCACCTAGACATGCAAGGTCGACAAATGCTCTTGAATGCATGTCACTATTATTTTCCATGCAAAAAGGATAAAGAAAAGATAAAGGGGCAGCCCTTGAGTTGCCTCCTAGGGCAAGCTCTCTTCCACTAACTTATTATTATTATATTCCACTCCATCATTTCCAAGGCAAAGCAAATCGATGCCTTATTCTCCCTTGAAGTGCCTTTCCCGTAATGGGCCAAACCAAGGCTCCACAAAACTGATAGGATGCCCTCCTTATGGCTCTATGTCCGATAGGGGCTCCTTTCCTTAGTCCTCAATCAATATGGCTCATATGTTTGACTTCAATATATGCCTTTTCCTATTTTCTTCATTATTAAGAGTACTAACACTCCAAGATGCTTAAAACAAATTGACTCCTTATTTCTCTTTCCTCTAGTTAATACTAAGTAAGAGTAGAAACAATGTAGAGGTGGTAAATTACACATTAGCCCCACATTTTGTGCATATTGCAAATTGTACCATAGTTAATTCACCAAGCACGTAGCATTTTACACAAGTTCTCACTTAGGGTTTAGGCTTTGCACAAGCCACCACTTAGAATAATATTCTATTTCATGACATAAAATATCATACTAAACACTTAGAACATATTTGACATGTAACATTTGCAACATGACCCTTATCTTGGGCAAATTGTACTTTTCACTTAGATTATCATATAATGCACACATAGTTTGCATATAAGCTCAATTTTGAGAATAAACTTCACAAAGGCCTTAATTGCTTTTCCCAGAAGATAAGAACAAATTTTAAGCAACTTACTTAAGAAAAACATCTAGGGTTAGGCCATAATCCAGGTCAGGGGTGTTACAACTGTGTATCGAATATACAGTTGGCTTTTTGGATGAAAATTTCCCTCTCAACTAGACTTTCTCAACCAGTATCTTTATTTTATGTCACTCCCCTTGGTACCTATATATGTGCTTATTTCCATGCCTTAAATTGATTATCTTGGTTACAACTCTATCTCTTTAATTGCTCTAAATTGGTATCTTCATATGTTGCAATTATGTATTTTGAGTTGTTATGCAGGTTTTGATGATGATATCTTTGATTCTCTTGGTTGTGTCTTAAATTGCTTCTGTTGTTATCTAAATTGCTACATATATCTAGTTGTATATCTTGTTTTGATACAACCTTGAGTTTCTAAGTGGTAATCATCTTTTGGTAATGATGCATGTTTGCTAGCGAGTAATATCCTTTCATGCTTATGAAACTACATATCTCTTTGTTTGGATATTCCTCTACATCTTCTCATAGCTTGTTCTTTAACTTGTGTATCTTATGCTATGATCTAGATCCTACTAGTATCCTTAACTCGAGATATCATCTACTAGTAGTCCATATACATGTAGTTCTAGCCTTGTTCATATTTTGATATCTAACAAATTAAATGGTATTCTACTATAAGTTATGCTTGTATCTTGTTTCATACTCAAGATTGATCCTTGACTTGTATATGCATTATCTTGAGCTACTTGCTTAGCCTTATGATGAGCAACAAATAGAGTTACATATGGACCATCTGAAGAATTTATGCAGTTTTTCAATGCTCTGCTCCAATGTCAGATTTTGGTGCGAAGCCATTGTTTTTTATGTAGAAACGGCCTTCTAAGCAAGACTTATGGCTTTAGTCATGAATCCTGGCATTTTTTGGGCAAATTTTATTATCTCGAGGGTCAAATCATGTTTTATTAGTATTCTACAACACATTATGTTATGGTTTCAAGAATTTTTTTGTTATTTTTCTTTGATTATTGCTAGAATTACATTAAGGGTTGTTCAAATGCATGTTTTGATTTGCTTCACATGCTATGCTTGGACAAGCCCCTAGCATTGCTCTTCTATTCTCCATTCTAACTTTTGATATATCCTTTTTCTAACATGCTTCTTTTTAGCTCTTCAAACCCATACTTTTTGAAATGACAAAGGGGGAGAAGGCATGTCTTATGTTAGACAGGGAAAAGGCATGTTTGAGGAGAAAGCATGTCTTATTCTAAGGGGGGAAGACATACATATATGAGTAAAAGAAATATTTTCTATAAATATTATCTAACCATGCAGTAGAAATAACATCAATTGAGGAGAGTATAAGAACTCCATGAGCATCAATTGAGGGGGAGCATATGAACTCAATTATATTGTTTCCCATGGGATTCTCTAAAGGTATGCTTTTACTTAAAATCTCTCAATACATTTATGGAATGCTTTGTCATCTTCAAGAAGGGGGAGAATGTTGACTCGAGGTTTAAATTGAGTAAACCCTTGTTTTGATGATGGCTAACCATTCTATTTATTTGTGTCTAATGCATCTACTTGAGTGATTTCATATTAGGTATAGACACACTCTAAATGCCCTAACTTGCACATCCTAACTTGGAGAAAAGACAAGTCAAAATCAATGCAAGTGCACTTTTGTGGAATATGATGTATATACATTAGAACCATGTTGTAAATCACTTGTAATGATCGTACGACTTGTAATTAAGATTAGAAAAAATTAATAGTACTTAAATTGAATATTTAAGCACTTTAATAACATTTTCCAAATTCCTTATAGGGTGTTTTCGGTCGAGTTTTTCCTCTAACTAACTCAAACGATCCCCTTGATGCATTTTGAGATTGTCCAGGTTCGATCCAGTTTCCTATACACAGAACTCAACCAATCCCTGCACTGGGCAAAACTAAATTTAAGTGATCGGCTGAGTTTCATCTAGGATAAACTTGACTAATGCTTCAAATTTGCTTTGTCAAATAGTGCAATCAGTCAAGTTTCCCAAAAGAAAACTCAACCGATCACACTATATAGAAAGTGTATAAAACATACCTCTATCCATTGGAGTGTTTTAAAACGCAAAAAAATATATGTTGCAACACCCCTAACTGCTAGTATTCGTCCTTAAGTGTTTCTACTGGCTAGGAGGCATCCCCAACTATAAACAGGACCTTTTGGGCTTCATTCTATGGTTAGTCAAGCACTATAAAGGTCCCTATATTATAGTTGAGTGCCTATAAGAGCCTCCTTTCACTCTCTAAGCTTGATCACTTACTACATCCATTAGAGTGAGTAGGAGATTTGTAAGAGAGCTACTCCTACATGTAAATCTTATGAGGCTCTCACTTCCTCCACCTCCCAATCTCTTTTTCTAACATGAAGATGAAGATGAAGATTCTCTCTCTTGAATATGATAGGTGAATAAGAAGGGAAGATGTCCCTTGGTGAAAGCTTCTCATTGGAAAAGGTGAAGCCAAAGATAGAAGATCCAAGAAGAGTGGGTAATTCCTCAAAGGCGGAAGACTTGTGCAAGAGTGGGTAAGTCCTTGATGAAGGCGGAAGACTCGGTTCAAAGTGGGTTGGTCCTTGGTGAGGTTGAATACTCGACCTTGGATAGCTAAGTCCTTTAGTAGGTTGTTGGCTCTATTCTCCTTAAAGGGAAAGTTGGGTATCCTTGGCCCGGAAAATGAAGGTCATATATTGTATGTCTTATAATGGAATATAAGTATGCAATGGTTGCAAAATCCTAGAGCTTGTCCTCTCTAGTTAGTGGTCTGGTTTACTCCTAGTTCGGAGTATGGAACCACTCTACATAGATTATGTTCTTATGCTTGTTCAATCTCTCTCTCCCTTTCTATGTATGTTTTAGTAGCACTCAAAGTTCACACTTTCCATATTTTCTTAGAAATACTTGAAGGTCTGATGAATTTTTTTAAAGTATATTTAGCTCTATTTGCCCCCCCTCTAGTGACCATCATTTGATTCAACAGTACCTCTTTCAAGATATGAATTTGGAACTTAGAAAATTGAGATCATCGATTCTCATAAATGATTAATAACGGTTAGAGAAAGAAGATAAAAGTTCATACTATGAAAGATTGTTGTTTCATGACATGACTAGTAGTGTCATTTAGGCAACAAGTATAAGGAAATATATTACATATTGATTAGTGATGCGCAAACCAGGTTGGACTTTACAAAATTAACATGTTTCATGCAATATAGAGAAGAAAAATCGAGTGAACAAAGGAAAGAACTGAGATACAACACTTATAGAGGGGCTATCCTCCATGATGGAGATATACTTGAAGCTTTCCAAGCTTGGAGAGAGATAAATATGCCTCCAAAGTCATCTTCTTCTTCCTTTCAACCTATTCCGGAGTTGAGTCACCTCTCCTCCTTCCTCTCAAGTATTGACAAACCAAAAGAAAGATATTTCTCAATAATTATCAAACCACTCATTATATTTTTTTCACTTATGTGGCAGTACATATCATGCACAAGTTTCTGCATGTCGTGCACCCTTACAGTTGCCAAAGGTCGGGCTTGAAATTGTCCGACACGTCATGCACATGAAGGTATAGGCCATACTTGAGGTTGTACAAATAGATATTGATAAGATTGAATGTTTTTTTGTTGACCAAAAACGTCGTGCGTGATGATGAACACCAAAGATCCAAATACTGATATGGGACATGACAAGCTTGGATCTTGCATGATGTATGCATTGAGGTTAAAATTGATGGCAACTTCTGGGATCAGGCACTCCGTGCATGCATATTTGCACACAGTGCATCAAACTTGGATTTTGAAGTAGGCGTATGGATAGGTGCAAGTTGTGCAGTTGTGGGTGCACGACGTACTGGTGCATATCAAGGAATTGTCTTTATTTTTTTTTGGATTTCCTTTATTGGTGACAATAGTGGCATTGGATCCATATGAACCAAGCTTTACAATATATGCATTGAAACATCTTCGGTTCGTCCAGATAACATCAAATAGACTAATTTATCTATTTATGCTATTGCAAGCTAAAATGTAGCCAAAGCATGAAATTTGTATCATTAAATGCATGAAATTATACCTAAAATTAGTATGAATTATGTTCACCAAATCAACACAAGCTTAAACCATTGCCTGCCTTAAGCAAACTAATCCAAAACAAGATTAAAATAATATAGCATGCATTCAAAAGATGAAATTGAACTAGTGTCACCCAAAATGTTTATTTTATTCAATGGGCTGTTGACATTAATAATGAATTATTATTTAAAATGTGGGCAAGATCTCCCCCTATTCTAGGGAATTCATATTTCTACGAGGTTTACCCCCAAACAACAATTAATGAATCCCACCTAAGAACTCTTCATCTCAGCTCAACATTGCCCATTATTTTTCATGTGAAATAATTCTAGCATTTCATACATAGGGCACATTGGAAACCTTTTTCAGTTAAGCCCAAAGGTACCCAACTGCCAAGACTAGAATGCCATTTTATAGTTGGCATACCAAGTGTATTGTTATTGCATATTTTCTTGGTTTTAATTTTTACGTTTTAGTTTTGAAAAAATAAAAGTGCCTAATCATTGTGACTAGATTGTTGGATCAAATGGCTCTAGAGGGGTGAATAGAGTTAAAAATCACTTAAACCAGATTTATTAGACCTTCAAATTAATTCAAGAAATAGGATTGCAAATATGGAATTTGATGTGAAACTAAACATACATATCTAGGATGAGAGAGATTGAATGAGATCAAGAACAAGCTATGTAGAGTGGTTCCAAAATCCAAGCTAGGAGAATGTACATCCACTACCTAGAGAAGTCAAACCCTAGGATTTTTAACCATTGCATAGACTTATAATAAGACCTTATTTTGTAGGTGAAGGAGACCTAACCTTCCTTTTTAATTACCAAAAAGAACCAATAAACTGTACAGGGTGTTACCTATCCTTGGAGTAAGAGTCTCAACCTCTATAAGGGCTTACCCAAATTTGCAAAGAGCTGGACACCTTCGCCATGGAGCTCCCCTCTTGAAACAAGTCTTCCTCCTTGAAGGAATTACCCATAGACATGTAATAAGACCTTCTTTTTGTAGGGAAAGGATACCTAGCCTTCCTTTTTAATCACCAAAAGGAGCCAATAAACCTTACAAGGTCTTACCTGTCCTTGGAGCAAGAGTCTTCAACCTCTACAAGGGCTTACCCAAATTTGCAACGAGCTAGACACCTTTGCCAATGAGTTCCCCTCTTGAAATAAGTCTTATTCCTTGATGGAATTAACCACTTTTCTCAAGGATCTTCAACCTTCACCTTCTCCTTCACCTTGGAGAAGCTTTCACCAACTTTGCTCTTGAGAAAGGGATTGGAAAATGGAAGATTTAAGAGCTTTATAAGAATAAAATGGAGTAGCTCTCTCACATATAGCATATCTCACTTATAATGTCATTTTTATTAGTAAGTAAGAGAGAGAAAGGGTCTCTAAGTGGACAAACACACTCAACTATAGCTAGGAGAAAGGTATACAAACTTGGGATGAAGCCCATGGGTCTGTATTTATAGTTGGGGGTGTCCACTAGCCACTAGAAGCACTTGGAAATAAATTCTAGTCATTTAGGGTGTTGTAATGGATCTATTTTTTATGTTTGCAATACTCCAATGGCTATAACCACTTTATATGCACACTCCATACAGTGTAGTCGGTCGAGTTTCCATAAAGGTAACTCGACTGATAGCATTATGCGACAAACTAATTTTGAGTTATCAGTTGAGTTTATCCTAGATGAAACTCGACCGATGAATTAAAATCACTTTGTAAGGTGTTGGTCGAGTTTGAACTTAGAAAAACTCGACTGAACCTAGCAATTTCCAAGACTCATCCTAGGCGTCAGTCGAGTTTCTAAGATGGAAACTCAGCTAATCAGACTGCTTGTGATGCATTCTGAAATTTGTCATTAAAGTGCTTAAATGTTTGTTTTAAGTGCTCCTAATTTTTTCTCATCTTAATTGCAAGTCATAACATCAATAAAAATGATTACAAAAATTGTCCTAAGTCGTTTAGGGTGTTTTCCACAAAAGTGCATTTGCATTGACTTTGACTTGTATTTGATCAAAAGCTAGGGATTGATTGCATTGATCCTTTTCATGTACCTAAGACCTAAAATCAATATCCAATAGACATATTAGATAGATATTAATGGAATGGATAAGTCATCATCAAAATATGGACAATGTATATCTGTTAGGCCATATTATCCTTTTTTTAATATGACAAACCATTCCTTAACATATTGAGAAGGACTTAGAATTTAAACTTTTACCTTGTGAATCATAGAAGGATACATGAATGAACAATATCAATTTCTCCCTCTCAATTCGTGCTTACCTTTGCATGTAGTTAGTTTCTCAAAAAGCATAATCATAGCATTTATATACTATTGAGTCCTCTTATATAGTTACATGATATATCCGATAATTAACTAGAAAAGGATCACAATTTAATATGCATTTGAGCTCATATATTCCATGTAATACTTGAGCTCATTTCTCCCCTTTTTAATTAAAAAAGGCAGAGGGTAGAAGATCTAAAAAACACATGTCTTATCCATAGGCACAAACGATACAAGAAATCACAATAAGCCAACACCAACCAAAAATAAGAGAGAACCACAAATACTAGAGTCATAATCAAAATACAGAAGCACATACCAATATCTCATGAGATATAAAGAACCAAACAGTTAAGGTACATAATATTAGATTATAACAAAAGGTATGTCCTCTCTAGATGAAAACTACAAATAGTGAAAAACAACAAGGTATGAGAATAGCATGCCTTAGATATAGTGCCCAAATGTTTAGTACATGATAGTATACAAAAAGATATAAATATGAAAACCCTATAGACTAAGAATTAAACATCTATGACATCTATGTCAGCGACCTCATCATCATTAGACTAGTAGTCTTCATCTCCATCAGATGGTACATCAGGGTCAGTTGGGGTATAATCATCACCATCTCCATCAGCATCAGAGCCATCATCACCATAATCACCTTCATTCTCATCACCATCAGCCTCATCATCCTCATCTACCATCTCGTCATCCTCTGAAGGTTCGAAAGATGAACTAGCAGGCCGCTTGGCATGTTGCTCTGCCCAAGACATACAACATGAAAACAATGTATTTTCTTGCTCAAAACTGGGTGCAAATACCCCAAAAAAGCCACCAAGCAAGGTGGAAGTAGGTCCTAGAGGAAGAGTAGTTGGGAGGAGGGAATAGGGGTAGGTCCACTATTAGAGGTAGGGGGTACCACAAAAGCAACATGATGGTGGCCTGAGTAGAACTGATTGTATGCATTGGAAGCATAGTCAGGAGCTGGGTATGGCTGGTAGGTGGCGTAGGGATGGTTGCATGACAACTTTGTGTTTTGACATTATGTGAACTAGATCCTAGTGGAGGTCCTCCTGAACATGTAGGTTATATGCCTATTGGTGCATCATTTAGCCCATCTGGGTTTCATTAGACACTGAGAAGGAGGCACAGTCAGGTCTTGGAGGAGGTGGAGGGGCCTGGGTGGAGGTTGAAGCACGTTGAGAATGATGCATGGAAACCATTATATGGTAGTCAGAATCATCTCTCATGGTGATGGTGGTGATTGTGGTTCTTAGACTTGAAATCACTACACTCATCACATATTGTCGATGTACTTTAACATCATCCACCATGACCTTGAATAAGGGTTGCTATAAAGGCGGTGCTCGGGTGCATTATGACACATGGGGATGACGACGAATGATGTTGATGGGATTTGTACTTCCTATAGGAGCATGATATTCTAGACACTTGATAAGTGAGATTGAGAAGTACATGGCCATGCTCATATGAGTCAATATATGATATTGAGCTTACTTATATCTCAGACAGTCTACTCTAGTTTAAGAAACATGGGTTAAATATTGAAGAGGATGATGATTACATGCCTCGAGTTCAATTTGGATATCAGTGACAAAGGAACTATACAATCATTATAACACCAAACACAGGTTGTAGGGTGAAGTTGTTCTCCAACTTTTCAATTACTTGGGTAGCAATAATGTCTTTCTAGATACCACTCATTGCTTGGGATGTCATAAATTAGTTATAGGCATTCAACTGCCAACGTAACTTGGAACCTATAGGGTTACACGCATAGGATATACATGGAATAGGATTTTATTCATGAATGATGTTTAACTTGATTTATGAAGTGTTAGATTTTCAATTTAAACAACATATGGCTGGAAATTGATTGGTAAGACTGTGAACTGACTGGTTCAAGTGTTGAACTGACCGATTCAAGTGTCAAGTCAATTTGAACAAACATTGGCAATTAGAACTCTAAAATGATCGGTTCTGCAAGTGAACTGATCAGTTCAGATATGTGAACTAACTAGTTTGGGTTGTGAACTGACCATTTGGTTATATGATTGGATCAAGGATTGATGATGATGTCATGTTGTGCATAAATGAATATTAATTTACAATACAATTGGGAATAGGAAACATTATACAATGATCGGTTCAAGAGGTGAATCGATCGATTCAGTAGTGAACTGACTGGTTCAACGTTTGCATGTTTCAAAAAACTCATGGAATTTTTCCTTTTCAACTCTCTCTCGTACTAGAACTCCTGACCCTAACCCTCCTATAAATAGAGGGTAGTCAAGGCTTTCTAGAGACATAACAATAAGCTTTGACAACTGTTGACTTCTCACAGTTGTGGTAGCATGAGAACCTGAGCAAGTTCTACCTATCAAAGGGAGGGCAACATGGGAGAGACAATTGGGAGAGCAAGTTGATGCTAGCACACTGACTAAAAGGGACAACTCCTTCTAGTCCATTCCTCTAGAGCGATGGGAGTTTTAGGCGATCCTTATGGACTCCTATAAAGGTGAGGAGGCCATTTCCACCCGCTAGGAGGACACAGTCAACCACCGTCCGTGGTGATGAACCTGGAGGCCGTTGCCGATGTCGCCCATGTGCAACTTGAAGAAAGGCACTTACTATAGTATGGGATAGTTGTTGGACTTGTTCCAGGACTAGGTATAAACCTTACAACCCTTCATACCATTACATAGTTGTTGACGCGATCTACTCTCAAAGGGGAATATGGCAGTAAAATTTTTGTTTCCCCGATGTATCTAATGTTATATTTCCCTACAGCTCATATGCACCACTGGGAGGCATGTGAGGAGTGAGTATCTCTGTCTGCGAGAGAAGTGCATAGGCTTGGTCCATGGACGGGAGTGTTGTGCCCATAAGTAAAATTTGGCAAATAGTAGCGTAGCGACAATGAAGGTCATTGAGGAAGAAACCAATTAGAAGAATCTCCCTCTCCTTGGTGACTTTATCAAACATCGTCGGAGAGAAGAAGTTGAGCTATCTTGTCAGGGCCTTCATGGCGTCAAAGTACTTGTACAAGGTTCACTCTCCTTGATATTTAGAGAAGATCTTGTCCATGATGTTGTACATGTGCAACCAATTGTCCTCTTGAGTGAAGAACTGCTTCACTTCTCCCACACAGTCTTGATGTTATGGTGCCACATGTACTTGATCACCACCTTTGGATCCATTCTAACCCATGAGAGAATTTGATTGTTGCATATCACCTAGGCATAGTAAAGGACTGTCAACAAATCATCAGTGATAAATTTGATTTTACCCTAGGACTTGAGTCTAGTCAACAAAAGAAAATTGGCAATGGTAAGTTTAACGGTAGATATATGTGGCATATTGTTGTAAATGATAGCCATCTTAGTAGCATCACCCATGCTAAAGTGAGAAAAATACAAGATATAATGGCATGATACAAATAGAAAGAAAAGTACCAGAATGTAGCATGGTACAAACACAAAGTAAAGGTACCAAAATTAGCATGATACAAAGAATAAAATAGAAATACTAACAATATAGAAATTTGATAGAAAGATGAGTAACACAATTGATATGACTCGATAGGTGATGCAACCCTATTTTAGGGCTTCATTTTGTGTCTTTTTGTATCTCAATCACATCTAAACATAGTAGAATGCTAGTTAAATTCCCCAATATGCATATTATTATCAAATGCACTTATGGACATTCTTTGCATACTTTTCAGGTACTTGGACCATGCTTTGAATGGATGAGAGAGAAGGAAGGAGTTCTAGGGTTCCTCCACCCATGGAGGGGTCCAAAGAAGACCCCAAAGCTCCCTCAACCTACCCCTAATGGCCAAGGGTCGACATCAAGAAAAGAAGACCATTGATCATGAAGATTCAAAGTAAATTTGCCACTGAAGACCCCAACATGACCATGGTGCCAAGGAATGACCGTGCTAGACAATGCCAAAATCACAGAGTCAACATCAAAAATTGCAAGCTACAACAACTTGACCAAAACGGGCATGATACCCAGCACGATCGTGTTGTGAAGACCCCAAAACGACCGTGCTGCCAAAGAAGAGAATGAGAATGCTGCCTAGAATGACCTCCATTTTACCCCCCACTATGATTGTGCTTTCCAACACGACCGTTCTACCTAACCCTCACCACATCGTGCTACCAGCCTTCATTTCACCAAAATTCCTCTGACATTTTCCATTTCTTAGAACGACCATTCCCCACCACCACGATCATTCCAACTCTCACCAACCACGGTCGTGCTGCCCATCATGGCCGTTGTGGCGATCCAACTCATAAAACACGATTAACTAATGCGGAAGCGTATCATTAGCAGCGGAATTACTGAAAATCACTAAAAATTAAAACTTTTTACAAAAAGATCCATAAACTGAAAAACTCTTTCATAAAGAACCAAAGTAAGTTATTTACATTTCGATTCATCAATACATCTATGTATCATCTCTTTCTCGAAAGTTACAAGCATCAACTGCCTTGTTAAGCTATACACAGGCATTAAAAAAATTTCAAGGCATCAAGCCAAAATATTAGATCAATATTAAACTAACTACTGTCTCCTAGGACCTGAGAGTATAGAGACAACACATAAGACTCTCTATTTACAGGACATGATAGACAATGTCTCCACCTGATGATCACTACTGTCCTTGTTGTTGTTGTTGCTGCTGCTGTTCACCCACTGTAGGGTTTCTGCCTTTTCCTCGGCGTCTACCTAAAAAGTTGAATCCCACGGGGGTGAGGCAATTTGAAAATTGTCCCAGCGAGAGATATAACTCTCCGCCAGAAACATTATTATTACAGATAATAGAATAAAACTGAGCAGAAGAATCATAAATATTCTACAATAGCTAAATCATTGTCTAAACTAATTAGAACAGTATTCTCTACTCAAGATATTTTAGCTATGTCTTAATAAAGTAGTATGTCATTTATTCAATAAGGAATATGAAGAACATGTATAGCATTTATCCAAATAAGACATAATAGGCAATGTATCATCAACCATTAATTCTCATAATTCAACCCTAAGAAAATATGCTACACGGCTGATTACATTTTACAAACATACTTATGCCCTGAGGAGATGAGGTATACCACTCATACTCCAACCGACCATTGCAAAATCGAAATCGGTACCATACATAGGTTAATAGAAGAGACGGATTCCCATGACCTCATCTTCCTCAGTCAGTGTGAGGACCAACTGCATGACATCTCGTGTCTCTGCCAAATAGCTTTCTAGGGTATACTGGCAACTTTGCTATTAGAGTTACAGTGGCATGTTGTACTCTCTTTGCAATCGAGAGATTTCATATTTATCTCACATCGATTCGGCATTAACATCATAAGGAGATTAGTGTTACATCCATCTCGGCATATATATAATGAAGGATTGAGAAATTTAATATTTATCTCACATCAATTCCTCCATTAGGGCGTAAGGATATTCGCGCCCATAACCCCCACATACTCAAAAGTATGCCCTCCAGGAGTTTCTGTAGAAAACCCTGTTTCAACATCACCAAACTACTGACGATGATGGATCTATGGTCAGGTCTCTACATGATATCATTTCACTTGATTAATTAAGTACATTACAATATTCTTTTAGCATCAAACATGTTTTCAAACATATACCATTATAACAATTGTTATAAAGAATGAGTACTATTTCTATCAAGTTCTTTTCACAACTTTATTAACATTGGGATCTCAGTCCCTTTTTATCTCATCATCATGATTCAAGAATATGGGTGTTCAAACCCTTAGATCATCAGATCACTTGTTACCACTTTAACATGTAACTTAATACCTTCAGGTCATCTGACCAATGTAAACATGATAATTGCAATGTAGGTATTTCACATGGCTCTTAAAGCCCATTAATATCTCTTGTTACCTCTTTCAAGATAACACAACATATTATGGCTCACAAGGCCCATAAGGTAGTTTCAATAAATAAAACATCATAGCTCATACCTGGCTATGTTCATCATCTCATGATACCTGCAAGATTAGTACAGATGATAACATTTACATCAATTCCCTATCAGTATCATGCAAAACAGTTATAGCATCACTATTCAAGGGTAATACCACTATTCCATTACTATGATTAGGGTTTCCCTTTTCATTTCAATTAGGGTTATTCATCCCCTTTGTTCAATTAGGACCAAAGCCTTATCATCTCATTGTCCAAGGTTAAAGTTTCATGCTATGTAATTTAACCCAGAGTTAGGGTTTCATATACACCTTCACCTTACTTGAAATTAGGGTTTACTATTTACATTGCATCTATGGCAACACATCCCACTATCACACATACAGTGAGGTGTTACGCGAAAATGTGCAGAAATCACCATAACCACAGATTACCAAAAACACGGGTTAATTAAAACCGGTTGCAAAAAGCGGAATAACTAAGAAACTATTACATTTAGGTCCTCATCCTGTAGGGGAAACATGTCATATAAGCATATACAAATCTTGATACGTGTCCACAGCTTAGAGGAACAACTGTCCTGTCATCACATGAGTTCATCACCTGTTTATACATACAAAACAGCCCACATCCGGTCAGCAGCAGGATATACAAAGCATCAACAACTATACATCGTGAAACAACGTCAAAACACCTCCAAGGACCTGAGAGTACAGGGATGACTCTAAGACTCTACTACAAAACAACCAAAACAACATCATATCCATCTCTTGCCTTCTACTTCTTGTCTTGCTGCTCGGCCGCAACTCCGCGACCACCACCACGTCTAGCTCGGACACCTAAAAAGGGTGTAAACCAGCGGGGTGAGACACACAGTCCCAGTGAGAAACATAACTTCCCGCCAAAACTACAAAACCTCAGAAGATAAAGCAACAACAACAGATAACTGATAAGAGGTATACCAAGACCAGTTTATATAGCAAGGCTATTCATACCATTAAGCTTACCAGATCTACGGAAGGTATATCACCAGATATCTCTTTTATGGAACATGATTAACAAGATAAGATTTATAAGGTCTTACCTCATAACATAAGGAACATATAAGTAACTGCAAAGTATAGCAAGATTGATTTACATAAGCAAGGCCTCAACCAATGTTCCATATTTTGTCTTAAGCAGAAAATTCTATTCGGCTGGATTACATATTATTATGCCCTGAGGAAGTGAGTCGTACCGCTCAAGTCCAACCGACGGCTGTGAAACCTGGAGCCGGTGCCATACAAGGTCAATGGAAGAGCCGGACTCCACGACCTCCCACCTCGTGGTCAGTGCACGAGAACCAAAGCAGGACCGCAGTCTCGTGCTTAAGTGGCCTCAGCCACAGGGCCAGGCTACCCTCTGCCTAGCCCGCCTCGGTACAAGTATCGGCGCTAGTAAAACTGAACCACAGGCCTGTTCACCGTGCTATGAGCCATGAACGCATTCATGCTCCCATATCACATATCCTGAGCCATGGGCCTGTTCACCATGCTCTTCACATACTGAGCTACGGGCCTGAGTCCGCACTTTGGAGTCTACAACTGAAGTTGCACTCATACCTCCTCACTGTAGGCTAGGAGAAACCTCGCATATTCAACAATATGCGCTTTGGGTTAACCTGTAGGAGAACCCATTTCACCATCACCAGCTCCCGACGATGATGGATCTATGGCCAGGGCAAACTACATGATATATTCCACTGTGATTAATTAGTATCTTTTATGTGGATTGCAAGATTCAACCAAGTTATATAATATGCAAACTATAACAAGAATAAATAACATGTAACTCAACATTATGCTTTTATGTAATCAACATCATTCTGATCCATCACAAGGATCCAACATTACATGTTACCACTTGGCCTCTTTCCAATCATCTAGATCCATCACAAGGATCATCACATTGCCATGGGATCTCAATCCCTTATCTCATAGTGTCATTGCCTCTCAGGGCATTCTCATCAACTTAGGCATCTTAGCCAAACTTAGATCCTCAGACCAAACACATCAGGTAGGTTATCTTCTTATCAAGAGTAACCGTCAAAGCAGTGTCACTTAAACATATATATACCTCATAGCCCTTTTCCTGGTTATGCATATGTACCTGCATGGTTAGTATGCACAATCATCATAGATTAACAGAAAGATCATATTATCAACATAGGGTGACATTGATGCTTATATGCATTATCAATCATGCCTCAACTTGTGACCATAAACATATGTCATATCATCTTGCAAGGCTTCTTATATGCTTATCATTTCTTTATCATTATACAGATGTTTCAAGATGATCATAAACACAGGTACTATCATGGCAAGATACATAGATGTAATCTACTATCACAATTACCATCAAGCATGTCAAGAGTTACTATTAAAACCAACTTGATTCATGAACAAGAGCTAGCGCATAGGTTTCCATAAGAGACAAGACCCTCACTAGAAGTGCCCACTACCCTCACAAGAAGTGTGACGGGTAGGGCACTCTCACTAGAGGTGGTATCAGGTAGGGTACTCTCCCTTATCGTCCATCACTCAAATGCATACCAGCACGTATCGGCCAAGCATAACAGCAAAGGTGTACCATGCAACACTGTGTTGTGCAGCAGGGTCTATCGTGCAACTGAGCCCAAGGGGCGAGTCGTGCAAGGTGTATCGTGCACCATGTCGTGCAACACTCCATCGGGCATCAAGGATAATGGGCAACCAAGCGTGCAACTAGCCAAAGAAGTGTGTCATGCAACGGTGTGTCGTGCCTCATAGCATATCGGTCAGCACATGTATCGGGTGCTAAGGTGTCGTGCAACACCCATCAAGTGTCGTGTTGTTGGCCGACACACACAGAGCTAAGGCCAAAGGGTGATGCCCACCACAGACTAGCTAGCAACGCTCCACCACAACAAGGCATTATGATGCCAAACCATCACATAGGCTAAGTGTATCGGGCAGGTTGCTCATCAAGGTGTGATGCCCGACACACACACAAGGCAAGGGCCAAGTGCAACGCCCGACACAGCTACAACATGTGTCGTCCAAGGCTCAAGATCAAGGTGAAAATCAAGCAGCACCTCCCCCAAGATCATAACGGTCAAGATGCAACTCCATAAGGTCATCATCAACTTCAAGCACAAGGGCACCAAAACCCTAGTGGATCAAGAAGATGGCTCACCTCTCAACAACGAAGAGAGAGGGGTCTTGCACATCTCTCATCACCAATCAGGAAACACAAGGAACAACCCTAACAAGGTTTACAACCACCACAAAGCTCACCTTTCAAGTCCATGGTGAGAGGAGGGTGTTGCTCAAGCAACTAGAACACAAGCTCACCTCTCAACTTAAATGAGAGAGGGGTATTGCCCATATTACTAGCACTCAAGCTCACTCCTCTAGACCAAGGAGAGAAAGGAGTGTTGCCCACCAAGAACCCTAGGACATGGTTCGGCCAACAAGAAGCAACTAAGCAAGGAACTAAAACTAGCAACATGCATAGCCAACATGATCATAAGCAACATACAAGAACATAGAAGATGGTAATGTCGTTAGGGTTAGGAGTTATGTAACCCGCCTTAAGCAAGCTCCAAGCTCCAAGGAAGAAGAGCAAGGCACTCTAGGGTTCGACCACCACTAGAGGAAGAAGGAGACTCCAAGGAAGGATCGGCCACCAAGCTTGCAAGAGAAGAGGGTGGCGTGCACCAAGGGAGAGGGAGACTAAGGAACTAAAGGGATCCTTAGCAAGGGAAAGGAAACACATATATAGAAGGGGTTGGAGGAGAAACCAAGGTAAAGCAAAGCAAGGTGTCGCCCACCTAGGGACACTTGTCCATGGGCAAGGCCACCACTCTAACATGCCCTAAACACATGTCTAAGGACATTGCCACATGCAAGCATCAAGCACCAAGTGTCCACTAGTGGTGACACAAATGAGGTGAAAGATGGTCAAAGAGGTCCATGGGTGACACTCCCCTACCTTGGCCGACACAACCCTGGGCGACACACCACCAGGGCGACACACATCCTGGGCGATACACCTAGGCCGACACAAGCATGCTCTTGCCCGACACAAGGTCCAAAGGGGGCAAAGGAAACACACCACAAGGCCCAACAATCTCAACCAAGCCCAAAGACACTCAAGCAACGAGCCCAACCCTTCCTCTCAACACTAGAGGAAGCAAAGAGAGTGAGGAACACCTCACAAGGTGGCAAACTTGCCCACAAACCCTAGACTTGGGGTTAATTGCAAGTAGCACCTCCAACTCTCAATAAAGCACCAACAAACCCTAATCACCCCTAAAGGTGATTAGCAAGCAACTAAGCATCAGGGTTAAGTAAAGCAAATAGGATAAGCCCTAAACGGAGGTCAGGGTCCTTACAAGCTAACCCCCTACAAAGGGACTTCGTCCCTGAAATCCGAAGAGAAAAGCGAGGGATACTTCCTCCTCATCTCTTCCTCAAGCTCCCATGTGGCTTCCTCAATGCCTATATGATGCCAAAGAACCTTCACAAGAGCCATGTCCTTCCTCTTCAGCTTCTTAACTCTTTTGTCAAGGATCGCCACAGGAACTTCCTTGTAGGTCACATCTTCATCCAGCTCAACTTCAACCAGCTGTATCACTGTTCCTGAATCCAGATGACTTTTCTTGAGCATAATGACATGGAACACTGGATGTAACCTGTGCAACTATGGCGGCAGCTCCAACTCGTAAGCCACCTTGCCCATACGTGCTATGACCGGGTAAGGCCCCATATATCTGGGTGCTAGCTTACCTTTTCGGCTAAACCTTAGTACACCTTTCCACGGCGAGACTTTAAGATACACATTGTCTCCTACCTAGAACTCCAAAGGTCATCGACGATTGTCTGCATAAGACTTTTGCATGTCCTATGCCGCTTTCAACTGTTACTGTATCACTTTCATCTTTTCTGTTGTCTGCTGTACTAACTCAGGGCCCAAAAGCTGATATTCACCAGACTCATACCAACAGAAAGGAGATATGCACTTCCTTCCATATAAGGCTTCATAAGGAGCCATGTCAATGCTCTGCTGATAACTATTGTTGTAAACAAACTCTATCAAACTGAGATGTACATCCCAACTGCCTAGGAATTACAAAACATAAGCTCAAAGGAGATCCTCCAAAGTTTGAATAGTCCTCTCAGACTATCCATCTGTCTGTGGATGGAAAGTGGTACTGAACCTCAACTGCATTCCCAACACTTTGTGCAACTGTTCCCAGAAACGACTCGTGAACTGAGGACCTATGTCAGAAACTATCGTCGCTGGCACACCGTGCAAACATACTATCTCATCCACATATACTCGAGCGAGCTTCTCGGTTGTATACGTTGTCTTCATAGGTATGAAATGGGAAGACTTCATCAATCTGTCCACTATTACCCAAATGGAATCATGATTCCTAGTTGTCCTGGGTAGACCAACTACGAAATCCATGGTTATATGATCCCATTTCTACTGCGGTATTGGCAGGGGTTGTAACGTACCTACCGGCTTTTGATGCTCAGCCTTGACTTGCTGACATACCGCACATCTAGCCACAAACTCAACTACATCTTTCTTCAACCCGGGCCACTAATATAAGTCCTTCAGACCATGATACATCTTGGTGACTCCCGGATGCATAGCACACATCGACGTGTGTGCTTTCTCAAGCACAAGCTTTCTTAGATTATCAGCATCGGGGACACCATCCTATCATGATAGCAAACTAGTCCATCCTATACAGTGTCTGTGCAACTGGTTGTGTTCCTGGAACCAGATTGATCTCGAAATCAATCTCTCAGGGTGAAGGAACACCGAGGAACTCATCAGGAAACACATCCGCAAACTCTCGGACAACCGACACTTCCTCGAGGCTAGGCCCTTTTGCCTTGGTATCCACCACGGTATCCACAACGTGAGCTAAGAATGCCTCACATCCTTGTCGTAGCAACTTCTCTACCACCATAGCTGATACCAAACATGTCAGAAAAATCTTCCTATCTCCTTGGAAGATCCACTTCTCTCCATCATCATCAAACACAACCTACTTGGAACCACAGTCCAAGACAACCTTATACCTCTCTAACGTATCCATCCCAAGGATAACATCAAAACCATGCATATCAAGTGGTATAAGATCCACTTGTATGTTGTGTCGTGAAAAAGATAAGACACAAGATGGACACTCTTCTCGAAGCATCGAGGAACCATCAAGAGGGGTTTCTAACAACAAGCTATCTTTCTTACAGCTAACAAGTAAACGACAGTTTTCAAGCATACTATAGGTGATAAAAGAGTGTGTAGCACCTGGGTCAACCAAAATAGATATAAAGCAAGAAGAAGACATATCAGAATGAAATAACTCCATATGACCTGTCACCACTTGCGGGTTGACTATCGCCTCCGGCTGACTCATAACATAGAATCGAGCCATTGCTTGTTGTCCACGACCTCTGCTTCCTTGAGCAGACGATCCTGCATGCGATGCTTGACCGCGTCCTCACCCTCTGCTACTACTGGGCTGCTGTCTATCTGGCCCTTGTTGATTCTGCCTCGGCTGTTGTGTCACTTCAACATCCCTATTTGGGCAGTTTAACTTGAAATGCCCGGTCTGACCACACAGATGGCATACCCTATCTTCGAACCGTGGCCTAAATGGCCTTGTTACTACCACAGAAGCTGTACTATGTGCCTTTGACGGTGAAGAAACATAACCTCTTCCCTTACTCGGAGACCACTGCAACGCTACATTGGAACCTCTCATCGTGGAAGGTGCTGAAAACTTGGGCTTCTTGAACCCCCAAACCTCGGTCCCTGGAACTGAGCATGCCTCTTCTTAAACATGGATTCTCTTTTCTCCCTGACTAATCTTTCGATCCTCCGACCAGATTCCACAAACATAGCAAACTGCTCTCGGTTCTCTAACGCAGAAGCAGGTGTTGTTAGCTCAGTACTCAGACCTTTCTCAAAATGTCTGATCCGCTCCTCATATGTCACTGCCATGTGAGGATAAAACCTCAAAAGATCCATGAACTTGGCTTCATACTCGGTGACGTTCATCGTTCCTTGGCCCAGACGCTCGAACTGACTGATCTTCTCATCCAGATACATCTTCAGAAAGTATATGCTGACGAACTCGCGCCAGAAAACCTCCCAACCGATCACCTCACCAGGACGCTTCTCCTCCTCGATGGTCCACCAGTGACCAACACTACCCTTCAGAAGGTAGACATCGTACTTTACTTTGTCTGCTTCGGGGATGTCAAGGATCCGGAAAGCCTTCTCAAGACTGGTCAGCCACAGATCTACATCCACTGGATCAGCCGTTCCAGCATAATCCAAAGCTCTGACTCAGCGAAGCCGCTCAAAGGTCTTCCCAATACCCGATGTTTCACCATGGGGAGCATGTGCTATCGGCGGAGGCACTGGCAATCTTTCTACCATGAGATTTATCGTAACCATCATCTGCCCCATAAGTTGTTGGTAGGCAGGGTGTTCAAGAATGGCTGGGTCAGGTTGGGGGACCTCAGGCACCCGATCTTCATGTGCCTGCCCTATAGCTCCATCAACTGATGCAACATTGCTGTTCTCAGCAGCATGTTCTTCATGGTTTCCAGACATCTTGGCTTTTCTTCCGCTGAGGCAGAAGATGATTGTAAGAAAATATGGGAAACTCACAAGAACATACACAACCTAGTCCTAAATCCCTATAGACTCAGGGAACCTAGAGCTCTGATACCAAACTTGTGGAAACACATCCCACTATCACATAGACAGCGAGGTGTTACGCGAAAACGTGCGGAAATCACCATAACCACAGATTACCAAAAACACAGGTTAATTAAAACCAGTTTCGGAAAGCGGAATAACTGAGAAACTATTACATTTAGGTCCTCATACTGTAGGGGAAACATGTCATATAAGCATATACAAATCTTGATATGTGTCCACAGCTTAGAGGAACAGCTGTCCTGTCATCACAGGAGTTCATCACCTGTTTATACATACAAAACGGCCCACATCCGGTCAGCAGCAGGATATACAAAGCATCAACAGCTATACATCGTGAAACAACATCAAAACACCTCCAAGGACCTGAGAGTACAGGGATGACTCTAAGACTCTACTACAAAACAACCAAAACAACATCATATCCATCTCTTGCCTTCTACTACTCGTTTTACTGCTCGGCCGCAACTCCGCGACCACCACCACATCTAGTTTGGACACCTAAAAAGGGTGTAAACCAGCGGGGTGAGACACACAGTCCCAGCGAGAAACATAACTTCCTGCCAAAACTACAAAACCTCAGAAGATAAAGCAAAAACAGCAGATAACTAATAAGAGGTATACCAAGAGCAGTTTATATAGCAAGGCTATTCATACCATTAAGCTTACCAGATGTACGGAAGGTATATCACCAGATATCTCTTTTATGGAACATGATTAACAAGATAAGATTTATAAGGTCTTACCGCATAACATAAGGAATGTATAAGTAACTGTAAAGTATAGCAAGATTGATTTACATAAGCAAGGCCTCAACCAATGTTCCGTGTTTTTTCTTAAGAAGAAAATATTATTCGGCTGGATTACGTATTATTATGCCCTGAGGAAGTGAGCCGTACCACTCAAGTCCAACCGACGGCTGCAAAACCTGGAGCCGGTGCCATACAAGGTCAATGGAAGAGCCGGACTCCACGACCTCCCACCTCATGGTCAGTGCACGAGAACCAAAGCAGGATCACAGTCTCGTGCTTAAGTGGCCTCAACCACAGGGTCAGGCTACCCTCTGCCTAGTCTGCCTCGGTACAGGTATCAACGCTAGTGAAACTGAGCCACGGGCATGTTCACCGTGCTCTGAGCCATGAACGTATTCATGCTCCCATATCACATATCCTGAGCCATGGGCCTGTTCACCATGCTCTTCACATACTGAGCTACGAGCCTAAATCCACACTCTGGAGTCTACAACCAAAGTTGCACTCATACCTCCTCACTTTAGGCTAGGAGAAACCTCGCATATTCAACAATATGCGCTCCGGGTTAACCCATAGGAGAACCCGTTTCACCATCACCAGCTCCTGACGATGATGGATCTATGGCCAGGGCAAACTACATGATATATTCCACTGTGATTAATTAGTATCTTTTATGTGGATTGCAAGATTCAACCAAGTTATATAATATGCAAACTATAACAAGAATAAACAACATGTAACTCAACATTATGCTTTTATGTAATCAACATCATTCTAATCCATCACAAGGATCCGACATTACATGTTACCACTGGCCTCTTTCCAATCATCTAGATCCATCACAAGGATCATCACATTGCCATGGGATCTCAATCCCTTATCTCATAGTGTCATTGCCTCTCATGGCATTCTCATCAACTTAGGCATCTTAGCCAAACTTAGATCCTCAGACCAAACACATCAGGTAGGTTATCTTCTTGTCAAGAGTAACCGTCAAAGCAGTGTCACTTAAACATATATATACCTCATAGCCCTTTTCCTGGTTATGCATATGTACCTGCATGGTTAGTATGCACAATCATCATAGATTAATAGAAAGATCATATTATCAACATAGGGTGACATTGATGCTTATATGCTTTATCAATCATGCCTCAACTTGTGACCATAAACATATGCCATATCATCTTGCAAGGCTTCTTATATGCTTATCATTTCTTTATCATTATACATATGTTTGAAGATGATCATAAACACAGGTACTATCATGGCAAGATACATAGATGTAATCTACTATCACAATTACCATCAAGCATGACAAGAGTTACTATCAAAACCAACTTGATTCATGAACAAGAGCTAGCACATAGGTTTCCATAAGAGACAAGACCCCCACTAGAAGTGCCCACTACCCTCACAAGAAGTGTGACAGGTAGGGCACTCTCACTAGAGGTGGTATCAAGCAGGGTACTCTCCCTTATCGTCAATCACTCAAATGCATACCAGCACGTATCGGCCAAGCATAACAGCAAAGGTGTACCATGCAACGCTGTGTTGTGCAGTAGGGTCTATCGTGCAACTGAGCCCAAGGGGAGAGTCATGCAAGGTGTATTGTGCACCATGTCGTGCAACACTCCATCGGGAATCAAGGATAACGGGCAACCAAGCGTGCAACTAGCCAAAGAAGCGTGTCATGCAACGGTGTGTCGTGCCTCATAGCATATCGGTCAGCACATGTATCAGGCGCTAAGGTGTCGTGAAACGCCCATCAAGTGTCGTGTTGTTGGCCGACACACTCAGAGCTAAGGCCAAAGGGCGACGCCCACCACAGACTAGCTAGCAACGCTCCACCACAACAAGGCATAACAATACCAAACCATCACATAGGCTAAGTGTATCGGATAGGTTGCTCATCAAGGTGTGATGCCCGACACACATACAAGGTAGGGGCCAAGTGCAATGCCCGACACAGCCACAACATGTGTCATCCAAGGCTCAAGATCAAGGTGAAAATCGGGCAACACCTCCCCCAAGATCATAACGGTCAAGATGAAACTCCACAAGGTCATCATCAACCTCAAGCACAAGGGCACCAAAACGCTAGTGGATCAAGAAGATAGCTCACCTCTCAACAACTAAGAGAGAGGGGTCTTGCACATCTCTTATCACCAATCGGGAAACACAAGGAACAACCCTAATAAGGTTTACAACCACCACAAAGCTCACCTTTCAAGTCCATGGTGAGAGGAGGGTGTTGCTCAAGCAACTAGAACACAAGCTCACCTCTCAACTTAAACGAGAGAGGGGTATTGCCCATATTACTAGCACTCAAGCTCACTCCTCTAGACCAAGGAGAGAAAGGAGTTTTGCCCACCAAGAACCCTAGGACATGGTTCGGCCAACAAGAAGCAACTAAGAAAGGAACTAAAACTAGCAACGTGCATAGCCAACATGATCATAAGCAACATATAAGAACATAGAAGATGGTAATGTAGTTAGGGTTAGGAGTTATGTAACCCGCCTTAAGAAAGCTCCAAGCTCCTAGCTCCAAGCTCCAAGGAAGAAGAGCAAGGCACTCTAGGGTTCGGCCACCACTAGAGGAAGAAGGAGACTCCAAGGAAGGATCGGCCACCAAGCTTGTAAGAGAAGAGGGTGTTGTGCACCAAGGGAGAGGGAGACTAAGGAACTAAAGGGATCCTTAGCAAGGGAAAGGAAACACATATATAGAAAGGGTTGGAGGAGAAACCAAGGTAAAACAAAGCAAGGTGTCGCCCACATAGGGACACTTGTCCATGGGCAAGGCCACCACTCTAACATGCCCTAAAAACACGTCCAATGCCATTGCCACATGCAAGCATCAAGCACCAAGTGTCCACTAGTGGTGACACAAATGAGGTCAAAGATGGTCAAAGAGGTCCATGGGCGACACTCCCCCACCTTGGCCGACACAACCCTGGGGGACACACCACCAGGGTGACACACATCCTGGGCGATACACCTAGGCCGACACAAGCATGCTCTTGCCCGACACAAGGTCCAAAGGGGGCAAAGGCAACACACCACAAGGCCCAACAAGCTCAACCAAGCCCAAAGGAACTCAAGCAACGAGCCCAACCCTTCATCTCAACACTAGAGGAAGCAAAGAGAGGGAGGAACACCTCACAAGGTGGAAAACTTGCCCACAAACCCTAGACTTGGGGTTAATTGCAAGTAGCACCTCCAACTCTCAACAAAGCACCAACAAACTCTAATCACCCATAAAGGTGATTAGAAAGAAACTAAGCATCATGGTTAAGCAAAGCAAACATGATAAGCCCTAAATAGAGGTTAGGGTCCTTACAACATCACCCTAGATTAGGGTTTATATTCAATAACTCACAATTAGGGTTCACTATTCACCCCAAATAGGGTTGATCATCAAGTTACCCTGAATTAGGGTTTCTCATGTCATTACCCTGATTTAGGATCATGTCATCACCAGGGATTAGGGTTTCACTTATCATTGCCTTCAATTAGGGTTAGGATTCATTAACCTTCTTAATTAGGGTTTCATGATCTCCCTATCAAGGATCATACCCTAATTAGACATTCATTCATGTTGAAAGTGTTGAGACTTAACCACTACATGATTATCATTCATGTAGGAAGTCCTCTCACTCTCATCCTCTATAAGATGATACTTACTTCAGACTTGATTGGACTAAGTCAACTCATCTTGAAAGAATAATTGACACAATGGATTATGTCATTACTTCCATGATCATTAAAGATTAATTATTTAAAGGGTACTAATCACCCTATCTCATTAAGGGTACAATTATTATAATCACCCTTGGTTTACATCATGTTATTGTTCAATTAAACAATTGACCTTAAACCAATATAAGTGTCCATACGGTTTGGTTAATTATCTTCCAAATGATCTTGGTCACTTAGACACCAAATGGTCTTGACCAACCAGACCTCAAACGGTCTTGCTTGCAATACCTCCAAACGGTCTAAGACCGTTTAGACCTCCAAACGGTCTTGAACAAACAATTGAAATCGTTTGGTAAAGTAGGTGCTTGAAACCGTTTGACAAAGTTGATACTTGAAACCATTTGAGTCTCAATCGGTTTGGGATCATTTGGTCCTAAACGGTCTTGAGACCGTTTGGTCCAAACCTCCTCAAAACCGAATGGACCAAGGATGGTCTCAACCACTTACATTGATTTATGATTTCCAAGATTGATTCCCTCAACAATTGAATCCATGTATACACTCATAAATTGGACCTAAGCATCACTCTTCAATTGAGTTTAATAAATCATTTTTCAATTGATTTAACCTTCAATTGATCATCAATTAGGTTTTGAACCTAATTGGATTAGGGTTTGAAATCAACGAACCTTCAATTTAGACAATGTGGAACTAATAGCTTTGAATTTATTAGACCATCAACCCAATTGAACATGACCCGATCTCAAACGGTCTTGAGGTCGTTTGGATGACCTCCAAACAGTCTTGAGACCGTTTTTCCATCCCATCATCAAAATCCATGGCATCCAATTAGGGTTTGGATCATTGGATTGATTATCAAATCAACAATTGATTGCATTTCAATTTGGTATATTTGGATCTTCAAATACCCAACCATACTCAACCCTAGACCTCCAAATGGTCTTGGTTGACCTCCAAACGGTCTTGAGACTGTTTGGGTGATCCCCAAATGGTTTTGAAACCGTTTGGGTTAACCAACCCAAAGTTCTAAGTCAATCAATTAAGAAATCAACACTTAACCCGATTAGGGTTTGGTGATTGATGGTCCTTCAACTAATGAATCCTTTAAAACTAATCAACTATATTTAATGGATCATTAAACATCATTATTATAATCAAATATCCAAATGGTCAACTATGGTCAACACTCCCAAACGGTTTGAAACTGTTTACTTCCAAACGGTTTGTGAAACCGTTTACTCCCAAACGGTTTGTGAAACCGTTTGAACCCTTGTATTGAAACCGTTTGGTCTAGGATTTTCTTGGGAAGAGTGTCCAAGATGATGTCATCATCATCTACCTTCGTTCCTTCAAAAACTACTACCATTTTCCATGGAAATTACAGCAATGAATCAAAGGAGTTCAAAATAGCACAAAATGAATGACAAATCATGGAGAATTGAATGCAATGATAACATTTTAGGGTTTAAGTTATATAATCGCCTCAAAATATGATTCCAAGATCCAAGATCCACGTCTCTAATGGTGGATGAAGCTTTGGAAACTACCCAAGGTCTGTTCTCAAGCTTTTGGAGTGAAAGAGTTGGCTAGGATTGGAAATCGAGTGAAGAAAACAGAGAATCAAGCATTGATTTTTGGTTTTCACCATGAAACCAAGGTAGAAGAAGGTCAAGGACTTACCGACAGGTTGGGGGAGTCGTCCTTCTCCTACTACTAAATTCCCTTGTGGTCAGTCGGCCAAGGCAAGAAGAGAAAAGGATTTCCGAGAAAGGTCCTTAGGTGGGCGGAAAAAGAGATATGTATAAGAAAATTCAAGGAAAGTGAAAATGGAATTAATTCCTTTAATTTCCAAAATTATTGCCACCACTCCTCCTCAACTCCTTGTACATGAAGCCATCTATTTTACCTTGCAAAACCTATTCATTATCCATGAATTAAAAGAAAAGAAATTAAGCACCTTAATGAATTTTATACTCATATCCAACTTTTAGTGGATATTACTTTTTATTATGTTAATGTGAGTGGGCTTCCACTCACTCAAGATCTTTTCGTGACTTTTCAAGGCACAAGATAGTCCAACACTTTGCAAAATCATCCCTCAACTTTTTGTTGAAGGGCTCCTCAATTAATATATTTCTTTTTGCATTAATTTGAATTAAAGTTCCTTTTATGCTTAAATCTTGATTATTTTAATATCAAGATTCTCTCTCCTCCAAGATAATTCAAATGAGGCGCCCCTCTCATTTTATTTTCTCTACATGATGCCAAGAAACATGAGGGACCCTCTAGAGGTGTTATTTTGCATATTGAACCGTAGGTTTTGGGTAAATTGCACATTACACCAAAGCTAGGTTTTAATGTACAAACATTGCTCAACAAGCTCTATCTTGGTGCCCAAGCTTGTGGAAACCATACCACTACATCATATTCATTCTTATGATGTATCAACATCAGAGGAACATTTTATCATGTACAATTTGCAAGTTAACCCCTCAACTTGGGTAATTTGCACTTTAGTCCAACATTAACAAAACAAGGTTTCAATATTATTAAAAAAGGACTGAAATTGAAATATACGTTCCTCTTAAGCCCTAATTACCTATAAAAAGATAAAAGCAAGCATCTAATCAACTTTATTAAGCAAAACACCTAGGGTTAAAACATAACCCATGTCAGGGATGTTACAGCCGTGCTCCCACCTAAACCCTAGCATTTTCTGTACTGATTTTCCAATAATAACCCTACTTACCCTAGTGCTTCCACCACCACTGATTTATACATGGGTGGCGGCCACAACACTAGGTTAGCTGCCATTACTCCCATACACCTACTTTAGAGCATTCATTGCCTCCTTCCTTGCATTCAAGCCATCCACCAACCGTTTCCACCTCATTTCCACCATAGTAACCTAGTTTTTTAGGTTTTCTACCATAACCCCCTTCATTCCCATGCCCTTCATCCATCTTGAAGGAGGAAGGTCATTCTACAATATCTAGGAGGTGAATAAAAAGAATCTACTTCGAGATCCATGGAGTCCTATCCCCTTCTTCTCATTTCTTTGACCTTTCCTTTGAGCATGTCTAGCTAAGCCCCTAGTGGTGGGCTGTTTGGGGTTAAAATGTGACTTTAATACCATGTTGAGGGAAAATAACTTGTATTGAACACAATTTCATTATATGATGATTGCCTCTTGCTTCTATATCATTTCCCATTATCTTGCATGTGGTTTGTACTTTTAAACATAAATTATTTGTTTTGTGATGCTTGGTGACACTTAGCTTCTAGGGGAAATTGGAATGTATGTGACAATCATAGGAATGGCTCCTAAGCCCAATTAGTGGATTCCTAGCTATCCCCCTTTGTTCCTACATACATCTCCCTTCTCCTAAAAGTAAGTGTGAGATATAAGTAGCTAGTGTAAGTGTGATTAGTGCAATTGCCTAGAGTTTTCTAAAGGCTAGATGGCAAGTAACATGAGGCGAAACTCCCTCATCTCTACTCGCATTCCTACCCTTGGCACTCAATTGCCCTAATACCATTTACCCTAGAAACCTAGACTTGCCAAGTCCTATTGGAATTACACCTAGCCCTAGTTCTCCAACTAGTAGTATAGGGTATATTCTAATAACACTTGCCTTGTTGTTTGGTTTGGTAATCTAGATTGAAATGTGATATTTGCATGCTATGTTAAGCTTCCCCCAACTAATATCAAGTTGAATTCCCAAATGGCCCACATACCCATCATATTGCTTAAAATCCACTTTTGCCCTCTTAGCTTGTTAATGCTAGTTTAGTTAATTGCCTTTGTTAATTGCTTATTTCTAGATAGTTAATTCTTGCTTAAGTAGTTAGGGCTACTATTGAGCTTGCTTGTGTTAATTTAGTTAATTAGTGATAACTTAGTCTCTTGCTTGTCTTATTTCTTAGCTTGCATCTTAGTTCACAACTTGAATTGCTAGTGTAGTGTAATTCTTTGCTCTAGCCTAATTGCTTGCCTTGCTTAGTTCCTTAGTCTTAACTTGCTTAGATTAATCTAGAGTTTTTGTTAGCTTAGTTTCTTTCTTGCTCTTTCTTGCTTGAAATCATAGTGTAATCATACCAAACCCAACTTTAAACCCTTCAACCCTAGAATCTTCTTTAGGAACATAGCTAACACAAATCTAGCTTAAAAGCCCCCTCTATCCCTGAGGATTGACCCTAATCTTACCACTAGCCTATACTACAACATGACCCCGTGCGCTTATGGGTACGTGTGATTAGTTGATCTTGTGTGTTGGACTAGGTCCATATAAAAATTTTGAGATATCCGTGTGTTTTCCCTTAGGGTTGCATCTAGCCACCTTTAGTTGGTTAGTGTGTGGCCTTGAGAAGATCACACCAAGCTTTGTGGCATCATTTTTGGGGATAGAGATGCTCGACCTAGCCAGTTAGTATAGCTTAGCCTTTCCTACTACCCTCACCATTTCTATTCTTTATTCTTGATTTACTTTTGTATTTTATCATTCTAACTTGGCTTTTGTTGTTTGTTTATGTATTGTGCAGATGACAGCTGTGCATGCGTAATACACGTTCGACTTGTACCGACTTGGTATTATACGACCTTGAGATAGGTAGAAGGAGACACCAAAGCCACCACAAACAACACCGAGAAACCAAGATGGATGACCATGAAGCTGAAATACCTCACAGGGATGTTCAACCACAACCCAACCACCCTCTCCATGAATACTTCACCCTAGGGAACTACAACTCCCCCATTGCCACCCTTGTTGATCAAATTATTGATCAACAATTCTCCATTCCACCCACACTTCTTGAAATCCTTTCTACTTACTATGGAATGGAGAATGAGAACCCCTACCACCATATCAACACCTTCCTTGAAATTTGTTCCACTTTCTACACACCTTCCGGCACCGATGACTCAATCCACAAAAATCTTTTCCCTTCTCGAGCAAAGAAAAAGCCAAGGAGTGGTATATGGCCAAGAATGAGTTATTGAAATAGAACGTGGTGAAGAACGAGTTCCTCAAGAAGTTCTACCCGATCTCCAAGTTGACTCAGATGCGGAGATGCATTACTTCCTTCACATAAAAAGAGAATGAACCATTTCATGAAGCTTGGGAACAATTCCAAAAGCTCCTTCGTAACTGCCCGCACCACGAAGTGCCTCTATGGGGGCTTGTACAAGCATTCTACACCAGGATGGATGAGTTGAGCCAAAATAATGTCGATTACTCACGTGGAGGTACATTCATGGAAAAGCCACCGGAGGAGTCATGACCCTTATTCAAGCATCTTGCTGAAAATTCCCGCCATCGAGCTTCAAGTAAAGGGGGGTACTGTGACCAAAACTACATCCCTCCACCTCCTCCCATAGTTCTAGCCCAGACTACAGCCAATCTCGACATGATAAAAATGATGACAGATATGATGAATATGATGAAGAACCAAGCTGGTGGTTCTTCTAGCCAATCCACTATGGTAGTTGAAGCTAAGGAAGAAGAAATGCATGCTTTGCATGACTTTGGCAACCGAAACAACCAAGGCCTGATGTCCAACTCCTATACTCCCAAGTGGAGGAATCATCCAAACTTCTCATGGAAACAACAAAATGAGGAGGGGCAAGGGCAGCCAAGGCAACACCAAGGGCCCAAGTACAACTCTAAGTTCAAAGAAGAAGTTCTGAAGGCTAAGGAGCCTTGATGAAGTGAAGAACGATGTGTCCTCTAATGGGCAAATGATTAGTCGCGTTGAGAAAAGGCTTGATCAGATCTCTCTTTCACTTACCCACCGTGAAGAGGGGAGGCTCTCATCTCAACCCATGGCCAACCCAAACAATGATGGCGTTTATGTAAGCACTACTCAAGGTGCTTGTCTCACCACAAGGCCAAGTACCCCCACTTCACCAGTACCAAGGACCACCAAATCCTTATGCTCCTCCACCTCAAAAACCCCCTTTTAACTACCAATACCCCCACCTCACTCATACCAACAAACCCCTCCACAATATCACTCTCGTCCACCACAACCACCATAACCACAAACTCAACCACCATTCATCCTCCAAAACCCAAATTCATCACACCCAAGGCCACCACCACCTCAACAGCCACAACTGCCATCTCAAGCTCCCCCTTCTACCACCCATGACCTAGTGAATATGGTGTCAATCATATGGGATAAGAAGGTTGCTCAAGAGCTCAAGAGAGGGGAAGGAGAAATAATCAGGGTTTGTGATGAAGATCCATTACTGAAAGAATCTAGTGGAGATTGTAAGAAGGCCAAAGGATCTATAGTCCCACTTCTTCTTGAGAGTGTCACACACATTAAGGATTTGGTTTCCCATTTGGTAATGAATAAGTATCCCTGAGTGTCTACCTTTGATGGAAAACATGATAGCTTGTGTTTCACCCCCAATGAAGATCATGAGACTTGCTGCCCCACCCTTTCTTGGAAGTGCCAAGTGCACTCGAGATGCCGTTTCCCCACCATTATGTGATGAGATCATGTTTACTGCTCCACATGTTTCTGAGATGGTAATACTTGATGTGCCACCTTGTTGGGAGTTGATGACAACCCAAGATATACCCAATGAGATATGGATCACCACCATACCTCCTCAAGGCCCACAAAATTCTATAGAAAAGTTTGATGCAAGTGGTGAGCAATTCCATGATGCTTTAGAAGACCCCTCTTCCCAAGAGAAGCACAGTCGTATCACAAACCTCTTAGGGACCTTAAAGTAAGGAACAACATGCATCAAAACATTCCATTCATTAGTAAAAGATGTTTGCATGGGGAGGAGGAGATTGGTATTATTACCACAAGATCTGTGAACTTCATCTTGGACTTTGTCTTACCGGAAAAAAGGGATGATCTGGGGACTCCCCTCGTCAAGTGCTATATCAAAGCACGACTGATCGTGCATTCTCTCCTAGATCCAGGCATAGGAGCAAGCATTATGCCGTTGTGCATGTACTTAGGGCTCATCCTAACAAAAATGGAATCGGTGGATTGTGATATTATTATGGGTGATGGAACTAGGAAGAAATCTTTCGTCATATTATGAAATGAGATCGTAGAATTGGATCAAAGGATAAACATTGCATGTGGAGCTGACTTTCTAATCATGGATTTTAGCCCTATTGATGGAAAGGAATACCTCATATTGGGGAGGCCCTTCTTGTCCACCGTGAGTATGGAGATTAATGTGCGTACATGCACTTTGACGGTCATGCATAGAAGGAGAAAGTTTTACTTCTTTATATTCATTAAGGAAGAAAGATACCGACAGGATGAAGAAGATTTTGGCAACAGTCTAGACTACTATGATCCTCTAGAATAGTGGAGATCAAGCCCTTACTTCTTATTATTGTACACTCCATGGGATGAAGCCCATGACGTTAGAATTCCAGAAAGGATCATTGTGGATGAGGAAGGAGATACCTGGGGTGTCAACACTTAGTGAAGAAAGCAACAAGCCCGACTGAAGGCTATAAGTTTAGCGCTAGTGGGAGGCAACCCACATGGTTTGAAATTCTCGAACCTTGTTGTTTTATCATACTTTCTTTTTCCATGAAATACACACACACACTTGTGCTTGATAGTTTCATTTTAGTTTTGATGATGTGACATGTGAGACAAGTGAAAGTTGATAAATGAGGCACATTTCAGTGAAAAATGATTGATACAACATCAAGTGGTTCAATTAAATTGATTGGATTATGAATGATAAAATGATTTTAGAAGTTTTTTTAACTTGGAGGACCCAACACGGCTGTGCTGGCATGGAACGGCCGTGATGGAAAGTGGTATGTCAAAGGGAAAACTCGAGTTTTGGGTACAAGAAGCATGACCGTGCTGGCTTCTCGCCAGAATAGCCATGCTAGTCCGGGCCCAATACTTAAGTCACTTGATTTTGCCTGAGCTGGCATGACCCAAACACCATTGCTTCGACCCAGAACTGCCGCTTCACGCAATGAGGTGACTAGCCCAATCACCCCCAAATCACATCCTCTTGCTTCCAAACTCTGTATTTGAGTTCTCTTTGGCCCCTAATCACCTTCCCTTACCTCAAGATCCATTTTCTATCCTCCATTACCATTTATTTCTCCATCTCTAAGGAGATTTCACCCCTATAGTCCGAAAGTGTGTCTCTTGCTGTTCTTGCTCATTTTCCACCAAAAAATCCTTACAAAGACAAAGAGCATGGGCAAACCAATCAAGAAAGGGCTAGAGAAGACCATGAACATCCTCACTAGATGCAAAAGCCGCATCAAGTGGGCCTCTAATGTCACACCTCCATCCCACAACGATTCGTCATCGTCTAATTCTATTTCGCAATCACTCCGACGGTTGGCATCGATGAGAACCTCCCGACATCGATCCTCCTCAAGTGGCCACCCATCAAATCCAAGCTACAACAACCCCGATGAGGAGGAGGAGGAAGAAGAAGAGATGGAGAACATCATCGACTCAGTGAATATTGATGCACCGACCCGAGAGAGGAGGGCCAAGAAGGCTACTTATGTGTCATCTTCATGAATACCTCCACGCTCGGCCCCAACGAGACACTCTACCTCATCAAAACAACCACACACCACTCAACAAACCACTAGGCGCCGATTATTGATTGAGGAAGAAGCGGGAGATGCACCCATCCAGATGGTGCCCTTGAACTTGGACACGAGTTTGGGGTCACACACATATGAGGAGGAGGAGGTAGATGACACTGAGAGTGAGGATATGGAAGATGAGCCAGTGGACTTCTTGTCCAAGCTAGAGGAGGACATGATAAAGTGGGTTGGGAAGCAGGCTGAGGAAGTTGCATATGGGAGAGGCACATCAAGGAGAGTATTCATAAGGCCCCTTCACCCGAGTGCACTACCAAGAGGGTGATTCCCACATGATATGCTTTCCCCAACACCATGCAAGCCATAGGGATGTATGCTGATGGTAAGGGTTTCTTAGAATATATCATGTGGGTTGTATCAACCGTTGACCACTATAGAAGAAACATACTTAGAGACAACTCATGAGTTCTTCGGGTTTCTAGAGAAGGTGCAATATCAAGGGGAGGATGCAATCCATTTTAGGCTCAATGACTCTACTCATGTACTAAAGGCCTCCAACCTCAACAAGATTTTTACACCAAAACTAGAAATTGCTCAAAAGTTTGATGGGGGCAGGTTTGATAAAAGTGGAAAATGCAACTATGCCAAGATGTGGGAAACAGTCACTGGAGAAAGCTCCTTTGCAATGGGAAAGTAAAAAACAAGCAAGATTTTCAACCCCATTCTGAGATATATTCAGAAAGTCCTTGCCAACTCTATCTTTTTCCAGTACAACAACCAAGGCTGTTGCTCTCAAAAAGACTTATTTGTGCTGACAGTGATGGTAAGTCATGGCCATGTGAATATGGGAATGATGATGATTGATCACTTAAAAACATTCCCCTCCAAGACCAAACTTCCCTTCATAATGGGAGGGATTGTGACCACAATAGCAAAAACACTTGATTGTGATCTCCAAAACTTCACAAAGGTATAAGGGACCAAGTTGATTGATTTGAACTATCTTGCAAGGTCTCAGATGATTTCCATAAGAGATAAGAAGATCCTTTACAACATGAATCCCGGGTGCCCTGGCATCACTCTAGAGCTACCTTACCATGCTTTTATTCTTATGGATGATATCAGGCCGTTCAAAAATCTACCAGCCAAGCTCTCCAAGTGGGAAAGCCAACATCCTAGAGAAAACTACATGGCATTTCCAGTGGACTTGCCAGAGGGTGCAGGAGAGACAGATGTGCCAGAGCAACAATGCCACCTTGAGTAGCCACGTCGCACAGAACATAGACAAGAGGACTTTGATGCACATCCCCTTATAACAAATGCATATGAAATGTCAACCATTCTTGCACAGTTGGAGGCGATTCAACAAACACAACAGGCCATGTAATTAGATCAGCAGCAGATGCATCATCAGATCAACCACATGTACCAACATCAACATGCGCAAGTGTAGAGGAACCCCCAATGGGGGGGATATCTGGGGAGGACTATCTGGGTACCAGAAGACATACCCACCTCCATAGACGGACTATTGGGGCCACTATTACTATCACCCACCCTCACAGGCTGGCCCACCACAAGATCCCACACCGCTAGAGCAGTGATGTCTACCCTATCACTCCTAAGCTTTAGTTTCATGCTGAAGACAACATGATTTAAAAGTTTGGGGTGGTAGGGCGATGTTCCCCTTTTCTTAGCTTATTTTGTTGATGTCTGTTTCACCTAATCTCTATTTGTTTGACTTTTCTCTTTTTAGTGTAGATCTTCTTTTGTTTGCATCCATGCATACATGTAGTTCAATTTAATGCTTATTTGCATAATTTTTTATTTTTTTTGCTCTTTTTGCTCTTCCATGTCATGCATTGCATTTCCATGTAGATTTTGGGTATTTTTTGTGTTTTAATTAGGATTTACTACTTTATGTTTTAATTTCCCTAAAGTTAGGTTTAGATGTGATTGAATGCAAATGGGCACCATTTTGGCCAATTTTGCCCAAACTTGAATGTTCTTGCCTAAAAGCATGTTTTAACTTAATCTCCACTATTTGAAATGAACATGTTGGTCTTTGACAAATGCATGCCTTTTTCTTAGAGTTTATTACTATATGGTCTTATTTTTTGACTTTTTACACGTGCATCACCTCTCTCAAGTTTGTGATTGTTTTGGTTGAAATTATGAATTGAGCAAGCTATGAACGCTTAGAGCCTACAGAATCACATGATATAAATGTGAATCTCATGTTGTTCAATCGTGTGGTGTGATATCATTTGATGAAGTGTTGAATTATTTTTCATGCAGGAGATTTTATGTTGAGGACTACACTAATGATCCCTCTTTGACCCGACTCTTCTTTCACCATCTTCATGCCTCTCTGCTTCATGAAAGGATGCCTTAGTGCACATATTTAGCCTTGGTCACCTCAAAAAGCTTAGGGTAGCCATATCTACATCTCCCCACTTCACTCTATCCACCATATGCCCTACTACAACAAGGGCAAAAGAAAAGAAAAGAAGAAAAGAGAAAAGCAAAATAAATAAATAAAAGATGCTCCTATTTAAGAGCATTTAAATAAAGAAAAGATGAGTGTGTAAAATCACTCCAATCTCTTACCACAATCCTTTCCTCCTTTTTCATACCCATTGAGCTAGGAAACATCAAATCTAGCTCACTTTACCCTTTCTACAACCATGTGGGTCATTTGGTGTGGTTTGAAGCATAAGATTAAATGCATGAATGTGAAACAACACTCCTAGCCATCATTGATTAACACCAACATGAAGCAGTTTACCCAGAATTACATGAAGGACATATGGAAAGCTTGTGTATTCTATGTTCTATATTTGAAGTTTGTATGCACAATGCTCTTTTCATGATTGGTTTGTGAAAGTAGAGAGGAGAGAGGTGGAACACATGGACTTTGTCACTTCTAAGACCATTTAGTCAATAATCATATTTTGCAATGCACTTATCACTCTTGTTTATTGAAAGAAAACTGAAGAGAGAGATTGAGTTGGAACATACTTTAGGACAAGTATATTTTAAGTTTGGGGTGGTGATGCAACCCTATTTTAGGGCTTCATATTGTGTCTTTTTGTATCTCAATCACATCTAAACATAAAAATGCTAGTTAAATTCCACAATAAGATTATTATTATCAAATGCACTTATGGATGTTCTTTGCATACTTTTCAGGTACTTGGACCATGCTTTGGATGGGTGAGAGAGAAGTAAGGAGTTCTAGGGTTCCTCCACCCATGAAGGGGTCTAAAGAAGACCCCAAAGCTCCCTCAACCTACCCCTAATGGTTAAGGGTCGACATCAAGCAAAGAAGTCTATTGATCATGAAGATTCAAAGTAAATTTTCCACTGAAGACCCCAACACAACCGTGGTGCCAAGGAACGACTGTGTTGGACAATGCTAAAATCATAGAGTCAACATCAAAAGTTGCAAGCTACACTAACTCGACCAAAATGGCCATGCTACCCAACACGGTCGTGTTGTGAAGACCCCAAAATGGTTGTGCTGCCAAAGAAGAGAACAAACATGCTGCCCCAAAAGACCTCCTTTCACCTCCCCCACCATGGGCGTGATGCCCAACACGACCGTTCTACCTAGCCCTCACCACAGCCATGCTGCCCAGCACAACCGTGCTGCCCAGCACAACCGTGCTACCAACCTTCATTTCACCAAAATTCCACTAACATTTTCCATTTCTTAGAATGACCGTTACCCACTACCACGACCGTTCCAACTCTCACCCACCACGACCATTCTACCCAGCATGACCGTGCTCCCACCTAAACTCTAGCATTTTGTGTACTGATTTTCCAACAATACCCCTACTTACCCTAGTTCTTCCACCACCACCTATATATACATGGGTGATGACAACAACACTAGGTTAGCTGCCACTACTCTCCTCCACCTACTATAGAGCATTCATTGCCTCCTTCCTTACATTCAAGCCATCCACCCACCATTTCCACCTTATTTCCACCATAGAAACCTAGTTTTCTAGGTTTTCTACCATAATCCCCTTCATTCCCATGCTCTTCATCCATCTTGGAGGAGGAAGGTCATTCTACTATAGCAATGAGGTGAAGAAAAAGAAGCTACTTCGAGCTCCATGGAGTTCTATCCCCTTCTTCTCATTTCTTTTATCTTTCCTTTGAGCATGTCTAGCTAAGCCCCTAGTGCTGGGCTGTTTGGGGTTAAAATATGACTTTGACATCATGTTGGGGGAAAATAACTTGTATTGAACATAATTTCATTTTACGATGACTGCCTCTTGCTTCTATCTCATTTCCCATTATCTTGCATGTGGTTTGTGCTTTTAAACATAAATTATGTGTTTTGTGATGCTTGGTGGCACTTAGCTTCTAGGGGAAATTAGAATGTATGTGGCAATCTTAGGAATGGCTCCTAGGCCCAATTAATGGATCCCTAGCTAGCCCCCTTTGTTCCTACATACATCTCCCTTCCCCTACAAGTAAGTGTGAGATCTAAGTAGCTAGTGTAAGTGTGATTAGTGCAATTGCTTAGAGTTTTCTAAATGATAGATGGCAAGTAACATGAGGTGAAACTCCCTCATCTCTACTCCCATTCCTACCCCTGTCTCTCAATTGCCCTAATACCATTTACCCAAGAAACCTAGACTTGCCAAGCCCTATTAGAATTACACCTAGCCCTAGTTCTCCAACTACTAGTATAGGGTATATTCTAATAACACTTGCCTTATTTTTTGGTTTGGTAATCTAGATTGACATGTGAGATTTGTATGTTATGTTAACCTTCCCCCAACTAATATCAAGTTGCATTCCGAAACGGCCCACATACCCATCATATTGCTTAAAATCTACCTTTGCCCTCTTAGCTTGTTAATGCTAGTTTAGTTAATTGCCTTTGTTAATTGCTTAGTTCTAGATAGTTAATCCTTGCTAAGTAGTTAGGGCTTCTTTTGAGCTTGCTTGTGTTAATTTAGCTAATTAGTGATAACTTAGGCTCTTTCTTATCTTATTGCTTAACTTGCATCTTAGTTGACAACTTGACTTGCTAGTGTAGTGTAATTCCTTGCTCTAGCCTAATTGCTTGCCTTGCTTAGTTCCTTAGTCTTAACTTGCTTAGAGTAATCTAGAGTTTTTGTTAACTTAGTTTCTTTCTTGCTTGCAATCGTAGTGTAATCAAACCAAACCTAACTTTAAACCCTTCAACCCTAGACCTAGCTTTAGGAACATAACTAACACAAACCTAGCTCCAGTGCCCCCTCTATTCCTAAGGATCGACTGTAATCTTACCACTAGCCTATACTACAACATGACCCCTGCAATTGCGGGTATGTGTGATTAGTTGAGCATGCACTTTGAACTAGGTCTATATACAAATTTTGAGAGATCCGTGTGTTTTCCCTTAGGGTTGCATCTAACCACCTTTAGTTTATTAGTGTGTGGCCTTGAGAAGATCGCACCAGTAGGAAGAAATTAATACTATCATAATGAAACTTGGTAGAATGAAGAGTGATACTACCAAAATAGATCTTGATAGGACACCTGTTTGCGTTGCCATACAAGGTAGGATAGATGAACATAAAATCTCTAATTTTTAAGAAAAGTAGTCAATCATGTCAATTTGAGGAAGCACATGGAGAGGAAGAAGAATACAAGTTGCACCCCATTTGCTTTTTAGTACTTTATAATTCAGCATAGGCACAAGGTCTTTTGATATCTCTTTTTTATGAAAAAAATAAAAAATAAAGGACTAGTACATAAGAAAAGGGAGGGGGAGATAGAAAGTGAGGAACTCCAATAGAAGGCATTCATGACGTCGTGGTCACGGGGATGATGTTTGGTCACCGCTAACACGCCAGTTGCATCGCTTCCTGCGTGCACCTCCTACCATGCCGGGTAAGGAGGGATGGAGGGGTGGGGGGAGGAGAGCGGCGGGCGGCACTGGCACCGACGAAGGTACTACTGGTCTTGCCAATGGGATGTGAGGCTAGTGTTGAGGGAAGTAGGGAGGAGGCTGCAACTTTTGGGTCAGGGCCAACCACTAGGTTTGGGTGGAAGGGAGAAAGGAAAAAAAGAAGAGAAGAGGGTAGGGTTAGGAATTTACTCTTGATACCATGTAGAAATCAATGTTTATTTGATAGTATAAATGAGAGTACATATCCTCCTATATATAGGAGTGAGGCCACTTAAGTGGGCTATATGAGCCTCACTTAAGTGTGAGTACAAAAGAAGAAGAAAATGGGATACTAACAACCATATCAAATATACCGACAATACCAAATTAAGTATGTGTTAGAGTTGTAGTTCAACATAGCTTTCCACCCTCAAATATATGGACAGTTAGAGAGAACTACTTAGGTCTTGGAAGATCTTTTAGAGCACGTGCTTTGTACTTTTTTTTAGTAGTTGGAATATTCACCTAATTTTGCATGCTAAAATCCTAACCTGGACCTAATATGTACCCACTTCCATTAGAGACTTTCCTGGAGTTTTCTCCTAGATCGACAACGAGTGACTTTTTTCTTGGTTGCTTATTTTTCATATCCTATTTTTCTCATGTTTTAACCCGCCAAGGCGCCAAATCTTGGTTTTCACGATACATTTAACCGTTTAATCACTTTCTAAAAGCTGTCACCTCTTCACCAAATCCAATTAATTTACATGACGCTAATTGGAAGTGGCCCTCTGCACTGATTCCGTTTTATCAAGCGATCTGGATCGCCTAACCATTCATTTCTTTTAGGTGGTTAAGTCATTCATAACCATGAATAGAGCTTCCATCCATGGAATCTGTGTTTCCAATTTCTATGCGTTTACTCTTCATTTCCGGGTTTTGTATTGGTCCACCTAATCAGATAAGCAATATTAGACTTTCCGGACCGCACACCAAGCTAAGCATAATGCAAAGTGCTAGACAGAAATACGAAGCCAATTCTCAATTACTCACTGCTGATTAAAATAGTAAAAATGAATGACAAGAACAAAATGCAATTCAACGTAGAAACAAAAGACATGATTCATCTCTAATAAATCAATTGGTAGCTGGAGCTGGGGCCGCTGCGGCTGCGGAGCAGTTGGAAGGTCCGTGCTGTACGACGACTTCAAGTGGTTTGACCTTGAGGATGGGGTTCCTCTCGAAGAAGTTGAATGGACGAAGCTCGAAGCTGTCTCCTAGCGTGGGCATGACGGGGAAGTCTTCTTGGATCGGGATGTGGTGGAAGCCAGCCGTGTACCACAGCACCAAGTCTGTGTTCTTCACACCTCGGTTCCTGTTCATATCGTCATACAGCCAGTTAGGGTTATGCGACTAGTATAACTTCTTCTACCTTATGAGCAATGAAAAGCTATACTCACCTTTTGGCCCACACCTCCAAGTTGTCGTCGCCATGGCTCTGTTCGGCGTACAACCCAGCGGCCCACCGGTGCGCGCGGTCGTATGGGGTGACCCAGACCTGTTTCTTGGTGTAAGACGCGCGCATCTGCGGGTAATCGTCGTCTACCAGTACGGAAGCTGCCGTTGCGCCGCTGAAGAGACGGTACCCGATCTGGTTACCCAGCTTGGTCCGCTTGCGGGAGTTCGCCATAACAACCGCCGCCGGATCGGCGTCCAGCATGGTCCGTGCGTCGGCCTCATTGGTCGCCGTCCTATACACGGCCTTCCAATAGCTCTTTCTCGGTGTGGGCGCTTTAGGACCCGCGCGCACGGTTTCCAGTGTTGCCGTGACGAGGGAATTGGCCGGGCCGTCGACGTCCATGTCGAGGTAATAGGTGATGTAGTGGTCGTGGTATACGCCGATGGTGTTCTCAGCTACGAGTGAGCCGTGTGATGCCTCGTCGGCGGTGGAGGAGGTTGGATGGTGTGTGATCTCGTCCGTGTGGGTGATCTCCGTTGCCTTCACTTCCAGGACACCCGACAAGCCCAGAGAAGACTTGATGGATCCGGATTGTTTGAACTCCCAGTCGATCGTGTAGTCGTAGTTGCCGACCGTCGACACCATCCTCACGACCAGGCTGATCTCAGGCCGGACCTCCGTGGACTGCGTATATATATACGCCGAGAATCAGAACGAATTCATTTGGAAGAAAGATGTAGTAGTCATCCTATATGTACAAGCCAAATTAGTAAAAATAAGCTGCACGCATTACCATCCCGGGGCCGGAAGATGTCTCCGTGTGCCGCCACGCGACGTCACCGGAGTACCGCTCGAACACGCACATGGCTCTCTCGATCTCGGCTGGGCTTCCGTCTTGGCTGGTGTAGTAACCTGCTAGGTAGACTGCCCCTGGCGGGCAGTCGGCGGCAGGCTGCAGTGGCACGGCAGACATGCCGAACCCGTACTCGCCGGCGTCCAGGAACGTCTTGTAGTACCATTCTTCCGATGGGTCCATGTACGGCACGAACAGCTCCGAGACGTGGGCTTTGTATAGTATGCGCCTGTAGCGGCCCACGTCGGCGTCGTAGTAGGAGGCTAGTGAGATCATTGTCCCTGCGCGACTGTCGAACCCTAGGTGGAACTGCCAGTTGAGCCACCTGTAGATATATGTTCGAAACAACGTTACGTATGAATCATTACACAGCTGATGGAAGTGTGCTAATCTCACCTTATCCAGTTCCCGTTGATCTCGAACCCTCTCCCTTCGAGCTGTGGTGGTGCAACCACCTTCCTCTGCGGCCCAAACGGCGGCTTCTGAACCTCTGCTCTGAAATCCGTCCCTTCCGCCTTAGGCACGGGCACCCTGACACGATCAGTATAAGACACGATCTCCATCGTCTCAACATCCACCGCCGCAACCACGCCCTCAATGGGGCGAAGGTACAGGTTCGATGTATCCTTGGAGTAATAACACGAGAGCTTGAGGACTCTCCGGCTGTGTGCCTCGCCGAACCACCCGACGGAGTTGTCCGTGCACACAACATACTGCGAGTCTAGCCCGCGCGCCCGGAGCGAGTTGAGGAATGGGGTGTGGTTCATCAAGGCTCCGGATGCGATGCCTTGCTCGCGGTCGGTGAAGACGGGGAAACCATGGCCGGAGTGGACGCGGTGGGTGCGCACAACGGCGGTGGTTTCGTTTGAGGAGGAGGAGGAAGTACCGGGGATCGATCGCAGAAGGTCGAGGGTGAACTCGTGGGTCTTGCCGACTGAACGCACGATGGCGAATGCGCGGCGCGGGAAAGGGGTGAGGGTGGTGTTGGTGTTGGGGTTTGAGGCGAGCCATGACAGGAGGGTGGGCTTGTCGGGCTCGTCGAGGGCGACGTAGTGGAAGCGGAGGGCGTCACCGGTGGAGTTTGCGATGCTTTGAGAGGCGCGCACGGCACTCTGGACGGCGGAGATCTCCGATGGGGTGAGTGGGTCGAGCGGGTGAGTGGTGGATGAGGAGAAGCTGAACATGCAGAAGAAGAAGAACAACGCGGTCGTAATTAGGAAGGTCTTCATTGTACGTAGCAATGCGAGGTGACGCCGCCAAACTATCTCTTACGTGGCCAGCCACACCGAGGTTAGTTGTGTGTCATCAATGAACAAAGTACTGGTTATATATAAGCTAGTCAGGAATCCCAGCCGCCGCATCCCATGTTCATGAACTTGCTTGAGGACCGAATGTGTTGGATTTGGTTAATGAAAAGACACGAGATTTGGTGGGGCCCGTTACTCCTTCGGAATTAAGTTTTAGACTTGTGGATAGAACAGTTGACAATTATGGTTTCAATTTAACAAATTATTCGGCGCCTCGTGTTTTGACGAACCGTGTGTGTGTGTGTCCGCGCACGGTCTCCTGTCTGCGTTGCATGCCATGAATTTGCTTGTTAGGCAGGTGGATCTTCTGGACAGGCTCATCTGAATTCTTCCAGAACTCCACCTTCCTCCGCAGGTTTCATTCGATTTTTGCTCATATATTGACAATAAAATAAAAGAGACGATGTATGATAGACATATACCTAGATGGTCGTGATGGCTTACAGAATATATTACAGAAGCATGACAATAAAAGTTACTAACAATGAGAAAATGATATATAGATGACCGGCTGAAAGAGAAATGGGACGAGAAATTGTCCCCTAGTTGTGATCCGTACGCGTCCACTTATCCATCTACCCACTACTTGTCCCGTTACCTCCTGCCTCCATATCGGGTTTGTTAATGTTGTTGCTTTCGGAGAGAGAGAGAGAGAGAGAGAGAGAGAGAGAGAGAGAGAGAGAGAGAGAGAGAGAGAGAGAGAGAGAGAGAGAGAGAGAGAGAGAGAGAGAGAGAGAGAGAGAGAGAGATTCTTGTTAATGATTTTTAAACATTAATGAATTTTTCAACGAAATAAACACGGTTGCACTCCTTCCAAAATACTTTGCGACAAAATCAAGTTTGAGAAAAAAAATCTAAAATCTAAAAATAGAGATAATGTGATTGTAAAAAGTTAGTAAGGATGAGAACGAAATTTATTTTACTTATACCTCTCAAATCGTAAGGATTTTTTTAATGAAATAAATACTGAACAATTACTAACAATAGGAAAATGATATACAGACGACCGGTTGAACGAGAAATGCGACGAGAAACTTGTCCCGTAATAATGATCCATACACATCCACCTGCCCACCTACCCACCACTTGTCTTGTTACCTCCTGCCTCCGTACTGGGTTTGTTACTATTGTTGCTTTTGCAATGTGAAAGAGAGAAAGAGAAAGGGAGAGATAGAGAGGGAGAGTGGAGGGGGAGTGGAGAGAGGGGAGCAGAGAGAGTGGTTGTAGGAGATAAAGAAGAACATATATTTGTTAATAACTTTTAAATGTTAATGATTTTTTTACGAAATAAATACTATTACACTCCTTTCAAAATACTTTACAATCAAATCAAGTTTGACAATTTTTTTAAAATATAATATAAAATCTAAAAAGGAGAGATAATGTGATTGTAAAAAAAAAGGATGAGAGAGAAATTTATTTTGCTTATAACTCTCAAACTATAATGAATTTTTTTAATGAAATACAAACTGAATGGTTACTAACAAATAAATACTATAAAATAAGACTAATATTCACATAATTTAGTAATATTTTTTAACAAAATAAATATAATACATGAGATAACATGTTATAACATGAGATAACACATGGTATAGAATATAATAACACATGATAATATATGAAATAAGTATAACAAATGAGGTACCTCCCAGTCTATTTATATGTTATCTCTTGTATGTTTGTATGTTATCTTTGGTCCATTTGCATGTTATTTTTGCACCATTTCTATATTTTGTTATAACTTTCAATCTATAACAATTTTTTATATGCTATATTCGGTCCATTTCTATATTACCTGCACTCTATTTGTATGTTATTTCCGGTCTATTTGTATTTATATTTGGTCCATTCACGTGTTATTTCTGAACCATTTGTAATAAATTCTTTATAACTTCCAATCTGTAATAATTTTTTTATATGTTATCTCCGGTCCTTCCAGTCGTGTTATTTCTGAACCATTTGTAATAAATTCTTTATAACTTCCAATATGTAATAACTTTTTTTACATGTTATCTCCGGTCCTTCCAGTCCATTTGCATGTATCTCCACTCTATTTGCATGTTATTTCCGGATAATTTGTATATTTTCTTATTACTTCTGATATGTAATAATTTTTTTGTATGTTATCTCCGGTCTATTTATATGTTATCTCCGATCCATTTGCATGTTATTTTTGGTCTATTTATATATTTTTTATAACTTTTAATATGTAATATTTTTTGTATGTTATCTCTGATCCATTTCTATATTACCTCCACCCCGTTTGTGTGTTATTTCCATTTGAGTTATCTTCGGTCCATTTGTATGTTATCTCTGGTCTACTTGCATGTTATTTTAGGTCTAATTGGATGTTATCCTTAGTCCAATTAGATGTTATCTCAAGTCCACTGGATGCTATCTCCACTCATTTTTTTTTCATATCTGATCTTATTTATTGTTATCTCCGTCTAATTTATTATTGTGTCTTATCCGATTTGTTGTTATCTCTAGTCCAATTTGTTGTTACATCTAGTCTAATTTGTTGTTATGTCTGATATGTTGTTATCTCTTTTCAATATTTTCTTTTTCTTTTCAATATTTTATTTTTCTTTATCCTCCTCATTTAAGCAAAATAAATGTCTCTATCCTCCTCATTTAAGAAAAGTAATTTTTCTCTCTTTTTTTATTCTTTTTTAATAAATGTCTCTCTCCTCACCATTTAAGAAAAACAAAATTTTCTATTCTTTCTTATTCTTTTTATTCTAGCCGCTCCCTCTAATATTTTAAGTGTATATATATATATATATTTTAAATATGTCAACATTGGTCTTGTTGTAACATACTTTTTGTAAAGAGTGTAATGATTTTTATTTTGTCAAAAAATTTCATCATGGTTTGGGAGTTATAAATTAAAAAAATTCGTTTTTCTTCTTTTCTCTCTCCTTCCAACCATTATCTCTCCGACCCACTCTCTTTTCCAATCACGCCCTCCCTCACTCCCACTCACAACATCCTAGGTCTTTTGCCAGTCACGTTGGGCATCATGGATCTTCCAGTCCACGTTGGGCAGCATGAAACAAACAAATTAAAAGGGCCTAGGATCTCGTCTAGGATGCTCATCTATATAGCAAACCTCTTAACAATATAACTTGGGAGGGTGTCACGAGACCCCTCTAAGTTTGCCTCAAGATCTTAAAATAAAATCTTTTTTCTTCTTTTCTCTCTCCTTCCAACTATTCTCTCTTTGACCCACTCTCTTTCCCAATCACTCTCTCTCACTCCCACTCATGGCCTCCCATGCTTTTTACCAGCCACGTTGGACAGTGTGGATCTGCCAGCCCACGTTGGGCAGTGCGAAACAAACAGACAAAAGGGCTTGGGATCTAGTTTAGGACACTCATCTATATAGCAAAGCTCTTAACAATATAACAGGGGAAAGTGTCATGAGACCCCTCTAAGTTAGCCTCAGGATCTTAAATATATTCTACTCTCTTCTTTTCTCTCTCCTTCTAGCCATTCTCTCTCTGACCCACTTTCTTTCCCAGTCACACACACACACACACTCTCTCTCTCATTCCCACTCACGACGTCCCAAGTCTTTTTAACAGCCACATTGGGCAGTGTGAAACAAGCAAATAAAAGGGCCTAAGATATCGTCTAGGATGCTCGTCTATATAGCAAAGCTCTTAACAATATAATTCGAGAGGGTGTCACGAGACCCCTCTATGTCAGCCTCAAGATTTGCTAGTCCTGATTGAACACACAAAATAGACTACACCCTATCAGATTAGGGTTCAAATTCTATGTGTCTTAGAAAATGTGCCCAACAAATCACGACCATACACTCCGCCATGGGACTCACAAGTCAAGAGATCAAATGTTGTAGGTACATATGTGGGCACAAAGGATGGGTACAAAAGATTGGAATCCATCATATTAATGCCATATGTTAATGAAGTGTAATACAAATTGACAATTCAATTGCATCGACGCATGCATATAAAGATAAAAAAGGTATCGGCTACTCCTTTCCTCACTAGGTTTAAGAAATATGAACTCTAAAGTCATAAAATGAGATGCTTGATTTGTGAGAGGTTGAAATCCCCATTAGATAGTCCACATTACAATGGTATATGTCAAGGTCTCCCTAGACTCTATAGAGAGAACAAGTCTAGTAGGGTTGGGACCCCTTAAGACAACCCATCTTCAATAAAAAATAGTTAGGATCATTGCAAGAAGTTAGGACAACAATAACAATAATGTTTGAAACCTTTCAATGGTTGGCATGGCTTCTACGAGACATGTGCATAACAATGCCAAAATCAAAGTTGATAATGACTACACAACAGTGGTCCATCATGTTAAGGTGAAGGCTCGTGAAGTACCCTTACCTTTACATGCTGAACCTGCATCACCTACTAAACAATGACAAACTCTATGAACTATAAGTAGAATAACCATTAGCAACAATAAAAAATATATCAACATCAGTAGAGTTATATAATTTTTATTACACTCATTGGAATGTGTTATTATATTACCTACTTACACTTAAATATGATGTGAATACACCACATCTTCGCATAGCAAACTGCAAATCCGTCAAAGATTCTGGTGAGGCCACAAGAACTCGGACGAGATAGCCTAAAAGGATAACTAATAAGGCAAAAAATGCTCACAAATCCAATGGATACGTCGTAAGGAGGAAACCACCAACCTATAAAACAACACTAGCTACGCGAGAAAGCTCAAAACAACATATGGTCAACTGCATAAAAGAAACAAAAAGTAGGATAAATCTGGATCAACTCCTTCCATAATACTCTAAGGAAGTCAATTGAAATCTAAAACAATAAAAAACGAGTATGAATGACAAGGGCAATCCATAAATTTGAAGAAAGGAGGGGTTTTTGGAGAACCTAAAGGAAAAGGTAGCCAGAAGGGCAACACCTAAACTCCTAGGAGAAGGTAGAATAATGCAAGAGAGAATTGAATTTACTATCATCCTATGCAACTCCACCAAGGCTCAAACTACAAAATATTCCATACCAACAAAGTAAAAACAAGCTTCAAACAACCAATCACAACAATCAGAGTGGCAACCTGAGCATAGAAGAATGAAATTACTTTTATTGTTCACGCCACTAGTTTGAGGGGTGAAAAATGACTAGAGTTGGAAATGAATGCAGTCAAAGTTTCCACCTCAAATAACAAATTTACATTTTTGTTTGAAGTTTTTATGTCTAATGTAAACTTGTTTCGTCAGTAAAATTATTATAATACAAAAATTAATCTTTCTAATTATTAGGAATCGTGGAGGCAGTAAGCGCAATGGAAACAATAAATTTTTTTCATATTATCTAAAAGCATATCTTGTCGACCACCATGCATTTAGTAGGAAAGTGTGTGGGGTATACCTTGTCATGGAGCAAGTCCAACGACTACCTCCTCACGCAGTGGTGTGCTACATTCCTCATGACACAAAAGATCCTCCTTGACATCCTCCAAACATAATTGCACGACACCTACGAATCTACGTGGTCCACATAGATGGACTGGAGCTATTCGTTGCACTGTTTGAGCCGACGGGAATGAGAAACCTCTCCCTTGGTGATGTACTATCATCACAGTCACTCTCCTTCTCTCTCTATCAAGGACAATGAAGGCTAGGAATTCACCTACAAAAGCGTGTCTAATGATCCCATCGTCATGCCCCTTTAGGAGCAAAAAGGAAGCAAGATTTTCTAAAAATCATGAGAAACAAAAGGTTGTAACTGTGTTTAAATTAGGTCACTCGTGGGTGCTAGATAGGCAATTAGATGTTCTAGAACCATGCTGTTAATTAATTAATAAATTAATCACATTAATCAATTTATTAATTTTCTACCGCCCAATTATTAACTGTAATCAATCGCTCGGGGTGAACCGACCGACTTATCATATAATTCAACAATTGAAATCCAATTAACTGCCTTATATCATTTTAACCAATTAACTTGTATTATATTCTAATATTATTGTAGTTGATTATCTAAATATTTTAGTAATCAATTTGACTTGGAATATTTCTAATCATGTCCACATTAAACTCATATTTCAATGCATCTTATGTGTGTGACCCTATAGGCTATGTTGATAGTGATATTTATAATTAAATTATAATTTCACAAGTAATGATTGGTATCTAGAAAGACTTCATTTCCACCCAAGTAATTGGAGAAGTTGGTAAGAACTTTAACCTAGTACTATGACTAGTGTTACAATGATTACATAATTCCTTTGTCTTTGATATCCAGATGAATTCGAGGCATGGAAATGTCATCCTCTTAATGTTTAGTCTTTGTTCCTTGATCTAGAGTAGACTATTTGATATACACATGAGCTTAATATCATATATTGACTCACATGAGCATGATCATGCATTTCATAGTCTCACTCATCATGTGGCCCGGATATCAATCCAATGGGAGGGACAAATTCCATCTAAATCACTCACAATAATCCACATGTGTCACAATGCACCTAAGCTCTACTTGTATATAAACCCTTTTCAAAGTCACGTTGATGAGTATTGAAGCACATTGTACAACAAGAAATCATTATAGTGATTTTAAGTCTAAGAATCACTATCACCACTGTCACATTGAGATGTGATTCTGACCATCATTATTGGCTTCCATGTATCACACTCAAAGTGGGTATGTCCAATACTCTTGTTCATAATAAGTACCTATGTGTTTGAATTGATATCCTAATATCCACAATAATATTCGAGTAGGGGCTAAGACAATAATTAATACTCTTAACATACACATGATCTCATGTTCAGATCCTCAATCTGAATTCACATATTATTGAGTCATACATTCTTAGGAAATTATTATATTTATTCATTATCCCATAATGAAACAAACCTAATAATTAGAATTGCCTTTATTAATAATAAAATCAATTGCAAGATGTTCCATTAGAATCATCATATGATTGACTCTCATGACATATCACCAACACTAATATGATTTGATTCATTAAACATTCCATTATTAGTAATTATAAATATGTGTTTTGTGGTTGATATAATATATCTTATGTGTAGTTTGACCATGGTTCAATGTGAGGCTACTTTGATGCTGACATATTTCCTAATTGCAGAGTTGATATTTGACTAGTTACATATGTGGTCATGCATCAGATCCCCACCAACCAATGCATATGGATTGCATATTTGTTTACATGATCAATCTGAGAATCATCCACTTTTCAAACTGGAAGTATTCAGACATAACACCTTATTATCCAAAATCTCTAAAGAAATTTATTTATATATTCCTTTTAAGATAAATTCAATAATCTTTGTGGTTATGATAGAATGTAACTATTCCTATTACATAGGATGGCTCACCCATATCTTTTTTTATGGAGAAGTAAGGAGACTATCTATTCATCTTTCCCTCCTCTTGCAAGAAAATCAATGAGTTCATTATAGATACATCTACTACCATTACAATTAAGTTTAGAATTTAAAGTACTAGAGAAATTACCAGGAGGTCGAACATAGTGACTTTGATCGAATGTCATGTTGGTGATATTTTAGAAATGACATTGACAAGTCCATTTCTATCACCGACAATATAACTTACTATGCAACTTTCTAGATATTTAAAGAGGTTTTATATTTTTTTGATGCACCCAACGACATATGAGTACTTGTTCCAATCATCATAAATCATCTAGGTGGATGACTAATTGTTTAAGTCTATAATTACTCATGGGGAACCAATTTTGAGAACATTGTTCTGGGCCAATTCAATGTAGGCTAGCTCTACTTCTAGTATAGAGTGTACCTTGAAGATCATCCCTTTTACATTAACCCATTAACTATTCCAATCTTGGTTAAAATGACCAAGTCACATAGTATTTTAGATAAAACATCCATGTTAAATTTCATCTAGTCTAATGGAGGCTTCAACCATACTAAGGCTTCATTAGGTGACTTCAACCTTTGATCACCATGCCAAGATTTCTGGATGGCATCAATCTCTTTGGTTATGTAATGGGTCTAGTGAGTTCTTGTCCTAGAGATGCCTTCAAATACATACTGGTTCCTACACTGGCAGATATACCATACACTTGCATGAAAATATGAGTCTATCATCAAATTTTGGATTATTATGCAGCCAAACATGTAGGTTTTCAATAAAAAACTTCTATGTGGCATTGATATTGAAGACCTCCATCCAAACCTCCTTATCATGTGGACCGTCTCTGAGTGTGTATAGGAAATTTGTAGTCAACATTGCATCTGAGGCATGTGATGCTCTTAGTAAGCTTCCTAGTGTATCTTTGATGGTTTGTGAGTAGGGCTTCGTGGCATGTGAGAAACATGTAACCTTGATGTGTTTAGGTATCTATGATCTTTATATATAGGCCTAAGGGCCATTCCTCTTCATTTCTTTATCCTTCCTTATATCCCTATAGACTGACTTGGTCAAGAAAGAGCCTATATCAGTGTGTTCCCAAATCAATAGATTTGGTTTCTCCATATCTATAGGTATTGGAGTGATACATATTCTTGACGATATATTGGGGTAGGTAACATATAAGGAGGTCCTTATTCTTCATTCCTTCAAAGTTTATAAGGATACTTATACCAAGGTCTTCTAGTTCTAGAGGAATAGGTTTGAGAGTAACTTCAGAAAACTTGGGGCCTACTTGGAGTGAAATGTCATTCCACACCTTAGTATATTTGCCACTTAAGAGGATGACATAGGAATTTCTATATATAAGGTCTCCATGATCCATAATAGCTTTTCTAAATGTAGTAATGACACAACTAGGTTGAGAGTTATACATTTTATTTTTGAGCTTCATGCCCTCAATATGTATTGTTCCCCTACTAGTAATATACTTCCACATGCTTTTCAATATAAGAGACTCATTCCAATCACACATGGACCTGATTCCAAGTCCTTTGTGTATATTATCTAAGGTTACGACATTCCAAGTTACCTATGATAACATATGGTCTTTGTGGTTACCACCCCAAATGAATTTTTGAATAAAACCATCAATTTTATCACGCAACCCCAAAGATATGACAATAGTTTGTATGACACAAAAAGGGATGGTAGTTGGGACAACATTTGTAAGACATGTTCTTCTTGTAAGGGAGAGGCACCTAGATGACTAGACATTGATTTTGGAATTGACTTATCAAGCACTCCGGGGTAGGTTTCTTTACTTATCTTCTTATGTAATGGGGACTCCTAGGTATTTTCTAAGATTTCCTATTACTTCAATGTGACTGGCTCTGCATATTCTTCTTCAAAGTCTGCTTGGGAACTCTTTATAGAAATATATTCTTAATTTTTCTATTAATATTGCCTAGATTGAAGCAATTTTGAATCTTATGAACCACTCCATGATGATCTTGATCTTCTCAATTGGAGATTTAGTGAAGAGAATAAGATTTTTAGCAAAACAAATGTGTGAGATGTGAGAAACTTTAGCTAAAAATTTTACTGGTCTCCAAGTTTTCCTCTCCTCTTCTTTGTTGATCATTTGACCCAATCTATCCTAGCATTAGACAAACTATAGAGAGAAATAAGATTCCTTTGAAGAGATTCCTGCTAGATTTGAAGGTTTGATCCAACTTCCCATTCTAGACAACTAGTATACCATTAGACATAGAGCTCATGATGTATTTCATTATGTTGTGAGGTAGGCCTAAGATGGTGATTGTATCTCTCATAAAATCCCACAACATTCTTTCATATGCCTTAGTGATGTCAATTTTGATAGACATGGTCTGTGCAACACCTTTATTTCTCATGCTTTGGATGAGTTCATGCACCAAGATAATGTTATCGACAATCCTTCTCCTAGGAACAAAGCTGATTTGAGTTGGGAAAATCCAATCAGACATGTGTTGCTTCAGGTGCTTGGTGGAAATCTTGGAAGTGAGTTTAAGAGTGGCGATGTTAAGGAGATTGGGCATAGTTGATCACACGATTCAATTTTAGCATTTTTTGGAATGAGTACCATCATCACATTCCATATCTCCTCAGAAAATGATTATTAGAGATGGATCCTTATATGGTTTATGTATAGGGTTTCTAATAACCTCCTAGTGTTATATGTTAGAGATGACTCCTTGTATGGTTTATGTAAAAGTTTCTGATAATATCCTAATGTTTCTTGATGAAAATACTATCAATTTCTTCTAGGATTGTAAGGGTTCATATATAGAATGGTTTCAAGGTTCCCCTTCTCCCAGAGTATTACGATCAATGATATGAATTTGACTCTGGTTTAGCTGCTTGAAGTGACAATGTATAGTGTCATTGTAATTGTCATGGTTGTCTGTAGGGGTTGTAAATTGAGTTTTGAAATGGTTAAACACCATATTCTCTAGTTATTATTTCTAAGTGATCCACTCTCTATTCTAGATTTTTATCATAGTAATCATATTAGTTCTTCATATTTGTTGCACGGAGCATGGTAGAATTTTGTGTTTGTATCTCCTTTTCCAAGCCAACTTATGTCAATTCATTGTTTCCAACATTCTTCTTTCTCATTTAGAGTTCGATTAAGTTCTACTTGCATATCAATGAACAAGGCATCCATGATTTCCTTGTAATGCTCATCAAGACCCTAGTAAAGCATTCTAATGTTCCAAATTAAGCAATCCTTGTTTCACTTGCAGCTTTGGCCTTAGAGTATTCCAATTCATTATGTATTTTTTTAATCTAAATGCAACACTATCTCAAAGTCAAGGATGTTGTTCCAGTGCTTGGCCAACATGGTGGTAAATGTAGGGCCCATGTTCCAGTCTACTTTTGATATAAATGTGCATTGGTGACTTCACAATAGTATGTCCACTAGTAGGTCTTGGATTGACTGGTAGACTAGAGGTGTTGGATTAGATGTTGCTCTTTGAATTTTTTTGTGAGCTATCCTTTAAAGCTGATTCATTTTTATTCACATTTGGTGTCTTTTTCTTTTTCCTCCAAACTTTCTAAGTCCTTGGCTGTGTTTCCTAGGTAACTTCAACAAATTTATCCTCCTCCCCTTCTGGGTTCTCTCGGTGCTCCTATTTCTCATTATTCAGCACGAAAAACTCTTTATGCTCACATCTCTTTGCTTTGTGGTTCCTCCTTACTTTCCCTCCACCCATTATGTTCCTTAAAAGTATCTTCCTACCATGGTTGGTTTCCCATTTTCCATTATTGTCAAACCATTTAACCCCTGCCTCATGTTTATAATTCTCTTTCTCAACAGTAGGTTTCTTCTCTTCAACTCCACTTCAGCCATTTTTCTCCATTTGTCCAATTTTGCCACATTTAAAGCTAAGGCTGGGAGGCTTTCATACTTGACCTTGAATTTCATACCATTAGTGAGTATGGCCAGTCAGAGAGCCTCATATGTATCCATTTCCACAATAAATCTAGAAAATTGCTTCTAGTTCTTATTGCAATTTAACTAAAACCTTGATCCCTCTCCTTATAGTGTTCCCCATAGTGTAAAACATGGTGGGTACATATATGTCAAGTGGTAGGTCCAAAATTCTAACCCATATCATGATATTTTATACAAGTTCAGGAGTGGATAAGAATCCTTCATGCAATCTCAACACCATTATAAAACTCCTGAAGAGTTTCCATGGACCACTAATGAGAGCTTGGTTGAAGTTAGATTTGCAAGAAAGTTGTACAACATAGTAATTGTTATTTAGTTTGAAGATATTGAAGTGTCAAGTGGGTTTCCAAGTAAGTTTAGTTTGTTCCCTCATGGTCACATACCCTAAATCCCTACCCACTAAGAAGATGAAAATCATGTCTTGCAAGGCCTTTTCAGTTTCTCCTCTACCTCATGGTTGATGTGGATGTTGGGATATCCATTGTCATTATTGATAACCACATCTATAGTGTTTGAGGAAGTACAAAATATATAGTCAAGGAAATTATTATATTGTCCACTGGGGTTGTGTTTGACCCTACAACCTTCTCCTTGAAGAATCTAATGTTTGCTATTGAGATGTCAAATGTCTAAAGAGTCTACAATTCATTATACTTATTATTAGGGTTCTTTCCGATGCTATCTTAAAATCCCTCGATCGGTGGGAACTCATTGGGATTTATTTATTGTTCTACTTCTAAGGAATGTCTACTATGCGTTTAGTGATTTGTTTTTCATGTTGTGGAGTTTACTTTCATCCCAGAGAAGATCAAGTACAAACTGACATTACCTAGATCTACTCTAGGTTCGTTGCTCAGACATTCCAACAATATGATTAGATCATCAACACTATGAGAGTCATGCAGAAACCTATCACTCCATTTCTATCCTGAATCAGGATCTACTGGGACTCTTCCCTAATCAACATTCCTTCCCCCATTGGTAATGCCACCACCCTATGACTTCCTCTTCCCATGTGCCCTAGCATCTCATACATATTTGGACATTTTTAAAGAAATATTATAGAGAATTTCTTTACAACATGTAGCAACCAATATCATTTGCAACAAGAAGGATGTCATAACCATACATGAACAAAATAAGAAGTTTCTCCCACAACTCTTCTTGTAGAAACATCAATCAATGTTCTTCTCTATAGATGCATGTGAAGAAATTGTTAATATGTATGCCCATAGAGCTAATCATATGATGATTGTATTGGGGCATCATGTACTTTATTTGATAATAATAAAGGTAATTTCATCTGTTATGTTTGTCTCAGTCATAGATGATGACACAAACATAATATATGTCTAAAGAATGATGTTATTCGATGACATATTGTAGGGAAGTATGGCAACATAGCAGGTGACGGAAATAAAATTTAAACTGCCATATTCCCCTATAAACAGTAGATCGTTTCAACAAGTATGTAATGGGAAGGATGATTTAGGAGGTTGTACCTGGTCTTGGAGCAAGTCCAACGACAATTCCCTCAATTTAGTGTGTGCCTTTCTACAAGTTGCACTAGGACAATGTCTGCGTCGATCTCCTGGTTGGTTACCATGGACAACAATTGACTTTGTTCTCCTAACAGAAGGCAATAGCCTCCTCGCCTCTATAGTAGTCCACATGGACCACCAGGAACTCCTATCATTCTAGATGAACAAACAAGGAGTTGTCCCTTTCTAGTCAGTGTACTAGCACTGATTTTCTCTCCCACAAATGTTCTCCCTTACTGTCACTCCCTTTGATGGGTAGGACTTGCTCTAGTTCTCTCGGTTACTACAACCAGAGAAGACAACAATTGGCAGAGCTAATTGATGTGTCTGAGAAGACCCCAGTACCCCTATATTTATAGAAGGGTCAAGATCATGGTTCCTAGTCTGAGCAGGAGTCAAAGGGGACATGATTTCACAAATTTTTGCATCCTGCAAGTGGCAAAATGCTCGGTTGGAAACTAGGTTTTTGTTCTGCATAGACTTAGAATCCAAAGGTAGTAAGGATGAATGTATCAAACTTCATAATGAAGGTATATATTCCATGCTCTCAATTATATCATGTAACCCTCATTCCTTAATCAAGCTCATCATTTCCAACATTTCTCTTTGTTTCATCTAACTTGTCCTAGTCTTATGATTTACATGTTTAACTAGTTCTCTTCACCTTCATTCTTCTGAACATCATTTCTATGTACTTACTACATTGTTGACTCTTTTATCCTATTTTCCTTTTGTTGTAGAGTACATAAGTACATTTTACTCAATTATATGATCCATTCATTCTAATTTTCACAGGTGAACTGATCGGTTGGCATGTGATCTGATCGGTTCAACCCTTGAACCAATCATTACAACATTTTTCCCAATTGCATTTGTATTTGTAACTAATATATGATTTAATTCATAACATGACATCAACACTAATATTTGATCCAATAAATTGATGAACCAAATGGTAGATTCACAACCTGAATCGGTCGGTTCATGGACCTCAGCCGATCAGTTCATTTCATGAACCAGTCATTTCATGGAACAAATTGCCAATCTTGGTTCAATTGACCTGACACTCCAAAATAATCGGTTCAACGCTTGAACTGATTGGTTCACAGTCAAGTCAGTCAATATTTAGCCAATGTTGTTTAAATTGTATTAAGTTCAAACCACATTCATGAACAAACTCCTATTCTAGGTGTATCCTATGTGTGTGACCTTATATGTTCCAAATTACGTTGACAATGAATGTCCATAACTAATTTATAACATCACAAGTAATGAGAGGTATCTAGCAACACATCATTGCTACCCAAGTAATTGGAAAGTTTGAGAACAACTTCAACCCATAATATGTGATTGGTGTTACCATGTTTGTACAGTTCTTTTGTCACTGATATCCAGATTGAACTCAAGGCATGGAACTATCATCCTCTTTAATGTTTAGTCCATGTTCCTTGAACCAGAGAAGACTATATGAGATGTATGTAAGATCAATATCACATATTTACTCACATGACCATGGCCATGCATTTTTCAGTCTTGCTTATCAAGTGTCTAGGATATCAAACTCCTCTAGGAGGGATAAATCCCATCTACATCACTCACAATCATCCCCATGTGTCACGATGTAGTCGAGCACCACATTTATGGCAACCATTATTCAAGGTCACAATGTATGATATCAAAGTACACCGAATGACATGTGATGAGTGTAATGGTTTTAGGTCTAAGAACCACAATCACCACCATAACTGTGAGAGACAATTCTGACTACCATGTAATGGTTTCCATGTATCACTCTCAAGGTGGGTCTGTCTGATACACTAATCTCTAACATGAATCTATGTGTTTGGTTTGATATCATATATCATTATTAATGAGATTTTTTCATCAACCAACACACACTTTAGTCTTATGTGTTATTGTTGTCTATCAACCTTCCACAATAATAGCGGACTAGGTACATAACAAGAATGTATATGTACTCTTAATATCCGTATGATCTCATTGTTTAGGTCATAAACCTGAAGACTTATGTCATTGAGTAATATCATTCTCCAGACATTTATTATGTTACATCATTATCTCATAACTAAAATAGTGTAATTTATCTATGAAATGGATACTAAAATAGATAAGTTGGAAGATTGCCGTTATTATTATTCAAATTATCTAAAAGTTATGCCATTACAATCATCATATGATTGGCAACCAGGGCACACATACCAACACATTTGTCCTTAGGTTGAGGACCTAAACAAAGAGACCATATGTATGATAAGAGTACACACATTCTTGTTATGTCCCTAGTCAAATATTACTATGGATACATAAGACTAGAATGTGTGTTGACTGATGGCAGAGTCTCATTAGTCATGATATTAGATATTATGTCAAACACATAGGTACTCATTAGAGAACATTCTACTTGATAACCCACCTTGAGAGTGATACATGGAAACTGTGGAATCATAGTCATAATAAACTCTCAAAGTGATAGTGATTCTTAGACTAGAAGTTGCTATACTCATCACATGTTGGTCGATGAACTTTGACACCATTCAACGTGACCTTGAATAAGGGTTGCCATAAAGGTGGTGCTTGGGTACATTGTGACACATGGGGATTGACTGTAAGTGATGTAGATAGAATTTGTCCCTCCTATCGAAGTTGATATCATAGCCACTTGATAAGCAGGACCGGGAAACATATGGCCATACTCATGTTAGTCAACATGTGATATGTGAGCTCACATGCATCTCATGTAGTCTGTTCTAGTTCAAAGAACATAGATTGAATGTTAAGAGGATGATGATTCCATGTCTCATGTTCAATATGGATATCAGAGACCAAGGAACTATACGATCATGATAAAACTGATCACAAATTGTAGGTTGAAGTTGTTCTCAATCTTTCTAATTACTTGGGTAGCAATGATGTGTTTCTAGATACCACTCATTATTTGTGATGTCATAATCTGGTTATGGACATTCACTATCAATGTAATTTGTGACTTGTAGGGTCACACACATAGGATGCACTTGGAGTAGGAGTTTACTTAGGAACAAGATAAGTTGGTTACTAATTTTTTTAGGTAGTTAATCTAAATAATACCAGTTGCCAATGAATTGAACGAAGGCCAATCAACTGACTGGAGTGTCCAGTCGACCGATTGGATTGTATCTAAATCAACATGACCGGTTTGACTAGGTAAAACAAAGATTCAAAATGACCAGTTGGAATCGGTTACATGATTAATGATAGGGGTAATAACGTCCATTAATCATCAGTTAAAAGCTAGTATTATTTCTCTACTGACCAAGCCAATTGACTAACTAGATTGTCCATTCGACCATCTGGCTATGTGTAGATGTCGTCCAATCGAGAAAAGTGACCTTTCGTATCCCATGGGTTTTAGAAACCCTAGACCATCCACTGAGGGGGTAGATCAAACTCTCAAAACACAGAGTCTTCTATTCTCATAGTTGTGGTAATGTGTGAGAGAGCATGAGCAGTCTTACCCAGGAAAGGGAGAGACAACAAAGGGAAAGGAAGTTGACGCTAGCACATTGATAATGGAAGGACAACTCCTTCTTGTCAACTCTATAACTACATCGTGGAGTTTCCGGTGATCTGCTTGGACTATTTAGAGGTGTGGACGCCATTGTTGTCACACTAGGAGGATGCCGTCAACCACCATCCGTGAGTGTTGCACCAAGAGGATGCCTTCGACTGCCACTCATGTACTACTTGTGAAGGGATCACATCACTGTACAAGGATAGTAATTGTACTTTTTCTAGGACAAGGTACATCTTGCACCCTCTTTTCAGATACTTTTTTGTTGATGTGAACTTCTAGTTAGGATATATGGATTTTTTTTAAATTTCTGTTGCCTACTCTGCCTCCATATTTCCCAGCATTGGTATTAGAGCCATGTTAATTTACACTGTCTTATTATTTAAATCAGTACCATCGAATTTTGTTTGATCGCTTATTTTGTTTTATACAATGCAAACATTTAAATGGTTAATGTACATATTTGATTAAATGCCACGTACTCTAGTGAATGTCCCATAGATCCTCTATATATGATGTGATATATATGCAACTCATGCACGTTTCCCTAAAATGGTTTTGATGGTGGATGTATTTATGGTTATGGCTAATACCACTTTGATACTTGTGTGGTTGGATGGCTAATTTACTACATTCTAAATTTTGCTTGTGCACCAAGCCTTCCTCTTTCTTATCCAACTGTAATTAATGCTTAACTGGTGCATCTCCGCTAGTGGTGCTTTTACACCCCACAAGGTCGGAGCGCACGGTGGATGGGGGTTTGCTTTCAAAATTTATAAACCTAAACTAGCTACCTACGTCTACTAAAACACTACACCCGCAAGCGCACGGGGTCGTGTCGTAGTATAGGAAGGCGGCAAGTATAGGGTCGATCCACAGGGAAAAGAGGGGGCACTAGAGCTAGGTTAGTTTGTCTAGGTTCCTACTGCGGAGACTAGGGTTAAGGGTTTAAAGGTTGATTTTAATTGTTAACTAAAGATGAACAAGCAAGCAATTCAAGGCAGGAATGAAATCTACGTTAACCCTAGACTAGATTAAGGCTAAACAAGCAAGAAAGGATTAAGCTAGGTATGAAAAGACAAATTACACTAAGGCAAGCAAGAGAAAAGAAATACAATTAAAGAACTAAACTAACATGAGCAAGGCAAGAACAAGGCAAGAAGCTAACTAAGCAAGGAAAGAACTAATTAAGCTAAGCAGACACAAAACTAGGGTTTTAAGCAGTAAAGAGATGTGTGGGCTGTTTAGGGGTATGAACTTATCACTTAAGTTGGGGGGTGACATGGAACATTATGGTTCCATTTAGATTATCCAAACCAAACAACAAGTTAGAGTCTAATGAATTAACCTAAGCTACTAACTGGCCATGGTTATGCTAGGTTGTGTATAGGGGAACTAGTCCCTAACACCCCCTACTACCCTTACGAGGCTCAATTGGGTTAGGGGTTAGGTTCAATTCAATTAGAGTCTAATCAAGTCTAGGTTTCTAGATTAGGCATTCCTAGGGCAATTAGGGGCCGAGGGTAGTAATGGGGAGGTGAGATTAGGGTTTTGGACCCCAATTCCCCCACATTCTAGCCTTGAGAAGGCACCATACTAATTGCACTAGAATTATCTAATCTAGCTACTCAGATCTCACACTTAGGTTTAGGGAGATTGATTAAGATGTAGGAAGATGGGAGGCAACCTAGGGATCCAAGAATTGGACCTAGGGGCAAATCCCAAAATTCACACATATAAGCAATTTGCCTAAATTCCTAGGTGATTTCACACACAAACCAACAAGCAATCCATGGAGAAAGAGATGCAAATAGAACATAATCATTAACAAATGAAATTACAAAGTTTACATGCCATTTTCCCCCAACATGGTATCAAAGTAACATATTTTCCCCCAAACAGCCCACCCAAGGGGCCTAGCTACTCATAACAAAGCAAAATACAAAAAGAGAGGAGAAAGAGGTAGAAGAAGCCATGGAGCTCGGTATAGATGAAGAAATCCTCCTCTCCAGCAGCTGTAGGGATGTCCTCCTTCTTCTCCTTGGATGAAATGGTGTGGAATGATGGAGGGAAGTGGATGGAAGGCTTAGATATGGGGGGTTATGTGGTGGAAATGGTGAAATGGAGTGGATTTGAGGTGGATATGGAGTGGAATGGAGTGGGTGGCGATTTGGGGAGCTAGGAAGGGGTAGAAGGTAGCCCTCCTCGTGCCCCAGCCGCCACCTAGGTATATATAGGTGTGGGGGAAGTACTAGGTCAAGTTAGGGGAAAAATGGGGAAAGCAGTGAAAAAGTGGATGGATTCTGTGAGTAGCATGGCCGTGGTGGGGTACCACAGCCGTGGTGGGTAGGGTAGGCCACAGCCGTGGTGTAGGAGCACGGTCGTGGGAATTAAAATGGCTAAATGTCAGGTTGGTGGTCAAATTTGGGCTGAAACGGCCACGGCCGTGGTGGTCACCACGGCCGTGGTGGTCACCACGGCCGTGGTGGAGGTGGTGTGCCACGGCCGTGGTGGATGGAACGGCCATGGTGGTCTTGGTTGATGTGGTCATGGTACTGCTGCACGACCATTTTGCTCTGCTGCACCACGGCCGTTTTGTGGAGCACGGCCGTGGTGTCTTCCCATTTCACGGCCGTGGTGCTCTGCATGGCCGTGGTGCTCTCTGCTTCACTTGGATGTTAAGCCTGTTAATTTCTAAGTCATCTAGCACGGCCGTTCTGTGGTACCACGGCTGTGCTGGGTCCTAGATCAACACTTTAACTTGGATCTTTGGCTTTTCTTGAACTTCTTTGCTTCAATTGATCTTTGGCCATTAGGGGTAGGTCGAGGGAGCATCGGACTTCACTTTGGGCCTCTCCAAGTACAGAGGAACCCTAGGATCGCCCTTCTCTCTCTTCCATCAGGTGTGGTCCAAAAGTCTGCAAAACATGCAAATAATGTCCATAAGTGCATTTTATACAAATAAGCATATTAGGGGGAATGCCATGCAATCTAACAGGTATAGATGTGATTGAAGAGCAAAAAGACACAAGATGAATCCCTAAAATAGGGCTGCATCACCACCCCAAATTTAAAACATACTTGTCCTCAAGTATGCTCCAACTCAATCTCTCTACAAACTTTCACAAAAAGAAATGACAAATGCAATATAAAAGACGATTGTTTCTGAATGGGATCAATGATGACTAAGTACATGCATTTCACCTCTCTCCTCTCCTTCTTTCACAGTCCAATCATGAAAAGAGCACAAAGCATATGAACTTCAAATATAGCGCATAGAATACACAAGTTATCCATATTTCTTCCATTAAGTTCCAGGTAAACCGTTTCATGGTGGCGTTAATCAAGAATGACTAGGAGTGTTGTTTCACATTCATGCATTCAGTCTTATATCTCAAATCACACCAAATGACCCACGTGGCTGCAGAAAAGGGTAGAATGAGCTAAGTTTGATGTTTCCTAGCTCAATGGGTATGAAAGTGGAAGAAAGGGTTGCAGTAAGATTTTTGGAGTGTTTTTACACACTCATCTTTTCTTTATTTGAATGCTCTTAAACAGGAGCATCCTTTTATTTTATTTTGCTTTTCTTTTTCTTTTCTTTTTCTTGCCCTTGGTGTAGATAGGGCATATGGTGGATAGAGTGAAGTGGGGAGATAAAGATATGGCCACCCCAAACTTTTGGAGGTGGCCAAGGCTGATTATGTGCACTAGGGCATCTTTTTATGAGGCAGAGGGGTATGAAGATGGTGGAAGAATAGTCGGGTCAAAGAGGGGTCACTGGTATGATTTTCCACATAAGACATCCTGCATGAGAATTAATCCAACACTTCATCCACGATATCACACCACATGAATGAACAAAATGAAATTGATATATCAAACAAGTAATTCCACAAACACTAAGCGTTCAAAGCTTGCTCAATTTCACAATTCAACCAATTCAATCACAATCCTAAGAGAGGTGATGCACATGTAAAAAGTCAAACATTGATGCCACTTAGCAACAAATAATGATAATTCACTTGCATTTGTCAAAGGTCAACATTTTAGTTCAAAACAGTAGAGATTGGGTCAAAACACAATATTTAGACAAGAAGTACCAAATTTGGGCAAAATTGGCCAAAATGGTGCCAAGTTGCCTTCAATCACATCTAAGCCTATATTATTGAACTTAAAGTAGTAAACAAGCAAATCCTAGCTAAAACATGCAAAAATTACCAAAAATCTACATGGTATGCAATGCATGGCAAAAGAGCAAAATTTTTGAAAATTACGCAAAAAATGACAATAAGGTAAACTACATGGAATGCAGGTATGCAAAGCAGTAAAATTCTAGACTAGATAGTAGGACAAGCAAAAGAAATGAAAAACAACAAACAAAAAGTAAAATAGCAGATGAGATGCAAAAATGAGTGAAAGAAGAATAAGGGCATACCGCCCTACCACCCCAAACTTTTGAATTGTGCTGTCCTCAGCATGACACTAAAGTCTAGGGTGATAGGGTAGATGATCACTGCGGAGGTGGTGGAGGTGCTCCTCCCTGCCTGTAGTAGGTGCCCCAGTAGTCTGACTGTGGAGGCGGATAGCTGTCCTGAAAAGCTGATAAAGAACTCCACCAGTCCTCACCCCACTGTGGGTTCCTCTGGGCCTGGGCATTGTGAAACTGATAAAGGTGGTTGACCTGGTAATGCATATGCTGGTGGTCCAACCACATGGCATCCTGTGTCCTCTGAAAGCCCTCCTGTGCCTGTAGAATTCTGTCCTGCGTCGCCTGAATGCCCTCCAGCTGTGCATGGATGGTACTCATATCATATGCATTCACTGAAGGCTGCTGTGGCTCTGATGCTCCCATTCTTTCTTCTCTGTGCCTCACCCTCTTTCCGCTCTCTCCTCTGCCCTCCGCCTCTGCTCTGCCACCTGTGAAGGCTCTCCTGGACTCCCTGCAAACCTCACCTCAGGGATTTCCTCTCCTTTGGGGTTCTCCTCCTCGTACCTCCTCAACTTTTCCAGAAAATCTGGCGATGGTCCAAACTGTGCCATGAGGGGAGGAGTATGGTAAGGCAACTCCAATGTGACTCCTGGGTAGGGTGGGTTGATTTGGTACATGATCTTCTAATCCGTAATCGTAATCATGGATGAGCGAGCCAGGTAGTGCAAATCAACCAACTTGCCACCCTCGGCCTTTGTATATCCTGTCATGTCATGCCCCAAGGCCGTGGCAATAGATGTTACAATCCCTCCCATTACAAAAGGATTTGTGCTCTTGGACGGGATTGTCCTCATGTAATAAATCAATAACGCCCTCAGGTTCACATGTCTCTCCTTTGCTATCCAACCAAGCACAAAAAGATCTTTGTTGGTGCAGCTGCCTTGATTTTCATACCTGCCAAAGATGGTGTTTGCCAACACCTTCTGAACATGGCGGAGAAATGGGCTATGAATACCACTTGTTTTTGATTTCCCTGCTATAAATGTACTTTGGCTGGTGAAACACTTCCACATGGCTTTATACGTAGAACTAGAGTCATTTTCTGTCCTCCCTCCATCCAGGAGGGCAGCCATCTCTCCACTTGGGGCAAAAATCTGATTTAACATCTCCGAGGTTATCTTCCACCTCTTGTCCCCAATCGTTACCTTAATTGCATTCTCGCCATCATTGGTTGCTTTCTCTAGTGTGGCGAAGAACTGCTGCGTCAGCTCAATGTATGTCTCCTGCTGCAGTGTCAGTATTTCATAAAGCCCCAATTTTTCCATCAATTCTTGAAAACAGACAAAGAACCCCATTGCCTCCATTGACGCTTAGCATGCATATCGAGTAGCTAACACTCTACGTGTCAGGCACCCAGGGTGCATGGGCTCCTTTGCCCTGTCTGTGGTAACCTCTGGCTGTGAAAGCGGGTGCTGTGGTGGCCTTGGTTGCTGCTCAACTTTAGGCATCTCAGTATCATCTTCATCATGTAAAACGAGGCGTCGACGTGGTCGTTGTTGTGGCTGCGCCGCGGAGGAGACGGACGGTCGTGCGGCCGAAACTGACGGCCGCACATCTGAGGTGGAAGGTCTCTCAGATGAGACGGAGTGTCGGGAGGCAGACGGCGGTGGCTGCGACGAAGATGGTGCCCCCCGCTATGGCTGTACAGAGGCTTCTTCAGCAATAGACTCCACCGTGGCATCCAATTCCACCTCCGTCAACTAGGGGTGGCTGTTTCTTGGCTTCCTTTGGTAGGGGATGACACCCCTAGTCTTCTCTACTGCCTTCCTCACAAACTTCTTCATTCTTGCTCGAAAACTGAAGTAGAATTAGAAAATTTCGGATTTCTCCGAAGAACGGGGCTGTTGGGGCGGAATGGAGAGAAAGTGGTGCATTTGTGGATGGAAATGGGTGGGATCTGGAGATTACAGTAGTGGAAATAGTAGGGGAGTGATTGGGAATGGTTTGGGGGTGATTTGGTGAGGATTCGATGGCTGGAGGAGGCGGGCGGAGTGCTGCACTGGTGCTAGGGCGCGGAGCACGGTCGTTCTATTCTTCGGAGAAATGAGCAAGTGAAAAGAAGTTTTGCAAAAATTGACTTAAATCTGCTGGAATCGGCCTGCTACATGGCCGTGCTACGCGGCACGGCCGTGGTGGCTTCTTGTACCACGGCCGTGCTGCCTTGTACAGCCGTTCTGCCCTGGTTCAAAACTTAGTTGATTTTCTGATCATTTCCTTGTTGAATGTGAGTGCACCACCACGGCCGTGTTGATGTACCACAACCGTGTTGGGCACTGTAACAGCAGTAGGAGACTCGAATCTTGTTTAAATCATCAAAAACTGATCTCAAGTTGATATTATATTGATTCTTTATCAAACTTTCATCTATTCGTCTTCATTTCACTCTGTTCTCACCTGCACATATCAAAACTATACAAAAACTATCAAAAACGAGTGTGTGTGTGCTTTCTTGGAAAAAAGTAAAAACAAAGAAAAAGTATCAAAAATGCAGTCCGGGTCAAAAATTCCCAAACCTAGGTGGGTTGCCTCCCACAAGCGCTGAGTTTCTTGCCTTCAGCTAGGCTTCTTGGTGATTCTTCAAAATTCACCCGTTTGGCATTCTCATGTGTCCATTCTTGCAAAACATGCATCCTTCCTTTGCACTCAATCTGTTTTCCTCATCCCTTTGATCCCAGTAATCATCATTAACTTCTTCACCCTGATGTCCTTCTCTCAATTGCCCATTTGGACTTGTGAAGTGATCATGTCCAATATCCATATCTCGGACTCGCCGGGTTGGGGTCCTGTACATGTTGATGTTGATCTTCATGTCCATAAATGAGACTGTCATGGTGCCACTGCGTACATGAATGTCGGCATCAGCTGTAGATAAGAATGGCCTCCCCAAGATGATGGGAATATTCCTATCCTCTGGCTCCATATCAAGTATAATGAAATCTGCCGGGAACACCACACCTTTTTCCTTGTCTATCATTACTAAGACATCATCCACTCTACCTCTAGGCACTTTTATGGATCTGTCTGCCAACTGGAGAGTGCAATGTGTCGGCTTCAACTTGCCTAAGCCCAGCTCAACATAGACATGATATGGCATCAAATTCACACTAGATCCCAAATCAAGCAAGGACCTGTCTATGCGATGTCCCCCTATGTAACTAGGTATGAGTGGGGCTCCTGGGTCCTTTCTCTTCACAGGGAGTGAGTGTTGTATGATGGAGCTCACTTGTTCATTCAGTCTCACCTTCTTTGGAATCCTCCCCGTTGACCTTCTTTTCACAGTGCATAGGTTCTTGAGGAACTTAGCATATGATGGGATTTGCTTGATAGCATCCAAAAGTGGAATGTTCACCTTTACCTGACGAAACACCTCAAGAATGTCAACATTGTGCTTTTGCCTCCTTTTCAATTCTGGTGGCTCATCTAGTGCTTCTACAACCGGAGGATCACTAGCTTTTGCTGCACTTACATGAACATGAGGCGGAACACTAGGGATGGTAGGACCTGCACAAGGGATATGTGATGGATCACATGGAATCCCAAACTCAACATGCGGTATCACAACATCATCTTTAGCAATATCAATCACAGTATCACCACTTGGCTGCCTTTGCTTTGCTTTATCAACCATTCCTTGACTTGCGGGCTGCTCAAGAGTTTTTCCACTCCTTAAAACTGTCACGGCACTACCTTGCTCATGGTGGAGAGGGGGAGCATGTTGTGGCTGTGGAGGAGGTGGAGGTGATACTTGGGGTTGAAATTGAGGTGGAGAAGGGAATTGAGGGGGGGGGGTGAGAGAATTGGGATTGGAAAGTGAAATTTTGTGAAATTTGAGGTGAGGGAGGTGGTGGAGGAGTGTAAGGCTGGGGATAGCCTTGGAAGGAGTGAATGGGATGCACATGCATGGGGGGTGGACTGTAGAAAACTTGTAAAGAGGGCATGGGTCCACTTGCTTCATGGTGGCTCATGATGGGTCTTGAAGACAATTTTTCCTCTTGGAGAGCGATGATAGAAGATAGTTGCTCTATTCTCTCTTCTAACCTTGCAACATCCCTTTGAACATCATCAAACACTCTCAATCTAGAAAGAACCTCTTCCTCAAACCTGGAGCTGTATGTGGGACTTTGTGGTTCCTGATAGCTATGGGAGTGAGGTGTCTTCTTTTCTTCCCCATAGAACTCTATAGAATTGACCGGGTGGCAAGGAGCATTTATCACTTGGTTCTTCATGAAGTTCACCATGTCACCAAGAATCTTCATCACTTGCGGGCTTGAGTCATCATGAGTAGGGGGTGTCACAGCAAAGGCATACCCTCTTTCATTCATCATGCTAGAAGCTCGAATTCTTGATCCTTCAGCCAACTGCTCAAATAAAGGCCATATCTCCTCAGGTGGCCTAGCCATGAAAACTCCTCCACAAGAAGAGTCCACTGTGTCTTGGTCCTTTAGAGACAAACCAGAGTAGAATGATTGAACTAGCTGCCACAAAGGGATCTCATGGTGAGGGCACTCTCTCAATAGCTTCTTGAATCTCTCCCATGCATCGTGAATCTGCTCACTGCCCATTTGGCTAAAACTTGTCACGGAACGCCACATTTTTGTCAACCTTTCAATAGAGTAGAACTGTCTCAAGAAAGAATTCTTCATTGTTTCCCAACTCATGATGTCCTTTCTTGAGTCATACCAGTCTTTAGCTCTATCTTTGAGGGAGAAGGAGAACAAGGTCAATCGAATTGTATCATCACTAGTCGTCGACGTCCTGAAGGTAGAGCATACTTCAAGAAAGGAGTCTAAGTGCTTGTAGGGGTTCTCACTCTCTGAGCCGTAGAAGATGGGCAGGAGCCCAAGAAGACCTGGAGGAATAGAGAATTGCTCCCCTGGCATTTGATCAACCCTGCTAGCAATTGGTGATTTGTAGTTGCTAGGCATGAAGTAATCTTGAAGTGGCTTGTGAGGTGAACTTTGGTCTTCCATCTTGTTTCCTCCCGAATGGCTTGTCACATGCACAAAGCACAACCAAACAAAAGAAAGCAAGTTAGTAAACCAATATACACAAGAAATGCAAAGAAAAATGAATAAAGAATAGCAATGATGAGGGCAGTAGGAAAAGTCAAAGCAAAACTAACTAGCTAGGTCGAGCACCTCTAATCCCCGGCAACGGCGCCAGAAAGCTTGGTGCGTCTCCGCTAGTGGTGCTTTTACACCCCACAAGGTCGGAGCGCACGGTGGATGGGGGTTTGCTTTCAAAATTTATAAACCTAAACTAGCTACCTACGTCTACTAAAACACTACACCCGCAAGCGCACGGGGTCGTGTCGTAGTATAGGAAGGCGGCAAGTATAGGGTCGATCCACAGGGAAAAGAGGGGGCACTAGAGCTAGGTTAGTTTGGCTAGGTTCCTACTGCGGAGACTAGGGTTAAGGGTTTAAAGGTTGATTTTAATTGTTAACTAAAGATGAACAAGCAAGCAATTCAAGGCAGGAATGAAATCTACGTTAACCCTAGACTAGATTAAGGCTAAACAAGCAAGAAAGGATTAAGCTAGGTATGAAAAGACAAATTACACTAAGGCAAGCAAGAGAAAAGAAATACAATTAAAGAACTAAACTAACATGAGCAAGGCAAGAACAAGGCAAGAAGCTAACTAAGCAAGGAAAGAACTAATTAAGCTAAGCAGACACAAAACTAGGGTTTTAAGCAGTAAAGAGATGTGTGGGCTGTTTAGGGGTATGAACTTATTGTTGGATAAATTGGATATTATGATAAATCCCTTTGTTTCGATGATGACAAACATTTCATTCTTATTAATCTAACGAGCTACTTAAGTGTGCAGGAACAAGGTGATGACAAAGTTCTAGGGAATCCTTACGCTTGAATGTTTATAAATATCATGCAATGTAATCATATGTAAACTTGTACAAACATATAATGTACAAGTACTTAGACTTCATGTAAATCAAGCGTTAGATCTCCCTAACTAAACACTACACTTAGTTAGGTCATCTCCTTCTAATAGGATCACATAATGCACACTCATGCACTCACTTAGTATCTTAATTGAAAGATTGAAAACAGAGTCAATCTCGGTCGACCACACTCCTCGACCGAGACACTCTCGGTCGACAAACTTCTCGACCGAGATTGACCAAAAGTAGTCGTTAGACACAGCAGTTGACAGTTGCAAATAAACGTTAATCCAGAGAGCCTGTCGGTCGAAAAATCCTCGACCGACCGGGCATCTCGGTCGACAAGTCCTCGACCGAGATGGTCTCTGACAGCAACTGCAGAATTAATTAACTAGCCGTTGCTAATGCGCCTAACTTATTCCTAACGGCTAGTTAAGCACTAGGAACCCCCTAGAAGTTGTCTAGAACGTCCTTAAGCATACTTAGGCCATTCCTATAAATAGGACAAGCCATAGGACACTAGCATACACTTAGATACTCAATTGTGCAATCTTTGAGAATACACTACATTGGCAATCTATTTTAGAGCAATAGTGCAATTCCCACCCTTGTTACACATTCATATTGCTACCATTTCGTGTCCTATAGACTAGGATCTCCTACACATAATAATCACATTGCTATATATCTTGGTTGGGAGATCCAAACACTTGATATAGGAAAATCAAGCCTTGTGCCTACAACGGTATTGTAATTTCTGTATTTCTTTCTTGTTCCTATTTATTCCCTGTACTCTCCTTGCTACTCCTAAGGTTGGAGGCTGCGGATTGGAGAGGGTGGACTTCTCAGGTGGAGAAGGGGACTTCAAGCTACTTCAAGAAGGCTATCGCACGGGAAGCTACTTCAGAAGGCTGGTGCAACGGGTGTTGGTGCATCTACTTCAAGGGAAGGCTGCTTCGAGTTGGGCGATTACTTCTAGGTGAAGGCTGCTTGAAGGGTTTAGGGAAAAGAAATGTATTTTATGTAAAATCCTTGCGAGGTAATAAAATAATTTCTTTTCAAATCCCGGTTGGGTAAGCAACCGGGTAGTGGACTGACTACCTTAGTATTTGCTAAGGCTAGGAACCACTCTAAACCCTTGTGTCTCTTTGTCCAATCTTTCTTTGTGGTTGCTTGAGTTTAAATTATTTTAAAATCTTTATAAAACTCTATTCACCCCCCCTCTAGAGGTTTTTCAATTGGTATCAGAGCAGGCTTCAAGGAGCCCTAATAAGGTCTTGAAGAGATAAAGGGAGGAGGTGACTACAACCACAAGAAAAGGAGCATGGACCAAAGTTCGACAAGTTGCAATTGGTGCTTAGGAACAAAGCACTCTACGTCTAAATGTCCATGGAGGTCAAAGAAAGGAGATGCACATAAAGAGTGTTTCGTTGCTACAATAAGTGAGGAAGAAGAAGAAGAGGTAAGCTTGCTTGATTTACCCAAGGAGGAGTTAGTTGCTATTATTGAAGAAACATATAATAAATATGTTGAATGCAAAAAGAAGTTAAAGAAATCCAGTAAAGAAAATGATGATCTAAATGCTAGACTTCTTGAGCTTACATCCGAAAATGACGATTTATATGCTAAATTGAATACTCTTGGTTTTGAAAAAGATAGCATTATGTCTGACAATCGTACTTTGAAATCATCTCTAAGTAATAGTGAAGTGAAAATTTTCACTCTAGAGACTAACTATGATCTTCTATGTCAAGAAAAGACTGAATTGCTTGCAAAATTAAATGGTTTTAAAAAACAACCTATATTGTGCACCCATGTAGATTATGACAATATAGTGAAAGAAAGAAATATGTTATCATCCAATTTAGACCAAGCAAAATTAGATATCAAGAAAAGAATGGATGAGATCGTTAAGTTGCAACAAGAAGTCAGTAGGTTAAGCAACAATGGAATCCTTGATAGAATATTAGAAAATTCCTATCATCAAATAGGGAGAAGAGGACTAGGTTATAAGCCTAATAAGAAATCCCATCAACAACCTAGAAGAACACAAGCGAGTCAATCTGCTTATATACCTAGAAGCACAAAAATGTATATACCCAAAGATAACCTAGATCAAAACCATAGAAAAAGGCTTGAGGTTGATTCAATTTGTTGTCATTATTGCTCACGCCTTGGACATTATTCTTTTTCATGCCCATACAAGAAAAAGCATGTCGAGATGGTATGGGTTCCAAAAACCCCAAATTAAATAGGTTCGACTAAGTTGAGATATGACCATAGACCTTAATTTGTATATCCTTATGTCTATCTCAACTTAAACATTTAGGGATAACAAAATCAAAAATTAAAAAGATTTAATAGCACCTTGATACACATACGTTTATCTCAAACTGCTGTAAATCTTTACATTGTATGTGAAAATTATTCTTGAAAAATTCTATTTAATCATTCTTTTTCAGAAATACTTGCAATGAATAAAATGTTTCAAATAAATTTTTGTGTGCTTCTATATTTTAGTCTATCCAAAGTAATCTTAAATTCATGAATGGATATTATTCTTGAATATGCTTCACCATATTTGATGTCCTTATTAAGCTCTCATAATTAGTACACTTTAATGTGTCTCAAATCGATATTTGCAAGCTATCTGCAGAACTCATACTTCGCATATGAATGATTCATACTGGAAACCTGCAAAATATGCCTCTTGGTTAAAATAAAATTTGACCAAGGGGCGCTATGGTCGTAATCAAGGGCGACTTAAAATAAACTTTGATAAAAATTGTTTATTTGAACATTATTTTATTGAACTTTATCTTAGCATATTTTTAAATCAAAACGTCAAATCATTTGTGGTAATTAGAAGCCTTAAATATTATTACTCCCTTGGAATATACATATGCTCTACAAAAATGTTCTATGATTTGCATTAAGATTCAGCCAAAAATTGAACTCAGTAAGTTAGTCGGTCGACAAATGCTCGACCGAGAACCACTCGGTCAGCCCATCTCACTCGACCGACAAATTCTAAACAGACTCAGCATCAGACAAACTGTCGGTCGACGAGTGCTCGACCGAGACAATGTCGGTCGACAAGCGCTCGACCGAGAAATAGCCGTTGGATATGACCATTGCGACCCGACCGTTATGACCGTTTTCTTTACCGTTGGAGGACCAAGTGGCGCGTCTGCAACTCGACCATTGCGGACGCTCGGTCGACGAGCCGTCAACCGACCGGGTCGCTGGAATTCTATAAATAAGTGCAAAAACGAGCCACTTACTCACACTTGCATTTCCTTGCTTCCATAGTCCATCTCTAGTGCAATTTCGTGCAATCCTTCAACACTCTTACTCTCAAATCTTCCTTGCTTCTTCTCCACTCTCAAAAAACACAATGGCCTCATCATCAACTGTCCGTGGGAAGAAGAAAGTTGCTGGAAGAAAAAGAAGAGAAGAGAGGGAAGCCACTCCGCCACTGACGATCATCAATGACATAGCTTTCGTCGACGGAGATGCTGGAGATAGATACTTTCGGCTTTCCTCTAAAGCTCCTCTTCCCCGACGTCCGGTCGAAGTGATGGACTTCATCAACATCGTAGACCTGGAGCATCTCTTTGGAGTACAAAAGCTGAAGGACTTCATCAATCCATCCTTTCCTTCCTACTCCATTAAGGTAGTCAATGAATTCTATGCCAATCTTCTATCCCACACCGAAAATGACACCACTTTCTTCTATACCATGGTCAATGGGCATAGTTTTAAATTTTCCGAAGGGGATATTCTTGACATGCTTGAAATTGATATAGATGAATATCAAGATTTCCTTGACCTTTCCACCGGCAATCCAATAAATCTATTTTCCCATGATGACCACACCACTAGTCTTAGTGATATCAAAAGAGCCATATTTCAAGCCAATACCACTTGTCATGAAGATAGGGGAACTTATTATGCAATAAACCTAAAACCGGCATGTAGAATAGTAAACCTCATTGTCTCCACCAACATACATCCACGAGCCAATAAATCCGAGGTTCCTATCTTCCGTATGTGTCTAATTTATGCTATCATAAAAGAAATTCCCATCAACTTCATTCGCATAATACTTAAAAATATGCTTGAGTTTTCTGGCAATCCACCATATGCCGATTTTGTGTGCCAGATTACTCAACATTTTCTTAAGTCAAACATTGAAGATATGGGATACATATGGGAGCGTAGACCACCAAAGATAAGTAAGAACACCGTAGAGAAGATGGGAATTGACTTTGGCCATAAAAGGGCAAGAGTAGAAGGAGAGTCATCACATCAGGATATACCACCCCCTCCTCCTACTAACCTTTCCATTGATCCCATCCAAAATACCCTTACTTATATTGCTGGCTCCCAATACCATCTTAGTAGACAATTAAACTACAATCACCATGCCATGACATACTTAAATCAAAGAATGCAAAACCTTTCTCCTGGCCAAACCGATGAATATCCGCATTCTTTAAACCCTGGCATGCTTGACCCATTTAACCCCTCATACAACTACTATCAACCTCCACCTTCACCATCAATGGATCTTGCACATACTCAATTTTCTTCCATACAATTGCAAGACATAGCTGCTCACTTCCGTTTTGACCGAGTTCCCACTTTCCTGGAAGCATATGCATTGACTACAACTGGTGCTTTGGATTGGAAAACTCTGGTCCAATATTATGGAGCTGAGCCATTTCTTGGGAAAGATCCGGACATTGATGTAATTCTTAAATCTTTCCTGTGAAGTGTTGGAGTTGTAATAGTTGTATTCTATATGATTGTAATCTTCTTCATGCTATTGAATGAAATTTGCCATTTTTATTTGATTCACATGGTTATTTGTTTGTTTGGCATATGAGACTTCTTCAAAAATACGCATTATAAGTTCATTATTGTAGAGCATCACAAATAAGGGAATAATAATTAAAAACAGACAACTATTACAAATTAAAATTACATTTTCAAATAACAAAATAGTTCTCCAGAAACATTCTCGGTCGAGCAACTAGTCGACCGAGAACATTGTCGGTCGAGCAACTGTCGACCGACTGGGTTTCTGTTTTTACAGATTGACATAATTGCATACATCTTTGTTAAAATCTTGGACATTTTCTATATTTGCTCAGTATTCAAACTTTCATTTGAGATATCTATCGATGGGGGAGCAAAACATAAGAAAAAGGGGGAGATCATTAACATTTTGATCATTATTTAAAAGAAGCTTACAAAAACTTTGTAATCACTATGTGTAACTGAATATTTTCAAGAAAGTTATGAATTTATTGAAATTGGTATCTTGTACTTGAAGGAACTCTCTATCCAAAATGGGGCTTAACATCCCTTGATGGAGACATTTTTAGGTACTCTAAGCTTAGAGGATTCTCATTTAATCTAGGGCTTAACATCCTTTGATATATGAGAAATCCATATACATTTCATCATAGGCTTAAAGGTATCTCATTTCATTTCAAGGCTTCACATCCTTTGCGAATGATTGAGCAACAAATTATGGATAAATTAGATAAAAATCAATGTTCCTAATAGGATATCTAATTAAGGGGGAGCATTATATTAAGGGGGAGAAGAAATATGAAACATTCAACTTTGGATATCTTTTTGAAATGACAAAGGGGGAGAAAGAATATAAAAATATATATAAAAGAGTTTCATCACATCTTGGCCAGTACTTACTTGAAAAACATAAATGGCTACAAAAGGTAAATTTTCAGGTATGAAACTCATATACTTTATATTTCCTTATTTCATATTTAGGAAATGTTTGTCATCTTCAAAAAGGGGGAGATTGTTGGATAAATTGGATATTATGATAAATCCCTTTGTTTCGATGATGACAAACATTTCATTCTTATTAATCTAACGAGCTACTTAAGTGTGCAGGAACAAGGTGATGACAAAGTTCTAGGGAATCCTTACGCTTGAATGTTTATAAATATCATGCAATGTAATCATATGTAAACTTGTACAAACATATAATGTACAAGTACTTAGACTTCATGTAAATCAAGCGTTAGATCTCCCTAACTAAACACTACACTTAGTTAGGTCATCTCCTTCTAATAGGATCACATAATGCACACTCATGCACTCACTTAGTATCTTAATTGAAAGATTGAAAACAGAGTCAATCTCGGTCGACCACACTCCTCGACCGAGACACTCTCGGTCGACAAACTTCTCGACCGAGATTGACCAAAAGTAGTCGTTAGACACAGCAGTTGACAGTTGCAAATAAACGTTAATCCAGAGAGCCTGTCGGTCGAAAAATCCTCGACCGACCGGGCATCTCGGTCGACAAGTCCTCGACCGAGATGGTCTCTGACAGCAACTGCAGAATTAATTAACTAGCCGTTGCTAATGCGCCTAACTTATTCCTAACGGCTAGTTAAGCACTAGGAACCCCCTAGAAGTTGTCTAGAACGTCCTTAAGCATACTTAGGCCATTCCTATAAATAGGACAAGCCATAGGACACTAGCATACACTTAGATACTCAATTGTGCAATCTTTGAGCATACACTACATTGGCAATCTGTTTTAGAGCAATAGTGCAATTCCCACCCTTGTTACACATTCATATTGCTACCATTTCGTGTCCTATAGACTAGGATCTCCTACACATAATAATCACATTGCTATATATCTTGGTTGGGAGATCCAAACGCTTGATATAGGAAAATCAAGCCTTGTGCCTACAACGGTATTGTAATTTCTGTATTTCTTTCTTGTTCCTATTTATTCCCTGTACTCTCCTTGCTACTCCTAAGGTTGGAGGCTGCGGATTGGAGAGGGTGGACTTCTCAGGTGGAGAAGGGGACTTCAAGCTACTTCAAGAAGGCTATCGCACGGGAAGCTACTTCAGAAGGCTGGTGCAACGGGTGTTGGTGCATCTACTTCAAGGGAAGGCTGCTTCGAGTTGGGCGATTACTTCTAGGTGAAGGCTGCTTGAAGGGTTTAGGGAAAAGAAATGTATTTTATGTAAAATCCTTGCGAGGTAATAAAATAATTTCTTTTCAAATCCCGGTTGGGTAAGCAACCGGGTAGTGGACTGACTACCTTAGTATTTGCTAAGGCTAGGAACCACTCTAAACCCTTGTGTCTCTTTGTCCAATCTTTCTTTGTGGTTGCTTGAGTTTAAATTATTTTAAAATCTTTATAAAACTCTATTCACCCCCCCTCTAGAGGTTTTTCACTTATCACTTAAGTTGGGGGGTGACATGTGAACATTATGGTTCCATTTAGATTATCCAAACCAAACAACAAGTTAGAGTCTAATGAATTAACCTAAGCTACTAACTGGCCATGGATATGCTAGGTTGTGTATAGGGGAACTAGTCCCTAACACCCCCTACTACCCTTACGAGGCTCAATTGGGTTAGGGGTTAGGTTCAATTCAATTAGAGTATAATCAAGTCTAGGTTTCTAGATTAGGCATTCCTAGGGCAATTAGGGGCCGAGGGTAGTAATGGGGAGGTGAGATTAGGGTTTTGGACCCCAATTCCCCCACATTCTAGCCTTGAGAAGGCACCATGCTAATTGTACTAGAATTATCTAATCTAGCTACTCAGATCTCACACTTAGGTTTAGGGAGATTGATTAAGATGTAGGAAGATGGGAGGCAACCTAGGGATCCAAGAATTGGACCTAGGGGCAAATCCCAAAATTCACACATATAAGCAATTTGCCTAAATTCCTAGGTGATTTCACACACAAACCAACAAAAAATCCATGGAGAAAGAGATGCAAATAGAACATAATCATTAACAAATGAAATTACAAAGTTTACATGCCATTTTCCCCCAACATGGTATGAAAGTAACATATTTTCCCCCAAACAGCCCACCCAAGGGGCCTAGCTACTCATAACAAAGCAAAATACAAAAAGAGAGGAGAAAGAGGTAGAAGAAGCCATGGAGTTCGGTGTAGATGAAGAAATCCTCCTCTCCAACAGCTACAGGGACGTCCTCCTTCTTCTCCTTGGATGAAATGGTGTGGAATGATGGAGGGAAGTGGATGGAAGGCTTAGATATGGGGGGTTATGTGGTGGAAATGGTGAAATGGAGTGGATTTGAGGTGGATATGGAGTGGAATGGAGTGGGTGGCGATTTGGGGAGCTAGGAAGGGGTAGAAGGTAGCCCTCCTCGTGCCCTAGCCACCACCTAGTTATATATAGGTGTGGGGGAAGCACTAGGTCAAGTTAGGGGCAAAATGGGGAAAGCAGTGAAAAAGTGGCTGGATTCTGTGAGTAGCACGACCGTGGTGGGGTACCATGACCGTGGTGGGTAGGGTAGACCACGTCCGTGGTGTAGGAGCACGGTCGTGGGAATTAAAATGGCTAAATGTCAGGTTGGTGGTCAAATTTGGGCTGAAACGGCCACGACCGTGGTGGAGGTGGTGTGCCACGGCCGTGGTGGATGGAACGGCCGTGGTGGTCCTGGTTGATGTGGTTGTGGTACTGCTGCACGGCCATTTTGCTCTGCTGCACCACAGTCATTTTGTGGAGCACGGCCGTGGTGTCTTCCCATTGCACGGCCTTGGTGCTTTGCACGGCCGTGGTGCTCTCTGCTTCACTTGGATGTTAAGCCTGTTAATTTCTATGTCATCTAGCACGGCCGTTCTGTGGTACCACGGCCGTGCTGGGTCCTGGATCATCACTTTAACTTAGATCTTTGGCTTTTCTTGAACTTCTTTGCTTCAATTGATCTTTGGCCACTAGGGGTAGGTCGAGGGAGCATCAGATTTCACTTTGGGCCTCTCCAAGTACAGAGGAACCCTAGGATCACCCCTTCTCTCTCTCTTCCATTAAGTGTGGTCTAAAATCCTGAAAAACATGCAAATACTGTCCATAAGTGCATTTTATACAAATAAGCATATTAGGGGGAATGACATGCAATCTAACAGGTATAGATGTGATTGAAGAGCAAAAAGACACAAGATGAAGCCCTAAAATAGGGCTGCATCATTAACCCTTTATGATCCCCTTGAATATAACTTGAGGTATTCTCATTACAAAATGTAATATATAGATAGGATTAACATTAGTTTCTATTTTGACAAGAAGAAGACATTTTGACCAGACAAGTTAACTGACTATAAGTCGAGTCGATCAACCAGAGGGTAGAAAGAGCCAATCGATCTATCGTAGGCCCAATCAACCAATTGTAGGAGTCCATCCAACCACTTGATCTAGAAGCCAGTTGACCAACTGAAGAAGACCAATTGATCGATAGGAGGACCAACCGATCGATTGGAAGGTCAAGGCAACTGACCAACCTATTCCTAGCATAAGATTATTCTAGTACAGGTTGTTACATGTGATGTATGACCTTAGGTGGACAAAAATTCTTTGTGGCTCCAAAGAATTGCATTAGTGTGGCCATGACCATCGCTCACATATTAGTGATTGCATGTTTTCATTTGTGAATATAGTATGTATATGATGAATATTATCAATATGTGGTGATTGGATTTGTATATGCATTTATAAATAAAATATGTCAATACATATTAAGTCTTAGATGATTTCCATAAGAAACAAACATGAAAAGCTTGACCGACCAAGTGTGGGTTATGCCAAATCATGGTGCACCATCTATCTTATTGAAGTGTGATGATAATTATGTGGGCCTCCCAAAGTAGGGTGGATTTCTATAGTGTTGGATTTTGGGTCAGGCTTAACTAGGTGACCTTAACAACATTAAGCATCGAGAAGCATACAAATGATATATTCCAAGGAGTTGTGCATACCATCTAACTAAGAATTTCATTGCATGCAATTGGAAATTGTTTCCCACCTTAATAATTGGTTATGGATGCTGGTGTTGGTTGGGTAATAACTTAATGTATTTTGGATCTTGGTTCACTAGAGGATTGTATGTTGAAATCTTCCAAATTGATGGTGAGAGCTATTAATTTGAACAAAATAGTGGGGACAATAATTAGCTAAAGGCCTAATTAATATTGTCAATATTTTCAAATCAAATCAAAAGTGTTTTGACAAAATGTATTTTTTTTTATTGTAGAAACAAATGGAAACCACCTACTATTTTTCATTGTGATCGGTCCTTGAGAAGAACAAACTAAACATGAACAACTTCCATGACTAGTTCAGGAATCTAAAAATTGTTCTCACTCATGAGAGCAAGATCTATGTCTTGGAAACACCAGAGCCAAAAGAACCTCCTCCCAATGTGCCTAAGGCTGAAAGGGATGCTTACAAGAAGCACCCTGACGATGCCGTACACATAAAATGCCTGATGCTATGATAAATGAACTATGAGTTGTTGAGACAAAATGAAAACACCAACGTTCTCGATATAGTGAGTCTTAATAATATGTAAAAGGATTAGGGTAGGTAAGAGAGATATGATGTCTCGAAGGAACTATTTAATTGAAATAGGGAAGATGGAGATCCAATGGGACTCCATGTGCTCAAATTGACTGGGTACATGGAAAACCTAGATAGACTAGGACTTCCTTTAGGCAAAAAGTTAGCCATAGACATGATTATGCAATTGTTTACAGAATCATATAGCCAATTTGTCACGATTCATAACATGAATAATTTTGGTAAACCACTGTCTGAATTGCTTAGCATGTTGAGAACTACCAAGACACAAATGAAGAAGGAAAATCCTAGATCTGTGATGATGATCAACAGGGGAAAGGGGAAGTCTAAGGGAAAAGGTAAGGCCAAGAAGAGTTCTAAGGCCATTCAGAAACCCAAGTCTTCAACACTTAAAATAAAGAGAGGAGTGAGTAAGAAAGAGAATTGCCACCACTATCACTAGCATGGAAATTGGAGAAGAATTTCCCTCTTTACATAGAGGAACTCATGAAGAAGTAAAGGATGGAAAAGACTTCAGGTATATGCATTATTGAGATAAATATGCCTACTCCGCCTTCTTAAGTATTGGATATCATATGAGGATCTCACATATGTTATTATGAACAAGATTTGAGAAGAAGTAAGCAAGATGTGGTGGGACTGAGCGGAGAAAGAGTTGCTGCCACTACACTTGGAACCTATCATTGATCTCAGCCCTACAGACTTGAAATAGAATTAATGAATTGCTATAATGTACCTACCAATAAACATCATCTTTGTATCTTTTTTAAACAAGATTAGATTCAAATTTCAAATAATGAAAGATTGATGTTTTACTTTAAAGATAAGATCTTTTATGGTAGTATCCCGATGCTCATAGTCTATACTCGATAGTTCTAGAGACAAGTGTATATTATGTAAATACTAAAGAGACAATGACTCAAATAAACTTATATCATTGTCATCTAGGGCATATAAATGAGACACACATTTATTGATTCCATGGAGATGGTTATCTAGACTCTTTTGGTTTTGAACCAATAGAGACATTCAAGTCTTATGTATTGGGAAATATGACAAAAGAATCTTTCATTAGAAACAATGAGAGAGCAAGTGATCTACTGGGACTCATACATAGTGATGTATGTGAACCTTTTATAAAAAATGCTAGATGTGGCTACCAATATTTAAATCACTTTAATATGATTGACGTGGAGAATAACTGAAACATAATGATGTATAAAAAAGAAGGAATAGTACCCTATTGAACATGATGCAATCATTGATAAGTCTATCATATTTTATGACTTCCTTCTAGGGATATGCTTTAGAAATTGAAGAGTTTACACTAGACTATGTACCATTTAAATCGGTTCAAAGGACACCATAAGAGACATGGTATGTGAAGTGCACCGATATGTGTTTATGAAGATTTAGGAATGTGAAGCTTATGTGAGAAAATAATATCTTGAAAAGCTTGGTCCCAAATTAGATAAATGTTATTTTGTTGGATATCCCATATGATACTACTTTTTCCATCCGAAAACAAAGTGTTTGTTTCTAGGACTGCCATATTCCTTGAAAGGAGTTTCTTTTCCAAAGGAAATAGTGGGACAAAAGTAGAACTCAAAGAGGTTGGATACCAATAAGAAAAGTTTGAACCTATAGAGGTACATAAGAAATAAGGATAGTCACAAAATGTTGTAGAATATCAAGTTCCTCATGCAACACATGAACCTCATAGATTTGGTAGGACACACCTTGAGTTTGAAAGATTTGGATATCTTATGACACAATAAGGTGATGAGTTGGTCATGGATGATGAACCAACAACCTATCTAGAAGCTATAGAGGGACTAGAATATGAGAAATGGCTTGAGGCCATGGGATCTAAGATAGACTCCATGTACACCAACAAGGTATGGACCTTGGTGCATCCACATGAAGGGGTAAATGTTGGGAAATATGGGTGCATAGTAAGGCAGTGGAAACAAATTTTTTTATATATCAGTATTCTCATAACAACAAGATCGCGTCAACTACTATGAAATAGGAAGGATGGTTTAACGAGTTTATACCTAGTCCTGGAGAAAGTCTAGTGACTACAACTTGTTACAATTGCAACTGTATTCTAGTTACTCTTGGACGGTGTCTGTGTAGATCCTGGTCTTCACCATGGACGATAGACTTCATAGCTTCTGCAGAGACTCCTATGGTCTCGCCACATAATGTGGATTGATCAGCTTCTACAATGGTTCATGTGGTCTCGCCATAGACTGTAGGTTGACGTTGTCCTCATAGTAGCAGTCAAAGGACTCCTGCCTCTAGAATAGTCCACACAGACCAACTAGAACTCCTGTAATCCTTCTAGAACGGACATGAAGGAGTTGTCCCTCTCATTGGTGTACTAGTCACCAACCTACTCTCCCACAACAATGATCCTCAGTTATTCTCTCCCGTCGCTATCCCTCCCTAGTCGAGTAGGACTTGCTTGTGCTCTCTTGGTTACCACAACCAGAGAGGACAACAATTGTCAAAGTAACTGATTGTCAACTGTATGTGTTATGTTCTGGGAAGCCACCAGTGCCCCTCTATTTGTAGGTGGGATTAGGGTCGAGGTTCCTAGTTTGTTTGGGATCTATGTGGGAGAGGAAGGGACCAAGAGATCTTGAATTGTCACAATATGTGACATCCGAAATGGTCGTCTAGCAGTCCAGACTATCGTTTGACTAGCAAGATAGTGGTTTCTCTCTGTGAGACAGTTGTCTAGCAGTTTCCCAATCACATATGAAATTGGCAAACTATTTGCAATTAATTCTAAGCTTTAATTCCTTGCATCAATAGAATTGTGAAATCGAAACGATCAAACATTATCAAAAATTTGAGAAAGTTGCTAGAACCTTCCACCGACCCAACTGAGCTGATTAGTTCACCAGTTGAACCGATCATCTCACTCTACCCGAACCGATCGGTTCACTCAGTGAGATGATCAGTTAGTGCCTTATTTGTGTAGAACTTTAGCCAATTCAATTCCAATCATTCTAACACTTCAAGCGAATGTCTCAACATTTGAGCCAATCATTTGTCACTCCAAATGGCCATCTCACTCTATGAGATGATCCACACGAAGTGCAGTCAGTTGATCCATTATGTGAATTGAGTACCTAAACACTTTAGTAATCAATCCAATCATCATTCAAGATTAAACTCCTTTTCGAGATGAGGTCCTATGTGTGTGACCCTATAGATCCCATATCATGTTGGTAGTGAATGTCTATAACTAACTTATGACATCACAAGTAGAGAGCGGTGCCTAGTTGCACATCAGTGCTACCCAAGTGAATGGAAAGTTGGAGAACAACTTCAACATACAATCTATGTAACGTGTTGTAGTGATTGTATAATTCCTTTATCTCTGATATCTGGAGTGAACTTGAGGCATGGAATCTTCATCCTCTCAACGTTCAACCCATGTTCCTTGAACTAAGACCAGACTCTCTGAGACATGTGACCTCAATATCACATATTGATTCACATGTGTATGCACATGCATTTCTCAGTCTCACTTATCAAGTGGACATGATATCAATCTCCAGTAGGAGGGACAAATCCCATTTCTATCACTCATAATATGTCCCCATGTGTCAAAAATTCCCAATCATCACCTTTATGGCAACCTATATTTTAGGATTACGTTTGATGATGTCAAAGTATACCCAACGACATGTGATGAGTACAGTGCTTTCAGGTCCAAGAATCAAAATCATCACCTTCACTATGAGAGATGACTATGACAACCAATTATGGTTTCCATGTGTCATTCTCAAGGTGGGTCTGTCTGATACACTATTCTCTTACATGTATCTATGTGCTTGGTTTGATATGCCATATAATGACAAATGAGATTCTATCATCAACCAACCCACACTCCAATCTTATCTGTTATTGGTGTCTATCTACTTTCTACAGTAACAACCGACTAACGACATAATAAGAGTGTACATACTCTTATCATGCATATGATCTCATTATCCAAGTCATGTACTTGAATACATGCGTCATTGTGTATTTTCATTCTTTATACATTCATAATGTTTCCTCATTATCTCATAATTGATTGAAACAAAATGAATTGAAATCTTGCCTTTATGAGTATAATCAAATCCTTTATGGTATATGCCATGTCAAACATCATATGATTGGCTCTATGGGCATTAATTACCAACAACATCCCACTTGCACTTAGAGACAATCACCCACAAATCTCATTTTTAGTGATCTAAACATGTCCACCATGTTTCTACTGTGCTAGTGTTAATCCAGCAAGTTAGCAACACTTTTCTTACAGTCGGTATATTGTGTGTTTCCTTATCTCTTCGCTGTATGATTTCTCATATGAGACGGAACTACCGTAATATGGTATCTGATATTCCTTTCCTAACATGTAGCTCCATTATTGTCACAGTATCACTATTGAATCATCAATGGTTGGAATATCTATAAGCTCATCATATGAACTTCTAGATCCATATAGTATCACTCTATGTTTGTAACACAAGTATATTCATCTTCTATTGTAGAATAGAATTAATGGTTATTAGCTTGGAACCCTTCCAATTAACCACATTTCTCCATTTAAATTAAACATATCTTAATTTGTGATCACTTTTGTCTTTATGGAAGCTTGCATTTATGTAACCCTTGACATCCAACTCTTACTTTATTTCTATCTTTAATTACTAGCAATCTATCCTTAAGTACTTCTCAAGTAATAATGGATATCCTTAATGACTTTCCAATAACCCTTATCGGAATTCAATATCATCTTGTCATGTCCAATACATACAAGATTATATGGGATAAGTACATTTATAGCATTCATGATAGATCCATTGCTACAACCTATGACATCTTAATCATGTCATTTCCATTCTTCACAAAAATTGGAACATACGGTTCATGAGAGACTAATCCAGATTCTCTTTTATTAAATCCTTTCCATATTGAACTCTTTCTACATCTTGCTATTACATGTGCTCAAACTTATATTGTGAAACATTCAAGAACTATCCTATAGGTATTGGTCCTTATCTCATAAGATGTTTCACCTTATCCTTCATTATTGAAGGTGTTTTCCATGCCATTTCTCAATATTCACAATATTGAGATGTTACTCCTCAACATATGTGGAATATTCATATATGCTCCCACTAAATATTTTATAATCACATATTTCATCTTTTATCTTGATTCAAGTCAAACTCTTTGACTATCTTGTCAAATTAAAAGATCCCATCTCTGAGATGCTTATTTCAATCCCAGATTGAACTTTGTAGTTTACATACTTTATTTTCATTCTTGAAGTTATAAAACCTTTTAGGTTGTGTCACATACACATACTTTGATGTATTCCCTTTAAAGAATCCAATTTTTGTCTTCATTTTCCAAATATTATAGTCTATTTTTAACTACAACGACAAGTATGACAATCGGTAAATGAATTTCTATCATGTTCAACAACTTGAACTTATATGAAATGTTTTTAACCAATTCGTCCTTTTATGTTATCCATGTAGATGTTTGCTACAAGATCCTATTGCACCCTCTAGGTGGCACTATCAAGGTCCTACCTTGTTAAATTACATGGACCCCATAATGGCCTTGAGCCATTACTCATATTATGGTACTTAATAGCTTCTATTCGATTAGTTGGCTCATCCTGTTATGACCAATAGTCTGAATTGTTGGATTCACAATGCTTCAATTTCAAATGTGTTCTACTAGAACTTGTTTTTTCTATGTCATATGACAAACTTGAGATTCCACACCTACTTGTGATTCTCTTGGTTCTCATTGTACTTCTTTGTTGACCTCGAACAGTTTGAGTTCTACTTTTACTCCCACTAATTCTTTAGGAAATCAGTTATCCTTTCAAAAAAACATCTTGTTATTGGGTAGGATTAATAATACTATTCAACAGTTACAGTCTATGGATAAACCTTTTCAAGAAACTACTTTCTCAATGTAGGTTTTAATCCTTTAGACATATTGGGACATTCCCAAATCATATCATATATGATGTCTTATAAACCATTTAGATGGTACATGATTTAGTGATAGGTATATATTGATGAGGATACAAGAAGATTAGATTAATTGATAATTATATCATGACTCATCATGGTATAGTTCCTTCATTCTGACACATCATCACGTTCACATATTTTGACTTGTGATACATTATCATGGTTCTTTCTTTGAAGGTTCTCAAGGTAAAAGTATTTCAACATTTGATCTCATCAAAGGTTCTTAATACTTTCATCAAAATCAACTTAATTTATAATCTCCTTGAACATTTTAAGAGATTTATGTTTCTATTTTACTAAGTACACATGAAACAAGGTATGAGTAATTATCTATAGGATTCATTCCATAAGATCTTCATGCATCATATGTATGAGGTTTAATGGAAGGGTTATCCTCCCATTACATCTAGTAAAGGATGTCGTGTCATATTGTGCTTAAATAAGGCTTTACATGTGTACTTAGGTTCAAGAACCAATGGAATATAGATTAACATCAATATGTATTCTAGACATGTATTTCTTATATATACGACCAAGGTGACTATTGCAAATGATAGTCTCGAGTTATCAATTACAATCCTTTGGTATTAACATTGAAAAATTTATCCAAGATTCTTTCAAAGAAAAGATCATTAGATATTTTGGCATTGCACGTAAGATCACATCTTTTAGAATACAAACATTAATATCTCACTTTATTGATTTATCATCCTTGTCATATAAGATGCTTAAAGTAAATGCTTTTATTTATTAGCATAATGAAATAGCAGTTCAACTAACTATATTACATGCCCAATTAGTCTAAGATAAATTTAAATGTAGATTAAAGCTTTTGTAACTCTTGCTCCACCTTGTCCATTTTGTCCTTCCATGAGGGCCTTTACTTCTTGTCAGAAGCTGCACATCAAGTATGTCAGATCTCTATTTGGTATCACATACCAAAATGAAGAAGTAATCAAATTTATCATTTAACATTTATACCTAAAGCGGAGGCGTCAATGCCTTCCTTCTTCTTCTTTAGTTCCTCTAACCAGAGTGGGCAATTTCTTTTCCAATGTCCAAGCCGGTGACAATGGTGACAATTGCCTCTTTTCTTTACTACTCCCTTTGCTTTAAGATCTGAAGACTTGGGCTTCTGGCTAGCTTTAGAACTCTTCTTAGCTTTGCCTTTGCCTTTGCCTTTGCCTTTAGACTTACCATTTGTCTTGTTGATCACCATCACATAATTGGGCTTGGATTTCTTCATCTGTCCCTCAACTATTCTCAATATGTACAACAACTCTGTCAATGACTTGTCAAAGTCGTTCATGTTGTAGTTCATGACAAACTGATTGTAATATTCTGGAAGATATTGTAGAATCACATGAGTGGCCAACTCTTGACCCAAGGGGAATCTCAATCTAGCTTGGTTGTCCACATACCCAATTATCTTAAGCACATGAGTACCAACTGGATATCCTTTTGCCATGTTACATTTGAACAATGCCTTGGAGACATCATATCTCTCTTGTCTTTCCTGATCATGGAACATGTTCTTGAGATATGTGACCATCTAAATCACATCCATGTTCTCATGCTACCTCTACAACTCATAGTTCATGGAGCATAGCATCAGACACTTGACATCCATGATATCTTCAATATGCTTTTTGTAAGCATCTCTGTCAGCCCTAGGTGCAGTCAGAAGGGGTTCATCTGGTTCTGGCATCTCCAGGACATATGGCTTGCACTCCTATGTGAGAACGATTCTCAGTGTCCTGAACTAGTCATGGAATTTGTTCCCATTTAGTTTGTCCTTCTCAAGGACCGATAGCAAAGAAAAGTGATTGTTATTTGTTACCATTTGTTTCTACAAACAAATTTGCAATTTTTTCAAAAACTCATTTTTGATTTGATTTGATCTGATTAAAATTTGGGCAATAATAATCAGGTCTTTAAGTAATTATCATTATCATTATTTTGTTAAAATTTATAACCCTCAAGTATCAATTCAAAAAACTGCAGTGAACAATTTTCTAATGAGCAATATCTAAAACAATTCAATTATCACCGACCAACGCCACAATAAATAATCAATCATTAAGGTAGGCAACTTGCCAACTGCATCATATGCAATTCTTAATAGACGATAGGTGCAAGTCCTTGCCACAATTATTTGTCTGCTTCTGGTCTTAGATGCTCTAAGAATCAAAAGTTAAGCCAGACCCGATATCTAACACGATAGATATGCACCCGTCAAAGGCAAAACCTACATATCTATCATCTCACTTCCACGAGGTAGACGACGCACCATGTAAAGGCGTAACTTGCGCTTAGTCAAACAAGCTTTTCAAATGTGTTGCTAATGGAAAGCATCTTAGACTTAATAAATTTTATTTTAGGGATTATATATATGTCATATATATACATATACTGTATCCAATCACCACATAAATAGTACATATCATTTACATGCTATATCCTACAACGTAAACATGCAATATAAAACAAAAATCGATGGTTACATCCATGTCTACTGTAATTCCTTGGAGCCACAAGGAATTACTAACACCTAGGTCAATCATTACATCACATGTATGAACATGTTGTTGGTGCAGATATGTGCTTGCCAATCTGGGTAGATTGGTTCAACCCTTGAATTGGTCGTCTCACCTCTTGGTCGATCGGTTGGTCCTCAGGGATGGTCATCTGGCATCCTATCCAATTGATGTTTGTACACCTTCCAGATGGTCGGTTGGGCCCCACTAGGAAGTCTTCAGGCTCCTTCGTTCTATCCTCCATGGTCCTCCAGATGGTCGACCCGTCTCACGCACTGGTCGTCTGATCTGACAATGATCATCTACATCGTCACTGCAAGAAAGGAAACTATCATATTGCTACTTTATTTCATTGTAATGAGAATCTCAAGTTACATTAGAGGGGAGCAAAGGTAGGAAAGAATTAACTTTACATTGGGAATAAGGAGATAGAGGTTCGGTACACATATCAAGATAAATAGGAATAAAACCAAACCATCTATCCACACACAGATATTGGGTATTGGCCATAACCATGCTACACATCCACCATCAAAACCACTTTTATGGTGACACATGTAAATTACATATATATATGTATATATATATATATTAGTTTGGGATTATATGATCTTTTATTGGATATGCATATGAGACCTGTTTAAATATTCACATCGTATGCAATAAATAAATGATAAAACAAAAAATTCGATCATATCAATTATCCTAAAACATAGTAAATTGATGTGGCTTTGATATCACTATTAGGAAATACAGGCATAGAGTAAGGAAGTAGAAACAAATTTTTTATCTATTGATATTCCCATAACAACAAGATTGTGTCAACTACTATGAAATAGGAAGGATGGTTTAATGAGTTTATACCTAGTCCTGAAGAAAGTCTAGTGACTAAAACTCATTATAGTTGCAACTATCATGCAACATTTGCTCTTGGACGGTGTCTATGCAACTCTTGGTCTTCACCATGGACTACAAAATTGACAACTTCTACGGTGACTTCTATAGTCTCTCCACATATGGTGGTCTGGATCAACTTCTACAGAGGCTCTTGTGGTCTTGCCACATACTATAGACTAATGTTGTCCTCCTAACAGTAGCCAAAGGACTCCTGCCTCTAGACTAGTCCACATGAACCAACTAGAACTCTTGTCTTCATGCTAGAATGGATAGGAAGAAGTTGTCCCTCCCGTTAGTATACTAGTCACCAACCTACTCTCCCACAACAATGATCCTTAGTTGTTCTCTCCCGTCGTTATCCCTCCCTAGTCGAGTAGGACTTTCTTAGACTCTCTTGGTTACCACAACCAGAGAGGACAACAATTGTCAAAGCAACTGATTCTCAATTTTCTATGTTGTGTTTTGGGAACCCCCCAATATCCCTCTATTTATAGAGGGGTTAGGGCCAGGGTTCGCAGTTCATTTGGGATCTGTGTGGGAGTAGAAGGAACCGAAAGATCTTGAACTTTCATAACCTATGGCATCTGAAATGATTGTCTGGTAGTCCAGACAGTCGTCTGGCTAGCAAGATGGTCATTTCGCTCTGTGAGACGGTCGTCTGGTAGTTTTCCAATCACAAACGAAATTGGCAAATAATTTATAGTTAATGATAAGCATTAATTCCTTACATCAATACAATTGCGTAATCAAAACAATTAAATTTTCTCACAAATTCAAGAAAGTTGCTAGAACCTTCCACCAAATCAACTGAGCTGATCCGCTCACCAACTTAACCAGTCATCTTGCTCTGCCCGAGCCAGTCGGTTCAATCAATGAGCTGATCAGTTGGTGTCTTATTCATGTCGATTTTTAGCCAATTCAGTTCCAATCATCCTAGCACTCCACCATGTGAGACGATCGACTGGTTGTGCAGTCAGTTGATTTGTTGTATGAATTGAGTACTTAAACACTTCAGTAATCAATCCAATCATCATTCAAGATCAAACTCCTCTTCTATATGAGTTCCTATGTGTGTGACCCTATAGGTCATATCGCATTGGTAGTGAATGTCTATAACTAACTTATGGCCATCACAAGCAGAGAGCGGTGCCTAGTCACACATCAGTACTACCCAAGTGAATGGAAAGTTGGAGAACAACTTCAGCCTATAATTTGTGTAAGGTGTTGTAGTGATTGTATAATTCCTCTGTCTCTGATATTTGGAGTGAAATCTAGGCATGGAATCGTCATCCACTCAGCGTTCAACCCACATTCCTTAAACTAAGAGTAGAGTGATTGAGATAATATGATCTCAATATCATATATTAATTCACATATGCATGCACATGCATTTCTAAGTCTTGCTTATCAAGTGGCCAGGATATCAATCACAAACTCAATCACTCACGGTCAGTCCCCATGTGTCAAATCTAACCAATCATCACCTTTATGGCAACCCATATTTTAGGATTACATTTGATGATGTCAAAGTATACCCAACGTCATGTGATGAGTGCAATGATTTTAGATCTAAGAATCACAATCACCACCTTCACTATGAGAGATGACTATGACCACCAATGATGGTTTCCATGTGTCACTCTTAAGGTGGGTCTGTCTGATACACTATTCTCTAACATGTATCTATGTGCTTGGTTTGATATGTCATATCATCACTAATGAGATTCTGTCATCAACCAACCCACACTCTAGTCTTATGTGTTAACTAGTGTCTATCTACCTTCCACAGTAACAACCGACTAGGGACATAATAAGAATGTACATACTCTTAGCATTTGTATGATCCTATTCCACAGGTCACGTACTTGAAGACATATGTCATTGAGTATTGTCATTCTTTATACATTCATAATGTTTCCTCATTATCTCATAACTGATTGAAATAAAGTGAATTGGAAGCTACCTTTATGAGTATAATCAAATCATTTATGGTATATGCCATGTCAACCATCATATGATTGGCTCTTTGGGCATACCTTACCAACAGTAAAACCCATAGGGTGCAAGTGCATCTTCAAAGACTGACATGGATGGTAATGTACAAACTATTAAAGATATATTGGTTGTAAATGTTTTCAAACAAGTTCTAGGTGTTGAACATGATGCAATCTTTTCAGCATTTTCCATGGTTGAATCCATTAGGATCATGCTTTCCATTAGATCTTAGATATAAAGGTCAATCTATGGATTGAAGCATGCATCTCAGATCTGGAATCTTTGATTTAATGAGGCAATCAAAGAGTTTGGTTTTAGTCAAAATGATTATGATACATATGTTTACAAGAAGGTTATTGGGATCATAATTGTATTCTAATATTGACGAGAAATGTCATCCTTACCCTACAAACGGTTAAGACCTAGCTGGGAAGTACCTTCTCTATGAAGGATTTAGATGAATCATCCTATATCTTAGGAATTAAGATCTATAGAGATAAATCTATAAGGATTCTTGAGCTAATTCATAGTACCAACATTGGCAGAGAAGAGGTTCAACATGCATGACTCAAAGAGAGGAAATTTGCCCATGTACCATGGAACTAGTCTCTCTACAACCCAATGTCCCAGTTCTATGAAGAATGAGAATGCACGAGTGAGACTCCATATGCATCCACAATTGCTTCTATCATGTATGCAATGTTATGCACCCATCCTGGTTTCTTCTATGATTGGGCATGACGAGTAGGAATGAGTCGGATATCGATAAAAGTCATTGGAATACTATAAAGAACATCCTCAAGTCATTGAGAAGCACTAAGGATCACTTCCTTGTTTATGGTGATAAGAAAGAGTTGTGTGTAAAGGGTTACACGAATGTAAGATTCAAAATCGATAAAGATGATTAACAATCACAATCCATATTTTTATTTTTCCTTAACATAGAACTGTAAGATAGAAAAATTCCAAACAAGAAACAGTTGTTGATTCTATAATAGAAGTTGAGTAACTTTCTATTTTGAACACATCAAAGGATACTGTATGGATCAAGAAGGTCACTACATGAAATTGGTGTGATTTCAAGCATGAATGATGTAGTAGGAATACCGTAACAACAATGGAGATATTATATAGGCAGAGGAACATAGATACATACTACGACATTTCCATATCATATGAGAAATCATACAATGGGAAGATGTGAAGATTTGCAAAGTATTAACTAGAACCAAATGTTGCCGACCCACTGACAAAAGAACTCATGCAAGAAAATCATGATGGTCATATTAGATCACTTGGATGGAGTCATGGGTGATTGACTCTAAGTGCAAGTGGGAGTTTGTTGATACATATTCGCATAGAGCTAATCATATGATATTTTTATTAGGGCATCATGCAATTAGTTTGATAATAATAAATGTAATATCATATGTTATGTTTATCTCATTCATGGGATGATGACACGAATATGATAGATGTCTTAAGAATGATGTTACCTCGATGAAATACATCTTCTAGGTTTAGGACCTAAACAATGAGATCCTATGTATGATAATAGTACATACATTCTTGCTATGTCCATAGTGAGATATTATTGTGGAAGAAAAATGGATGACAATAATTCATAAGACTAGAATGTATGTTGACTAATGACAAAGTCTCCTTAGTCATGACATTGGATATCAAGTCAAAAACATAGTTACTTGTTATAGAACAATGTACCAGATAGACCCACCTTGAGAGTGACACATGCAAACCATGGAATGGTATTTAGAATTAGCTCCCAAAGTGATAGTGGTGAGTGTGGTTCTTAGACTTGAACACTGATCACATGTCATTTGATGAACTTTGATACCATCCAACATGACCTTGCATAATGGTTGCCATAAAAGTGGTGCATGTGTACATTGTGACACATGGGGATTGAGTGTGAGTGATGTAGATGGAATTTGTCCCTCATACCAGAGTTGATATCCTGGTAAATTGATAAGCAAGACTGAGAAACATATTGCCATACTCATGTGATTCGATATGTGATATGTGATCTCACATGCATCTCATACAGTCTGCTCTAGTTCAAGGAACATAGATTGAATTGTTAAGAGGATCACATTTCCATGCCTCATGTTCATTTTGGATATGAGAGACAAAAGAACTATAGGATCACAGTAACATTGATCATAGATTGTAAGTCGAAGTTGTTCTCCAACTTTTCAATTATTTGGATAACAATGATGTGTTTCTACATTCTGCTCAATGATTTTAATGTCATAATCTGGTTATGGACTTTCACTGCCAACGGAATTTGGGACCAATAGGGTCACACACAAGATGCACCTGGAATAGGAGTTTACTGAGATATAAGATTCAAGTTTGTTACAAAAATGTTTAGGTAATCAATTTGAATATTACTAGTTTCCATTCAACCGACTGGAGTGTCCAATTGACCGACAGGAGTCCATTCGACCAACTGGAGTGTCTGATCGACTGACTAGATTGTATCTGAATGAAACTGACCAATTATTTTGGGTCAAGTAAAGATTTAAAATGACCAGTTGGTATGGGTCAAACGATTAATGATAGGCGTAATGATGTCCATCAGTCCTCAAATTAAAAGATGATGTTATTGCTCTTCTAACCAAGCCAATCAACCAATTGGTTGTGCTAGTTGATAGTTTGGATAGTCCAGTCCATCGACTGGTTGTGTGCAACCATCGTCCAGTCAAGAAAAGTAACCTTTTGTATCCCCCGACTTTTGGAAACCTTAGCCCATCCACTTATATATAAGAAGGAGGTGGCCAAGGCTCCCAAAACACATAGATTTCTCTTCTCACACTTGTGGTAATGTGTGAGAGAGACTGAGCAGTCTTAATCAAGAAAAGAAGATACAACAAGGGGAAAGGAAGTTGATGCTAGCACATTTACAATGAAATGATAGCTCCTTCCCCTCGGCTCTGGAAGTGCAATGTGGAGTTCATGGTGGTCCGCATGGACTATGTATTAGCGTGGAAGCCATTGTTGCTATACTAGGAGGATGCCATCTACCACCATCTATGGGTATTACACCATGTGGATGTCGTTGATTGCCATTTGTGTGCTACTTATGAAGAGAGCACATCACCATGCAAGAATAGTTGTTGGACTTACTCTAGGACAAGATACATCTTGCATCCTCTTTCTAGATGCATCATTATTGATGCGATCATCTAGTTAGGAAATATGGATTGATTTTTTGTTTTGTTTTTGCTGCCTACTCTATCTCCATATTTCCCAACAAAATTTATGTTGTCAAATTTTGGACATGGTTGCAAATCTTGTTTAGTCCATATATTGACCTATCTAATCTACATACAAAGTTTTCCTTTCTTATTTTCAATAACCCGAGGTTGGTCCATGTAAGTTTCTTCTTACATGTTTCTTTTCATCCATTTGATGAAGGTGTAAATCATAAAGAGTTATCAAAGTCATAATAGTTCTTAAAGAATCTATCTTTGATACCAAGAAAAAGGTCTCTTTATAAAAAAAATCATCCTTTTGAGTGTAACCTTTGATGAGAAATTCTAGGATTATATATTTTAATGTTGTAATTTGAGTCTTGTTTAGTCATGGAGATCCATTTACAACCAACTTGTTTTGATCCTTTTCACAACTCAAATATTTACAAAAATGTTTAATCATCCACATATTTCAACTCTATTATCTTACAATTAAACCATTCATCAGAATTGTCACTTTCCATGACATATTGAAATGAATATGCATCCTCGTTGATGCTTAAGTTATCATATTCAAGTGAGTAGACCTTATAATCACCCGAATTGGTCAAACTTCTCTATCTTGTAGACCTTCACAATGCTATTTATTGTGATTCATCTACCAATTGTTCATTTTTGACTTGGTTATTCTTAGAGGGTTCATCATTTACATTATTTGGTTGAATTGTAGTATCTAATGATGTTGTGATATGGTGATACAATAACATAGACAACAATCTGAGAAGAAATATTGGGTGTAAGATTTTCCAAGTTAAACTTTATAGTTTATATTTTTTGTAGTTTTTTCAATCTCACTTTGTTTCTATTCTCTGTTTCACGAGCATTACCATACTTGGCTAATTCTTACCATGTTTTGGATGATAAAATATGTATCCTTTTGTCTGTTTAAGAAAATCAATAAAGTAACCACTTTAACCCTCAAAGCTTTCTTTTGTGTAGATTTGTACCCTTACATTTGTTGGGAATCCCCATACATAAAGATACCTTAAATTAGATTTGTTTCCTTTCCATAATTCATAAGGTGTTATTAGGTCATCCTTGATATGAATGTTGTTTAATAAATATTCAACAATATTTAATGCACATGTCCAAAATAATATTGATACATCACTATGGTTTAACATACTCCTAAGCATTCTATGAGAGTATGATTTCACCTTTTTGCTACACTATTTTGTTGTAGTGTACCAATCATTGAATATTTTGCACATATTTCATGGCCTTCAAGTTGCCGATGGACATGACCATTTTCTATTTTCATGATATTTTTCAATAGTACCATCATATTAGGTCTAAACATATTTAGTTTTCTATATATTGCATTTCTAGCTCAGAAATGAACACCTCAAAAATATATGTTCATTAAGATTTTTATGTAATCGACATACATATCTATAACATGTGAAATCTATAATGGTAATGAAATATTTCCCCACCCATGATGGAACATTAAAAGGAATGCATATGTTCATATTATTAATTCAAGTAGTAAGGTTCTTGAAACACCTAAAATTAATTATTAAGGAATTAATAAAAGTAGGTCCTTAATATTATTTTGTCAAAAAGTTATCATAATTGATAAATAAGTGACATTTTAGAGTTAAATGTGAAATTGACCTAACTATTGTGTATATTCTGGACTAATATTTTTTATGAGTTTGCTATAGTAACAAGTCACTTCCCAAAAACGAGCCTATAGATATTTTAGATATTCCTAGAGAATTAAATATAGGGTTATCACTAAAATGGAAACATAGACTCTCGAGTTTCACAAAATTGGAAACTAATGCCATTTTCATATTCATATGTTCAAATAGATATGTAACCAGATTTCAATGTGGTTGATTAGCCCTAGATGTCCTAAATTATAGAGGAAATAAAAGCATAAGATTAACACATTATTTGATTGATATCTATTCATAATATTAAGGTTTCCCTATACTTGCACACAATTTTTGTCTCATACGGCTCCGTTGTATAGAGTTGGAGTCTGAGTTGAACTCCCAGATTTGGAGTTGTTTGTGGGTCATGACTCATTCCCTTCCCCCAAATCCTGTATATTTGGGACTCTAGTATAGAACACCAATTCTCCCTTCCCGATTCCTCTTTCTGATCGAACTGTGATTTTCACCATCACACATCCTTCTAAACATACCCATCCTAGACACGATGGTATTTCAAACTGTATAAACCCTGGTTAATGAAATCTCTTCAAACCTCCATGTCTTGTTGTAACTTAATACACACATAAATTGTCATAATTCATATCCTAATTTGACTGTTTTCATTTTTAATTATTCCTAGTTGAGTATCTTTTCACACATATTTTACCAAATTAGTATAAAAACACATGTATATCAATTCTTCTATTCTTACATGTATATTGTATGCATTTTGCATATATTATATTTTAATTATTATAATAATTATTTGTCCTACTATATTTCTTATTTTATCAAAGATATTAATTATTCACTGGAACAAATTCAATACCACCAACTTCAACTCGATAACACCCACATGATATTGGAGTACACATAGTATTGTTCTAGATTGAGAAGAAAAATGACTTATAATATATTAAGTCGACATCACCAATTTTTCAAGTCAGTGGTATTGAGGTTGATGCTGATGGCCAGGATTGGATGTGTTAAATCCAATAGTTACCACTATTTTTAAAAAAAAAAAAGGTTATCTCTTAACTTCAATAAGGAGGACAGCCAAAAAAGGACACCATTAGAACCACTACCGAGATATATCATAAGGAGACAACAACAAAGGAGAAAAGAGGAAATAAAGTGAAGAAACACTACTTGACAAACTTAAGAAGCATTTTGGCGCTAGAAACAATGGTAATTTGACTCCATCTTATCTATATCCCTTAATTAACTCTTTCGTCTATATAATGTATCTCAAAATCTACATTTCAAATATTATTTATTTACTGTAATACCATCTCAGACTTTGTCGACTAAATGTCTATCCCATAGTACCCAGGAGTAGACAGACACATTATTGTAATTGAATTTGATGATTCCATAGTATAGTTTTATTTGTTTTGAACTTGAATTTGTGATAAAACTAATCTTTTGTTTACTTCAGATCACCATAAGAAAAGTATTAGAATTATAATTTCTTTAGTAGAGGGATCAGAAGTTAGAAAATTCATAAGTTCACATAGCCACTAATGTGCTTTAGGAGAGGGATTAAGACTATGAAAGAGTAACTCACATAATAGAACGATTAGGTTAGATTAAGTTACAAACTGCTATAGGAGTGGGGTTGTCTTTATCCAAGTTGTGCATCACATTGTAGGAGTGGGTGATGCTAGCTACATGTCTTTAGTTTAGAATAAGGGCGATTAGTTATAGATGGAAAGAATTCAATTACAATATGTGTCATAGTGAAACCACACATTCTAGGGAATTCATTAAATTTTACTCACAACCACCTTAATTTATCTTTCATAATTCTATTATTTTTTAAAAAACCACCAAGCAATTCTTTCTTTGGTCCAACCAATCTGGTTTCAGTTAGTGGTAGTCTCCAATGAATTATTCCTTGTGTTTGACAACCTGGGCCTCTTTGGCCTATTTACATGACACATACACTTGCATATTACACACACGTTATACATGCGTTATTTTTTGGCACAGTGTTTGAGAAATCGACAACACCAACACTAAAAGTGTTGCGATCGACCACTCTAGGCCAACTTTTTTATATATTAACTTTTCATTATTATTTTTTTGTCAAAAATATATTGCTATATCATTTTGAAAATTAATTGTCATATAATGTTTGTCTCAATTGTTGAGTACCTTTGATCTGTAGAACTTCTTTTATCTTGTGCATGTACTTGAGCACCATGGAATCACTACAAATGAGTCAATTGATGATGGGATGATTACCTAAATGAAGGCCTTGGCAATGTAGTTGGGGACCTTGAATCTCAATAGAGCCCTATTTGTGTAGATTATAGGTATTCAGGGAAGTAGATTGAATACAAGTAGGATGATCAACTATGGGGGTTGATCCCTATTCGTCTTGAAGGGGTACTAATTATTTTTTGTGGGATGCATATCAATACAAGCAACAATAACCGCTTTGTATTGACGAGGACCAATACTAAAATATATTAGAGAGGTTGGGGGCTCTTTATTTTAACTCTCTTTGGAAAAGAAAATAGGATAAGAGCCAAAAATATTAAATTAATTACTAAAAGTCTCCAAAAGAGGAATTAAACCTCAAATTCAAAATCTACACACAAAGATTAGCATATGTGTGGATTTTCATCTTATTTGAACAAACTTGCATATCCTAGTGTAATTTAGGAGAGATAATGTACACTTAATCCCAAAATATTAAATAACATTTTAAATATTCCCAAAAGGGAAAATTAATTATAAAATTTTAATCCCCATGTTTAAGTCTACTTATAGGCTAGGCTAAGTTTCATATTTTTGGAGAGTTTCTTAATGCCTCGAATTCATAAAGGAAAGAAAATATATGATATAATATGAAAGAATTAAATAAAACACTATAAGTCCCCAAAAGCAAAAATAATTCTAAAATTGGAATCTAAATGTCTTAATTAGCCTAGGTGTAAAATTTCACCTTAGTTAGACTTTGTTTGCACCCTCTATTAGTGTAAGATAAAAAAGAAAATATGAAATCAACACTTTAGATTAATTTGATTTGGAATGTATTTAATGTCACGCTGGTTTTGACTTTGGCAGATGTGTGCATGTTTACTCACTGTCAGATCTCATCTTGCCATTAGGAGGTTGTCTCCTAGCTTGTGTTGATTTAGGCAACATGCCGCTAGTTATGGTGGGAGATAAAAATATGATTTCTCCCTCTATGATCCATGAAACTTCTAGATTTTTTTCCAATGAGTTTGTAAGAGAATCCCACATACAAAGATCCCAAACTCATGCTCTAGTTTCCATTGTTTGATAAACGCTCAAATATTCCTCCAAGCTTCTCGAAGCTCCTACCCCAGGAACCCTTATACCCAAAGCTCACCTATAAATATCAGTATCCAGACCTCCTATAGCCCTTATGCAACCTTGATCTCATGCAAATTTTGTCTCCAAGCATTCCCATCACTGTTGTTGTCTCTAAGATCAATTTTTAGTGTTGTCTAGTAGTGCTACCTATACACCTCACCTCAGTGCAATTTCTGTTGGGGTAAGATACTTCAGACCTTGCTCTTTATTTTCTAACTACTAGAATTTCATGATTTCCCCACATGTGAATTTCCCCAATTCCATGCATGGCTAGCAACTCTGCTGCTTGCGGCCATGGCATAGTGAGTGAAGATGATGATTCCCCCTATTCTTTCTCATTTCTACCTCTCATGTCTCTCTCAGATTTTGTTTCTTCACAAGGGCATTTTGGTAAATTGCCACAAATATTTCCTTTGATTATCGCATGTACCATAGGTAAGAAAAGGTCATCTATTCCATTCACACTCTAATGTCTTGATACCTGATATAAGGACACATTGGTCATTTGCAAATTAGTTTCAATAATAAATAAGTAGTTAGTGTGAATGTTGTAAAAATCATATCTTTTTATTAGAAGCTCCAAAAATTATAAAAAAATATAGTTTAGAATCCTTGAAAATTTTGTATCTTTTAGTCTAGTCTTCATTGCTTGAGTTTCAAAGTTTTGAAAACATAATTTTTAAGGTTTAATAATACATATTCACTTAATAATGATTGAAGAAGATTTTAATGCGTAAAATTGGATCTTGGATCAAATCCATAATTAATAACCTTGCACTCACACTCTAGACTAAATCATGAGTTAATCTAGGGCTTTGCCAAAGGTTTGAATTTTTAGGGTTTCACCTAATATAAATAATTAAAACCATATTTGATGGACCTAATCCTATATGTAGGTTGAGTTGACTTTAGACTTGGAGGATTAGGACTTGATCTCTAACTTAACACTCAACTAAAGTAATGACTGCATCCCCTATTATTCTTGTTGAGAAATAAACTTATTTTCTCTCTCTTGGACAAAGTTAACCTAAACAACTTCTCTCTCTCTATCTCTTTAGAAGATTTATTTTATGTTAGATATTTTATTTTGATTTTGATTTTGTGATCACCCTATATTGATGGACATTCTCTTTGAACTCTTAATCTATATTGTACTCTTACTTATATCTTATTCATCTTAATCCTTGTGGAATCTTCATTTGCAAGTTGTGGATTTTTGTGATCAAATGAAGTATCTTAATTGTGAAAATATTACATATTTATTCATGGGTTCTCTGATACCACATGATAACTGTTGGATGTTCTCGTCCCTCATATTTTGATTTATACTTGCTTACTCTTTTGTATGCATCGTGTGGTGACAACTAGTATAATGTAACATATGTTATTTTATGTGGATGAGTAAATTCCCACACTTGATAATGTAGAGGTGATAATTCCTGCAAGTGATATTATTAGAGAAGTTGTGTATCTTGTCGTACTCATCGTAGATGTGTATATGTTACTACCCACCCCATATTTATGTTATATGTGTTATTTCCTACCAAAATGTTTCTATTGTTCTAGTATTGTCACATGTAAAACATATGGATGCCTTGCTCCTTTTTATCATTTTATTGGATTCATATTCTTTTCTGTCCAGTTGGGTAGTCGTATCCTTTATCTTTGGGAAGTCCTACTTATTTGACATCCTTTATTTCATAACATTGCTCAATACTGGATTTAGTATGCACATACCTATGTTTTGCTGATGTATCTACCTTTCTCCTTTTGTTGGGGTACACTTCCAAACCCAGGTGTAGGTCAAGGAGGAGATAGCCAAATTGGACCAGGACCACATCAAGTATAACTAAAACCTTCTAGGAGACTTTCTTGAGGTGGTTAGGTAACCCTTAGCTGATCCTTTAGTTTAGTTAGTTTCATATGTATCACCATGCATGGTGAGGTTTTGAAAAAACATCAAGTTATGTAATAGTTAGATATTTGGTTTTTGCTATTACATTTGGTTACTCGAATCATACTTTTGAAAAAAATGGATTACCATCACTTTTAAAAAATCTATAGTGGTGTTTGGTATATGGGATGTTTCCTTTTTGTTTGATTTATCAAGGAGTGGATCCCCTCTTGGGTCCCACTCCTTACAAGTATGGTCTCAGATCTAGTGGTTTTCTGTTATCTAACTAATTCAATCTTGTCTTCCTTACGATATTTACCTTTTTCATAGGCTTCTTATACCTAATACCCTTTCCTTGTGCTGGAAAACCTTTATGGTGGGAGATAACTCATCTGTTGACAACCTAGATGGTTATGAGATACCCTATAGACCTAAGTACAAAATGTCGAGGATGGTGGTCCCTTTAGCCCTCCGGTGACTCAAGTTACCCCTCTAATTGGAAGTCAGTCATCGATGGGTTAAGATACCTCAGCCTTTGTAGCTACTAATGCGGGTATAGTCATTTCTCTTGAACAAGAGTAAGCTTTGATACAATAGTTCCTTACCACATCTATGGTAGGAAAGATGAACACTCCTCCTGTGTCTGAAAAGCCCAAGAAGTACTCATTAACCAACTTCATGAAGATGCAACCACCTTAATTTCAAAGGTGAAGGAGAACTAGAAATGGTTGATAAAGTTGACTATTGGGCTTTAGCCATGGAGTGGAATTTTGATGGTATGGCATGCTCTCTACATCAGAAGGTTCAATTTCCTTCTTATGTGCTAGATGGACCTACATGTGTCTGGTGGAATAGTATAGCAAGGACTCATGATATCTTTACTGTGACATGGGAGTAGTTCCTGGTGCTGTTCTGTGGGAAGTACATCTATATTGTAGCCTTAAAGAAGAAATAAGCGGAGTTCTATAGTCTAAAACAAGGATCCCTCACTGTCCCTATGTACATGCAAAGTTTTATATTACTCGAGCGATACACTATTGGGTTGAATGAAGAAAGTAGGGCTAACCTATTCCTACAAGGACTCAACTACAACATGGGTCACGCTCTAGTCCCCCAGCTTCCTCTCACTTTTCAACAAACGGGAGATAAGTCCTTAGTTGTTGAGCCATATCCTAGTTTTCGTACCCTCGCACACAAGGAGAATAATAAAAAAAGGAAGCACTCTGAAAATGATTATGAACATGAGAGGTATCGTCGACCAGAGGACCCCACGGCATGAAGAAAGGATAGACAACCAATATGTCATCATTGTAATGAGCCTTGTCATATTCAACCTATATGTCCCCAACTTCATGATGGATGTGCACCAGTACAACAACCTCAGGCACCTCCTCAAAATAATGGCAATAATAATGGAGAAAGACCTATCAAGAGACGTGTTAGAAGAGTCTTTGCTTTGGATGGCCGAGAAGTTAATGTAGAAGATCATGTTGAAGGTAACCCATAATCTCTTAGTTAGACTTTAAAAATATGTTTTCTTCTTTGCATAGTACCTTGAAGATGAAAGTAATGAAGTACATGCGTTTTAGAAAGACCATTCTTTAAACATATAGTGTTGTTTAATTTAGTAAATAAAACCTTTTAAAGGGGTGGACTATAGGGGTTTGATTATGTTGGGATGATTAGATTTTGAGGACTAAATTGTTTAAAGGGGTGGATTTTTGCAACAAACTAAAACTTAAAATCCTACCCTATTCCATCATTAGAAATCTAGTGAAGCTAGTTTCTTAAATTTGACCTAACAAGGATAAATATTAACACACAATTCCATTATGTCCCAACATGTAAGTAAAATCATGAAATATATTACAAATAATTTCTTTACTTACATAATGGCTAAATAAAAATGAATAATTTTCTTTGGAGTAACTGTTGGTAATTTCATGCCATAAATATTAGAATTTTCATATAATTTAAATAAATAAGAAATTTATGGACATAATGTATGAAATGAGTAAAGTGTAGAATTTTGTAATTAATCATATACATAAAACTCCTTTTGCAACTATGCGACATTAATAGGACAAAATTAAGTAAGTGTTGATATAATGTTTTGATAATGAGTCAAAATTCCTAATGGTGCAATAACTCATACAAAGAAATCTCAAAATAAAAATATAATAGTGAAAACATGTTTCTTGGGTGCCAATTAGCTTGGTTGCCAAGTTTCATATTATTCATAAATAATAATTATTTTAACTCTATTTGGAAAAGAAAATAGGATATGAGCTAAAAGTATTAAATAAATTACTAAAGTCTCTATGAAATTAAACCTCGAATCCGAAATCAACACACAAAGATTAGCCTATGTGTGAATTTTCATCTTATTTGGACAATCTTTCCTATCCCAGTGTATGAAATTAAACCTCAAATCTGAAACCAACACACAAAGATTAGCCTATGTGTGAATTTTCATCTTATTTGGACAATCTTGCCTATCCTAGTGTAATTTAGTATAGAGAATGTACATTTAAGCCTAGAATATTAAATAAGATGTTAAATAACCTTAAAAAGGAAAATTAATTGTAAAATTGTAATCCCTATACTTAAGTTTACTTATAGGCTAAGTTTCATATTTTTGGAGAAGTTTCTTGATGCCTTAAATTTATTAAGGAAAGAGTACAAATGGTAAATATAAAAAAAATATATAAAATACTAAAAGTCCCCAAACGCAAAACTAATTCTAAAATTGGAATCTACATGCCTTAATTATCCTAGGTGTAAAATTTCACTTTAACTGTACTTTGTTTGCACCCTCTATTAGTGTAAGATAGAAAATGAAATAATTAAATCAACACTTTAGATTAATTTGATTTGGAATGCATTTATTGTCATATTGTTTTTTACTTTGGCAGATGCACACATGTTTACTCTGTAATGAATCAAAACCTAGCCTCTTCAGCCCAATCATATGTCTTGGAGGATAGAAAGTTTAGTTCTTTGGACTTAGCCAAACAAGGACGAGCAAAACCCCAACCTCGAGAAACTGCAAATTATTGCAGCTGAAGCTTTGGAGGAAGAATGCCTCCAGATCATGAACGATATGGATCCCTATAAGGTGGCTGGACCAGATGGAATCAATGGGTTACTTATCTTGAAATACTGGACCATCATGAAGAACTTGATTGTTAGTAGTGTGAGCAATGCTCTAAGAGGAAATGATTTCGCCAGGGAACTGTGCAATGCAACTATTGTTCTCATCCCCAAAGTCCTTAAGCCCACATCATGTGGACAACTATGACCAATATTTCTCAACAACTATTGCTTGAAGTTGTGCTCTAAAATCATTGTAGAGAGGCTCAAACCTCACCTTCCGGATTGGGTATCAGATTCCCAAAGTGCCTTTGTCCCAGGGAGGCACAACATTGCTATTGTGTAGGAACTTATCCATAAGATGAAGCGGATGACTAGTGCAAGCAAATGGCCATCAAAGTAGATTTATCAAAGGTGTACAACAGACTTTCATGGGACTTCATTGCGGATACTCTTTAACGAATACACCTGTCGGAGAACATCATCACTTACATAATAAAATACTTATCAATGGGAGAGTGTTCCATTCTATGGAATGGAAGCCTAATGCAACCGTTCAAGACAATCAGAGGATCGAGGCAAGTAAATCCCCTCTCGCTGAACATTTTTGTTCTGTGCATTGAACACCTCAGTTAAATGATCAGGGAGGCAGAGAACAAGGGTGCATGGAAGCCAGTAACATTGGGCATAAATGGGGTTAAGATCAGTCACATGTGCTTAGCTGGTAATCTTATCTTGTTTGGGGAGGCATCGATCAAACAAATGAAGACAATCAAAGCATGCTTCAAGGAATTTAAAAAGGTGTTCGGGCAAGCCATATCCATAAAGAAGACACAAATTTACTTTGTTGAAAGTGTTCCCATGGATACAAGGAGAAGGGTGAGCAAACTTGGTGGTTTCCAGGAAATGAAGGACTTGGGAAGGTACCTGGAAGTACCACTAATCCACACTAGGGTGACGAAAGAAACATATTCAGATATTCTCAAGTGAGTGGAAACCAAAATGAGCAGTTGGGTGACTAAAAGCCTATCTCAGTCTGTCTGCCTTTGTTTGGCTAAAACAACTCTGGAGGCAATACCAACATCCACCATGCAAACAACTTGCCTACCCTTGACACCATGTGATAGATTAGTTGGTAGTAGTCGTAGGTTCATTTGGGCAGGAGGAAACAAAAGTCACCCCATGTCCCTCATGGCATGGGGGAAAGTGGTAAACATGAAGGATACTAACGGACTAGGTCTGAATTCAATGTGAGATTGGAACATTGCTCTCATTGTGAAAAATGCGTGGGATATAGAAAGCAATAGACAAATTACATGGTGCAAATTCATGAGGGGAAAATACAATAACTATACTAAAGGGAAGGCTCTAAACGTGTTCAGGTTAGCTCAAGTCACACTGAACTACAAGAAGCTAATCGAAGATCATTCATACATGCTGCCAATGAATGGAAAGAGTATCAATTTCTGGGAGGATGTGTGGGTGAAGCAGGGCCTACAACTCATACAAGAAGTAACAAGAACCATCCCTAAGTAACTTAAAGATCTTATGTTATCCAATGTGGTCTTGGAGAATGATGAATGGGATACAGACTTCCTGCAAGAATGTTTGTCGGTAGAACTAGCTCTTTATATTAGTCAAATTGAGCCTCCACAAATAATAGGGAAGCAAGGGATATTAGAGTATGGATGGATCATCCATATGGAAAGTACATAACTAAATCTTTATACCATATTATCTGAGGCCAACATGAGATTACCACACCCTGGGAATGGAGTCTAGTATACAATTCCAAGGTGCCAATAAAGCAAAAACTTTTCACTTGGTTACTCATGCATGACGCGCTACTGATGAACATCATAAGAATGAGGAGGCATATGTGACGAATGTGAGCACTTGTGACATATGCAAGAATGCTGGAGAAACTACAATTCATGCATTGTGAGATTGTCACTATACCAAAGAGGTGTGTATATGCATCGGTAATGGAGGATTACCACCTGACTTCTTCCAACAGGAGTATAAGGTGTGGCTTCGTATAAACCTGAAACAAGGAGGCATGGGTGTTCAACTTTTAATAAAATCATGCAACAATATATGGAAAGCAAGGAACAATCATGTGTTAGAGGGAGAGAAGACACTAGCTAGTAGACATGCACAATGGATTAAAATAGAAGCATCTCTAAGAATGGGCATGGACGAAGGAAAGTGAACAAAGCACACAAGAAGATAGAACCTATTGGAGCCTAACACCACCTGAAACTATCAAAATAAATACTGATGTGGCATTCAAGAAGCCAAAGGCTACATTCACAATCATAGCCATGGATCATAATGTCATGTGGATAGGAGGCTATACAAGAGGAATACGGGTAGAGTCGGCACAACACGCAGAAATGATCACCATTGATATAGCCCTTGAGATGGCACGTAGGGAAGTTTATGCGAAGCGGATTGTGGAGATTGACAACATGGTTTTTGCATAAATGTTGCAATCATATGTATCACAAAACCCAAGATTTGCAAAGATTGTAGATCAAATTCAGCAACAGTTAATGGTGAAGATGGGCTAGAACATAAACTTCATCCTGAGAACTCAGAATCAAGTTGCAGACCAGCTGGCTAAGCACCACTAGAAAAATCCTTTGAATGTGTTGATCATCCTAGACTCCCTTAATGCATTATCTTGCAATTGAAGGAGGACCTTTGTAATGGTAGTAGTACTACCAAGTCTACTTCCTTTGCAGACAAGTTGCTTGTACCATTTTCCCCTATTGGCTTGCAAGAGGAGGACAAGATGAATAAATAGCCTCCTGGATTCCCAAAAAAATGGGCCACAAATGTTAATCATGTAAAACCCATAAAAGAAGACTAGTTGGATAACAATAACTTCAAACTCATTTTCTTTGGATATTTTTTGGCTTGGAGGCCAAGTTTCACAATTTTGGGATATTAATAACAATGTTTATTTTATTTAGAAAAGAAAAGGTGAGTTTTAACCAAAATAAGAAATAAAATATTTAGTTACTCCAAAAGAGAAAAATAATCTTAGATTCAACATCTACATGTTAAAATTGCCTATGTATGAATTTTCAACTAATTTGGATAATTTTTAATGTTCAAATATGCTAGGAGAGAGAAAGTGTAAATAAAGCCCAAAAAGTTAAATGATGTGATAAATAACTTCAAAATATAAAACTAATGGCCAACTCATGTTTCACAAGTTTAAGGTTGCTTACGGGTGAAGCTTCACATTAATTGAGTAATTCTAGAAGTCTCTAATGAATTAAGAAAGAGAAAATATGAATAATTTTAAAATAATTAAATAAAATATTTATAGTCTCTAAAACTGAAAACTAATATCATATTATGATTCTACATATTCAGATTAGGTTTGTGCCAAATTTCATTTAGTTTGGAGTTTGTTTGCATCCTTAAATGAGGAGAGAGAAAAAGTTGAATATTATATATGTCAACTTTTTTGAATTGATTTAGGAATTCAATTAAAGTGTCACGTGGACAATTTTGTTTTGATTGAGCGAGCATGGATCTGGGCCATTTATTTTTCAATTGGATGGCTACAAACTCATCCCCTTCCTCGCGTCTAAAAGGAAACAGACCACCATTATGTGACTCATATTTTTGTGATTTCTCTCTCAATTCACCTTTCTTGGAGATTCTTTTGCTCATAGCTTCTATATTGAATTCTGAATCTAACGAGCCATTACTCATGGTCTCCCATGGTGTATACGTGATTTGCCCAATTTGGCCACCATGGTTCTCGAAGCTCCTACTCCCCTATGGACATACACCCATCCACACCTATATAAATACCCATCTATGGTTTTGTCTCACTACAAGCAACCTATTCCTCAAGTCAATTTCTTTGTTCATCGCATTTTGCCCAGTTGACAAGAAGCTCTTCTCCTCTGGCTTTTAGTGCCTCTCTCTTGCTATGGTCTTCTTCGACTTTTGATTCCATCTGGTGGGAAGTTCGTGGAGCTATGATCTTCATTTTCATACCTCCAAATTGATGTTTGGTTTCTTACCGTGATTTTTCCCAAAACCACCCGAAGAAGCAGCTTCTTTTCTTACTTCTATGGTGATCGGGTGAGAGAGGAAGATGTCCCCCAGTATTTTTATATTTTTACCCCTCTGCATTCCTTCTTTTCTTTATTTCTCACGCAAGGGCAATATCATCTTTTGGCCCTAGTTTTTGTTTGCTTTGAACGCAGGTGATGTGGCCTTTGACCTTGACTTGGCTGCCTGCATTTATGCAAGTCATGCGACTGGCCCTCTCTCTCTCTATCTCTCTCTATGTCTCTCTCTCTTCTTGTCTCGCGAGTATCGTGTTCATGTAGCTTTTTGGCAATTTTTGATTGGTCAATTTTATAAAATTCTTATCTTTTAATCTACTTGTCCAAAATAAAAGTAAAATTATGCTTTGGAATCAGAGAAATGTTTTCTTTCTAATAAAAATAGCTTGAGAGTCCGATTTCTATGTTTTTGATGGTTGATTTTGATAATCTAATAAATTGTACAAAAGCCCTAAAATTGTAACTTTATCATATAAACACCAAATTTGACAAATATATATGTTTTCTTGATTAAAAAAACATAATGAATCGTTTGGTCTAGGTTTTGTGACCAAAGTCTGAGGTTTTGTAAAAGTTCTAAAGTTAAGGTTTTCTTTATACATATATGAATTAAAAATCCTAATACATGTGAATAAATTATAATTAGGCAAAGGTGATCTTAGAAACAACTAGATTGGTGAAGAGTGTTTCTAGGACTCTAGTTTAAGGTATGATTTCATCCCACATTATTTCTATATTGAGCAATTTCTAATTATTCTCTTCTAATTTTTTTTGCATCCTCTATTATTACTATAAGTCAACCCATTTTTATCTTTTTATGGGTCCTATGGACAATAGCCTACACAATATCTCTTTCTTTTGAGAACATGATTTCATGTGAAATATTAATGATTACACTGATACTTTTATCATCCTATTGGATAAGACTTTCTTTTTGCTCCAACTTATGCTTTATTCTTTAAGAAACCCTAATTTTTCCACTTATGTGGTGGTTGTTTATATTATCCATATATGTGATGGCAATCTTGTTTATTCTGACTATGATGTATACTCGCCTCTACATTAAGCATGCTATGTGATTCAGTAGCCCTAGAGTAGTGTAATTCATTGGTTTTTGAGTTATCTACCCTTATTATATTTTTGGGATGGAGGTTATGTGCCCCATACCCGAGTTTCAATTTTATGAGGATTGGCCCATACATTATATTGGGGAGTTTGGACATGTGCCATTCTCTATCAGGTTTCAAGTTTATGAGGCTTGGCTTCCATTGTCTTTATATTATTCTAGTGCTATGCTTATCTCACATGCATGCATGTTGATGATTACTATTGATGGCTTGTGTGCCCTAATTCTTGATATGTGCTTGTGTGGCACAACTTTTATGTTGGTTTAGTGGCAAGTATTCTTTTGTTATCATATGTTTGCAATTCATCTATCTTGATGCCTACTTGGGTAGTTTTTTTTTCTTTTCTATGGGAAGCCTTTTATTTTGACGTCCTTTATTTTATATTGTTTCTCAATCCATATTTAATATGCACACACCAACTTTTTTTGAAGCCATCTAATTTTCTCCTTCTTGTTAGGGTATGCTTCCAACCCCAGGTGTAGCATATGGAAGACATGTCATGTTGAGATGGACCTAGCTTAAGTAGTTGATGCTTTGAGATAAACTTGATATGGTTTATATTTCCCTCTACTAGATCCTTATGTTGTAATATCGATGTACACCCTTTATGGGAGATGATGATGTACTTTTAAAAAATTGAATATATACATTGCTTTTATTCTGCGGCTACACATTGGTTGTTTTGAATACCATCATTGAGATTTGAAAAATTTACACCTATTTCAGCATACCTTTTGAGTATGTTTCAAATGGATGTTTTATTCTTCAAATTTTAGTACGGAATGGATCCCCTCTGAGTACCACTCTTTACAACATGGTATCAGAGCCCATGGTAGTCAGAACTAGATTATTTCAATTTTTTCTCCCTAATTAGAATCCTTGCCTTACATAGTTCCCCTCTAGGTGAGATGTTCATCCTAGTCTTTATCTATGTTTTTCATGAGAAGATGAAAAGATGATTTATAATGATATGAGTTACACATTAGATCCATGTTTAGTAAATCCTAATGATAAGGTTCTAGGTGATTTTATCCTACCATATAGGTTAATTTGACATATATCTTTGGATGTTATGAGGTATTGGATTGAGGATAGAGTCATTTTATGAGGATGAGGTACTGGTAGGATAAGGAGAACTTATTATGGAAAAATTGTGACTTTGGTTCCGCATTGATTTTCGGCCAATATCTTTATTTTACCTCACAATGTTTTTTAATGACAAAAATTATTTTTATTATACTACTATATGTATAAATAATTTCTCTATTTTTGTTGATATTTTCTTGATCCAAGTCACAATAAATAGATATGTGAATTTTAGTGGAGAAACCCTAGATTTGTTGTAATATATACCATAACCCTAGTTTTCACTATGTGGTGACTAGGAATATGTGGAATAACATAAACGTGTACTAGAACTACACATTACACCCTATGACTTTTTGGTTGATAATGTGAACCTTAGGATTGTTTGGTTAGAGACACAAGAACCTAAAGCACAACCCTAGGCTGGTATTGACTTGTTAGTTAGATGCTTGACCAATGAACAACATAAAAAGTATTCCCAACTAAAAGATTCATATGAAATCCTAATATCTTTAAGAGTTGTTTAGTTTGGTTTATTAGGTAAAAACTTTTAAGAGGTGGAGAGTAGTTGGTTGATGATGCACAGATGATTATATTTTGAGGAAAAAATCCTTTTTAAGGTGTGAAGTGTTGTAATGAACTGAAACCTAACCTCTTAACCCCAATCATATGCCTTAGAGGATAGAAAGTTTAGTTCTTTGGGCTTAACTAAACAAGGATGAAGATATACCTAATAGTAGTTAGTTGTAACACTAATATTATAATGCATGAATAAATCACCCTAACTTATATGCATGAAAACAATTATATCCTAATGCTCGCACAACAATCTATAGACCAATAAAATATGCCGCATGAGATAATGTTGATTAAGGAATGTTGTTAAGAGAAATAATGTGCAAAGAAGACTAGGTGTCCAAAATTTATGATATTGATGCATGATTTGAATAAATAAGGAATTTATAAATTTAACGAGTTAAATAATAAACATAAAAATGTGCATAATAATATATAATCATCTTGGTTGTAATATAAAGGTACGAGAGACAATTTAATGAATAATAATAATGTTGAAATAATATGATATCTAACAAATTTTTATTATGTAAACCCATAAAACAAGACTAATTGGATAAAAATAACTTTAGATTCATTTTCATTGGATATATTTTGGCTTGGATGCCAAGTTTCACAATTTTGAAATAATAATAACAATATCAGTTTTGTTTAGAAAAGAAAAGGTGAGTTTCCTCAAAAATAAGAAATGAAATATTTAATGACTCCAAAAGAGAAAGCTAATCTTATATTCAAAATTTACATGTTAAAAATAGCATATGTGTGAATCTTCAACTAATTTGGATAATCTTTTCAAATATGTTAGGAGAGAGAAAGTGTAAATAAAGCCCAAAAAGTTAAATAATGTGATAAAGAAATTCAAGATATAAAACTAATGGCCAACTCATGTTTAACAAGTTTAAGGTTGCTTATGGATGAAGTTTCACATTAATTGGGAAATTATAGAAGTCTCTAATGAATTAATAAAGATGAAATATGAATAACTTTAAAATAATTAAATAAAATATTTATATTGTCCAAAACTAAAAACCAATGCCATATTTGGATTCTAAATTATCATATTAGGTTAGGTGCCAAATTTCATTTAATTTGGAGTCTGATTGCACCCTTAAATGAGGAGAGAGAAATATTAAATAATAATATATGTCACTTTATTCGAATTGATTTAGGAATTCAATTCATGTGTTACATGACTAATTTTGGTTTTGATTGAGAACGCATGGATCTGGGCTATTCATTTTTTGATCGGATGGCTATTAACTCATCCTCTTCCTCATGCCTAAAAGGAAACATACCGCTATTATGTGGACTCACATTTTTACGATTTCTCTGTCAATTCTTCACCTTTCTCCGAGATTCTTTCACCCACAACTTCTATATTGCATTTCAAATCTAACAAGCCATTACTCATGGTCTCTTGTGGTGTATACATGATTTCCCTAATTTTGGCCGCCATGGTTTTGTAAGCTCCTACTCCCCTATGGAAATACACCCATCCCCACCAATATAAATACCCATCTATGGTTTTGCCTCACCACAAGCAACCTATTCCTCAAGTCAATTTCTCCATTCATCACATTTTTCTCCACCGACAAGTATCTCTTCTCCTTTGGCTTGTGGTGCCTCTCTCTAGCTATGGTCTTCTCCAGCCTTTGATTCCATCTCGTGGTACGTTTGTGGAGTTATGATCTTCATTTTCATACCTCCAAATCAATGTTTGGTCACGTATCGCGATTTCACCCAAAACCACCCAAGCAAGCAGATTTGTTGCTTGTTTCTATGGCAAGTGATTGACAGGGGAAGATGTACCCTAGTATATTTATGCTCCTACCCCTCCACATTCCTTCTTTTCTTTATTTCTCGCACAAGGGCAATATCATCCTTTATCCCTAGTTTATGTTTGCCTTGAAAGTGGGTGACGTGACCTTTGACCAATGAATTGGCCACCCATGATTGGGCCAAGTCATGTGGCCCACCCACCCTCTCTCTCTCTCTCTCTTCTTCTTCTTCTTCTCTCGTGAGTATCTTACTGATGTGGCTTTTTGGCGCTTTGTGATTTGTCGATTTAATAAAATTCATATCTTTTAATCTACTTGTCAAAAAATTAAATAAAAATATGTTTTGGAATTGAAAAAATGTGTTTATAATAAAACTAATTTGAGAGTCTAATTTCCATGTTTTTGATGGTTGATTTTGAAAATCTAATAAATCATAGAAAAGCCGTAAAATTGTAACTATATCATATAAACACCAAAATTTGAAAAATATATATGTTTTCTTGATCAGTAAAAGATAAGTAATCGTTTGGTCTAGGTTTTGTGACCAAAGTCCTAGGTTTTCCAAAAAGGTCTAATATTAGGGTTTTATTTATACATATATGAATTATAAACCCTAATACACATGAATAATGTGTAATCAGGCAAAGGTGATCTTAGAAATAGCTAGATTGGTGAAGAGTGTTTATAGGACTCTGGTTTAAGGTATGATTTCATCCCACATTATTTCTATATTGAGGAATTCTAATTCTTCTCTTGTAATGTATGTTTGCATCCACTATTACTCCTATGAGCAATCAACCCATTTTTATCTTTCTCTCAATACTATAGAAAATAGCCTACACAATATCTATTTCTTTTGACAACATGATTTCATGTGAAATATTTATGTTTACTTAGGTTTTTATCATCCTATTTTCTTGGGCTTTCTTTTGACTCCAACATATGCTTTATTCTTGAAGAAACCCTAATTTTTCTGCTTATGTGGTGGTTGTTTATATTGTCCATTTATGTGATGGTAATCTTGTTTATTCTGACTATACTTTATACTTGCCTCTACATTAAGCATGTTATGTGATTCAGGAGTCCTAGAGTACTGTAATTGCATTTGTTTTTGAGTTTTGTGTCCTTATTGTATTTTTCGGATGGAGGTTATGTGCCCCATACCTGAGTTTCAAGTTTATGAGGCTTGACCCACACTTTATATTGGGTAGTTGGGTTATGTGCCATTTCTATCAGGTTTCAAGTTTATGAAGCTTGGAAGTCATTGTCTTTATATTGTTCTAGTATATGTTTGCATGCAGGTCGATGGTTATTATTGATGGGTTATGTGCCTTAATTCTTGATATGTGCTTGTGTGGCACAAATTTTATGTTGTTTTAATAGAAAGTATTATTTTGTTACCATATGTTTGCATTTTGTTTCTCTTGATGCCCACTTGGGTAGTTCTTTTCTTCTATGGGAAGCCTTTTATTTTTATGTCCTTTATTTTATAATGTTGGTCAATCCATATTTAGTATGCACATACCAGCTTTTGTTGATGTCATCTACTTTTCTCCTTCTTGTTGGGGTATGCTTCCAACCCCAAGTGTAGGACATGGAAGACAGGGCATGCTGAGATGGACCTAGCCTAAGGAGTTGATGCTTAGAGACAAACTTGATATGGTTTATATTTCCCTCTACTTGATCCTTATGTTGTAATATTCATGTAAATCCTTCACGGGAGATGATGATGTACTTTTGAAAAATTGAATATAGTCATTGCTTTTATTGCATTGCTACACTTTGGTTTTTTTGAATACCATTATTGAGATTTGAAAATTTTACACCTATTTTAGCATACCTTTTGAGTGTGTCTGGAATAGACGTTTTATTCTACAAACTTTAGTAGGGATCCACTCCCCTCTGGGTCCCAATCATTACAACATGGTATCAGAGCCCATGGTAGTCAGAATTTGACTATTGCAATTTTGTCTCCCTAATTAGAATCCTTACCTTACATAGTTCCCCTCTAAGTGAGATGTTTACTCTAGACTGGATCTATGTTTCTCATGAGATGATGAAAAGATGATTTAGAATAATTTGAGTTATACATTAGAGCCATGTTTAGTAAATCCTAATGATAAGGTTCTAGGTGATCTTATCCCACCATATAGGTTAATGGTGACATATATCTTTGAATGTTATGAGGTATTCACTTGTGGATAGAGTCATGTTATGAGGATGAGGTACTGGTAGGATAAGGAGAACTTCTCATGGAAAAATTGTGACTTTGGTTCCACATTGATTTTTGGCCAACATCTTTGTTTTACCTCGTCATGATTCTTAACGAAAAAAATTATTTTTATTATACTACTATATGTATAAAAAAATTCTCTAATATTTCAATATTTTCTTGAGCCAAGTCACAATAAAGAGATATGTGAAGTTTAGTGGAGAAACCCTAGATTTAGTTGTAGTGGATATCATAAACCCTTATTTTGGATATGTGGTGACTAGGAATGTGGAATAACATAAAGGTGTAGTGGACCTACCCTTTGTACCCTATGACTTTTGGGTTGATAATGTGAACCTTAAGGTTGTTATGTTAGAGACAAAAGGACCTAAATCACAACCATATGCTGGTATGACTTGTTAGTTAGATGATTGGCCAATGAACAACATAAAAAGTATTCGCAACTAAAAGTTTCATATGAAACCCTAATATCTTTAAGAGTTGTTTAGTTTGGTTAATTAGGTAAAACCTTTTAAGGGGTTAAGATTAGTTTGTTGATGATGTATGGATGATTAGATTTCAAGGACGAAATCCTTTTTAAGGGGTGGAGTGTTCTAATAAACCGAAACCTAACCTCTTGACCCCAATCATATGCCTTGGAGGATATAATGTTTAGATCTTTGGGCTTAACCAAACAAGGATGAAGATATACCTAATAGTAGTTAATTGTAACCCTAATATGTTAATGCATGAATAAATGACCCTAACATATATGCATGAAAATGATTATAAAATAATTCTCTCATAATAATCTATAGACCAATAAAATATGTGGCACGAGATTACATTGATTAATATATGATGTTAAGAGAAATAATGTGCATAGAAGGATTAGGTGTCAAAAATTTAGGATATTGGTGCATAATTATATTAAATAAGGAATTAATAAATTTAATGAGTTAAATAATAAACATAAATAATTTTGTGCACAGTAATAATATATAATCCTTTTGGTTGTAATATAAAGGTATGCGAGACAATTGAATGAATAATAATAATAATGTTGAAATAATATGATAGCTAAAGTAATAATGGGCCACAAATGTTAATTATGTAAAACCCATAAATGAAGGATAATTGGATAATAATAATTTTAGATTCATTTTCTTTGGATATGTTTTGGCTTGGAGACCAAGTTTCACAAATTTGGGATAATAATAACTATATCTATTTTGTTTAAAAAGAAAAGGTGAGTTTCCTCAAAAATAAGAACTAAAATATTTAATGACTCCAAAAGAGAAAACTAATATTAGATTTCTATATGTTAATAATAGTATATGTGAATTTTCAACTAATTTGGATAATATTTAATGTTCAAATATGTTTAGGAGAGATAAAGTTAAATAAAGCCCAAAAAGTTAAATAATGTGATAAATAACTTCAAGGGATAAAATAAATGTCCAATTCATGTTTCACATGTTTAAGGTTGTGTGAAGTTTCACATTAATTAAGTAATTCTAGAGTTATTTAATGCATTAAATAATAGAAAATATGATTAACTTTAAAAGAATTAAATAAATATTTACATTCTTCAAAATTGATAAATAATGACATATTTGGATTCTACATGTTCAGATTAGGCTATATGCCAAATTTCATTTAATTTGGAGTTTGTTTGCACCCTTAAATGAGGAGAGAGAAAAAGTTAAATAATTATTTATGTCACTTTATTTGAATTCATTTAGGAATTCAATTAATGTGTCACAGAGCTGATTTTGTTTTTGATGGAGCATGCATGGATTTGGGCCATTTATCTTTTGATCAGATGGCTATAAACTCATCCTTTTCCTCACGCCTAAAAGGAAACATACCGCTATTATGTGGACTCATTTTTTTGTGATTTCTCCCTCAATTCTTCACCTTTCTTCGAGATTCTTTCTCCCACAACTTCTATATTTAATTCTAAATGTAATGTTCCATTACTCATGGTGTATATGTTATTTTCCCAATTTGGCCTCCATGGTTCTCGAATCTCATACTCCCCTATGGACATACACCCATCCCCACCTATAGAAATAACTATCTATGGTTTCTCCTCACCACAAGCAAAATAATCCTCAAGTCAATTTTTCTATTCATCACGTTTTGCCCCGCTGACAAGCAGCTCTTCTCCTTTAGCTTGTGGCTCCTCTCTCTAGCCGTGGTCTTCTTTGTCCTTCGATTCCATCTCATCGTAAGTTCTCAAGCTATGATCTTCATTTTCGTACATCCAAATCATTGTGGTTGCGTACCACAATTTCACCCAAAACCACCTCAGCAAGTAGCTCCATTGCTTGCTGCCATGGTAGGCAGGTGATAGGGGAAGTTGTCCCTGGTTATTTTTATGCTCTTACCCCTCAGTGTTCCTTCTTTTATTTGTTTCTCACACAAGGGCAATATCGTCCTTTGGCCCTAGTTTTTGTTTGCTTTGAACACGGGTGACATGGCCTTTGACCCGTGACTTGGCCTCCCACGATTGGACCATGTCATGTAGATGACCCTCTCTCTCTCACTCACTCTCTCTCTCTCTCTCTCCCTCTCTCGTGAGTATCTTGCTGATGTGGCTTTTTGGCAATTTGTGATTGGTCGATTTTATAAAATTCATATCTTTTAATCTACTTGTCCAAAAATTGAGTAAAAATATATTTTAGAATAAAAAATGTGTTCTTTCTAATAAAAATAGTGTGACAGTCTGGTTTCCATGTTTAGATGGTTGATTTATAAGAATCTAATAAATGATATAAAAGCCCTAAAAATTGTAACTTTATCATATAAACACCAAATTTAACAAATAAATATGTTTTCTTTATCACAAAAACATAAGAATCATTTGGTCTAGGTTTGTGACCAAAGTTCAAAGTTTTCCAAAAAGCTCTAAAATTATGGTTTTCTTTCTACATATATGAATTATAAACCCTAGTACACGTGAATAATTTGTAATTAGGCAAAGGTGATCTTCAAAATAACTAGATTGGTGAAGAGTGTTTCTAGGACTCTAGTTTAAGGTATGATTTCATCCCACATTATTTTTATAATGAGCAATTTCAAATTCTTCTCTTTCAATGTATGTTTGCATCCCGTATTATTCCTATGAGCAATCAACCCATTTTTTCTTTCTCTTGGTCATGTGGACAATAGCCTACACAATATCTCTTTCTTTTGAGAATATAATTCATGTGAAATATTTATGTTTACTCTGATATTTTTATCATCCTATTTTCTTAGACTTTCTTTTGACTGCAACTTATGCTTTATTCTTGAAGAAACCCTATTTTTTCCACTTATGTGGTGGTTGTTTATATTTTTCATTTATGTGATGTCAATCTTATTTATTCTGACTATACTTTATACTTGCCTCTACATTAAGAATGTTATGTGATTTTGTAGCCCTAGAGTAGTGTAATTGCATAGGTTTTTGGGTCATGTGCTCTTATTATATTTTTGGGATGGAGGTTATGTGTCCCATACCTGGGTTTCAAGTTTATGAGTATTGGCCCACACTTTATATTTGGGAGTTTGGTTATGTGCCGTTCTCTATCAAGTTTCTAGTTTATGAGGCTTGGCCACCATTGCATTTATATTGTTCTAGTGCTATGCTTATCTCACATGCATGCATGTTTTTGATTATTATTGATGGGTTGTGTGCCCTAATTCTTGATATGTCCTTGTGTGGAACAAATTTTATGTTGGTTTAATGGCAAGTATTCTTTTGTTATCATATGTTCACAATTCATCTCTCTTGATGCCCACTTGGGTAGTTCTTTTCATTTCTACGGGAAGACTTTTATTTTGACATCCTTTATTTTATAATGTTGCTCAATCCATATTTAGTATACACATACCAACTTTTACTGATGTCATGTACTTTTGTCCTTCTTGTTGGGGTATGATTCCAACCCCATGTGTAGGACATGGAAGACATGGCATGCTGAGATGGACCTAGATTAAGGAGTTGATGCTTTGAGACAAACTTGATATGGTTTAGATTTCCCTCTACTAGATTCTTATGTTGTAATATGCATGTAAACCATTTATGGGAGATGATGTATTTTTGAAAATTTGAATATAGTCATTACTTTTATTCCACTGATATAGTTTGGTTGTTTTAAATACCACTATTGAGATTTGAAAACTTTACACCTATTTCAGCATACCTTTTGAGTCTGTTTGAAATGGATCTTTTATTCTTCAAATTTTAGTAGGAAGTGGATCCCCTATGGGTCCCACTATTTACATACTCACCGTCGAATATCAATCTAACCACCAGGAGGTTGTCTTCTATCTTGCTCCGATTTAGGCAACATGTTGCTAGTTATGGTGGGAGATAAAAATGGGATTTCTTCCTCTATTTTCCACAACACTTCTCGATTTTTTGATCCATGAGTTCATGAGACAATCTCACATCTGAGGATCCAAAGTCATGCTCTTATTTCCATTTTTTTATAAATTCCCAAATATTCCTCCAACCTTCTCAAAGTTCCTACCCCGGGACCCCTTATACCCAAAGCTCACTTATAAATATCAATACATAGACCTCAGATAGTCCTTATGCAACCTTCCTCTCATGCAAATTTTGACTCTGACCCTTTCCATCACTATAGTCTTCTCAGAGTTTGGTTCTTAGTACTGGCTAGTAGTGCTACCTATCCACCTCACCCAGTGCAATTCTTGTTGGGGTAAGATACTTCAAACCTTGATCTTTATTTTTTGACTATTAGAATTTCACAATTTCCCTACATGTGAATTTCCCCAATTCTACACATGGCTAGCAACTTTGCTGCTTGCAACCATGGCACATCGGGTGAAGGGGTTGATTCCCCCTATTCTTTCTCGTTTCTACCCCTCTCGTCTCTCTCAGTCTTTGTTTCTCCTAAAGGGCATTTTGGTAAATCGCAACAGATATTTCCTTTGATTATCACATGTAACATGGGTAAGAAAAGGTCATCTTTGCCATGTCACACTCTAAAGTCTCGATACATTATATAAGGGAAAATTGATCATTTGCAAATTAGTTTCAATAATAAATCCATAATTAGTGTGAATGTTGTAAAAATTATATCTTTTTATTGGAAGCTCCAAAATTATTAAAAAAATATGTTTTAGAATCCTTGGAATTTTCTCTATATTTTGGTCTAGTTTTCATCGCCTGATTTCAAGGTTTAAAACATTATTTTTAAGATTTAATAACCCATATTCACTTAATAATAATTGAAGAAAGATTTTAGTTGGTAAAAATTGGATCCTGGATCAAATTCATTATCAGTAACCTTGTACCCACTTTCTAGACTAAAATCATGAATAAATCTAGGGTTTTGCCAAAGGTTTGGATTTTTAAGGTTTCACCTAATATAAATCATTAAGCCCTAGTTGATGAACATAATCCTATATGTAGGTTGAGTTGACATTATACTTGGAGGATTGGGACTTGATCTCTAACTTAACACTCAAGTCAAGGTATGATTGCATCCCCTATTATACTTGTTGAGAAATAAACCTATTTTCTCTCTCTTGGTCAAAATTAATCTACACAACTTCTCTCTCTTTTGAAGATTAATTTTATGTTAGTGATTTTATTTTGATTCTAATCTTGTGATCACCCTATCTTGATGGACATTCTTTTGAACTCTTGATCTATATTTTACTCTTACTTATATCTTGTTATTCTTAATCCTTGTGGAATCTTCATTTGCAAGTTATGGATTTTTGTGATCAAGTGAAGTATACTAATTGTGACAATAATTATATATTTTTTCTTGGGTTCTCTTACCACACATGATAACCATTTGATGATCTCATCCCTCATAATTTGATTTATACTTGCTTACTCTTTTGTATTAATAGTGTGGTGACAACTAGTATAATGTGACATATGTTATTTTATGTGGATGTGTAGATTCCCACACTTGATAATGCATAGGTGATAATTCCTGCAAGTGATATTATTAGAATAGATGTGTATATTTTCCTGCTCAGAGTAGATGTGTATATGTTCCTACTCACCCCATATTTATGGTATATGTGTTATTTCCTACCAACATGTTTATATTGTTCTAGTATTGTCACATGTAAAACACATGGATGTCTTTCTTTTATTTATCATTTATTGAATTAATATTCTTTTATGCCCGGTTGGGTAGTCCTATCCTTTATCTATGGGAAGCCTTGCTTATTTGATGTCCTTAATTTCAGAAAATTGCTCAATGCTCGATTTAGTATGCACATACCAGTGTTTTGATGATGTATCTACCTTTCTTCTTTTGTTGGGGTACGCTTCCAACCCCAGGTGTAGGCCAAAGAGGAGATAACCAAGTTGGACTAGGAACACATAAAGTATAACTAAAACCTTCTGGGAGACTTTCTCAAGGTGGTTAGGTGACCCTCAGTTGGTCCATTAGTTTTGTTAGTTTGCATATGTATCACCCTATGTGGTGACATTTTGAAACAACATCAAGTTCTGTAATAGTTAGATATTATGTTTGTGATATTACATATGATTACTCGAATCATACTTTTGAATAAAATGGATGATAATCCCTTCGCAAAAATATATAGTGTTGTTTGGTATATGGGATGTTTCCTATTTATTTGATTCAGTAGGTAGTGGATCCCCTCTTGGGTCCCACTCCTTACATGACCCGACACCAATGTTCATGTCTGAGGATTTAGCATGCATTGTGGATCTCCAAAAAGGTATATGCTCTTGCAATCTTGACCATCCTATATCTCATACCTACTTCCTAACCAAGATTTCTCGTACTGCTAAATCCATTACCTATCATCTTGACTCTATCTAGATTCTCAAAAACTATCGTGAATCCCTTCAACACCCTAGTTGAAAAGATGTGATGCTCAAGAAAATGAAAACATAGTGTGAGAATGAGACCTAGGATCTTGTCCCTCCTCCTCTAGAAAAAAATATTGTTGATTGTCAGTGGGTATTTTCTATCAAATTTAATTCAAATATTAGTGGAACGACTTAAAGATAGGAATTTTGCCAAAGGATTCACTCAAACAAATGGTGTGGATTTCTTTGAGTCCTTCTCACTGTTCAACTGCATCACTTCTGTTAGGATTTAATTTCCCTTATTACTCACATGGATTGGCCTCTATTCCAGCTTGACATTAAAAATTCCTTCCTTCATGATGATTTAGAGGAGGAAGTGTATATGAAATAGACCTTGGGTTTTTGTACTCAAGGAGAGTCTTCCCAAAGATTCTATCATCTCAAAACTCTTTTGTATGGTCTCAAGAAATCACCACGAGCCTAGTTTACAGAACTAAGTGGAATTCTTTCTAGCCTGGGGTTTTCCATATCATATATTGATCATAGTCTATTCTTTGATTTTTCTTAACTTGAAAACATCATCTTCATTCTCTATATTGATGATATCATTATCATTGTTAGTGATACTCTTGGGATTTTGAAACTAAAATAAGCACTCCAACAACATGTTCATACCAAGCATCTAGGACAGTTTTGCTACTTTTTGGACATAAAAGTGCTATGTTCTTATTCAGGCACTTATTTATCATAGTGGAAGTACATCCCCAACCTCTTTAAGGACTCTAGAATGCTGAACTCTAAGAATGTTTCTTCAACCATGGACTATTATAACAAAATTCAATCTAAGTGGCGATTCCTTTTCAGTTCCTAAACAATATCAATGCACTATTGGGAAACTCATTTATCTTACAATTCCCCATTTGGATATAACTTCTATTGTAAGTTAACACATGGTGAAACCTCCGGCGTGCCACTAGAGTCAGGTACCACACATCCTACACTATCTAAAAAGTGTACCTAGTAGAGGTCTCTTTTATAAGAATGCACAATCTCTAGATATTTCTTTGAATGAATATGTAGATTTGTGGATTAGACTCGAGATGTGAATGAGAAGAGATCAATTTTTGGATTTTACATTCTCTTGGGGGTCATCCTGTTAGTTGGAGGAGTAAGAAGAATTATGTTGTGGCTTGTTCCAGTACTGAGGTGGAATATCATGCCATCGCACACACCTGTTGTGAAATTTAATGGGTGACGTCTATTCTTCTAAAAATAGGTTTTCCTCTCTCTTCTCAAACAACTCTTCAAGTGTGATAAATTAAGCATCTATTTGTATACATAATAATCTATTTTTTCTTGAACATACAAAGAACGTCGAGGCTGAATACATTTTGGGAGAGACTTGATTTGTGATAGGAATATCATTACACCATATGTAAAGACTGGTGATATTTTCATCAAACCTCTTCCACCTTCATTCTTCTCCTATATGTGTGACAAGCTAGAAATACACCATGTGTGCTATCCATCTAGAGGATGAGTGTAGGGCATTTTCTATTATTTATTTTCCCTTGTATTGGTTAATTGGGATTTCTCTCCTCAAGCCCATTAACATTAATCTAGTTTATGTTATGTTGTGTCTCTAGTGCATCATACCTTGAGACAAGGTTATACATATGGCTCTCTATAAACCTTAATACTCATAATAAAGATTTCTCTTCAGAATGTGATTTATGCTCAAACCTCTCCAATACCTTCTCAACATACTGAGACTGAGAGAGTTATACCATCACTAAACCTTATGATTTTAAGCCTTGAAATCGCTTCAGCAACACCATATCCTTCATCTCAAACTTGACACACAAGAATGACTTTGTCTCATTTACTACTTTCACATTGGAATTAAAAAGTAGGATATCATCTATATATAAGAATAACATAATGAATCCATCATTGAAAATTTTGTAGTTACACACTTATCAAAATAATAATGCCAAATGACATCAAATAATCAAATTTGTCACACCATTCCTTAGAGGCTTGTTTTAAGCCTTATAACGAGTTAACAAGTTAGACACACTTTAGACTTATTCCCATTACCAATAGATCCCTCAGATTGTTCCATATATATGTATCCTTAAAGGTCACCATGTAAAAATGTGGTCTTCAAATCCATCTCATAGAAAGAGAGATTATAAATAGAAGCCAGTGCTATGAGCATGGTCATATGAGATATAGGTGAATATGTATCAAAATATTCTATTCCTTCCCTCTATGTGTAATTCTTAGCAAACAATCTAGCTTTATACTTATTCATTGTCCCGTTTGCATTGAATTTCTTCTTAAATATCCATTAACATCTAATTGTAGAACAACTAGGAGGTAAATTCACTAATTCCCAAGTTCCATTCGAGAGAAGTGAGTGGATTATATCGTTAATGGATTCTTTCCAAAACTTAGCTTCTGGATAATCCATAGCTTATTCAAAAGATATAAGATCATCCTCAATATTTGTAAGTGAGAAAATCACTTTCAAAATCCTTAGATGTCCTAGGTCATTTACTTCTACTTGGTTCAACCATTTCTTCAGAATCATCATATTCATAAATAGTATGTTCTGAGTCACCCTCCACATTTTCATCCTTTCCACATGCTTGGGAATGGAACTTGTGATTAGTGGATTCTCTTGACATACTTTTTTGGGCACACCAGATTTCGTGGGAAATACATCCTCAAAGAATATAACCTCACATAGTTCTACCATTTTATTGACATCAATGTCTGAAATTTTGGATTTTACAATCTAGAATCTATATGTTGTCTCTACATAGTCTAAGAAGATGGCATCAACTATTTTTGGTCCCAATTTCTTCCTTTAGTATTTAGGGATGAGTACATTAGCAAGGCACCCACACACCTAAAGATATTTGAAACTCAATTTTCTCCCTCTACATTGCTCAAACAAACTACTTTCTTTATGTTTATGGGAAACTCTATTTAGAATACGGAAAGTTGTATTAAAAGATTACCCCACCTAAAGTTGGTTAGACCTGAGGTTTAGAGTAAGGTATTAACCATATATATTATGATTCAGTTCTTACATCTGCAATCCCATTAGATTGTGGTGAATATAAGGAGCGGCGATCTCATGAACTACACATGGAATTGATTACATCTCAAGAATAAGTACTTTATTAGTTTGAGTTTCAAATTCTTTCTTAAATATCTAAATTTTTCTAATGCCTTATCTTTATTTTTAAGTAAATAGATGTAAAAATATCTACTTGCATCGTCAATATAAGTTATGAGATAACATTTTTTCTTCCTAATGGAAATTTCATCAAACTGGCAAATATTGGTTTTCACTAAATTAAGAATTTCATAATTCCGATTCACATAATGAAAAAATTATCTAGACAATTTAGCTTGCACACAAGTTTCATATGTACTATTATTAATGCCAGGTTTAGGAATTAACTCCAGATCCATCATTCATTTCATTGAGCCAACTTTAACATGACCCAACCGACTATGCCATACGTCAGAAGGTATACAATTCATGCAAATAGAACTATTTTTATTCAAACTAAAATTGAATTTGAAATGTGTTAAACAAGAATTTTAAAGAGGTTTCCCATTTCACATAAATAACCCTTTTCCTAAGTAAAAGAGACGTGAAGGCATGTAATAATTACCTTATTATATTTGCAGTCTATTCTAAAGTCATCCCTAATAAGAATTACACCACTAATGATATTTTTTTGAATAGACTGAACATGTCTTACTCTATGATGTGTCAAAACCTTTCACGAAGGAAACTTTAAATCCACCCATCCTTTTCCCTTGACTTCTATAGAGTTTGAGTCACCCAATATTATGAATCACCCTCTTGAGGCTTGGTAAGACACAGATAGGGACTTGTTAGTAGGGTTGTACATATATCATTCCAAACCATTGGATCTAATCGGACCGGATATTTGGTCCAGTCTGATCTTAGACCGACTGGACTTCTAGTATGGTCCTGGGTCCTCTATTATCTTTAAATCCATCCCTCGGTCTGCTCTGGTCTAAAACTAGTAAAAACCGGTCTGGACCAATTAATATAATATTTTTATGTATTAATCATATATATTATTATGAAAGATAGTAGAGGAGAGTACTACATTATTAGTTATTCTAGAATTTTCAAAGTATATTTATCTTTTAGACTACACACTAATGTGTCATGATGTCAATTAAAATATTATTTGGTCATTTCCAAACTTGCATTGTATCATAATGGGGTCTGAATCTTCTATATCCATTCTCTGGCCCAACTTTTATGCCACAACATTTGGTATTTTGATTTTTTCTCCCTATGACAAAGTATATGGTTGGGATGTGATGGGCATATTGTCCCGAGCATAAAGGATGTGAGCCCATCATAATGTGTCACTTGCACAACCATTGCACATAGCAACAATTTATGAATGGAATTGTGCAATTGCTCGTAGAATTCATGGGTGTGTTGAAAACATTCCCAATAGTATATAATATCGGCCTCACCTCTCTTGATTTGTGCTTTAGCCAATCACATTACAATTACAACATTATGTTGGTTGCTTGCGAGTTTCTTAGTGCTTGGGGTAAGAGATTTATAAGAGATAACATGAACTAGAAACATTTAGATATGTAGATAAACAAAGTTATATTATAGTACATTGCATCGAAAATTTACTCACTACATTGTATCAAAAGAAATTCTCATATAGGAATAATATTTCAAATATAAAAGAATAAAATTGTTAGTCATCAATGATCAATGACTAGATCAGTTGTTATTCTAGTTGGTCCATGATTTTTTTCAGTCTGGTCTGGACTGGACCAGTTGTTACCTGGTCTTCGGTGTAAAAAATTTTAATTAATCGGGTCTCGATCCGGTCTAGACCTAACTGGTCTAGTCTAGATTTGGACCTATGTACAACCCTACTTGTCAGTACAAATATTATATTAACCCCAGTATCAATGATATAATAATATAGTTTTAAAATTGAAAGGACCTCAGGTTTTATAGACACATACCCATCATTGAGGTTCAAGGAAGTAGTCACCATATTGACTATAGATAGACCTGTAAACCGATCAAATATAGTGAATACTACTATATTCGATATCTGCATCCAAAATTCGATCTGATATCTGAGGATATCATATAATGATACCCGCGTCCAATTTGAACTAATTCAGATAAATACCCGATTTGAACCTAAAATCATAAATTTATTTTAATATACTATATATACAAAATATTGATATTACTATACATTTATAAGATACAATATCTATATTTTCATATTTTTATATATAGATAATATATATTTAATAATATATGTATATATATATGTCAAATTTGTTTTTTTTTGGAGTGGATACATCCATATCCAATATCCTATTAGAACTTTTCTGATATGAAATCTGATATCCTAAATCCAATCCGGATTATGTGGATGTCAGATTTTTTTTCAAAATTTTAGACTCAAATCCGAAACGAATGTGTGGATTTTGGATATCCATTCAAAGGCCTAACTATAGCATCCTCAACTACAAATATGGAAACTTCCTTTGCTATCTTTGATGGACAATCTTTGTTCCAGTGGCCAACATGCTCACATGTTCAATAAGGTTTGTTTCCAATTTTGTTTGGATCTTAACCTTAGTTTTAAAGTGCATTTTTGGTTTTTTATCTTTATTCTTAACAACAAAAAATTGACAATGAGGTTTACATCAGTAGGTAACTAGACACTTTACTTTTTGAAGTGTTCCTCTTGTATGTTTACATCTATCATAAGATCGTTCATTGACATGTCTCCTTTATGATTCTTGAGACTCATGTCAAACAACTCCCAAAGTTTAAGGAATTTCTTGATAACAGACATAAAAATAAACTTATCAAGAAATTTCATGCCTGTGTCCAGAAGCTCATGACACAAGAGTTGAAATCATAAGCTTGGTTAGAAATGAGTCTAACCTCTATCATTTGAAACTTTAGAAATTTAGAAACACAATGCTTTCCAGCGCTCTGATTTTTTGTATTATATATATATATTTTTTTTTTGAAAGTGATAACACGCGGCTTAGAGTATGAATCATACAATTTATTACTTAAAACAAATAAGTTTAACCCTCGGGCACGTCCTATCCTTCTTTCAATGAAATTTATTTTTACATTGTTAGAGAATGTTTCATCTAGTTGATGAAGCTAGGATTTACACCAAAAGATTGCTCTTCTGATGGAAGTCCTAATGTGCACCAAAAACCCTAGGGAGTTGATGTTCTCTCAAGGTTTACCTACAACTGGTGCTAGATAAATGTTTCAACCCCACAAGAGTGTGGAAGCCATATCGTAGTACAGATTTAGGATCGAACCCAAAGGACAGCGTGAAGAATTTGGATGTCTTTGTCTCATTTCATCTCAATCTAAGTTAATCGTTTACAACCAAGAGATTGATAGGATTAATCTAAACTAATCTAGAGTATGCAAAAATAAAGGCAAGTATGAAATCTAGTTAAAGTTTGAAATCTAAGATTATCAGATGATGATGGATCATTGGGGTGACGTGGATATTCACCACCATTACACATGCATTATACATGTACCAACATAACAAGACCTGCAACCAAGATACATGGATGTTGTGCAATGCTGATGCCCTCTCAGACAAGGAGAATTTCACACATCCTTCACAGGTTGAGCAGTTTCCATCTGGTACATATCTGCGTGCCAATGGAGATATGCGACCTCTGAAGGGAGATATTACTCAACCTCATGAAACGTGCATCAAAAGACTAACAAGCGAGCGATATTATCTATTAGATTAGTAACCTTATAGACTATCCCTCTTTTGAGGACATATCTATGAGAAATGTGGGAGTGTTGCAATGCCAGTCATCCCCGAATGAATGGTCACTTAATTTGCATCACTCCCTTCACAGAGTGTGTTCGTCGACCTATCAAGATTGTACGTCAACAGATTCCATTTCATAGTATGGAAGTACAATGATGGAGGTGAGTATACTCCACTCATTGAAAAGTGTTCCTAGATACCGAAACAAATGTGTGGTGGATACACACATCAAGAACCAATGCTAAATCGGTAATCGAGTCTCAAGAGTAGACGTAGACAATCCACAACAAAAGACAATACATCATGCAAGAAAGCGGCCAACATTCGAGCATGCAATGAAACGATTAGCATTGAATCAGAAAGATAACATCTTTAGGTACAGATTACAAAGAATGGGTAGCGGGGCTAGTCCCCACGCCCAAGTGAATTATACTACTCGCTCCTCATAGAGGGAGCAACAAAGACAGTGAAGAAAGATAGAACAAGCATTGTCAGAGCAGAAGAGTAGATCTTCAACAGCCCGGTGTGGATTGCCCCAGTCTTCGAGACTGCTCCGAATTTGTCAATGAAGTCCATCTCTTGCTGCCTCGATCTTTGTGTGCACCACCGGAGACGTACGAGTAGGGTCAGGCAGAGCTTGGTGGAGATGACGTAGCAGTGGAGCAGCCTTTCAACCTCCCTGATTTGATATCTCAAATGAGGACCATGCTGGTCCTATTTATAGGCTTGGATGGGGTCTTCACGATTTGGACCCAGTTGCAAATTTCACAGTTTTGCTTTAATGGTTTTGGAAACCGTTTAGTCTTCTCACGGTTTGCTATTGTCATCCAAATGGTATTATGTGTTCTATTGGTCTTCACAAACCCAGCCTTCACGGTTTCTTCTCCAAACGGTCCTTCTATCACTTGGCTTCATGATCTTGGATCACGTGCAACACATTCTCGCGGTCTACGATCCTTGGCCCCTCGCGATCTGGAGTTCTTAATAGTCTCATGACCAGGCGGTTCCTCAACTTAACAATCTTGAGTTCCTCTAGTTTGTTACCATACAGTCTTGCATACCGTTAGTCGATCCAAACGGTCTTATGCCTCTCGCGGTTTGCCATCTCCGATCAGTTTGGAGATCGGTCATTTCTTCATAGTCTCGAGACCGTGTGTGGGGGGGAGGCTCAAAACCATTAAGGCAACAAAGAGGGTAAGCCACAAGGGCAGATCGTGTGGTTGGATGGATGGGGGCCGTCGATCCATGATCATGTGGTGAGGAGAAAGCCCAAGACTGAATGGATCAAGACCATTTAGTCAAGACCGAATGGATCGAGATGGAATGCTCAAGATCGTTTGGTCAAGACCGATTGGTTGGATGAAAAGGAATCGTTAGATCTCGATCGAATGGTTGAGAATGGTTTACAGAGGAAGGAAAGTGAGTGAGGATAAGATCAAATAAACTGGTAATTAGAACTATTAGAGCACTATTTACATGCAACTGAGGAGATACTGAGAGTAAACCAAAACAAGGGAGGATCAGTCAATATGAGGTACAAAAATCTCTTGAAATTGGCGATTATGAGGATGAATTTGGAGGATTCATCACCACACCGAACTTAAGCGTTGCTTGTCCCGAGGAACGGAAAAACCTAAGACAGTCTCCAAAAAGCTCGTTCGTCTCGTAATTACCTCATCTTCGTGAAAATGTCAGAGTTTTCATGAAATTGAAAAAAATGAAGCAAAGCAAAAACGTCAGAAATCCCTTGAATTGGTGATTGTGAGGATGAATCTGGAGTATTCATCACCACATCGAACTTAAGCATTGCTCGTCCTGAGGAACAAAAAACCTAAAATAGTCACCAATGAAATCGTTCATCTCGTGATTGCCTCATCCTTATGTCATGTCAAAATTCTGTTCATGGCACAAATTGATACAACATCAAGGCTTCCTTAGATCATGTAATACATCTTATGATATCCTCATTTCTGAGTTTACTTCATTGAAGTATTTCCTTCTCACTTTCTGTTGTATCAATCATGTCTAAAAGTTTTATGAGATTTTGAAAAGACCCATATGATCAACAAACATGCATATGATCTGTCACTAGTATTTTCAAGAGAATGGTTGAAATATAGGCAATTGGGGTGCCAGTAGGTTGAAAAAGGAAATAATTGAGGTGTGATCAAGAGATAAGAGTCTCTCCTCTAATGGACTCAAGACTCTTATTATTGGTGGATTCATCAAGATACTTTGAATGTTTTGTGCACAACTCTAGTTGACTTAGCCTTACACCTGATTTTTTTATAAAGGTAACTCAGAAGTATGCATAGGTTGGCTTAAGGTTTATGGTTAACTTACCTCTTCGAGAGGAGGTAAGGGGTTATTTTTGGAGCCTTAGGGTCTCACTATTGGGCACAACACATCTGACTTTGTGAGGGAAGTTAATGTACTGGTTGGGCAAGACTTTTATCAGTTATCCTTATTTAGGGCACACTCTCATGCTTTTATTCACACTCTAGCTTTTATTCATTCTCACTTGGCTTAGGAGAGGGGGTATTTTTGAATATTTGGGCTGTCGGGCCTCTTTTTGGAATCGGGGTAAATTTTTCCTCAACCTTGGTATGTGCACAACCATCATCGTATACTTTTTGAACAAAATAAAAAGGTGATACGCCCCTGTTATGTATTGAGGGGTATGGAGTAAGCGGTTATAGAAAAATAGGTGTGGTGTACCACACCGAACTTAGAGTTCGACAATGTTCTAGTTTATGCTAGAAGAGGTGTGGTTTACCACACCGAACATAGAGTTCGGCAATGTTCTAGTTTACACTAGAAAAGAGTGTGGCATGCCACACCGAACTTAAACCTTTGGCATAGTTGGTGAGCGAAGAGGTATGGAGATGAAAGAAGAAGTGTATAAGAGATTTCGGATCATAATGCAGTTTGCTTAGCGATTCCATATGACGGGTTCCTTTTCTTTATCACACTATGCTGAAATAGTGACACGATAAAACGTTAAATGAGAATTCCATACAACTGATCCATTAATCAGTGAGAGGCATGATACATTTGATCTATCTCAGTCTTGTTAAAGCTTATCATCTTTTTCTATTAAGGATATGACATTAGGATTCATAGACTATACAAGATGAAATCATTTATCTACTAGTTTTAAGCATTCTTTTCTCGTGAATTTGCAATGAAAAGAGGTGACAAACACAGATTTGAAAAGTAAAAGCCGACTAGATAAAGGCTTTATTTGAAGAAGATTACAAAAATACAAAAAATGTAGAAAAATAAAGAAAGAGAAACTAGAATGGAAAAATAGAAAGCAGTAAAGATAGAGGGTGGAGTGAGAAACATACCACCCACCCTCCATCTTGAAATTATGAGTTTGCTCATCTCTGAGCAAATAATAGGTTCGAGAAGGAGGGGAAGATATGTGTAGTGTTAACCAGGTGGTCCTCATAATTGAAAGAAGGTCCGAAGAAGATGTTTCATGATGGTCGGAGCTGAGAGTGAGGAAGTAGCACAGACAACACGTTGATTGGGTGGTTGTGGAAACTCGAACGGGTTTTTTGGATGACTTGGATGCACTTTTATTTCACCTCTTTGTACGTCCATAAGAATCCAGAGACCTTCCCCCATCAGCAGGGGAGGTGGAATATATGTAGTTGAAACTGGAGGACTTGATGAATAATTGAAGTCATGCCTATTCGTGTCCTCTAGTTGTGGCTCACCCTCAAAATTTAGAGTCAAGATGCTTTCTTCACGATCTAAGGCAGTTGATAGAGGGTCATCCACTTGAACTTCTTTTTGTACCAGACCAGGTGACAGATCTACTTCAGGCTTCATTTCATCACCCAACTTTTTGTGTGTAGGGCGTGGCTGCCAGGGTGACATTTCTTCATCAGGGAGATTGTTCTGAGGATCATCATTTTGATGCCATGTATCCTCTGGAGGGTTATCATTATCAATGTTGGGGTTGATAGGAGCAACATATTTCATTCCGAAGTTAAGGTGTTCTTCAAATTCTTCTTCATTGTGCACTCTTAATTCGTCTGAGTAACTAGAGGGAGGTTCAACTGATAGAATGAACTCTTGTTCGGATAAGGGAATCATGAGAACATAAAGTACAGGCTCCAGTGATGTCTCTTTGTGGGAAGGGTTATCCCATGGCATATCATTTTGCGGACTAGAATCCTCCCATGAATCTATTTCTTCAATATTGAGACCAATATACTCCATTCCTGAGTCAGGTTGTTGTTCTAGTTCTTCCTCATAGCACTCCTCCAATTCTATTAAGTGTTAGGGAAGAGTTTCCATGGGAAGAATGAAACCTTGTTCAAGTAACTGAGATATGTCAGTCTCTTGTATATTTGGTAGCTCGGGAGGAGCTTCTCCATAGGGAAGAGTGGCCATAAGGATATGTTTTTGTGGCTCGATGTCTTCCCAAGTGTCCTCCTTATCATTACAAGGGTCTACAGAAATATCATATTCCATTCCAAAATCAAGAGATGGTTCACGTTTCTCTTCATAGTACACCATCAACTCGATCAAGTAACTAGAAGGAGATTCAATGAAAAGAACATACTCTTGTTTGAGAACTGGCCCCGTCTGGATTTCTGGTTGGGATGGCAGCTCTGGTAACATCATTTCATGGAAAGGATCGGTCATGAAGTCATCATCTTGGGGCCCGTTATCCCCTGGGGAATTGTCATTGATGTTGGACAGAGTTACATATCCCATCCCAGAGTTAAGATGCTTTTCTGACTCTTCCTCATAGTTCACTCTCAATTTATGTGAGTGACTAGAGAAGGATTCAATGAGAAGAAAGAACTCTTGCTTGGGACATAGCTCTATCTGGACCTCTTGCGGAGGGGGTAGCTCTGGTAAAGTCATTTCTTGGAAAGGATTGGTCATAGAATTATCATCTTGAGACCCATCATCCTCCCATGATTCGTTTTCGTCATTATCGGGATCAGTGAGAGTGGTATGATCCATTCTAGAATCAAGATCTTGATCAATCTCATCCTTGAAGTCTGTTCCTAGATCTGTCGAATGGTTAGGAATTTTTTCATAAGGATAAATCAGATCCTGTTCCAGTAATGGAGATTTTTGAGTTTCTTGCATAGAATACGTCTCCTTATCTGAATCAGTCGCATATTCATTTGAGTCTGACTGTGAAGGAGTGTAGAGTTCTTGTAATGTAGACCTTTCTTCTTTGGAATTCATCAAGACAACTGAAGTCGGAGAATATTTGTCGTATAGAGAGTCAATCATTGATGATTGCTCCTCAATTTTTATGGTTGGGTCTGGGACTATGGGGGGAGAAGATGGATAAATACCAAAATCTATCCCCAATTGATCGCCTGACTGTAGAAAATCTCCATTTTGGCTAATCAAATTTTCATCTACAAGAATAGTGTAGGAGTCATTTTCTGAGTCGGATCTTGGCTCGGAAAATTATTCTTTTTCCTGTGATACTATGGAGAATTCATCCTCGAGTTCAATCATTAGCTCTGAGGATGATTCCTTTCCCTACATTGATGCTAGAAGATCATTGGAAGGCACCTCCCACATGATATCGTAATCGTCATTGTAATCGATTGCAATATGTGAATGAGGAATGCGCTCAAGGGGAATTGGTGATTGTTCTTCATGTTGCTCAGAAGCGTGGACAAGTTGCGTAAGTTGACCAAGCTCGGCTAACAATTTCTCATTCGTGGTTGTCTGATCAGCTAATTGTTGAGCCACCAACTTCTGTAGTGCACATACTTCTTCTATTAATGTGTATTGATCTTCATAGTAGGGCTCTTCATTGTACCCATTGGGTTAATGCTGATCGTAGTATTTATTTGCATTATAATCTGGATTTCCTTCTGTATTGCAATCTACACCTTGAAATCTATCACAGTTGGGCTCTTTGTAGTAGCTTCCAGGAGGATATGGATTATAACTTGCATTATATCCATAGTCGTGTGAAGAGGTTGCCTTGAGTTGCCCAACTATACGATTTGTGATTACTTGACGTAGTTCATTCACATAGTGAGGAGGAGCGTTGACGCAGTTGATTGATGAATGGGAGTAGTCACCACATAATTGACATCTAATGATTGGTGGCATTGACTACTTCATTTTGAAGAGAATTGGTACCTGAAATCAAAGAAGGTGTTTATCAGGCTTTACCAATCACTTCAAATTCAAGAGAGTATGCAATAAAAACTTTAACTTTTGAGATCAAGGTTTTTACTCTTTTTTATTAGATTTTTGAAAAGAAAACAAAAAACCCTAGAGAAACTTAGGTTCATATGGAATTCTACGAAGACGATTCTTACGACGTTGTCCTTGAAAATGACGCCATTTTTTGATGAAGCTAGGATTTACACCAAAAGATTGCTCTTCCGATGGAAGTCCTAATGTGCACCAAAAACCCTAGGGAGTTGATGTTCTCTCTAGGTTTACCTACAACTGGTGCTAGATAAATGCTTCAACCCCACAAGAGTGTGGAAGCCTTATCGTAGTATAAATTTAGGATCGAACCTAAAGGACAACGTGAAGAATATGGATGTCTTTGTCTTATTTTGTCTCGATCTAAGTTAATTGTTTACAACTAAGAGATTGATAGGATTAATCTAAACTAATCTAGAGTATGCAAAAATAAAGGCAAGTATGAAATCTAGTTAAAGTTTGAAATCTAAGATTATCAGATGATGATGGATCACTGGGGTGACGTGGATATTCACCACCACTACACATGCATTATACTTGTACCAACATAGCAAGACCTACAAGCAAGATACATGGATGTTGTGCAATACCGATGCCCTCTCAGACAAGGAGCATTGCACACATCCTTCACAGGTTGAGAAACTCCCATCTGGTACATATCTATGTGTCAATGGAGATATGTTCCCTCCGAAGGGATATCTTACTCAACCTCATGAAACGTGCATCGAAAGACTAATAAGCAAGCGATATTATCTATCAGATTAGTATCCTTATAGACTATCCCTCTTTCAAGGACATATCTATGAGAAACGTGGGAGTGTTGCAATGCCAGCCATCCCCGAACGAATGGTCACTTACTTTGCATCACTCCCTTCGCAGAGTGTGTTCCTCAACCTATCAAGATTGTACTTTCATATGTCAACTGATTCAATTTCATAGTGTGGGAGTACAACGATAGAGGTGAGTTTACTCCACTCCTTGAAAAGTGTTCCTAGATACCGAAACAGATGTGTGGTGGATACACACATCAAGAACCAACACTAAATCGATAATCGAATCTCAATAGTAGACGTAGACAATCCACAACAAAAGACAATAGATCACGTAAGAAAGCGGTCAACATTCGAGCATGCAATGAAACGATTAGCATTGAATCAGAAATATAACATCTTTAGGTACAGATTACAAAGCATGGACAGCGGGGCTAGTCCCCACGCCCCAGTGAATTATACTACTCTCTCCTCATAGAGAGAGCAACAAAGACATAGAAGAAAGATAGAACAAGCATCGTCAGAGCTGAAGAGTAGATCTGCAACAACCCGATGTGGATTTCCCCAATCTTCGGGACTGCTCTGACTTTATCAATGAAGTTTGTCTCTTACTGCCTCGATCTTCGTGTGTACCACCAGAGATGTACGAGTAGGGCCAGGCAGAGCTTGGTGGAGATGAGGTAGCAGTGGAGCAGCCTTTCAGCCTCCCTGATCTGATATCCCAAATGAGGACCCTATTGGTCCTATTTATAGGCTTGGATGGGGTCTTCACGATTTGGACCCAGTTCCAAATTTCACATTTTTTCTTTAATGGTTTTGGAAACCGTTTAATCTTCTCACGGTTTGCTATTGTCATCTAAATGGTCTTAAGTGTTCTATCAGTCTTCACAAACCCAACCTTCACAGTTTCTTCCCCAAACGGTCCTGCTATCACTTGGCTTCACGGTCTTGGATCAAGTGCAGCACGTTCTCGCGGTCTACGATCCTTGGCCCCTCGTGATCTGGAGTTCTTAATGGTCTCGTGACCTAGCGGTCCCTCAGCTTAACGATCTTGAGCTCCTCTAGTTTGCTTCCATATGGTCTTGCAGACCGTTAGTCGATCCAAACAGTCTTATGCCTCTCACGGTTTGCTATCTCTGATCGGTTTGGAGACCGGTCGTTGCTTCATAGTCTCGAGACCATGTGGAGGGGGGAAGGCTCAAAATCGTTAAGACAATAGAGAGGGTAAGCCGCAAGGGCATATCGTGTGGTTGGATGGATGGGGGTCGTCGATCTGTGATTGTGTGGCGAGGAGAAAGCCCAAGACCGAAATCGAATGGATCATGACCGTTTGGTCGAGACCGAATGGATCAAGACCAATTGGTCAAGACCGTTTGGTCAAGACCGGTTGGTTGGATGAAAAGGAATCGTTGGATCTCGATCGGATGGTTGAGAATGGTCTACAGAGAAAAAGGAAAGTGAGCGAGGGAGGATAAGATAAAAAAAATGGGTAATTAGAACTATTAGAGCACTATTTACATGAAACTAAGGAGATACTCAAAGTAAACCAAAACAAGGGTGGATCAGTCAATATGAGGTACAAAAATCTCTAGAATTGACGACTGTGAGGATGAATCTAGAGGATTCATCACTAGTACATGTTCACCCTCATTCTGATCATAACCCACCATATTCAAAAAAATTTACATTCTACTTTGCCAAATAGGAAAAGTTACTACCTGTAAATTTACCTTACATATTTGACATGTTTATTTTACTACCAAAACTATAATCAGACATTGCTTACTATAAAAAATAAGCTGATATCTAAAACTTGTTATTCATCAATATTTTGATCGTTACATGCAGCAACACTAGCTGCAACTTAGTTAACAATTTTAGGTTACATCTAGATAAAACGTTTACTAAACAAAAAAAGCACGAGAACAAAAAGTAAAACAAAATTAGGAACTCTAGTCTAGATCATCCATTGAGCAACATTATTACTTAAGTAAATCAACGGCTGACAATTCCCTTGGATGAGTGTCGTTCTTCTAGTCAATCAGATCACAAACAGATCATCTTGATGACTAGCAGCGTGCACTACCAGTACAACCCCGCAATCATAGGTACCACCACTCGAAAGACTGTGTCTCTGAAAAGGAAGGACGAACAAGCTTTGTACAAGATAAGAATCTCCGCAATGTACTTCTGGAGCAATGACAAAGGTGGCAAGTTATGGGGTTAGGATTTTTTCACACTAGAAAAAAATATATAAATAGATTAAATATCCTGTTCTACCTCTTCCTCGACAAAATATATATCTGGGCACCCACATTGGTAGGTCGGATACTTTCTCTTTGAAGACATTTTTCACCACCAATCTTCTAATAAAACATATCTTAATGGGCAAGTTAACACCGCCCCGTCAAACGTCATAGGACAAAACAACCAATTTCTACGCTTGCCAAATCCAACTCGCCCAGCTAGTCCGGGTATTTCCCCGTCTGTCTTGTGTGAACATGGCAAGACTTCCTTTCAAATGAGATGTCGCCGCCGTAGCCTTGGGATATATGGCACGGCTTGCATGCGACACATCCATGTAAACATGACGTAGGGTATATAATACTATTTCGGCTTCCGAGTCTGACAAATTTATTCATTTTCTGCAGTGTTATATCCAACTATCAATATGCATCCTTGCAAACGACTTTTTCACGACATCATCACTACGAAATTTGTAGTATAGACAATTGCACGGGTAATTTAATTAAGCAACACCATTTAAACTAGTGATGTAGGTCAGTGCGGATACGGGTGCGTGCGAAATAAAAGGTTTCTTTGACATGATGCATAAGCCATGTAAAAACCTCACCAAATGGTCTCTTTTAGATTCTTATCCATCCGCATCGTATTAGACAGTCAGTCATTTATCTAGTATGAGTGAAGTCTAATGTAGTGCAGCCAGTGCATGGAGGGCATGCAGTTTTGTGTCTAGTCCAAATGAAGAAGGGTTTTATCGATATTGCTCACTCCGGGAACTTTTATAATCCTTATATGTAGGGTCACATGTGACACTAGTGTCCAAAGGGTCCTAGGGGAGAGTACGCTCACCTCCTTGGTGGATATGGTGACCACAACACACACGCATGCACGCACCACGCCATGCCACACCTTGCCTGGTCAGGTCGGGCCAGGCACGGGCTCGCGTTCGTGCTCGGGCTTGGGGGAATGTCTTCTGTCTTCTTTTTACACTACGATACAACTCCGTAATTAATTATTAAGTTAATTAATTGTTTCTTTTCAAAATAGATTTATTAATCCTAATTGGAAAATATTTACCTTGAGATTCTTTCCACAATGTGTACAAGAGTGATCATGTGACTACGTCTTATTGGGAAAAGGATTAAGGAGCGTGTTAAACTATAAATATGTGTAGTCATTAGGGTTAAACGCACACACTTCATACCACTCTTTCGCAATCCTCAACAGTTCCTACATGCCTTTTACGAACCCTAGCAAGACGTTCTCTGTCGCGGTCTCTCCCTGTCGCTTTTGGAGATTTTCCTCTCCTTGGTGAAGCATCTTTTCCTTCCTCTTCTAGACGTGGTCTGTTCGGGTGATGGTACCTACAAGTGCTGAGCTACGTTGGTGGTGCGTAATGAACGTCATCTAGCGTGAGCGAGACGAGAACCTACGACAAGTTCGTGACCAGATTGACTAGAACAACAACGCCTATCTAGACGGATTGCGGGCCACTGATTACTTTAAGTATCACGTTCGTTTTTCAACGAACAATTTGGTATGCATACTCTAACTCTCTTTTTTATTTTCTGTTCTCCTACACTAGTTATTTCTTCTGTCTCTTATCTGGATCTGGCCTGAATATGTTAATAAATTTGCATATGCTTGCTGATGTATGTAACAACATATACAAAATTAACAAGTCTTAAAGAAATCATTTTCCTATCATTAATTAACTATGGCCAGTCTTGATAGTTTTGGAAATAAAATTGATACTAGCAGTATGCCCAAGAAATTTAGTGGAACCAACTTTGACTGTTGGCAGAGTTGGATACAAATTTGACTTAATATTGTGGGTTTTGATCAGTACATAGAAGATGACGAACCTAAATCTGATGACATTATCCCTGATAATGCATTAGTTATTGTAATTAAAAGAAGGGTGATAAGATGTGTCGCTGTTTGGTTTAAATAACAAACTATATGATCCATACTTCAAGTCGCATGTTACTACTTCTAAAGTTTTATGAGAAGCATTAGTTAAGAATTTTAGCACTGAAAACCAAGAAGTTAAAAAGTATTGTGTCTAATTTTCTTAAATTTCAGATGGTTGAGGGTAAGTCCATTTCTTATCAAACCCATGACTCTCATCTCTCGTGTCATGAGATCTTTGATGCAAAAATGGATTTTTGTGAGAATTTTTTAGTTATGTTCATCATAGAAATTTTTTCTAAATTCTGGGAATCATTTGGCATGACTCTTAAGCATCACAAAGGAGATTTGTCAATGGATGATTTAGGGAGGGATACTAATATACAAGAATAACACTTAAAAGAGAAGTCTATCAAGGTGTCTACTGATGCAAACCCCAGTGTCAATCTTACTATTGCTAAAATCAAAGATAAGAAAACAATGAATACACATAAAGCTAAGGCCAAGATCCAGAAGAAACCGAAGAGCAAACCTTATTGGACTTGTGGACATGTTGGTCATTGGCACAAGGATTGTCCTTCAAAGAAGGCAAAGAAAGATGCAACAATTGCAACTGAGGAGGCTGTGGTCAACATGATGACTGCATCCTTGAACCTCAATGATGGGTACATGTCTATTAGACCTGAAGTTCTTTCTATTTTTGAGCTACTATATTGGATAATAGACACTGGGGCTAATGTACATGCGTGTACTGAAAAGGCCCTATTTGGGTTTTACCAGGCCTCCAAAGGTCGATCAGTGATTTTAGGTGATTCCATCCATGTAGAAGTCAAAGGGAAAGGACAGGTGGACTTAAAGTTTCCTTCGGGAAAGGTTTTGACGCTCCATAGAGTGAGACATGTTCCATCAATTTGACGCAACATTCGTAGTGGCACAATTTTAGTTAGAGATGGTTCTAAAATAGACTGTAAATATAATAAGGCTATTATTACTCGCCTTTGTGACTCTTTATTTTCTTGGCAAGGGGTATCTGTGTGATATGGAGAACATGTTTAAGATTCTTGTTGAACCTGTTTCAAATGCAAATTTAAATTTGAATGATATTAGTTATGTATGCTTGAATGTTGTATCATTTGATGTTTGACATTCATATTTGGGACATGTTAATGTTGGATCAATAAAACGTATGATGAATCTAAATTTAATCCCTAAATCTGACATTAGCAATAATAAATGTGAAATATGTGTGTAAGCTAAATTATCTAGGAAGCTTTTTCATTCTGCGAATAGAAATTCGAAAATATTGGATTTAGTGCATACCGATATATGTGAATTTAATGGGATTATTACCAGGGATCAGAAGTGTTATTTTATAACTTTTATTGAGAATTTTAGTAGATATTTTTATGTCTATTTACTAAAAAGTACAGATGAGGCATTGGATAAATTCAAAATTTATAAGACAGAAGTTGAAACTCAAACTAGTAAAGTACTTAAACGATTAAGGTCTAATAGGGGAGGAGAATGCACCTCAAAATTGTTCTTGGATTTTTGTCAAATCCATGGTGCGATTCATGAGGTTACTGCTCCTTACACACCTCAATCTAATGGAGTTGCAGAACATAAAAATGGAACATGTATAGATATGGTCAATTCTTTACTCTAAACCTCATGTCTACCCAATTGTATGTGGGGGAAGCTTTGAATGTGGATTTTCATATTCTAAATAGAGTTCCCCATAAATATATAGAAAGTAGTCTGTTTGAGTTATGGAGAGGGATAAAACTAATTCTCAAATATCTTCGAGTGTGGGGGTTCCTTGTTAAGGTACTTGTCCCTGAAAATAAAAGGAAGAAATTGGGACCAAAAATAGTTGATGACATATTATTGGGTTATGTGGAGACAAATTATGCCTATAGCTTCTTGATTGTAAAATATGATATCTCAGGCATTAATATCAATATAATTGTGGAATTATGTGATGCTACATTTTTTGAGGATGTGTTTCCCATGAAATATGGTGTGCCCAATGTATCTCAAGAGGATTCATTCACTATAGGTTCCATTGTCGAGCACGTGAAAAGGATGACAAATGGGGGGGGGTGACTCAGAATAAGCTATTTCTGAATCTGATGATTTTGAAGAAATGGTGGAACCAAGGAGAAGTAAACAACCAAGGACATTCAAGGATTTTGAATGTGAGTTTCTCACTTACAATATTGAGGATGATCATGTGTATTTTAAACAAGCTATGGATTCTCTAGAAGCAAAGTTTTGGAAAGAAGTCATTAATGATGAAATGTGATCAATTCTCTCAAATGGAACTTGAGAATTAGTGGATTTGCCTCCTAGTTGTTTTGCAGTTGGTTACAAATGGATCTTTAAGAACAAACTTAATGCAGATGGGACAATCAATAAGTATAAGGCTAGGTTAGTTGCTAAGGGATACACACAATGGGAAGGAATAGATTATTTTGATACCTATTCTCCTGACCACAATTTGGGTGCTTATAACATTGGCTTCTATTTATAATCTATGTATCCATTAGATGGATATGTAGACCGCGTTCCTACATGGTGATCTCTAGGAAGAGATATATATATGGAACAACCTAAGGGATTTGTAGGTCGTGGGAATGAGTCCAACATGTGTAAATTTTTTAAGTCCTTATATGGCTTGAAACAAGCCCCTAAGCAATGGCATGAAAAGTTTGATTTTGTGATATCATCATTTGGATTTATTTCTAATGGATTTGATAAGTGTCTCTAAGTAAAATCGTCAATGATGGATTCATTTTGTTATGCTTATATGTCGATAAAATCCTACTTTTTGGTTTTGATATGAAAGTAGTAAATGATACAAAGTCATTATTGTGTAGCAAGTTTGAGATGAAGGATATGGGTGTCGTTCATGTGATTTTAGGGCTTAACATTAAGGTCTACTGATGGTATGACTCTCTCTCAGTCTCACTTTGTTCAGAAGATATTGGAGAGGTTTGAGTACACATCACATAAACATGTTAAGACTCCATATGATTAATCTAAGACCTTATTCAAGAATGAGACTGGAGTTCTAGTGTCTCAATCATGATACTCTTAGATTATTAGAAATTTGATGTATCTTATGAACTGCACACGTCTATGCATTGCATTTTTTGTGAGCAATTTAAGTAGATACATCAGTTGTCCCGACAAAACCCATTGGGAAGCTCTTGATAGAGTTTTGAGGTACATTAAGGGAACTTGTTCTGTTGGGTTGCAGTATGGTAAATAATCTCCTATAGTTGAAGGATATAGTGATGCTAGTTGGATTGCCATGAACTCTACGAGTAATGTTGTCTTAGGATATGTATTCCTATTGGGAGGAGGAGTTATTTCCTGGAGGTCTAAGAAATAGACCATATTGTCTCGATCTTTTTTTGAGGTAGAGTTGTATGCTTTAGATGAAACTGGACTGGATGATGAATGGCTACGTGGACTTATGTCCAGTTTACCTATGGTTAAGAAGTCACTTCCTACAATTTCACTTTACTGTGATAGCACTACAACTATTCTTAAGATAAAGAGTTCCAAGTACAATAAAAAACAACGTAGACACATCCAAGTGAGACTCAATTTTGTAAGGGAGTTAGTGTCTAATGGAGTTATGGATGTGGAATATGTTGGTACCAAGGATGATACAATTGATCCTTTCACTAAAGGTCTTAATCTAGCCTTAGCAGAAAAATCTAGGTAGGGGATGGGACTAAAACCCCTCCTTATTCATAGATAGTAGCAACCCAACCCAATCGAGTGGAGATCCCACAAATTGGGCTCAATGTGGTAATAACAAGTTGTCGGGTGAATTAGATGACACTATGTCATTTCATTTGATGTTTCTTGCATTTGTGTATCTATCCATTGGGAAACATGTTAGTGTCAAGACTGCAAGTTAGTAAGAGATTTGTCTATGAATGGTGTCAAGTCTTAGACTCTTAGGACAGGATATTAGCAGTACATTCTTGGAGACACCAACTAAATAATTGATGTTGTGTAGGCCATAACATGAGAATTGGGTTGTTCTCTGATATCAATCATGACATAAAATTTTGTATGCATGGACTTAATGTATTATTATCTTTTCTACCATGTCTTTATTGTGTTGTTACCAACGGGTACTCTTGCACCCAAGGTTCAATTTCAAGACTTTTGTTCACCTAGTTCCTATGGGGTTCTTAGTTGGATAACTCAAGTAGATTCAAACCGAAAGGTATCTACTAAAACTACAATATGGATGACTGAATGGTAGATCATACTACACATTGGACTTTTTGGGGGATTGTTAGATATAGATATGGCAGCCAACCATTTATCTAGCATGGTTTAAGCCAATATAGTGCAGCTAGTACATCACAGAAATGTAGTTTTGTGTCTAGTGCAAATGAGGAAAGAGTTTTATTCCATGTTTCTCACTCCTAGAACTTTTGTAGTCTTTATATGCATGATCACATGTGACACTAATGTACAAAGGGTCCTAGTGGAGAGTATGCTAACCTCCTTGGTGGGTATGGTGATCACAACACACACGTACGCACGCGCACGCGTCATGCCACACCTCACCTCGTTGGGCTAGGCCAAGCCGGCATGGGCTCAGGCTCGGACGTGTGGCTTGTGACCTGTGGCTTGTGATAATGTCTTCCATCTTCTATCTTCGTTTTACACTATGACACAACTACATAATTAATTAATAAATTAATTAATTATTTCTTTTCAAACAAATTTATTAATCCTAATTGGATAGTCTTTACCTTGTGGTATTTTCCACAATGTGTACAAGAATGATTGTGTGATTGGGAATAGGATTAGGGAGTGGGTTAGGCTATAAATATGCATGGTTATTAGAGTTAAACGCACACACTTCTTACCACTCTTTTGCAGCCATCAATGGTCCATGTGTGCCTTTTGCAAACCCTAACAAGACATTCTTTGTCTCTGTATTTCCCTATCGCTTGGGAATAGGATTAGGGAGTGTGTTGGGCTATAAATATATTTGGTCATTACAGTTAAATGCCAGCACTTCTTACCACTCCTTCACAGTTGTCAACAGCTCATGCATGTCTTTTATAAACCCTAGCAAGACAATTTGTCTCCGGCTCTCCCTGTCGCTTCTAGATATTTTCCTCTCCTACGAGAAGCGTCTTCTCCTTCCTCTTCTAGACGTGGTCTGTTCAGGTGGTGGTACCTACAAACGTTGAGCTACTTTGGTGGTGCATGGTGATCGTCGTCAAGTGTGAGCAAGATGAGAACCTATGACAAGTTCATGACCGGATAGACTAGAAGAACGGTGTCTATCCAGATTTGGTTTGCAGGCTGCTGATTTCTTTAAGTATCACGCTCATTTTTCAACTAACAATCTGGTATGCATGTTCTAACTCTCATTTTTTCTATTCTCCTGTACTGGTAATTTCTTCTGACTCTTATCTAGATCTGGCCTAAATACGTCAATCAATTTGAATATGTTGTTGTATGTAACAACATATACAAAATTAACAACACAACCCTTATTCCATCCACAATCCAATTAACAGATACATATTACTCCTAACTCCCAACTATAAACGTGATGGCTACCTCCCACCTTATGTTCCCTCTCCCATATTAACTAATCCCTAATTTACCATTGGATTTATTATATGTTATCCCATCTCATACTTTCCTTTTAATGATCCATGAAATATCAATATACAATAGAGAAAAATGAAGAATGATAGAGTGGGGAGAGAAAAAGAGTTGAAGGATGTTGTAAAAGGGAAGGGTATCGATGTATCTAGGGCCAAGCTACAATTTAGTAGTGTGTGTACATACACATACATGACACATGTGTGTGCACACTAAGACGTACATAAGTGTGTTTGATTTAAGATAGAGCTCTTATACATTAATAATTTCTTAATTTTAATTGACACTTGACTATAGAACTAAATGGTGAGTTTCTACAAACTACCTATAGGTTAATCATTGTCTATATTTGTTTGTTAATGAGTTTGCAAAGCAAAATTTAGCAAGCAAAGAGACACTCTATAAGAATAATTAATCAAACTGGATATTATTGTTCCATATTTGTTACAAGAATTCTGACACTTTTGTAAAATTTATCACAATTACTATAACTAGATTGAAATAATTATGCACGTGATCGTGTCTCATTGTATGAGTGAATGGGTATTATTAAATTAATATTTTGAATTCACTCATCAACATACCTTTATACAAAATTGGGAAGCAAATTTGAGTTTTATTATGACAATCTTATATTTTATATAATTATTGATGCAACTATATATGACTTGCTTATATGTAGCACTGATAATTTGGTTTGGAAACTTGATAGTGCTTCATGTGGCAAGAAATTGTTAAAATGAATTCATATCATACTCAGTATTACTCACTAAAGTCTTAAGAGGAAGAACTCCACTTAGAATGTCATAACACCACAAAGGCCCAATGTAAGGACTGTAGGTTTGGCAAAGAGGCTAAAATAATCAAAACCAAAGAAATAAAACCATACACATAAGTAAATAGTTAGTAATGGTAAAGAATGAAGAGTGAGTAATACTCATTTTAGATACATCATAAATACATAACATTAATGTCTGAGAGGTATCTCACATATTCTAATATGCTACAAGTCTATGTATGTCATTAGACAACCATTTATTTTGTTCATAAACAATAAAAATAGACAACCCCACAAACTCCAGATGATTCCCTAGTTAGATCCACCAAATCCCCTTTAGCCCCACACTTACAAAGATCATATATAGAATTCCCAAAAGACAATGTAAGGTATCAACGCAAATGTAGTGAAATCACTTTGAGAAGTTGGAGTGAATTGTTTTATGCTAACTACATGCAAGTACAAGAAAACTTTGTGTCAACCACCTAAGCAAAACAAACTACCACATGAAACAACTTACAACAAGCATTTAACTACAAGATAGTGACATACATGCATTGAACAACCTAAATAGAACAATTGATTTCACAATACTTAATTATGTACAACTTCTATGCAAGCCATGGATGAATCGCCATCAAGCTAGACTTAAAAGTAAAAACACATATTAACATCACCCGTGGTGGATGGTTTTGGAATAGAACGAAAATTGCAAGTAAGGTGGACTTGTGAGAAACATGCAATGTAATTATAATGAACTAGAGAAACCAGAATCTAAGGTCTCATGTGCCTCCTACTATCATCTCTAGCAATTATTGTATACAAAGGATTCTAATGAAGAAAGAGGGAAAGAGATAAGAAAGAGGAGGGTGTTTGTGTGTTAATGAGGTAATGCAAGTTGAGGAAATATGGTGCATGTACATATGATATATATATATATATATATATATATATATATATATATATATATATATATATATATATATATAGTGCATCAACAGGGTTAAAAAATCATATTAGGGTTGGGAACACCACTAGGAAACTATAGAAAAGTTAGAATAACATCAAATTTAGTAAACATGGAAAGTGGTTCCAGAAAACACGATAGAGTTTTCTTTTCATAAGTTAACATATGTTAAGAGTTTTATTTCACAGAAATGTTAGACCTTGAACCTTGCATAGAAGCAGTATTAAAGATTACATAACCAACTATAATTTTATGACATGTTTAGTTATTAATTAAATTCTTGATAAGCTCATAGTCAAGACATCAGCTTTAAGTGTAAGTGTAAGTCATAATTTGGGTTCAGAAAAGAAAAGCTCAATCCTAAATTCAATTTGAATTAGGATTTCAAGGGATGATATGTAATTTCATAAGTAATTTGATGAAATGATGATAAAATATTCATAACTTATCTAAAACCTAATGTTTGATAGCAAGTTAGGGATTTCTTGGACCCAATCCATAGCTTTGGAACTCTTTGGTGATTGTAAAGGGCCAGATTATTTGTATATGATGAGTCCAATTTTTATCTAAGATAAGTCATTTACTTGAGTTGACCTTCATTCAGTTCGACTCTAGTGAAGAAACCCAGTCCAAAGGGATTTGAGATTGATGGTTAAGGTCAACATGATTAGATAAATTCCAATAAGTCAAACATGGTTAGTCATCTGACTAAGCAATAAGTCATGCAGACCATCCTAACAGAGGTATGTCCCTGTAAGGATGTGGGTATCACTACTGGTTGACAAGGGGTTGATTTGATTAGGCCAAATTATATTGGTCGATTTACATTGCTTAAGCTAGAGAGACTCTTGTAAGTAGAACGACCTTCCAGTTTATGTAAATAAAATGAAAAGGGGATAAAATTCAAGTAACCCATGGGTAATAACGGTATATTTTGAAATTCAATTAATCAACTACTAGGGTGAAAGTACATATTTTCATGTTGGAGCCTCCTTAATTCCTACGTCCACTTGTGGTGATTGTTTCTTCTTATGTGTTATTCCTATATCAAATGCAGTTGACTGAGTTGGTGTTTTAATAAATGAAAATGTTTTATTATTCCATGTTATAGAGTTTTAAATTAGTACAAGAGACTGTCATTAAGGATATTTTACAAGTGTGGAATAATGTGTGATAACATGACATGCCACCTTAACATCAAACAAGTACATGTCAACTGTATGCTAATGCTTGTTAGCCCCAATTACAATTATTCAATGGAGGAAATGTAGTGTTACTTTCATGGGATCAACTTTGAAATGTGGAAGACGATTGTGTGATAATATAGTTTTTCTAACATGGATCTAGAAGACTTAGATGTCGATACAATAAAAATAGAATTGTGAGTTCTAAACCAATTGTAGTATCAACAAAATCTCTTTATCACCTATTATAGTAATTATGTCTCCTCATGTGGATCCATTCATAAAATATGAAGAAAACCTCTATTACATGTGAGGGAATTAAATAGGAGAAGGATACTAAGATCAACATGTTGCAACATAAACTAGACTATTTATTGTAATGCATATCAACTTCTAGTAAATGTACTATAGATTTTCTTATATCATAAATGTTTTATTGCTTTAGGAAAGCATATTATATAAAGATAAAAGTGGTCAAACAACTTAAATCCTTTCACCTAAGTGTAAAAATAAGTTAATTTTCATATAAAAGTCTAGTGATCCATCATGGCGGTACACATAGGTATCTTGTATTATTAGGTCAAACTACAAGACATTGTACAAGGGGAAGAGGAGGAACATCAGAGGAGGAACATCAAAGAAGAAACTATTATATATAGAGTTGTGAACTCATATAGTATTGAAACTAGTCAAGATAAGGCTCTCATGAAAGATAAGAATTATAAGGACTTTTGTTCTAAAAATAGTGTTTGTTATTCCTCTTCTATGATATGCAGTAAATATAAGAGTGGATTTCCTAAGATTTGCAAAGGAATAAAAACTTTCAAAGAAGGATCACAATAAGGTAAGGGGAAAAAAGCACAAGTAGTAACTTGAGACTTCTCAAGTGAAGAAAGTGACCAACAATTTAGTATTCTACAAACTGGTCATCAAATTCTTAATGGATAATTCATATGAGAAAGAAGACTTGAATTAGAAATATATATGTAACTTCTATAAATACAAAACTAGTATTCTTGAGAAAACATATCATGTTGCCACCGAGGTGGTAGCCCACTAGATTGAGTTGGGCACTCCTTCTCGATAGACTTGGGTTCAAATCCCCCTTGACTACTTGGCGAGATCCACATGGCCAGTGACCCCCCCCCAAGTTTTGTCCTCATTGGTGTTCCTGATCTTAGGGGGCGCTTCTCGGGCAAAACAAAGTGTATCATGTTGATTATAATAATTAATAAAACATCATCTTAAATTATTAATGAGATATATAATGGTACTAAGGAACTAATCTAAGAGGATGATACCATGATATTTTCAGTATACATATTTGAGTTTATTGAGATGAAAAAAACTCAAATGGTCAAAACAATTATCTTGTGGTTGATCTAACGACTACTGATGTCATCCTATCTTACATATTTACACTAGTAATGATGACTCAATTCTTGAGAGCAACCAACTAAATTTTCCAGATCACTAACCTTGAGAATGATGTTGAAAAACTTAACCAAGAGAGTATGACAAGAAGAAAACCATATCCAAGTCATGCAATACAATGTAAACATTGATATCATTTGGTGGAGGTCATACAATAGAATTGCAAAAGGAGTTTTTGATATGTCCAAGAACAAAAATATGAACCCTCCATGCGGGAGAGAAGTAACATCCCAAGATCCACCCAGACCTTGCTAGATATTATCTATATCATGCACAAATGATAATCATTATGTACATTACTCTTCTAGGCGCTCCCTTCACTTTTTGAAATTGAGAGATCCAATTTTATTTCCCAAACATCCTAGTATGAAATTCAGAAAGCAAAAATATTAATATTGTGCCAAAATACTATTGTGAAATATCTATTGTATATTATCAACTACCATAATCTATAATTTCTTGTCTTTACACTACAACATAACTACATATGTGTCAAGACAGTACCCCTAACCAATATCTACCAAACCATGGAAGTACTTGTTGTTCTGGTCTTAGACCTAACCAACCTACCTTGGGGAAAATCTTGGTGAGTATCAATTTTGGTCAAGGCTAATCCCTAATCAATAATATAAGAAATAAAACCATTTTATCCCAAACTATGGCCCATAACAACTACTATAAATACAATATATAAGAAATTATAGAGTCAAAAAGATATGGTTTGATATATCTTATCACAATGACATCTTACATTGGGAAGAATATAACCTTTTACCCCAGAGATATTGTTTGTTCCCACAATAGATGTGGCCAATACTAGACTCAACATTAATGGTAGCACCAATCATCACTATGATATAGAAATTATACTTGAATACATAACTTTATGAGCATTAAAAGAACACTCTAACTTCTTGTTGAACCATAACACAACCTCTACAAAGCTAACATACATGGACAAAAATGGCTAGTAACATCAGTCATCCTTGACATGTGAAGTGTGATTAGCTCCAGACTATTTTTAAGATATGTAAACAAAAACTCTTTACACAAATTTAGATTCAAATTGCATATGTTCGGTCAATCTTTTCAAACACTACATATGGATCAAATATATTTCCAATTGATTGGCATTTCAATGAAACTACATATTTGTTGAAAGCCAACATGTTAGAAATGTTCTTACAGAATAAATAGCTGATGACTAAGTTGCAATATATTTTTTCTTGCAATTCACATTACCTCTTAATTGAATTGTTAAAAGAAATATGAATTTTGTTATCATAATCAAAATTTGAGAATCCAAAACATGCATTTCTTATTGAATTCATATACATAGTAATAAAGAACACTACATGGGGTATCAAACTCTATGTAAGACTCAATTACTTATAGTGGTTTCTTCATGAATGCAATAAGGGATAATAATTTATGTATAAAATTTTAAATGAAAGTAAGTGGATCACTTACTCAAGGATACAATACAAACTAAATTTCTACAGAATAAATATTGATATGAAATCTTTCTTGTGACCGGTCTAGTGATCGAGGGATCACTTCCGCATGACACACCAACTTGGAGAAGGGACTTTTGTTTTGGATACATGTAACCCTTCTACCCCCAAAACTCTTCCTCAAGCCTATCCAGGTGTAGTGGACTAGAGGTAGGAGATCTCTCCATGTTTTTTTAAAATCTTCACCTTAAGGCAGTGACATGGATATATCTCATTTGTTGATATGTAAATGATGGTTTTTGGCATTTTATTGGAGCTATTTATCATGTGCCTTGTTATTAGGGGTTTGGTATGGCATGTCTCATGGAGGAGTGATGAAGCAGATGCTTGGTTTCTTATTTATGAATCTAGTGGAGGTGAATCACTATTCTTCTGCTCTTATTCTAATTTATTTTCTTTCTTCCTTTTATTTCAGTTGATTTCCTTTTTTGGGTGTTTGGTTTTTGTATTAGAAATTAATTTTTTTAGTCATCGATTCCCTTGGCATTTATCACCGTTGGTTGCAAGTTGTATTATCAATTATACTAAGGGATCTTCAAGTTCCTTGTTATCTAGGTCTTACTTTTATTTAGATTAATCTAGTTGCTTCATCTTATAGATACACTTTTCTTTGATACTTATGGTTTTATTCACTCTCATTGGCATACTACACTTTATGGTTGTGTAATCAATTTGAAAGAATCCTATTTAAAAGGCAACCTTAATCAACTTCAAGGTTTAGGGATCAATGCAGAGGTGTTGTATATTCTTTTCAATAAGAGTTTTGTAGGAGTAATTATCTTGTTTTAGATAATAACATGCTCATCTAGCATTCTTTATTTATGTTATAAAAGATGTATGGTTTACGAGTAATTATAAGGAAGTGTTTTATACAAAGAAAAGTCTCAATTCTTCCTTAAAATTATTGTACTATTAGATGGGTTTCATTTCTTTATAAATGTCATATGTCTGGGAAACATGTTCTGATATTCTACTAAATAATATATTTACTAGTTTCTTGGGGATGATAATAGCAAAAATATATAAATGAAAAAAATACATATTTTATATATTATTCTTTCTTTACTTTATTTATTCTATAACAAAAAAATATTATTACAAATGCTAATAGTCAATAGTTATCAATAGAAGATAGAACATCATATTATTGATATTAAATATTTATTCAAACTTAATTTCTTTAGAGGATAGAGAAGAACCTTTTGATAAATCTAAAACTATAAAAAATGTAACGAAAGGATAGATGGAATGTTGTTGTGTGGTGTATTACGAATATGGTTAGCCTTTATACTTTCCAAGGTTGGATATCGATAACCTAGATACATAGTGTGGTAATAATATCAATACACATAAAAGGATAGAATGAATATGGGTGGATTTATGTAACATTCCTCACCAAATTGATGCGTAAACATCATAAGCAGTTTTATTCACAGAAATTTGAATTGACATCTAGTTAAAAGTTTGGTGAATAAATATTAAAGTTGATCCTTTGAACATATTAGAGTGAGTGTGATTGACTTGTATTTGATATTCTCTTCAAAAAAGTGGCAATCAATTTCTATGTGCTTAGTTCTTACATTAATGACTGGGTTAGAAGCAATATGAGCTTGTGATTCATTAAAACACTACAAGTCCATTGCTTCTGTCTGAGTGAATCCTAATTCTTCCATGAAGTTTTTTACCCATAGTAGCTCATTGGTAACATGGGTCATAGCTCGATGACTAAGCACTGAAATGGGCAACAATAGTTTTCTTATTACTTTTTCAAGAGACAAGATTATCATCGACAAAAACACAATAATGGGGCGCATATTGTTGGTCAATGACAGAGCTTGCCCAATTTGCATTAGATAAGCCATACACCTTTAGATGCCATGATAAGAATAGTGAATGCCTTTTCTTAGTGTTATTTTGAAATAGAAAAGTACTTGAATGATTGTATCCCGGCGACTTCAATGTAGTTTGTCCATAAACTGATTGACTACTCTAGTAGAAAAACAAAGATCCAGTAAGGTAACAGAGGCATAGTTTACTTTCTCAACCAACCTCTTGTACTACCATGGATCCTTAAGTGGCTTCACTTGTTCTTTATATATCTTGAGTTTGGGATCCATAGGCAAGTCTATATGTTTATGTCCTGAATGTACCCATTTCTTCAAGAAGATCAAGCACATATTTGTGATGAGAAATAACAAACCCATCCTTTGATCTCACCACTTGAATGCCTAGAAAGTATATTAGGTGACCTAGATCTGTGGTATGTAATTTTTCTTGAAGGAACTATTTGAGCCTCATAATGTCTTTGCAATCATCACCTATAATAGAAATATCATTTAAATAGACAACAAGGATAACATAGCCAATAGAACCATGCTAGTGGAAGACCATATGATATCCTTTATGGGAGTAGCTCGAAATCTTGAAAATACTAGTTAAAATTCCCAAACCGTGATTGGGGTGATTTATTCAGGTCCTAGAGATATCTTCATAGAAATTAACATGAAAGGTTCTCTTCATAGAACAATAAATCTTGGTGGTTGATCCATACAAATATCTTCATAGAAATTAACATGAAGAAAATTTTCTCTTTATGTCAAGTTTATATAAGTGTTGAGAAAACTTAGAAGACAAGGAGATAAATAGTTGTACTTATGTCAAATTGCTACCAAAAAGAAGGTTTCTAGGTAATCCTCATATATACATGTTGTAGCATTTTGTCACAAGTCTTACTTTTGACCCATCAATAGTATCACCAGGGCCAACCTTAAGTGAGAAGCTCCATCTAAAATTGACTACTAATTTTTTTAGGGAGTCGACACAAGACTTCATGTATGATTCTTTGAAAGAGAAACAATCTCATCTTTCATAGCTTATCTCCCACATCGGTGACTTAGTGCAACGAATATAGTAAAAAGTCTAAGGATATGAGATATATTAGTGATAATAGGAGCATATGAAGATGATATAACCTGTCATACGAAACAAAGTTGGAAATGAGATGCAATGTACAGTTGGAAATGAGATGCAATGTACAAGACCTATTTTTCTTACATTAGGCAATGGACCTATTTTCTAGGATAAACTAAACCAAAAAATCCCCAGAGTCAGAAAACATTTGAGAGGGCTTGATTTGATAAATGTCTTCTTGTAAATGTGATGGAGTATCAATAAGACTTGCAAGGTCATGGTCATGATGAGTATGTTCAGGATCGTGAGAAATAGGAGAAACACTAAGAATAATATAAATTCTCATGTGAAAAAGAAGAGAATCTTCAATTTCTTGGACGTCTTGAGAACATTGATGGTTGACAAAAATACAGAGTTTCCTAAAAAAGGTGACATTTGAAGACATAAGAAAAATGATGTCTTATATATATTATAATATTAATAACCTTGCTAATTTTTAGAATATCCAAGAAACATGTAAAGAGACAAAAATAACATAACCAAAGATATAAATATTTTTCAATGTAAATTTTATGGTATTTTTTAATCCAAGAAAATTTTGCTTTTCATAGAAAATCAGTATAGTTCTAATTGGTATTTATTATGGTATTCACCAAGTGTACTAATAGTTACCAAAAAAATTCACAAAAATGTCTATTTACTCACTCTTCTAAAAAAATTATGGAATTTCTTTTTTCCTAATTTTTTGTGTATAAAACTTTGATGTGCTAGCACTTATTTAACCAAGTTCATGGAATACAATGATAACCAAATTTGATCTAGTCATGATGACATTTTTCGCAATTTTTATAGAGCGAAGATGTATTAGAGCCCCAAATTAGTAGATTATTCTTTTACTAGTGAATATATGGGTGAAGTGGGTAGGGTTATTAGGGTAACACTTATACCACTAAACTTTGTAGTGAGGGTGTGTGGGTAATGGGTAAATGTGTGTTGGGTGAAAAATATGCTTTCCCTTACCCTATATAAGGTAGGGAAAGTGGGTAAGTGAGTAATACACTACCTTAAGTGAGTAATACACTGCATAATTTGGGTTCAAAAAAGAAAATCCCAGCCCTAGATTCAATTTGAATCAAGTTTTCAAGGGATGATATGTACTCTCACAAGTAATTTGATGACATGATGATATATCATTCATAACTTATCTAAGACCTAATGTTTGATATCAAGTGATGTCCTAGAACCAATTTGTAGCTTTGACACTCTTTGTGTGATTGTAAAGGGCCATATGATTTATTTATGATGATGTCTAGTTTTTATCTAAACTAAGTCATTTACTTGAATGACCTTCATTCGATTCAACTCTAATGAAGAAACCCAATCCAAAGGGAATTTGAGACCAATGGTGAAGGTCAACCTAGTTAGCTAGATTCCAGTAAGTCAAACATGGTTAGTCATCTGACTAAGCAATAAGTCATACAGTCCTTCCTAACAGAGGTATGTCTTTATAAGGATGTGGATATCACTAATAGTTGAAAAGGAGTAAATTTTATCAGACCAAATTATATTGGTCGATTTACATTTCTTAAGCTAGAGAGTCTCTTGTAAGTTGAACTAATTTCCAAATAATGTAAATAAAATGAAAAAGGGGCTAAAATTCAAGTAACCTTGGGGTAATAAAGGTAAATTTTGAAATTCTAGTAATCAACTACTAGGGTGAATGTACATATTTTCATTCAGGAACCTCCTTAATTCCTACATCCACTTATGGTGATTTTTGCTTCCTATGTGTTATTCCTAAATCAAATGTAGTTGATCGAGTTGGTGTTTTAATAAATGTGAATGTTCTATTATTCCATGTTATAGGGTTTTGAATTTGTACTAGAGACAGTCCTTTAGGATATTTTACAATTGTGGAATAATGTGTGATAATGTGACATGCCACCTCAACATCAAACAAGTACATGCCAACTATATGCTAATGCTTGTTAGCCCCAATTACACTTATTCAAAGGAGGAAATGTAGTTTTACTTTCATGGGATCAACTTTGAAATTTGGAAGATGATTGTGTGACAATACAATCTTTCTAACATGGATCTATTAGACTGGGATGTCGATACAATAAGGAATTGAAATATGAATTCCGAACCAATTGTAGTATCATTGATATCTCTTTATCACCTATTATAGTAATTATGTCTCCTCATGTGGATCCATTAATAAAATATGAAGAAAACTTCTATGACATGTGAGGGAACTAAATAGGCAAAGGATACTAAGATCAAAATGTTGCAACATAAACTAGACTGTTTTTGGTAATAGAGATCAACTTCTAGTAAGATGTACTATAGATTTTCTTATATCATAAATGTCTTATTGCTTTAGGAAAGCATATTATATAGATATTAAAGTGGCCAAACTACTTAAATCCTTTCGTGTAAGCATGAAAAGAAGTTAATTTTCATTGAAAAGTATATTGATCCATCATGGTTGTACACATAGGTATCTTGTATTATTAGGTCAAACTAAAAGACATTGTACAAGGAGAAGAGGAGGAACATCAAGAAGAAGCCATTATATATAGAGTTGTGAACTCATATCATAGTGAAACTAGTCAAGATAAGGCTCTCCTCATGGATGTTTAGAATTATAATGATTTTTCTTCTAAAAATAGTGTTAGTTATTCCTCTTCTATGATATGCAGTAAATATAAGAGTGTATTTCCTAAGATTTGCAAAGAAATACAAACTTTCAAAGAAGGATCACAATAAGGTAAGGGGAAAAAAGCACAAGTAGTAACTTGAGACTTCTCAAGTGAAGAAAGTGACCAACAATTTAGTATTCTACAAACTAGTCATCAAATTCTTAATGGATAATTCATATGAGAAAGAAGACTCAAATTAGACACATATTTGTAACTTCTATAAATACAAAAACTAGTATTATTGAGAAAATGTATCATGTTGCCACTGATGTGGTAGCCTGCAGGATTTACTTGGGCACTCCTTCCTGAGAGACTTGGGTTCAAATACCCCCTTGACTACCTAGGGAGATCCATGTGGCTAATAACCCCCCCAAGGTTTTGTCCTTGTTGGTGTTCCCCGAGCTTGGGGTCACTTATCGGGCTAAAAAAGTGTATCATGTAGATTACAAGAACTTATAATAAATCATCTTAAATTATTATTGAGATATATAATGGCAGTAAGGAACTAATCTAAGAGAATGATACCATAAGCTTTTTAACATACATATTTGAGTTTATTGTGATGAAAAAAAACTCAAATGTTCAAAACAATTATCTTGTGGTTGAGCTAACGACTACCAATATCATCCTATCTTACATATTTACACTAGTTATGATGACCCAATTCTTGAGAGCAGCCAGCTAAATTTTTAAGATCACTCACCTTGAGAATTATGTTGAAAAACTTAACTAAGAGAGTATGACAAGACGAAAACCATATGCAAGTCATGAAATACAATATAAATTTTGATATCATTTGGTGAATGAGAATTACAAAAAGGAGTTTCAGATATGTCCAAGAACAAATATATCAACTCTCCATGAGGGAGAGAAGTAACATCCCAAGATCCACCAGACCTTGTCATATGCCACTATATCATGCTAAAATGATAGTCATTATGTACATTACTCTTCTAGTTTCTCCCTTCACTTTTTGAAACTGAGAAATATAATTTTATTTCCCTAACATCCTAATATGAAATTTAGAAAACAAAAATATTAATATTGTGCCGAAATGCTATTGTGAAATATTTATGATATATTATAAAACCATTATCGATAATCTCTCGTCTTTCCACTACAACAAAACTACATATAGGTCAATATAGTATCCCCAACCAAAATCTACCAACCCATGGAGAGTACTTGTTGGTCAGGTCTTAGACATAACCGATGTACCTTGGGGAAAATCTTGGTGAGCATTAATTTTGATCAAGGCTAATCCATAACCAATAATGTAAGAAATCAAAGCATTTAAGCCCAAATAGGTGGACTACAAGCATCTAGTTTTGATGTGTGTGGCATTCTAGTGCAATGACTCACTATACAAGCCCAAACCAAGGCCCATGATAACTACTATAAGTATAAATATATAAGAAATTATAGCATCAAAATATATGGTTTGATATATCTTATCATATGACACAATGACATTTTCCATTGGGAAGAATATAGCCTTTTACCTTAAAGATATTGTTTGGTCCCACAATAAATATGGCCAACACTAGACTCAACATCAATGGTAGCACCAATCATCACTACAATATAGAAATTATACTTGAATACATCACTTTAAAAGCATTAAATGCACACTCTAACTTCTTGTTGAACCATAAAACAACCTCTACAAAGCTAGAGGACATGGAGAAAAATAGATTGTAACATCAGTCATCCTTGACATGTGAAGTGTGATTAGCTCCATACTATCTTTAAGATATGTCAACGAAAACTCTTCACACAAATTTCAATTAAATTTAGAAGTGTTGGATAAATATTTTCAAACACAAAATATGCATCAAATATATTTCCAATTGATTGCCATTTTAATGAAATTACATATTGATTGAAAGCCTACATGTTAAAAATGTTCTTACAGAATAAATAGTTGATGACTAGTTGCAATATATTTTTCATGTGATTCACATTACCTCTTAATTGAATTGTTAAAAGAAATATGAATTTTATCATCATAATCAAAGTTTGATAATCCAAAACATGCAACTATTATTGGATTCATATCCATAATAATAAAGAACAATATGTGGGGGTATCAAACTCTATGTAATTGTAGGACTCAATCATTGACAATGGTTTCCTCATGAATGCAATAAGGGATACTAATTTATGTACAAAAATTGAAATGAAAGTAAGTGGAGCACTTACTCAAGGATATAATAAAAACTAAATTTTTAAGGAATAAATATTGATCCTAAATCTTTTTTGTGACCACTCTAGCGATCGAGGGATTGCTTCCTCATGACATACCAACTTGGAGAAGGGACGTTGGTTTTGGAGACATGTAACCCTTCCACCCCCAACACACTTCCTCAATCCTATCTACATGTATTGGACTAGCGGTAGGAGATCTCTCCATGTTATTTAAAATCTTTAGCTTGAGGCAGTGACATGGATGTATCTAGTTTGTTGATATGTAAATGATGGTGTTTGTCATTTTCTTGATTATATTTATCATGTGTCTTGTTATTAGGGTTTTAGTATGGCATGTCTCATGGAGGAGTGATGAAGTATATGCTTGGTTTTTATTTTTGAATGTAGTGGAGGTGAATCATTATTCTTCCACTCTTATTCGAATTTATTTATTATTCCTTTTATTTCTATTGCTTTTCTTTTTTGGATGTTTGATATTTGTGATAGATATTAATTTTTTTAGTCATCGATTCCCTTGGAATTTATCACATATGGTTACAAGTTGTATTATCAATTATATGAAGAGATCTTCAAGTGCCTTGTAGTCTAGGTCTCACTTTTCTTTGGATTAATCTAGTTGCTTCATATTATAGATACACTTGTCTTTGATACTCTATGGTTTCATTCACTCTCATTGGCATACTACACTCTGTCATTGTGCACTCAATTTGAAGAAATCCTTTTTGAAAGGCTACCTTAATCATCTTCAAGGCCTTGGGATCAATGCGGAGGTGTTGTATATTCTTTTCAATATGAGTTTTGGAGGTGTAATTATCTTGTTCTAGATAATAATATGCTCATCTAGCATTATTTATTTAGCGTATATACGATGTATGGTTTATGAGTAATGATAAGGAACTATTTTATATAAAGAAAAGTCTCAATTCTTCCTTAAAATTATAGTATTATTAGATGGTTTCATTTCTTTATGCCAATATCTTTGGAAAACATGTTATCATATTCTACTAAATAATAAATGTACTAGTTTCTTGGTGAAGACAATAGTAATGTTATATAAATGAAAAAAATTGTTTATTCTTCTTTATTATTTATAAATCCTATAATACAAAATTATTATTACAAATGGTAATAGTCAATTGTTATGAATAGAAGATAGAACATCATAAATTTATTATTCTTAAATACTTATTCAAACTTAATTTTGTTATAGGATAGTGAAGAACTTTTTGATAAATCTAGAACTAGAAAAAATGTAAGAACATGATAAATGGAATGTCGTTGTGTAGTGTATTATGAATATGGTTAGCCTTTATACTTTCTAAGGGTGGATATCGATAACCTAGATACATAGTGTGGTAAGAATCCCAATATAAATAAAAGGATAGAATGAATATGGGTGGATTTATCTAACATTCCTCATTAAATTGATGCATAAACTTCATAAGCACCAAGTTTTCTTCATTGAAATTTGGATTGATATCTACTCAAAAATTTGGTGAATAAATATTCAAGTTGATCCTTTGAACATACTAGAGTGATTGTGATCAACTTTTATTTGATCTTCTCTTCAAAAAAGTGGAAATCAACTTCTATGTGCTTAGTTCTTACATAAATGACTGGGTCAGAAGCAATATGAACTTGCGATTCATTAAAACACTACAAGGCCATTGCTTCTGTCTGAGTGAATCCCAATTCTTCTATGAAGTTTTTTTACCCATAGTAGCTCATTGGTGACATGGTACATAGGCCAATGACTAAGCACTGAAATGGGCAACAATAGTTTTCTTTTTACTTTTTCAAGAGACAATATTATAACCTACAAAAACACAATAATTGTGCGCAAATTGTTTACCATGATAGAGCTTTCCCAATTTGCATCAGATAAGTCATGCACCTTTAGATTCCATGATAAGAATAGTGAATGCCTTTTCTTTGTGTTCTTTTGAGATATAAAAGTACTTGAATGATTGTATTCCAGTGACTTCAATGTAGTTTGTGCATAAACTAAATAACCACACTAGTAGAAAAAGAAAGATCCAATCAAGTAATTGAGGCATAGTTTAGTTTCTCAACCAATCTCTTGTACTTCCATGGATCCATAAGAGGCTTCCCTTATTCTTTATATATCTTGAGTTTGGGATCCATAGGCAAGTCTATAGGTTTCTGGTCTGAATGTACCCATTTATTCAAGAAGGTCATGCACATATTTGTGATAAGAAATAACAAACCCATCCTTAGATCTCACCACTTCGATGCCTAGAAAGTATTTTAGTTTACCTATATCTTTGTTATGTAGTTTTTCTTGAAGAAATGATTTGAGCCTCATAACGTCTTTGTAGTCATCACCTATAACAACAATATTATCTACATAGACAACAAGGAGAATATAACCAATAGAACCATACTAATGGAAGACATAATGATATACCCTTGATGGGAGTAGCCTGAAATCTTAAACAGACTAGCTAAAATTACCAAACCATGATTGAGGTGATTTCTTCAGGTCCTAGAGATATCTTCATAGAAATTAACATGAAAAAAGGTTCTCTTCATAGAGCAACAAAACCTAGGTGGTTGATCCATATATATATATATATATATATATATATATATATATATTTATATATATATATATATATTTATATATATCTTCATAGAAATTAACATGAAGAAAGGTTCTCTTTATGTCAAGTTACTATAGGTGTTGAGAAAACATAGAGGCCAAGGAGATGAATAGTTGTACTTATGTCATATTATTACCAAAAAAGAAGGTTTCTAGGTAATCTTCATATAGACATGTTGTAGCATTTTGTCACAAGACTTGTTTTTGACCCATCAATAGTATCATTAGGGCCAACCTTGAGTGAGAATCTCCAACTACAATTGACTATTACTTTTTTAGGGAGTCTACACAAGACTTCATGTATGATTCTCTAAAAAAGAAACCATCTCATCTATCATAGTTTGTCTCCCACATGGGTGACTTAGTGCAACAGATATGGTATGAAGTATAAGGATATGAGATATATTAGTGATAAAAGGAGCATGTGAAGATTATAACCCGTCATAAGAAACAAAGTTGGAAATGAGATGAAATGTACAAGACCATTTTCCTTACATTAGGCAATGGGCCTATTTTCTAGGATAGACTGAACCAAAAAATCCCAGAGTTAGAAAATATTTGAAAGGCCTTGAGTTGATAAATGTCTTCTTGTACATGTGGTGGAGTATCAATAAGACTTTCCAGGCCATGGTCATGATGAGTATGTCCAAGATTGTGAGAAATAGGAGAAACACTCAAAATAAGATGAATACTCATGTGTAAAAGAAGAGAATCTTCAATTTCTTAGACATTTTGAGAACACTAGATGGTTGACCATAATATAGAGTTCCTAAAAAATATGACATTGGAAGACACAAGAAAATGATGCTTAGATATATTATAGTATTGATAACCCTTTTGAGTTTTATAATATCCAAGAAACAAGTAAAGCGACAAAATTACATAACTATAGATATAAGATATTATACATGTTAATTTTTATGATATTTTGTAATCTAAGAAATGTTTTACTTTTTATGGAAAATCATTATAGTTATAATAGGTATTTATTATGGTATTCACCAAAAGAACTAATAGTTATCAAAAAACACTTCAATAAAAATGTCTATTTACTCACTCTTCTTAAATAATCATGGAATTTCCTTTTTCCTAATATTTTGTATAAAAAAATTTGATGTGCTTCCACTTATTTAACCAAGTTCATGGAATATATGATAACTAAATTTGATCTAGTAGTGATGAAATTTTTTGGAATTTTTATAGAAGTAAGATATATTAGAGCCCCAAATTAGTAACTTATTCTTTTACTAGTGGATATTGGGATGAAGCGGGTAGGGTTACTAGGGCAACACTTATACCACTACCTTTTGTATTGAGGGTCAGTGGATAATGGGTAACTATGTGTGGGGTGAAAAATGTGATTTTCCATACCCTATTCTATAGGGTAGGAAAAGTGGGTAAGTAGACATGTAAACAGATCGAATACGGAGCACATACTACTAAATTCGACATTTGAATCTAGAAAAAAGTTCGATCTGATATCTGATTTGATATCTGACAGATAATATATGTCAACATTTGAATCCGATCTGAACGGATAATATCCAAATTTGGATAAATATCCTATCTAAACCTAAAATCACACATTTAATGTCAATATATGTATTATATATAGAAAATATTGATATTGCATTAAATATATATATGATAAAGTGTCAATATATTCATATTTCTATATTTAAATAATATATATTTAATAATACATGTATGTATTTGTCGAATTCAAAGTTTTTAGGAGCATATACAATAATATCTAATATCCAATCTGAAATTTTCGGATCCAAAATTTGATATCTGAAATCCAAAGTGAATTATGCCGATGTTTAATTTTTTTTCAAAATTTCAGATTCAAATCTGAATCAAATGTGCGGATTTCAAACATCCATTTATAGGTTTATGGGTAAGTGAGTAATACATTTCCTTTACAACCATAGTTAATAGATATATTCATGAAACCCCTATCTTTGAACAATTTTGAGTCATTAGGGAAATATTGTACATTATTCCACTTAATGTTGTTTGCTTTGACATGTTTTGCCCTTCAACTTTTGAAATATCTTAATAACTTTATTATATATTTATATTCATTATTTTTGTGAAATCAAATAATTATTTTTGAACATATTCACCAAGATCCTATAATGGTTTATATACGTGAAAAACAAACATCAAAACCTTACAATGGCATCTTATCATGACATAGACAAATGACATAAGGAAAGCAATAATTAAGGGTTTCTAAGTGTATTTCAACCCTAATTATGCTTATATGGGGGATTCCTATTGGATGTCAGGTGAAATGAAAATGATCATCACATCTAACCATTAGTTTCTTTTGATTTATATAAGATACCCTGCCTAGACAGAGTTTACCCTATCTTTTTTTCAACCCTAATGCATTCTTCTATTCTTCTTTCTTTCATGGTTAATGATGGGTAGAAACTTGGGAGTGGTTTTGATGGAGAAGTTCAATTTTGGTCAAGCTTGAAGATGTCTTATAAGAAGCTACAGTTACACATTTTTAGTTCATTGTAGATTCATGGTTAATCCTAGTAGCTAAGGCCAAATCACATCAAAATGGAGATCAAGTATGTTGTTTGATATATAAGTATAATGAGTGGGTTGACAATTGATGAATTTGATTGGTCACACCTCATTCATGATCATATAACACGCATGTCCAACATGGTGGTAAAATTGAGATCAATGGGTATGGACGTAAGTGAGTCATTCTTTGTTCAATTGATTATTAAGACACTTCCGCTTTAGTTTATTTAGTTTAAGGTGAATTACAACACCATTAAAGAAAACTGGAACTTTCAAGAAGTTAAGGCTACATAAAATTAGAAGGAAGGGGGTTGAAGGAAATCATGGAACACTTTTTCAAACTCTCAATTTTTGTTTGAACCAATAATAACAAGACTAAATATGGTAAAAAGGTAAAAAAGAAGATTGAGACTTAGATGAAAGAAAATGAAGAGGAAAGCATAAAGAGTGAAATTGTTTCTTCTAAAAGTAACATGGTCATTTTAAAAAAGTGTCATCTAAAATAAAGGCTTGGTTTTATAAAGAAGGTATTTCTTTTTTTATCTAGATTAATATCTCATTGAAGTTCCTAATAATACTTGGTGGCTAGAATCAGGTGTAGCTACTCATGTCAAAGGAATTAGAACTGATAGATTATTCTTAGATAGAGGATTTCTATTGGATCTTGAAAAGTTTCTCTATGTTCCTAATTGTGGTAGAAGTTAGTGTTTATTGAAAAGTTACATAACTTGGCATATCATGTTGAAATTGGACTGGGAATTTGTTTTTGTATAAATAGTAGTAGTACTATTATTCTGGTACATGAATTGATGGTCTTTGTTATTTCAGTCTTGATATAAATTATGCCAATTCCTTGTTTCACCTTGAGTACAATGTAGGAGTCAAACATATTGCAAATGATGAAATTTGTGTTTCCTTGTAGCATAAAAAATTAGCAGATACTTCCAAAGAAAGAATGTTTAGGTTAATTAAACATGGAATACTACCTAAATTAGATTTTACTAATATGGATGTGTGTTTAGGTTGTAGTAAAGGAAGTCAAACAAAAAATAAAGTACATAAACCAACCATATGAAGAACTGTAACATCCCAATTTCTAATACATGCATAATACTAAGCAGAAGTTAATTTCATTGGGAATTCCATAAAAATGATAATCATTGCATAGAAATATAATTTCATCAACTAACACATGATAACATAACAATTCTTGTTTCTCGAGGTCCATAAAAGGAAAACATAAACTTTAAACTAAGCTAATACATGACCCCATAACAAAGGGAAAACTAAGCTGAATATTCTATGATATTTAGCACCCCACCAGTTCTGGATTCCTAGCCTTCTCCTCATTATAAAAGCTCATTGTTACACTCCCTCATTCTTTTCTTCGATGGGCATCACTTCCACAGCCATACAAAGAAAAATGAAACATGTTAGAGTAAGTGGCACTAAGTTCATTATATAAACATGAAATAAGCTATACTTTTGAAAATATGAATAAAAATTGTTCAATGTGCATATCATATGTCTTCATTTTTAATTTCTATTTATCATTAACATTATTATGTTGGGTTGAATATGTTGTCCTCCATTGATATATTTCTCTCATAAATCTTATGTTGCATAATGGTTAAACTTCTCCCAAGACTGAGCTTATGCACCCAACTGCTCATTGCTCACACATGGCTTATAAATAATTGTTCCAGAAGGCAAATAACTGGTAACAATCATACATCAATTGTCTTCTTTTTAACATCAATCTTGAACTTGATAATTTGAAACTTTAAATCTAATCATGGAAGATGTCATTTCATGATCACAATAATGGATAAGAACTATATTTTTATGGATGACTGCCTAGGGTTAAGGTGGCAGTGACGGTAGTGGCCGTAGAGGAAGAGGTGTCTGGAGAGGAGGACATGGTGGTCATGGATTGGGCCTCCTGCACATGGGTGAGCCCTACCATGACTCCCCAATCTCCATGAACGATCAAGGCAAAGAAACAACTGCAAAAAAGTCATGGAACTAGTTAAAGAATGTTCGTACACAGATGCAATGACAGGACGCAAGGCTTTTGATCTGCTTGAGGTTATCTCCCCAAACTCCCTCATAGCAAACAACATCACTATTGATCCTAGTGGTGCCCTACCAATGCTGACAATCAATCCTAACTCACTATTGCCTCTCCTTGAGCCATGGAGGTATGTGGTAGTTGTTAAGTTGATCGGAGGAAACCTAATCTTCCAAACCTTAATCAATTGTCTCTCATTCCTCTGGGCTCCGACTAACTTGTTCAAAGCAATTGATCTGGAGATGGGATACTACATCATTCAATTGGAGAATGAAACTAATTTTATTAAGGCAATGACTGGAGGACCGTGGACTATGTTTGGCAATTATCTTTCTTTCCAATCTTGGTCTCCAAGCTTTAGGCCCTCGGATCTAATACCACACAAGTTGGTGGTTTGGCTGCGGGTTAAGGATCTTCCAGTGTACCTCTATGAAAACCAACTACTCATATGCATAGGCAATATGGTTGGGAAGATTATAATGGTTGATGCAACTTAAACCATTGGAGAATTATGGGAAATTTGCTCATCTTGCTATCAAAGTTGACACCACTCAACCTCTTCTACCAACAATTTTTCTCAATAGAGAGAACTACTGGATGGAATATGATAATCTACCAGTCTTTTACATGAAATGTGGTCAGCTAGGGCATCCTGATAAGGATAGTACCTTTGTCAAGCCATTTGTTCCAACTGAAGCATACTCATCTAAAAGGATAGATCTCTAGGCACCAATCACTTACATAGAATCTATCCACGCCCCCAATCCCATGCGAAGATTGCTAGCAAAGAAAGATGATTGTAGCATGATTGAAGGAGCCAAGTCAAACATAGAAGCCTCCAAGAAAGATGGAGACCCGCCCAAGGCAACCAACTAGGTAGAGATAGACAACCAACCCAAAGTAGGCACATGTGTTGACTCTACTTTGGAGACAAAGGTGAGCAGGTGTTATGAGAAGAAAGGTCCCCCACGATCGCAAGCAAACCAACTCAAACAAACATATGAGGATGCAAGACCCAAGGACACATCCCTAAAGGACACTGTTGTAACTCTGGTTGATGACCAGCTTTCTGATGGAAGGAACATCATGCCAAACCATGGAAATGCCTTCTTATTTGGGGGATCCCACAACCATCCAACCTCTGACATTCCCTCTGAAAAATTCACCTAGGGGAACAACAACTGGAATGGTGGAGGTGTTATTCTGCATAGTAGGAGAGTCATCTACCAAATTTCATCACCAGCCGAGGGAGAGAAAGGAAGAAATGGAAGCTTGCTCAAATGGTAGGCCACCTAGACTTCTCGGGTACCAAACCATAACTAAATTTTGATGATCAAGCCCAATACATGGAAGAAGTAGATTTTGCTGATGCCACCACAAACTCGAGCATTGGACATGATGAGGATAGATAATCTAGGGGCCTCCTTATAGCCAATGATGAACATCCTCCGTTGGAATGTCCAAGGAGCATGCTCTAAAGACAAAATTTGATTAATGAGAGAATATAGAGTCAAATACAAATTGCACATTCTAGTTTTTATAGAAACTAGATGCAGTAGCACTTCAGCTGACAATGTCATAAAGAATATTGGATTCCCTTAGTCACATCATATCAAAGCTTTGTGATTCTCTGGAGGCATCTGGGTTCTTTGGGACAAAGCTATATGCAATCTTGATATCATCCATAATCATAGACAATTCATTTACTGTAGGATCAACAACAACTGGTGTGTTACTTTTGTGTATGGTAGCCCTACCCTTCTAAAAGTAAGCTCCTATGGACAAGACTAACTGAAATCTCACAAAGTACCTCAGATGCATGGGTTGTGGTTGGCAATTTTAATACAATGTTGGATGTCTCATATAAGCGGGGAGGAAGAAATTTGATTGTTCCATAGAATTTTGTTCAATACCCTACTCCAAAACACTAGTCTTGTTGAAGTTTTAATGGGTAGCCATTTCTTCACTTTTAAATGCCAAAAACTCCTTAAAAAGCTAGATAGAGTCATTACCAATAACAAATGGCTCACCAATGAAGGAGGATTCAACTAAGTAGTTCTTTGTTGACTCCATTTGGACCACAATCCCATTCTTTTATTGAGTTCTCCTAGTGCAGACGCAAGACCTACCATTTTCAAGACTAAAGCTAGTTGGACGATCATGATGTAGTTCAATCAAGTAATCGTGTCTCACTGGGACAACTCCAAGCCTTTCATTGAAGCTCTCTCTCTCCCTTTAAGTCTTCTGCACTTAGATGGGAGAAAAACATTCTCATTAAGAAGCATAAATTGAAGACATCTATAATCTCCAGGCTTGATCGATGTCAGGTAATTGATAGTCAAATCCAAGTATTGCTACCAATTTTTTATCAATTAATCTGCAAGAACAACACTCGAACATCCTTTTCTGAGAGGAGATGGATTGGCAACAAAAATCTCATATCCAATGGCTTAAGTACAGAGACAACAACACAGTTTTTCCATTCCTATGTCAAAGCTAGAAGACAAGCTATCAATATCAACATGCTAAAAAATTATACCGGCAAGTGGATTGAGTCCTCATCATCTAAAAGACCTGGTTCTCAACCATTTTCACCAGCTGATGGCACAACATGATGCAAATTTCCATAGAGCAGAAAGTGTGGAGGCCTACATTGGTTACTTCTCAATGCCATCTTATCAAGCCCTAAACTTCATTGCTTGGACGCCTAGTTAAGAGAAAATAAGGAGAATGGTCTTCCGAATGACACCATCTAAGGGCCCTAGGATGAATGGAGTGTACAATGAGTTCATTCAATCATAGTGGGACAAGCTGAGAAACTCCAATGTCCTCATTGTACAACAAGATTTCAACAGTGCCAGCATTGATCCATAGCTTGCAAACGCACACATGGTTCTCATCCCCAAAATAAGACAACCACAGATTCTGACTTGCGTCCTATATCGCTCAATAACTAATGCTTCAATCTCATCCCCAAAGTACTGATTGAACACCTAAAACCCCATCTTCCTTCATGGATCTCGGGCAATAAATCAAGCTTCATTCATGGCTGACGCATCAATGATAATATTCTACTCGTTCAAGAGGTGATTTATTCCATGAAGCAAAAGAACAAGGGCAAGAAGTGAGCTAGTATTAAGCTTGACCTATCTAAGGCCTTTGATCATATGAGTTGGCCTTTCATAAAAGACACTCTTGTTAAGATAGCCCTACCTACCATTATTATATTATTGATCATGTAGATCACAACCAGTGGCAAAACATCTATCCTCTGGGGGGTCCCTCTTCCTTGTTTTCAATCTGTCAGGGGTGTTCGACAGGGGGACCTCCTCAGCCCATGTGTCTTCATTCTTTGTATGGAAATATTATCCCAAGAAATCAACAAGGCTATCAAAATTAATCATTGTAAGCCCATCTGATTAACCAGAAAAGGAACTCCTCTTTCTAATGTGTGATTTGCCGACAAAATTCTTCTTATGGCTGAAGCTAGCACACATCAAAAGTGGGAATCATTCTTGAAGTTCTTAATAAATTTGTAGAAGTCTCTGGCCAAGTCATCTCCAGAGAAAAATCTTGTTGTTTTTTCTTGTCAAACACCTCACGTGCAAAAAAATGTCTCTTTCATAGAAGGATTAGTATTGAGAGTACCGACGACCTCAGCAGGTACCTTGGTGTTTGAATACTACATCATTGGCTCAATGAAAAACACCCACCAGCACATTGCAACTAGCATTAGAGAACACATGACCAAATGGTCTGCATGACACCTCTCCATGGCAGGTAGAGTCACACTTGCAAAGGCAACTCTTCAAGCGATTCAATTGTATACTATGCAAACTATGAAACTTTCACCAACACTGTGCGATAATATCAACAAGCACATAAAGAATCTCATTTGGTCTGGTGGGAGACAACAGAAGAAGCTCTCCTTAGTTTGGTGGAAGAAAGTCATTGCCCCAAAGCTGTAGGCGGGATAGGAATCAAGAATGCCAGAGACCAGAACTCTGTACTTATGTTGAAAAATGTATGCCTATTCCTAAATAACCACACAACTGAGTGGATAAGTTTTATGAGAGAAAAATACATCTGAGTCAACACTGTAATAAACAACCAATTTTCATTATGGGCCTTCATCAAGCAAAACATCAGAAACATCAAGATGCCTGCCACAAAACCATTAACTTAGGCATTGACACAGACATCTGGTCAGATAAATGGATTAACAGCATGTCAGTCCAAGACCTTAACTCAAACTAGATTATCGTGCTCGAGCTCCAATACATGTAGGTTAGCTCCATGAGGCTACCTAATGGCAAACATGATTCATCCTTCATATGTGCTTTCATGCTGCCAAGTTCATGGATCTCTATCCAATACATCCCACCATCCACTGATGACTCAAAGACTGACTGTTGGGTCTGGCCTTTTGACTCAATGGGCAATGTCACTGCTAAAGAAACATACAACTGGATTACATATGACAATTCACCAGAAGTTCATGTTGAGTGGAAAATAATATGGAAACTAAAGATCCCAGAATGACTTAAGATGTTCATCTGGCTACTTCAACATCATGCACTCCTTACAAATGTCAAAAAAAATCATAGACATCTTAATGTGGAGATAACATGCCCCATATGCAACAATGGCAAGGAAACTCTTCTGCACTATCTGAGAGACTGGACACAGAACAAGGTTGTATGGATAGGCATTCAAGCACCACACATTTCACTTCTAGCTAGCGAAAATGATTGGATATAATGGATTATCTCTCCCAACAACACCAACATCGATGCAAACATGCTTCACATTGTCACCTACTAGCATTTGTGGAATACTAGAAATAAACAAGTTCATGAACATATGGTGCCCAATGTGCAACACCAAATTGCTTTCATCAAATAGTGAATGAACTCTATTATTAAATCAACGGATGACATGCCCAGAGCAACAAGGCTGCCCATAAGAACCTTCATTCATCCAAGGACATATGATTATTATACCATCCCTGCTATCTGGGCCTCCGCCTAGGGGGGTGGGTTTCCCCCGGCAAACTAAAAAAGGACATATGATTATGCTCTCTTCATTGTGCCACCTTTTAGGTGGACTCTCTGATCGCTGCCATAGGTATTCATACTACTAATAATCAGGGCAAGTTCTTCTTAGGTGAAGGCCTTCCCCTAAAAGAAAATTCTTGACTCCATGATGATATACAAGCAATCGTCATTGCTACTTCAATATGCAAAACTCACAATATGAACAAAGTTGTTATCCTATCTAACTCTAGCTTTTCGGTGGATTTGGTGAATCAGGAAACTTGTTCTTCACCAATACTCCAACAACTTTGGAGGAAATTTCAACTCACCAAAGCTTTTTTTGTCAAACTCTCGATTCTTTATGTACCCTGGGATATGAACCAAGTTGTTGACCTCATCGCAAAAACCACCTTACATTCCTTTACTTCTTGTTATTTCAACTTTTGTAAGCCACCATGTCTTGTACATGATCTGGATATCAATTTCCTCAATTTTTGGCTTGTTCTAGAGCATAGGTTGAATAAAATCTAAGCTTGTAGGTCTTGCAAAAAATAGATAAGAATTGTATAATTAGAAAAAATAATCAGATTCATAATAATTTATCTTGCAAACATTCATTAAAACTATATATTGTATGTCATAATATTCAATGCTCATAAATATAGACAAGTAAAAATCCCTTGACCCATGTTTGATAACTCATAATGCATGTCCACTAACCAGTTAGAAAAGAAGTCCTATGAGTTCTCTTGATGCTGATGAAATTCCTAAAGTCCTGAAATCAATAGAGGTTCCATTCATTTCCATCTTAAATAAGAGTTAAACCCTAATCCAGGTCCATTAAGAAAACACAGTTAGAGATGACTGATTAGATTTGGAAATTGCAGAATCAAGATCCTCATTTAAAAACCTTTCAAAAACATATTAAAGCATATATTTCTTACAAAGATACATCAATAAGAAATTCAATAAAATCTATAAATCAAATTAGAGAATGAAAATCGTTCTTGTGGAACCCTTATCACCATGACCCAATCAAGGTCATCTGTATGGTCATGGCTTTAGTTTAACCAAACATGTGACAAAAATCATTGGAGGACATTTAAGTGACATATGTGCTCATACAAGTATTACACTGGAGTATAAAGACCATGGGAAAAATATGACAAAATTCCACTATAATGTTCATTTAACACTTGGAAACATGGATAGAAGAAAATGAATATGGATGGGGGAAAGTTTGATTTGAGAAACAATCCAATGGGATCATTCTCACATAAGATGATTGAAACATGTTCCTTGCTATAATATGAACACAAAAAGTCAAGGTAGAGGTCATGTCATGTCCAAAAGTGATGGAACCTCGATTCACCATGGATACGAGGGGGCTATTGTATGAAGATCGAAAAACACTACATCACACACCAAACCAAGAGAGCTGGAGCATTTTCACTCAAAATCAAGGTCAGGTATAATAGAGATGTGAGGAAACATCATAAAAATAATTAGGATTGCTCTAGGCCTTATAACAGAGGAAAAAATTGGGGAAACTAGATACATACAACACGGGACAAAATTGGTAGTTATTGAGGTTTTAAGGAGGCTAGGGGAATTGACTCATGGCTTCAATTGGTGCCACAATGACCAAAGTCATCAAGTCAATAAAGTCATAGAGAAACAACAAGGTGATTTCACATGTAGACCAACTATGGAGATCGCATCAATTTAGATATGTTACTTATATAACTGAAGGGTCTAGGAAGAAGCTAGAGGCCATAGGCATCTGAGTTACAGCTGGATAGGGAGATTGGAAGAGCCTTCATCCACCATTTCTAGGGCTTAGAATCCCATCAAGTATACAATGGGATTGTTCTGAAGGTTGTGGGGTTGGGGAAAACCACTCTATCTTGTGGTTGCATTGATCATAGAGAGGGATTGGGAAAAAAGAGTTGTTGTTATACAATGTAATTCTAAAAACACTGGACTAGGTGAAGGGTATGAGTCCTCGAATCACTAAAAGCTTTGGGTCTGAGAGTTTGACTCAGACTTTGACCTTGTCCAAAGGATCCATGTCACACAAAAATTGTATAGAACTATATGAAAACATGATTATATTGATTAGATATCAATCAAATAATGTGTTGATCTTATGTCATTCTTTCCTATATAGTTTAACACACCAGGGTTAATCAAACACAATGAAATTTTGTGGGTTTACCTAATTTGAATATAAGGAACCTAAAAATGACATTAGTTTCTAGATTTTTGAAACAAAATAGTCCATGTTTCCCTTTTAGTGATAAACCTATAATATCATGATTATCTAGAAACAATTGTAGGCTCATATTTTGAGGAAAGTCGCTTGTTATTGTAACAAACTCAAAAACTTTAATAGTAAAAAATATACATGATAATTAGGCCAATTTCATATTTGATCCAAAAATGTCACTTATTTATCAATTAGGATAAACTTTTTGAGAAAATAATATAAGAACCTACATCTAATTGATTCCTTAATAATAATTTTGAGGGTGTTACAGTTCTACCCACCTTATGAAAGTTCCATCCTCACAATTTCGACGTACTCCCCACCTAGGGATTTATAAACATTAGCTTGTGAAACACCTCATGTATATCTATTTACTCAAGGATATGGTTTGAACTAAATCATACTTCCTTTGTTACCTTAGTCCTCCTCATCATCAATCTTTGTAAAGATTCTTGCTTGTCTCTTTTCTCCTTGATCTGGATTAGGATTTTGTCTTGCATTGTTCCCTTCTTTGAGCCTTGGACATTCTGACTTATTATGACTTGGATCCCAATAAAAGTAGCAAAATTGTGTGCCAAAACTGCATACTCCACCAAGTGTCCAATTGTAGGTCAGTCAAGGATTCTTGACATGTGGTCCTTTTGAAGCATTTCTCTTCTTGTCATTGTGGTTGTTGGAATTATTATGTGATTGCTTGGGGGTTTCCTTCTTCCATGTCCTTCGTGGGTGATATTTTAACTCTAAAGAAGCTTTCAATGCCTCCTTTCTTATCTTGAGGCTTCTCCAGTTAGAGCATAGCCTAGATCTGACTTTAGACCTTAAATGAACTTATTTTCAATATGTGTCTCATATAAGTAATATTCATACATCTAGAACATATAAAACTTCATCGGTATCACCATGCTACTATAGGAACTAGAACTCAACCTCCTTCTTCTAGATTATTGCCCCTAACATATAGAAAATTTGGAAGGCAGTGGTGAACTCCCCTAATTCAATGGTGCAACATTGGGTCCTTAAGCATTGGTGAACTCCCCTGATTTAACATCTCAAGATGCACTCTTCAGGATGTGCATCGCTAAACGGACTTTAGAATGCTTGAGGAATCCCAAACCATAATACCAAACCATATAAACAATGCTTGACATGGAGAAGACACTCTGTCTAATCTCTCCAAAGAAGGTCTCCAGCTTGATCTTTAGAAAATCTACTAAGGTCCTCTCCTAGTTTTTAGGTTGTAGGGGCCTCCCACCTTTTTATCAGCCACAACATCAATAAGAGCTTTAACAAGCACATCCATGGGAACATTAGTGTTACCATTATGGTTGGACCCTCCAGAAGCATCATGCTCACTCCCCACACTATAGGAGATTTCTTCTCCTTCTATGTGCTCTTTGCCCTTATCAGAACTCTTTTTGGGAGATATCTACAAAAGGGAAAATAAACTATATGAAATTTTTATAAAAGTTTTTTGGCCAACTATAATTTTTTCTTTGATAACATGTTGTAACATCCCAATTTCTAAAATGTACAAAATACTAAAGGGAAGCATAAATCTCATTGGGAATGTCACAAAAATGATAATCATTACACAAAATATTAGTCAATTCAACCAACACAAGATAACATAATAGTTCTCATGTGTCAAGATCCATATAAGAAAACTTAAACTTTATACTAGGTCAATACATGACTTCATAATAGAGGGAAATACAAGCTAAATGTTCTACGATAGTTGGCACCCCACTAGATTTCAACCCCTCGCCTTCTCCTTGTGGCAACTTACCGTTGATTAGAAAATAAACATTTTCTTTCGTTGGATGATCTATGAATATTAGATTGTGGTGGTTTTTGTATACATCATATTTATAGGGTATATTTAATATCCATAAGGTTGGATTAATCAGTAGAATTTTACAATCATCATAAATGGAGGTGGGTACATGCAAGCTACATGTACTTGGGTACACAATTCTTGTAGCCTCCCTCCCTCTCTCTCTCTCTATATATATATATATATATTTATATATATATATATATATATATATATATATGTGTGTGTGTGTGTGTGTATGTGTGTGTGGGTCCATATTCAATACCTGCACGAGTAGCCACCCGCCCCCTCTTTTGGTTGCTTTTTTTGGAGTTTCTTACTTTACACATGTAGAGGGTTACTTTATCTTACAAACTGTTACTTTTTATGCATAGATAATTACATTTGTAACAAATATACAATTACATATATATTTATTATGTATTCTGCCCAGATTTACATTTTGAGTCGAATAGTTATTTTTTGGTCAATATAATTACTTTTTTGTTCACAGAGGTACTTTTCTAACTATGTAGTTACTTTTTGGGATGCATGAGTAGCGGAAATCTAGGCTATCCGTCGGGAAACGAATGAACGACATATATATATATATATATATATATATATATATATATATAATAAGCAAAACCACTTCTCTACTAAAAATTTAAACAATAGAACCTCCAGTCCAAACACACTTAGAAGTTACGATGGAGTGGGTGTAAATTTTTCAAATTTTTATATAATGGTAATCAAAAGACCAAAGTATAGCAACAGAATAAAATCATGACTATATTCAATTATGAAACAAAGGGTTACAACTTACATCACAAGGATCCATGTAGAGGAAATCTAAACCACCTCAAGATTGTCTCCAAGCTTCATCATCTCAAGATAAGTCCAGGTCAACATGCATTGTCATCCAAGACCTCCACCTAGGGTTGGAAGCATACCCCAACAAAAAGAGAAAAATAGAAAACATCAACAAAGGCTGGTATGTGCATACAAAATAGGAAATTGAGCAACATTATGAAATAAAGGTCAAGAAATAATGTAAGGATTCCCATAGAAAAGAAAAGTACCACCCAAGAGGGTATCAAGAGAAAAGATCACATTAGAAGGGATACTTGCCATAAAAAAACATAAAAAGGATTGTGCCATATAAACATCCACTACCACATGTGGGAAACAAGCACCAGTAGGGCACACACCCCACAATAAATATCTTGCATGCACGTGAGATAAACATATCCCTAGAACAATATAAACACAATAGGTGGTCAAGGCTTCACATCCTTGCAAACCTAATAGAGAATGACTCACCGCCAAACTCCCATATATATATAAAATTGGTCAAGACATACATCTTGCCCAGGGTACAAGGTTCCTTGTCGTCCCAAAAAGAGTAGGAAATATCACATCTGATATAAATAGAACCAAAGCAATTCCACTACTCTAGTGCTACTGAATCACATAGCATATTTAATGTAGAGGCAAGTAGAAAGAATAGTAAGAATAAACAATGTTGCCATCACACAATGGTCAACACAACATATAACATCCACTTCAAAGTGGGCATATATCACCAAGTAAACTTCCACATCATAGTGGGCATATAATATCAAAAGTCCAACATGCACCAATGCATATGAAACAAAGTCAAGAGAATACCCATGATCACAAGATCACTAACAAATAAGATAGTTCACAAGAACCATGATATGAAAAGAAAAGACTTTGTGTATAGGTTAATGTCCAAAGGACTAAGAGAAAGAATAAACATAGGTTAATTTCTCAAAAATAATAATTGGGTCTACAAACATACCTCAATATCAGAGTCTACTCAGTCAAAATCCAAGTATAGGTCCAAGCCTAGGCCTTCAAAGAACCTATTAAAGCACATTTACAAGTTTTATGTCAATTTCATGTACATTATCCAAACCCTAAAACACCTTTTTATCATTATGTGAATTAGGTTATGAAAACCATGCCACATTATAGATTAGGTTATTAGGATTCTAAAACATATTTTATTATATTTTTAGACTTATATATAATTAGTTATGACTTTTACAAGTTAATTCATCATTAATTAGATCCATTAAATTCACTTATTAACTAACATTAAATTAAGATGATAAAACCAGTACCAAAGGATAGATTTCATTTTTCTTATTTTATTGACTAAGATTATATGTATTTTTCTGATCAAGGAATAATTAGTTATCAATTTTATAAAACTGACCAATCAAAAATAGCCAAAATTCCATGTCAGCACTGACTTGTGAGTCGGCCAGAGAGAGGGATCATGTCCAGATGAGTTGGGCCAATCATAGATGGCCAATGAGTTAGGGTCCATCACCAACGAGGCACAAAACTCGGTGTGGGAAAAGAAATCAAGAGTGGGAAAAAATATTGTATTACCCCTTACCACAAAACGAACCAAGAAAATAGGGCGAGGGAAAACTGGATAAACCACAGCCTGTCATCTTCTTGAATCCAAACTTCACGTGAACAAGAAAATGACGATGAAGCATACTAGAATTGAGAAAGGGCGCTCGCAATTCGTCACCTGATTCATCAGGAAAAGCCAGCGGCTCACTCGAAGGCCAAGCCGAACTCGAGAGAGGGGGAACAAGGCGGTGATATGAACACTGCAACTCAACGCAGCAGATTGGGGAAACTGGTCAGCAAAAAGGGGGAAAAGGATGATACCATGAATTCAAAGGAGTTAGTGGTCAATTTTCTTCCACTGGCTCTATTGAATCATCCTCAACTCACGGGGGAGAACCCGACAGCATGATCCACGGAGTCGACCAGTCGGCAAAGTATATGAAACAGGCATAAGTAGTTGGGTGTCGGGAGGAGGAACCAGAGGGAGGGAGGCTAAACTGAAGAAGGGAAACCATACTAGGGACCTCGGCGGAGGGTTTGGGACAGTTGGGTGATTGTTCGATGAAGCAAAGAGGCGAGGAAAGGAGAAAGGAAAGAAGAACATAGGAATGGAGAAGAAAATAGGGTGTGAACAGAGAAGCAGCAGGGCACCCAACAGTGGTGGAGAAAGGGCGACCAAAACCCTTATTATATGAAAAACCACTAGAGGGGGGATGAATAGGGTTTTATGAATAATTCAACCAAAGGAAGCAACCACAAAAATATTGGACAAGGGGACAAGGATTTAGAGTGGTTCCAACCTTAGAAAATACTAAGACAATCAATCCACTACCCGGTTACTTACCCAACCGTGATTTTGAAAATATTTAATTTTATTACCTCGCAAGGATGTTACATAAAATTACAATACTTTCACCAAACCCTTCAGACCGCCTTCACCTAGAAGTAGTCTCAGCAACCTTGAAGAAGCCTTCCTTGAAGTAACCTCAAGCTTCCCTTGAAGTAGCCTTCCTCTCGAAGTAGCTTCTCGTTGAGACAACCTTCTTGAAGTAGTCCAAAGTCCACCTTCTCCACCTGAGAAGTCAAACCCTCTCCAATCCACAGCCTCCAACCTTAGGAATAGCAAGGAGAGTACAAATAATATAAAGGAACAAGAAGGAAAAATAGAAATTACAATACCGTTGTAGCACAAGGCTTGATTTCCTATATCAAGCGTTTTGATCTCCTAACCAAGGTATATAGAAGTGTTGGTGTAGTGGGTAGGAGATGCTAGCCTATAGGACATGAAATTGGAGCAATGGGAATGAATAACCAATGTTGGAATTTCTCTATTGCTCACAAGAATGAATAGCCAATTGCAAGTATATGCTCAAGTGTTGCACAAGTGTGTTTTTGGTGTCCTATGGCTTGTCATATTTATACGAATGGCCTATGGATGCTTAAGGGCGTTCTAGACACTTTCTAGGGGGTTCTTAGTGCTTAACTAGCCGTTAGGGAACCATTAGTTTCTTTAACAATGGATAGTTAATTAACTCTGAAAAATGTAGACAGAACTCATCTTGATCGAAGAATTGTCGACCGAGAGTCCTTCTCGGTCGAGGACTTGTCGACCGAGGGACTGTCTGGAGCAAGTGTATATAACGTTCTAGTCCAACTCCCAACTACCTTGTCTGCTGTGTCTAACGGCTACCTGGGTCTTTCTCACTCGAAGAGTTTGTCGACCGAGAGTGTCTCGGTCGAGAATTTTGTCAACCGAGATTAACCCTATTTCAATATTTTTAAACCAAGTAATAAGTGTGTGTATGAGTGTGCAGATGTGACACTATTTTAGGGGATGACCTATCTAAGTGTTGTGATTGGCTAGGGAAGATCTAACGCTTGATTTACATGATGTCTAAGTACTTGTACATTATATATTTGTACAAGTTTTTACATTTGATTACATTCATGACTTAAAGCAATTTTAGCATATAGATCTTCCAAGTATTTGTCATCCACCTTATTCCTGCAACACTCAAGTAGCACATTAGATCCACAAGAATGAAATGTTTGTCATCATCGAAACAAAGGGATTATAATAATGTCCAATTTAGCCAACAATCTCCCCCCTTTTGAAGATGACAAACATTTCCTAAATATAAAATAAGGAAATCAAAATCATATGAGTTTCATACCTAAAGTTTACCTTTTGTAGCCATTCTCTTGTTTGCAAGTGTGTGCTGGCCCAAAATTTATGAAACTCATGTTGTTTTTGATTTTATATGATTTAATCCCGAAATTTATGAAACTCATGTTGTTTTTTATTTTATATGATTTCTCCCCCTTTGCCATTTCAAAAAGATATCCAAGATAATCATTTAGTATGACTTTTGATTTCTCCCCCTTAATTTTATGCTATGCTCCCTCTTAAAGAGATATCAATTAAAAAATAAGGGATTAATGCAAAGCAATTATTGTTAAATTTAGCCACAATTTATTTCTCAATCATTTGGAAAGGATGTTAAGCATGTAAATGATATGAGTGCCTTTTAAGTTCATGGCATATGTGTATTGATTTCTCATCTATTTTACAAGGGATGTTAAGCCCTGAAAATGATATGAGATTCCCTTAAGCTCATGAAAAGTATCTCTAACCAAATGCACAGGATGTTAAGCCCAGATTTGTTTAGAGAATTCCATTAAGAACAAGATATATATCACATTCATGAAATTTGTAGATTACTTTATTTTGATAACCAAGATTAAAAATACTAAGGTCATAACAAACTTCAAATGATGTTTACAAAGTTTTGTAAGCTTATTAATCTTATAATCAAGATAGTTTGTGTGAGCTCCCCCTTTATCTTATAGTCAAGACAATTTAAGGATTCTAAGGTCACAATCTATATTAGATCATAATAAGATGACCTTTTATGAGAGTTATGTATTAAAATTATGTTTTCAATATGATAAACACATTTTGAATCAAGATGCTACGATTAAGTGTAGTAAAATGATGTACAAATAAGCATTTTGTCAAGCTTATTTTAGGTCGACCTTGACTTCGACCATAGCGCCCCTTGGTCAAATTTGATTTCAACCAAGACGCAATTTCTATAGATTTCCAATTTGAACACTTATATGTGAAGTATAATTTCTGCAGATTTTTAATTAAAATGCACAATGATTATGATAGAACATTAGAAGCATATCCACAATACAATGATCAAGACAGAAGCATGTAATTTCATGAAGTACAATGATTATGACCATTTAAATTTTAATACACATGGTTCTTATATAGAGAGACCAAGAAATACTTAGGATAAACCATGTGGACTATGATAAAATAGTAATTTTGATGGTTCATAATTTTCATTTTTAAGCTAAAACATGTGGAGGATAAACTAAAATAATCTCATTCATGGATTTTCAAATTTAAGACAAACCTTGTAAATGAACATGCTTAATAAACTTTTTCAATCAATGAAGAAAGTATGTTCAATAATACTTTTACAATATGTTTTAAGGATTTCATATACATAATGTTATACCTTCATTCAACAATTCATGATGCTAAAGATCAATGTGTCTTGATGAAAATATGGTCTCCAAGATTCATTCTTGATTTGCATATTAAATCAATTATTAACAACAAATTGATAGCAAACTAGATTAATTTAAATAGGTTCAGATTTATTGCAAACTTGAAAACAGGAACCTGCTCGGTCGACTATTTCTCTACCGATAATGTTCTCGGTCGAATAGTTTCTTGACCGAGAAAGCTTCTGTACTGTTTCATAACTATTTTCAGTAATTGTTTCTAAGTAAAATAAGAATATGAAAGTGAAAGCTCAATTGTGTTGAGATATGACATTTGTATATCAAGAATCAGTTTAGGTCAAATCTCAACTAGTCAAATTCAAACTTCTAAGTTTTAGGAACCCAAGCTAGATCATCATTCCTTTTCTTGTATGGGCATGAAAAAGAGTAGTGTCCAAGACGCAAACAATAATGACAACTAATAGAGTCAATCTCATTTCTCTTTCTAGGAGTTGAGTTGTTCTTGGGTACATACATGGATTGATTCTTTATCACTTGTGTCCTTCTCCAACTAGGTTTTTGATAAGATTTTCCCTTAGTCTTATAACCTAGTCCCCTCCTTCAAATTTGACGATAAGAATCATTGAATATATTATCAAGAATGTTATTGTTACTCAAGCTACTCACTTTTTGTTGTAACTTCATAATCTCATCCATTTTCTTCTTGATATCTAATTTTGCTTGATCTAGATTAGATAACAAAGAATCTCTTTCTTTCACAATAATATAATATTCTAGATGTGTACACAAAATATGTTGTTTTTGAAGATCATTTACTTGAGTTTGCAAGTTTAACTTTTCAAGGGAAAGAAGATCATTACAATTTGCTTCTACAGATTTCAGCTTAATATCATAATCTTCAATAGCCTTTTTGAGATCTTCATTTTGAGATTTGAGAGCAAGAATTTTAGCATTTAACTCATCATTTACTTTATTTGATTTCTTAAATTTCTTCTTGCACTCAATATATTTCTCATGTGTATCTTGAAGACTAGCAATTAGATCTTCTTTTGGTAGATCAAAAAGACTTACCTCTTCTTTTTCTTCTTCATTTGTTGTAGCAATAAGACATTCTACTTCTTCTTTTCCATCATCACTTGAATCATCCCATGCAGTTTTAAATGCTCTTTCATTCTTTTTGTGAGATGATTTCTTTCCTTTCTTGAGTTTTGGACAATCACTTTTCATGTGTCCCTTTTTGCCACATTCAAAGCACCTGGAAGAAGAAACACTAGAAGTTTTGTTAGTTTTAAAACTTTTATATTGCTTACCGTTTACAATGAGAGTTTCTTCTTCACTATCATCTTCACCTGTGTCATGACTAATCTTGGTTGATGCTTTGAATGCAATGTCCTTCTTTTTCCCTTGTTGAAGTTCACGTTCTCATCTTTCTTCCTCTTCTAAAGTTGCCTCATGTGATTCTAGGTTGCCAATAAGTTGTTCCATCCTTAGCCGAGTGAGATCATTTGCTTCTTCAATAGCAGTCACCTTAGGCTTGTATTTGGGAGGAAGAGACCTAAGGATTTTTGACACTTGATGTTCTTCACTAATTACTTTACCTAAAGCATTTAAACCATTCACAATAGAAGAGAATTTTGTATACATTTCACTAATAGACTCATTTTGATCCATACGAAATTGTTCAAATTTCTGTTTAAGCATTTCGATTTTAGAATTCTTAACTTGAATTGTTCCTTCATATGTTATAGAAAATCTATGCCATATCTCATAAGTCGTTTTACAATTTGATATTCTATTAAACTCACCAACAGAAATTGAACAATAGAGTATACTTACAGCTTTTGCATTCATTTGGGCTGATTTTATCGTATTAGCATCCCAATTTGCATACTCCATTTGAGGAAGTTCATATGGATTTGACACCATTCTCCATAAGTCCCAACTGATTCCTTGTAAGTAAAATTGCATCCTCCTCTTCCAGTAGGTGTAGTTAGTACCATCAAAAGCTGGAGGCCTAGCCACAAGTGTTCCTTCCAAGTTGAGTTTGTTGAGCAACCCGTCACCCATTCTTCAAGACTTTGTTAGAGTTCCTTGAAGCCCTACTCTGATACCAATTGAAAAACCACTAGAGGGGGGGTGAATAGGGTTTTATGAATAATTCAACCAAAGAAAGCAACCATAAAAATATTGGATAAGGGGACAAGGATTTAGAGTGGTTCCAACCTTAGCAAATACTAAGGCAGTCAATCCACTACTCGATTGATTACCCAATCGGGATTTTGAAAGTATTTAATTTTATTACCTTGCAAGGATGTTACATAAAACTACAATACTTTTACCAAACCCTTCGGACAACCTTCACCTAGAAGTAGTCTCACCAACCTTGAAGCAACCTTCCTTGAAGTAGCCTTCCTCTTGAAGTAGCTTCCCGTTGAGACAACCTTCATGAAGTAGTCCAAAGTCCACCTTCTCCACTGAGAAGACCCTTCTCCACCTGAGAAGTCAAACCCTCTCCAATCTGTAGCCTCCAACCCTAGGAGTAGCAAGGAGAGTACAAATAATATAAAGGAACAAGAAGGAAAAATAGAAATTACAATACCGTTGTAGCACAAGGCTTGATTTCCTATATCAAGCATTTTGATCTCCTAACCAATGTATATAGAAGTGTTGGTGTAGTGGGTAGGAGATTCTAACCTATAGGACACGAAATTGGAGCAATGGGAATGAATAGCCAATGTTGGAATTTCTCTATTGCTCACAAGAGTGAATAGCCAATTGCAAGTATATGCTCAAGTGTTGCACAAGTGTGTTTTTGGTGTCCTATGGCTTGTCCTATTTATAGGAATGGCCTATTGATGCTTAAGGACGTTCTAGACACTTTCTAGGGGGTTCTTAGTGCTTAACTAGCTGTTAGGTAACCATTAGTTGCTTTAACAATGGCTAGTTAATTAATTCTGAAAAATGCAGACAGAACTCATCTCGGTCGAAGAATGTCGACCGAGAGTCCTTCTCGATCGAGGACTTGTCGACCGAGGGACTGTCTGGAGCAAGTGTATATAACGTTCTAGTCCAACTCCCAACTACCTTGTCTGCCGTGTCAAACGGCTACCTGGGTCTTTCTCAGTCGAAGAGTTTGTCGACCGAGAGTGTCTCGGTCGAGAATTTTGCCGACCAAGATTAACCCTGTTTCAATATTTTTAAACCAAGTAATAAGTGTGTGTATGAGTGTGCAGATGTGACACTATTTTAGGGGATGACCTATCTAAGTGTTTTGATTGGCTAGGGAAGATCTAACGCTTGATTTACATGATGTCTAAGTACTTGTACATTATATATTTGTACAAGTTTTTACATTTGATTACATTCATGACTTAAAGCAATTTTAGCATACAGATCTTCCAAGTATTTGTCATCCACCTTATTCCTGCAACACTCAAGTAGCACGTTAGATCTACAATAATGAAAAGTTTGTCATCATCGAAACAAAGGGATTATAATAATGTCCAATTTAGCCAACAATCTCCCCCTTTTTGAAGATGACAAATATTTCCTAAATATAAAATAAGGAAATCAAAATCATATGAGTTTCATACCTGAAGTTTACCTTTTGCAGCCATTCTCTTATTTTCAAGTGTGTGTTGGCCCAAAATTTATGAAACTCATGTTGTTTTTTATTTTATATGATTTAATCCCGAAATTTATGAAACTCATGTTGTTTTTTATTTTATATGATTTCTCCCCCTTTGTCATTTCAAAAAGATATCCAAGGTAATCATTTAGTATGACTTTTGATTTCTCCCCCTTAATTTTATGCTATGCTCCCCCTTAAAGAGATATCAATTGAAAAATAAGGGATTAATGCAAAGCAATTATTGTTAAATTTAGCCACAATTTATTTCTCAATCATTTGCAAAGGATGTTCCTGGAAATGATATGAGTTCCTTTTAAGTTCATGGAACATGTGTATTGATTTCTCATCTATTTTACAAGGGATGTTAAGCCCTGAAAATGATATGAGATTCCCTTAAGCTCATGAAAAGTATCTCTAACCTAATGCATGGGATGTTAAGCCCAAATTTGTTTAGAGAATTCCATTAAGAACAAGATATATATCACATTCATGAAATTTGTAGATTACTTTATTTTCATAACCAAGATTAAAAATACTAAGGTCATAACAAACTTCAAATGATGTTTACAATGTTTTATAAGCTTCTTAATCTTATAATCAAGATAGTTTGTGTGAGCTCCCCCTTAATCTTATAGTCAAGCTAATTTAAGGATTCTAAGGTCACAATCTATATTAGATCATAATAAGATGACCTTTTATGAGAGTTATGTACTAAAATTATGTTTTCAATATGATAAACACATTTTGAATCAAGATGCTAAGATTAAGTGCAGTAAAATGATGTACAAATAAGCATTTTGTCAAGCTTATTTTAGGTCGACCTTGACTTCGACCATAGCCCCCTTGGTCAAATTTGATTTCAACCAAGAGGCAATTTCTGCAGATTTCCAATTTTAACACTTATATGTGAAGTATAATTTCTGCAGATTTTTAATTAAAATGCACAATGATTATGATAGAACAGTAGAAGCATATCCACAATACAATGATTAAGACAGAAGCATGTAATTTCATGAAGTACAATGATTATGACCATTTAAATTTTAATACACATGGTTCTTATATAGATAGACCAAGAAATACTTAGGATAAACCATGTGGACTATGATAAAACAGTAATTTCCATGGTTCATAATTTTCATTTTTAAGCTAAACCATGTGGAGGATAAACTAAAATAATCTCATTCATGGATTTTCAAATTTAAGACAAACCTTGTAAATGAACATGCTTAATAAACTTTTTCAATCAATGAAGAAAGTATGTTCAATAATACTTTTGCAATATGTTTTAAGGATTTCATATACATAATGTTATACCTTCATTCAACAATTCATGATGCTAAAGATCAATGTGTCTTGATGAAAAGATGGTCTCCAAGATTCATTCTTGATTTGCATATTAAATCAATTATTAACAACAAATTGATTGCAAACTAGATTAATTGAAACAGGTTCAGATTTATTGCAAACTTGAAAACAGGAACCTGCTCGGTCGACTATTTCTCTACCAACAATGTTCTCGGTCGAACAGTTTCTCAACCGAGTAAGTTTCTGTACTGTTTGAGAACTATTTTCAGTAATTGTTTCTAAGTAAAATAAGAATATGAAAGTGAAAGCTCAATTGTGTTGAGATATGACATTTGTATATCAAGAATCAGTTTAGGTCAAATCTCAACTAGTCAAATTCAAACTTCTAAGTTTTAGGAACCCAAGCTAGATCATCACTCCTTTTCTTGTATGGGCATAAAAAAGAGTAGTGTCCAAGACGCAAACAATAATGACAACTAATAGAGTCAATCTCATTTCTCTTTCTAGGAGTTGAGTTGTTCTTGGGTACATACATGGATTGATTCTTTAGAACTTGTGTCCTTCTCCAACTAGGTTTTTGATAAGATTTTCCCTTAGTCTTATAACCTAGTCCTCTCCTTCCAATTTGACGATAAGAATCATTTAAGATATTATCAATAATATTATTGTTACTCAAGCTACTCACTTTTTGTTGTAACTTCATAATCTCATCCATTTTCTTCTTGATATCTAATTTTCCTTGATCTAGATTAGATAACAAAGAATCTCTTTCTTTCACAATAATATCATAATCTAGATGTGTACACAAAACATGTTGTTTTTGAAGATCATTTACTTGAGTTTGCAAGTTTAACTTTTCAAGGGAAAGAAGATTACAATTTGCTTCTATAGATTTCATATTAATATCATAATCTTCAATAGCCTTTTTGAGATCTTCATTTTGAGATTTGAGAGCAAGAATTTTAGCATTTAACTCATCATTTACTTTATTTGATTTCTTAAATTTCTTCTTGCACTCAATATATTTCTCATCTGTATCTTGAAGACTAGCAATTAGATCTTCTTTTGGTAGATCAAAAAGACTTACCTCTTCTTCTTCTTCTTCATTTGTGGTAGCAATAAGACATTCTACTTCTTCTTTTCTATCATCACTATCATCACTTGAATCATCCCATGCAGCTTTATATTATCTTTCATTCTTTTTGTGAGATGATTTCTTTCCTTTCTTGAGTTTTGGACAATCACTTTTCATGTGTCCCTTTTTGCCACATTCAAAGCACCTGGAAGAAGAAACACTAGAAGTTTTGTTAGTTTTAAAACTTTATATTGCTTACCGTTTACAATGAGAGTTTCTTCTTCAATATCATCTTCATTTGTGTCATGACTAATCTTGGTTGATGCTTTGAATGCAATGTCCTTCTTTTTCCCTTGTTGAAGTTCACGCTCTCATCTTTCTTTCTCTTCTAAAGTTGCCTCATGTGCTTCTAGGTTGCCAATAAGTTATTCCATCCTTAGCTGGGTGAGATCATTTACTTCTTCAATAGCAGTCACCTTAGGCTTTTATTTGGGAGGAAGAGACCTAAGTATTTTTGACACTTGATCTTCTTCACTAATTACTTTACCTAAAGCATTTAAACCATTCACAATAGAAGAGAATTTTGCATACATTTCACTAATAGACTCATTTTGATCCATACGAAATTGTTCAAATTTCTATTTAAGCATTCCGATTTTGGAATTCTTAACTTGAATAGTTCCTTCATATGTTATAGAAAGTCTATGCTATATCTCATAAGCTGTTTCTCAATTTGATATTCTATTAAACTCACCAACGGAAATTGAACAATAGAGTATACTTACAGCTTTTTCACTCATTTGGGCTGATTTTACCGTATTAGCATCCCAATTTGCATACTCCATTGGAGGAAGTTCATATGGAGTTGACACCATTCTCCATAAGTCCCAACTGATTCCTTGGAAGTAAAATTGCATCAAAATGAGTGTGACAAAGGAAATAATATCAGAAACCTTATAAAAATCAAATTAGATTAAAGTGAATATGAACATATTATTTCCTTTTTCTCCTTCTTTTAGAGGCTCTAACGAATCCCAAATTAGATGAAATTTTAGGCAGAGACTAATTAAAGCATGTAGATTCTGATTATGTAATTAGATTTACTTTTTGAGAACTTTTAATGCATTAAATGAATCAAATCTTATTTTCTCTTTCCTCGTGCATTAATGACATTAGGATTATCCAAATTAGGTGAAACTTCATCCATAAGTTAACTTAAGTGTGTTGAACACGAATTTGCCTTTATTTCCAACTTTTGGTGTCATAAATTATATTATTGAGCATTAATGCATTTTATCAACTTTCTCTCTCCTAAACATACCATGTTATTTCAAAGTTGTCCAAATTAGATGAAAATTGACATGTAGGCCAATTTTGATGTATATATTATGAATTTGAAGTCTATTCTTTATTTTAAGGCTTTCTTACATGGGTTTGGTCATCTGGCCTATTAGATTCCCATTAGATCATTAATTCATCCAATTAAGTTATTTATCATCTTATTATCACCAAATGAGTTATATAACATATTAGATTACATTATTCATGCATTTGATTATTAGGATCACTCTAACATTAACCGTGTTTGGTCAACCCAATAGGTCAAACTTCTAGGGTAGGGTCCAAGATCCGGTATGTTACAAAACTCCACCCCTTAAAAGGATTTCATCCTCAAAATCTACAAATTCAAACATCAAACATCCAACTACTCTCTACCCCTTAAAAGGTTCAACCTAACAAGTCAAACTAAATAAGTTTTTAGAGCTACCCACATATCATAGTTGTGAAAGTTTTAGAGATTTATGTTTCACATGTATCCAACTAAAGTCAGATCCATCTACGACTTAGTTATAGGTCCTCATGTCTCTAACCTATCAACCCTACATGAACATCCAAAAAGTCATAGGGTAGGTCAACTACACTTTTTTTATAAATCCTAGTCATAAAACTAGGGTTAGATTCTACTCCAACTCGAGGTTCTCTTCATTGTTACTTAGTTTAAGAAAACTTCAGAAAATCTAGAGTAAACATTCTATTTTGTACATATAGTATTATATGGAAAATAATTTGTTGTGGAAAACTTTTGCGATTGAAAACTAAAATTTAGGGCCCAAAATCATAGTGAGAAACCAAGTCACAATATTTACATAACGAGATCTCCTAACACATTCTCATCCTCAAAACAAACCTTGTTGCATAAAAGATCATCATTGATCAAATCTAGGGTCAACATCTCACTTAGAACTAACTAGAAAAGTCAAGGGTTCTTATGGGGAGACAAAATTGAAATAGTCAGATTCCGACTACCATGGGCTCTGATACCATGTTGTAAAGAAGAGAAACAACTTCTTTACTAAAAGTTTGAACAATAGAACCTCAGTCCAAACACACACAGAAGGTATGATGGAGTAGGTGTAAAACTTTCAAATCTTTATATAATGGTAATCAAAAGACCAAAGTATAGTAGTAGAATAAAATCATGACTATATTCAATTATGAAACAAAGGGTTACAACTTACATCACAAGGATCCATGTAGATGAAATCTAAACCACCTCAAGATTGTCTCCAAGCTTCATCATCTCAAGCTAAGTCCAGGTCAACATGCATTGTCATCCAAGACCTCCACCTAGGGTTGGAAGCATACCCCAGCAAAAAGAGAAAAATAGAAAACATCAGCAAAGGCTAGTATGTGCATACAAAATAAGAAATTGAGCAACATTATAAAAAAAGGTCAACAAATAATGTAAGGCTTCCCATAGTAAAGAAAAGTACCACCCAAACGGGGATCAAGAGAAAAGATCACAACATAAGGGATATTTGCCATAAAAAACATAAAAAGGATTGTGCCATATAAACATCCACTACCATAGTGGGAAAGAAGCGTTAGTAGGGCACACACCCCATAATAAATATCATGCATGCATGTGAGATAAACATAGCCCTAAAACAATATAAACACAATTGGCGATCAAGGCTTCACATCCTTACAAACCTAATAGAGAATGACTCACCGCCAAACTCCCAAATATATATAAAATGGGTCAAGATACACATCTTTCCCAGGGTACGAGGTTCCTTGCTGTCCCAAAAAAAGTAGGAAATGTCACATCTACTATAAATAGAACCAATGCAATTACACTACTCTAGTCTACTGAATCACATAGCATGTTTAAAGTAGAGGCAAGTAGAAAGCATAGACAGAATAAACAATGTTGCCATCACACAATGGTCAACACAACATATAACATCCACTTCAAAGTGGGCATATATCACCAAGTAAACTTCCACATCACAGTGGGCATATAATATCAAAATCCCAACATGCACCAATTCATATGAAACAAAGTCAAGAGAATATCCATGATCACAAGATCACTAACAAATAAGTTAGTTTACAAGAACCATGATATCAAAAGAAAAGACTTTGTGTATAGGTTAATGTACAAAGGACCAAGAGAAAGAATAAACATAGGTTAATTGCTCAAAAATAATTATTGGGTCTGCAAACATACCTCAATATCAGAGTCTACTCGGTCGAAAGCCAAGTCTAGGTCCAAGCCTAGGCCTTTAAAGAACATGTTACCAGGGAGGAAATAGAAGTCGTGATCAGGGAAGCAAATGGGGACAGAGCACTTGGACCTGATGAATTTCATGCACACTTCTTCAAAGTGACTTGGTCCATAACCTATTAAAGCACATATACAAGTTTTATGTCAATTTCATGTACATTATCCAAACCCTAAAACACCATTTTATCATTATGTGAATTAGGTTATGAAAACTATGTCACATTATAGATTAGGTTATTAGGATTCCAAAACATATTTTATTATATTTTTTGACTTATATATAATTAATTATGACTTTTACAAGTCAATTCATCATTAATTAGATCCATTAAATTCACTTATTAACCAACATTAAATTGAGGAGATAAAACCAGTACCAAAGGATAGATTACATTTTTATTATTTTTATTGACTATTTGTATGTATTTTTCTGATCAAGGAATAATTAGTTATCAATTTTATAAAACTGACAAATCGAAAATAGCCAAATTCCAAGTCAACACTGACTTGCAAGTCATCCAGAGCGAGGGATCAGGTCCAGATGAGTTGGACCAATCATAGATGGCCAACGGGTTAGGGCCCATCACCAACGAGGCACAAAACTCGGCATGGGAAAAGAAATCAAGAGTGGGCAAAAAGACCGTATTACCCCTTATCACAAAACGAACCAAGAAAATAGGGTAAGGGAAAACTGGATAAACCACCGCCTGTCATCTTCTTGAATCCAAACTTCACGCAAACAAGCAAACAACGATGAAGCATACTAGAATTGAGCAAGGGCGCTCGCAATTCGTCACCTGATTCATCAAGAAAAGCCAACGGCTCACTCAAAGGCCAAGCCAAACTCGAGAGGGGGAAATAAGGCGGCGATATGAACACTGCAACTCAACGCAGCAGATTGGGGAAACTGATCAGCAAAAAGGGGAAAAAGGATGATACCATGAATGTTGGGTTTTAGGGGATGCAGAGATGGCAACAAAAACAAAAAATTCTCCCCAAACCTAGAACCCAAAGAGATCTCATCAACATCTATATGGTAGGAAGGATGGTTTTTAGAGGCGTACCTTGTCCCGAGGCTTTCTTGGTGACTTAACCTCACGACGAGCATAGTTTTCACCTCTGGTCTTGGACGGTGTATGTGCAGCTCATTTTCACACCCGGACTGACGGATTGACAGCTGTCCTCTGAGCGGTAGAAATCTCCCGCCTCTGTAGTAGTCCACACGGACCACCCGAAACTCCAGTCGTCATGTCCTATAGGACATTGGAAGGATTCGTCCCCTTCTATCGGTGTACTAGTCACCGACGTGCTCTCTCGCTACCATTTGTCATCCTGCATTTGTCTTTCCCTTATTGTGTCTCTCTAGTCGGGTAGCACTTGCTTGGGCTCTCTTAGTTACCACAACCAGAGAGGACAACTTTACAGTGCAACTGATGTTCTGAGTTGTGCTTTAGAAGCCCCCAATACCCCTCTACATATAGGAGGGGTCAGGGTCAGGGTTCGCAGCCCCGAGCAATGCAGGACTAAAGTGGGAGTAGAAGGGTCTGGAATTTCCACGAATTGATACACTGCGGCAAGTGAATCAGTCATTTCATAAATGAATCAATCGGTTGGGGACTGAACCGATCAGTTCATCTCATGAACTGGTCATTTGGGGAGATGCACCAGTCAGTTCATTCATGAATTGGTCGTTTCACTTCCCAGGGTAGTTCCCAATTGACTTTCCTCTTTCCGTTTCCGATTAATCAAAAGATCAATACTTGTCCCAATTGAATTGTACAAGTGAAACGAAAATATTTTCTCACCAACATAACTTCCCCAAACTGGCTCGTTTGGTCCAGCTGAACCGATTGGTTAACCTCTTGAACCGGTCGTTTCACTTGACCCTGAGCCGATCAGTTCATTAGTTTGAACCGGTCAGTTGGCAGTCCAGGTTGTGTAGAAATCGGTCAATGCAGGTCTCAATCAATCTGACACCCAAATTAGTTAGTCCAACACTTGAACGTGGTGATGAGTCAAGTCAATTGATTGAATGTTTAATTGAACTACTAAACACATTTAGTAAACAATCTAAACATCATTCGTGGATAAACTCCTCTTCCAGGTTAAATCCTATGTGTGTGACCCTGCATGCCCATTTCACATTGGTAGTGAAAGTCCATAACACTTATGACTTCACAAGTAAAGAGTGGTGCCTAGTCGCACATAAGTGCTACCCAAGTGAAAAGGAAAGTTGGAGAACAACTTTCAATCCTACAATCCGTGACTGGTGTTGTAGTGAATGTATAATTCCTTTGTCACTGATATCCCAAATGAATTCAAGGCATGGAATGATCATCCTTTCAACGTTCATTCACTTCCTTGATCTCAGAGCAGACGAGATGAGATATGTGTGACATCAATATCACATATTGATTCACACATGCATGTGCATTCCTTTCTCTGTCCTACTCATCAAGTGGCCATGGACATCAAACTCCCTCAGGAGGGACAAATCCCATATCTATCACTCACCCCTCAAAATCCCCATGTGTCAAAGTCACCCAATCATCACCTTTATAACGATCTATATTTCAGGACTGTGTTTGATGATGTCAAAATGTACCCAACGACATGTGTTGAGTGTAGTGATTTCAGGTCAAAGAACCACACTCACCACCATCATTGTGAGAGTTGACTGTGACTACCAAGTCATGGTTCCATGTCTCACTCTCACACTGGGTCTGTCTGATTCACTTGTTCTCTAACAAGTACCTATGTGTTTGGTTTGATATCACTATATCATGACTACTGAGATTCTATCATCAACCAACACACAATCTAGTCTTGTGTGTCATTTTTGTCTATCAACCTTCCACAATGACATCTGACTAGGGACATAACAAGAATGTACAAACTCTTAACATTCGTATGATCTCATCGTTGAAGTCACGTACTTGAAAGCATACGTCATTGAGTATTGTCATTCTCTAGACATTTAATATGTTCTGTCATTATCTCACAACTGACTGAATCAGAATGAATTGGAAGCTTGTCTTTGATGTTTATCAAATCAATCTTAATGTATCCCACCAATCATCCCATGATTGGATCTCAGGGCATACATACCAACAATGAATTCAAAGGAGTTGGTGGTCAATTTTCTTCCACTGGCTCCGCTGAAGCATCCTCAACTCACAGGGGAGCACCCGACAACATGATCCACAAAGTCGACCGGTCGGCGAAGTAGATGAAACAGGCATGGCTGGTTAGGTTTCGAGAGGAGGAACCAAAGGGAGGGAGACCAAACTGAAGAAGGGAAACCATACTAGGGACCTCGGCGGAGGTTTTGGGACTGTTGGGAGATGGTCTGATGAAGCAAAGAGGCGAGGAGAGGAGAAAGGAAAGAAGAATAGAGGAATAGAGAAGAAAACAGGGTACAAACATAGAAGCAGTGGGGTGCCCAACGGTGGTGGAGAAAGGGTGACCAAAACCCTTATTATATAGGGTCACCAGGTGCGGCGAAAGGCAAGGAAGGCAGAGGAGATGAAATCGGGAGGGAATATCGTGAGAAAAGAGGGAGAATTGGAGAGGGAAAATGTTGGAACCGAAGTATCCCAGTCGGACTGGGTAGGGTCAAAAAGACAACTGCTCAGGCGGATCCGGGATCCAAATCTGATCAAAATGAGCGTGATAAAGGAAATAAAATCAGAAACCTTATACAAATCGAATTAAATTAAAGTGAATATCAACACATTATTTCCTTTTTCTCTTTCTTATTTTGGAGGCTCTAACGAATCCCAAATTAGATGAAATTTTAGATAGAGGCTAATTTAAGCATGTAGATTCTGATTATACAATTAAATTTGCCTTTTGAGAACTTTTAATGCATTAAATTAATCAAATCCTATTTTCTCTTTCCTCATGCATTAATGACATTAGGATTATCCAAATTAGGTGAAACTTCATCCACAAGTTAGCTTAAGTGCATTGAACATGAATTTGCCTTTATTTCCAACTTTTGGTATCATAAATTATATTATTGAGCATTAATACATTTTATCAACTTTCTCTCTCATAAACATACCATGTTATTTCAAAGTTGCCCAAATTAGATGAAAATTGACATGTAGGCCTATTTTGATTTGTACATTACAAATTTGAAGTCTATTCTTTATTTTGAGGCTTTCTTACATGGGTTTGGTCATCTGGCCCATTAGAGGCCCATTAGATCATTAATTCATCCAATTAAGTTATTTATCATCTTATTATCACCAAATGAGTTATATGACATATTAGATTGCATTATTCATGCATTTGATTATTAGGACCACTCTAACATCAACCGTGTTTGGTCAACCCAACAAGTCAAACTTCTAGGGTAGGGTCCAAGATTCAGTATGTTACATATATATATATATATATATATATATATATATATATATATATATATATATATATATATATATATATATATATATATATATATATATATATATATATGATAGAGTTTTGTTTTTGGGAGGGTGATAGTGGAAAAGTTGATAGATAAGTCACCCAATTCAATAGAAAGAATTCAAGTTAATAGATATGATTTAGAATGGAATAGAAATAGTCTTTAATTTATTATCAGTTCTATATATACATATATGAATGACATTATTTATATTTATGGAATTCGAACCTGACCTTGATTCATGGGGTTTTCACTTCCTATTGGAATGTTACTGTACTTTTCACAAAAATTATTTGCATGGACTTTCATGGTGAATCTTCTCTCACATTTCAAGATTTCATCCATCCTGATTTGATTTAAAATGATATCAAATCTTCCTCTTTTCTCACTCTTTCTCGCCTATTCCCCATTTCTAGGGTTTTTGAGTTGAGAGGGGGAAGAAATGGATTCAATTGCTAGAGTTTGATTGGATTTATAGAAATTTAGAGTTTGACCTATGTTTTAAGGTGCTTGTCACCTTATGTGAGTGTTTATCTCTCTCTTAAGATATGTATTCATGTTGAAAGCCTAATTCTATCTGGCTAAAATAATATGAAACCTTTCTTGTATTTGTATGTGATTGGGTATTGATTAGGAAAGATATTAGGGAATCAAATTCTACTGATTTTGAATATATCACATTGAATCAAACTTGCTTGGTTGCTAATATATTGAGTGATGTTCCATGGAAAAAGTCTATGGATAGAGGGCTATGTTGTTTCATGTGAATATTGCTTAAAAATCTGCCCAATGCCTGATATGCTTGGGAATTGAATTGTCATGTATATAATTATATTTGAATTGTATTAAAATGAATTATAAAAATGCATTGTTGGATCTTACTAAAACTTAATACGATATATACTTAAGAATCAGTTTGAGGTGGTGATATTCCCTATTTAGGGTTTGTGTTGAAGGATTGAATCAAATAAGTCACATAATCAATGTATACTTGTGATTGATGAATGACATATGTGAAAATGGAAACTAGGGTTTCCATGTGTAAATAGCCCTATTGAAACCATGTGCACCATGATGAGACTAATAAATAATATGACTCTTATGATGTATTGAACTAAGATGAATTATTAAACTCTAAAAATCTAGTATTGAGTCGAGTATGAGAGATAAAGCTCAAGGTTGTATATATTCTTGTGAATGTGATGAAATTCTCAAATATAGGTGTTATTACTTTGATGAATATGATAACTCTAATCAGTATGACCTATGCCTAATTTCTTTATTTTAGTATAATATATGGAATTAGATAGGAATGTCAGTCTTTTATACAAGTCACATAATAGTGAAATGTGAAGGATGATTAGAGATTATGGTGTGAGAATATGTAACCCTAATTCATTCTTTTTACCTAATGTGAGTAGTAAAATAAGGAATTATCATTGTTTATTATGGGAATGTTATTAGAAGTCAATGACATGGTACACTTATGTAGATATAAAAAATGATATGAATAAAAATGTATTGAATGGTGATGGCGGACAAGGATGAAACTGATGAAGTTATTATGATGAAGTATTTAATCTTTTATTTTTAATTACATGTGTCTTAACCCAAATTGAATAAGATATACTAAAATTGGACTTTTATGGATGTCCATGAGAAGAGAAGTATTATATATCAGGTTAATTAAGAATAATTGGTTCCAATAATGTAATGAACATGAAATGAACGAAGTTGAGACGAATGAATATAAAATGAAGGAAAAAGATGAGAAATAGTAGATGAATCTAAGAATCTAACTCTAACCCTAAAATGATGAGCTAGATGATGTTGGTTAATGATCTCAAATAAGGGGTTAAGGAATGCATATAATGTAGTTCAATTCAATTAAAATATGAGGTTCAAGAATTATGTTCTTGGATTGTGATTATTTGATAGAATATGTGTACTTTGAGAATGAACTATTTTGATGGACTTCAAATGATATTCAACATGTATTGATTAGTAACCCTAATAGAAGAATAAGAAATAAAAGAATAAGAGAACAAAGTGTGTTAATGAAATTTATTTGCATCTATTGAAATTGGATAGAATATGTATATGTTGTATGATAAATTTATTCAGACCATGATGAATGATACAATATATATATATATATGATTATATTGATGCTAGTTCTAATGCCTATGTGAATATTTCTTGATAATTGTGATATAGAATCAAGTAATAAGAAAATATGTTGAGATTGAATGTAACATGTACTGATTACCTTTAAGAAATCATGATGAGGGTAAATGTTGGACAATGATATTAAGTCTCAGGATGAATGCCCACTGATGATGATAAAACCATGATAGGGGTATATGTTTGGATATGGGATTTTGTCTTGGGTTGAAATCCCACTCATAATGACCCTATGAGATGATGTGGAAATGTAAAGAATTATATGTGTTATAAATTATAGATTGTTGTGTGTCTTGTTTTGATTTGTGAAAAAGTCAGAAGTAGTAGTCTTCCCGGTCTCACTACACATATATGATATATGATGTTTTGAATTATTTTAACATGAGTAAACGAGATTAATAACATGTTAAATGATGACGCATCTAGTTATGTTCTTAAACACCATGATTTTCCCCCAAGGACCACACTGGGGAAACAAAGTGGATCTCCTTGTAGTAATCAATGAATTATGAGAAAGATTTCTAGAGTGTGGATCAATACCTCAAAGGTTAGACTATCAAGATTTATGAGTGAGTCATCTAGAGTGGCTATGTCCCTAAATCCTTATTGTTAAAGTCTATGTCCATTATGAATAGACTCTGATGAAATGAAATATGAAAATATGAAAAATGATGTGATGTGTGATATATTGTTTTGATGGTTCCTATCTCATGTATCAGAGATGAGGATGTGAGACTGTTTAGGAAACAATGAGGTAGCCAGGGTCTATTGTTGATATCTTAGGGTGGTAGACTAAACCCTATTATAGTGATGGTGAGTCGTTGACATGATAATCAGGCATGGTGACTTCTACTTGGTGAGGTACAAGCCAAGTAGTTTCAGGGAAAATGAATAAAAGATGGCAATCCATATATAATATGATTTGAATTCTTGTTATATTCCATGTACTGCAAAATGATAATTTACCATTGTTGATTATGTTTCTTGTTGTGGAAAATAATCATTCTGTTGTAGAGATTATCTATTTCATATTCTGATGTGTCTTGTTGACAAGTAGTAAATATTAGGATTTTTATTCACTCTAATTATGATTTAGATTGCTTGTCATTTGATAATATTGTTTGGTAGACATGTCTTATGTGTACTTCAGCTTCATGACTACAAGATGTATTTCTGGCCCGATTGGTGGGGTGTCACAAAGATGATATTATTACTTATTGTTATCAAATGTTTAGATCTTGACATGTTACTCATACTAAAGTATTATCACTCTAAATTAAGTAGCATCTACTTATGTGTACGTAGACATGATCTAAAAGATGTTTTAAAGTTAGATTTGGTCTTAGTGATTACCTTACTCTAGTTTAATTAGATTATGATTGTAATTTGGATTTTTATTAGATGTTAGGACTATCTTCTATAATTTGCAATATCTACATGTTTCTTTCAAGTTCATAATATTTAATCCGATGTCGATCGATGTACTCAACTTGAGTGGGAGGTATCTATTCACTAGGGCTCTATATGAGTCTCATGAGGTTGTTTCAAATGTTTTTAGGTATAATGTTATCCAGTGGAGAGGTCATGAAAAAGAAGATATATTAGACTGTCATTGTACTTTCTATTTCCCATGATGGGTAGTATATTGAGTTTGTTCTTTCACATACATGTATTTGATGTAAATCTAACTATATTGATTCTGGTTTTGATAGATTTGAATATGAGTTGTGAATTTTTAATGTGATGCCCATAATGTGACTTTAGTTTGTGAAATTTATGAAGAAATAAAAAGGAGAAATTCATCTGTGTTTTTCTTATACTATTTTAATCACATTCATTGGGATTAGTTGTCTTGTTTCATAATTTGGTTTAAGTTTAGGGATTCTCTATAATGGTTGGCATTTATGCTAATCAATAGAGATAATTTGGTAAAATATGTATCAAAAGATATTCAAATAAGAGAAATTAACAATGAAAACAACCAAATTAAGATATGAACTAACGATAATTTATGCATGCATCAAAGCCCCTAAGCTTGAACATTGCTCATTCTTGAGCAACACTACTCTTGGATTTATGTGAATAAGTGAGCAAGAAGACAAGAACCTATGAAATATTTTTCTGAATCACCCCCACCTTTCGGTCCTGAGTCAGTCCTCACCAAAAATGAACAAGTAACTACTCTAAAGTGATCAATTTTTCTCATAAAGACGACCACAACAAGACCAATAAATACACTATGAATATGAAGCAGTTAATATAATGGTCAATACGACACATGTAATGTCCCATGATTTGAGTCCTTGGATAAATTATCTTAAAAGGAATGATTGGACTACCCATATCACTGAGGTGCACCTCTTTTTAGGAAGTCCATCACTAAAGAACTATGTGGTTAAGCGTGCTCATCCTAGACTGGCACTAGGATAGGTGACCAGTCAGGAAGTTTATCCAGGCTTGCTTGGTTCACCATGTGATCTCCCTATCTACATCGCTTAGATCTATCAAAATACATTATATTAGAAGTAGTTCCTTGTTTAAACATGAATGATGGGAATAATCATATTGGTTTCCCATCTTGCGAAGTAGGGTAAAAAACACAGGTGGCTTTAAAAATAGGAACCATAAGAAAATTTTAAATCATATATGTAAGAAGTGAAAATATGATGCACCCATATGATGGATAGAATGTGAATGTATGCCTTCTAATGCCTATTTTTTATTTTGGTGGAATGATGCATGCAATGGATGTCTCATCCATTACAATAAGGGTAACCTTAGAGATTATTTCTCAAACTCGACAATAAGGATCATGTTAGTGTTTGGATGATTTAGACAGGAGCATCCTCATCATAACACAAGACTTAGGTTAAGTTAGGTTTTTACTCATTCATTCATTATGTCTTAAATCTGACTAATACAAACAATTCCTCCAGTTAGTACACTCTTAAAGATAGAAACTTTAACTTAAAGAGAAAAGCATGAGATAACATTCAGATTTCAAAAAGTTTTACAATTTATACTACACCATCAATGAACAGATACTCCTAAATAAAATTAAATTGTGTCCATAATTACACTAGATAGACGTGGACCCTAAAAACAAAATATAGAATCTATTTTTTTTTAAATGAACATGTGGATATATGATAAAAAGTAAAGATGCAATAGATAAATATAGAAGTACTGCTCCATTCCTCCCCCTAATATTGAATAATACATTGTACTCGATGTCAAAAGTAAAGGAAGACAAATGGAACAGTTTTACCAATGTGCATGGGGCCTAAAATGGGTGGGTGGGATCCACATGAAAACATGCCCTCCAACAAGTACTTGAGCTCAGTGAAGTGTCTGACATTGTTAAGCTTGTGTTTGTGGAATGTAGATGATAGCAAAAAGAAACACGTCGTCAAACTCTACTTCCAATAGTCTGCACATTGATCAAAGAGCTCGTATCAGTACTATTGGCTCTAAGGTTAGTTGTAACGAGTTGTCTCTTAAAAAATGTTGTCAATATTGTCGATGTTGATACTTGCTCTGCATGTACATATGTTGGTGCCATTGATTGGACAGTCGGTGGTACTGAGTTGAATTCTAATGTTTACTATAAAAAAGATCTCCTCTAACAGTCCATCGGTGCCATAAAAAATGATCTGGAGTTAACTGTTGATTTTCACCATCTAAGTTGGTGCCACTGAGATAACCCATACCTTCCTATATGATGGTGATAAAGAGTTTGTGCCACAGAGAGTAGTTTCAATGGTACCATGTGATGTCAATGTGTATCTTGTAACTCATCAATGAAGTGTCGGTGGTACCAACCATGGGTTGATGCCCCTGATTATGCAAACTTGTTTCCTACAATAATATGATGACTTACTCAGTGCCACTAACAAGTTGTAGGTGATACTGACTCAGTTTGTTCCTACACACTAAATACACTCATAAAGGTACCTTTTTACTTGAATCAAAACTACTTATCAACAATCTACAAAATAAGATAAACTAATCCTAACAAAAATAATAAAATTTGATCAAAAGAAAACTTAATCTAAGAGTCCTAATTGGTGGGTTACATCCTACAAAGCACCCTTACTTTATGTCTTAGGCTCAATATTATCCCTACCTCTAGCTTGTTTGTCACAAGAAGGTGGTGAAGAATAACCTACCAATATGAACTCCACTTGATTATCATAAATTCTCAGCATCAAGTATCATCTTCACATGGGAATGATCACGCATGTAGTAGCTTGGAATGACCTTCCCAATATTAGCGCAGATTCTTGAGATTCCTAAATGTTTGTCACCACAAAGTCAACTAGATATACAAATTTGTTAACTTTAAACAACACATCCTTGCATATCCCATAGGTCCTCACAACTGACCCATCTGCCAACTAGATTTTCATAGAAGTCTTTGTTGGTTTCTTCAATCCCAACTTCTAAAATGTAGCAAGCGGCATCGGATTTATACTCTTCCCAAAATCTCATAACACTCTTTGGATTGTTTTCTGCACATAGAACATGGGATATAGAAACATCACGGGTCCTTCTTCTTTTCTGACAGTCTCCTCTGGATCAAAGCACTAACCACTTCATCAATATGAATGACATCTGAATTTTTAGCCTTATTTTCTTGTTGATAATCTCCTATAGAAATTTTCCATATCTTGGGATCTACTCAATGTCTTAAACAAGTGGAATATTGATGTGAAGCTTTCAAAACACATCAAGACACTTTTGAAACTTCTCCTTCTCTCCACACTTTAGACTATTTGGAAAAGGGACTTTTGTTGCACTAGTGGCTTGAAGGGGTAATGTGTATGCACGATAATGAGGAGGAACATATGTCTCTTTAGGGTCCTTCCCCCCTAAGCTTGAATCAAAAACAACATATGGAATAACATCTAACATGGCTCAAGTGACATGTGGTTGCTCCTTCTCTGTAGGTGCCTTCTTCTTGACTGTGATTGTTCCACTTTTGAGTAGAATCTTCACCTGCTCTTGTTGCATGGGCACCTCCTCTAGAACTAGGAGAGTAGACATGGTGGTAGTGGAGTCTTTGAGTGCATCCTATTTCAAATATAGTGTGGCTGCAATCTCTTTGTTTCTCCTCAAAGACATTGCATTGATTGAGGAGCTTGCATGTGAATAGCTCTTAGATTTTCCGCATCCCCTGATCTTTCATTCAAGTTGTTGGGAAAAGAACTTGTGGCACATAGACAAACTCATACTATGGAATGTGTTGATCTAGTGTCTCCTCAATGGCATACTCATTCTCTATGGAAATAGAAACATAATTTACTTGTTGGTGATGGTAGGCTGCCTCAATGTTCCCAAGAAAACTTGATTGTCTTGTCTTCTTCCACTCCAGGATGTTTGTTACCCTCTATGATATTTAAGTATATAAACTTCTAATTTTGAGCTCCTTGGTTTTGTGACTCCTTCTCAAATTGATAAAAATAATAGTGGTATTGTAAGAACAAGTTCTTGATATCATTTTCAAGTGGCCACGATATCAATATCCTATAGGAGGGAAAATCCCATGTACATCACTCACATTCATCCCCGTGTGTCACAATGTACCCGAGCACCATCTTTATGGAAACCCTTATTCAAGGTCATGTTGGAAGGTGTCAAAATGCATTGAATGACATGTGATGAGTGTAGTGACTTTAGGTCTAAGAATCACAATCACCACTGTCACTATGAGAGTTACTTCTTACTACCATTGCATGGTTCCATGTATAACTCTCAAGGTGGTTCTATACAATACATTATTCTCTAACAAGTACCTATGTGATTGATTGAATATCACATATTATGACTGATGAGTTTTTTTTATCAACCAACACACATTCTAGTCTTATGCATTATTGTTGTCTATTTTGCTTCCATAGTAACATCTGAATAGGGACATAACAAAAATGTATGCATTCTTATCATACATATGATCTCATTATTTAGGTCCTAAACCTGAAGACATTTGTCATCGAGTATCATCATTCTTTAGACATTTATTATGTTACATCATTATCTCATAACTGAGAAAAATATAATGAACATAATTGCCTTTTATTATTACCAAATCAATTACATCATTCCTCATTACAATCATCAAATGATTGGCTCCCTAGGCATACATACCAATAGACTATCACTTTCACTTAGAGCCAATCACTCATGAATCTTATTGCAAGTGATCTAACATGTCCATCATACTTTTGCTATGAAAGTACTTTTAGCAGTGGGTCAACAATATTGCCTTCAGTCGGTATTATGCAAATCTTCACATCTCCTCAATGTATGATCTCTTATATGAGATGGAACCATTATAGTATGTTCTTGGAATGCTGATGTCGCCTGGGTTCCTTATCTTGTGCAATAGCTCCATTGTTGTCACAATAAAATTCTATTGCATTATTAATGCTTGGAAACAACCCAAGTTCACTGATGAACTTCTTAATCTAGACAATTTCCTTTGATTCATTGAATGCAGCAATATACTTGGCCTCTATTTTAAAGAATCAACCATTTTCTCTTGCTTGGAAATCTTCCAACTCACAACTCCATTGTTGAGGCAAAACACGAATCTTAATTGTGATCAATAATCATATTTGTCAGTTTGGAAGCTTGCAGTAGTGTAACCCCTTACACCCAAATCGTCCTCACCGCCATAAAAAAGAAACTAATCCTTAGTCCTTCTCAAGTACTTAAGGATGTTATTTACAATAATCTAGTGACCCTCACTGAGATTTGAACAATATCTTCTTGTCATGCTCAAGGCATACGAGACATCGTGATGAGTGCATAACATTGCATACATGATGGATCCAATTGCAGATACATATGGATCTTACTCATGTGTTCTCATTCTTCATAGGAATTGGGATATTGGGCTTTAGAGAGACTAATTCCATGTTGAAAAACACTAGAGGGGGGTGAATAGGGTTTTATGATGATTTTAAAATAATTCAACCAAGCAACCACAAAAATATTGGAGAAGTAGACATGGCGTTTAGAGTGGTTCCACCCTTAGCAAACACTAAGGGAGTCAGTCCACTACTCGGTTGTTCCCAACTAGGATTTTGAAAGTATATGAATTTTATTACCTCACAAGAATGTTACATAAAATTACAAACACCTTCACCACCCTTTGGACAGCCTTCACCCCGAAGTCGTCTCACCAACCTTGAAGCAACCTTCACTTGAAGTAACTTCAAGCTCCCCCTTGAAGTAGCCTTCCTCCTTGACGTAGCTTCCCATTGAGACCTTCTAGAAGTAGTCCAAAGTACTCTAAGCTACCTTCACCACCTGAAGAAGTTCCAACAACCTCCTTTCCACAGCCTCCTACCTAGGAGTAGAAAAGGAGAATAAAATATAATAAAAGGAACAAGATTGGAAGAAAGAACAATGTTACCAATTTAGTACATCGCTTTGATCCTATATCAAGCGTAATCATCTCCTATCCACTATGGATGAACGTGGTAGTGTGGTTTCTAGTAGATACTAAGCTATAGGATGCTAATGTAGAACAGATTGCAAGTGTAGCTCAAGCTTGTTGCTCTCAAAGAATGATTCTCAAGTGTAATTGTATGCACAAGTGATGATTTGGGTGTCATATAGCTTATCCTATTTATAGGAGTGGTTTGCTGATGCTTGGGGACGTTACACCTTCTAGGGTGTTCTTAGTTCTCAACTACCTATTATGTGTCCACTAATTACATTGCAACAACTAGTTGTTTAATGCTGAAAAGTGCAGTCCAGAACCTTACTCGGTCGAGGAATTTGTCGACCGATTGGGAGTCTGAGTCAATATATTGTAACATTTGATTCCAAATCCCAACCACTTTTCTAACTCAGTCTAATGGCTAGGAGGTTCTATTCTTGGTCGAGGAATTTGTCGACCTAGAGTGTCTCGATTGAAGTTTTTGTCGACTGAGAATATCCCTAATTCAATGTATTCATTTACTAAGTGTGTGTATCAATGTGCAATTGTGATAATATCTTGGGGGATGACCTATCTAAGTGTTGTGAGTGGATAGGAAGATCTAAACGCTTGATTTACATGATATCTAAGTACTTGTACATTATAAACTTGTACACATTTTTACATTGATTACAATCATGAAAATAAAGCAATTTTAGCAAATTGATCTTCCAAGTCTTTGTTATCCACCACCTTATATGCTTGTCCTTGAAACACTCAAATAGCAAGTTAAAACCACAAGAAATAAATTTTTGTCATCATCAAAATAAAGGGATTATAATAATGTCCAATTTAGCCAACAATCACCCCCTTTTTGAAGATGACAAACATTTCCAAAATATAAATCAAGGAAATATAAATCATATGAGTTTCATACTTGAAGTTTACCTTTTGTAGCCATTCTATTGTTTGTAAATGCAAATGTGTGCTAGCTGAGAGATTATGAAACTCATTTTACTTTATGTCTTTATGTTATTGATTTTATATTATTTCTCCCCCTTTGTCATTTCTAAAAGATAACCAAGCTAGACATTAAGTATAACTTTTATTTCTCCCCCTTAATTTGATAATTTGATGCTCAATTTTTAAAGAAAGGGTAATCAACACATTTTAATGCAAACCACTTATTTTTTATGTCAAATTTAGCCACAATTTATTTCTCAATCATTTGCAAAGGATGTTAAGCCTTGAAATGATATGAGATCCATTTAGGCTCATGATGGATATATGTATTGATTTCTCATCCATTTTACAAGGGATGTTAAGCCCTGGAAATTATATGAGATCCATTGAGGCTCATGATGGATACATGTATTGATTTCTCATCCATTTTACAAGGGATGTTAAGCCCTGAAAATAATATGAGATTTTCTTTACAGCATAGTAGGATCAAGAAATATATCTCTGATCAATAATGATGAATGTTAAGCCCATATTGATATAGAGAGTCCATTTAAGATCAAGATAATTCAATAATCCTAAGGTCATGGCTAGTTTTTAAAGTTTGATTTGATCAATGTTTACAAAGTTTTGTGAGCTCCCCCTTAATCTTATAATCAATATAATTCAAGAATTCTAAGGCCATAATAAGCATTTGAGTTTGAGTTAAACTTTTATGAGAGCTTTGTACTAAAATCTTGTTTTCAATATGATGAACGAGTTTCAGATCAATGTACTAAGATTGAGTGCAAAGAAATGATTTACAATTAAGCATTTTGTCAAGCTTATTTTAGGTTGACCTTGACTTCGACCATGGCGCCCCTTGGTCAAACTTTTTTTGACCGAGAGGCAATTTCTACATATTTCCAGTTTAAGCATTCACAATGATCCACTTGTTTGAATATAAAGCCTTTATGTAACTTGAACAGGTGGATACCAATTTGAAAGAGTTTATATCAATTTTATAGCTTAGGATCAAGTTTGTGTATAACTTAACTCATGTGAGCAATATTTGATTTTAAAATGGTGTCTTACTCTTGATTTGCTTAGTGTGACCTAAGGTCAAGTTTGTCTTTTCATGATAACATTCTTTTAATTTTTCTTAGAATGAGTGTTAAATACAATATTGATGTTTATATTCTAAGCAAGGTTTTAAGATTCTAATTAGACATGGCTTTTATACCAGGCCATGAAGCATTGTATTCATGATCACTTTTACCATAAAAAATTATACCTTAAAAATAGGTTTGATTCTTATAGTATTTAATGACTTGAAGCAATATTTTTAATTTATATGAGTTGTAACATCTTTGCTCTTAGAACAAACAATTAGATAAAACATTAACATTCTTTTTCTAAGCAAGATATTAAAATCAAACAATTTTTCTTTCCTTTTTCTTCATAGATGATTTTATATACAAAACATAAAACTTGAAGTCTATCGTGAAAATATCCATGCATCACAAAGATGATATCCTTTTCCACAAGATAATCATTTAATATGTCAAGATGCATTTGAGCCATAGAGATTTACCTTAATGCAATAATGGCATTTTCAATTATAGCATCATCAATGAGTTGAATCACTATAATCATTTTGATGATAAGAGAAATTTCTAAGCACATGGTTTATATATAGATTTAGACTAGGGATTATTTTAGACAAACTACAATAATCATGATGAAGCAATAGAAACATATCTGTAATTTCCTTGGTTAAATTTCTCAAAACATGATTCATAATTTTCAAATTTAAGATTGACCATGTATGCTTAATCATCTTTTTCAAGAAAGTAGCAATTGAAATTTGATAACGTTTGAATTTTCAAAGAAAGCATGTCCAATTTCGATTTGCATAAAGTTCAAAATCACACAAGTTGTAATTTGCACCAAGTTCAATAAGGATGTCATTAACATATATGTAATGATGCAAACTACTAATATGTTTGAGAAGTTTGTCTTCAAGATTTATGACTTATTTTTACAATAAAGCATGTCTACTTGCAGTAAGAGTATAGATTTCCAATCAGCATCATTTTTCTTTGTAAGCAGCAACTTGAGTAAAAGAATCATATACATTATCTCACAACTAAGGTATGATGCAAATATATTTTGATTTGACAAATTTATCTCAAAGTTCTTTTCTTCAAAAGGTTTCCTTTAATCCCACTAATCATCTTAGTTAGGTATATTGATAGCAAACTGAATCAATTAAATAGGTTCAACAAGACTTGATTCGGTCGAACTTTTCTTCGATCGAATACATCTCGGTCGAAGATTTTCTCGACCGAGTTTTCTACTATTTTACAAGTTTTTATCAGGTTGAATCATTGTTGGATTTTGTCCACTATTTTTCGACCGGGGATTTGCTCGGTCGAACTCTAATTTGACCAAATAAGTTGCTGTTTTGCCAGTAATTTCAGGTTTAGTGCAGAGCCCTCGTTGGTCGAATATTTTCTCGACCGACTTACTTTTGGTCAAATCCTTTGTCGACTGAGAGTGTCTCTGCAGGTTGTTCAGAAATAAGTTTGTTCAAGTTATGGGTTAATTTATTTGATTTATTTTGTTATTGTATTGTGTTAAGTTGAGATAGACATAAGGATGTTCAAATCAAGATTATTGGTCATATCTCAACTTGATTAATTCATATTCATTTAGTTTGGGGGGTTTTGGAACCCATACTAACTCAACATCCTTTTTCTTGTACGAACATGAAAAAAATAGTGCCCAAGATGCCAGCAATAGTGACAATAAATGGAATCAATTTCATTTCTCTTTCTAAGATTTTGAGTTGAGTTGTTCTTGGTTACATACATAATTTTGGTATTGGGTGCTCGAGTTCTCCTAGGTTTAGGTTGATAAACGTTTTCCTTTAGAACATATCCTAAACCTCTTCTTCCAGTATTACCAGAACAATCCTATAGAATCTTATTAAGAATACCATTATTTCTCAAGCCACTAATTTCTTTTTGTAGTTTAGCAATCTCATCCATTCTCTTTTTAACATTTAAATTTTCTTGCTCTAGATTAGACAACAAATTATCTCTTTCTTTCATAATAACATCATAATCTACATCAGTACACAAAATAGGTTGAGTTTGAATATCATTCAATTTTGCAAGTAGTTCAACCTTTTCCTGAGAAAGAATATCATAGTTAGTTTCTAGAGTAAGCAACTTTATATTGCAATCATTGAGAGATGATTTCAAGATATAATTTTCAGAAATAATACTTTCCTTTTCAAAAGCAAGATCATTTAATTGAGCATACAAATCCTCATTAGTTTTAGTAACTCTTTTTAGTCTCTTTTTATAATTAATATATTTGTCATGCATTTCTTGAAGACTAACAATTAAATATTATTTTGACAAGTCAAAAAGACTTACCTTTTGTTCTTCTTCATTTGTTAGTAACGAAGCATTGTACCTCTTTATGCACCTCTTCTTTCTTTGACTTCCTTGGACAGCTAAGTGTTGTGTGTCCCATTCCTAAACACCAGCTACAACTTGTTGAAGGTTGGTCCAAGTTTCTCCTTTGCTTGAGGTTGTAGACACCACCACCCTCCATGTTCAAGACTCGATTAGAGCTCCTTGAAGCCTGCTCTGATACCAATTTAAAAACACTAGATGAGGGGTGAATAGGGTTTTATGATGATTTTAAAATAATTCAACCAAGCAACCACAAAAATATTGGAGAAGTAGACATGATGTTTAGAGTGGTTCCACCCTTAGCAAGCACTAAGGGAGTCATTCCGCTACCCGATTGTTCCCAACCGGGATTTTGAAAGTATTTGAATTTGATTACCTCACAATAATGTTACATAAAATTACAAACACCTTCACCACCCTTTGGACAGCCTTCACCCCAAAGTCATCTCACCCACCTTCAAGCAGCCTTCACTTGAAGTAACTTCAATCTCCCCCTTGACGTAGCCTTCCTCCTTGAAGTAGCTTCCCGTTAAGACCTTCTAGAAGTAGTCCAAAGTCTTCCGAGCTACCTTCACCACCTGAAGAAGCTCCAACAACCTCCTTTCTGCAACCTCCAACCTAGGAGTAGCAAATGAGAGAACAAAATACAATAAAAGGAACAAGATTGGAAGAAAGAACAATGTTACCAATTTAGTACAGTGCTTTGATCCTATATCAAGCGTATTGATCTCCTATCCACTATGGATTAACGTGTTAGTGTGGTGGCTAGGAGATACTAAGATATAGGATGCTAATGTATAACATATTACAAATGTAGCTCAAGCTTGCTGCTCACAAAGAATGATTCTCAAGTGTAATTGTATGCACAAATGATGATTTGGGTGTCCTATTTATAGGAGTGGTTTTCTAATGCTTGGGGATGTTCTAGACACCTTCTAGGGTGTTCTTAGCGCTCAACTACCCATTATGTGTCCACTAATTACATTGCAACGACTAGTTGTTTAATGCTGAAAAGTGCAGTCCAGAACCTTTCTCGATTGAGAAGTTTGTCGACCGAGAGTCTCTTGGTCGAGGAATTTGTCGACCGAGTGGGAGTCTGAGTTAATATATTGTAACATTCGATTCCAACTCCCAACCACTTTTATAACTCAGTCTAACGGCTAGGAGGGTCTATTCTCGATCGAGGAATTTTTCGACTGAGAGTGTCTCGGTTGATGTTTTTGTTGACCGAGAATATCCCTGATGCAATGTATTCATTTACTGAGTGTGTGTATCAATGTGTAATTGTGATACTATCTTGGGGGATGACCTATCTAAGTGTTGTGAGTGGATAGGAAGATCTAAATTCTTGATTTACATGATATCTAAGTACTTGTACATTATAAACTTGTACAAGTTTTTACATTGATTACAATCATGAAAATAAAACAATTTTAGAAAATTGATCTTCCAAGTCTTCGCTATCCACCACCTTATATGCTTGTCCCTAAAACACTCAAATAGCAAGTTAAAACCACAAGAAACAAAGGGTTGTCGTCATCAAAATAAAGGGATTATAATACTGTCCAATTTAGCCAACACATGTAACATGGGAAAATTCTCTCTCTTTGAGTCCTGCATGTTGAACCTCTTCAACACTTTGCCAATGTATGCACTCTGGATTAGGTCGAGAAGCCTTCTAGATCAATTTATGTAGATCTTTATTCCTAAGATATAGGATGCTTCACCTAAATTCTTCATACAGAAGGTATTTCCCAGCTAGTTATTTACCATATGTAAAGTAGGAATGACATTCCTCAAAAATAGTATGTCATCTACATACAATATTAGGCATACAATTATGATACCACTAACCTTCTTGTACATACAAGGTTCATCTTCATTTTGACTAAAGCCAAACTATTCCATTGTCTCATCAAAATGAATATTCCATCTTTGATATGTTTCTTCAATCCATAGGTTGACCTTTGTAGCTTATTAGACTTTATTGGATTCCTTTGGATTTGTAAAACCCTCAGACTATGTCATGTACATATCCTCAAGAAGATTCTCATTAAGAAAAGTGGTTTTAACATTCGTCTGCCAAATCTCATAGTCATAATAAACTGCAATGGCAAGCATGATCCTGATGGACTTAACCATGTCAACTGGTGAAAAAGTTTCATCATAGTCAATACCTTGAACTTGTTTGAAACCTTTTGCAACCAATCTGCTCTTATAGGTCTATACATTACCATACATGTCAATCTTCTTCTTGAAGACCCACTTGCACCATATGGTTTTACCCCTTCAGGTGGATCCACCAAGGTTCATACCTTGTTGGTATACATGGCCACTTCTTAGACTCTGGTCCTTCAATAGCCTCTAGATAGGTTGTCGACTGATAATCTATGACCAATACTCTGCCTTTTTGAGTCACAAGATAAGCAAATCTTTCAGGCTCAAGGTGTGTCCTACTAGATCTATGAGGTTCTTGTGTTACATGAGGAACTTGAGATTCCACTTTGAGTCTCCTTATTCCTCTTGTACACCTATAGGTTCAATGTTTCTTATTGGTCTCAAACTTCTTTGAGTTCTACTTTTCTCCCACTGATTCCTTTGGAAATAAATTCCTTTTCAAGGAATACAACAGTCTTGGAAACAAACACTTTGTTGTCAGATGGAGTTTTAAAAGTAGTATCCCCTAGTTTCTTTAGGATATCCAACAAAATAACATTTATCAAATTTGGGTCCAAGTTTTTTAAGAAATATTTTCCTGATGTAATATTCACATCCCCAAATCTTCATAAAAGACATATCAGGACACCTCCCATACCATATCTCATATCATGACTTATAACCGATTTAGACGATACACAGTTAAGTGTAATGATGTGATTTGTAGAGAATGTCCCCAAAAAGAAATTTGAAGATTACCAAAACTCATTATTGATCGTACCATATATAGTAATGTGAAATTCCTTCATTTTGATACACCATTGTGTTGTGGTGTTCTAGGTGGAGTCCATTGTAATACGGTACCACAGTCTCGTAGAAGGCCCTCAAACTCTTGGCTTAAGTTTTCTTCACCTCAATTAGAACGAAGTGCCTGAATACTTTTACCAAGCTATTTATGTACTTCATTCATGAAATACTTGAACTTTTCAAGGATTTTTGACTTATGTTTCATCAAGTAAACATAACCATACCTATGGAAGTCATTAGTAAAGGTAATTAATTACTAATAACTACCTCTAGCATTTCTTCTAAAAGGGCCACTTACATCGATATGTATGAGACCTAATAGACCACTCACCCTCTCATTGTTTCCAATGAAGGGAGTCTTTATCATCTTGAACAACAAACAAGATTCATATGTCTCTATTGATTTGAAATCAAAAGTGTTCAGATAACCATATTTATGGAGTATGGAGATGTGTTTCTCATTTATGTGCCCTAGATGACAATTGCAAAGGTATGTTTGGTTTGAGTTATCGAGTTTAACTTTTGGTATTTACATTATATATGCTTGTCTCTAGATCTATCAAGTATAGACCATAGGACATTGAGGCATTTCCATAAAAGATCCCATCTTTACTAATAGAACATCGACCATTCTTTATAAGAAATTTGAATCCATTCTTGTCTAAACAAGATACATACATGACGTTCCTCTTAATGGAAGGTATATAATGGATAGTTATTTAACTCTATTATAAGCCCAATTGGCAGAGATAACTCATAGGTTTTAATTGCACTGGTAGTGACTCTTTCTCCATTAGCAACACACAGTTCAACCTCACCTTTCTTCAAAGGTCTACTTCTTTTCGTTCCTTACTTTTGAGAAAATGTGTGATCCAGATTTGGTATCTAGTACCAAAGAAGAAGAAGTAACAAAGTTAATCTTAATTATGTATTACCCAAAAGTAGATTTCTCTATCCCTTGATTTATCTTCCTTAGTCCTTTTGGGTGAAAAGGACAAATTCCTTTTGCACCTACCCTTCTCCTTATCTTGAGTGCAAAAGACTTGGACTTCATGTTAGTCTTTGAACACTTCTCGACCTTATCTTTGTCCTTGGACACTATCCCACTGATCACCATCACAGGTATGTCCTTCTTGATTTGTGATTTGGAATTTATCGACATGCCAAGAAACTCAGACAATAATTTAGCCAAGTTACTCAAGTAATAGCACTTGATAAACTAGTTATATGATTCAGGCAATCATTGTAGAATCGTACATGTGGCCAATTCTTGACCTAAAGAAAATCCCAATCTATCTAGATGTTCCATATGCCCAATCATATTGAGCACATGGGGTTCTACTTGATCATTCTCTATCAATTTACACTCAAATAATGCCTTAGAGACATTATACCTTTCTTGATTTTCATGTTGTTTAAGCAACTCATAGTTTATACCGCCCAACATAAGGTTTTTGATGTCTATAGAATCATTGGCATGCTTTAAGTAAGCATCCATATCATCCTTAGGCAAATATAGAGTGGGTATGGAAGTTTATCCCCTTTAGAGTGTCCTTCTCAAGGACAATTCACAATGATAGTGTGTTTTCCATTTATATCTACAACAGTAAAATATGCACTTTGTAGAAACACTTTTGATTTGATTTGACAATGTTGGCCATATTGATTAGGCCTTTAATTATCATTCTCTCTATTTTATTCAAATTGATAGTCCTCAATACAATTCAGAAGATTACAGTGCACGTTCTTCTAGTGAGCCAAGATCCAAAACACTTAAGGCAATACCCAACCAACCCTGGAGCTCATAACCAATTATTAAGGTAGGTAACATTTTCCAATTGCAACTCATACAATTCTTGGATAGATGGTATGCACAATTCCTTGCCATAATTCATATGTATCCTTCTAGGAACTAAATCCTATTAAGGTCACCTAGTTAAGCCTGACCCATAATACAACATGATAGAATATGCACCCTGCTAAGGAAGAGCCACATATCTACCATCATACTTCCATGAGATAGGCAGTGCACCATGCTAGGGCGTGCCCACACTTGGTCCATCAAGATTTTCATGTATGTTTCTTATGTAAAGCATCTTAAACTCAATATTTATTGAGGGATTATATATATATATATATATATATATAGATAGATAGATACATGTCCAATTACTGTATACTTATATTACGTATCTTATGCATGCTATATCCACAAATAGGGAATATGCAATCAGAAATATAAGAGTGATGGTTATGGTCATATGAAATCAATTCTTTAGAGACACAAAGAATTGCTACCACCTAAGGTCCACATCACATGTAGCAACCTGTACAGGAAACTTGTGTTGACCTGGTCAGTCTTCTGAACCCTTTAGTCAATTAGTTGGCCTTCAGGTTGATCTCTTGGCTCCTCCTATCTGTTGGCTTCCTTGATCTTCCAGTTGACTGGTTCGACTCTCAGTTGGTCGACTCACCAAGTGTAGAATGTCTTCTCATGACAAAACATAAACTATAACTATCCTATTCCATATTACATTATAAAAAGGGAAAACCTCAAGTTACATTTGAGGGGAATATAGGAAGAGGAGCATTAATTTACATTTTTAAATGAGGGGAGAGTCTCAATATGCAAACAAAATAATAACATGAAATAAACCAAACAATCATGCACACAATTCACATGGGTTTTGGCCATAATCACACTTACATCCACCTTGAAAATTCTTATAGGGAGATGCATATAGATTGCATATATATATCATATCACATACATATATCTATTTGGATTGTATGTGGTATTTTTTTTTTTGATAAAAGATTGTTCATTAATAAAAGACAATAGCAAGCTAGCACCTGCTATGTCGGTTGTTACACTACTGGTATACTAAAATAAAGGGTGGGAAGTTCTTCAGAAAGAAGAAAAATAGTCTGTGGGGGAGGCACCCCATAAAAAGCCTTGAAGCTTGACAACTAGAGTTAAAATGCTGAGACATCAGTATATGTAGATAGTGCAAAATCTTGTCTATTGCTGCAGTAGGCCGATTCCAATTTCATCATCCATCATCGCCTTCAGGTCACAAAGAAAATGAGCCTCTGATTCCCCCTCATGTGAGTCATCTGATCCCTCCTTTATCTTCTTCCCTACAGAGTGAAAGGATACGCGAATCTGAAATAATCTGGGTGATGATGGTGCTCCTTGGTTTTATGGTGTTGTTGAATATTCTGTTGTTTCTTTCTCTCCATAAGTTCCAACATATGGTGACTAAGATATTGTCCCCATTGAGGGTGTAGTTATTTTTTATCGGTGTTAGACTAGTTGGAAAAGTTGTGAAGTTATGGTTTAGTTTATCAACCCTAAGAAAATGCGAGAAGATGTTGTTGGAAAAGCTATAATGGAATAACCAGTGATTCATAGAGTCAGAGTTATCAAGACATAGAGAGCATCTCGAAGGACCATAGAAACCTCTTTTGTTGAAGTTTTGGTTAGTTAGCAGTTTGTTGTTAAGAAAAAGCCAGAAAAAGGTTTTGTGTTTTTGTGGCCACTTTTGTTTCCAGATATAGGAGAAAGTTGGGGAAATACCTCTAAAAGTCAGGTGGTTGTAGGAAAGTTTGACAGTATAGAGTTCTCCCCATCTCCAAGAAATCTAATTTGAGGAGTTGTTTTCTAGTTCTAGTTTCAGGTTCCTAATGTTTTCTTGATTAAGGTGTAGAAACAAACACCTCTTTAAAGAGTGGATTGTATGTGGTATTTAATCATATATGCACATTAATCATTTTAATATTCACATGATATATAATAAAACAAATCCAATCACATCGATTTAGATCCCTGATACATTGTAAATTTGGCGTGGCTCTAATACCACTATTGGGAAATAGGGATGATAGAGAAGGAAGTAGAAACAAAAATTTTGTCCCTATTCCTTAATCAGGGAATTGCATCAACAATGATATACTTAGGAAAGTGGATAACAAGAGTTATACTTGGTCCTAGAGAAAGTCTAGGGACTACTATTTCTTGGTGATGTACACTCTTTGCAATAACCATAGACAACTGGCGACGATGGCCTCCTAATGAAGCACCAAATATGGTGGTGGTGGTTGTCCTCCTAGAATGGAAGCATTGGCCTCCTTGCCTCTAAGTAATCCACGTGGATTATTGCGAACTCTACATTGTGATACCAGAGCCAACATGAAGGTGTTGTCCCTTCAAACAGCAATGTGCTAGCGTTGGCTTTCTCTCACTTGTTGTCTCTCCCTTTACAGATAAGACTTGCTCGGGCTCTCACGTTTCTACAACCGTGAGAGGACAACAATTTTTAGAGCTTATTGTTGTGTATTCTGAAAGCTTTAACTACCCCTCTATATATAGGAGGGACAGGGTCTGAGTTTCTAGATAAACTGGGAGTCAAAGAGACGAAATTTCATGAATTTTCTAGAAGATGTGAATTATGAAATGATTGGTTCACACCTAAACCGATTAGTTCACATGTGAATCGATCTGTACAACAGTTGAACCAGTCATTTCACTTACTTTCCTATTTTCAATAACATTGGCTTTTAATATTCAACTAATGCATGATGTCATCATCAATTCTTAATCTAATCGTATTGATCATTGAAGCAAGAATTTCACAAGTTGAACTGATCATTTCAAAATCTAAATTGATTGGTTCACTAACTGAGCCGATCGATTCATGTCCAGTTCAGGAAGTGTTCAACTAATGTAGTTTAAATTAACATGACACATGAATCGATCGGTTCAACACTTGAATCGATCGGTTCACAGTCTTGTCAGTCAATATAAATTGAATAGCCAAACACTTCAGTAATCAAGTTAAACCATATTCATGAGTAAACTCCTTTTCTAGGTGCATCCTATGTGTATGACCTTATATGTCCCAAGTTACGTTGGTAGTGAATGTCCATAACCAATTTATGACATCATAAGAAATGAGAGATATCTAGCAACACATCATTGCTACCCAAGCAATTGCAAAGTTGGAGAGAAACTTCAAACTACAATCTATGATCACTGTTATAGTGATTGTATAGTTGCTTTGTATCTGATATCCAGATTGAACTCAAGGAATGGAGTCATCATCCTCTCAACTTTCAATCCATGTTTCTTGAACCAGAGCAGGATGTTGAGATACATATGATCTCAATATCACATATTGACTCACATGAGCCTGATCATGCATTTCTCAGTTTCACATAGTCAGGATATCAATCTCTTGTAGAAGGGACAAATCCCATCTACCTCACTCACAATCATCCCCATGTGTCACAATGTACATGAGCATCACCTTTATGGCAACCCTTACTCAAGGTCACCTTGGATGGTGTCAAAATACATTGAACGACATGTGATGTGTAATATCCCTGACCTGTGTTAAGACTTAACCCTAGAGGTTTTGCTTAAGTAAGTCATTTATATTCTTGTAATTATCTTTTGAAAAGTAATTAAGGCTCAAGAGTAACTTATGCTTCAATTTTAGTCCTTTTTGAATAATGTTGAAACAATGTTTTACTTGTTTTGGACTAAAGTGCAAATTACCCCAAGTTGAGGGGTTAACTTGCAAATGTTACATGATAAATGTTCCTAAAGTTTTGAAACATCATAAGAATGAGAATTATGTAGAGGTATGGCTTGTGGTAGCCTGGGCACCAAGAAAGAGCTTATTAAACTATGTTTGTGCATTAAAACCTAGTTTTGGTGTAATGTACAATTTACCCAATACATAGGGTTCAATATGCAAAATACCACCTCTAGAGAATCGCTCATGTTTCTTGGCATCAAGTAGAGAAAATAAAATGAGAGGGGAGTCTCATTTGAATCACTTTGGAGGAGAGAGAATCTTGATATTAAAATAATCAAGATTTAAGCAAAATTGAAACCCTAATTCAATTTAATGCAAAAATAAATATATTAATTGAAGTGACCTTCAACCAAAAATGAGATGGTTGAATTTGCATAAGTGTGAACGTCCTTGTGCCTTGCAAAGGCCACGAAATATCTAAAGTGAGTGGAGAGCCCACTCACATTAGTTAAAGGAAAACTAATATCCACTCAATTTTGGATATTATTATTATAATGGTTAAGGTGCTTAAATTGCTTTCTTTTAATTCATGTATAATGAAGAGGAATTAGAAGGTGGGGAAGATAACCTCATATGCAAGGGATTTAGGGGATCATGTGGCACAAAATTTGGGAGTTGAAAGATTATTATATCACTTTCTCTCTCATTGAAATTTCCTTATAAACATCTCTTTTCCAACCCAAATGAAAGGCTTTTTCGATCCTTCTTTCTTTCCTTGCTTTGGCCGTGCTCAAAGGAGCTTAGGAGCAACAGGAGGATGTGCCCCAACCTATAGGTAAGCTCCATAGTCATCTTCAATTTTGATTCCATGGTGGAAATCGAAATTCAATGCTTAAAATCTTCTTTTCTCCATTCAATCTTCAACCTTAGCCATTCATTTCACTCAAAGACTTGAGGATGAGCCTTGGGAGGTTGAAAAAGCTTCATTCACCATTAAAGGCGTGAATCTTGAAGCTTGGATTCAATTTTGAAGGCGGGTTATATAACTTGAACCCTTAAATGTTATTATTGATTTCCTTTCTCTTAGATATGTTAAATCTTTGTTCATTCTCAAAATTCCTTTTGATTGATTGTTAAAATCACCACAAGAATCCCTGAAATTTTCGAAGATATGAAGCTTGAAGATGATGAGGTCATCTTAAGCACACACCTTAATAATATCTTGTGCAAACGGTTTCATAATTGAGTCCAATTGGTCTCAAGACCAATTGAGACCAAACGGTCTCAAGACCGTTTGGGATCAAGTGGTCCCAAACTGTTTGAAGGTTAAATGCTGAGGCAGTTGGATGTTGATCCAATGGTTCTAATTAAATGATTTATAACAGTCCCAATGATGGAGAATCCTCCAATTGCAAATCCTAATCGTGTAGAGTGGTTGAGACCCTAGTTGATAATTTGATTTTTACCATACATTCTCAAGATCATTTGAAGACCGCATGGGTAAAATGGATTAAGATCGAATGGGTAAAATAATCAAGACTGAATGGATAAAAGTGATCAAGACCGAATGGAGGTCAGACACCTCAAGACCGAATGGAGGCCAAGCACCTCAAGATTTAATGGAGGTCAAGCACCTCAAGACCGAATGGAGGACAAGCACCTCAAAACCGAATGGAGGTCAAGCACCTCAAGACCGTTTGAAGGTTCAAAAGTAACAAAACTGTTTGGAATTTAATAGTTTCAAAGTTATGAAAGGCCAATTAATCCCTTGATTTTTAAATAGCATATATCCAAGTTAAATCCAGTGGTTGTACCTCTACAGTACTTAGATGATTAGTACCTTTTGAGTGGTTGATTTTTGATGCTTATGGAAGCAATGACTTAATACACTATGTTAATCCTTCATTCAGGTTGAGTTAACCTACTCTAATCAAGTGTGATGTAATTAACCAACTAGAGAGGATGAGAGAGAGGAACTTATACATGAGTGATAATCATGTAGTGACTAACCTCAACACTCTCAATATGAATACAATATGTAATTAGGGTATGATCCTTGATAAAGAGATCATGAAACCCTAATTGAGAAGGTTGATGAACCCTAACCCTAATTTAGGGCAATGCTACATAAAACCCTAATCCAGGGTAATGGTGTAACCTTAATCTAGGGTAAAGATATGAGAAATCCCAATTTAGGGTAATATAATGAGGAACCCCAATTTAAAAGGATGCTTCATGAAACCATATTTAAGGGCGATGTCATGTGAAGTGCTAATTAAGGGTGAAGTCATGTGAAACCCTAATCAAGGGGGAAGTTAAGTGAAACCCTAATACAAAGATGTGATGTGAACTCTAATTCTAGGGTGATGTTATATAATATGTTATATGAAACCCTAATATGATATCCTAACCCTGATATAGGGTAAAGGTATGTGAAGCCCTAATTTTGGGTTATAGAGCACGAAACCCTAATCTTGGGCAATATGATGATAAACCAAAACCCTAACTTTGGGCTATGAGTTGATAAACCCTAATTTCAGGTAAGGCTATGTGAAACCCTGATATAGGGTAATGTTATGTGAAACCCTAATATAGGGTGATGTTATGTAAAATCCTAATTGATAAAGAGGGGAAACCCTGTTCCTAATAAGGGAATAGTGAATAACATATTGGTAGGTGAAACACCTAAAGTGGTTGATAATGGATAACCTTATACCAATAATGCCTTAACCTGAGATGAGATCATATTATTAATAATGGTTGAATGATAAATGTGATCAACGGGTGCATAAAGTGTTAGGATGGGAAATGCCCTAATACAAGATAAGTTACAAGTGATGAGGGAAGTGATACATCAAGACATGATAGATATCACATTCAGCACCACAAGGTTGATACACCTTGATGTACTCTAAATCCAATATACTTGAATAATTAACACATAAAGTGTGTCATGATAATTTTTGCGTAGTATGAGGTGACAAGATGTGTAATGGGCCTTGTGAGCCATGAAGAGTAATTGTTTCCTAGTGAGAGGTGACAAGATGTGTAATGGGCCTTGGGAGCCATGAGAGTAGTTGTTGCCTAGTGAAGAGGTAACAAGATGTTTATAAAGTCTCATGAAAGAAATGGTAATGTTCAAAATAAACAATGGAAACTTAGTAACATAATAATAATAAATGGATACACTAATAAAATCGAAATCTTAATCATGCATGCTTTATGCTTATAGCCAAATAAGGACTTTGGTGTTTTGAATAAGCTTAAAGGGGATAAGAGGAATACTTGGATTACATAAAGGATGTGAATAAGTATAATGTCTTGGCTAAGGTTTAATACCTAGTAAAGGTGATGTGGTATTCAGTGATGATGCACATGATTGGCATAGTCCAATACCTGGAATAGATGCACTGGATTGACATTGTTCAATACCTGGAATAATATCACAGGATTGGTCATAACCCAATACCTGGAATAATATCACATGATTGGTAATAACCCAATACCTGGATTAATGTCACAAGATTGGTCATAACCCAATACCTGGAATAATGTCACAGGATTGGTCATAACCCAATACCTGGAATAATATCACAGGATTGGTCATAACCCAATACCTGGAATAATATCACAGGATTGGTCATAACCCAATACATGGAATAATATCACAGGATTGGTCATAACCCAATACCTAGAATAATTGCACATGATTGATCATAACCCAATACCTAGAAGAATTGCACAGGATTGGTCATAACCCAATACCTGGAATAATGTCACAGGATTGGTAATAATCCAATACCTAGAATAATTTCACAGGATTGGTAATAGTCCAATGCCTGGAATAAATGCACAGGATTGGCATAGTCCAATGCCTGGAATGTTTGCACAAGATTGGTATAGCCCAATGCCTGGAATGTATGCATAGGATTGGCATAGTCCAATGCCTGAACAGAATTTGATGATGTATACTCACATGACTGGAACAATTCAATATCTGGCTAATAGATTGGCTAAGGTCAACAGACATAAATGAGAATGATTCATGGATAACATACCATGATAATGAGTATCTCAGGATAAGCTTGAAATGTTGATATAGTATGATGGATAAGTGATACACATGTTCTTCATATTCCTTATAAAGTGAATAAATGAATTACTGCTCTATCTTAGATAGTTGCAATGCTTTAAGATATGAGAATGTTCTAAATTATTTATCCTCTGATCAGTTTAATACTATTTAACTGTAAAAATAATGTTTCAGGCGGAGAGTTATATCTCTCACTGGGACAATTTTCAATTGTCTCACCCCCGTGGGATCCAACTTTTTAGGTAGATGCAGACAAGGAGACATGAACCCTATAGCAGGGGAAGAGCAGTAGCAGCACCAGGGACATCATTGAATTCTCAGGAGGAGACATTGGTTGTCATGTCTTGTATATAGAGTCATATGTGTCGTCTCTATACTCTCAGGTCCTCGGAGTTAGTAGTTAGTAATTTTAATACATTGATCTAAGATTTTGTCTTAATGCCTCGAGGTTTTAAGTTGCTTATGTATAGTTATGGCAAAGCAACTGTTGTATGTAATCCTCGAGAAGAGATGGTACATGGTATGTACTTGTGAACCAGAATGTATATGTAATACTTTGGTTCTTGTTATAAGAGTTTCTTAGAATTGGATCTCTTTGAAAAAGTTTTAAATTGTTAGTGATTTTCAATAATCCACTATTAATGATAATTTCCTCTTAGTTAATAACATTTTTTATGAACCCTTTACCCCAATTTAGTGGTATCAGAGCTCTAGGTTTGCTGAGTCTACAAAGACATAGGACTAAGGTGTTGAGTCTGTTCTAGTGTCCTCTAGTATATCTTATAGTGACTTCTGCCTATGGAGAAGAAGGAAGATAGCTTAAAGATGTCTGGAGAACATGAGGATCACGTTGCTGAAAGCAATGTTGCTGCACCAGTAGGAGGTGTAAGGGATCATGCAAGAGAGGAATCAGTGCTTGGGAATCCCCATTTTGATGAAGCTATGATAGAAAACCCAACCTTTCATTCTCTATTTAGGGAATTCCTGACCACAATGAGGCATATGGCAGACCGGATGCCAGCACCAGCACCTAGGGCATCAACTCCCAATGAGGGACATGGGTCTGGTAAGACTTTTGAACGACTACATCGTGTAGGAGCTATAGAATATGCTTGGACAAATGATCTAGCAGATGCTGATCTATGGCTCACTGAGTTAGAAAAGGCTTTTAATATCCTTAATATCCCAGAAGTTGACAAAGTCAAACATGTTGTATACCTTTTGAAGGGTAGTGCTGGCCATTGGTGGGCCATAGAAGAAGTAAAAAGGAATGATGAAGAGGTTGTTGGGAGGAGTTTCGTCAAGAATTCGTCAATAAGTACTTTCCAAGAACATACTTAGATGAAAAGATATCATAGTTTGAGAAGGTTCGACAGGGAACCATGTCGATAAATGAATATGAAGCTAGGTTTATGGAACTTTTATAGTTTTGTCCTCAAATGGCTGCCACTGAGCAAGAGAAGATTCGACATTTTGAGAAAGGTCTGAATGATGAGGTGTCTATCTCGACAGCTGCTTTAGAAATTAAGGAGATATTTGCCACCTTTGTGGAGTCAATCCGGAGGATAGAAAGGTTGTGACAAAGAAACATGAGGCAAACCTCAAAAGGAGATCTACACAGTCACATGAATAGTGGATTGGTGGTACTAAACAACCAAAGTTTCCAGTAACATCGGTTCAACCACAATATAGTACATCAATGCAATGTTCATCAAGTAAGGGCCGAACTTGCCATAAATGTGGATAGATAGGAAATTTTAGGCAGCAGTTTCTAAGAAGAAATAATGTGGTGACCCAATAGTCAAGGCATAATCTGCAAAATCCACAATGACCTCAGGTTAGTGAAGCAGAAGGCCGAGGATGAACACAAGTGTCACAGTTTGGTCCATCTACCTCTGGTAGTAGAGGACAAAGGCAATAGCAGATGACAATTGACTCCATGTTTTGAGGCAGATAAGTTACTAGATAACTTGTAAGAGGTAATATGTCAAGATAGAACTTTTCATTCTGAATCATCTCTCTATTTCCTCTCTCTGCCTACTAATTATAAGAAAGGTAGTTGTTGTTGAGCTTCCTTTAATTAATCTTGTGAGGACATAAGGAAGAGATAAAAAGGATGAGAACCTATATTTAGAGTAATATTCTCTTATATGTTTTGGAATTTCTCTTCTCATGTAAAAGAAATACTCAGAGAAAATCTAAGATATTAAATAGTAAATTTAAAAAGAGTGTTAAATGTATGAAACATAATATAAAAACAAATACATACTACCTAACTTCAGTTCTTAAATACCTTGGCCAGGTATTCATCTATTGAAGGTAAGGTAAGTATGACACTCTTATATTGTTATCTTTATGATTACCCTGATCAAGTAGTCATTTTGAGACAATCTAAAGAGCATAATGAAGTCAGAGATGTGGCATGGATAATTCTACCACATCCTAATTGATATGGAGAGATCTGAGTTAATCATAGATCAACTTATAAACAAAAGTGGATGTTTAGTATGATGTATACCCTGGTCTTTAGACCTAGAAGTAACCATGTTCAGTAATGAACCAAGGGTTGGAATACCCAGATCTAGTGATCATGGTGATGATGTGATGTATTTTTGACACATGTGATGGATACCAAAGTGAGGAATTCTGGTATCTAAGAAATATCAGATGGTATGGAAAAGAAAAAGCATAACTTTTAATTAGATGATACATGTTGGTTACCAGGAAGGGCCAACTAAGAAATCAAACTAGTTATACAAATTATTATGGACATCATTTGTTAGGGGTTTATGCTTTGCATAAACATAACATCAATAAAGATGTACTAATTGAAGGAACAATTGTAGAATCATTGTGGGAAAAGCTTATTAAAGACTAAAAACGTATGATGAGATTTGTAGTACCAAGTGGGTGACAAATTAGTGAGGTTTGACACCTAAGTTAATAAGATAGTGTTACCTGACACAGAATTAACTCTACAATTAATAATGAAAGGACAATGGAATATGTGTCCTATGTGATAGATTCTATGATAACCCTGCATGGAAGGACTTTGTGATGATCAAAGTTCTATGGCCTCTCCATGACATTAAGATGTTAGTTGGAGGCTTGATGATATGATGAATAAATAATATTTGTTTTCCTTTACCTGGGATTTCAGGGACGAAATCCTTATTAGGGGTTTATAATTGTAATATCCCTGACCTGGGTTAAGACTTAACCATAGAGGTTTTGCTTAAGTAAGTCATTTATATTCTTGTCTTTATCTTTTCAAAAGTAATTAAGGCTCAAGATGAACTTATGTTTCAATTTTAGTCCTATTTGAATAATGTTGAAACGATGTTTTACTTGTTTTGGACTAAGTGCAAATTACCCAAGTTGAGGGGTTAACTTGCAAATGTTACATGATAAATGTTCCTCATGTGTTGAAGAATCATAAGAATGAGAATGATGCAGAGGTATGGCTTATGGTATCCTGAGCACCAAGAAAGAGCTTATTAAACTATGTTTGTGCATTAAAACCTAGTTTTGGTGTAATGTGCAATTTACCCAAAACCTAGGGTTCAATATGCAAAATACCACCTCTAGAGAATCCATCATGTTTCTTGGTATCAAGTAGAGAAAATAAAATGAGAGGGGCGTCTCATTTGAATCACTTTGGTGGAGATAGAATCTTGATATTAAAATAATCAAGATTTAAGCATAATTGAAACCCTAATTCAATTTAATGCAAAAATAAATATATTAATTGAAGTTCCCTTCAAACAAAAATGAGATGGTTGAATTTTCATAAGTGTGAACGTCCTTGTGCCTTGCAAAGGCCACAAAATATCTAAAGTGAGTGGAGAGCCCACTCACATTAGTTAAAGGAAAAAGTAATATCCACTCAATTTTGGATATTATTATTATAATGGTTAAGGTGCTTAGACTGCTTTCTGTTAATTCATGGATAATGAAGAGGAATTATAAGGTGGGGAATATATCCTCATATGCAAGGGATTGAGGGGAGCATGTGGCACAAAATTTGGGAGTTGAAAGATTATTATATCGCTTTCTCTCTCATTGAAATTTCCTTATAAACATCTCTTTTCCAACCCAAATGAAAGGCTTTTTCGACCCTTCTTTCTTTCCTTGCTTTGGCCATGCTCAAGGGATCTTAGGAGAAACAGAAGGACGTGCCCTAACCTGTAGTTAAGCTCTATAGTCATCTTCAACCTTGATTCCATGGTGGAAATCAAAATTCAATGCTTACATTCTTCTTTTCTCCATTCAATCTTCAACCTTAGCCATTCATTTCACTCAAAGACTTGAGGATGAGCCTTGGGAGGTTGAAAAAGATTCATTCACCATTGAAGCCGTGAATCTTGAAGCTTGGATTCAATTTTGAAGGTGGGTTATATAACTTGAACCCTTAAATGTTATTATTGATTTTCTTTCTCTTACATATGTTAAATCTTTCTTCATTCTCGGAATTCCTTTTAATTGATTGTTAAAATCACCACAAGAATCCCTGAAATTTTTGAAGGTATGAAGCTTGAAGATGATGAGGTCATCTTAAGCACAAACCTTAAGAATATCTTGTGCAAACGGTTTCATAATTGAGTCCAATCGGTCTCAAGACCAATTGAGACCAAACGGTCTCCAGACCGTTTGGGATCAAATGGTCTCAAGACCGTTTAGGATCAAGTGGTCCCAAACCGTTTGAAGGTTAAAGGCTGAGGTAGTTGGATGTTGATCCAATGGTTATAATTAAATGATTTATAATAGTCCCAATGATGGAGAATCCACCAATTGCAAATCCTAATCGGGTAGAGTGGTTGAGACCCTAGTTGATAATTTGATTTTTACCATACGATCTCAAGATCATTTGAAGACCACATGGGTAAAATGGATTAAGACCGAATGGGTAAAATCAATCAAGAATGAATGGATAAAAGTGATCAAGACCGAATGGAGGTCAAGCACCTCAAGACCGAATGGAGGCCAAGCACCTCAAGACTGAATGGAGGTCAAGCACCTCAAGACCAAATAGAGGCCAAGCACCTCAAAACGGAATGGAGGTCAAGTACCTCAAGACCGTTTGAAGGTTCAAAAGTAACAAAACCGTTTGGAATTTAATAGTTTCAAAGTTATGAAAGACCAATTAATCCATTGATTTATTAAATAACATATATCCAAGTTAAATCTAGTGGTTGTACCTCTAAAGTACTTAGATGATTAGTACCTTTTGAGTGGTTCATTTTTGATGCTTATGGAAGCAATGACTCAATACACTATGTTAATCCTTCATTCAGGTTGAGTTAACCTAATCTAATCAAGTCTGATGTAATTAACCTCTTAGAGAGGATGAGAGAGAGGAACTTATACATGTGTGATAATCATGTAGTGACTAACCTCAACACTCTCACTATGAATACAATATGTAATTAGGGTATGATCCTTGATAAAGAGATCATGAAACCCTAATTGAGAAGGTTGATGAACCCTAACCCTAATTTAGGGTAATGCTACATGAAACCCTAATCCAGGGTAATGGTGTAACCCTAATCTAGGGTAATGATATGAGAAATCCCAATTTAGGGTAATACAATGAGGAACCCCAATTTAAAAGGATGCTTCATGAAACCTAATTAAGGGTGATGTCATGTGAAGTCCTAATTAAGGGTGAAGTCATGTGAAACCCTAATCAAGGGGGATGTTAAGTGAAACCCTAATACAGAGATGTGATGTGAACTCTAATTCTCGGGTGATGCTATATAATATGTTATATGAAACCCTAATATGAAATCCTAACCCTGATATAGGGTAAAGGTATGTGAAGCCCTAATTTTGGGTTATAGAGCATGAAACCCTAATATTGGGCAATATGATGATAAACCATAACCCTAACTTTGGGCTATGAGTTGAGAAACCCTAATTTTAGGTAAGGCTATGTGAAACCCTGATATAGGGTAATGTTATGTGAAACTCTAATATAGGGTGATGTTATGTAAAATCCTAATTGATAATGAGGGGAAACCTTGTTCCTAATAAGGGAATAGTGAATAACATATTGGTAGGTGAAACACCTAAAGTGGTTGATAATGGATAACCTTACACCAATAATGCCTTAACCTGAGATGAGACCATATTATTGATAATGGTTGAATGATAAATGTGATAAACAGGTGCATAAAGTATTAGGATGGGAAATTCCCTAATACAAGATAAATTACAAGTGATGAGGGAAGTGATACACCAAGACATGATAGATATCACATTCAACACATCAAGGTTGATACACCTTGATGTACTCTAAATCCAATATACTTTAATAAGTAACACATAAAGTGTGTCATGATAATTGTTGCCTAGTGAGAGGTGATAAGATGTGTAATGGGCCTTGTGAGCCATGAAGAGTAATTGTTGTCTTGTGAGAGGTCACAAGATGTGTAATGGGCCTTGGGAGCCATGAGAGTAGTTGTTACCTAGTGAAGAGGTAACAAGATGTTTATAAAGTTTCATGAAAGAAATGGTAATGTTCAAAATAAACAATGGAAACTTAGTAACATAATAATAATAAATGGATACACTAATAATAATGAAATCTTCATCATGCATGCTTTATGCTTATAGACAAATAAGGACTTTGGTGTTTTGAATAAGCTTAAAGGGGATAAGAGGAATACTTTAATTACATAAAGGATGTGAATAAGTATAATGGCTTGGCCAAGGTTTAATACCTAGTAAAGGTGATGTGGTATTCAGTGATGATGCACATGATTGGCATAGTCCAATACCTGGAATAGATGCACTGGATTGACATAGTTCAATACCTGGAATAATATCACAGGATTGGTCATAACCCAATACCTGGAATAATATCACAGGATTAGTAATAACCCAATACCTGGAATAATGTCACAGGATTTGTCATAACCCAAATCCTGGAATAATGTCACAGGATTGGTCATAACTCAATATCTGGAATAATGTCACAGGATTGGTCATAACCCAATACTTGGAATAATATCATAGGATTGGTCATAACCCAATACCTGGAATAATATCACAGGATTGGTCATAACCCAATACCTGGAATAATATCACAGGATTGGTCATAACCCAATACCTGGAATAATTGCACAGGATTGGTCATAACCCAACACCTAGAATATTTGCACAAGATTGGTCATAACCCAATACCTGGAATAATGTCACAGGATTGGTAATAATCCAATACCTGGAATAATGTCACATGATTGGTAATAGTCCAATGCCTGGAATAAATGCACAGGATTGGCATAGTCCAATGCCTGGAATGTTTGCATAGGATTGGTATAGCTTAATGCCTGGAATGTATGCATAGGATTGGCATAGTCCAATGCATGAATAGAATTTGATGATGTATACTCACATGACTGGAACAATTCAATATCTGGCTAACAGATTGGCTAAGGTCAACAGACAAAAATGAGAATGATTCATGGATGACATACCATGATAATGAGTATCTCAGGATAAGCTTGAAATGTTGATATAGTAAGATGGATAAGTGATATACATGTTCTTCATATTCCTTATAAAGTGAATAAATGAATTACTGCTCTATCTTAGATAGTTGCAATGCTTTAAGATATGAGAATGTTCTAAACTGTTTATCCTCTGATCAGTTTAATACTATTTAACTGTAATAATAATGTTTATAGCAGAGAGTTATATCTCTCGATGGGACAATTTTCAATTGTCTAACCCCCTTGGGATCCAACTTTTTAGGTAGACGCGGACAAGGAGACAGGAACCCTACAGTAGGGGAAGAGCAGTAGTAGCAGCAGGGACAACAATGAATTCTCAAGTGGAGACACTGGCTTTCATGTCTTATATATAGAGTCCTATGTGTCGTATCTGTACTCTCAGGTCCTCAGAGATAGTAGTTAGTACTTTTAATACATCGATTTGAGATTTTGGCTTAATGCCTCGAGGTTTTAAGTTGCTTATGTATAGTTCTGGCAAAGCAACTGTTGTATGTAATCCTCGAGAAGAGATGGTACATGGTATGTACTTGTGAACCAGAATGTATATGTAATACTTTGGTTCTTGTTATAAGAGTTTCCTAGAATTGGATCTCTTTGAAAAAGGTTAAATTTTTTAGTGATTTTTAATAATCCGTTGTTAATTATCATTTCCGTGTAGTTAATAATGTTTTGTACGAACGTTTCGCCACATGATGAGTGTAGTGACTTCTTGTCTAAGAACCACAATCACCACTATAACTATGAGAGCTGATTGTGAGAACCATTCCATGGTTCCATGTATCACTCTCAAGGTGGATTTGTCCGGTACACTTTCTCTAAAAAGTACCTATGTCATTGGTTTGATATAACATATCATGACTTATGTGTCATCAAACAACACAAATTCTAGTCTTATGTATTACTATTGTCTATTTTGTTTCCTCAGTAACATACGAATAGAGATATAACAAGGATGTATGTAATCTTATCATACATATGATCTCATCCTACATGTCCTAAACCTAAAAACATATGTAATCAATTATCATCATTTTTTAGACATTTATTATGTTACATCATTATCTCAAAACTAAATAAAATAGAATAAATGAAATTGCCTTTTGTTATTATCAAATCAATTACATAATGTCACATTATAATCATCACATGATTGGCTCTCTAAGCATACATGCCAACATCACCCACAAACATTCCTATTTGTGATGGCATGTGTAGAGGCGTTTTTCACAGGATTGGCATGTGAAGGAAGATGAATTTTTTTGTAGTGAGATGAACTAGGCAGACCCCAAACATCCTAGTCAGTCCCTACTTCCATTCTTCTTGAAACATGATTTTGTTCCCAATCAATCTTGAATATCTTGTGATTCACTTGATTGTTCCCCAAAATAATTTTCTGCCTCGTCTTTAGGAATTAGTGTGCATCATATAAGCACCTAGTAGAACTCTAGAACCCCCACTTTACCTAATGGTCATCCTATAATTAGATATTCAAGTAAATGCACACTAATTACATCTTTATGATTAATATTAATGAACTAATACAAATTAGTTATATTTATGATTTACAAGCTATTGATGACATAATGACTAAATCAATAACCTTAATCACCCTAACCCTAGATAAGTAGATACTAATAGTAATATTAAGGATTTATAATACTATTCTAGGTATAATCAATAATTTATGAAAATTATGTCATAAGATATATATTTAATACATATAAAATAAGGTTGAGGCCAGTAAAGTCTTTTTCTTTCTATTGAGAACTAAAAACATGAACTCTAATGTCTTTATGATTACTAAAGTGAGCGATTAATATAGATGATCTAACATCAATACACATTGGTGTACACATATATAAAAGTGCATATGATAATAACCCAAAGAACACCCTCATGGCCCCAGATAGACATTTTGACCTAGAAGAAGGATATGTAATTTGATAAAAACTTTGTCTTTTCGAGACATTGCTAGATTTAGTTGTGGGGGAAAATTGTTGAGAGGATTTGGCTTATTATAGGTAAATGGGACATGTCCTATGAATTCTTATCCAATCATCATATTTAGGCAATTAATCTAAATTTAGTATTTCCAATATGTTTCCCCCTAATGAAATCATTGACTGCATTTAGACATTTTAGTGCATATAGTGTGATGTTCATAGTTTACACAATGTAGCCTCACAGTATAATATGTTACATGCAGTAGTCATTAAGATAATATTTTAGTTCTTATAGAGATCTTTTCAATACATTTATTATAAGTAAAACAAAAATTACACAATATTTAGATTAGATTGAGATTTAGATTTAAATTTAGAATTTAGAAAATGTTCAATTATAGGTACTCAATATCCGTATAAGATAATACCAGACTTTTTTGTGTGTCGGATAAGATAATTCCAGACTTAAAACTTGGTAATTGATATTTAAGATAAATAAGATAGAGTTTTCACATAATACATTGTATGATTAGTACTCATCAGTAGTCCTGGGTGTTGAGAAATCTGGGCGACAAATAAGGCAACTAAAACAAAAAATTTAAAGCTCAATTCCCCTTAATAACAAGATCATGTCAACAACAATGTATCTAAGAAGAAAAGTAATAAGAGTTATACCTGGTCCTGGAGCAAGTCCAGCAACAACTCTTGATGCAGTACTGTGCTTCTTCTCCAAGCAACATCTTGCTTCTTCTTCAGGAAGCAACACTCGAACGATCATCAGCAACGACCTCCTGATCTGGCACCATTGATGGCATTTGAAAGTGTTCTTCTAGCAGTAGACAATAACCTCCCGCCTCTAGAGTAGTCCACGTTGACCAACAAGAACTCCACGTTGCGCTACCAGAGCCAACAGAAAGGAGTTGTCCTTTTTGAACGTCAACTTACTAGGGTTGATTCGATCTCCCACAATTGTCTCTCCCTTGTTATCCCTCCCTTTATCGGGTAGGACATGCTTGAGCTCTCTATTGGTAACCACAGCTAGAGAGGATAACAATTGTTAGAGTAAATATTGTAAACGAGAATCCCCCAATACCCCTCTATTTATAGGAGAGGCCAGGGTCAGGGTTCCCAATCTATATGAGAGTGGAAAGGACATAATTCAAATATTTTTTGGAAAATTTGAGCGGCAAACTGGTCGAATTGCACACCCAACCAGTCAATTTGTGTAGTTTCTTATTTTGAATCGCATTGGTATTCAATTCATAATTAATATACAAGATGACTTCAACACTCCGATCAAGTTGACCATTAAACTGGGTGGTTCATCGCATTAACTGGTTAGTTGGGACATGTGAACAGGTTGTTTCACACCCTAGTTCAACCATTGATTAGCCAATTTTGATGCCAATTGACCTAACACTCCAACTGATCAATTCAACACTTGAACCGGTCAGTTCAAAGTCCAATCAGTCAAATTTGAACCTCAATTGTTTAATTTGAATACCTAAACACTTTTAGTAATCAAGTTAAACATCATTAATGAATAAAATTCTAGTCCAAGTGTATCCTATGTGCATGACCCTATAGATCTGAGATTATGTTGGCACTAAATGTCCATAATCAATTATGACATCACAAGTAAAGAACGACATCTATCTACACATCATTTCCACCCAAGTAATCCAAAAAGTTGGAGAACAACTTCAACCTACAATCCGTGATTAGTGTTACCGTGATCGTATAGTTCCTTTGTCTCTGATATTCAGATTGAACTCGAGGCATGGAATCATCATCCTCTCAACATTCAATCCATTTTCCTTGAACTCGAGCAGACCATCTGAGATGCATGTGAATTCGCATATCACATATAGAATCACATGAGTACGGTCATACATTTCTTAGTCTCGCTTATCGAGAGGCCATGGATATCAAACTCTTATAGCTTGCATCGGTGTAACCCTTTACACTCTTCCTTATAAACATAATCACATAACTGATCCTTTTAGTGCTTCTCAAGCATTTTAGGATGTTCTTTGTGATAGTCCAATGACCTTCATTAGAATCTGACTGACATCTTCTTATCATGTCCAATACATATGAAATAACTAGATATCCTCTCATCATGTCCCATACATAAGAGATCATCGAGATGAATATGTAACATTTCATATAGATGTAGTTGTGAATGCATATGGTATCTATCCATGTGTTCCTATTCTTCACAAGAACTGGCACTAGGCTCCTAGGAGACTAACTCCATGGAACCATGGACAAGTTCTCTCTCATTGAGTCTTGCATGTTGAACCCTTTTAGTATCTTGCCAATGTATGTGGTCTTCCTTAGGTTAAGAAGCTTTCTAGGTCTTATCTCTAGAGAACTCAATTCCTATCACATAGGATGCTTCACCTAAACCCTTTCAGAGAAGGTACTTTCTTTGCTAGGTTTTAATGCATGCAGGATAAGTACATCATTCCCCATCATTATGTGGAATGTAAATGTGCTCCCACTAAATATTTGTAATCACATATTTCATCTTCATTCTAACTCAAGTCAAATTATTTGAATGTATTGTCAAATAGAACATTCTAGCTCTAAGATGCTTGCTTCAATCCACAGATTGATCTTTGTAACTTACAAACTTTATTTGAATTATTGAATTGTAAAACCTTTAGGTTTTTTCATGTACACATACTCATGATTATTCTAGTAAAGGAATGTGGTTTTAACATCTATATTGTCAAGTCTTACAATCATACTAAGCTGCAATTACAAGCATGATCCTGATGGATTTAACCATGGTAACTGGTTAAAGATTTTATCATGTTTAACACCTTGAACTTGTTTGAAACTCTTTGCAACCAATTTACCCTTCCATGTTGTTCTTCTTCCTAAAGACCCAACTGCACCCTATGGGTTTTACCCCTTTAGGTGGATCCACCAAGGTCATACCTTGTTGGTTTACATGGACTCCATCTTGGATCTTAAGGCCTCAAGCCATGCTTCAGATTCTGGTCCCTCAATAGCTTTTAGGTAGATTGTTGACTCATCATATATGAAAAACTCACCGCCTTTTGTGCCATAAGATGTAATAATCTTTCAAGCTCAAGGCGTGTTCTACTAGAACTACAAGTCTTGTTTGTTACATAAGGAAGTTGAGATTCCACAACATCTTGTGATTCTCCATGTTCCTATTGTACCTCTTTTAGGTTCAATGTTTTCTTGTTTTTCTTAAACATTTCAAGTTCTACTTTTCTCCCACTATTTTATTTGGAACTAAGTTCCTCTTCATGAATACAACCATCCAAATCAAAAAACAACTTTATTGTAGGATTGGGATAGGAGAAGTATTTTAATAAAATAACATTTATATGATTTGTGGAGAAATCTTTTCATGAAACTATTTTCTTATATAAGCTTTCAATCCTAATCCTTATAAAATACATATCAAGACATCTCCCATTCCATGTCTCATATGGTGTCTTTAGAACCAATTTAGGTGGTACATTCTTTTAGTGTAAAGCATGTGCCCAAAAGGAATTGTAAGATTAGCTAGATTTATTGATAATCACACAATGACTTAAAAGGTGTGATAACTTCTTTCTGACACATCACTATGTTTCAGGTGGAGTTCATTGCATATAATATCACTGTCTCTCCAGAAGGTCCTCAAACTCTTGGTTTAAAATATTTCAACATTGATCATATTGAAGTATCTTAATAATTTTACCAAGTTAGTTGCGTACTTCATTCATGATCATCTTGAACACTTCAAGAGATTCACACTTGTATTTCATGAAATACAAATTAACATATCAATTGAGATCATTAGTAAATATAATGAGTTACTATTAACCACCTCTGGCATTTATCTAAAAGGTCTATATACATCAATATGTATGATCCCTAATAGAATAGTCACTCTCCCACTACATCTAATGAAGATGCTTCTGTCATATCATCCAATAAATAAGACTTACATGTCTCTATTGGTTCAATAACCAAAAGAGTCTAGATAACCATCATTATGGATTCTAGAAATGCATTTCTCATTTACACACTTTCGTTGACAATTCTATATGCATTCATTGTTTGAGTCATCAAGTCATTCAGTATATGTGTCATACACATGTGTCTCTTCAACTATCAATTATAGATTATGAGACATGGGACATTGCCATATAAGATCTTATCTTATAAAATGAAACATCAATTCTCATCCAAACAAGATACATGATTTTTAATCAATGGCAAATATATTATAAAAATTCATTAATTCTATTATATGCCAATGTATGAGAGATTTCAACTGTAGTGGCAACAACCCTTGGTTTGTACAGTTCTAGCTTACTTATTCTCAGGTCCTAAAGTGGAGATCTCCTTCTTCTTCCTAAGATTCTCTTTGTAAAGAGGACTTTTTTCCAATGTCCAGACATGTGACAATGGTAGCACTTTCCTTCCTTAATCATTTAAGTGAAAAAGACATATTCCTTTTGCATTTACCCCTCTCCTTAACTCAAGTGTAGAAGACTTGGACTTTATCTTAGCCTAAGAACTCTTCTTATCCTTGTCTTTTCCCTTGGACTCACTTCGACTAATCACCATCATGAATTTGTCCTTCTTCATTTGTTCTTCAACATCAATCAACATGCTAACCATTTGATAAACTTACTATATGATTCATGTAACAATTGTAGAATCATATACGTGGTCAACTCTTGATCTAAAAGAAATCCCAGTCTCTGCTCATGCCCAACATATTGAGCACATGGGGCTCTACTGAATCTCCCTCTATCAATTTGCACTAAAGCAATGCTTTGGAGACATTACATGTGATGACCCCAATTTTTATATACTTTCCATAGTGACATTCATAGATATGTGTGCACTCATATCTATAGATGTCAAAAGGGAAAATATAAGAGATTAAGGTAGTCAACTAAAAATAGAGATTTAGCCAAGATCAAGTCCACATCATCATATAATGCCACACGAACATTCATTCATATAGATAAAATAAAGTCATTACATATGGAGAGGAAATATTGTTCTAGAGAAAGATAACTTTATTACATAGGATCTCAATCATCCTCAACATCAACTAGGAAAAGAAATAAACTAACATCTAGCAGGAAATGAGATAAGAGGAAAAGATCTATCTAATACATCCTCCATGCTTATTATTTGTGCCTTCAGGTACTTTGAGCATACATTTCACTTTGTTGTCAATTATTCCTTTAGATGATGTTTAGTGACCAGGATTGGTCCTAAACCCTTGAACAAACCCTAATGTCATGAATGAATAATATGTTTAGGGTTACTTTCCCCTTTTTTTCCAACCATCTTAGAAACCCTAGTTTTTGGAAATCTTCTAATTGATTAATTAAATACTATCTTTTAAGCAAATGAAGTAATGGAAGATCAGACCTAATAATATCTCTAAACCCAATTAAAATATGGAAAAACCCTGATCTGAATTAGATAACATAAAAGGAATAATAACTAAGGACATATCTTAGTCTTGGTCACATGGACCAATAGTAATGTTGTACCCTTGCTTTCCTTGTAGGGTGACTTAATTCTTGTTGATTCTAAATTCTTGGATATCTGATCTAAACAAGTAGGTACGTGGTCTTATAAGTATAAGACTAGATTTCTGTTTGCCTATGATATGTAATACCTTGAATGCTCGTATTTGAATATGATTGCTTGGTTGACTAGTATGAGTTATACTTTGCCAAACCTAATGGAACATAAATGGTTATGATGGGTTGTAGCTACTAGAGCACATAGCCTAGTATGGATGAATGTTTCCTAACATGGATGTATGATTCCTTAGCCCATGTTAGATGTATGATGATATTTTATTTCCCACACTAGATGTAAGGCAAGTGCAATAGGTGTAGTACAACTGCATCAAAATGAATGTAATAAAATGGTGTTTACTTGATTTTCGCCCTAAGAAATGGTTTTATCTCTCTTTCCTTCTTTTTCAAATATTTTTCATTTATGAAACCTTATTAGTATAACCTTTACCACGTATCAACTTTTTTGATGTTTTTGTTTCTCGTATTTTCTAGGTATAAGGAATAATTGACAACAAAGTGAAATGTATGCTCAAAGTACCTGAAGGCACAAATAATAAGCATGGAGGATGTATTAGATAGATCTTTTCCTCTTATCTCATTTCTTGCTAGATGTTAGTTTATTTCTTTTCCTAGTTGATGTTGAGGATGATTGAGATCCTATGTTATAAAGTTATCTTTATCGAGAACAATATTTCCTCTCCATATGTAATGACTTTATTTTATCTATATGAATGAATGTTCGTGTGGCATTATATGATGATGTGGACTTGATCTTGGCTAAATCTCTGTTTTTAGTTGACTACCTTAATCTCTTATATTTTCCCTTTTGAAATCTATAGATATGAGTGCACGCATATCTGTGAATGTCACTATGGAAAGTATATAGAAATTGGGGTCGTCACATTACACCTTACTCGCTTTACATGATTCTTAAGATGTGTTACCATCTCGAGAATGTCCATGTTTTCATGTTGTTCATGCAACTTGTAGTTCATACATCATAGCATAAGGTCCTTGATGTATGCAACATCATTGGCGTGCTTCTAGTAAGCATCCATTAGCCTTAGGTGCATTTGGAGCAGGTTCCTCTGGCTCTGGTCTTTCAAGGACATAGAGATTTCGCTCATTGGTGAGAATAATTCTGAAAGTCCTAAACTATATGTAAAAATTAATCACATTTAGTTTTTTCCTTCTCAAGGATTGATCACAATAATTACGTGTTTCTGTTTGCCACTAGATTCTACAAAGAAAAATTGCAACTTTTCAAACATTTTGATTTGTTTGATTTCATAAATTAATGATATTAATTAGGCCTTTAATTAATTGTCACTCCCACTATTTTTTCTAAATTGATAACCCTCATATATCAATTCGGAACATTACAACATACAATCTTCTAGTGAGCCAAAATCCAAAATAATTGTATTATTACCCGATCAACCCCAACATCAAAATCCAGTTATTAAGGTAGGCAACTTTTGCCAATTGCATATCATGCAATTCTTGGATAGATAATATACGCAACTCCTTGACATAGTCCATCTGCATGCCTCTAGGTGCATAATCTCATTAAGGACACCCAGTTAAGTCTAACCCAAAAGCCAACATGATAGTAATGCACCCCACTTAGCAGGCCCACATAACTACCATCACATTTCTATGAGATAAACGACACACCACCCTTGGGGTTCCCACACTTAGTTGATCAAGCTTTTCATGTGTGTTGCTAATGGAAAGAATCTAAGACTTTATATTATATTGAGGTATTTTATATATAAATACATATGCATATCCAATCACCACACACTTATAGTATGCGTCATATACATACTATAACCACAAATGAGAAACAAGCAATGTAAAACAGACAAACGATGGTTATGGACATTCTATTGTAATTCCTAAGAGCCACACATAATCACTACCACCTAAGGTCTACATCACATGTAGCAACCTGTTGTTGATGAATATTTGTGTTGCATCCAATCTGGGTTGATATGTTCAACTCTTGAACCGGTTGGCTCGCCTCTTGGTTGCTCGGTTGGGCTCTTGAAATGACCGTTTAGTCTTTAGGATCAAGTAATGTATGGACTCCTCCATCTGATGGGCCACTAGTCGATCGATTCATCCTCCTATCGTCTTGCCTCCTCGGTCCTCCAGTCGATCGGTTCGTCTCATGAACTGATCAATTCATCTTGTACAGAATGTCTTCTCATGACGAAACATAAATTAAAACTATCCTATTTCTTATTGTATTGTACAAGGGAAAACCTCGAGTTACATGTAAGGGGAAATAAGAAGAAGAGCATTAATTTACATTTGAAAAGGAGAGAGAGGCTCAGTGTGCAAACTGAGATATAAATAGGAATAACAACCACAACCATGCACACACAAATCAAGGGTTATTGACCACATCATGCTTTAAATCCACAATTAAAACCAACTTTTAGGGCGACACGTGTAAATTTCAAATATATATATATATATATATATATATATCATATCAAATATATATTAGTTTGTGAATCATATGTAGTAATTTATCGCACATAAACATTAACTAGTTTAATATTTGCATCTTATGTAATAAAATTAAATCTGATCATATTGATTTAAATCCAGATACACAATTGGCGTGGATTTGATATCACTGTTGGGAAATTGGGGTGACAAATAAGACAGTTGAAGCAAAAATTTAAAGCATGATTTCCCTTAACAACAAGATCGCGTCAATAACAATGTATCTAGAAAGAAAAGTAATGAGAGTTATACATGGCCATGGAGAAAGTCCAGAGAAAACTCTTGATGTCGTACTGTCCTTCTTCTCCAAGTAGAAACTTGCTTCTTCTTTAGGAAATAACACTCGAACAGTCATCAGTAATGGCCTCCTGGTCTAACACCATGGACGGTGGTTGACAGTGTTCTCCTAGCAGCAGACAATGGTCTCCCACCTCTAGAATAGTCCATGCATACCATCGAGAACTCCATGTTGAACTACCAGAGCCAACGAGAAAGAGTTGTCCTTTCAAATGTCAACCTATTGGAGTTTATTATCTCTCCTATAATTGTCTCTCTTGCTATCCCTCCCTTTATTGGGTAGGACTTGCTTGGGTGTTGTACTGGTTACCACAACTAAATAGGAAAACAATTGTTAGAGAATTTTTTATATCTAAGAAGCCCCCAATACCCCTCTATTTATAGGAGAGGCCAGGGTCAAGGTTCCCAATTTGTGCGGTAGTCAAAAGGACAAAATTCACAAATTTTAGGGAAACTTTGAGCGGCAAACCGATTGCTTTGCACACCCAACTGGTTGGCTCATGTGTGAACTGGTCGATTCATGTACAGACTGGTCAGTTCATGCAGTTTCCAGTTCTAGATCACATTGGTATTCAATGCATGATTAATGCACAACATGATGTCAACAACCTAATCAAATTGACCATTGAACTAGGTGGTTCATCCCATGAACTGGTTGGTTGGGACCTCTGAATCAGTCAGTTCACTATGTCAACTGGTCATTTCACACCCTGGTTCAGCCATTGAGAAGGCAATGTTGATTCCAATTGACCTGACATTCCAATCGATCAGTTCAACACTTGAATCGGTCAGTTCAGTGTCCAGACAATCAACTTTGAACCCTGGTTATTTAATTTGAATACCTAAATAGTTTTCATAATCAAGTTAAACATCATTCATGAATAAAATCCTATTCCAAGTGTATCCTATGTGTGTGACTCTATAGGTCAAAAATTACGTTGGCAGTGAGTGTCCATAACCAATAATGACATCACAAGCAAAGTGTAGCATCCAGCAACACATCATTCCTACCCAAGTAATTTAGAAAGTTGGAGAACAACTTCAACCTACAATCTATGATCAGTATTACTATGATCATATAATTCCTTTGTCTCTGATATCTGTATTGTACTCGAGGCATGGAATCATCATCCTCTCAAGGTTCAATTCATGTTCCTTAAACTAGAGTAGACTGTCTGAGATGCATGTGAGTTCACATATCACATATTGAATCACATGAGTATGGTCGTACATTTCTTAGTCTCTCTTATCAAGAGGCCCTGGATATCAATCTTCTATAGGAGGGACAAATCACATCTACATCACTCACACTCTATATGTCACATTGCACTTGAGCATCACGTTTATGGAAACCCTTATTCAATGCTATGTGGGATGACGCCGTAATACACCAAATGACATGTGATGAGTGTAGTGACTTCATGTCTAAGAACCACAATCACCACTATCACTATGAGACCTAATTCTGACTATCATTCCATGGTATCCATGTATCACTCTCATGTTGGGTCTACCTGATACATTGTTCTCTAACATGTACATGTGTGCTTGACTTGATATCACATACCATGACTAATGAGACTATGTCATCAGTCAACACACATTCTAGTCTTATGTATTATTGTTGTCTATTTTGTTTCCATAGTAATATCCAACTAAGGATATAACAAGAATGTGCATACTCTTAACATTCATGTGATCTCATTATTCAAGTCACACACTTGAAGACATAAATCATAGAGTAACATAATCCTTTACACATACTATGTCTATGTCATCATCTCATGTTGTGACAAACATAATAGATGTAATTTCCTATATTATCATCAAATTGGGTATCATTCCAATCATCACATGATTGGCTCTCTTAGCATACATACCAATACTAGGATGAGTTAGAGGCATGCATTGCTTATTCAGAGGAGTGTCCCCTCCAATTCATAGGAGTAGCCACACCAACATTGAGACACCTCATTGTCATTCAAAAGCACATAGTGCTAATTTAGAGGTACTTCAATACTAATTCAGAAGTGTAGTCATGCCAATTTAGGAAGGAATTATAATATAATGTGGAGACAAAGATAAAATAAGTAAATAAAAGATATTGTTTATCCTTTTTAGTTTGCTTTTCAATTATATTCATACATTATCCTCTTGTGTTATAATTCATTTCCACTTACTATGACCCCATAATTCCTTCGTGCATGATTGGGGTCACGACCTCTATAGGAAATGAACATCAGGTTGAGGAGTATCTCAAAAGTTGTTGATTCAAAGTTTGTTGGCATCATTCATTGATGGTATTTTATCTTAGGCAATCCTCCCAGTTCAAAAATCTATTCTTTTTCTTTTCATATCGATGTGGCGAGATGTGTTAATCCCAAAATATTTTCTTTAAGAAATAACTTTCTTTTCAAGTTTCTATGGTTTTTGTGGATGTTACTTTGATCTCAATATGACATTTTCCCACAACGTTATTATGTTATATATATGTTGGCACTTCCAGATGTGATTTTGTTGTTAAATAATTGGGTGAGTTTCACACCTAACCACTTTAGAACTATCTAAACCATTTGTGGATTGAAATAGGAAGATTATTGATATCTATCTTGACATAATTTAAATATGAGTCATACACTAGAATTTTTACCATAAAACATCCTTATTCACAATTTCATAATGATTGATCAACAGGTTGTTCTTAATATATTTTGAGAAACTCAAAGCCAGGAGGTTATTTATTCATCTCATCCTCTTCTTAAACCATGATTAGTCTGCACTACCATTTCTTCATCTGTTCACATGCTTGATCACCTAGCCATCATTCTCTCTTGGATTTCCTTGGATGTTATCGATTAATATTGTACATTTGGGGTTTCGGATAGGGTGCTACTGCAACATATTGAAGGCCACCTTGCAATTAGTTTTGACCTCTAGGTTTTTTAAGCCAAGTTGTTGTGCATGTTATAAAGTTTGTTCAATGGAAAATAGTTCATCTTGCACAACTAACGAGACTTTACTACTCCAAGCAGAGCTCTCAATCCATTCTCCTTTTACATCCCTTAGAACACATGATGCAACACACTTGTTTTCATTTAGAGTTGCATCTATGTTCATTATGAGTGTCCCTACAGTAGGTGCCTACCAATGGCATTCATGAGCTAAACTTCTACTCGACCCTCTAGTGGTGTTATCTCTCTACCAACATCGCATCGTGTACTCCACTTCACGCATAATGTATAAATATTTATGGTCACTAGTTCTCATCATCTTCTCAAATACATGAAGATTTCTACATGCTAAGATATACTGACAACTTATCATGAAGCTAAACTAATATAAACACTCCTTTTTAACCCCTTTTTGATCCAGTTGTTCAGGTCAAGGGATAAGAACTCACTTGAGAGATTGTATTGAAATAGACGTTCCCAGATTCCCCTTACATATATAGAGTGTTGAAGATCATGTAGACTAGTTTATTCTTGGTCATGACACCTTTTACAAATGTTCTCCATGGTCATATGTCACATGGGATGTCTATTGTTAGTCAGAAGTGCATCGTGTTCCCGCAGCCACATGCAGAACTTAACTTTGCCGACAACTTTGGCTTTCCAAATTTCCCTCCATTCACCATTCACATTTATGTCTTTTTGTTTATGAGAAGGTGATATGCAGAACTAGTCATGTACTTCCCATATTCTATTTCTGCCTAGACTTTCATGTCCCCATACATTGGTCTTGCTTGGTGGTTTGATATGCATGATGTTACAGACTCTCTCATTCGACAACCAACTTCTCAGAAAATATTCATCCTAGTTTCCTTTGTCTATGACTACACTGGTGACGTGTAGGTCCTTGAGATCATTCAAGATGCTTTTCATGGTAACCTGGTTAAGTGTGATCATTCCCGAAGTTTGTAGTTTTTCCATTCATGATCTGAGTATAAGAGTTCTTCTATATGAACTCTTTACCTTGTAAAGCGACCCTTTCCAAGCATGATGCATTTGTGAGGTTACCTTCTTTATATCAAATATACACATCTCTCGTAAGATTACACTAGATGGAACTACGCTTAGTTTCTACCTCCCAAGTGTTCTTCATCAGTAGATCCATATTCCATTCACACATTGATCTTATGCCCAATCCACCATTTTCCACAGGACTCGCCACCTTGTTTCCATACACCATGCAAACTGCCCTACTGCCTCTTGGATTTATGGTTACCTCCACATACGAATCTCCTGATACTGCCATCTATACAATCACCCAGTCCCGGAGGCAGTAGGGCAGTTTGCATGGTGTATGTAGGAAACACATTGAGTGTGGATTTCACCAGGTATCAACTACCTACAAGAGATAGACATTTTGCCTCCCATCCATTAATCTTTGAGTCTACCTTATTGAGTATCTCTGAAAAGGTTTTCTTTGTAACTTTAAAGTGCAATATGGGTACTCACAAGTACTTGCCTAGATCAGTAGTCTCTTTCAATTTGCACATCTGATTTATCCACCTTCTGGTTTTACGGGTTACACTGGTCACATGAAAGACCTCTGTCTTTTTCACCAGGATAGCTTGGTCCGGGCATTTTTAAATTTTCTAGAACACTTGATAATTGCATGCATCTGTTGTCTTGTGGCTTGGTTGAAGAGAATAAGATCGCCAAGAAGAATTAGTTGGATAGCTTGGTACCACCACGTGTAAGGGTGATCAATTTCCAACTTCCTTTCGACACCAAATCCTCAATGATTTGGCTCAGTCGTTCAATACATAACACAAACAAATAGGGGGACAAGGGATCCCCCCTATCACATACCTCTACTAGCTTTAAAAGTGTCATTGTTGCTACTATTCCACAGAATCACTATTTTTCTAGTTGTTATAGAATTCATAATGTCATTGGTTATGTTGATGGACAGTTCTCCCTAATTAAATTCCATGATAGTTTATCATATGCTTTGTACAAGTCGATTTTGATGGCCATGTATTTGTCATTGGCCTTCCTCTTCATAGTATGAATCATTTCTTGGGTCATAGCTATGTTATCCGTTATACGCATTCCAGGGACAAAGCTACTATGGTGTTGAGAAACCCAATTAGGTATGTGGGGTTTCAGGTGTTAAATCACCACTTTTGAAGTTAGTTTCAAACAAATGTTGTACAACAAAATTGGGTGCAACTATTCACATAGTTTTGGTTTTGACACTTTAGGGATAAGCACTATTGTGGAGTTGCATAGGTCTTTACTGAGTTCACCTCCTTCAAGGGCCTATATCACAATGTTCATTACTGACTTCCACACCTTCTCCCAATTTTGAACCAATAAATGTTGATTAATTCCATTAGGGCCAACCACTTTGTAAGGATTCATGTTCTTTAAAATATCATGAACTTCCTTCTTGTGAGGAGACCTTACAATACTAATCTTCTGTGCAGGTGTAAGAGTTTTATAGCTTCTAGGAATTCCATCCATATCCAACATGTTAGTTCTTTCTTGTGTAGTAAGAAGAGCCTGAAAGTGTTGTCAAACCAAATCTTTGAGCTCCACCTCATCCCTGACCCAAGTACCTTCTTGATGTTTTAGCATAGAGATAGTATTAAAACTTCTACAATGTTTGACATAGGCACTAAAGAATTTTGTATTGACATTCCTATTACTTAACCATTTGATGTGGATTCTTGCTTTCCATTCTTCCTCCTCTTCTTTGAGGATAGTATCTAGCTCTACTCTCATATCTATGTATATTCCACCCATAATAGTGTTATACCAAGCCAAAAAATCTTTTTCAAGAAGCCTTATGTTCCTCATCAGTCTATTTTTTTCCTACTCTTTTGCTCTGACTTTGTTTTGTCCCATTTGGATATGGTGTATTTGGCATCATTGAGGGCTTCATTGAAGTTGACAATGTTGTTCCAGTGGTTCTCGAGCAACTCCTCAAAACTACTATCTAGTGCTCAAGATGTTTTGGCCAAGAAATGCATTTGAGTAGCATTTCTTATGGTGGATTTGATCAAGATGGGGCAATGATGGGACTATAAGTTTGGCAAGTGTTCTACAATAAAGTGAGGAAAACTATGGATGAAGTTGTCATTGGCTACTACTCGATCCAACCTCTCATGTAGGAAGCCTCTTTTGAAGGTGAACTTAGGTATGAAAAAATGCAGGTCAGAAAGGCCCACCTCAAGGCTTCTTGGAACAGTCTCGCTTCAACTTGGTTGTAGTGTATGCTACCACTTTGCTCTGTGGGATGGATTGTAGTGTTAAAGTCCCCAAGAACAATCCAAGATTTAGAGAAGTTGGTGCCCATTTTAATAACATGCTTCCACAGGAGTTTCCTGACAGTGAGGTGTGGACTGACATAAACAAAAGTGATAATGGTAGTGTTGTTGATATAGTAGGTCACAAATTTCTAGTGGTAGTTAATGATTGTAACATGACATTCATACTCTTTCTAGCAAACCCAAACACCTCATGTGAATCCTCTTGCTTCTACCTGAAAGGATTTATCAGACCCTAAATTGTTGACGGTTTGTTCAACTTTCTTACCACTTTTCCAAGGTTCCAAAATAGCAACAACTCTTGGTTTGAATTGTTGTATCAGTTCTTTGAGGCTACGATAGAATTATGATCTAGCAATACTGTGTATATTCCAACACAATATGTCTTGCATTGAGTAAACACTGCTAAGGGCTTTAATTGTTTAAAAATTTTCTATGAGCTCCTGTTCCTGCTTCTCTTTATCTTCCTCCCCCATCATGGTTTCTTTAGGGTTGCAACTATTTTCAGCATAAAATTCCTGTATAATGGCTCCACCTCCTTGGAAATGTTTCTAGGACTTCTTCTTGGTGGTTCGGTGGGGGGGGGACTGCCTATCTTTCCTTTTCATTTCATTTTGGTTATGATGACTTTTTTTTCCTCCCCAAGTGGTGGAAATTCTTGCCAAAGTTGCATTAATTTCTTCAATGTGTTCTAAGTTCCTATCCTTGATAGCCTCATAGGGGGATACAACATTATATTGTAAGAAGTTTGTCTTGTTGATGTTGATAACCTCTATTATCTCATCCACTCTAAGACTGACAATGGTGTGAAACAGGTTCTTCTATACCTATGGGGCTTTTTTGTCTCTTTCCTATTCAAGATATCTCCCAATGGGGGCTTGGTTTCATTGTTGGCTTGTTTTGGGATAGTTTCCTGCTTTTTCTTCCAAACCTTCTTTATGCATTTGGGCTTATTCTGATTAGGTCCCTTGTTCCCCTGACTGCTTATCCCCTGATTGTAATTGGTAGTGTCACCTTCTTTCTCTAAGTTTGCAAATTGATTGTTGTTGTTCTGATATATGGAACCCTTTCTTGTGATCATAGTTTTCTCATCTGCCTCCTTTTTGTTTCTGGGTTTTCCAGGTGTAAATGTTCTCAGTTTCTTCCACCTCATGTTCTCCTTTGAGTTCTTTAGCTTTATCTACGACTCCTACTTCCTTCTCATCTTGGAGTCTACATTGTTTTGAAGTGTGCCCCTTTTCTCCACAGAGTGCACAAGCCTACAGAAAGCCTTCATAGGCCACTTCATATTCCTCTCTGTTAATGACTATAGATCGACAAAACTTCTTTGTTGTGTCCACTTCCAGGGCAAGTCTGGAAAATTTACTTTAGGACGTGTCTGTCGTATTGGTGTCTACTTTGATGAGACTACCCAATGCCATGCCTATGTATTTAAACATTGTGGGTACATATAGATGGAGGGGAAGGTTTATTATACAAAACCAAGTAATGACAACTTCTGGGATTTCTTCTCTTAGTTTGAATGTCGGGTTTCAATCCCATACCAGAAGATTATGTCTGAAGATTTTCTACAAGCCACCAGTAAGAGCATTTTCTTAGTCCTATAGGCATGAAAGTTGAACAACAAAGTGACCCAAATCAAGCTCGTACATATTAAACCTTATAGTAATTCACAAGAGCACTTTCAACTTATCCCTCATGGTCATATACCCTATGTCAGATCCAAGCAAGAAGACAACCACAATGTATTTCCATGGTTTGATCAAGACATTTTCTGCCTCTGGGATGATCGACAGGGTTGGTATTTTTTATATTTCATTCAACATGATGTTCTTCATCGATAATTTATCCTCAAAGAGTTTTTCAAGGAAAAGATCATTTCAGGGCATACTTTGCGTCCCAGTGACCACCTTTCTAAAGGTCACATGAGGTTGATGTGTCATCTCTCTCTTACTGATCATTGCATCAGAGTTAGGGTTTGTAGCCCCATCTACCGCACTTGAAGGGGACTCTTTTCTAGTCTCATTCATGCACGTTTTCCTTGACTGAGAAAAATTGGGCCATCTTCATTGATCCCTCCCCTCATACCCGAGTACATGAAACTTATCTTGATTTTAATATAGATAGATTGGTTGGTCAAACATGTTTGCCACAATTTGTGTTGCATCTTCTTGGTCCTTGTCCTTCTCAAATATTTGTATATTCTTGTGCTACAATCTACTCTTCTCCCTCTTTGCCTCAGGATCTATTTTTCTAATGTCACCCATGTCGCCGCCGCAACCCCCTGCCCCTAGGTCTCCCCATCTTTGTGAAAAAAAATCTTTATTACTTATTGAGAACTCTTGATAGGACTCTAGTTAGGTACATTTCTAGATGGTGTTGTACTCAAATGATTCACATTTCAATAATTTCATGTTAGCTATGTCATTTTATCCCTGATATGTGTTGGGAATGGAAAAATCATGCATTTTTATGCAAAATTGCTAAATGGTAAATAACCATAGCTTGGAAGTCTTCAGTCCCATGGGAGTTTTATTCTTCAATTCAAAAACTCATTCATTTATCAGATACCACTTTCTTGTTTGGATTAAATTAATATAATTATTTCTTCCACTGATTAGGAATTGGTATTTTAGAATAAAAAGTAAGATAATATCCCTGAAAGTGAGGTTATCATTGGTATTGTAGTTGGAAAACTCTAATGACCCCCAGTGAAGGAACATGGATTCAAACCATATAAACAAGAACTTCTAGAATTATCACCCTCATCAGTGTCTTTCCTATGCCACATGCTTTGATGAGAACATTACCACTTGTCTACAGAGGCATAAATTTCCTATAATTTATCTTGAGATGGTGAATTCCTCACTATACATCCCTATGGTATAAACAAGGGAATATTTTCCATGTGAATTTACATAATAAGAACATGTAAGAATATCCCTTCTCTCCCCCTTTTCAATTTATTTTGAGCATTTAACTTTAGTTTGTCTCCATGATTATTTCTCTAATGTAATCAACCTTATGTTGGAAAGCCATGTTATGTTAAAAAAGACTTTAATTTATTAAGGAATTTCTAAATAAATTTTCCTTTCTAATATCTTCACACTTTGTGATAGATCATGCTCTATTTGCCATGAATTTATATTTTACATATACACCATGAATATCATATATAGTATGCTTTTTCTCAATTTGATATGTGAGAAATTGTTTCAATTGCATATTTAGAATCCCTTGTTGTGTGGGAATATCCTTTGAATGACTATCTATATTTTCTAAAAATTTAATTATAGTTCTTTCTTTATGACTTGATTTTTGAGATAGGATATCATGTATATGGCCTCAACATTAATTTCTTTGTCTTTATATTCTTCCCTTTTTTGCACTAGAATCCCCATCTCTATCATCACCACTTTGATTTAGGGCTTTAGACATCTAGTAACAATATTGCATAGCTAAGTCTTAAATTCACTAATTTATAATTAGTAAATCTCAGGAACTCTTCACTTTTGTGATTGGTTGTTCTAACAGTACAAAACCTCCAATCAAAGTTTTTCACTAAGAAGTATGAGATGTGTGTAAAAATACTACACTCCATCATGCATCAATTGATGCTAGTAGGTCTATTTGTACAAGGATGAGCCAAAGCGCTTGATCACAACATGCTCACCATAGATGAAGTGCCCTGCTTCCGGTCAAAGCAACCCCATCGATCACCTCAGTTCGATAGAAGCATCTAACTGATTTCACCCCACTTCCATTACAAAGTAGTTCAATGTGGCCTACATTAGCTCAAGGGGACCCAAGATGGATCCTTCCACCCAAAGCGATGCATCCATAGATCGATGGCATCCATGCATCACCCAGTGTATAAATGTTTCTTTTAAGTTTTGGAAACATTTTGTAACTTGCATGTGCAAAGTTTCTCTATATTATTTTATCTGCTTTCATGCTTAATTTCTAGATACGAGTAACATAGTTTTGATTTAGTCAAATTACATTTCAAGCTATAATTAATCACCACTTAACTAGAAAATTATGGAAAGCAACTAATAAAGATGTAAAATTAGATTAGGGTTTTTTATAACCCTAGGACTATTAGGAAATGAAAAACATGAATGTAACAATGTATGTTGGCTAAACAACAAATCTAAATTTGGTTTGAACTTTCTTACAGAAAACAACAACCCTAATGGCTTCCTGTGGTTATACATAAGCATACTTTGTGTCATGCATTTAATAAGGAAAATAATTGGAAAATTACATGATTTAGATTTCCATGTAAAGTAAAATTTATTGTATTTGCAATTTATGTCAATTTATGATGGTTATAACTCCAATATACTTGAAATACTTAACAGCATATCCAAGATAACAAATTAGGAAATGACAAAGTCTTCAAGTTAGGTTGTTACTATTTTCCATAGGACAATGATCTCCCCCTCTTAAAAAATGAAAAATATTTCTGATAAGGAAAGGTCTTTTATATAAAACTATGTGTTAATAGAGTTTAGAAATCATACCATGTACTTGTAAATCATGTGAAATGTTATGCAACCGCATGATATGTAAATGAGTTCAACCCAAGGCGTGCAACATAATTACATCCCTTAGTTTGATGCTCTTTAAAATTATTAAAACACAATTTTCTACTCTAAATCAAGAAAAAAGGAGTTGGTAGAGAACTAAAACTATGAAAGCCAAAAAATTAGTAAATAGAAAATGAAGTTAAACTTTTTGAACTCAAATTTCTTTTGGTTATGTTTCTTTCTTCCCCCCTCTAAAAATAAAACATGTAAGTGGTGATAAAAAGAAACCCTAATTTTTCTCCCCTTTGAAGTACTACTCCCCCACACGATAGATGAAACATGTAACAATAGCTAAGCATAGTTCTAGATGTAAAATATAATATTACTAACAAGATACTCAAATATATAGAAAAGAATTAGTCTATACAATAGGTAATGATTTTCAATTTGAAAGATTAGTATATAGAAACTCATTATCTTCATGATATGAAGTTTTAACCATTTTCTATATAATATCTAATAACACCCATTTTATGGCCATTTATAGCCTACATTTCATTGTCAAAACTGCCCTCTAAACTATTTTTCCTCTCAATTTTGTCTTGTTATTGCACAAAAATAACCTGCACTACGCCCCTGACTCTGTTTCCATCTTTTGTACATATTTTCCCTGTTTTCCACCTAAAAGTCCGCAAAAGGGCCGTCCCGGTCCATCTACAACGCGCACCTGCATTGACCCTTCTATTGGTCACCCGACACGCCCACTTACCCGTCACGATCGCTTCCCGATATGGCAGCAGCGACCCGATACAGTGTGTTGCGCGAGGAGGCCCTCGACGGGCGGTACGCTACCTACCCGACAGAGAGATTTGCCCGCCACGACTGGTTAGCCCGACATGGGTGTGTCGTGCGATACGAGTCACTCATCGGAAGCGGCTGCTCGCCAAGGTCACCCGATACGGTCGTAATCCGGCATGTGACGGCCTGTTGTGCCAGGCGACACACATGTGTCGATCACCCCCAAGGCCACGTAAACGGAGTCGATGAAGGACATGTGGCCCCACAAGAACCGCAACCTTTGCCTGTTGTTCCCTATAAATAACATCTATAGGACTTCGATGGGACGGATCGGAACCTCGTGAAAGATAACTTTGAAAAGCATCTGAAGCTAGTGCGTTGGGTCCCAAGGTGTGTCGGGCGACACTAGATGAGTTCACCCCCAACCCGAGAGGGATGGGAGTGGTTCACTTAGAACCTGTCCCAGTAGCCACAGTGACCTGAGATGACCAAGAAGGCCTCCCAGTGTGTCAGGTTCCTAGATGGGCTTCAACCCGAGATGACTCACCCTCTACACCTGATACAAGGGACCTGAGAACCTAAGTCATCTTTAACCCGACATGATACCAAATCCAATACGTACCAATCGTTAGGGTGTGTTGCCTGATAGGGTGGCTTCCCGACATGACCGTATCAGGTAGAGAGCCCTGACCGATACGTCAGACCATCACGGTATGTCGCCCGACACGACAGCTGCCTGACACGGGCATATCGGGTAGAGCTCCTGTCCGGTATCAGGTTAGTGGCACCTTAGGGGTCCGCTGCTGTATATCGACCTCCCACATCAAGGAGGCCGATACCTATATTCCCTTTTCAGCATTTACTTTCACTTATTATGCATTGTAACTGAACCCTTTTTACACAATGTTTATGCTTATAAAATCTGTGGAATTTAATACATGTTGTTCTGTGTTTGGTCCCCTTTTGTTGGATGATTTCTTGTATAGAATATGAGCTCTAGATTGTATGTTTGGATCATGTTTTGACTAGCTATCCAATCATGTTTCCCGTTCAACTCATTTGAGAGAAGGATGTTGTAACTCTAGAGCTTGGTCTGATCTGGGAGTACGAGAGTACCCAGGGTCGGGGTTGCTTTGGTTTTCCTTCCCACTCCAACCTATGTTCATGACCCTTGAGAGAGGGTGTTGGCATTTAGTTGGAGGTACCCTCCTTGAGAGAAGAGGGTGTTGGATGTTTTCCACTGTCGCTTGTTATTCCTAAGTTTTCTTCCTTCATGCCTTGCCTTAACAATAGTTTTAACTCCTCAGAAGTTGTTGCATAAAACTCCTAAAAACTGCTAAAACCCAAAAACCATCATCTTTCTTGTAACTCCAGTTGGAGATAGTCTTTTGGTTTATTTTTCTTTACGATGTTTCCTTGTTCCAGCATATCTATCCTTTCTTGTCTGAATATACATACTCATATAAAAATTATCCCCATGCGCTTGCTTTAACGCTTCACTTGTATGTTTAGGTATCATCTTGTGATGTTTGATTGTCGATATCTCGAGAGAGTAATATCGCTTTTATCCCGTGACATGGAGTAGCATGAATGCACGAGAGTGTCGGATTGCTAAATGCTTTAAACCATACATTTTGCTGTGGGGTTTTTGAGTTGTCATCTCGAGAGAGAGGCTTCTTTCAATCCTAGTTCTACCCTCATCTCGAGAGAGAGTGGAATAGGCGTATTTATGGATTACTTGTAATTTTGATATGAGTATGCATGAGAGAGAGATAGTGTGCTTGTTGGAGTGACATTTTGGTTTGGTAAACCCCGATCCAAGTTTTCCCATATCCTCGTTATAGTTCATTTTGTTTTACTTCTTTGGTTTTATTATTCTTGTTTTCAAGTTGCCATTCATTGGGGAACACCTTTTATCCTCTTTTATACCGGAGTATAGAGTGCTGATTCCGCGTTCTTAGCACTACCAACCTCATCCCTGTGTTTGACCCTGATTGCTACATCAGACCCCGTTATTGTTGCGGGGGCCTGAGAGTCGGGTTATTTCTTTAAAATTCCGACTACTTTAATCTGCTCTTTTCAAACACATCATTTTGACCGGTTAACTTTTTTGGCGTCGTTGCCGGGGACGAGGCAAAATGGTACTGTTAAAGAACTCGAGTCCACTTACTATGCTCCTGTGCCTCAAGCTTAGCAATAAGCTTGACAACACCGCTACTTTAAGCCTTCTAACATGAATCTGTGTAGAATAGTTCACTTCATCAAGCCTAGTTTTCTAACTTGATCATACGTTCAGTTCAGGTACCTGGGAGAAGAATTTTGTTCAATTTAACTTCATTCATCATGCCACCTCACGTGGAACCACCCCTTTCCGCAGACGAGCGGAATGCGAGAATTGGACCACACCCACCTCTTCTAAGAAGCGATGAAGATAGAAATGACTGTTATAATGACGATCATCTTTATGAAGAACAAGAACAACCTGAGGATGATCACCACCACGAGGGGCATCGTCATCACCGCAGGCATAGAAGGAACCACCACAATCAAGGAAGAAATCACAGGGATAGCGACATTGAAGATTCTAAAGAGGAAGAAAAGACTCTTTGGGAGTTGGCAGCCACAAAAGCCAACAACTCCAGATGCCCTATGATAATCCCAAGGTTCGATGCTGCAAACTTCGAGCTGAAGCCCGCTGTGATTTCTATGATCTAGAATAAGAGTTTTCGAGGGAGTTCCAAGAATGATAACCCTTATCATCATCTCGATGCTTTCAAAAATATATGTGACACCATCAAAATGAGGGGGGTACCGCAAGAAGTGATCTACTGCAAGGGTTTCATTTTCTCTTTGGAGGACAAGGCACTGTCGTGGTACCTTGGACTACCACATCAATCCCTGAATGGATGGAATGCTTTAGCAGAAGCTTTTGTGAACACGTTCTACCCTACTGAAAAGACTGTTAGGAGCAGGCAGAAGATCACATTTTTCATGCAGAAACCAGTAGAGAATCTGCATGAGGCCTGAGAAAGATACCAGGAGTATCAGAGGGACTATCCTCACCACAATTACAAGAAGGGTTTTCTGATAACAAAGTTCTACAATGGCCTAACTCCTGAAGAGAGAGTATTGCTAAACGTAGGTGCATGAAGCAACTTTCTTGGGAAGAAGCCTAGTAGATCTAAAAATATCATTGAGAACATGGTTGAACTTCAAGCTGGGACTGAGTATGATAGGACTGACAGAGGTTATGTGAAGAAAGCCGCCAATGAAGGGCCATCAATTGAGTCAAAGGATCTGGAGGTGATCACATCTCAAATATAGAAGATAGTTATGGATGTCAGACAGCTAAAGGAGTCAGGAGGAAAAGGTAAGAAGCAGATAGAGAAGGTAATGAAATGTGTCACCTGTGGTGAAGGATGCCATGGAGTAGATAACTGCATGTATACTCGACCTGAAGGGTCAAGTGAAAGTGATTCAGAGGAGGATGAAGCTACACACGTATCCTATGTCAACTTCAAGAGGTCGGACCATCCGGGCTTCAGTTATGGCAACAAGGATGCCGCAGAGAACTCGCATCAGTTGAACAACCCACCCAAGCCACCACTTGGCTTTGAGAAGAGAAGTAGGCAGGGAGAGTACGCTAAGACCAACAAATTCTAGACAAAGAAGACCAATTATCAATGTCAGGGGATGTATCAACCCCGTCAAGCTGCTAACACAAGCCAAGGGCAAGGGCAAGATCAAGGACAAAGTCATACCAAGAGTAATAGCCAACCAAATTTAGTGGGGCAACATTTTGACTTCGTCAAAAGACAGGAAATAGTAAATAATCAACTTGCCCAAAGTGCATTATCCAACTCAGGCGTTTTGAATACTATGCAAGTCCAAATGGCAGACATGCAAATGCACCAATGTCAGACAGACCAGCAGCTTGCTCAGTTGGCTGAGCTCGTAAAGAACCCTTCGGGGAAGATTCCTTCTAGCACGAAGTCCGCCAAGATGGAAACCCTCAGATCGGGACAGACAATAGAACGCTCTGAGGAGACAAGAACTGAAGAACCTGAGCCTCAGAAGGTTGTAGAAAATCCCGCTAGAGGAGAAAGCCAACACCCACCAGTTAGGGAGTCAGGACCTGAAGAGGAATTTTTCGCCAGGAGAAGTCAGTACTCGCCAAGATTACCTTTTCCATACAATCTTGTAAAGGCTCACCTCAAGAAGAGATATAAAAAGTTCATGGAATCAGTGAAAAAGCTCCACTTGGAGGTACCATTTCTAGACACCTTGGAAGAAATGCCAACCTATGCCAAATTCTTCAAGGATCTAGTCACGAAGAAAAGATGAGGAGGAAGGATCGAAACTGTACACTTAGTTAGCATGTCAACAACCTTCATAAAAGTTGAATTACCAACCAAGAAAAAGGACCCTGGGGCCTTCACCGTACCTTTCGCGGTAGGAGATAACGTTGAAAGAAAAGGTCTCTCTGACTTGGGGGCTAGTATCATCCTCATGCCTTTAAGCCTCGCACAACGATTAGGACTGACTGATATGGTCAGGACTAATATGAGGATAGATTTGGCAGACCACACCTTCAAAAGGCCGGTAGGAGTGGTGGAAGATATCTCGATCAGAGTAGGGAGATTCTTCATCCCTTGTGACATTGTTATCATCGACATTGTTGAGGACCCTACATGCCCCATCATCTTTGGTCGTCCTTTCCTGGCGATAGGAAGGACACTTATTGACATCACTGAAGGCGTGATAACCTTGAGGGTCGAGAATGATCACATTGATTTCAAGGTGAGGGACTCAATGAAAGGACTATCGCTGCTTGAATTTGCGTACTTCGTGGACAGCTATAACCAATACTGTGAGCAAGTAGAAGAGGACGTAGCAGTGGTAGACCCTCTTATGAGGGTGTTGAACGAAGAGGACTCAGAGGTCAACGACCCCGAGGTAGCTGAGATCCTCGACTACCTGAACCAAGATGAAGGAGATCTGAATGATGAAGAAGTTGTTAAGATGGGGAAGTATGCTTCTTTAGAATTGACCATGGTAGAAGAGAAAGTACCCCAACCCAACCCGGAGCTGAAACAGCTACCGGAGGGTCTAAAGTATGAATTCCTAGATGCTGAAGAAAGAAATCCTATCATAGTCAATGCCAATCTGACAGAAGAATAGCTAGAAAGACTCCTTAAAGAGCTAAGTCTCCACAGAAAAGCTATAGGATATTCAGTTGATGATATTAAGGGACTAAACCCTGCCATGTGTATGCACTAAATAAATCTTGGAGAATCTGCAAAGCCCCTTGTTCAACCCCTGAGGAAGTTGAACCAGATGTTGAAAGAAGTCGTAAAGAAAGAAGTCATCAAACTCAGAGATGCGGGAATTATATACCCCATTAGCGACAACAATTGGGTGAGCCTGATATATGTGGTGCCCAAGAAGGGAGGAATTACAGTCGTAAAGGGGGATAAAGGTGACAAGGTAGCCGTCCGAACTGTTACCGGATGGAGGATGTGTATTGACTACCGAAAGCTGAGTCAAGCAACAAAGAAATATCACTACCCTATCCCCTTTATCGACCAAGTGTTAGAAAGACTTGCACATCATGAGTATTTCTACTTTTTGGACGGTTATTCTAGATTTTATCAAGTTCCTATTTTGCCTGGTGAATAGGAGAAGACTACCTTCACCTGCTTATATGGTACATATGCTTTTTGAAGGATGTCGTTCAGACTTTGCAATGCTTCTGTGACGTTCCAGTGTTGCATGTTCTCAATGTTCTTAGAATTTCTGGAAGACATTGTAGAGGTCTTTATGGACGATTTTTCTATTTATGAAAAGGATTTCGACACCTACTTGAGAAACCTATCATTAGTCCTGCAACGTTGTAAGGAAAAGAACTTAGTTCTTAACTGGGAAAAATGTCATTTTATGGTACAAGAAGGCATAGTCATTGGCAATAAAGTCTCCAAGAAAGGTATTGAAGCTGATGTAAGAAAAGTCGAGGCCATTACTAGGCTACCCTCACCAAAGTCAATGATAGGAGTACAAAGTTTTCTCGATCACGCAGGTTATTATAGAAGATTCATCAAAGATTTCTCTAAGATAGAAAAACCTCTCTCGAACCTGCTGATAAAGGACACATAATTCGATTTTACTGATGACTGTTTGAAAGCTTTCCAGACTCTAAAAGAGGCCCTAGTAACCCCTCCTATTCTCCAAGCTCTGGATTGGGAGCTTCCCTTTGAATTAATGTGTGATGCTAGTGACTACGCTGTGGGAGATGTCCTAGGGCAGACGAAGGATAAGAAACATCATGTCGTTTTCTACGCCAGTCGGACCCTAGACAAGGTGCAAGTAAACTACACCACCACAGAGAAAGAGATGTTGGCGATCATTTTCGTGTTTGACAAGTTCAGATCATATCTTATAGGGGCAAAAGTAAAGGTCTATACTAACCATGGAGCCATACGCTACCTGATGCAAAAGAAGGACACAAAGCCCAGACTGCTGAGATGGGCCCTGCTCCTGCAAGAGTTTAACCATGAGATAATTGATAAGAAAGGTAAAGAAAATGTAGTCACAGACCATCTCTCGAGAATAATCTGCGACAAAGAAAACCAGTTGCCTGTTAACGACAACTATGTTGATGAAGCTCTGTTAATGGCTCAGTCTGACAAACCAACCCTACCATGGTTCACGGACATTTGTAATTACCTGGCCTGTGGCCAGCTACCGCCGGACATCAAGTACAACCAGAAAAAGAAGCTCTTGTCTGATGTCAGGAACTACTATTGGGATGACCCTTTTCTATTCAAGAAATGCTCAAACAGTATGTACAGAAGGTGTATACCAGAAGAGGAGGTCCCACTAATCTTGAGAGAATGCCACTCTTCACCCTATGGAGGGCATCATAATGGGGACAGAACTGCTGCAAAAATGCTTCAATCTGGATTTTACTGGCCTTCACTATTCAAGGACGTTGCTGCTTATGTGAAGGTTTGCAAAGAGTACCAATCAACCAGAAATATTGGGAAAACAAATGAAATGCCTTTGTCAGACTGGGTAGAAGTTGAGATCTTTGACGTTTGGGGAATAGACTACATGGGTCCCTTCCCCTCATCAAGGGGTTATCAATACATTCTAGTGGTTGTGGACTACATGTCAAAATGGGTAGAGGTTGCTGCTACCCAAACTTGCGACTCTAAGTCTGTGATTAAGCTATTCGAGAAGACTATTTTTCCACGCTTTAGAGTACCCCACACTATAATAAGTGATGGTGGATCACACTTTGGAGAAAAGTAGGTTGAGGTGCTTCTGAAGAAGTACCAGGTCAAACACAAGGTTGCTACACCCTACCACCCCCAGACCTCTGGGCAGGTGGAGGTATCAAATAGGCAGATTAAGAAAATATTAGAAAAGACCGTCAACCGCATACAAAAAGACTGGTCCATGAAACTCAATGATGCTCTCTGGGCCTATAGAACTGCGTACAAGACACCCATAGGCACAACACCTTACAGGTTAATCTATGGAAAGTCCTGTCATTTACCCTTGGAGCTTGAGCACAAAGCCCTATGGGCGATTAAGTTTCTAAATATGGACCCGGAAAAGGCAGGACAAAAGAGATATCTACAGCTGCAAGAGCTCGAGGAGCTAAGATTGCATGCTTAAGAAAACACAAAGATTTACAAGCAAAGGACTAAGGTGTGGCATGATGCCCACCTAATAAACAAAGATATTCGGGAAGGTGACAAAGTTCTTCTCTTCAATTCTAGCATTCGACTTTTCCTTAGGAAGCTCATAACAAGATGGTCAGACCCCTTCTTTGTGGTAAAGATTTATCCATCAAGAATGATGGAGATTCAAGGAGAAAAGACTGGGATCTTCAAGGTCAATGACCACAGGTTGAAAAGATTCTATGAAGATGAAGCATTCATGAGAAGGTCAGAAATAACACTACAGGATGCTGAAGCAACAACCGAAGGGTCGAAGTAAAAAGAGTTTGAAGCTGTCAAGCTGATGATGGAAACTACAACGCTCTTCGGGAGGCAGCCCAAATTTTATTTTTTCCTAGCATAGGATGTTATTTCCCTTTCTGTAGAAAAATATTACAAACATTATCATTGTAATAATGCCCGAGTCAGTGCATGCGCAACGTGCATGGACCCCCTCATTTTATGGGCCACTGACTTAGTTTTGTAAGGCTTTGATGAGTAATATTATCTGAGGCTGGAAGTCTTCCCTTTTGGCCAATAATGTTTTACCCATCAATGCTTTTCTTTAGTTTTTACACCCTCAGTTAGTGTGTCGGGCATGTATAGCTAATCGCCCTTTTTTTGACCCGACATCCCTTTTGTCTAACCATATCGGGCAACAACATCAACGCTCTTTTGTCTTTGCTATAAGTTTTACTCTTATGGAGTCTGTATCGAGCATGTTCTCTGCCTTTCTACCTTGCACGACACGCGCTATTCTGCCTTTTGATCGTATCAGGCAAGCGGCGAGCGCTCCCGCGTTGCACTGTATCGGGCAGGCACCCATATCGGGTGGCAACGTTAGCAAGGAAGACCGTGTCACACGACACAACGACCTCACGCGACACGCGTGCATGCCGGCACGAACCTTTCTTAGGAAGCCAAATCGACCCTTGATGTGACAGATTAGACTGATTTTATTGTGTCTCGAGAATGATTTGCCCTCACTCACGACACGTGCCCCGACTTTTACCCGTTCTACCCCCGCTCAACATATCTATATATAGTAACATGGATTTAACCGTGTCAGGCACCTGATTTCACTTTTTACCTACTCATGTACCATGCAAACTCGCATTTACTCTAGCTCTCGTGTCGGCCAGTTCCTTCGCGATACGCGTGTCGCACACCAGCCTTCCACCCGATATAGGTATAACACGATACGCCTATCGCACAGTTTTATCGCTCGTGTCTCGCATAGTATTGACTAACGTGTATCGCGCAGTCGAATCTGTATTGCGTAACACACCATATCGAGCGGCAACTTGTATCATGCGGTTGAACTTACATCGGGAAATACACCGTATCACACGGCACCAGTGTCGTGTTTCCCTTAACTTGTGATTGTATTGGGTGACACGACCGTATCGGGCAGTCAGTTTTGGATCGGGCGATATGTGTCTGGGTCTGTCGTGCGATATGTAACTGATTTGAATCGTATCTACTTCTGAACCTCTTCCAGGTGACATGAGTATCCCGCAACACCCGTATCGGGCATCCATATCGGGCATCTGTACCAGGCAAGCATCGTTTGTTAACGCTTCACGATATCATCCAACGATATCGGCCAGAACGTATCAAGTAGAACGACACGTTTACCCCCACCCGATATCGACTTGCTTATGTCGGGATTCCCTTAGTTTTTGACCGATATCAATTTTTCAACCATCACCTACCTTGTATCGGGCGACGTGACTCTTTTAGTCTGCCGCCCGATATCGGGTAGCATGACCCATTCAGTAATCTCATTACTTACTATATTCTTGTTTGATAATTACAGAAATGGCCCGCACCAAGCAAACCGTCATCCAAGTAGACGAGCACGGTCGGAGGATCAACCCTGAGGCCACAGCTGAAGCCACCACAGCCGGGCAGAAGTGCCCGAACCCCGATGTAGCGAGGCCATTTGAGGTCGAGAAGTGGCCCAGGAGAGAAGCCGCGACAACCCCAGCAACAACGGCAGAATCCTTGGCCCACTCCCCAGGCCGGTTCGTGCCCCGGGATGTAGAGCATCAACAACGATACACCTAGCTGGCAGCCAAGATCTACCGGCCAATCCGGTTCTACCACCAACCTTCCTTCCACCATCTCAGCATTTTCAGTAGGCTCGAAAACGTCTTAGGATCCGCCGGGCTGAAAAACATATGCTTCAGCATCTCCGGATCGTACACTAAACTCACCAAGGAGTTCATGTCCCGGACGAAGTCGAAAGATTCGGCAGAGCAGATAGGCTACAGGGCCAGCTATACAATGTTGAGCATGACATTTCAGAGAAGCTGCTCAACGAAATCTTCTCCTCCACTAAATCTGAGAAAGAGATGCTGAACAACAGTGCCAGGATTGGCGAAGGCGATAGTTTCAACCCGGTCGACCTCTAGAAGAAGCTGACCGGCGAATCATCATACAAGCCGAGAAGTAAGGTGGCGGCCATCCACTCTTACTTATGGAGGATCATCCACAAGATAGTGGCATGCCTCCTATTCAGCAAATATGAAACAAGCAACCTCTACACATAAGAAATCCATCTCATGTGGTACGTGATGGAGGGCAAGGTGATCAACATGGGGTGCTTCCTTCTGAGCTGGCTCCACCAAATAAAAGATGCCACTAAGGAGTACTGCATGGGTGACATTGTCAATCTAATCGCGGCAGGGTTGGGATACCCTATGGAGCCGCACAGCCTGTTAAGAACGTAAGGCGATGATAGGATTGATCTGAAGTTCTTGCAATGAGCCAACATAATCAAGAAGAAGGGCCGCCGCTACTTCTACAAATTCACAAGAACTTCCACTCTGCTGCCCCTCCCGCTCTGCACCAACTACAATGTAGACAAGCTGGTGTTCACGCCAGCGGAGGTCGAATCCCTGCCCAATCAGATGGCCGAGGCTGCTTGCACTGCCAACATAACCTTCCAACAAGTAGTAGCAACCGCAAGGGCCAAGCCACCCACCGCCCCCACACAACCAGTGACAGCCGCTGATAAAGCTGTCGTCGTTGCTCCTATCCCATCTATGGCCACCACAATGACGATCTCCATGATTGTAGAAGAAGTAATGATGATCGTGGAGGTCGTAGACACAACCGAGGTTTCCACAACGACAATAGCCCTAGAGGAAGCTGTCGCGGAAGAGACGATCGCAACTCCTGAAGCTTCTACTATGCCTTCAATGGCAGAAGCTGTGGTACAACCAGATGCAAGTAATGATGCGTTCGTTGAGCTCCTCGAGGCAGAGCTCAGGACTGTGCAACCCACACCGACGCCGCCACCAACATCGCCTGTGGTTGCTGCGGAGGAGGTCACTGATAATCAGATGGTGGAACAACAACCGCTTTCCCCGTGCCCTTCTCCACCGCTACAAGCAGACGAGGTATAAGTAGCCATGAAGGCGCCAACGCCCCGCCCTGAAGCAATGCCCTCACAGACAATTCAGATGAATTCGGACCCGCTTGAAGATGCACACTCTTTAGGCTGAACTTCCAGCACATGGGATGTCTCGAGGACAAGAGGCAGGACAACTACAGCCCCTCATCGTTGGGGTAAGTCATCGGTCAAGAGTTTGACCACTTGTAGGAGGTAATGAGCAACCACTCTGTTACTTTTGCTTCCCTAACCAGCAAGTTCAGTGCTTTTCAGAGGAGGTTGAATGAGCAAGAGTGACATGTGCTAACTCTAGTTGGCCTTCCTGGCCAACTAGAGGCATTGAACAACACGATGCAGCTAGCGCTCCAACGGCTCGACGCCATTGAGGAGAGGTTGAACCGGAGGGACGACCACCCCCGCTCAAGATAGCTAAGAAGGTCTCAATCTCCTGGCTCTGGCTCTCAGCCGTCTTCATCAGCGTCCTCTTCAGGAACGTCGTCTTCTCCCTCCTCCAGCAGGCCCTCCACAACGCTCGAGGGAGAAATGACGAATAAGACCACCGACGGGGCTCCAGTAGGACAGGAGAGCACCCGCGGCGTCGACATGGAATCTCCCTTGCCCTCCCTAGATGACGTTGATGACGTAGATATATCAATCGATGTAGATGAGGACTCTGCTGATGAATTAGAGGGAGAAGGGGAGGACATCTACCATGCCAATGACAAACACCCCCCCTAGAGGAAGGAGATCGACGGGAGATGCATTTTCAGCATCGTCAGAGATCTCCTCCTTCGAAATGGCGGACTTCGACCGAAGAGCCATCGGGTACCTAACGACCAGAGACCAGAGGCTGCTGAACAAGGTCCTGAGATCATAGGAAGATGAAGAGGACGTCGTCTGGAGTGACGATTATTTCTCCGTATGATGGGGAGCACTGAGGAGCATGTTTCGCTCACCAGCCGTCATCGGGAAGATCCTATTCTGGGTCCTGGAGGGTGCAATGATAGAGAACTTAGGCACCAGGACAAGCCGGTAGCCAATCTACACCGCCACCCCGACTTTGGCAAGAAGACTGATGAGAGGGGCATTCGACGCTATCCAGGTGGTCAACATGCTCTGACACATTGAACAACACAACCCAAACATCGTGTTGGCCCCCTACAAGCACCGAGGAAACTAGTTCCTGTGTGTGGCAGATCTCTGAAGCCATGATGTCCAACTCCTTAGCTGCTACAACGAGGAGGTCCCATGCTCAAGACACACGTTCGTGTGCCCCAAAGACAAGAACCTCAGGCTTCTCCCACTGCGTCTTTTCCGCGCAATCAAATGAGGAGTCCAGCATCATAGCGACATTTGGAACGTCTTTACTCTCGGAGACTTCCCCATTCAAGAAGAAGTGGGAAGCAGAAACAACACCTTTATAGTCTTTCGTGCCATGGAGATGCTCCACGTCTTTGGATACATAAGGCAACTCCAAGTCCAGAACTTCTATCAGCTAAGGAGCACCTACGCACTGTTGCTGATCAAGGACATGCACTATTTCTGAGACACATGCGTCCCAGAGAAGTTGCTAGAGAGTGATCAAGAAGAAGAATCTTCCTCGACCAGCAACATTCCAGGAGAAGAGGCCGAGATGGCCACAGACGTATACGGGGAAGGCAAGTAGATGGACATTCTACGAGAAGTATTCTCGAATGAAGACCCCGTTTTGCATGATGTGTCAGAAGAAATGATCAGCAACTTTGACCGTTCCGCATGTTCTACACTAACCCAGGAACAGGTGAAGGAAATTCTCACGAAGCTAGCTGATTCTACACCCACAGACGTCATATATGAGGCAGAAAACGTCATATCCCATTTGATGACCTTCAAGTCTTAGTAAAGGTAGGTTGATGTTTAGTGCTGTCAATAGCAACAACCTACATCTAGGTTCTACAGAAAAAGTTTGAGCACATTTACATCACCCATCCAATGGTGTTCAATGATATCTGCCTAGCTGATGAATCAGGAGCGAAGCAAAAGTTTCTAGCAGAGATACAAAGCAACATGCCGCATATCATCTTCTTTCCAGTGTTGCACTACAATCACTGGACATTCCTAACGGTGTACACTCGCCAACGAGCAACAATCTTCTACAACAGCTCTGACAACAACAAAGATCATCCGGTGCAGTGTACATCAACCACGTTGACAACCCTCAAATGCTTAGCAAGAAAATATTACATTGAGGTGACAACATTGATCCAACCATTTCTGGAGACAACAGAGAGTAAATGGCACGAGCTTCAATTCTGCCACAACAGTCCACAACAAATTCCACAATCAAATGACTGCGACATCTATGTGCTAGAATGGATCGCTAGCTCGGTGATGCTACAACAAACGCCTGACAAGCTCCACCACATCGACTACCACAGCAAGCGTGAAGAATATGTGTGGGAGCTTATATCTGACGGAGGCACGCTCACCAGCTAAACCCTCACCGACTTATCACTACCCTACCTTATCTATCTCATAACTCTGGGACAGAGTGTGGAGTAAGTTTGGGGGGTGCTATATATCAGTGAGGGAGGTACTAAAGATTCTTCCCTTTTGCCTTTCTTCTTTTCCTTAACCATACCCTGTGTACATATATATACACATACTTAATACAAAATAGTGAATATACAACTCCTTGCCTCTCTAAAATTGTACAAAGACACTCTATAGTAAATATCGGATACAACTTCTTCCATACTATACTCTTTGTGTCTAAGGCGGTGCATATTTATGTTATTTTCTTTTCGAAAATGCAGTCTCAAACGACAAAGGCTACAACCTTTCTACACCAATTTTGAAAAATAATCTTATAACAACTAAGAGATGTGCATGTGAAGGAAAAAGCTGCCTAAATAGCAAACTCATCCTTTCCCAAAATCCCAAAAAGAGAGAAAAGCCTTATGAGAGTGAATAAAAGCATGAGAGTTGTGCCAAAAAATAATAATAAAAAACACACTTGTCTCTCCAAAAATACCCACCTTTAGGCATGGTAGATCCGGGGCAGTGGTACGTAGGATGTGAAATCACTGCTCTAAAGCCAACTGGCTTGGACTGCAGGGACCACTTGCCCATTAACAGACCCGTATGTGGATGGACCAATGGAAAACATGAAAAAACCCAAAAAGCCTTAAGCCTACCCAAAAACCCAACTCCTTACTCCCAAGCTATTTAGTGTGAAAACTAACTTCAAAATCATACACTTAAGTCTCGCCGAAGCTGAAAAGAGAATTTTTGCATAAAATAAGGCAGGGAAAAATAAAGCCCGTTGCTCGTGGATAGATGTAATTTTCTTTAAGACATCTCAGAACTCACGTAAACCCCTTGTCTGAGGACTATGCCTAGTATGAAGGGTATTGTAAATAAAGTGTTAAGATAAGTACGATTGATTGAGGACAATTAAAATGCTAAGTTTGGGAGAGTTGATAACACTCATTTTATGGCCATTTATAGCCTACATTTCATTGCCAAAACTACCCTCTAAACTGTTTTTCCTCTCAATTTTGTCTTGTTATTGCACAAAAATAACCTGCACTATGCCCCTGACTATGTTTCCATCTTTTGTACAGATTTTCCCTATTTTTCCACTTAAAAGTCCGCAAAAGGACACGCACCTGCATCGACCCTTCTACTGGTCACCCGACACGCCCACTTACCCATCGCGATCGCTGCCCGATATGGCAGCGACCCGATACGGCATGTCGCGTGAGGAGGCCATCGACAAGAGGTACGCTACCTACCTGACAGAGAGATTTTCCCATCACGACTGGTTATCCCGACATGGGTGTGTCGCGTGATATGAGTCACTCATCAGAAGAGGCTGCCCGCTAAGGTCACCCAATACGGTTGTAACCCGGTACGTGACAACCTACTGTACCGAGCGACACGCATGTGTCGATCACCCCCGAGGCCACATAAACGGAGTCGATGAAGGACATGTGGCCCCACAAGAACCGCAACCTCTGCCAGTTGATGCCTATAAATAGCAACTACATGACTTTGATGGGACGGATCAGAACCTCACGGAAGATAACTTTGGAAAGCATCTGGAGCTAGTGCGTCGGGTCCCAAGGTATGTCGGGCGATACTAAGTGAGCTCACCCCCAACCTGAGAGGGATGGGAATGGTTCACTTAGAACCCGTCCCGGTAGCTGTAGTGACCCGAGACGACCTAGAAGGTCTCCCAGTGTGTCGGGTTCCTAGATGGGCTTCAACCCGAGACAGCTCACCCTCTACACCTGATACAAGGGACCTGAGAACCTAAGTCATCTTTAACCTGACATGATACTGAATCCGATACTGACCAATCGTTAGGGTGTGTCGCACGATAGGGTGGCTGCCCGACATGACCGTATCGTGTAGAGAGCCTGACTGATATGCCAGACCGTCACTGTATGTCGCCCGACACGACGGCTTCCCGACAAGGGCATATCAGACAGAGCTCCTGCCCGATATCGGGTTAGTGGCACCTTAGGGGTCCGCTGCTGTATATCGACCTCCCACATCAAGGAGGCCGATACCTATCTTCCCTTTTCAGCATTTACTTTCATTTATTACACATTGTAATTGGACCCTTTTTACACAATGTCTATGCTTATAAAATCTGTGGAATTTAATACCTGTTGTTATGTGTTTGGTCCCCTTTTGTTGGATGATTTCTTGTATAACATATGAGCTCTAGCTTGTATGTTTGGATCATGTTTTTACTAGCTATCGAATCGTATTTTCCATTCAACTCCTTCGAGAGAAGGATGTTATAACTCTAGAGCTTGGCCCGATCCGGGAGTACGAGAGTACCTAGGGTCGGGGTTGCTTCGATTTGCCTTCCCACTCCAACCTATGTTCATTACCCTTGAGAGAGGGTGTTGGCATTTAGTTGGAGGTACCCTCCTTGAGAGAAGAGGGTGCTGGATTTTTTCCGCTGCCGCTTGTTATTCCTAAGTTTTCTTCCTTCGTGCCTTGCCTTAACAATAGTTTTAACTCCTCAGAAGCTGTTGCGTAAAACTCCTAAAAACTGCTAAAACTCTAAAACCATCATCTTTCTTGTAACTCCAGTTGGAGATAGTATTTTGGTTTATTTTTCTTTACGATGTTTCCTTGTTGCAGCATATCTATCCTTTCTTATCTGAATATACATACTCATATAAAAATTATCCCCATGTGCTTGCTTTAACGCTTCACTTGTATGTTTAGCTATCATCTTGTGATGTTAGATTGTCGATATCTCGAGAGAGTAATATCTCTTTTATCCCGTGACATGGAGTAGCATGAATGCACGAGAGTGTCGAATTGCTAAATGCTTTAAACCATACGTTTTGTTGTGGGGTTTTTGAGTTGTCATCTCGAGAGAGAGGCTTCTTTCAAGCTTAGTCCTACCCTCATCTCGAGAGAGAGTGGAATATGCGTCTTTATGGATTGCTTGTAATTTTGATATGAGTATGCCAGAGAGAGATATAGTGTGCTTGTTGGAGTGACATTTTGGTTAGGTGAACCCCAATCTGAGTTTTCCCATATCCTCGTTATAGTTCATTTTCTTTTACTTCTTTCGTTTTATTGTTCTTGTTTTCAAGTTGTCGTTCCTTGGGGAACACCTTTTATCCTCTTTTATATCGGAGTATAGAGTGTTGATTCTGCGTTCTTAGCACTACCAACCTCGTCCCTGTGTTCGACCCCGATCGCTACATCAGATCCCGTTATCGTTGCAGAGGCCTGAGAGTCGGGTTATTTCTTTAAAAGTCCGACTACTTTAATCCACTCTTTTCGGACGTGTGATTTAGGACGATCAATATCAATCGGTCACAATTTAGATGCCAAAGATGCGAGTCACGAAGTTATAGTGAGAAGAATCATATCATATAAAAGATATCTAAAGGTTCAAGTTTTTATGAAATTATATAATCAAAATATAAATATGAATCATTTTCCACTGAATATGAAGTTGTTGTCAATTTGGATAGGCAACTTTGGAGCATAAGCTTGTTTCTGCAATGATTAACATACCAAATTAATATTATCCAAGGAAATCTACTTGGGCAAAAACAATGTTCATTGAAATGGTTCCCATTTCGATGCAAATGAACATAATATCTCATTTCATATGTTCCAACCAATGAAAATCTTTTAATCAAGATGAAAACTTTCAAATTTTATTTCAAGCAACTATGAAATGTATACATGTTGAAATAGATGTAGGATTTAAAGTTCAAATTTTGGTTAATGTAATCTTGTTGATCAAGTACATTCATTTGAATTCGGATTGTATAGACACAATCTTCACTTCACATTATCTGAATATGATCAATTATAAAACCATGATATCGATTTTCAAACACATGGAATTGTGTGCCATCATCAATACGCTTACGTGTGTGTTTGCACATGCGAAGAAGCTGGTTAGAAGTCCTCTCACAAACATATTTGTATGATGTTGTTGTATCTATAGTATGAAGAAATAATAGATGAAGAATGTGATAAGACTTGTCATGTGGGTGGGTTGAATTTGTGTTGGGTCATTGCGTATTTGAGTCTCGAGGATGCGGATAAAAAAGGTGCAATTCTAAACATGTTGAACAACACAAATCAAAACTCGACCCTACCGGTTGTGGGTCATCCACGGGTGCCCATATAATTTGTGTTCAATAAAAATATATTTTATAAGTTGTTATCATAACTGTAAAAGAAGATCATTCTCTAGTATTTTTATCATAAAATGTAGCACAAAAACAATCATCTACTACACATTGTCACTATTAAACAAAGAAAATATTTTTTTTCAACTTTTACAACCGTTCAACTAAAAATCTCTAATATAAAATTAAAATTTTGTAATATATGATTATGATCGATAAAGTATAGTTGTCTCTTCCACTATGACTCCACAATAATCTTGATAGAACAATAATACAATTGTAGATGTGGATTTGCCCCACCCACCCGATATCTCTATCTTCGATATCATATATATTTTGTTGGACAAGTTTGAGTTTAGAGTGGTACTCCTTAAAAACTCATTAGTTAGTAACATAATCTTGTTTGTTTTAAGTAGTAGTAGATATATATTTTTTTATATAATTAATTTAGTTAAGCCGGTCACCCACATATCACCCGGCGAAATCCATCAACGATATAAATTTGAATAACATTCAGCAGTTGGTAAAAATAATCACTTAAACATAACTTAAATGGGCCGACTATTGGCACATGTGGAGTTTGACACAATTTGACATATCTAAATGTAATATACTTTCATATGAACTATCTATAAGAAACCAAATTTGTACTTATTTAAGAAACCAGCCTTGTAACGTGCAACATCGGTTATCTATATGACAAGCAACTATAGATCTGCTAACCATCCAAAGACAGAAAATGTAGCAACCTTTAACGACTGTCATCGCTTTTTAAACACTGGCGCTAGAAGTGTGATAGCATCACGTTATCGGTACATTGACGTTGTACCAGTTTACACAACCGCCGCCGCGTATTGCTGCTCTGGTGGTGGAGACATATATATTAGAAAAAAATGGAAATAACTTGGTTGCACTGATTTTGGAATACATGAAAAGTTTCCATTGGTTTAATGTCAGTCATAAATTTTATGAAATTTATTTTCTAAAATTTTTAATTTTAGATCACTTCTACGCGATTAATTTGTTGCCAATATGAATATAAAATTCTTACAAAACATTGTGAATACTCGGCATTTTGATGTAGTAATAACCGCAGCAACTTCACAAAGCCGTAGTCGCACGATGTTATTTTTTCTTTTGAAAATGGCGTGGTACGTTTATAATCTTACTAAACAACAAGATTAAAAATCACATAAATATTCTTATTTCACGTTAGAAGTATTATGACAATAACTATATTTCATAGTTCATAGTTGTTAATGTTGATTTACTATTTAGTATAGTATACATGATTACTTTTAATATATTCTTCCTGCGGAGGCATAGATAACCTTAGTTTTCCACTTCACGCTTCTTAAACAACATATTTTGTAGTAGTGCAATGTGTTCATGGTGCCGACATGATTCGAGTTCTGAAAGTTAAGGTGGTGGTGCGGTTATAGTGAATAATGTTATCCACCATGTGATTATGACAGTAATAGAATGTCATAAGTGGTATAATTATGTTGTATAACATCTTATCATGGTACAATTTTGGTTTTGACTACAAACCCCTATTACCATTCCAAGACACAAATGCTCTATATTTATCACTTACTAAAAAAATTGAATATAATTACGTAATAAGTGTTGTCAGTCGATGCAAAACCGGTTTTCCACCCTTTTGAAGAGAGAACTCAAAAAATATGTTTTCTATGTAAATTTACAACTATGCAGAAGTCAGCAAAAGAATTCCCCACTTATTAAAATCAAAGTCAATAATGAAAAAATTGTGTAAAGAACTTGAGTTTATAAGTTTACTTCATGCAACCATTGAATTATAAGCTGACAAGCTTCATTTCATGCAACAATTAAGTGCCCAATAAACCATGACAATATAAATGATCTGCTGTGTATTCTGTTCGTTATTATATTTGTGTGCGTAAAAACTGAACATTCAGATAGTCGGTTAATAAACACATCAAATGTTTTTATTTGCTTATACAAGGTATTCGTCATGTTTTAAATCATATAAACTGAAAGAAGAAAAGAAAAAAAAATATAATTTTTTTTAAAAAAGAAAGGAATGAAAACTTTTACATACCGAAATTACTGTACTGATTTTTGGCATACTATACTGCGAAACTTGAGCAACAATACAGACAGGCCGAAACGCACACACGACGAGATCGGTCTCCTGCCTCTCCCTCCAGAGCCAGCTCAGCCGACCCCCACCATTACCATGTGGGCCTCGACGGCTCTGGGACGGTAACTACAGCCTGGATGGCAAGCGCCTCGAGGCTTCTCCTCCTCACACTATGCTCATTGCCTCATTGGCTAACTTTATTGCCTGCCTCTTGGCGGCTTTGACGATCACCCCACGAGCTCGTGTGACTTGTTGTACCAGTATATACTGGTTCAAACCACGTCTCATCTCACCCTTCTCGGTCGTCGGCGAACGGCTGGCTCATCTTCTCTGAAAAACATCCCTCGGCCGGCGAACCCCGCTAGCACCCACCTGAGGCGCTAAACGACACCGCCGAAGACTACGAGGCTCTCTCCTGCCCTTCCAACTCCCAACTTCTCTCCTCTTTTTAAACTCCAATCAATCATTCCCGATCCACTAATAACAGTATTCGTCCCCCCCTCAATTTCGAACTGCGCCGGCGGGAGAACTCCAATCGAAGCATTCGAATTCCAGGGGCTTCGGCCTCCATCTCCCCAACCAGATCCCCAACGCCGGAACCCAGCTGTCCGAAGCCCAATCCGAAGCACAAGAGAAGTGGTGCCACGGGAAAGAGGGGCTGCTGCAGGGGATAAGCAGGGAGGCAGTATGTCTGTATCGAACAACACGAGGGGACTCGTGTTGGCGGTGGTGTCTAGTTTGTTCATCGGAGCCAGCTTCATCGTCAAGAAGAAGGGCCTCAAGCGCGCTGGCGCCTACGCCACCCCTGCTGGTAATTCCCTGACGCCATCGTTTTTTGAAAGATTTCTCCCTCGCCCCATTTTCCTGTTTGCCAATGTCATAAACCGGTCAATTCTAGCGACGATAACCTCAATGCTGGCTGTGCCGGAACATTGCTAGAGGTCGGAACATTTGCTTTGCTTAAGAAAGCAATTTTCTCAGAGCTTTTATGCAATGCTGCAATCCCATCTCGGTCTTTTGCTTTGTCGCTCTCTTTGGCTTGGTTTGTCGTTGATCTCATTCCAGTCAGTCGGAGAGGCCGCACCAGATGAGGGGTGGGGGTTGTAATCACGAAATTGGCTTGTTGTTTCTAGTCTTATGAATGGATGCGAATCAAATACTAATGGAGAATTAAGCTGCTTTTCCCGAACTTCAAAACTTGGCCCTTGTTGTTGCTGTGGGACGAATCACACAGCAACCAACTGGCAAAAACCATAACCTATCGTCATACGTCACATGCCTTTTAAATCTAGAATTCAGTCCGAGTAGTATTGCTGGAGTCAAATTTGTTTAGGACCTGTTGCTTATTTTTGTTTTCAGCTGTGATACAAAACCAAACCCACACGGAATGTAGCTCTTATTTATCTCCAGCTTGGATCCTCAACGGCTAACCTTGATACCGTGCAGTTTAGCCCTTCTGACAGAATGGGTTTGTTCTTTGTTAGAGTCCTTTTCAAGCAATAACTGAAGTTTTATCATTGGTTACAGGGTTTGGAGGATATGCTTACTTAATGGAGCCTCTCTGGTGGGCTGGACTTCTGACAAGTGAGATATCTTACATCTTATATCTGCCGTGCTAGCTTCAGTCAAATGTAATTTTCTTGCATTACAAATGATGGTCGTACTTATTTATTTGAGAACAGTGTTTATTGGAGAGGTTGCCAATTTCGTTGCCTATGTTTTTGCCCCGGCGGTTCTAGTAACACCTCTTGGAGCACTAAGTATTATAGTGAGGTAGGCTTGATTTTCTCGCAAGTCCATTGCTGGTAATATTCAGTTAACCTCTACAATGAAAGCTTGATTCTGTCTACGTTTGAATGTTTGCAGTGCTGTCTTGGCACACTTCTTACTAAAGGAGAAACTACAAAAACTTGGGGTTCTGGGTTGTGTATCTTGCATAGTCGGTTCCGTCATGATCGTCATCCATGCTCCTCAGGAAGAGACACCAAGTTCTGTGCAAGAAATCTGGACGCTAGCAACTCAACCTGGTAAGCTCACGGCAATTGTCAAAATTGCTGTTCTTCGTACCAGTATAATAGCTCAACGTTGCTCTTTACTTACACAAAAGTTCCGATCTGCCAACAGCATTTTTGGCCTACGTCGTTACTGCATTGGTGGCTGTTTTTTCCTTGGTGGGGTATTTTGAACCTCGGTATGGCCAGACAAACATACTCGTTTACTTGGGAATCTGCTCTCTAATGGGCTCATTGACGGTAACGTCTTTAAAACTTCTTTCATCCGTTTATGTCAATCTTTAGGGCCTAGTTATAGCAGTTATCATAGTGAAATTGCAAAGTAGCTGATCTTCCATCAGATTCTCATCCTGGATGTCACTGTTCAGGTCATCTGCATCAAAGCCATTGGAATTGCTGTAAAGTTGACTCTGGAAGGAATAAGTCAAGTAGCTTATCCGCAAACATGGTTTTTCGTTGGAGTGGCTATTATCAGTGTTACGACCCAGTTGAATTATCTGAACAAGGTTTGAACCTGCTTTTGTTTGCTGTAAATTAAGTTTCTTCTTCACTGTCATCTCACCATGAAATAACCAACTTCTACAATCTTACATCTAATTTATTTATTCAGCTTTAGGCTCATGTCTCAATTCTTTCTGTTCATAAAACATTTATGCAACTCTGAGATGGAAATTTCGATAAGTATTTATGGCTCAGATATTGTCATCTAAGCATTTAGGAACAAAATAATGAGCTAGTGCATAATTGAAAATTTGTTTGTTAAATAGTAAGGTAAAAACAATATTTTGGTTGACCATAAACAATATTTTGGTTGTCTCTGACAGCTTAGTTAATAAACCGTCTAGATTATCACAGGACCCGTTAGCTTTTCCAAGATGATAATTCTAATAGACTATATCATTTTTTAGCAAATTATGAGAATCTTAGATATATATATAAATCTTAAGATCAAATAAAACATATTTATTAAAAAACAATGTAGTAGTGGCGAAAATAATCTCTCAATCCCAACCATGTTCGTTGAGTCTGGATTCTTTGTGCTTTCTTTTCTAAAATAAATATGGTCTGTGTATAGAAACAACTGATCCTTGTTTCAAATTATGTCATAAAATAAAAATGGACTTTTAGTTATATTGTTTCATGAAATTACTAACATTTTCAAGGGAATGGTTATTTTCTTATGCCTAGTTTAATTGGTTTTAGACATTTTTATTGTACAGTAGAATATATTTCATTCATAATAGAACACATGGTGTGAAACATTACATTTGGGTTGACTTTGCTAGCTAAGGAAGATACAGGAAATTTTCTGGAAGTTTGAATAATTATACTTTAATAAAAAAAAATTAAAATGGTGAAATTATATATATTTAAAATAGGTAACACAAAAATATAACTAAATTTATCACACCTTTTAAAAGGAGCTACTTAATGATCCAAGCAAACTTACGTGGTTGTGAGTGCGTCAACGTCATTTTTTTGTTCTTGAGTGACAATGTTATAGGTGAAGTATAACAAATCAGGATCGTCTTGAGTTCTAACTATATGTGCTTATAAAACTTATATATCAATTGAAGGGAACATTTTGTAAATATAATAGTATGGCATCTATATATAAACACATTGTTGCCTATATACAAATAGTTGGGTAACTATTATATCTACTGTGTTGTAAATGCACGGTATACTTTCCAAAAAGCAACAAGACTTACCAAAAACCTAGAGTCCAGTTGTACATCTCGTAGTTTTAAACTCTGAAGCCAAATGCAAGCCCTCGACTCCAACCCACCTAGCTAAAAACAAGAATGGATTATCCAAGAAACGCAGACAATACATCCTCAGCAAATTGGGTGCAAAATTCCCCACCCATGATATGGCATGACAATCCTCGCTATCATGGGTGCAAAGCCCGTCATCCCACCCACCACACAACACGCAAGCTCCTTACAAAAGACATTGGCTGTGCAAGTATAATTTAAGTTGTGTGAATCCAGCTTTTCAGTGCATCAGTCCCCCATGATAGGTTGAAGCCCATCCTCAAACTAGCTCCATCATCTAATCAAACAATCTAATATAAGGCCTCGATCTGGAAAACAACGTGTTTGTTGATTTCATTTATGCATGAGCAGTGTCATACTGGCGCTACCACGAAGTGCCAATGCCGCATAAGCCAACACGTTTTGCAGTTGTAAACTAGCTTCTCTGACTTGTCACCTTGGAGGTCTCTTGGGTTGACATTGCAACCTACTTCACAAGCATCGCAAATACCACCTTACTACTAAATCGTAATTGGATCTCAAGTTGACGGTACCTTTGCACTTGCTTCCCTCCAGACAGAACTTTGGATATCCACTTGACATTGTGAAATCTTAATGCTGTAACATACCATCACCAAGTCAAAAGTTGCCCCTCCCCATAGTGTTCATGGGCAATGTACAAGGAAGAGATCCACCAGAGTTTCTCAAGAAGTCTTGGCCACAACCCTTTTTCGACAACTCTAACTAATCCACAACATCATTCAGCTGGTGACATCATCAAGGAAGAAAGAGACTCCAGTGGAAGGATTTGTGATATAGAACTAGTTAGAATACTAGTATCATTGTAAGGATTTGAGTTTCCTCTAATATTGATGGGCATGGCATTTGAATAGCTTCCATAAAGTGTGCATTTGGATGGTTGAGGTAGAATCAGCAAGATGAGTAAGAAGTTGCGACTAAACTAGTCTCATTAGAATAGAGCTTCGATGAGTCAATTTATAGGGGTTATTGGTTGAGGACTTGATGGGGCCAAGAGCTGAGGCAGCCCTTTGCCAACACTAACTCATTTTTTCCTTCAAGCCCTTGAGCTCTTGCTAGTGCTCACACTCTTTAGGGCAATCAAATGATTATGACAATAATAACCCTTTGTGATGGAGGCAGAATCACATCAACACTCAAAGACACTTGTCTAGGTCATCCTCCAACCATGGAAACACAAAGTAGGGATAAAACCACGACAACAAAGAACCACGCCATCTGTAGCCATTGTTCTAACAGAGCACCATGTTGAGCGTCAAAGTTCCAAAACAAATTGTGGGTGTGCATGTCACCCACGTATGCATGCATGTGTGTGTGTGTGAATTCCCCACATATGTTGCCATTTGGCAATTGTTAAATGCTATTTTTCATGATATTGTGTTATGGATAAAAGCCGCACTAAGTTAGGTTGCGTTCAAAAGTAAAATATATCAAATTTGTAAAGAATGGTCCTCTTAAGATAGCATGCTCAATTAAATGAGTAGTTACATTGCAGAACTACCATGCAATCACTTTTGGTGATATACCACAAACAGCACATGTAAATGTTATTTGAATCTAAATATTCTAAAACATGCTCTACAAATTGTTAATATGCTTAGATTACACAAAAATATTCACCAACCATGCCAATAGACAGTGCTATATGAATTTCCTACTCCCCTTCCACGTATCGAAATCCAAAAGGATAACAATAAGACACTCATGTATTGATGTACATTCATATGTTTATAAGCTGTTGTTTTCTACATGTTGACCCATTATGCCAAAATTTAGCCATATTAAAGAATTTTCTGAAAGTCCGTTCAAGTCCCTACTTTGATAACTTCCTCATACCTAGACTTGTGTTGCCATCGAATAGCTATCACATTCCGCAAACCTTAAGTTGTTAAATGTTGCTCAAAGCTTTATCATTCAAGCTACTTCATGTTCCATGACCAAACATATGGTTGCATACTTGCATGTCTGTTGAAGCTAAAATTCTTTAGAGACATAAGAATTCCCCGGCTTGCTGTAATATAGTTCATGCTATGTGTGGTTCTAGTAAAATCTTTTGATGTGTTATTCTTGCTTTCAATATGAACTTAACAATAAGCTTTAATGATAAATGATTGCATTGTTTTAGGCACTTGACAGTTTCAACACTGCAATCGTGTCTCCTATATATTATTACATGTTTACGACGACTTGCTGTAATATCGTTCATGCTATGTGTGGTTCTAATGACTTCATTTCTTGTGTTATTCTTGCTTTTGATATGAGCTTAATAATAAGCTTTAATGATAAATGATTGCATTGTTTTAGGCACTTGACAGTTTCAACACTGCAATCGTGTCTCCTATATATTATGTCATGTTTACGACCCTGACAATAGTTGCAAGTGCAATAATGTTTAAGGTATTAATCTTTTACTTTTAAAACATCTGACATTGTCATTTTACAGAAAATGCAGTTCTCACAGACTTGTCTTGTCATTTCAGGATTGGTCTGGTCAAAGTGCAAGTAGTATAGCTTCGGAATTGTGTGGCTTTATAACTGTTCTCTCTGGTACTGTTTTACTGCATACCTCCAGAGAGCAGGAAGTGAGTCCAGATGCAGGTACAAAGTAACACATTAGTTGATCTTTAACATTATTTTCTCTCTAATATGGCAACTAGCATTCAATTTTGTTATAGTACTTACTGTCAAATGTCACTGCAATTGTTGTCAGATGTCTTTAATGATCTAACTGAATAACTCACTGGTCTGGTTACTTAAGTTTGATACAAGAGCTTTTGATTTATCCATTGTACTTCTTCCCTTCAACTAGATTTAGATTTTTCTGCCTGTGACTTACAGTTTCATATGTAGTATGCTTAATGATCCTGCCTTTGTGTCAGTCCCATGAAATGCAGTGGTATCTTTATGGGAAATGTACTAGCTAATGTTTATGCAGTATGCATATAGGGAGACTTGTATGATTACCATTTAAGAAACTTTAATCTGAAATAATTGCATAACCCTTTCAATTTAATGACGTCTGTAATAGTATGTAGAAACTCGTAAGCACTAGATATCTGATTGATTACCGTGCAAATTGCTTTCTATTAATATGTCCTTTTTAGGCACCATAAATTGCATAAGATCGGTATTGATACTGCACATTAACCAAATATGGGATTGCACAGGACTACATATCTATCACATGACTAGCAGTTGCAGTTGATAGCTGCAGACTTTTGCCGCAAATGCTTACTTAGTGCTGGAACTGGGCTAACATTTCTAACATGTGTATACTACCATTTTATGGAACTGGGTCACTCTTTATTTATATAAGATGCATGATCTCCTCTTTTTCTCATGGATTTCAAATAAGAATCGGTTACATGGGAAATAATTGAAAAACCAAAGATATCAGTCATCTTCTCTTCAGTAATGTACCATAGGTCTAAGAACCAGTTTGAGCTAGCCACTTTAACATCTAGAATCAGGAACCATTCCTTTTTTTATATGGGCTAGCTGTAACATCTTATTTTACTCAAACAGTCCGCTTGCTAAGAAACTGAAACTGCCTCGAATAATGTTCAATTGTCCTACTTGTTTAGCTCCTCCATTTGTGTTTAGATGTATTGATCTGCCATGCTTATTAAAATCATCAGTGCTTGTTGAACGTAGGTAATGAGTTGATATGTTTGGACAAAACCCTGTAGGGATCTTGTTCCGTCTAATAATTGGAATTTTTTTATCTGTAGGAGCATCAATCTCGTGGTATGTATGTAAAGGTGGCGTAGAGGCAGGGAAGATCGATGACAATTACTTTGTAGCACTGCACGGTGCTGATTTCTGAATAAGACAGAATGAATAACCACACTCAACCAGGATCTTCGATGAGTGGAAGCATCACTTGATAGTTGAAGAGGTTGGGCACGAGTGGGTTACTCTGTTCAGATTAGCTGGAGATCTGGATTTCGTACAAGGATGCTAGTCATTGACCCTTTCGTTAGCAGGCGTACAGAAAACCCAATACCCACAGGACTCGCCAATTCGAGCCCTAAACCCTTCCATCTTGTTTTATATGTACATATTTTTGTAAGTTCAGATTTGTAACACATCTTTGGCTGACATTATAATGCAGCATAACCTCTGGAAGCCTCTATTCTTTTGTTGTTTGAAGATATACTTGGATGAGATAAAGAAGGATGTTTTGTATAAAGATATGATTTCTATACTTAATTGGATACATGGTTTAGCCGACACTAAAAAACTGGTGACCCGTGACTCATACTTTGATGGTCGGAATGGAGCCGGTGTGTAGTGGCTTCTAAGCACACATAGAACCCCAACAAGTTCAAAACTTCCAAAATTCAAGAATTGTGTCAGAAGTTTGGTAAAATTTGCAGTCAGCTACTAGGGAGAAATCGAACATCATTAAATTTTTATATACGTCTTTGTTTCTATTCACGTGTATGTTTGTGTCAATCGCCTACCAATATAACAAGGAATACATGGTGTTTACATAATAAATAAAATGTATATACCTATTGGAAAATGTCTCAACGAAAATTTTCATAACTAAAAATAAAAAAATGAATATTTAATTTTACCATGTCCACAGCGTGACATGTCTTATAGCTACTAATCTACTGAGGTAAGCCCATTAGATGATAGAGCAGAACGTAGAGCTTAAGAATTGAAAGTACAATAGTTGAAATCATTTACATCTTAAAGGTGCGAGATCGTGCTATATTATCATAGATGTATTATAGAGTGAATGAAAACAAATGCACCAACATGAACATTAGTTCATTAAAGTTTGAATGAAATATTATCAGATGATACCTGTTAGTTGTGATAAAGAGTCGTTCATGGTGTAACATGAATATGCAAGTAAGATGATAATTCATGTTTCATACGCGAAATTTTCAAAAAGTTGGCAACTCTTTGGCAATGTGTGGTTTTTGGAATTGGCTATTTGTGAAGATGGGCTTGATCCATGTCATGTGGAGGTTTACAAAGAGATAGACCTAAGTTGAAGGTATTTTTCTGGAACTGGGTAATTATGAAATATAAGGATGGATTATGCAAGGGTCTGAGGGAGATTTTTAATGTCTGTGTATGTTTGTCACTTGCCCGCCCTTCTATGAATTGGGGAAGTGATCTAATCTTTAGGGTCTTTTGCTTTAATAACAGTAGAGAATGTACAACTCAACAAGTAGAAGTAGTGATTTGCAACACCAACTAATACCCCTGACATGTACCTAGCCTTGAGATTTTCAGTGTCTATAGTAGGTGAGTACAATGGTGAACGTTATTGATTATCCCAAGTACCTAGCCTTGAGATTTTTTGGTGTCGTAGTAGGTGAGTACAATGGTCTGACGTTGTTGATCATGACTAGTGGTAGGGTAGTTAACATGAGGGTAATGGTTTACTCCTTACTTTTACCCACCATTGGATAGTGGCAAAATTAAGGGTAATTACCCACCTTGACGATTCTCTTATCCTACCCCTAAAACTAAAGGCAAATGGTTGCTAATATTTATAGTGTTCAAACTCCTGACCCATGCTAGTGTTAAATGGGAGACAACTACATAGGCATCCATTGCTCTTAGTCATGCAAGTGGGACACATATGCTTTCCCCACACAAAATTCCTACTCATTGATGCATGGGGCTATTTTTGGAGTTGAAAGGTCAGTAACTCAACATGTAATTACAATAGGTTTGGAAAATTCCTTGTAGACACGGTCCAAGAAAATGTGCCTCGAAGAAATGGATAATGTGGAGTTGGTGAACCAAGGAGTCTAGTCGCTGCTAGGTGGTTGATGATAGTCAAACATGGTTGTAGTTCTGTTTCTTCATTTTGAATTTAAAACACACCTCTTTTGCCTTTAATTTCATCATGTATTATGCTCACAACATCCATATAGTATATAATTATGCCAATTATGCTAAGCGCCCCTTTTAAATAACAAACTTGTAACTTTTAGTAGATTCATTGTTTTTTAGAGCTAAAGTAATGAAGACCTCGATATACGCATACCAAGGTAGGGTTTCAAACAATTGATCATCAAAATAAGGTTTTGATAGGAAGATATTGACATAGGCACATATCGAGCAATGCCTATGGAAGGTGCATATCTATTAAGATCAACACATTGACATAAACTTGATGGGTCAGCTATTAATCTCATTCCTCAATAACTAATTTATCAAGCCTGGTCCCTATTGAGCCAAACACATATCAAATGTCAACCTCAATAGCCAGCTTCAACCTCGATATGAAGCAATTGAACACAGAGAAGAAAAAGCCATGATATTGAACGAACCTCGATAGATCAACTAAGAGCACCAAACGACTGAGACCAAGCCATCCAAGTATTGATAGGACATATCAAAGTCATTAATCAATTGAGACCTTGATCTACCACAAGGATCGAAGGAATGTAATCTAGAAAAGAATGTCTAGCATCAACCTCGATAGTTGTTGCTAAAAGCGAGCCCACTACCATGTGGACCAATGAGGATATTTCAGTGGCGCCTCTCATTCTGCATCGTGCCAATGAATAGCCCCCCTTGTGTTGGATTTTTGGATATGCCATACTCTATTTTTGATGATGAAAATATTTTTCATTTATGTTACTAGCAATGTGAATTTAGTATTTCAGATGATCAAGGAACTTAGACAAGATTCCACATCAATTGTACCATGAATTGCTTTAATACTTTTTGTACAACTTGCTAGGAATGATGTAAGAAGAAGTGATGAACAACCCTATCCTATCATAAACCCTTTTCACACTCACATCAAGTCTTTAGGATAGTTAGGTGCCATTAGGAAATTATTTTATATGTTTTTTTTTAAAATATAATAGTATTTTTACATGGAATATTTCGGTTGAACTCTTCTTTGATCGAGGTCACTCCACATTAAAAATATGCATTTATTTATTTAGTCATTGTAAACTTGTCTTTTAATTTTTAATGGCTAATTTAGCATTTATCTTGGTAAAAAAACTCCCAACAGCTATATTGACCATTCCTAAGTGTTTCCTATATTTAGGATTGCCTTATCAATACTTAGGATATACATACAATTTACACACATATACTTGAGAAAACTATTATATACTATCTTTCTCAAAGCTTAGAATTCTATATTACTATCTTCAAATCTAAGCCATAGCTCAACGTAGTGTCCTATTCCACCAAATACAACCTTGTTTATTCTTGTGGAAAGATTGATCATCACTTGTCCATAGAGAGATTTATATTGTTTGTTTCAAAGAGTTGTAATTCTTTATTCATCTCTTATTCATCATTATTATTCTTTGTGCTTCTTACTACTTCTTAAGAGAAGGTTGTGAAGAAGCTTCTTGATGCTACTACTTGCAAGAAGGTTGCATCCAAGGAGGAGGCAGATCAAATCTACTATATAGTGTGCTTCCAACTACTTCTTTGGAAGAAGGTTGTTTGGAAGCATTATTGGAAGCTACTTCTGGTGAGAAGGATACCACCTAGGAGGAGGTTGATTGCAATCTACTCTATAACGTGCTTCCAATCACATTTTGGGAAGAAGATTGTTGGGAAGCGTTATTGGAAGCTACTTCTTGTAAGAAGGCTACAACCAAGTTGGGAGGCTGACTGTGTTCTACTCCCACCTGTAAGTTCTCCTTGAGCTAGAAAAGGAGGGTTGTCTTGAGCCACAAAAGACACTGGTTGATTTTTTATATTTTGTATTAGTTAAACATAAGGAATAAAATACGTGTTGAAAAATCATGGTTGAGAACAATCAGGTAGTGGATTGACGTCTTTTGACAGAACCACTCTAAATCAGGTGTCTCTTGTGGTTTTCTTTCTTTGTCCATATAACTTATTTTATATTTCCATTTCATTATTTTTTAAAGTAAGTTGCAATCTAACCTCCTTGTATTTTAAATAGAATAGTTTTTTATAATAGATCTATTCATCCCCTTTAGATCTATCAAGTGATATCAGAGTGCATCTTCAGGGAGCTTTAACAGTTCTTGAAGATGGGGGAAAACTTCTTGGGCCAACTCAACCTTGAAGGATCACACATCAACTGACTGACTATCTTTGACAGATCCAACTACACTCAGTGGAAGCAAGATATGCAATTCTTCATTGAAAGTGTGTTATGGCCTAAATCACGCGTCTGAAAAGAGGCAAACTCAGAAGGATCAAACTTTGAATTTATAATTTGTAACCTTCAAGGACCCACGTAACTTTAGTACGGGGTCAAAGTAGATATATGGGGCCGAACACATGGACGTGGGGATGGTTAGGACGCTTAAGATCTTTCTCTTAAGTCAGTTAAGCCAATCTGATAGTTGATAAAAGTATGAAACTAGAACTAGTCTAGCAGATGGTCATGAAATAAAATAAAACAAAGAAAAGAGAACAAAACAGAGTCTGTAGGATTCTACTGATCAATGAGGAGGAGTTCCTAGCTATGTAATCACAAGTTGGGCAGTTTATGCACTCATTCTTGGGCATAGGCAACCCTCGAACACCTCAGCAAGCAACCCACATCCAAACCTAGTCATACTGTGGTATTTGTTCCTGTGGGGGTCATCCCATTCGTTTTCACACAACGTAACTATAACCCATCAATGATATATAACCTCTCTCGAGGATGAAAAATCAACACCCTAAAATATTGTAGATACCCTCTCAAGTCTAAAATATTCTGAGATGGTAGGAAAAAGTGTGATCTGGGCAGAACCTGGTAGTGGGCCCGACCGTGCCAGGATGGGCATGGCCATGCCCAGGTCTATGGTTCTGCACAGATCATCTTGATCTGTCCTCCTTTTAGATTCTGATGCAAACTATCTCCTCTTATTTATTTCCACAACAAATCTCTTGATATAGGTAGAAATAGAAGTTCAAGCGAGAAAAAGATCAACCAAATTAGCAATCATAACCAGAAAGAGAAGTTAGAATAAAAAATATAGTAGATCTAGAATAAAACTACTTGCTTAAGGTAAAAGTACATAAACATGCCCAACACGGGTTACATAGCCAAGAAGGAGCTCAACTAGCTATGGACAAGCATAATTGACATTGACCAAAGATGGAAGAACATCATTTCTACAAGAACAAAGGAGAACAGTAGAAGAAAGGAGAAGAATAAGATATTTATCCCATAGAGGAGAGGTGACTCTCGCTCTTTAGCCTCTGCATAGACCGGATCTTGTCTTTGGATCATCTTCTTTGGTCTTCTGGACTCCTTGGCCTCCTTTTTCTTTGATTCTGCCCCAAACAACAACTTGGTGGGTGTATGGAGGTGGAAGATGGTTGGGAATGATAGGAAATGGGTGAACGATGGTGGAAAATAATGGTGGATGGAAGAAAACTGAAGATATGGGCGTAGGATGAGCACTTTAGCCTTTTTGGATCTCAGAACTCTCCCACGGGGCTCTGGGAACTAAAACGGATCAGAACCGCAGAACGAGACCTCCCAATGTTTGGAACAACTCTCTAGGTAGTGAGGGGTGGGTATTTATAGACGAAGGTGTGGTATAAGTAATGAGTGGTCGCGACATCTGTTTTGGTCTCTACACTTGTCTTGGCCTGAACGTGTCAGGTGTAGTGGCCGAGATATGTCGCGGTTGAGGTAGATGGCACGGGAATAGAGCTTGTAGCAGTCGAGATAGACTTCGCAGTCGAGACGGTTGTCATAGTCGAGATAGTTGCTGGCCTTTGTCCTCGGCCCGACCGTGCTAGGTTGGGCACAGCCATGCTGGGTGTCTCAGTTGCGATGGATGTAGAGATCGTGATGAGTGTAGCGGTCGTGGCAGTCTTTGTTGCGGTTGTGGTTGTAGCAGTCGTGAAGCCCTATAGGGGTCACGATGAGTGTAGCAGTTGCTACACCTTGACCTCATCCCGAATGTATCGAGCTGGGCACGGCCGTGCCGAGCGTAGTGGTTGAGACGGTGTAGCGGTCGCGACCCTTGTATCAGCCAAAACTCCTTTGTAGCGGTCGCGACCGTTTGTAGTGGTCGTGGTCTTACTCCTTAGGGATAAACCCACCCCGCGGGGGTGGGGGTGGGGACTATTACTAGTAGTCGATGGGCCCACATCGATGAACCTTCTGACTGATGAGGATGCTTTCTAATAAAGGACTGGTCATTAAAAATAGGATACAAGATATCAAAACTTTCTTAGGACCACTGTCTCCTAAGCTGGTGTACAGAATGTGATGCTTGTGGGGTAGAATATGGAGAAATGAAATCTTCTTGAGTTTGGTGCCTGCAAGTCCTAAAATTAGCTAGTTGAGCTACTCTATCTATAAATTACTAAAAGATAAGGACCTAGGGTTATTTTGGGCATATTAAGGCTATAATGACACAAAACCATAGATAAATGCTTAACATAAATGTCTGAATTTGGGTGTTATCAAAGTGTTATCTCTGGTCTTTGGAAGATGGCCATCCATCCATATGTGCCTCCCATAGCAGATTTAGAGGAATGGGATGTGACTATGGCAAAAATGCTACTCTTAATGCTAAAGTAATAAACTTGCTTTATAATTTTCTCTTTATAGATGAATTCAATCATATTTTATCTACTGAAACTACTTATGATATTTGGATGAAATTGTGTATTAATCATGAAGGAATCGAGAAAGTTAATGATTCTAGAATTAATATTCTTACTCATAAACTACAAATATTTCAAATAGAAAAACATGATAATATGAAATGAATTCTAGTTTTGCCTCTACTATAAATATCATAAAATCATTTGGAAAGATATTGAAGAATGTGAGATAGAAGAAAACTGTTATCATATACCTAAATGGCTAATCACCAAAAATGATAAACAAAGTGATGACAACAATGTATCTTCTTCAACTTTTTCCAAAATGAACTTATTGAATTTAAATCAGATAAAGTTGAAAAATATATGAAAAAAAAATTGGTTGATATTGTTAATTCCTTAAATATAGAAGTAAATGCGATAAATGATGAATATCCTTTTCTATTTATTTTCTTTAAATTGGTTGAAAATGGATAAAATTGCTAACAAGCCAACTCTCGGTGGAAGTACAATTTTGACATAGGGGTAAATAGGTCAAAATACAATTCTACTAACCGTAAGTTTTAATTTGTCTATCTTGATTTTATACATGTTTATTTGGTCTTTCAAGTCTGAAATGATTTATTTTACACATTGTTAACATGATATTTGCTCAAGTGCTCTGTCAAAGTAGTTCGGTCAAAGATGCTCAGTCAAAAAAATGACAAAATTCAAATTAAATGCCTTGATTGCTTTCTATTATTGGCACTTTAAAATTATAAATTTATTTACATGCATATGGTTGTGCCATAGATGGCAAGCTTTTGTGCATTATTTATTGTGTAAGAGAAGCATGGAGTCCAAGCAATAATAATACAGAGATGCCCAAGTCTCAACAAATTTTTCTTGGCACCACAGTGTTGTTTAAACATTGGCAACAAATAGTTTTATTTTCATTTCTTTTTGCTCTGATCAACCATACAATATATTTCATTGCTATTTTTAAAGTTGGGGTCAATCAACATCCTTTGAACATCCTTAATGTGATGTGACTCTTAACAAAAGAGTGCATACAGTAAGATTTAAATGCTCCATCAAATTGTTTGGCAATATGATCATAGTTGCAAAATTGCCATAATGAAATATTAATTTTCACTCTACTCATCTTCAAATATTTCTAAGACTGCCCTTAAATTTGGTCAAAAGATATTGGTCAAAGTTTGCAACTTTCTATTGTAATAAAATTTTAAATTCAATAATATATTAATGGCTTTAGATGTTTTCCAAATAAAATAAAATATGCATCGAATTCAACAATATATTAATGACTTTGGTATTCTTTGGTCAAATCTATTTATGAGTTTTTCATGATTTTTAAATAATGTAAAATTTTTCTTTATATTACCATGACCACCTTAACATTAATTTATTTAATGGACACAGATTAATATGTATCACAGTGCATGGTAGACAAAAAATAGATTTATCGAGCATGGGTATTCAAAAGATACTACAAAATTACTAAGAATTAAACAAATAAAGGCATATCATGTGGGAGATTTGGGCATTATGCTTTTCATGTCTATTTAAAAAGAAAAGGGACAAAAACATGGTTTGGATCCCTAAAACCTCCCTTTAAATGAGTTTTGAAAGATTATGAACTTAAATGGATATCTTTTTTTATCTTGGTTATAAATAAAATTTCTTATTGGTAAGATAATTTTTGCATTAAAAAAAATCCTTGATAGAGCTTATAAATTGATTGTAACAAATTTTCTTGGTTATTTTTAAAATTGGTTCTCAGATTCTTTCTATTATTTGATTTCTTGATTTTTTAAAATCTGAAATAATTAGTTTTACATGTTACATATAGAGTTTTTTTATCCTTATATGGATATCATTACCTTGGTAATTAGTTTCTTTGTTTGAGCTCAATTTTCATAAATATGAGATTAAAGGAGAGCTCAAAGTTATGTGATATAAACTTGCATATATATATATATTTATTAAATAGAAATTCTTTAAATCAATATGGGCTTAACATCCCTTATACTTGGTATAGCGATTCTTTTTTGACCTCATTACATGATTAATGACTTCTCCATATCAATATGGGCTTAACATCTCTTATATTTGGTCTAGAGATATTTTTTTGATCTCATTTTGTGCTTAATTGATTCTCTAATTATTTTTGGGCTTAACATCCCTTGAAAATGATTGAGAAATTAGTTTTGGTAGTCTTTGATTTTTATGACAAATCTCTATATCATAGAGGTCATAACATTCATTGCATTGATATTGAGATATTCTTAAGAAAATGGTGCTTTTCATGGCATCTCTATATCATGGTGGACTTAACATTCCTTGCCATTGGTTTAGAGTATCCTTTTAATAATTTGTGCTCAACATGATATTTTTATCATCGAGGACTTATCATTCCTTACATTGGTAATTAAACAACTTTACAATGTTCCTTGATCAAATATTCCTTTTTGTTTATAAACTATACACTCTTTTATGAAATGTATTTGATTTCTTGTTGGTACATCATTGCTTCAATTGACACATCTTTATTGTCCATTAAGTATATATTCCCTCCCCAAAATGATTATCTTATTAAGGGGGAGTGTCCCCTTTAGGGGAGCAATGGTAAGCATAAACCCCTTTTTGACTTCGATAAAGGGGGAGAAAGATCCCATGAAGATAATTGACTATTTAAAGGTATGATGATCTAAATTGCTCTGCTTTAAAATTATCTTATGGAAATATTTATCATCATCAAAAAGGGGAGATTGTTAGCTTTTTGGATATGCCACACTCTACTTTTTATGATACAAATATTTCCCATTTATCTGACTAACAATGTGAATTTAGTATTTCAGGTGATCAAGGAACTTAGACAAGATTCCACATCAAGTTGTGTTATGAATATACCTTGTATTAATATTTTTTGTATAACTTGCTAGGAATGATGTAAGAACATGTTATGAGAAGCCATGTCCTATCCTAAACATTTTTCCACACTCACATCAAGTCTTTAGGATAGTTACATGCCTTTAGAAAAATCATTTTACATGTTTTTCAAAAATATAATAGTATTTTTATATGGAATATTTTGGTCGAACTCTTCTTTGACCGAGATCAGTACGCAATTAAAATATGTGTTTGCTTTTTCTAGTGATTGCAAACTTATCTTTTAATTTCTAATGGCTAGTTTAGCATTTACCTTGGTCAAAACATTCCCAACAACTATATTGACCATTCCTATGTGTTTCATGTATATAGGGAGTGTCTTACAAACACTTAGGATATACATACAATTTACACACATACACTTGAGCAAACTATTACATGCTATCTTTTTCAAATCTTGAAATTCTATATTATTATCTTTACATCTAAGTCATAACTCAAAGTAGTGACATGCTCCACTAATTATAGCATCTCCTATCCTTGTGGAGAGATTGATCATCAATTGACCATAGACAGATTTATATTGTATATTTTGAAGAGTTGTAATTCCTTCTTCCTCTTTTATTCATCATTATTATTCTCAGTGCCTCTTACTACTTCTTGAGAGAAGGTTGTGAATAAGCTTTTTGGTACTACTATTTGCAAGAAGGTTGCATCCAACAAGGAGGCTGATCGAACCTACTCCATAGTGTGCTTCCAAATACTTTTTGGGAAGAAGGTTGTTGGGAAACGTTATTGGAAGGTACTTCTGGTGAGAAGGTTGTGACCAAGGGGGAGACTAATTCCAATCTACTCTATAGTGTGCTTCCAACTACTTCTTGGGAAAAAGACTTTTGGGAAGCATTATTGGAAGCTACTTCTTGTAATATTGTTGCGACCAAGGTGGGAGGCTGACTGCGACTACTCCTGTGTGTAAGTTCTCCTTGAGCTAGAAAAGTAGGGGTGTCTTGAGCCACGAAAGACACTAGTTGATTTATGTATTTTGTATTAGTTAAATAAAAGGAATAAAATATAGGTTGAAAAACCCTGATTGGGAACAACCAGGTAGTGTATTGATGTCTTTTGATGGATCCACTCTAAATCAGGTGTCTCTTGTGGTTTACCTTCTTTTCCCATATAACTTGCTTTATATTTCCATTGCATTATCTTTTTAAGCAAGTTGCAACCTAACCTTATTTTGTTTTGAATTAAATAAGTCTTTATAAAAGATATATTCACCCCCCTCTAGATCTATCACTTAAGACTCATTTTGAAGACATCTTGATTTTTGGACATGAGCACAAACATTTCCACTCCAAGCGACATATCATAGTACTAGCTAACGAGCCAATCAATTGAGCTATCGATTTTCTTAACCTTTGGAGGAAAAAAAGACCTACCAAAGTCATTAGTCAATAGAGACATCATTAGTGGACGCCTTGCTTCCCCTTAACCAATAATCATCAATCTATCGACAACTATCGAGGTCCTTTTTAGACTATAACCAAATTGATCGACGATCCAAGTTAAGAGACCAATTAGAAAGTGTGGGTTTCTGAGACGATCTACCTTGCATTTGATACCACCTCTATTTTTCTACTATTCTTGTTTATTTATTTCTTTTCACAAGGGCATACCAAATTGTAATCTAACAATCATCATCATCATTGTCTATTCCCTTTTAAATTTGGTATGTGAGTAATTGTCAAGCCTCCCAATCATGTAAATGTTCCATTTCATTCAATATGTTCTTATAAAAATTATTTCTATGCTTGTATTTCAATGTGTCACTTGTATTATTAGCTACCTTCTTGTGATGTTTGATTTGAACAATCTTGAAGAAAGGAGTTTCATAATATCTAGAGTATGGAATAGTTTGAATCCACAAAAGTGAGGAATTATAAAAGTTGTGAACATATGGTTATAATCCTTTGTTGATCATATGTACAAAGAAGGTAGCGGTTTCTTTTCTAAGATATGACATGGTCTTGGTTGTTTTGCTAGACAAGGATATAGTTCTTCACTTATTGGAGGAAGATCTAGTTCCAGTAGATGGAGTACACCACCCAGGTGGTACCATCATCTAGCTCGTTAGGATCATCAATATTAGTGACATGTCCATAGAGATCTCAAGAGAGAGATATCATTTAACTTTTTCTACCCTAAACTTAAGAGAGAGGGAATTAGTTAATAGTGATGATTGCTTGCAAAATGTTTGTGTAAAGAATATGAAATAGGAAAAGGTATTTGCATAATGGAGCATGATCTCTATTTATAAAGCTTGGTCCAGGTTTTCTCATTAGGATATCCTAATCCAAAAGGAATTGCCAAAATTTAGTTTGGCTTTATAATATAGTTTTTCCTACTTTATGTTTATTTGTTTTCTTTTGATATTAAATTAAATTTCCATTCAACTTAAACAAGATAGACCTTAAGTTTTGACTTCTTGCCACCCTTATCCATGTGTTCAACCATGATACTAGAATAGACCTTGTATATTGTTGTCTGTGTCTCTTCAAGTTGGGTATAAATTTCAAGTCCTTATCCCTATGTTCAACCATGTTACTATAATAGACCATTTATATTGTTGCGGGTGTCTCTTCGAGTTGGCTATAGATTTAAAGTCTGATCCATTTAGACTAGGCAATTGTGCTTGCAATTTTAACCCACATTTTGAGTTGATCAACTTTTGGTATCATTTCCAAGGATAAGGTCTAATGGTAGTCGTTAAGGACCCGAGGTTTATTGACTCTTGTCAAACACTTTCATTCCTAATATGAACTAATTTTTCTTTTATTTCCATCTTACTAGAAAATTTATTATCCAACGTCAAGGATCAAAATATTATGGTTGGTGACATATTATTGACAAGATGAGCTTCATTGAAAATTTCCATCAAATGTGCTAAGGGTAGGGCATCGTGGGCGGCCACACATTCTTCAACAAGTGCAATACATATCCCAAGGTTATCATCGAGTTCCTTTTCTCCCTCAACTCTTTATTTATCCTTGACTCCATAGAAGGATGGCAAGTGAGATGTTTGTCATTCCACATACACAACACCAATCACCAACTCTCTTGCCACTTTCAGTACCATATTTCAACCCAAAGAACTTCAACTACAATCAACTATGGAAGAAGATGACAAATTGTCTCTTGGAATGCATTGTTGATTTCCACTTTCTCTTGTGTGTATGACATTGAGCACCCATTTTCTCGATAATTCAACACGCTACTCACCAATAATTTTTTCCAAATCCATGCAAGGCTAAGGTAAAGTGAGCAGGAAGCGTCAACCTAAGTGTGTTTCTCCTCTCTCACATGAACTGAGTGATCAAATCTACCAACAATCTCCCCATATACTTTGATGGGCTCATTGATTACACCTATCTTGATGTATATCATACTCAACCACTATAAGCTCAAGCTATTAAAGAAAAAAGGAAACATTAATTTCAAGTATATTTGCTGAGCAAAGATCCTTACAGAGAGACACTAGAATCTCTTAATGGTAAGTGAGTATTGGGAATGAGCACTTCTAAAGCCCATGTTCACACTTAGAAAAGTGTGGTTTATCCATTGGCTCAAAAATACACATTGAACATAAAATTTACAAGTCTATGAACATGTATACTACTTAGGATCATAGAAAATAGGTACATAATGTATACTTGCTCACATTCCATCTTTTTTATGCTAACTTTGAACCTAAATTATTAAAATAATGAAAAAGTGAGCACAAATGAATTGAGTAAGTAGTGCCCATAAAGGATATAACTACTAAAAAAAGCAAAACTTTTACTGTTAACAAAATATAGTTTGGCAAGATATATAGGAAAACAACAACAATATCTGGTTCAAAACAATTCATTATGTGAAAACATGCATTTTATTATCACTTTCGAGTGTATCCTAAATGAGAGGATAACCATTCACCTCACACTTATGAGGTGTGAGGGAAGGTCCCATAGTTTCCACTCAACCTAAGAGGGGGAGACTATTATAGAAAGAGTGCAATTAACCCAGGACATGGAAATCTAGTATCTATGAGAGTGCCACCCACCCAAAATGGGAAGGCTTATATCCCAAAATATCAAAATGCCCTCACCTTTCTGTGAGCTAATAATTGATGATAGTACATTGGCATCATTATTTATGTTCATGTTTGTTTGCAAAATATGTATATCACAAATGAAAAATAATAAATGTAGGGAACAAAGTAGTTTAAATAATATAATAATGCCAAGAAATATAGTATAAAAGAAAACTTGTCTAGAGAGGAAACAATAATATCAAAATACTTATGCTTCTAGTCCCAATGGACTATACAAACATCAAGAGGATAGTCCCACATACCTGAGGTTAGAGATACTTAACTTATCTTAGACCATCTAGATCATTGATCATCACACGAGTAATAACATTTATTCATCATTCATTGAGGTATAACTTATTCTTGATATTTTAGGTCCAAAGTTAGGGTTTAGCCAAAACTAGCTAGGTTGAAATTGGTCTAAACTTGTCTCTGACATGTTTCTCAAACTTAGGTTGAATCTTGAGGCCAACATGTTAGATGCTTCCAAGATGCTCCTATAGGGAACACATTTCATAGCCTGATCCATTATGACTATGTCAATCCTAGGAAATGATCAGTCAATTTGTCTCTGTAAACCTGAGTCCACACTCCTCATCCCCCCTCTTTGTTTGTGATGGTATAAAATGAAAACCTACTTTCCAGGAGATCAATAAGCAACACGACATTGGATTCCCCAATGGAATCTCAAGACAACTAGGAGCTTCAAGATGTTGAACAAATCTGGAGGACTCCCCAGACCCTATGTGAGGGTACGTCATTAGATCTCAGTCAGGGCTTCATTGTGCTATGGAGAAAACTACCATAGAAGAGGGGGATTCATCCTCAGGGTTCTCCTTGTCCTCTATAACATTCAAGAAGATATGTCAACTCCATACAAACCCAATGGTGCATCCCTTGCACAATGATGTGTCTGTCAGCATCACTATAGATTCCACCTCCTTTATCCATGGAGGAGATTAGAGGTGGATATGTGGCAAGGAAGCTCATTGAACATTATCTATTCGACCACTTTCCATCTTTGTGTGGACTTGTAGGTGGTTCTCCCTCTCTCAAACTCCTGAGACCGGAGACCAAACATAAAATTCACTTCTTCCTTGTCTACTGGAAAAAGTTCATGGAGAGGAGAGAGGAATAGTAGAATAATATCTATCTACACATTACCAAAGTTTTTTTTGTATGGATCATTATGTCCTGAGAATTCTAGCCAATTGGGATTCTTTTTTGGTACACAATATAGTGATTGGGCGGCATGAGGAGATCATTAGCCCAATTGTTTTTTGTTTTGAGGAATTTGGAGGCAGAAGGTAGAGTCTCCACCCTCTGATTTAAATATGATCTCTAACCCAGATTTCCATGTAGTCTCCTCATATACTATGGATGTGTGATATTAGATGAAAAACAAATTTCAATCTAATATCAATGAATTATTAATGATTTAGAAAGATTTAAAACCCTAATTTCAGTTGGCTCATCCAAATTCCATTAACCTTTATAGAAAATATTATCATAATTAAAGTCTAACTCTTGGTCAGGATCCAAACCAAAGTCTTATGACAATAATACTCAAGCATGATGATGTTAAAGCTTATATATCATAATAGTTATTAGATATTATCAAAAGACCTTCAAGCACTCATATTTATTCTAGTATTTCATGATTTAACTCTAGGGTGTATCTAGGTAATTAAATACCACTTACCAAACCATAGTCTTACTGGTACTTTGCATACATGAATGCTTATTCACCTAAAGTACCATCATGACTTGTATTTTGAATTTCTTTACATATTCTCAATATACCACTTATGCATACTTGTGATGGGTCATACACTCATAATATATTATATTATGATGTAGATTTTCTATTATAATGATTTAATATTTTGTTATCTAGATATAGAATGACCGTCAAACCCTAAAAATCTTAGATATCACATTCATCCCACCTGAAAAGAAATTACATTTGCAAAGTTCAAGTAATTTCATATTCAGCGGGACATTATAGAGTCCAATTCAACATGGAGCAGTGGTAAGGTCATCATTTCCACTTCAATTAGGGCAGCTCTCCAAGGTATCACATGAAACATATGATCAAGACTAAATATCGCATTAAAATATATCTATTGTTCAAGAATTTTTTATACACGTAAAGTTATCCAAGTTATCACTAAATATTATGATGGATCCCTTAACTATCATTATATTTGAGACTAAGCATATATGTCTTCATGATCATGAATCATATATAAAACTTACATTTTACATATGTGGTATGGTTCATATTGGTTCAAGGTAATAAGAGTGACTTATAACGCATAATATCAAGTTTGTAGCCCAAGAGCGACTCATTATTGCATCATATATTATTTGAGGAACAATATCATTATGATACTCAAGGTTTCATAATTATCCCACTTGTGACTGAATATGATCATCACAAGCTCTATCCACTTAAGATAAAACCTTTCCAAGTCAAAGCATGACATATAGGTACATAATTTTTATCCATATCAAAGTTATATACCCAAATATTAAAAGTGGTTACACCCACTTGTTTCCTTATCATGAAACCATTAACCTAAGTATGAGGTTTGTCATGGAGATCACATATCATACACCCTCTAAGGTTTTGGGAAATCTACCTCAACCAGACAGAGTTTCACACATGTATTACATTACCTCTCTCTATAGAGTTAGATCCTTTCACAATAAGCACAGGGTTAAACATCATCATAGGAACCAGTAACCACACTCTAGGTGACTCAAATACTCTCAAGCTTTCTATTTTGGGAATCATTATCACATATTTCATTATTCACATATCTCAAATTTCTCATGTTTTGGAGGTTAGGTCAACCGACCTTCTCCTAAGTCAGGTTCACCCTCTTTGGAGTTCACCATATCAAATGTCCCATGATAAAGGTCCATATGTGAAGATCTTTAGGTCCCAACCATATCCCACACATCATATCTCAACTAATTCAAAAGTCTATGTAAATCATGCAAGAAATCCCACTATCCATGGGTAGCACAAATAAACAGGCCATGTGTAATCATATATGGTGCTAGACTAAATGTGCATGATCAAAACTCATCTTACATAATCAAAACACAATCTGATTCCTCATATTTCAAATTGAGATCATCATATATCAAACTCATATTGTCATCAATCAAGCTTATTCTACTAGGATTTCAACAAGTTCAACCTTATCACGACTGTAGAATGTCTAGATTGTACACTATTATATAAGCACTCTTACCTAGACCAATGTTACATCTCTTCTTCACTGGTTTCATGTACACATACTGACTTTCTACATGTGGTAATACTTTCATACCTATATACATATACATTTAATAGGTTTTATCCAACATTTAAACATGGTATAGAAAACCACCATACTTCTTTCAAATGAAACTAAAATCAAAATGGGTTACCACACTCATTAGGCAGTATAATTTCATGACACCTAGAGAAATAACAGGAATAAGGTGTTTTCTAGTGTAGCTACCCTAATCACATGTTGCAAACATATGTGTAGGGTTTGCATTCTGTGCAGTACATATCCTCCCTCACTTTGTTGAACTATGTCCCATACCATAGGATATTAGACAAAGAAGAGAAAAACTATTTATAATTAGAAAAGTCTACATCAAGTTCTATAACATCTAGGTTCTAACCTAAGGCTAAGAAAACCCTATAAAATAACTTTATAAGTTTCTAAGGTTCATATGCACAGTTGAGTTTATTTGTGTTTTATTGTGATCAAATGCCAAGTGTAGCAATTTTTCATCCTTTGACGCCAATTTGGTCATTTGTCATGGACCTAGAAACCCTAAGTAGCATACCGTAGAAGAATTGGAGTGCAAACACTGCAAGACTCAATGCATTGTACATGAACAACCAACTAGATGTGTACACCATAAGCATTCCAACATTCAACATGCAATATTATTATAACATGAATATATTCCATATTACAATTACACTTGAAAAAGAAGTTTACAAGTTCATGAACATGTACACTACCAAGGATCTTAGGAAATAGGTGCATTTTGTACACTTTCTCATGTGCCATCTTTTATCCCATGATAGTTGTAAACCTTAATTATTAAAATAAGAAAAAAGTCAACACCAATGTGATGAGGTTTTGGTGGCAAGTGCCCATAAAGGACATAACCATTGAAAAAGAAAGCATAACTTGCATTATTATATAATATAGCTTGGAAGGATATAGATGGAAACAAAAATTACATCTACTTAAATATAGTTCATTATGTGACAACATGCATTTCTATTATGACTTCCTAGTGTATCATGAATGAGAGGATAACCATTCACCGTGCACTAACAAGGTGTGAGGGAAGGTCCCATAATTTCCACTCAACCCAAGAGGGGAAGGTTGTTATAACAAGAGTGCCATCAACACAAGATAAGGAAATCTAGTATATACATGAGTGTCACTCACCCAAAATGATAAGTCTTATATTCAACAATATAGATATGATATAACCTTTTGGTGGGATAATAAATACAGTTGTACAATAGCATCATTACTTATGTTCACGTATGTTTGCAAAATATTTATATGATTAATGCAGATTCATCATAGTTTTAGTTGCATTTCTATCTTAGTTTTATTCTCCTTTCCATAATTTTACTTTAACACCATCTTACATTCATATTTTCTCAATTTCTGTAGTTTGTAAGGTTTTGATCTAATTCCTTGATTATGGCAGGTTTGAGTGTCATATCATCTACACCAGCATAGTAACAGTGGTTCCACTAACTGACTAGTGGGCACAAGAACTTTTTGATAGATTGGACCATATTTTTGTTGAACTATCCCTTTGTTGGTTGATGCTTTTGTCTATTAGAAGCCTTATGCCCTTTCCCACATGATAATACCCCCATGGGTGTGTTTGTATCTAAATTACATTATTACTGACCCCCATCATTCATATTTCCCATCGGTCAACCTTTGATGACCGCCCTATGTACCAACCAACAAAAAACCACCCTAACCTCTAAAAAAATTCAAACCTTGTTGACCAACGAGTTTTCTATCTCACTGATGGAAAATCTTCTCGTGTGTCAATGAAAATCCTACTCTCTACACCTATGAGCACTCTTCTATCACCCTTTGATGGCCGAGTAGACTTATGCCACTAACCATCAATGGGAACCATTCTCTCATCAACTTATGAGAGTTCTCTACCATGCCTTTGATGGTCGGTCAAGAGAAGCCAACTGATGGCAGACCTACACTTGACCTCTGACAAAAGTTCTATACACCTTTGATGATGGGAATACTAAAGTTGTGAGACCCTTCTTCTAGCTCCAGTTGTTGCCTCTTCACCTCCATGGAGGCCAAAGACTTAATCAACAATGCTATTAGGAAAGGTTCAAACTCTATACTCCTCCTATAAATACAAGGACACAATCACCAAGGGTAGGATTCACATCTGACATCTCCGTGTTGCCAAAATCAGTCCTGAGCAATCCACCTCCAATTTCCATTGACCACTTTTGTCGGTTGCATTCATTGATTTCCCAACAAGATCTCAACCAATGCTAGGACTCCAAGGCCCTGACTTTGAAAGAAGACATACCAAGGATGTCCCATACCATCGATTTTTCATCCTTCTCCACCTAGTTTTCTTCCATAGTAGAAGATCATGCCTCAAGGAAAAGAGATTGACAACTACCGATTCACTTTTAACGAATGTTAAGGAGTTGTTGTTGTTTCTTTCTTGATGCCTCAATATCCAAGTTTGAATGCACGATCTGCACACCATGGATTGTATTTCATCTTCTATTGAGACAATGGCATGCTCTCTCTTTTTCCCTATTGTACTTATGATTGTTTCCATGACATATGAGTAGTCCTCTCAATAGGTTGTGGGGGTGTATCCCCGCAATCTAATTTTGTTGTGTTCACTGCATCTACTATTTTATGGACTATTATATATTTAGAATCAATCCGATTATGCTTGTACTCTTATGTGATCGCCAAGTTTACATGTTTGTCAGATTTTGGGTGTATAGAATATTGAACCCAAGATCTAGTATGTTGATTGATGCTTGTTAAACTCTTGATGAGGTGTTTTTTGAGGCGATAGATGTATGATCTCTAGGTAACATGACTGTGAGCTTGCACTGATATATTTCTGGGTTTTAATCCTAATGCCATAAGGGGGGATTTACCTTGTATTTTCATACTTATCATGATGTAGTGAGAGAGTGAGTAATAGGTAGCAATGGTAAAACCCATCAACTCTAGTGTTCCCATTCATTTTCTATATACAACTTTAATCCAGCTAGTTTATATTGCAACCTTAGAGTAATCATTAATCAACCATAATTGTGTTAATGTTATTTCTTGTGTGGTTACCTTGATCTGATTACTTATTAAAAATGTTTTCCTTTGGGTTTGATCATAATACAATAATATGATATTTTCTATCTGCTTGCGAGTGGTGATTATTGTGTGTAGTCTAGGTAAAAATATAGGGACTTTTCCCTAGGTGAATTTTCATGTGCAATAACACACACATAAATGCATCACATGTGAAAATGATAACCCTAGGTAACATGCTAGTTCAAATAATTGAATAATTCCAACCAATACAGTAGAATAACAAACATGTAATATGGGACGCAGCCACAGGGAAAAGAGACAGACAGTCAGAACTATGTGACATGGAACTTGATGAGATCGGTATATCTGAGGCAGTGGGGAAAAAGGAAAGAAGCACAGAGGAAGGTCTTCTCAATGATGAGGCTGCTAAAACCAAAGTAGCGGAGGCTGGGATGATCCAACCCCACGAAGAGCTATGAAAATCATGAGATGGAATTGTAAGGGGCTGGCCCACCCTAACACGGTGAATGCCCTTCAGTCCTGGTGCTGGAGGGAGGGCCCGAGCATAGTTTTCCTCATGGAGACTATGATTTCTAGTGTTGATTTAGAAGTTCTCAAGAGAAAGTGTGGCTTTACACAAGGCATTTGCATAGGAAGTGAGGGGAGAGCGGGTGGAATCAACTTATGGTGGAGAGATGTGGATCTAAAAATTATCTCATATTCACAACACCACTATAGTGGCGAGGTGTCAAAAGTAGGGGTTGTTGATACCTGGAGGGTGGTTGGCATATACGGATGGGCGGACCGACAACATAAACACAAGACGTGGAATATGATAAGAGAACTGAGATTAGGATCCGATCTTACAACAATATTTTTTGGTGACTTTAATGAGATCACGTCGAACTATGAGAAGCAGGGAGGACCACCAAAACCTTTGAGATGATCCAGGACTTTAGAGATATGATTGATGATTGTGATCTCACAGACCTGGGGTATAGTGGTAGCATCTTCACTTGGCAGAGAGGTCATACACCCAAAACTTTCATTCAGGAGAGGCTAGATAGAGCTTTGGCATGCCCAAACTGGACTGCTAAATTCCACCAAGCCAGAGTTATACATCTTACCAAATATGAATCAGATCATGTGCCTATTGTCATCAACACAGAGCAAAGGAAGAGGGAGAAGAAAAGAAGACAACATTATTTCTTCTTTGAGCCCATGTGGGTGGAAGAGGAGAGATGTGAGCAGATTATCAAGGAAGTGTGGGATGAAATTCGATCTTTTGATTTATAAGCCAAGATGGAACGCTATGGTAGTAAACTAAAGAAGTGGGCAAATGAAAATTTTGGAAAGATGAAAAGAAAAATCAAAGAACTAGAAGGAAAACGGGGGGGGGGGGGGCTCAACTACTACCACCAGACAGAGGAAATCTAGACAGATGCACAGACATAGTTGTGGAGTTGCAAAGGTGGCACAGACAAGATGAGACTTTTTGGCATGCTAGGGCCTGGGTCAATGAGATGAAAGCAGTTGAAAAGAACACAACCTATTTCCATCACAAAGCGTCTCAAAGGAGGAAAAGAAACAATATTGAAGGCTTATACAATGCAGAGGGACGGTGGTTGATAGATGAAGAAGAGATTCAAAGGATCATCATAAGCTTTTTTCAAAACCTTTTCCAATCATCCAACCCGACGGGATGGGAGGAGGCTACTGTTACAACCCCAATTTTTGAGTTCTTTTGGTGAGAAATGTAATTTTTCCTATTAAAGATATTTGAAAAGATAATGATATAATTTGTTTTGAATAAAAGGATTTCGTTTACAATAACCTTGTTGGTTGTATTGTGGGCTTCATTAGCTATTGGGCCCAATAACAAGGAAAAGACAAAAGAAACTCCATTATTTGAGTAAATAAGAAAATGGAGAAAAGAAAGATGTAGAAACCTCTAGAAGGCAAAGGAATGTTATCCAAAGATGGATTTCGTGCCTCTTGGATTCCTTGGGTTACAAGGAGTCCAAAGTTGCAAAGATAATGCAACAAGGAAAGAAAAGATCAATTAAGTATTTCTTTATTTAGAAAGAAATTGAAAACAATGATAGAATGTGGAAAATAAATGGAAAGAGGTATAATTGAGTTATCCTTGGTGGATTTTCGTATCCAAAGGATTCCTAATGTTAAAAGGAATGCCGATGAGGAAAATAAAAAGAAAGGTAAAGAGAAATCCTTAGAAAGAGATATTTTAATAAGAAATAAATAAGATAATGGGAAATAATGGAAATAAATGCATCTAGAAGGATAATGAGTATCCACTAAAAAGGATTTCAAAATATTAGAGTTTCTTGGGGTCAAAGGAGCCCCAATGGAGAAAAGAAAGAGAAAACACCAATAATAGAAAATAAGAGGATAATATGATGCATAATGAATGAATTTTTTGGTATTGTTAAAGAGGTGGTATTTTCTATTAAAAGAAAATATAATTTCATGATAAATGATTAAAAGGCAAGTACAAAGAGAATAAAAGAGGTAATTTTCGAAATCCTAATATCTAAGGAATAAAGGATATCAAAGAGTTTTGTTAACAGAGAGAAGATTGCTTTTTCATGAAGGAATATAGTTTCCTAGTAGGAAAGAGACTTATATCTCGTGGATAGCCATCCTAGGCTTCGTTACCCTCCTCTATAAAAGGATGGAGCCCATGGCTAAGACCAGAGAAAGTCTCACACAACTCTCTCTCTCTCATCTTCTTCTTCCTTTTCGTGCAAAACCCTAATCATGGGGGGTAATGTGACCCTGGAGCAACGAGGAGCCCTAGGACGGGAGTATGATGGAGGAACGATGCTCCCACATCACCGGAGGGAAGCTCGGCCACCCTCTCTTGGCCCTGGTACTTGCGCATTGCTGATAAGAGAGCTACAAGTCATCCATGGTTGCAGACCTTGTGAGCTGAAGCTCAACCACCATAGCCGCGTTGGAGGGCATAGCCATGCATGAAGGGGTGCGACGGAGGGCGGCAGAGGTAATGGGGTGGTCTCTGGTGCCCTAGGGACCAAGGAGGCAGAGGAGGAAGCTTCCCCGAGCCACTGCGGTTGGCACAGCTAGGGCTGCGGGGAGGAGGAAGATGACCATGGGGTCGTTGGACAAAATTTCCCCTCCGCGGGCTGAAGCGTCAAAAACTTAAACAAGGGAAAAATTGACATTTCGAAATGTTTTCAAACTGGCCAAACAACGTTGCATGAATAGGGCGACGTGGCAGCTTCCGATTAGTCCAAAAAGGTAATTCTTGCCAAATTCATATCTAAATAATGGTAGCTCGGATTGGTACATACAATATATGAAAGTTTCTCAGAAAAATGAGAGGAATCTATTAAAAATAGTTTTAGAAGCTAATTCCTTTTGCAATTCGAAAAATAATGGAAGTTATCAACTTTAATGTATTAATGATTAAGAAACCCTATTTTGAGATGATTAATGTATTTAGTAGGGTTTAATGGATGATTAAAGTTGATATTAACATGTTAATTGTAAAAAGGTACATTAAGAACAAAAAGGATGAACTTTGCATGTAATTGGTTTAATTTAGAGTTTCATATGCATAAATATGCTTTAATGGGCCTTGAAACCCTAATGTTAGTTTTTGGTGACTCTTAATGGCTTTAATTATTCAAAATCGTGAATAAAGCTAAGATATGATGACTCTAAGCTATTTTGAGTATAAAGGTTCCTAATTGTGAATAAATACCCTTAATATGGAAATTAGGGTTTTCTAATGGATAAAATGTGGAATTAGTAATAAATGAAGTTCATAGGTGAATTAGACCACAATGAACTATGAGTTGTTAATGTGATGCTAATTGGGCATAATGATCTTGCCATGAATTAAAAGGATAAAAATGGTAGTTTTAATGTAAAAGAGGCTTAATGGACTTAATTGAGGGGTAATGGTGCCTTTAATATGAAAATAAGGTCATATGTTGTCAAAAGGTAACCTTAATATCTTTCGTGAAGAATAGATGAGATAATTAGGGAAAATTAGGGTTTAAAATAGTAAAAATGAAGTGAAACCCTGATTGCCATGGAAACCCTAAAAGTGGACTAGAAACCCTAGGAAGCGAGCTAGGTTTAATAGATCTTGATGGCATGATCAATAATAGGAAATTGTATGCATATTTCAGGATCTCATTGCGTGCTTGCTTGCCTATTTGGAATTCTTGATTGATTGGATTATTCTGTCTCAAATCAGCCTGATAGGTATGTGGTTATGCTTATGGTTAATCGCTTTAGTTTCACGACGATTCCCAATTTTTTATTGGTTTCTTGAAAATAACTGCTTGGATGACTTTTATTTCATGCAACTATAAAGTGACTATGATTATCACCATAAATATGTATGCATGACTAGCTCAGATCCTGATCCTCCTCTGTGGCTTTGCTAATGATGAAAGGGGTAACATGGTAAAGGGTCTACTTGATAAGTGGGACCATCAGGTTGTCAAGAGTTAGGGATTGGGCTATCTACATGTAGTGCCATGTAACTCTTTAGCACACCATGAGTTAAGGAGTGGGCTACATATGGGTAGTGCCATGTGACTCAACCCTAGAAATTGATTCACCTGTTAGGTAGGATCATGAGGGGTTAAATGAGGATCTACCATAAGGAAGGTAGCATCCAGGTCCATTGCAGGGACATCGCAGAGGTTAGGGTATGTATGGATTGAGCAGTTATGTTGAAAACATAAATTTGTTTGTTAAATCATAATTGACTGCAATATGTTGTCACAGTTAATTGTACGATTAATACTAGCTTTATGCTGACCGATGTTTTGTTTGTCGGCGTTTTAGGTACAGGTGAAAAGAACAATCATTAAAGTGGCATATGTGAAATTAAATATGCATTAAAGTACGAAGGAGGATTAGTTAGAATAGACTCCAGATGTGGATAAAAGTAGATATCCAAGTTTTTGAAAAAGGTATACAAAGTTAAATTTTATTATAGCCTTTCAGTTTAGTTAGTAGAATTTGATAATTGTTATTGATTATTTGTTGAACCTTTGATCCAGAAATTGGGATAACGGATCTGACCTGTCTCCCTTAATTGGGGGTTACTAGGAGGCAGGGTCGTTATAGCTATGCATGGATTGACGGTCAAGATTGGGGAGGAGGAAAGGGGTTTCTTAGAGAGAGAGATCACTATGGAGGAAATCAAAACAGCCCTAGAAAATATGCATCCCAACAAAGCTACAGGTCCAGATGGTACGAAGGCCATTTTCTTCCAAAAGTTTGGGCACATTGTAGGGGAGGATGTGGCCAACTACATCAAAGGATGGAGGAAGTCTGACAGAAGTATTACTGAATTAAACTCTACCCTAGTGGTGATGATTCCTAAAGTGTAAAAACCAACAGAAATTGGAGAATTTTGACCCATCAGCTTGTGCAATGTTGTATATAAAATTGCTTCAAAAGTGGTGGCGAACAGACTGAGACTGTTTATGGACAAGATTGTGTCCGAGAAGCAGAGTGCCTTCATCCCAGGTAGGCTCATTACCGATAATGCTCTTATTGCGTACAAACTCTTTCACACTATGAAGGGTAATAAGGGGAGAAACAAAGGTCATATTGCTTTGAAGCTGGATATGTCTAAAGCATATGATAGGGTAGAGTGAAGTTTTGTGGATTATATTCAAGGAAAGCTGGGATTTGGAGAGAGATAGAGAAGGAAAATAATGGACTGCATGTCAACTGTAACACATTCTTTTGCCATCAACGAAGAACGTACTAGGAAGACTCGACTGTCTAGAGGACTGCGACAGGGAGACCCTCTATCCCCTGATCTTTTTATATTATGTGCTGAAGCTTTTTCCACTTCCCTACTGCTAGCAACTCAACAAAATCATATTCATGGAGTACGGGTAAGCCGTCATGGCCCCCACATTTCACACCTTTTCTTTGTAGATGACTCGATCCTTTTTGCAAGGGCAACCAAAGATGAATGCTTGAAATTAGCTGCTATCATCAGCTAGTATGAATGGGCATCCTGACAGAAGATTAACTTTTCCAAGACTGAGGTGGCCTTTAGCAAAGGGGTCAACAGGGAAAGAAAGGAGGAGCTGGTGAATCTTTTATAGGTTAAGGAGATGGATAGACATGGTAAGTATTTGGGTCTTACGAAAACAATGGGTAGATCCAAGAAACAAGTCTTTTCTTATGTCCAGGATCGCATATGGAAAAAGCTTCAAGGGTGGAAGGAAAAATTACTATCTAAAGTGGAAAAGGAGGTTCTCATCAAAGCAGTGGTCCAAGCTATTCCCTCGTACATCATGAGTATCTTCCAATTACCATCTTCCTTATTGGACACAATTAACAACACTATTTCGAGATTTTGGTGTGGAGCACAAGGAATGGAGAGGAAAATTGCATGGGTCAGCTGGGCGGATCTATGCAAACCAAAAAATCAAGGAGGTGTGGGGTTTTGCAAAATCCATATATTTAACCTAGCTCTACTAGCAAAACAAGTTTGGCGGCTGTTCTACAGACAAGATACACTGGTGTACCAGGTACTCAAACCAAGATATTTTCTGGTAGACACAGTTTTGAAAGCAAGGAGAGGACACAACCCGAGCTTCACTTGGCACAGTATTTGGAACTCAAATAGTATTATACTTGAAAGAATGTAGTGAAGAGTGGGGGAAGGGGCAATCATTGACATTTGGGCGGACTATTGGATTCCAAATACACAAGGCGGTCTAGAAACCACTATTGGGGTTTCTAGCCTGACGATCCAATTTGTTCATCAGCTTGTTGATACTGAGAGAAGATGTTGGGACGTCGAGTGTGTGAAGAGCCTGTTCACAGAAGGAGATAGCTCAAAAAGTGTTGGCAATCCCTTTGGGCATGACAAGGAAGTAGGACCTGATCTTTTGGAAACTGAGTAGAAGTGGGGACTACACGGTACGGTCTGCGTACTAGATGTCTTCACAGACGATGAGTAGCACTGGTAACATTCCCAAAAATGAAGGCGACATACTTTAAAGGTTTATTTGGAAGAAGGGGCTCAACTCAAAGGCGGCACATTTCTTATGGCACTGCGCAAAGGGGGTGATTGCTACGCTGGGACGCCTCTATGAATGCCATTGCCACCCCAATGGGACCTATAGTATCTGTTTGAATGAGAAAGAGGATGTTAGCCATATTCTTTTCAGGTGTCCTCAAGCTTGGGACCTCTGGCGTGATTGCACCCGGGAGTTGCAAGATCGAGTCAGGAAGGTGGCATACTGGTAGATTGACACAACCCTGCTGGAACTCACATGGACGAGCAAGGAAGAGGTGGATGAAGAAACCATTGTAGCGCTCTGGGCGATCTGGATGAGAAGGAATGACATTATCTTCAGTAACAAGTTGCGACCACCAACTCTTGTGCATCAACCCCTACTGGAGTTGATTCGAGGCCACCATGAAGCCAACAACAGCATGTCTCTACGTCTAAGGACAGCAACGGTGGCGAGATGACAACTGCCTCACCAATAGACAATCAAACTGAACTACGATGTCACACTAGGAGTCCAGGAGTGGGACGACATTGGCATGGCATGGAGAAACCATGAGGGTAAAGTCATGAGGGCTGTAGGGCAGAAGCGACCAACATTACTTGATGTGCAGTGCGCTAAAGCATGGACAATGTGTGAGGGACTCCGGCAATCAAGACATATGACCATCAACAACCTTATAATAGAGTCTGATGCAGAGAAGGTGATCAACCTTATCAACGCCAAAGCTCATAGGAAGGACCTTTTGGGCACCATCCTGGATGACATTTACCAACTGATTTCTTTTTTCCCTAGTATTTCTTTCTATTCATGCAAGAGGCAAGCTATCTCATCACTTAGCTAGGCTAGCGATCTCTAGTAATTTCTGTTTTAGCGATAGCTCTTCTATCCCTATGTCTGTAATGAACTGTGTAGTGGCAGATTTAGTTAGTTAATGAAGTCAACTTTCCTTAAATAAACATGTAAGAGGAAACAATTATGTCAGACTATTATGCTTCTAGTCCCAATGGACTAGACAAACATCAAGAGGATAGTCCCACATACCTGAGTTCAGAGGGTCTTTAACATATTATGAACCATATATATTATTGGTCATCACCGTATCTATACCAATTAGTCATCATTATTAGTGGTACAACTTACTCTTGATATTTAATGTCCAATATTAGGGTCTATCCGGTCCTAGTTTGAAGCTGACCTTAACTAGTCTCTAATATTTTTGCACTCATATACATGTCATAAATAGTTTCTAATTATATTTTCATAACTTTTTGATACTTTATGTCTTTTCTAGAACTTATATGAGTTTTTAAGCATCAAGTTACATTTTTCATGTCAAATGTCCTTATTTTGAGAAATATTACTAGACAAGAGTCCATAGCAATGGTTATAATTGCATTTTTGAGTATTTTTCTCAATTATAATATATTTTATTCCAGTAAATATACCCTAAAAATATATTGACTTCTAAATAGAAAAACATTAAATATAATTATCAAATGTCCAAACCAGATGTTATATTATAATTTTGACAATTTTCTGAGTTCATGGGTATTTTGTGGGTATTTATTAGACATAGGAGCTATAATCTCATGGTTTATATAAAATGTCAGTATGTCTTGATATAAGATAAGATATACCTTATTTGGGATTACTAGGGGCGTTGGATATGAAGGCCAACACATCAATATGTTGACATGATGCTTTAACAAGGGACATGGGTTACAACCTCATCTTATATTAACCAGAAGGCCCTAGGAAACAATCAGTACATTTATCTATGTGAACTTGAGTCCACACTCCTCATATCCACCCGACTCATTTCTCCTGCTATAAAGTGGAACTCAACCTTCCACAAGCTCTGACGAGAAACACATCAACCAAACTCCCCGATGGCATCTCAAGACAACTAAGAGATTCTAGGTGTGACAACATATCTGGTGGTCCCCCAAGACCCTATGAGATGGTACCTCATCATATCTTGGTCAGGGCTTCACCTTGTGGTGAGTAGTTCATCCTAGAAGAGGATATTTTATCCCACAATTTGCCTCTCCCTTTGGAAAAAGGGGATGCTCTGTCGACACCATACAAACCCTATGATGCATCCTAAATATAGTGATGAGTCTGCCAACATCACTAGTAGATCCCATTTGTACTCCCATGGAGGAGAAGGAAAAATGACATAATATCTCTCAACATAGTACTTATTTTGGTTGTATGGCTCATTGTATCCAAAGAATGCCAACCAGTTGGAATGTCATATTGATACACAATATAGTAGCTAGGTGGGACAAGGAGCTCACTGTACAAATTTTCTTCTATTTAAAGGAAGTCAGAGTTGAAGGTAGAGTCTCCACCCTCTAATTCAAATGGAGTATCTGGTCCTAATATCCATGTATCTGACACATAAACTACAGAAGTCTGACATTAGATAAAAATAAACTTAGATATAAAATGAATGAACTATTAATCATCTGGTAAGATTTAAAACCTCAACAACTTCCAAATGGATCAACATGTGACATTAACCATTTAATTAAACTTTATCATACTTACACATAACTCATGGTCAAAATTAAACCCAAACAAATGCCATGTGATCACTTAACCCAGTTAATCAAGTAGGTTTATGTCAAAGCTCATACATACAATAAGTAACTATAAAATCTAAGACTTAAAAGCACTCATATTGATTCTACTATTTTGTGATTTAACTCTAGGGTGTATCTAGTTCATTTAAAATTGCTTACTAGACCAATGTATTACTAATCTTCACATACATGAATGCTTCTTCACCTAAACTACCAATACGGCTTGTCTTTTGAATCCATATACAAGTTCTCAAGATATCCTTTATACATATAATGTGATGGGTCATGAAATCAAACTAATATCTACTATTATCATGAAGGGTTTTATTGTCATGGTTATATATTTCGTTATCTAGATCCAAAGTGATTTTCAAACCCTAGAATCTAGGGTTACACGTACAGTTTGTTGGACATAGTCTAAGGCAGAAATGTCATCGTCTTTGGAACAACATTAGCAAATAGGTAATGTGATCCTATAGTTGCTTTTACTTGTCCATGTCATATATATAGACTTAAATTTTATTATGTATGAGGTTACAGGAAAGACTCACATGGCGTGTTGATAAGTTGCAACCACGTTCTTACTTATGATGGAATAACTTTGAAGGCAAAAATGGCCCCAAATGTGATGAAGATAGTGTTTTCCATGTCTAATGGTGACATATTAATTTGATTGTACCCAGAGAATTCATCAATGTGAGGATTCCATGTCTAGTTGTATTATCTACAACCACATTAATATATGATAGTGAAAAGTTGTCTTTTATGTTGGTATTTTTGAGGTGTTTCTAGTTTATGCATGTGGTGACACACCTACATTTCTTTGGGACTGGTACAATGCTGGACAACCACGTTTGATATGACACAAGGCATATGAATCATGTATCATAAGTCTTCTAAACGTTCCCATGTATTCTCAATCCTTATTCTAGTCTAATGTGTCAAGGATTCTACTTTATGGCATGCATACCTGGTGTGTTCATGAGTCAAAACACAACGCTCAACTCATCAATCCATGGCATGGCATGTCCAGGCAAAGATGTTGATGTACTAATATAGGATCTTTATCAAAGTCTATTTTAGTGATTTTTTTGGGTAGCCCATATTCTAAAAATATAAGGGAGCAAACCCATGTTGATTTCAATTTTCTCTATCTCATATGTAATGTAGAATGCCTATTGTCTAATAAAACTATATTCTGGAATGGGTATCTCCTCTGGAGGTTTGTAGATGATGATGGACACAATATCTTAAAACAACACATGTTGGACCAAGTATCAATGATGGAATATATATAGATTTATCTGGATGGGGTTTGTATAGAGGTGCTTGCTATGAGGATCATGGGCATGTCATAGTACTCGGGAAGGAGTCTCATGAAAGATTCACGATGTGACTTCCTCCTTGGTAATTTCTTGTTTATTTACAACCTAGTTATTGGTGAGAACTTGATGGCTTGCACTTCCATCTAGTAGTTTTTGAGGATTTTATTGTGCTTAATTTTGCTAATGGCGGTTGTAGGGTCTTGGGATCCTTCATCAATGACAATAACTTATATGGAAACAAATCACTTCTATACTCCTCTCTAGAGGTGACTACAATAGTTTCCTTTGTGAACCTCATGATTGAAGTGTGAATACTGCTAATCATTGTGGCTTTCAAGGAAATTTCAAATAAAATCCCACTAGCTCTTCTTCTTTTGATAGTCTATGTACTATTGGGTCGGCCAAACCATGACTGAATGCTGGTATGAAACCATTAGGTGAGATGAATCCCCTTCTAAATTGGAGATTCCTTATAAATAACTCTCATCATAACATCTTTCTTAGGGATGAGTACATCTTTGAAAATACCTTAGAGTTGCTTGGTCATGCCTCAACCTAGTTCCATACCCATATTCTTCAACGCCTTGTAGAAATTGTGATTGTGTTATATTGGAGCGAACGACTAAATATGGTCAAGTGTATAACTAATCATTTCAAATGCCCATGAATGGAAGTATAGGTCTATGTCTTCATACCTGATGGGGGCTAGCATTTTTGATAGGGGATCCCTAGTAACAAGGCTAATTGTGTTGTCATGCTTGAACTTGAGGAACTAATGTGGAGAAGAAGGTGTGACTTTGTTCTTGTAATCCATGGCTTCCCTCCAACAACCTGTTGAAGGAGGCATTGATCTTTGTGTCGATGAACATTTATTTGCACAATTTTAGGGTCACTTGTATTTACTAAAAAAATTACCCATAACTTCATGTAGGGGATCCATTGAAATGTATGTTTGCAAAACTTGCACCCTGAATTTGGATGGATTCAATTTCAAGTGTGACAAATGTTTTCAATGGATAGACATTGAGATTGGCACCATTATCAACAAATATGAGGGGAAACTTCATGTTATTGTGATTTCTCATAATATACAAATGTGGATTAGTATCAATACCTGTTGGGATCTTATCTTTAGAAAGGTGATGGTCTTTGGTTTCATCACTAGAGAAATGGTATTGGCTATGTTTTCAAGCTTGTGGTCCTTTGAAGACACCCTATAGGATCTTTAGAATGATTGACATATTTGTAGGTGAGATCTAGATCTGATCCCACATTAATATATATGTATGGGTATTCTTTATGTGTCCTACTATGTCATAGGATGAATTGATTGATGTGTATCATTTGATGATGTGCCCTTGCTTGTTGATGCGGGAGCATAAAATTTTCGATGGTGTTGGCACCAAATTAGACTTGTATAGCATGCTTATCTTGTGGGTGTATTGGGCACATTTGTCATGACCTTTTCTTTAGCTAATTTAGATACAGTTATCGAAGTTATTCGATGTATGCGGTGACCTTGTCCTCTCCTTTATGATGTTGGTTCAACAAATGGTGGATCACTATATGACACGATCTTAGATGAAGGATATTTTAGGATGACCTTAGATTTTTCTTGGTATGTGCCCTACACTTCGAGACTTGAAACTTGAATTGTGTGTGTCATCCTCTGATGAGAATTTTTGGTAAATTATGTAGTTGGAACAAAGGTTCTACCAGAACTTGTCAGGAATTGAATGGTGGTGGCTTCATGGCCAGGATCTATATGTGAAATTTATAGCTGGTTTAGTCACGATTATTTTCCAAATCTTGATGTGCGTTGAAGGTAATACCTCTATTGTAGGAGTTGCAAATATCATTATTGTATGTCTTTTTGAGGATGCTACTCGTCCATAGTGCACTTCGATGGCCAAAATTTGTAAAATATTAGGAAATAATTATTTTATCTTACCTATCAAAGTAGATGGTGGTCTTTCATATATAATATGAGATCCCCTTATAAGGCCTTGCACTCATTTGTTTCATGATTTTCAAGTAGAAGCAGATAAAGATGTGTAGGTTTTGGCTATTGGAATAGTAGAATGAAGGACTCTTCTATAATGGAAATTGAAGATTTTCCTATAGTTCTACGAGGAACTCACTTTGGGAGACTTTGAATCGTTTGACCTATTTCAGTGTTGTAGATTTTTGATGAACCTTTAGTCAGTATTGTCATTATGAAGGTCATTTGAGAAGGCGTTTGTCACACAAGGCAAGATTCTACACGTGATTACTCTTGTCGCTACCCTACATACTTTGTCTCCAACATCTGCTGAATGTAGGTAGAAAGATATAGGACACTGATGTAATCCATCCTTTTGAGGAGGGAAATCACAATTGTGAGAGATTATTCATGTAACATAAGTCTAATTGTACCAATATGTATATGAAACATTCTTTGGAAGAGATGGACCACTCTTCTCCAATTGTAGCATGGACCCTAGATGTTCTAATTCTTTGAGGGAGTTGGAGAAAAAATGATATGTGAGGCGTTAGAGAGTTCCACCTAAATTAGTGCTATGCTTTGAAGTGTGTACGCATCATGGTTCATCTCAAGTGTGTCATCATCGATGTTATCTTGCACCACATGCATGAATGATTGACACCCATGAATGAGGTATCATGGTGAACTTCACAAAATGTTTTCTGGCTAGATTTGTCTATGAGTGGGATAGGAAGAGGATATTGCATTGAGAACTTGAGCACATAATGGATGTGGGGAATAGGGATACATAAGTGCACCTGAGATGATTGAACCTTTATGGGACTTGTTGAGGTGAGGACCTATCAAATCTCACCCATGGGGCAGTTCATGGAGATACTATCGACACTTTGTTAGCTAGAGTTGATGTTAGAACTAGAGTCATAGGGGTTGGAGATGTCACGTTGCATTGTTGATCAGAATGGGGTGTGATATTTCCACCATCATATTAGTCTACCAAATGATGCTTCCACCCTTATTGAGTCATCATCAATTGTTTTTGTTGTTGTTGGGCCAGGATTGTCAATCTCGAAGAGGTCATTGTAGCATTTGTGGTTGATTGCACTTTCCTGATTAATATAGATGCTCTGGGAATAGAAATTGCATTCAAGTATGTACCTATGAGTTTTTCTCCTTCCTTACTCCAAGCCTTGGTTGTAGTATGTAGGTGAGCCTGGTATTCTTGTAAACTCCTTTTATGGTTATAGTTTCTATGTTAGTACCATCTTGGATGAGATCAACAAATGACTTTTATGACTGGAACACAATCATGATTGATGGTGATGGGAGGCTGATTTGATGATGATGTATACACATTCCTTGTTGTTCGACTTGTTATCGGTGTGAATTTCTAACTCTCCAAATATTTTAACAAAGGTAAAAGGTTCATCGACCTTTTCTTTTAGGAGTTTGATGTCATTTCTGGTTTGCAAGTGGAAACTAGTAGGTTTCACACATACAACTCAATAAAGCGACTGGCTAACTCATCCCAAGACTACATTGTCTCCAAGTTCCATTGTTTTATCTCATCTAAAGTTAGTCCTTCAAGTGACCTTTAAAGAGCCTGATCAACAAATTTTCATCACCCTACACTTCAACCAATGAAAATAGTATGTGTGGGTGCATAGATTCATATATCCATGACATTTGTATTTTGAGAACTTAGGGACCTCAAATTTCTTAGGTAGTTGCACCTCTAGAAAGTTATTTTAGTCTTACATAAGGTCCCTACATCTCCTTCAACTACTTTTTTAGTGAATCTCTATGTTTCTTGGATATGCATAAGATTTTGCATCAACATGTCCACAAAGACCCTATGTGGTGTCATCATTGGTACTTAATCTTGGGGACAATTGTGTCTGTATGACCAAAAAGGCATGTATGGCGATAGGTATGGGGATAACATCAAGGGATGAAGGGATGCCAATTTTGAGCTATTGGGGCGCTTCCCTTTCTTCTCCATGTATTGTTCAACAACACCCATATGACCTACTACTAATATGATGTCAGTATCTCAATTTTGAATCCTCTCCTTGTAGGTTGGGTTATCATGTGTGCAGGTGGAGTCAAAAATAGGTGTTGCAAGTTCAGTGGGATCATAGGTTGTCTGGGCATAGGAAAGCTCATAATGGGCTAACATATGGGTTATTTGGGGGAAGGTTAGCATCCCCAAGTATCATAGGTTGAAGGCAACATGATTTTGTTAATGGTCCATGGTGATAACATTTTTGGCTTCTTCATTGTATGAACTATCTATATCATTTACAAGTAGTGGGATATGTCCTTTCAACTTATCCCAACAAGATTAGTTGGGGCAGATACAACAATTAGGGTCAAGGAAGCTAAATCGTGATGCTACTAGATTAACTGCTCATATTGAGGCCAATGATAGACATGATGGCCTCAATTTTATTGGATTTGGCAAATAACATATTCATACTAGATGACTGGTTGTCGTCATGTGGATTAATATAAGGATTATAACAACATGTTAAGTCATTATAGGATGATAGATGTGTGTGAGAATCAATCATATAAGTGCATCTTCTAAGGGATGGGATGCCGGTTGCAAGCCCCATGATGAAAGCACATGCAACCCTTCATATGTACGTGTTAGGGTTTATAAGCCTAACAAAAATGAGATATATAAAAATTCCCCTTGCATATAGGGGGATTTATACTTAGTGCATAAATTTATAGTTATTTAAAATTGGGCCTTATATGATAAGGGGTAATGATAGGGAAATGCATGAACCAAGAGATGGTAAAAACAGATGTTGCCCCTTGCATCGAAAGGGGTCAATATTATAATTCTTAACTCATTCTCATGTTGTCTATTTTTTTTGGAGTAAACTAAGTGAAAGAAACATTTCCCCTACCAAGGGTTTAATATTTTATTTCCATAAGGTCATAGTTTTGACATCATTATAATGTTTTTTGGGGTTTTAGAACTTGGTTTATCAAGGGGACATAATTTAGTTACCATTTCAACATTTTCTTGGGTTTTCAAAAGGGCTTTATTAAAAGTTCAACATCATTTCCATGCTATCTTGGGTTTTCAAAAAGGGGTTTGCCAAGGGGTTGAGAGTTTGGCATCATCTGACTCTATCTTGGATTTTCAAAAAGGTGTTTACTAAGAGTCAATAGTTTAATATCATTTCAATTCTATATGTTTTTTTTCTAAGGGATTTATTATGCACAAGCGTCTTCCTACATTTTAGGTGACATGAGCTTAACAAATATATCATCAACCTCTCTACACATGTTTATGTATTAGTTGAAATGTATGTCCTTAGATGCTGTAGGGGTACAATACACTTAATTCTTATATAGGTTTTTGGGTTCACCAAGCTAGGGTATTACCTTCAATGTACCTCATAAATCATGATCACACTAATTGCATTAATTGTTGGCACAAGGGAGTGGGAATGTTCATGGCTAAGGATTATCCCACTTGCATGAGGTCCCTCCCACTATTGATGTCTTGGTATCTTTCACACCATGGATCGTGAGTTTTATGCCTACTTACTTGTCACCATAAGAAGGGGAGAGTGTGAGGTGTGATGTGTTGATTTTTTAAACAAGGGTTACTCATTTTTTATGTGAAAAGGCAATGTGAGGGCATTCAAAATCATAGGATACATGGAAAAGGAATACATCAAAACATTTATGTGATTTCCTACAAGCAATTTGTTAAGCAATATTTTTCTTTAAGAAAATTGCAACATAGAATTAATCATCAAAGAATTGAGGCCATGCATTAATTTTAAGCAACATGATCAAAAATAATGTCATTTTTGTTCACTTAAAGGCTACAAGGATGGTACCCGGTGGGTCAACCCATTCTCTACTTCCCCTGTACTGGTAGAAACCCTACCAAGTTTAAGTTTCCAGTAGGTACAATGTGTAATCTATGGATGTTTCCTGCAACTATAGAGCGGGAGGAATAAAATAACCCTGAGGAGGTTCCATAAAAAAAAGGCTACAAGGATGGGGATTTTCTCAGTGGATGTCCAAGATTTTTTTTTATCTTTGACATATTTTCTATTTTTTCTTCTTTGTTTAGAAGGGTCAACAAAATATGACTACTAGATAATAAAAAAATTAAAAAATTAAATAAAAAATAAAGTGATCAGCCTCGAGAAGAGGGCGGTGATCAAAACTTTGAAATTGAACCCGAAACCTTCAAGGACCCCTACAACTTTATTATGGGGTCAAATATAGGGACGTGGTGATGCTTAGGACGCTTAAACTTTCACTCTTAAGTCAGATAAGCCAATCCGATAGTTGATAAAAGTATGGAGCTAGAACTAGTCTACCAGGTTGTCACAAATTAAAACAAAACAAAGAAAATAAAATAAAACAGAGTCTGTAGGATTCTAATAATCAGAGAGAAGGAGTTCGTGGCTATGTAACCACAAGTTGGGCAGTCTATGCACCCATTCTTGGGCATAGACAACCCTTGAACACCTGAGAAAGCAACCTACATCCAAACATGGTACGTACTGTCGTGTCTATTCTTGTGGGGTCATCCCACTCACTTTCACGTAGCGTGACTAAAACCCATCGATAATATGAAACCTCTCTCAAGGATGACAAATCAACACCCAAGAATATTCTAGATACCCTCTTAGGTCTAGAATATTCTGAGATGCTAGGAACATGTGTGATCTGGGAAGAACCAGGTAGTGGGCCCAGATCACCTTGAACTGTCTTCCCTTCAGATACCGATTCAAACTACCTTATCTTATCTATTTGTACAACAAATCTCTCGATATAGGTAGAAATAGAAGTTCAAGCCAGAAAGAGATCAACCAAACTACCAATCATAACCAGAAAGAGAAGATAGAACAGTACACATACTAGATCTGAAATAAAACTGCTTGCTTAATGAATAAGTATATAAACATGCCCAAAATGAGCTACATAGCCAAGAAGGATTGATAACCTCCAATTTTGGGTTGATTATCTTAGTCTTTTCTTCATTTTTTCACACTCTTTCTTAATTAGAATTAGATATAATACCTAAATATTCCTTCTTATTGTAAATATACCATTAGACTAACTTTTCATCTTTTTACGTGCAGAAAAAGACACAAAAAATCATAAAAGACTCAACTAGCCTCAAGACCGCATGAGCTCACACGGTCCCAAGACCGCATGAAGCCAATCGGTCCCGAGACCGCATGGAGTCACACGGTCCCAAGACTGCATGAAGCCAATCGGTCCCGAGACCACATGGAGTCACACGATCCCAAGACCGCATGAAGCCAATCGGTCCCGAGACCACATGGAGTCACACGGTCCCAAGACCGCATGAAGCCAATCGGTCCCGAGACCGCATGGAGTCACACGGTCCCAAGACTGCATGAAGCCAATCGGTCCTGAGACCGCATGGAGTCACACGGTCCCAAGACCGCATGAAGCCAATCGGTCCCGAGACCGCATGGAGTCACACGGTCCCAAGACCGCATGAAGCCAGTCAGTCCCGAGACCGCATGGAGTCACACGGTCCCAAGACCGCATGAAGCCAATCGGTCCCAAGACCGCATGAGTCCAAACGGTCTTGAGGTCCAAACGGTCTTGAGATCCAAACGGTCTTGAGGTCCAAATGGTCTTGAGATCCAAATCGTCTCCAAACCGTTTGGACTTCACTTAAGGCCTATAAATAAGACCCCAAGGGTCCTCAAAAAAAGGGGGGTATCAAGTTTCAGACGTCCAAAGGCTGCCTCGACCACTCCAGAGCACATCCGACTTCCATCCTCCACCCAGGGGCTGCCGGTCTGAGATCCATAATCCATCTCGAAGCTACTTTTTCTCTCTCTGCCAAAGAAGGTGGGAAGAGGGAGATATCGTCGTCACGCAACCTGTGATGCTGGTGGATCGTTTCTCTCTCTCCAAGGGGTTGAGTTTCCTCTCTCCTTTGTGGGGATGATGCTCTCTCTCTTCTTGCCTCCTTCTTTGTCCTAGTTATGAGCGAGTAGTCTCTTTCACTAGGGTGCGGGGAGTAACCCCGCTACCCATGTTTTCATATCATGTAAATGTAATCCATAAGTTTGTAATGTAGAGTTTATATCTTTTCAGTTCAACATCAAACGTTTAATGAATACTTGTTGCTTGATCACCAACTTGTGTTATCTTTTATCTTTTAGTATGAATTGTCTACGTTTGTACTATTAGATTTGAAACTCATTTGTATGTTGGTTCTTAGTGCATGTATCCACCATGCATCTGTTCGGTATCTAGGAGTGTCTTTCAAGAAGTGGAGTATACTCACTCCCATCGTTGTACTTTCATGCTATGAAATGGAATCAGTTGACGTGTGCAAAGTACAAACTTGATGAGTCGAGGAACACGCTTTACGAAGGAAATGATGCAAAGTAGTTGACCATTCGTTCGGAGATGGATGACTTTGCAACATTCCTGCACTTCTCGTAGTTAGTTCCCCGAAAGGAAACTAAGTCTACAAAGATACTAACTGACTAAACTCTTTTTGCAAGTTATGTTTTACTTTGCATGTGTTGATCCATGTGTAGTGGCGGTGAAAAACCGATCACACCCTAGTGACTCTTATCATTGTTTAACTGCCTTTTCTACTTGCTTGCTTTATTTACATGTTCTTAGTTTAAAAACAACAAAACCTACCTTTCGATCTAAATACCAACTAATGAGTGATTAAGTGAAATTCCAACGTTTTCTATCTTGTTGCTTGTAACAAGACCGTTGTCCTGTGGATTTGACCCTTAACTATACTACGATAAGACTTCCACGTATCTTAGCATACGTGGGTGGAGTTCTCTATTTAGTATAAGCAAGGCTAAACCTAATGACTTACTAACTTTAGGATTTTTAGTTGGTGCACACAATTCCACGTAAGTGGAAGCTCCATCAAAAATTGGCGTCGTTGCCGGGGACAACGAAACGTTTTAATTTCATTTAGTATCTTGCTAGTTGGTTAGGGTTTTACACTTTCTTTTTAATCATTAGTCTATATCTTCTTGAAACCATTATATCTTTACCATTATCTAAAAGGTGTTTTCTTTTCTCTACTCAGGTAGAAAATGTGTATGCGATCATCGCATAACCGTAGATTCTCCCCTGATCCAGAGTTTGTCTCTGAGGTAGAGAGAAGCTTCCATCATCGCATTAGACTCAATCGCCAAAGAGCCAGGAAAATGGCTGAAGATCAACGCCAGACTGCATTGGTGATGGAGAGGGTCAACACCGCCATCGTCGCTCAAAGAGCACAACTCATCGCTGATACTCGTGCTCAGATTCAAGTGGAGATTTGTGCGGAAGAATAGGCCCGCATCAGAGCTGAAAATGAGGCAGCAAACCAAGCTGCTCAGTTGGAACTAAGGAACAAACAGTTGAGGGATTATGCTGTCCCAAAGAACTACGAAGACAACCATCCGGTCCGACCTCCGATCATCAACATTCCTAACTTTGAGCTTCGGACCCAATGGATCCAGATCATGCAGGGCATCTCATTCTATGGAGGTTCTGGAGATGACTATATGGATCATCTAAAGAGGTTTAAGGCGTTGTGCCGCCTGGTCCCGCAAGCCAGAGTCGCTTTTGATGCAATAATGCTCCATCTGTTTCACTTCACTCTGTCTGGGAGAGCTCTGAGTTGGTATAACTCACTTGACAGGGAGCCAATAATCACCACCTTGGCTCCCCTGGAAGAAAAGTTCTTGGAGAAGTTCTTCTCCCTTCACTAACTTACGAGATTAGGGTGTAGATTAATCACTTCTCTCAACTTCCTGGTGAATCCCTTGCTGAAGCATGGGAAAGGTTCAAGGAACTTTTGCGAAAGTGCCCTCATCATGGAATCTCCCAGAACCAACTGATAGAAACCTTCTATCTGGGAGTGAGTGATGACATAAAGCAATTCCTGGATTCCTCATCTGGAGGAAACTTTATGAGAAAGAATTACGAGGATGCCTGGAAAATAGTCACGCTCGGAGCTGAGAATCAGTCCAAATGGGGACGATCAGGTGGCAAAGGAGTCCTCAAGGTATATAAAGCCGAAGAATCAATAGAGATGAAGGCTATTGCTGAAGCCTTGAAAACCATATCTCATAAGCAACAAGCTCTCGAAACTTCTCTTGGAGAATTTGACAAGATGAAAAATTCTCAGGTTCAACAGGTCAAGGCTGCCACAGGGACCTGTGAAGCCTGCCATGCTTCTGATCATCCAACCCTTTCATGCGGAATGCTTTACAATGTATTGATGGATATTCATCCACCACCACAACAATATGAACCAATAACTGACCAGTCTGAAGAGCAATTGCCAGAACAAGTCAACTCTATTCATACCATTCCTGGACAAGTCTATTATAACCCTAATCAGCCAAGGAACCACCCAAGATTCCAATACGGGAACCCTGCTGGGACCGCAAATCCACAACACCAGACGCAGGGTGGATCTTCCAGTAGGTTTCCACTTGGATTCCCAAGCAACTTCAATCAAAATCAAGGGAACCCCAGGAATAACTTTTCGAGATCCAATTACCCCAGGAATCCGTCTGCCTACTATCAGTATAATCATTCTCCTCTACACCCACAACTACACCCTCAGTTGCAACAACCTCAGCTAGTGTTGCCTCCACAACAACCTCAACAAGGTCAACAACAAATTCCTCAGAAAAATACTCCTTCTCAGTCGGAAGATGAAATGACTTTGATAAGGCAGATGTTGCAAGCCCAACAGACTATGCTCGCTAATCAACAAGCGCAACAAAAGACAGTAGAAGCTCAACTTGCCTAGATTGCTGCACAACTGAAACCTCCAACAAGCACATTTGCAGGGCAGCCTGAATCGAATCCCAGACATGGACAGAATAGGCCTGAACAGTTGAATGTTGTTACCACGAGATTTGGACGCACTCTTCATGGAACTACAAGGATCACTCTTGATGATGATGATACACCTGCCTTCATGACAAATGAGAGCCCGAAGCCAGGAACGGAGAAGCCCACAGAGGGCACAAAGGGCAAAGATAAAGACCAAGTGTCCACAGAGCCAGAAATCATGCAATATAAACCAAGGATCCCATATCCGGGTAGACTGCGCGAAATGAAAATGGATACCAGGTTCCAAAAATTCAAGGAGGCGATGAAGAAACTTTACATCGATATCTCGCTCCTTGATGCTCTCTCCGAGGTACCGGCTTGGGCAAAATGCCTCAAAACTTTGTTATCAAGGAAGTACATCACTGAGGAACAAGAAACTGTCAAGCTTGCACAGACCACCTCTGATATCATCCTCAATAAAATGCCAATGAAAAATAAGGACCCAGGTTCCTTCAAAATTCAATGCTGCATTGGAAATGCATCTACCAAAAAGGGATTAGCTGACCTAGGGGCCAACATATCCATTATGCCCTATTCTATGTGCAAACGATTAGGTTTCACCGAATTACTGCCTATAGCAATGACAATTCAATTAGCTGACTCCACCATCACCGCACCTCTGGGGATCATTGAAGATATTCCAGTAAGGATAGGCAAGGATGCCTATGTCCCGTGCGACTTCATCATCATGGATATCAAAGAAGATCTGAGATACCCGATAATTTTCGGCAGACCTTTCCTTGCTACTGCCAGGGCGCTTATCGATGCTGAAGCAGGTACCATGATTCTAAGACTTGGAAAAGAAGCAATTCAATTCCGAGTTCTTAACAGCATGAAAGGCCCTAGTATTCAAGAGGAGGTCTTTCTTCTAGACGCAATACAACAAATGTCTCAATTAGAAATTTCTGAGCCATCAGACGAGCTAGAGAATGTCCTAACCAACCCAGATGTTGAATTCTCTGCAAATGAACTAGTTCAACAGTGTCTGCAACATTTGGAAAAGGCCGAAGAAGCACCAACGACCACTTTTAAAGAACTCAAAATTGTCACCATTATAGAAGCAACTGAGCCACCTAAGGCCCCTGAAATGAAAACTCTGCCCATGGGGCTTAAACATGTTTTCTTGGATGAGGAAAAATTATGTCCAGTTATCATCAGCTCCAACCTAACAGAAGACCAGGAAGAAAGACTTCTGGAAGAACTGAAGAAACACAGAAAGGTCATTGGATATAAGATAACTGACTCGATGGGCATAAATCCTGCCCTATGTATGCACAGACTTCCTATGATTGAAGAATTTAAGCCTTCTCGTGAACATCAGAGGAAACTGAACCCTAATATCAAAGAGGTAGTTCGCCTGGAGGTCCTCAAATTACTTAAAGCTGGCATAATCTACCCTATCTCTGACTCCCAATGGGTCAGCCCTATCCAGGTCGTTCCTAAAAAAGGAGGCACTGCTTTCGTGCTTAACGACAAAAATGAGTTAGTACCCACCAGGACTGTAACAGGGTGGAGGATGTGTATTGACTATAGGAAGCTGAACAAAGCCACGAGGAAAGATCACTACCCTCTACCCTTTCTCGATGAAGTCCTGGAGCATTTAGCTCATCAGAAATACTTCTGCTATCTTGATGGTTATTCCGGGTTCTACCAAATACCCATACACCCGGAAGACCAAGAAAAAACAACCTTCACCTGCCCATTTGGAACATATGCTTTTAGAAGAATGCCATTCGGGTTGTGTAACGCACCCTCTACGTTCCAAAGATGTATGACTGTCATTTTCGTAGGATTAACATAATCCATAATGGAAGTTTTCATGGATGATTTCTCAGTTTACAGAGATTCTTTCGATAACTATATAATCAACCTTGGACAAGTTTTACAATGTTGCGAGGAAACAAACCTTATACTGAATTGGGAAAAATGCCACTTCATGGTAACTGAAGGTGTCGTCCTCGGGCATAGAGTTAGTGACAGAGGAATCGAGGTCGATAGAGCAAAAATTGATGTTATCTCAAAACTGTCGCCACCAAAAGATATAAAGGGAGTAAGGGCTTTCTTGGGTCATGCGGGGTTCTACAGAAGATTCATCAAAGATTTTTCAAAAATAGCAAAACCCATGACCCAACTCCTAACTAAAGATACTGAGTTCATCTTTAACCAAGAATGTATGCAAAGCTTCTCCACCCTCAAGAATGCTTTAATTTCCGCACCTATTCTGAGAGCCCCAGATTGGTCGCAGCCATTTGAAATCATGTGCGACGCGAGCGATTACGCCATAAGGGCTGTATTAGGACAGCGGATTGACAAGAAACCTTACGTAATCTACTACACATAAAAAATGCTAGATGAAGCACAGAAGAACTACACTACCACAGAGAAGGAGTTCCTGGCTGTCATCTACGCGTTCGAGAAATTCCGTTCTAATTTGATTGGATCCAAAGTTATCATTTACACTGACCATTCCACCATTCGATACCTGATTCAGAAGCAAGATGCCAAACCCAGACTTATCCACTGGGTGTTGATGCTTCAGGAATTTGATTTAGAAATTAAAGATAAGAGCGGGGTGGAAAACGTTGTAGACGACCATCTCAGTCGTATTGAAGTAGAAGAAAAAGATAAAATCCCTATCCGTGACTCTCTTCCAGTCGACCAATTAATGAAGGCCACCCACATATTCCCTTGGTATACAGATATTGTCAATTATCTAGCTACATGAATCATTCACCCCTCCGCTTCCTACCATGACAAAAGGAAATTTCTCCATGATATAAAGCAATATTATTGGGATGAACTTTACCTATTTCACCTATGTGCTGACGGACTTTTCTGTCATTGCTTACCAGAAGAAGAGATTACCCCCGTCCTAGAGCATTGCCATTCAGGACCCACGGGGGGACACATGAGTGCAAAGAAAACCGCTATAAAAGTTCTACAATCTGGTTTTTTCTGGCCAACCATAGCAAAGGACTCCTATAATTTTGTGAAATCTTGCAACAAATGTCAGTTTTCAGGTAACATATCCAAAAGGAATGAAATACCCCTCACAATGTGGCAAGAAATTGAGATATTCGATGTGTGGGGGATAGACTATATGGGCCATTTTCCTTCTTCCTATGGTTTCTCTTACATCCTGGTTGCGGTAGACTATGTCTCGAAATGGGTCGAAGTTGTACCCACTGTATCTAGTGATTCCAAACCAGTTATTAAATTGTTCAAAGATATCATTTTCCCCAGATTTGGAGTCCCCAGAATTGTCATATCAGATGGCGGGGCTCATTTCCTGGAGCGAAGTTTTGAAGCCTTGTTAAAGAAGTACGGAGTCAACCACAAAGTAGCAACGCCTTACCATCCACAGACCAGTGGTCAGGTTGAGGTATATAATAGACAACTAAAGGCGATCCTAGAAAAAACAGTCAACAGAAATCGCACTGACTGGTCCGCCAAGCTTCCCGATGCCCTTTGGGCATACCGTACAGCCTATAAAACACCAATCGGGACAACCCCGTTCCGTTTGGTATACGGAAAATCATGTCATCTTCCAGTGGAGCTGGAACACAAAGCTTGGTGGGCCATCAAACAGCTAAATTTCGATCTTAAAAGTGCCAGAGAAAATAGACAACTCCAGCTGTAGGAGCTAGAGGAGCTCCGAATGACCGCCTATCAGAGTTCTAAGATTTATAAGGAGCAAACCAAAATGTGGCACAACGGTCATCTTAAGAGGAAAGACATCGCCATTGGCGACAAAGCACTCATTTTCAACTCCAAGCTCAAGTTGTTCCCCGGAAAACTTTGAAGAAAATGATCTGGGCCCTTCACCATAAAGCATATATACCCAACTGGAGCCATCATAATTATCGACAACAACGAAGGAGAAAGGACGGTCAACGGCCATCATTTAAAGAAATACTACGCTCCAGCAGATAAAATGCCAAGACAGACCATTGAAATCAAAGACGCCACACCATCAACATAACAACGTCATAGCTTTGTCGAGCCAGCGACGTAAAACCCAGGCGCTACTTGGGAGGCAACCCAAGATTTCATCTTCTTCCTTTATTTTCCGTTCTTTTATTTACCTTAGGTTTATCTTCTGAAAATATAAAAATTTCACATAACCAAATCAAACATAAAAATATAAAAATCATTTCGACCTTAACCCTCCCAAACGGTCCTGAAACTATTTGGAACCAAACGGTCTCCAAACCGTTTGGAACCAAACGGTCTCCAAACCGCTTGGGACCAAACGGTCCTGAAACCATTTGACCTGGAGATTTTTTAGGGTCAACCCCTGATCCCTATAAATATAAACCCTACCCCCTCCTTCTCCTCTCTTTGACTCTCGAGTTTTCTCTGACCTTTACACAAGAACTATTCCATTGCCTCTGCTTTCCCTGCTCCCGCGCGCCTCACCTCCGTCGACCTCGCCTTCGCCCTCCGCTTCACGGTCGTAGTCTCCACTTTCGGCTGCTAGGTAGTCTAGCCACCACGGCAACCTGGCCGACCTTTTCGCTTTTGCAACCCTCTTTTCCGCCGTCAACAACTTCGGCGCCGCCGCGGCATTTCTCCTTCTCCTTCACCGCCTTCATCCTCATTGCCACCGACTCCACCACGATCCTCTTTATCTTTGTCTGTATCACCGTCGACTCCTTCCATCGTTGCCCTCATTTTTATCACTATCGACTCCACCTTCTCTTTCGCTGGCGCCTCTGCCTTCCTTTCGCCGGCGGTTACCTGACGATACGCCTACCAAACGGTCTTGAAACCGTTTGGGACCAAACGGTCTTCAAACCGTTTGGGTCCAAACGGTCTTCAAACTGTTTGGGACCAAATGGTCTTCTAACCGTTTGGGACCAAACGGTCTTCAAACTGTTTGGAACCAAACGGTCCTAAAACCATTTGGAACCAACCAGTCTTCAAACAGTTTGGCTTTCCTATATATATATATACATAAAACCACATAAATACAAATAAAATCTAAATTTTTCTAAACACGTTGTTCTAACTCAGGATTTCCCTTTTTGCAGATATGGCATCACCAGCAAAGGAGGCCACCAGATCTGAATACGCTCAAATCTGGACCAATGAGCAACTAAGGGCAGATCAGACCAAACTCCAGATGATCGTAGACGACTACAACAAGACTGGAAAGGCCCCGCCAAATGTCAAAATGATGCAAGTCTTGTGCGACCTTGATCGCCTCAACAAGTGCCTAGCTGAGGCACCTGAAGAAGAAATTGAAATATCTTCTGATGATGATGAAGGCTCGGAATACAAGCCAAACTCCGACGAGGAATCCCCAGTTGAAGAGCAAAAGGGGAAACGCAAGGTCCAGGAAACTGCAACCGGACAACCCTCCAAGAAACGAGCCAGAAAGAAAGTCTGTCCTGCCACTGCAAGGGAGCAAATCCTGGCAGGAAACACTCCACCAATCACCACCTCCGCTACCACTCCCGCAACCATCACTGTCCCCACTTTCCCTCCCATCACCACCGCAGAACCACCACCAGAAAACCTCTACATAAACACCGCCCTATCCACCGACAAAACCCTAAAACCTACTAAGTACGTCTGCTCCAGCGTACTACTTAAGATGGGGATCCATGATCAAATTTTCAACATGCTAGACAAAGCCAACCTTGCAAGGCTGTGTTTAGTACCTGAGATCTCATATTCTGAACCCACTACTAAAATTTTCACCTTTCTTACCAAAGAGCCCGTAGACATCATGGATAGATCACGAGATGGAGGTGACAGAAGGTTGGTCACCCAAATCTTCGGCAACAAGGTTGTCTTAACAGAACACATGCTGAATGAATTCTTCATCGACAACCAGGAGTAGCTAAATAAAGCCAAGGCTGTGGGAACTGAGCACCCTAATTTCAACAGGCACAAATTTTGGAAATCTCTAACGGGGCTCCCCACCTATGATGCTAAGACATGCAAGGCATCGAACATACATTCTGGACTTGTGCGCACCCTACACAAAATCCTCACAGGCGCACTGTTCCCCAGGACAGAAGGAGGAAACGTTATAATCTCAGATCTCTTTGTTCTCTGGTCCATTCTAAATGGATTGCCAGTCAACATTGGATGACATATGATCCAGAAATTATCTGCTTATGCCCTGGCAAAGGAAGTTTACATGGGAGGTCATGTCACTTCCATCATCAAATATCTTAAGATGGACATACCTCTACCTCGCTGCACACAAATAAAGGGCGACGTCCTTACTAATGAACAAACATTGAAGAACTCCTTCATTATTAAGGAAAAGGATGCACAGCTACATTACGTCTTCTTCCCTACAGTCAAGTCATCCAAAACCCTGCTACCACTCCCAGAGCTCACAGACTACGACAACAAAAAGCTCCTCTTCACTAATGAGGAGCTTACCAAACTCTTAGCTACGGTAAAAGCACCAGCAAAGAAAATAAAAGTAGGGCAGACTGAGCTTAGCATCAGCGCCCCGACAACTAGAATACCAAAAATTCTTGTGAAATGACCATCCACAAGACTTTCGCAGCATCAACAGTTGTCGGGGATGCCAACTTCCAAACCACACCCAGAAGACAACCCCCATCTCGACGATCACATAACCACCTCATCTTTAGACTCTTTCATTATGAGTCTAAATGCCGAGCTAACCGCCACCACCTCACCACCCTCCACCCTTCCTTTTTCCCCACACCACCACCCGCATCCTCTTCTCCACCCCTATTTCCTTCGGGCTCTCCCTTCTCCACTCCTACACCCATCTTTACCACTTTTCCCTCCACCTCCACAGTTTCTACCCAATCACTATCACTTCCACCACTTTCACCTGGAATACCACCACCTTCCTCATCCACCACCACCCCGACACCACTGGTGACCCCATCCATAGTCACCACACAGTTTGCGTCACCATCAGTGTCTCTTCCGCAAGGCACTACCACCCTCCCACACAGACCCCAACCACCTCACCCTTCCGCCTCTAGAGTCCCCTTTCCCAATATCGGTGAGGAATTTAGACGTCAATTTGACGTCATCCGAAACCTCCTCACCGATCCTTCTAACATCTTACATTCTATTTTTTCTTGTGGTCAGGGATTATCGAAACAGGTGGCCATGATCGACGAACAGAACCGCGCCTTGCCCAACATCCTCCAAGGTTTTTAGCAACGACAAGATGCGGTGGCTAAGCAAGTTGATCACATCAACAACCACTTCAACAACCTGCCCGAGATGGTCCTTGGAGCGAAGCACCAGCAAGAGGCGATGGATACGCAAGTCGATGAGATCTCTACGCAGACTCAACCTCTGCCCGAGACTCTCCATGAGCTCCAACAGCAACAAGTAGCTTTTAACACGCGCTTGGACACCATCAGTAGCACCCTCACACACCTAACCAATCACCAAGAGGAGTCAACAAATAATGAAATCCAACACCTCTGCACTCAAGTAACAGATCTCACAGCATGACTCCTCTCCACCGAGGGACGATATAACGACCTCAAAGAAACACACGACACACTGCTCGAAACACACGAGCATGTGCAAGTGGCTTTCGATGAGTTACAAGCCACCCATCGGCGATGCAAAAAGACCGCACACCAAAAGCCAGCAGAAAAGGCAGTAGATGACAAAGATGGCAACAATGACAACGAAGAAGACTCCGACTCCTCTGCCGACTCTAACAACGATACTACCTCCTCAGATGACAAATCTGATGATGGAGAGGATCCTGTCCAAGAAGCAGAACCTTCTCAAAAAGGTTATGACAAAGGTCACCAAGAAGGTGGACACCTTCCCAAGTCCCCCACCCACAATGACAATGTAAACATGTCATATGGGGACCAATTCCTTGACTACTCTAATTTGGGATCCATTGGGGAGTCTGCTAAAAATATGTCTTTCACTGAGTTCCACCACTGTCTATTAGGAACCAGTGCAAGCCCACCCGCAACAACCGCTCAACCTTTCTACACACTTGACCCATCAGTGCCTTCCCCACATGACCAGGACGAGGCATAACGAGTAAGTTTAGACACAGATGAAGACCTCGATTCTGCCTCTGACTCGAAAGACGATCTACAAGGCTACGTAGAAGCCTTGGTACAACCTTCTTCCCCCCCTCCGTAGAACCTTCCCCCGCCGCCACCATTACCGCATAAAATGCACGATTTGGATATGGCGGCCATCTCCACATTAGATGCTTAGGACATCTTTATACTGAACACTATTGTTGACGATGCAAAAGCGGGGGAAGACATCATCTACTATAACACCAAAACTAACTGCAAGTTGACACGAGAAGACTTCCGCAACATCCTGCGACCACGGTCCACGATGCCAATGGCAATCTTCCGTGTCCTTCTTGCCAACTGTATAGAAGTGTACAAAAGCTCTAAGAGGCAGCAACCAGTTTTTAACGCCTCACCTGCTCTATCTATCGGCCTGTTATACAAAGATATACGAGTAAAATCCATAGAGCCGCTGTGTGCTGGTTTAGCACGGCGGGCACGTTATCTCACCGTGCCCTTCCAAGTTTCGGACCACTGGCATTTTATGATTGTAGACACTGAGGCTCGGGATGCCAAGGTTTATAATTTTTGCGACACTGAGCTACCTGCCGGTACAATAAATTTTGTTGGTGAGGAAGCATGTGAAGCATGATGCATACCTTTCCGGCTTCTCAGGTTAATCTGGGCTGTGCGCCCATCTCTCCACCAAGACTGGAGCCAACCCTGGTTCCAAATTATTAACCCACATGTTCAAGCTACTGAGGGATCTGGGGACTGCACTTTTTGCACCATCCGTCACATCCAAGCGCTGAACCAAGAAATCCCTTTTGCTGATCTAGTCGCTGAAGATTTTCACTCCTTGCGAGGACGTTACGCCATGGAGCTCATCTGTGATAGAAGATTCTTCAAGGATCCGACAATGGTGCCAGATGACGTCCCTCGTTACCTTTTTTCAGCAATACAATGGCCACAGAGGCAACCCTTCCGACAAACTTTGAAAGAGTTGGAGAAATCCAAAGCGACAGCCACAACTCCCGAGCAAAGAAAAAGTGACATAGATCTTTTGTCTGCCATAGAACTAACTTTTCCGGACTTTGACCTTAGTGCTTGCAAAGGTCTCTCTGACATTGAACTACGCCTCATCATGTTGAGGCTCTCTGCCGAGAAAGATGAACTCGTATTCATGTCTGGTGACATTCTAATAATGGCAGACACGCTTCGAGAGACTATACAGTTTAAAGGATCTCTCGCCATCAGCTTAATGGCCGCTTATCAATTTCTCCTCGCCCAAAATAACCCCACAACATATATGGCGTCCCCATACATGAAGGATGATCTTTTAAAGCTAAAGAACTTTGGAACAACTGAAGCGTTGATCTCCTTTCTACAACACACAATGCCGAAATTCATCATGCTACCCTTCCTTTATCACGAGCACTGGATGCTCCTGGCAACAAACCTACCAGAAGGAACAACTACAATCTATAACAGTTTCAACAGCCAGTACAATCCATGACAAAGGAATTATGTCGTGACACCAAAGACGCCCACAGATGTAGTAGCGAAGGAATGCGCTGACAAATTAATCTCCTTTTTAATTCAACATTCAAGGGCTTATGGCAAAGAACATTTTCATCGCCCAACCTTCAACCACAAATGTCCACAGGAAATTCGCCAGTCAAATGACTGCGGCTTCCATGTCCTCTACTGGATGTACACCATCATGACCCTTCAAAGACCAGTAGAGGATATGACAGATGTGGATTACCACGCCCTTCGCGGAAAGTTTGCTGCTGACCTACTCCGCACACACAACGCAAACAAAAGATTAACAGAAGCCTGATGCCCTTGTCCTTGTACTTCTCATCCTATCACCTTGACACTCTGCGGACAGAGTGACTGATAAGTTGGGGGGAGTACACTAGACAAAGGTGAGATATCATTTCTACAAACCTTTCTTCTCAATTCTCCCTTCTCTTTATTTTTGTATAAATTCTTTTACACTTTTAGTCTTTGTTTTTGTTTTAGATCTCCTAACATTAAACCCCACTCATATAGAATAGCATCCCTCTTGGATCAAGATCAACCCCTGCTGACTTAAGAATCCAGTAGTCCTCAAGAATAAGAATACTAATAGCATAAAGGCATGTAACGGTGAGTTAATACATTTCCTTCACGCTCGACTTTCATGATTTTGCTTCAGTTCTACATCAGAATCTTCAACAAGTCAATATCAAAGCCGAAGCAAGCCAAATATTCTCAAGGACAGGAGGGAAATTAGTGAAATCCAAATCAAGGAACCTCGCAAGTGGACCACCAACCAAAAAATAAGTGCATTTCGGGAAATTCTAAGAACATTTTTCTTCTTTTTAATAAAAGAGGTTTGGCCGCCCAACCAAAAACCCAAATATCCAAATCCCAAGCCTGTGAGTTTTCGAATAAAAGCCAGAGTGTTGAAGAAAAACATGAGAGTTGTGCCATGCATAAGGACTTATATGAAGAACTGATAAAGGTCTCACCCGGCCGGTACATTCAACTTCCCTCACAAAGGCAGATGTGTCATGCCCGGTAGTGAGATCCTAAGGTCTCCAAATATATGAAAAGGCTGATAAAGGGTTCGCCCGGCCGGTACATTCATCTGCCCTCATGAAGGAAGATGTGTCGTGCCCGGTAGTGAGTTCCTAAAAGCATAGATAAACCCTCTCCCGCTAAAAGGGAGAGTTACACAAAAGCCCTTAGCCAACCCTCACAACCACTCTAGTTTCCGTTAGGTTTTCAAAGAAGTACAAAGCTGATTAGAGTCAATGACATGCATAGAATAACATCAGGAAAAAGGTGGTCCCAATACGAGCTACGTGATTTAGAGGAAACTTGAGATCCGCGCAACTCTCTATACCTGAAAGAATAAAGGCAAGCAGAAGCTCTAATATGACCTCAGGAGATCTCTGATTTAGAACTGAAGCAAGGCTATGGAAATCTTAACTAAATAAAATCACCTCACATTTACATGCCTCAGCTCTATCTAGCTTGAGGACAAGCTAGATTCTAAGTTAGGGGGGTGATAACCTCCAATTTTGGGTTGATTATCTTAGTCTTTTCTTCAGTTTTTCACACTCTTTCTTAATTAGAATTAGATATAATACCTAAATATTCCTTCTTATTGTAAATATACCATTAGACTAACTTTTCCTCTTTTTACGTGCAGAAAAAGACACAAAAAAATCATAAAAGACTCAACTAGCCTCAAGACCGCATGAGCTCACACGGTCCCAAGACCGCATGAAGCCAATCGGTCCCGAGACCGCATGGAGTCACACGGTCCCAAGACCGCATGAAGCCAATCGGTCCCGAGACCGCATGGAGTCACACGGTCCCAAGACCGCATGATGCCAATCAGTCCCGAGACCGCATGGAGTCACACGGTCCCAAGACCGCATGAAGCCAATCGGTCCCGAGACCGCATGGAGTCACACGGTCCCAAGACCGCATGAAGCCAATCGGTCCCGAGACCGCATGGAGTCACACAGTCCCAAGACCGCATGAAGCCAATCGGTCCCGAGACCGTATGGAGTCACACGGTCCCAAGACCGCATGAAGCCAATCGGTCCCAAGACCGCATGAGTCCAAACGGTCTTGAGATCCAAATGGTCTTGAGATCCAAACGGTCTTGAGGTCCAAATGGTCTCCAAACCGTTTGGACTTCACTTAAGGCCTATAAATAAGACCCCATGGGTCCTCAAAAAAAGGGGGTATCAAGTTTCAGACGTCCAAAGGCTGCCTCGACCACTCCAGAGCACATCCGACTTCCATCCTCTGCCCAGGGGCTGCCAGTCTGAGATCCATACTCCATCTCGAAGCTGCTTTCTCTCTCTCCACCAAAGAAGGTGGGAAGAGGGAGATCTCGTCGTCACGCAACCTGTGAAGCTGGTGGATCGTTTCTCTCTCTCCAAGGGGTTGACTTTCCTCTCTCCTTTGTGGGGATGATGCTCTCTCTCTCTTCTTGCCTCCTTCTTTGTCCTAGTTATGAGCGAGTAGTCTCTTTCACTAGGGTGTGGGGAGTAACCCTGCTACCCATGTTTTCATATCATGTAAATGTAATCCATAAGTTTGTAATGTAGAGTTTATATCTTTTCAGTTCAACATCAAACGTTTAATGAATACTTGTTGCTTGATCACCAACTTGTGCTATCTTTTATCTTTTAGTATGAATTGTCTATGTTTGTACTATTAGATTTGAAACTCGTTTGTATGTTGGTTCTTGGAGCATGTATCCACCATGCATCTGTTTGGTATCTAGGAGTGTCTTTCAAGAAGTGGAGTATACTCACTCCCATCGTTGGTACTTTCATGCTATGAAATGGAATCAGTTGACATGTGCAAAGTACAACCTTGATGAGTCGAGGAACACGCTTTGCGAAGGGAATGATGCAAAGTAGTTGACCATTCGTTCGGGGATGGCTGACTTTGCAACATTCCTGCACTTCTCGTAGTTAGTTCCCCGAAAGGAAACTAAGTCTACAAAGATACTAACTGACTAAACTCTTTTTGCAGGTTATGTTTTACTTTGCATGTGTTGATCCATGTGTAGTGGTGGTGAAAAACCAATCACACCCTAGTGACTCTTATCATTGTTTAACTGATTTTTCTACTTGCTTGCTTTATTTACATGTTCTTAGTTTAAAAACAAAAAACCTACCTTTCGATCTAAACACCAACTAATGAGTGATTAAGTGAAATTCCAATGTTTTCTATCTTGTTGCTTGTAACAAGACCGTTGTCCTGTGGATTCGACCCTTAACTATACTGTGATAAGACTTCCACATATCTTAGCATACGTGGGTGGAGTTCTCTATCTAGTATAAGCAAGGCTAAACCTAAAGACTTACTAACTTTAGGATTTTTAGTTGGTGCACGCAATTCCACGTAAGTGGAAGCTCCATCAAGGATCTCAAATATCCATAGACAAGCATAGTCGGCACCGAACAAAGATGGAAGAACATCATTTGTACAGAAACAAAGGAGAACAGTAGAAGAAAGGAGAAGAAGAAGATATTTAGCCCATAGATGAGAAGTGGCTCTCTATCCTTGGCCTACATATAGGCCGAATATTATCCTTTAGTCATCCTCCTTGGTCTTATGGACTCCTTGGCCTCTTTTCTCTCTAGATCCGCCCTGAACAACAGCTTGGTGAGTGGTTGGAGGTGGAAAATGGTTGTAGATGGTAGGAAATGGACGGAAATGGGTGGATGATGATGGAAAATGGTGGAGGATGGAAGCACACTAAAGAGACAGGTGTGGGGTGAGTACTTCGGCCTTCTCAAACCTCTAGACCCTCCCATAGGGCTCTGGGGACCTCCAAATGTCAGAACCACCAGGTGGAACTACCAAAATTCGGAACCCCTCTTCAGGTGGAGAGGTGTGGGTATTTATAGGCAGAGTCATCGAGGTGTTGATCCCGGTTGTGGCCTTAAGTACCATGGATGTGGTGATGACCACGGGTTGCGGTCCTCCCTCACTCGCGGGCCATGGTCGAGGTACCTTCTGCAGGTCACAGTCTGACCTCACCACGATCGTGGTGATGACCACGGGTCATAGTAAGCACCTTATAGGCCGCGGTGGCACGTCATTGACACGACTGTGGTAACTGGCCACAACCTTGGTGATGATGGTCGAGGTAGAACTTGTGGGTCACGGTCGAGGTACCCACCGTGGTCACAACTTGACCATGCCACGACCGTGGTGAGCACCTTGGTCGCGTCAAGTGATGGATGGACACCTAGTTACTACAAAAACTATATATCTATGAGAAATCTTAGAGAATAGATGTCTTCTCAGGTTTGGTGCCTACAAGTTACAAAATAGGCTAGTTGAGCAACTTTATCTATGAAAAAAATGTAAATTACTAAAAGATAAGAATCTAGGGTTATTTTGGGCATATTAAGGCTATAATGACACAAAACCATAAATAAATGCTTAGCATAGATGCCTAAATTTGGGTGTTATCAGAAAGGACACAAACAAGCCTCAATGATAGCCAAAAATGAGGGGATAGAAGTAATGAGGATGTGTCACCTTTAAGATTAAATGGAATTGAGAATGATCATCATGGACTTCAGATGAGCATATTCATAAGACTATCCCCCCCTTTATATGTATATTTGACTATATTATTTCTTCACCCCCCTCATGATTGCCTAAAAATGTGTGACAAAGAGGACAATGTTGGATTTTATGATACCTTAGGCATATGTGGATGACCAATGATTTTATGGGGATGGTTCACATGTCACCAAGTAATCATTCCAAGTCATCCCCACTATGTCCTAATGATGTAAATTCAGGAGGAGGCATCCAACAAAATGAAATTCCCGTTACTGGATGCCTAGATCAAAAAGAAAAGTCATTTCATGCCACATGGAATATATATGTATGGCCAATGATTTGAAGAGGATAGACCACACCATCACCAAGTAGGTTCCAATCGTGGGCCTAATTACCCCTCCTACATCTTGTGATTGTATATTAAAAGGATGCACACACCAAGATGACACCCTCGTTGATAAAAAATTCATAAAAAAGAGAGGTTTTATTGACTAAGTAAGTGACACACACCCTTACCAAAATCCCACAAGAAAGAAAACAAATCAAACTTGGACAAAGTAGAACATCCAATTGGATGTCAAGTAACTACTTGCTCCACTTTCTCTTCCTAGTGACCATGCTCGAGATCTAGGTTCTAGAGCTACTCCCCCCACCTAGGGGCATGGTTGGCATGGCCCATGAGTGCCCTCTCTCCCCCTATGCCCTCTCTCTAGAGGATCTTCTTCTCTATATGTCTAGGTTCATGATCCTATCTATCCATAAAGGGAGACACTAAATTTGGTGTCACATGCAAGTTCTTTTTTATGATTTGGTGACAATGATGGAGGTAGACGAGTTTGGGTAAGATCTAGATCATAGGAATGTCTCTCTCTCAACATGGCTAGTTCCATTATATATACTTAGCCTAGTTTAGGATAAATAATCATTAGTGTGTATTCCCTCCTCTCTTGATATTGGGTAAGATCTAGATTATAGGAATGTCTTTCTCTCAAGACGGCAAACATACAACCAATAATAAAACCATATAATTATCATCTCTAGTATTCCAACATTTTCATGCATTTATACTACTCCATAACTCTAGATCAAGACTAATACTACTCTTTTAAGGTATTAGAAATCAAATAACACAATATGGTAGATATTGATTCAATTTTGCATTAAAGAGTAGGAGTATGGAGAGTGTATATAATCAATGGATCCAAATATTTACATGTTGGTAGAGTCTTAATGGCTACTTCCGACCCAAGAAAATGCTCTCTCCACTCATTTCCATGAAGCACAATACATATTTACAAGTGAATGAATCCATAATGAGATGGATGAGTGAAGGGGAATGAACAAAATGGTGGAAGAAGGAAGAAATATAAAAAATACTAACCATAGGGAATACTAGTGGTCGATGGTGACCTCCTTCTTCATAGTGATGGTGATGAAGATGATGTCTCTAGTGGTCCTCCTTCTCTTGTTGATGATCATCGAGGCCTTGGGAAGAGAAGGTGGGTGATGAAGCACCTTGAACTCTCATCCTTGGTATCTAATGGTTGATGGAAAGTATGAAGTTGGATAGCACTTTGTGGAAAAGTCAAATGTCCCCTCAAAAGAGGTTGTCCACCTATATTTATAGAGTTCTTTGTGTTCTCAAGGCATGCGAGTGCTGTACACCTTCCTTGCAACCCAAATCTCGAAGCACGTTCCTTTGGTCTCACACTTAACTAACCACAGCGGTGGGATGATTTGCAGGAATCTTGTTAGAGAGAGGCATTTTAGTATCTTCATTGGTGGATGAAGTTCTAACTTTTTGTGGTGCTCAAATGCACACCAAGAAACACTCTTGGGATGTATATCAGGCATCAAGGTGTTAACTTGCTTGAACATCAATTCAAATCTGATGGGGCATTGACACTGGGTGTCAGGACAACTATGACTCTATTTGGGCATCGACGTCAGGGTCTAGGAGTAGGATCTCCATTAGTGCATGATCAATGGCTAATCTAGGTCTCAATTACTATTGAGGATGGATAGTTAAGGAAAATCCATTAGTTTGTGGTGACGATTTTTCTAGAGACTTCATCAATGTTTCATTGGGCTGCTTAGTTGGTCATTGGGCAGTGATATAAGCATAGAGAGAAGTATTTCTCCATATATGTAAAACTATAAGCATAGAGAGAAGTATTTCTTAAGATACAAGTAAACATGAAATTTATTAACGCATATCCTGAAATGCTAAAGGAAAAGAGGATAAAATATGAATGTAAAATCCATAAAATTGTAGGTTATCAGTACAAAGCTTGGAAAGTCTCAAAAATATAGTAGAGAAGGAAAAAAAATAGAGATCATCTAATGTGTCAAGTTACATGTGGGCTAGGAGGTTTTATTTATAGTAATTGAGAGGTTCTCCATGGTTAGGGTTTATGAGAGAGCCTCTAAGGTAGTTGGGAGATGGAGGGCATTCACTAAATGGTTATCATCCTTCTAGAGTCTTCCAGATATGTTTAGAATACAACCTAGATAACTCACTCAACATGAGGAGCATGAATGGCACAGAGTGTGTGTCGACTATGCACCTTCCCTTTTGGAACCTTATAGATATGTTTTGAATGTAGTATAATTGACTTGTTCGACGAGGTCATGGATCCTTTTGGAGGATTCCAAGTGTGAAAATGATGTTTTGTGGGCTAGAAAAGTACCAAGAAATGTGGGGCATGTGCATGATGCACACCCTACTTTTCAAATCTTCTAGGAGCCTTAATATAATGGAATCTTTGTGATAGAGTGTGAAACACCATAGGGGGTATGCCTCATTTGACCTCTTTCATCATGCCTCTATCAAGGTATTAGACTTCTTGGAGCTGTAATATATAATAATAAACAAAGGAGTCATGCTCTTTTTTGACACCCCACTTTGAAAGTCAGACATTTTTCTCAATAGGTGTCTATTTTTCCTTAAATTTGGTGTGCATGAGGTGTGTCATCAATCAAAGAACTCATAAAATAAAAAATGGAGTGTCAAGACCTTTGAATTGTAGTTTTTTTGCTCTTATTAGATATTTCCCATTTCTAGATTCCAAGTGTTCTTCACTATATTAAGGTTTAATATGAAGGAGCATGCATTTTGACATGCAATTCACCTTTTTTGTTTTCATTGCGAGCAACTGGAATCCTATTGCACTGAGTTCAACTTGCATTACGAATTTGATGTCATTGTGGTTTGAAATGATCGATCACAAATGGCAAACTACATTGGTTGGTTTAACTAGGAATATGCATGTGTCCCTTAGGAGGATCTGATCATTATTGAGAGGAGACTATGGATAAGGGTGTGGATATGAGGCATATCCGAGTGAGACCTAAATCTTAGTTGTTGATTGTATGTCCATCAAGTATGGAGTTTATAATATTGTTTTCTTTGGGCAGTTTACACACATGTGTTGATAATATTCACAAAAAGATTTTTCCTAATAGAAACTTAATCATTGATTTGATTCCGTTATGGACAAACTACCATCACCAAGTACATTGAGTGGACAATGAGGTATTACTTCAAGATTTTAGTCCTTGTTATTTTCTTTGAATGCCAATTATAGATTGCATTTTGATTGCTTCATTGGAAATTATGATGCTTCTTTCATGTTTTACCAATGAACTTTATGGATTCAAGATTTATAATGTTTTTCTTCATAGCCCATTCAGATGAGCTAAGATGTATGAATAACATCTTGATGCCACAATAGCTGGGTATTATTCTCAAGAGGACTAAGTTTAGTGACATTATTAGATGTGAGATTGTAGATAGAAACTATGTTGTCCATTGATTTAATGTTGTTGTCTAGAGACCAGTTCCTTTGATTTTCTATTTGGTGATCTAGACATAACCCAAAGTAGGACTATAAATTAGCAGGTGGCATAAGGTAAAGTCTGACCGTTACCCTTACCCACATCAAAATTGCATGTAACATGTAGGGACATTATCATTATCTTGAAATCTTTTACCCTACATGTACCCATAACAATTTACCATATGGTAAATGGGTTCGATAAAGGGTGAAAAGGATAAATCAACATATTATATAAAAATATATAATTTTTAACCAATCATTTTATATGATATTCCCAATATCAAACACCAATTTTATGTAAAACTCATTTTTATTGGTAAGTTGGGTCCTAGTAATATACAGTCAAATATTAATATTTCCAATATTTATTTTTATAGAAAAGGTCTAACATTTTTTGTATATGAATTCTTGTTGACGATTTCTTCCCTCCTATATAGATGATTACACAAACTTTGACATGATACATATTGTGTTATCAAGTTCTTGGAATCAAATTATTTTAGTTTCTTACAAGAATTAGCAAATGTGGTAGACCCCCATATTGCTACTTCAACCATATATTAATTGATACATGGGTGAAACATGTAGGGAAAACTTCTCCCTTTACCCTACCCTTTTTAGGTGTGGGGAATGTAGGTGAAGGGTAAATATGTGGTGGGTAACTTACCTTACCCTACCCTTAAGGTATGGGTGGTGGGTAAATGGGTAATACCCAACATATTAAAAGCCCTAATCTTGAGCAATTTTTTTGAGATTACATGGTTGGCTTTTGGAAGTGTCTTGATTAGTTGTTTGGAAGTTTTGGGTATGTGTGTGTGTGTTTTTCTTCAAGTTTTAGAAATGGACATATCTATGTAAGGCATTCCCTATGAGTATGAGGTCAACTACAGTTAGTTACATTGGTCTTATTTAGGAATGATGAAGTGAGGGGTGAGTGTGACCCTTAGATCACTGCTAATCATGTCACACTGTCTATTTTCTTCTTAATTATTGTATGTCTATTTGCCAACAACACTACTTACATGGGAATTTTGGTCAGTTATCCTCTATGGCATATACATATGTTGTTTTTTCCATTGATTGGGGTGAAGGCATATATCCCCTCCTTTTCTTCTTGAGAAGATGTATTGTAGGTGACTTCTCTGTGAAGGGATGCACCCAACCTTTTAAAATGCATGAAGGTTTTGTTATCGTGTTAGAAGTATTTTTTATATATTTGGTCATTTATTTTTTAGCACATCTTTGATGTTTTGCAGCTGATTTTACTGATCTTTACTTTTCATTTTTTTAGGGTATGAGGACCTTTGACTTAGTAGATCTTAAATGTAGAGTACTACATAGGGTCATTTGAATTAGCATCTACCTACTTTACATTATTTTTATGTTACAATTGTGAAATGACCCTATGGACCAGTCCTACAAGCAATGGAGTGAGGACCTAAAAAATGTTAGCTGGTGAAGTAAAGGTTGCACCTTTTGATACTATCAATTTTATACTATTATACTTTATCTAATCCTCTACTTTCTTGATTTTTCTATGTTAATTCTAGGACATTCTCTATATTTGAATTGGTTTTGGTGAGTATGACATGTGTTTTGTTCTTCTACTCCTTGGACTTGTATGCATGAAGGATTAAAGTTGAGTTATCCTAAGGGAGTGTGTTTTACATGGGTGAGCATGTTTCTTAGTAGTGAGTAGGAGTTTGGTACATCCCATCAATATTTTTCTATGTTTGATTCAATCTAGCACTAGGATCAAGTTGTTTTGGAGCTAGATGGAGTGATGGGAGCGCATGTGATACATGCTATATATTTGAACCGGTTTTACCAGTATGGTAAGCCACCACTACTCCCTCATGTAGCTCATCAACGTCTAGCACATTCTACACTGGTAGGATTCATCTTCATTATGTGTCGTTTTCACTTCTTAACTTCGTTGAACCAACTTGATTTAATGATTCAATTGAGGAGCCAAATGACACTGATTGTAAGTCATGACATCCTCATCTTCATAAGGTAGATTTTCATTAGGAAAATCCTCCTCCACCATTGCTTGAGCCTATTGAGAAGTCCCTTAACTCTTTGATGATTTTCTAGGGTTGTGAACTCATCACAATTATGGCTTTCAGTACTATAGGAGTAGTCTTTCTTTATAGCTAGAAAAAGTTTTAGTAGAAAAATAGCAACTGGCACCTACGTGGGTTCTAAAAGAACTCAAACATCCAATGTTAATTGAAAAAAGCATTACATTAGATACTAAAACAGGGACTCGTGGTTAAAAATATTTTTGTCATTGATCTATCACATCATTTTCTATCCTTCAAAAGAGATTACATATGGTATAAGGTGATAGATTTACAACTCAATCATCACCGTAGTTTTGGAATCATACTAGCTTTAACATACACGTATAGAAATGAAACACCTTATTATAAAAATATCCACATAGCACTACACATATTAATGCAACATGTACATATTGAAAACATCCATATGGCATGACACATTTCAAAATGCAACATGCACATATAGAAAACATCTGCTTTCCACTACAGATATAGGAATGCAACTTGAAGAAATAAAAAAATCCACATTGCACTGAATTTGTTTATTGACAAACAAACAACTTTGATATGCCACAAATCAAGCAATAATTCCTCTAAAATCACTTGTAATGAATATTACAACATATAGACATTCATTTCACTTTCAAATAATGTTTGCAACCAAGTCTATTTCACCCCATCATAGTGCACTAAGCTTTAATGTATGCATGTCAGACGTGAACTTCTCTTAAACAGGGTACTGATGTATTTAGAAATAAAATTAATAGAAAGGAACTTAAACTTCATATTGGCAATAGATATATATATATACTTATTGTTAGTATAATCAGTTTATTTGTTAATTGGACTTAGGCTCATTATATTTTTAGTTCATATATTATGTAAGTATACGTATGTGAGGATCCATTTACCCACTTAAGCGTATCCATGTATCCATAGAATCTTACAAATAGAAGACCCATAACATATTTACAAACTAGTGAGAATATTTTTATTATTTTCTACATGGTACCGAACGTAGGGTCCTAACCTCAATCTCTCCCAATTTTTTCCCTTCCCCTTCCCCTTCCCTCCTGTTTCTTTTCTCTCTCATCCTCTTCCTCTTCCCTTCCCTAATAGCTATTGTCTTCACCACTAAAAGTTAGCATCTGATAGGTAATGGCCACCAACTTCTCCCATGGTAGTGGAGTAGTGGTCGGGTGCTAGTGGACCACCATCAGCACATAATGTGCCAGACAACCATCTACACATTGGTTGTGACATCCAACCGACATAGCATACCTCTACCCTCTCCTCATGTGATTCCTTACCTCACCCCTCTTCTCTAGTGATTCTTCAATAGATGTATATTAAGAAAAAAAAGGAGAAATAAAAAGGCAAAGAAAGAGAGCATATTCTTGTTTATAAAGAACCAAAAAAGAGAAGTGGTATCGTCTTAATTCTTCTTTCTCTCTATGTGGTTCCCCTAACTAACATGGCTGAGCAACTTTTTTTGAAGTAGGGATTTTTATGTAGCACATCACTTCTATGATTTTATTTTTTTTCCTACTGTGCTTATATACCAGTTTTCCTTTCATTATTCTTATCGTGCCATTACACTGATAGTGCCTCATTTCTCTATCACACCTTTATTCTGGTACCTTGACTTTTCTTACAATGTTGAAAATAAATAGATTATCTATAATGGCATGCCTCATGTCACTGCTATTAAGCTCACTAGTGATTAATTTCTATTATGGATGAATATTGTTCAAATTTTTTTGTAGTCACATGATAAATTAACATTATTAAAGAAGTTGAACCTAAAGAACATGATGTTGCATGAGTTACAAGAAGCATCTATTTCTCTCTTGGCTTTGGGGGGGTATGGGGCCTGATTTGTCTATAAAATACATGTTGCATAGGAGTGTAAAACTCATGCAGGAAGAACAATCTTACACGCAAGAGGACAAGTGTCTGCATTTTTATAATGCTAACCAAATTTTCTCTAGACACCAAGGAAATCATTTTTTGTCCAAATACTACGGTTCCCTGAAAGCTCTTACAAATAAATTGAATTTCTTATCACCTACCACATCGATCAATGTTACCAAGGAGAGAGATACTCTTATTACCATGTGCTTCCTTAGTGGTCTTCATCACTAGTATGCTACAACATAAAGACTTCTTCTTATTGGCATGGATCATGCTTTTCACCCATATCCTAGTCTGAGATGGCTTCTAATCCAGACCCTAATGAGGTGTTTGAAGCCCAAAATCCAATGTTTGTTGTTTCCAAGAGACACAGATATGTCGCGGTGCATACATTGGCTTGCAACCCAAATTCTTATTGTGGAAAGCTAGTCCATGTTTAGGATGTGAGTCATTCCAAGCATGGATACCCTATTCACTAAGGACTAGGGTGCGATAGGGATTCTGTACATGTTGCTCAAGCTTCCACACCAACCTTTAGGCTGTTGGGAAATATGGGCACATAGTATAGTAGTAGAAACAAATTTTTTATCTATATGTATTCCCATAACAAGAATATCACATCAACTACTATGAAATTGGAAGGATGGTTTTAGAGAGTTCTACTTGGTCCTGGAGAAAGTCCAGTGACAAAAATCACTTCTTTGCAACTGTTGATAAGTTGCTCTTAAATAGTGCTTGTGCAACTCGTGGTCTTCACCACAAACAATGAACAAGATGACTTATACAACGCTCATGTGGTAGGGCCACAAACTACATGCTACAGTTGTCCTCCTAGTAGTAGCCAATAGACTCCTACCTCTAGAGTAGTCTACATGGACCAACTAGAACTCCTATCATTCACCAAGAATGGACAGGAAGGAGTTTTTCCTCCCAGTGGTGTACTAGTCACCAACTTGCTCTCCCACAATGACAACTATCAATTGTTCTTTCCCTTTGGCTATCCCTCCCTGTCGGGTAGGACTTTCCTGGGCTCTCTTGGTTACCAACTAGAAAGGACAATAGTTGTCAGAGGAACTAATTCTCAGTTGTTTGCATTGTTTCTTGGGAAGCCCCCAATACCCCTCCTTTTATAGGTGAGGTTAGGGTCAGAGTTCCCAGTATGTACATGATTGTGTGGGGGAATGAAAGGACGGGAAGAACTTGAACTTTCACAACCTGCGACAGACAAAACGACCATTTTGCACACCCAAATGGTCGTCTGGTGTGCGAGACGGTCGTCTCACATTGCTAAATGGCTATTTGGAAGTTTCCCAATAGCACACCAATTTGGAAATTTCCATTCCAATTAATATACATATTAATTTTACTTGCTTTCCAAGTATATGTAATAGAAACTATTTGGGAAACATCCTAAACCTTCATTCAGCCCAACCGGTCCATCTCACCTAGGAGAGATGCCCCTCTCACTCACCTAGATGGCTGTCTAGTGAGTTGAGATGAGTCGGTCAGTTCAATCATATTGAACGAGTCAGTTCAAGGGAAGAACTAACCAATTCACACTTCAACCACCTTGACCTCCAAATGGCCATCTAAACACTTGAGACGCCCGTCTTCCTACAGAAATGGTTGTCTCACTCAGTGAGATGGTCATTTGTCAGACATGGTCATCTCATTGAGTGATCAGTTGCATGATTTGACTACCTAAACACTTTAGTAATCAATCTAATTGTCATTCAAGATTCAACTTCTCTTCTAGACGAGTTCCTATGTGTGTGACCCTACATGTCCCATATCATGTTGGTAGTGAGTGTCCATAACTATCTTATCACATCACAAGTAGAGAGTGGTACCTATTCACCATCAGTGCTACCCAAGTGAATCGAAAGTTGGAGAACAACTTCAATCTACAATCTATGTAAGGAGTTGCAGTGATTGTATAATTCCTTTATCTCTGATATCCAAGATGAACTCGAGGCATGGTTGGTCATCCTCTCAATATTCAATCCATGTTTCTTGAGCCAAGAGTAGACTGTCTAAGATAATGTGACCTCAATATCATATATTGATTCACATGTGCATGCACATGTGTTTCTCAGTCTCTCTTATCAAGTGGCCAGGATATCATACTCTAGTAGGATGGAAAAATTCCATATCTATCACTCACAGTCTATCCCCATGTGTCAAAGCCACCCAATCATAATCGCTATAACAACCCATGTTTTAGGATTGTGTTTGATGATGTCAAAGCATACCCAACGACATGTGATGAGTGTAGTGATTTTAGGTCTAAGAATCACAATCACCACCTTCACTATGAGAGATGAATGTGACCACCAAAACCATGCGTCACTCTCAAGGTGGGTCTGTCTGATACATTGTTCCCTAACATGTATTTGTGTGCTTGGTTTGATATTGTCCTATCATGACTAATGAGATTTAGTCATCAACCAACTCACACTCTGATCTTATGTGTTATTGTTGTCTATCAACCTTCCACAATAACAACCGTTCATGGACATAATGAGAATGTGTATATGTACTCTTAACATCCATTTAATATCATCCACAAGGATAGTAACTTGACAACATATTCCATTGAGTAATATAATTCTCTAGACATTCACTCTATATCCTCATTATCTCATAACTGAGTTGAATAGATGAATTGGAAGCATGCCTTTTACATATGTTATTATTAATCAAATCCTTTTAGGTAATTATGCCATGTCAATCATCGTGTGATTGGCTCTATGGGAATACCTTACCAGTAGACTCCCACTTGCACTTAGAGCCAATCACCCACAGATCTTATCCTTAGTGATATAAACATGTCCAACATGCTTCTGTTGCGCTAGTGCTGATATATCGGGTTAGAAACACTTTTTTTATAGTCGGTATATTGCATGTTTCTTATCTCTTCACTCTGAGATGAAACCATTGTAATATGGTATTCAATATTCCTTACCTAACAATTAGCTCCATTGTTGTACAACATCTCTACCGAGTCATCAATGGTCGGAACATCTATAAATTCATCATATGAATTTTTAGATCCATATAGTATTGCTTTGTGTTCACAACACAAGCATATTTGTGAGAACCCGTTACACTAAATGAGATTACTAAAAACATAAAACATAATCAATCACTAATTAATCACATACCCAAAAGTATGGGTAAATTAAAACCAATTTCAACATCAACACCTGCTAAAAAACATTTGAATAAGATCCCAACATCTTTCTTGTATCCATACTATGCCAAGAATTTGATACAAATTGTTCTATCTGCTTATCCACAACATATATACACAGGAGAATAATATTCATATATGCCTCACAAACAAGCATTAACATGCTAACAAAAGTTCAATATGTTTGAAACACCATTTACAAACTTTTCCTGCCCGGACCTGAGAGTACATGGACGACTCTAGGACACACTAGACATCTAATCAACTTTCTCAAAGATTCATTAGTATATCTCCTCTTTTCTTCCACATGTTTGTTTTCATCACTTATGATTACCTAAAAAAATGTGGCGAACCACAAGGGTGAGACCCATGCCCCAATAAAAGATATAACCTCCAACAACATTTATTGATTACAACAGTTTTAAGTAATTAAACAGTTAAGAAGTTTAATCATATTTAACAAAAAAGCTCAGTAGTACTGATATTAACAAAATACATAAAGGAGTAGATAATAACTATCATCATTAGCCAGACTATCATCCTTTATCTTGTTGACAATATGAGCAATTTAGTAGCATATGTTTTTCTAGCATCATGAGCAAGTCTAGTAACATAGAATCTCTATCATTATGAATAATTCTAGCCACATAAGCATAGATAACAACATTAGCATGTCTAATAGGTTGAACATATCAATATCATAAGAAGAGATAACAACATAAGCACAACTATCTGGATAAGCATGATTACCAATATATGCATCTCTAGTTACAAGGCATGGCTAGCATGCTAAACATAACTAACGACATGAGATAGCTAGCATCATGATTATAATTAGTAGTAGTAGTATAGTTATCAACACAAGCATAGCTACTATATGTACGCATCTACAATCTTAAGCATATCCACAACCTAAGCATATCTCATATCTCTTAATTGCACTAAGCATCATCTTTATGTAAAGATAACAAACAAGGGTTATCATCCAATGTGAAACGTCGTGTATAACCCTAAACAAATATGCTACATGACTGTATTACATCTTTTATTATGCCCTGAGGAAGTTTAGGATACCACTCAAAATCTAACTGACCACTGCTAAGTCGAAATCAGTTCCATACAAGATCTAAGAAGAGTCAGACTCCTAAGATCTTCTCCGCCCTCGGTCAGTACGGGTCCGCCAAAACGACACATAAAGTCAAGATGCTAACAGCTTAGTCCATCCTTGGTATAGGCCATGACACTAGTGAAAGGAGGTGGGTAGCATACCCTACCATCCGAGGTACAACCGCAGTTGTCCTCCAATCTTATCACATATATAATCACTAAGACACGACCACAACCATTCTTAAACACATCATATGTATGAGGCATGACCATAGCCATCCTCCACAACCTGCATTGTGGATGACACAGATATATCCTCAACTTGCCACCCCCACATACACAATAGTATGCGCTCTGAGTTTCCCTTATGAATACTCATTTCACTTTCTGGAAAGTTCTGACACTCAAATGGATCTATGGCATAGGGCACTACATGATTAGAGTTGCACTTGATTAGTTATGCCAATTGGGTGAATTAAAGCTGCATCAAACAAGTGGACATACAAACCCTAATTCACTTCTAGAAAGCATATAAATCTCACAACTTTTAAAAGATATAAAACATGTGAAAGTAATTTCTCATCTCATCATAACATGGTACTATTCATTTGCCATTCATGAGACCACACTAGTCATCATACTATCAGAAGATATAAATCATTTTCACAATATCATAGGGTATCAACCCTTATCAATACAAGAGGATTGCACCTCATTCAGGGCTCAACCATGCCCAAAGGCCATTAAGACCATCATACTATTCCCTGTAAGATCATCATTATCTTTCCATTCCTTATGACAAGGCTCAACAACATCACTTACATATAATACATTAGATCAGCATAATATTGCATTAATGAGCTAGGAGATATTCATAAACAATCATAGCAGGGTTATATTAACATTAAGAACATTCCTTTATTACATCAACATGTAAGGAATCTGGATATGATTAACCCTCATCACATTCATAATGCACATGTTTAGCATAGGAAAGTATCAACCATGTGGCTACGATAACCACCAATTAACACATTAATGTTATGATCATATTAAGGAGGTTATTTCACCATCATGCCATCATATAAGAAGGTTAAACATGAAAACTCATCTTTATCTATTTTCATTAGACCTAGGCTCAACAAGATAAATTATATTAATGTTACTAATCAGCACTCATACCCAAACCCTAACTCATGGCATCCACATTGGATCATGGATGCATAAGGTGAAGCATCACCATCACATTCCATACTATTCTCAAGTATGAATCCACACATAAATCAAGATGTAACCATCAGGTTATAGCATACTAGGATTTCAACAACAATAAGAGAGTACTCCATGATTGTATTAATCATTCAAGGACTATTCATACCCAATTACCATCATTTAGTTATATTAAAGCTAGGTATAACAAGCTATACCTCATTAGGGTTACATATCAAATCAATATGGTTGTCATCCCTTATATTTATATGAGTGAATAGGTAAGACTACTTTATTAAGGGTATCCCTCCATTTGTTCCATCATCAATCAACCCATATCACCATACCACAATGTCACCTAGAACCATTGGATGTTTAAAAGGTAAGACCATTGGTTGTTTACATAAGTAAACACCTTGAATGAATCATATATGATGGTATTGAGTTGTGATATATAAAATTCCCCATTTAACCCTAGACATCCTTTGGTTAACAACAATAAGGGTTCTATTGAGAGTAGGGTAAAACCCACAATCAACTGTTCATTTAAAACAAGCCATCCATTGTCAACAAGTAAGCTCCTTAAGTTGATCATATAAAGGAAACCGTCTAAATCACATTATTAGGACCAACATATTAAATTATCCATAATTCCACTTTATTGGAGGAATAAACATAAGATCTTGACCATTGGGTCAAGTTCATATGTTAAAACCATCAATTACAGTATAGGTCCGACTATTGCATCAACTGACCCAAGAAACCATTGGTCTGAGGCTTAATTGATGCTACAACTACAATGCTTAACTCACCATAGGTTGTAGCTACCTAATCCACCATCATTAGTGACCATTAAGTCACCATAGGTTGTTAGATCAACACTATATTCATTAATCAACATCAAATATTAAGCTAATGTAATCATTGATTGATAAAATCAGTAGGGTACTTAATAGTTGATCATTAAACTTCTAGTTGATCCAAAACCTGACCTAATGGGGGTGGCCATAGGTTGTCATCATCATATGAAACCTTTGATATTGACCATCAGTTATCATGAAGACAACACTATGTGGTTGTTGCAATGGTACCATCATCGGGTCATGGGTTTATAGAAGAAATCAGCTTAAAACCCTAAAATTGACCATTGGTTGATAGGTGCTTAGCACCATAGGTTGTCAAACCAACCTGATACAAGTCATATTATACCTTAGGAATAATGTAAAAATGATCACAGGTTCATCTATAACTTAAATCAGAATAGGGAACATTATAAAAATCAAAATCCAAGTCAAGCATAACTTTTTAGTGCATGAATTATCATTTTCAAGCAAGAACATGAACTAGAAAGCTTATGGTAAGCAATAAACGTGGAGCAAGTTATTAAACTTGCTTCTAATGAGAATATGAAATACCAAAAAGAAGAAAACTCAATCAGGTATGGTATAAAATCCAATCATAAGCTATGAACTCATCCATCTTGCACCTTTCTTCATCAAATGAGCAAACCCTAAGCATAAGGAGCAAAAAAGGTAGGGTTTTAGATATTTAGAGCAATTTCTACCATGGAACAACATGTTTTTGACCTGGAGAGATATGTGAGGAAGAATATCAAAGAAATAAACGGAGTAAATAAGGTAATACTTACACTTTTAGGTCAATATCATTAGGAAGGAGCTTTAGGAACCCCTAAATGAAGTCAATTGCAACCCTAGATCCTTTTTCTAAGAAGATCCCCACTTTATTCTTCCTTGGATAGAAAAATTCACAACATAACAGAGGGAGAACGAGGTTGGGATAAGGAGGGAAGTGGTGGAGAGAAAATAGCTCATTTTGGTGCTTGGGGATAAGTATATGACACTTTAAGATAAAGAAAAAGAAAAAGTTGAAGTTCCAATATCTATCAAAGTGTCCATGGCCTTAATTTATTAAGAATATACAAGAAAACACACAAGAAGCTCCCACATCATCTGTATCAACCTTATTAGATTTACTTTGTCGAATTTCCTAGCTAATCAAATAATTCATTAGTTGATAGCTACTAAAGGTAGCTCATCCATGAAGGGGTAAACCCTAAAATACCCTTGATGAAAACACCTTCAAACCATGACTCAACTAGGATACCCATGGGTAAAAATACTAAATAATGATAATATAACATCTAAGGAACATAATTTATGTGAAAAATTTCAAATAAAACCCCTCAATTGGGTAAATTGTAGAACAGTCCAAAATGTACATAAAATTGCATAACTTGCTCAAACAGTGTCCAAATTGGACCAAATTTGAAACTTAAGCTTGTATTATGATTTCAAACCATATCACAAGGTTATATTAGGGTTCTAAGCATTCAATTATGGTAATTAATCTTATTTAACTCATTAAGAAATTTTAGGGGCCTTACAACTATAAACCCCTAACAGGGATTGCACCCCCAAAATCTAAGGTAAACAAAGATGGGTACTTCCTTTGCACCTCATCCTATTACCTTCACATGGTTACTTACATATCATGGTTATGTCACATCATTCATACATATCTCATCTCAGGTTAACACAAAAAACCCCACCTAAGAAGACATTCTCAATATGGAATGTAAAAACTTATTGCGTCATCTGTACAACTCTAGTAGTAATGTTCAACTTTAAATTCTAGCTATCATCCTAAAATTATATCTATTGTATCAACACATTAATCAAAAGACATACTTGCTAGCTTTTTACCAATCATTCCATGTGTCCCATACCATTCTTTGAAGCATACAAAAGGCGATGTATCCATCCTTTTTTTAGATACACTGACACTGGAACACTTGTCAGTTCTTTTTCAACATCAAAATAAATGCTGACACTGGCACCTGTCGACCTTGTTAGGGGTGAAACAACAACACTATCTTCACCTTACTAGGATTTACACAACCTACTTAGAAGACATATCATGATCCCATAAAGACATTTAATCAACCCCATCTCACTTCTTGTTCAACTTGTCTCATAGCTATTGCTGCTTCAGCAACCCTAAGGTTTTTGAAGAAATATTGATCATATTTTTGACCATATTTGAAATACTTTGACATGCCATCATTCAAAGTTTGATATAACTTGTATGACATGACTGGAACACTCTCTTCCTCCTATTCATAAATTCTATTTGTACATTGGTTATTCTAAAGGACATAACTTTAAACTCATCATGGGCATGTGAATTAAGTCATCCAATCTAACTCTTATGCATTGATATTTGATCATAGGTTTATATTAAAGGAACACAGTATCACATATATATTGACCAACAAACCATCTATCCTTGATAGTGGTCTTGCCCAACTATCACTGAACCATACACAACGTTATATAATCACTTTTGTTTTTCCTTCCAAACAACATTTAGAGGGTCATCATCAACTCTCTCTCCCTCTCTTTAAGGGGGAGGAATACTTGATATGTTCATTTAGTAAACCTCTCCAACCTTCACATACTTCCCATACTGTTGATACATCTTGGATACTAGGATTCATTACCTTGGTATCCACCTCATGTGCTATAAGGAACTCACATCCTTATATCATCTACTTTTACCAACATAACAAATTTCAAAACATATAAGAGGAGTCTCCCATATTATTGGAAGGCTCAAAAGAAAACTCATCACAAACTTTATGATCTTGGAACGATAGTCCAAGCAACCTTATGCTATAATAAGCTATCCACCCTCATGTTTGTAGCGAATCCACACGTACCAAGTGGCACGATCCACTTGAAAGTTGTGCCCTAGAAAGGAAAGACACAAAGTGAAACATACTTCCCACATCATAGCAACATTTTTCAAGGGTCACTAGAAAAAAGGTAACCAATTCTATTTTCATTATGCAAGTTACAACTTCTTATGTATCATCTTACCGTTTTCATTTTGGGTTCCTTGCCATTAGAATAGGAATCAACATGATTAACATATCTCATTACTCCTTCCTTGATGACTATTTATCACACTTGGTTATGTTCTCTTATTTTATTATGTTTCTCAACCACTTATCAATAAGTAAATCATCGAATTCCACATTTTCTTCATTAAATATGGATCATCTGCCTTAATTTCTTTCAAACGCCATGTTTATTTTACATTAACACTTTCTTACACATATAGGTTGGTCTGAGATTAACTCAGGTTCCACCTAATTCCATTATCATTGTTCTCATTTATCTTCTCACTTTATACCTATCATTGGAATTCTATCCATCTTATGTGGATTTCATACCTTGAATCACTTTATAAGCATAGAGTTATCTGTCTTTTACTTTATTATCTTCTTGAATCACATCTTCAAGAACTCCTCTTTTTCTAATTTGTATTCAGATTTAGATTTCATGGTGTTGTATCTTTCTCTTATAGTTACCAAACATTCAAGTTTTGATAGATAATGATGCAATTCTCATCTTCTTTAAGGTAGAATTGAGATATTCACACCATGATTTTTTTATTCGTTATATTCTTTTAATTGTCTCAAAATGACTACTTGATCAGAGTAATCATAAAGATAATAATCTAGCTCCGTCCTTTCTCTAGATCCTTCCCTGGAGGTGCCGCTGGGGGGAGGGGAGAACCTTCTTGGATCTTCCCTACCCCTGGCCTCAATGACGGTCATCTAGGTCTATGGTTGTGTGAGTATTCCCTAGTAATCCAAGGAGGCGGCATCTCCAGTTGATCAGTAGCAGGCCCTTGTGCCCTGGTTCGTAGCAGAAAGGCTGCACCGCGAGGATCCCAATCCAGACTGATGAATCGACATTTCAACTTTGTCGAATCTATTCCATTCAAGAGTGATGGATAGATAGGAGTTGATCTAGGTCCGGAATTGCTCTTGTGCTGCTTCTATGAGCTGGTGAAGCCAGGTGGTCTCCACACCACCTCATTCCCCAGCATCTGGTCGGCTGGTGGTCAAGTGTTCCTGGGATCCAGGATTTGGTGCTCTTCAGCTTCGACTGGATGGGATGAGTCTTGGCTTTGGGTGGGTTCTCTCACTGAGCGGTCTCGACCCTGGTGTTCCTCGGCAACGGTGGGATTATGATCCCTTTTTGGCGATTCCAGTGATGATGGCCTCCTCAATTGGGTGATTGGGTTCCCCCTGGTCTGCTCAGAGATGCGGCCTCATCTATGCGGTGATGGTGGTGCCCCTTTTTGGGGCTCAGGTCCTCACCCTATTTCAGTTCCTGGTTTCCAGTTCGCTTACAAGTCCCCTGGTTGGACACGGAGGTGGAGGGTGTTCTTGTTTGGCAGTTGGGATCTTCCCTGCTCTCCCCTATGCGGCAGCCCGACATTAGTGTGCAATCTTTTGTCTCCCCGATGTTGGCTCTTGACCACCGATGTTTGTGGGTTGCTGTGTGGAAGAATGCCTTCAAGGTGTTTGCTAAGAAACTCTTGCTGGTTAACTTCCTGCTTAATGTGGTTATCAGAAGCTAGATCTGTAGATGTATGCAGGTGTTCAGTCAATCATGTCCTCCCTTTGTGGGTGATTTGAATGCTAGAGGCTCCATGTTTTCCTATTTGTAGCTACATAAGTCTTAGGAAGCTTGTTGATGGTGCCCTCCTATTGAGCTGAAACTACAGACTTGGTTGGGTCCGTTCTTGGATGAGGCAATGGACCAGGTGTAGATGGTCAAAGGAAGGAGAAGAAGAAGCCAAGGAGTGTTCGAGCAGATCAGATTCCATGGATCGACGATTCTGTCTAGACCCTCTTGGTACCTTGTTCCCTTCCTTCTAGGCTTGAGATTTTCAGTGCTGCTTTATTGGTGATTGGTAGCATAGTTCCAAGAGGACAGGTTCACTTTCAGTCCTTGAGGATGGTGCTCATTGATGTTCCCCTCTGCTACAATTTCTGGGTGTATTTACTGTTAGCTAGTTGGAGGTGGAGCAGCCAGCCAGTATCTTCCAAAAGGCTAGATGTTGATTTCCTATTTATTTCATCTATCTATCGACCAATACCAGGGCCTTCGGTTCTCTTGTGTTTGGCTTCATCTTTATTGGTAGAAACCAGTTCTTCTACTGATATCTTCTTGAGTTTGGACCTGTGAAGACCTGGCATTCTTCTTCAGGATAGCTGCTGACATAATGATCTGATTAGCTTTAGATTAGCATCTAAGAAGGCACACTTTCTAGGTGGTCTTATTGTTAATGCTTTCTTTTTGCTGTATTTTAAGCTTGAGGGTGGTCGTTTTGTCTCTGTCCCTTGGAGGACTCTTTGGTCCTTTTTGGTCCTTGTTCATGGGTTTTTTTTGTATGATGCTTTCCTGTGTGGTTATGCTATCATATATAGGTTTGTTTTTAGGGGTTTGTTCTTTGTACATAAGCCCAAAGTTTTTGGTTTTAATACAACAACATGATTTTTAGCTGACAAAAAAAAAGATAACAATCTAAGAGTTCCATACTTACCTTTCTTCAATAATTGAATAGCTAGCCAGGGCATCCAAGTACTGAGATTAGGCAGTATGCACCATGTTTTTGTGTCACGTTCCTAACTTAGACATCATCCTAGTCTTAAGTCCTAGTGTCCCTATAGACTCAGTGAACCCAAAGCTCTGATACCAACTTGTGAGAACTTGTTACACTAAACAAGATTACTCAAAACATAAAACACAATCAATCACTAATTAATCACATACCCAAAAATACAGGTAAATTAAAACTGATTTCAACATCAACACTCGCTCAAAAATGTTTGAATAAGAACTCAACATCTTTCTTGTATCCATACTATGCCAAGAATTTGATACAAATTATTCTATCTCCTTATCCACAACATATATACACAGGAAAACAATATTCATATATGCCTCACAAACAAGCATTAACATGCTAACAAAAGTTTGATTTGTTTGAAACACCATATACAAACTTTTCCTGCCCGGACCTGAGAGTATAGGGACGACTCTAGGACACACTAGACATCTAATCAAATTTCTCAAAGATTCATTGTCGTAGCTCCTCTTTGCTGCCACATGTTTGTTTTCATCACTTTCGATTACCTAAAAAAATGTAGCAAACCACAAGGGTGAGACCTATGTCCCAGCAAGAGATATAATCTCCAACAACATTTATTGATTGCAATATTTTTAAGTAATTAAATAGTTAAGCAGTATAATCAGATTTAATAAATAAGCTCAATAGTACTGATGATTAACAAAACACATAAAGGAGTAGATAATAACTATCATCATTAGCCATACTATCACCCTTTATCTTGTTGACAATATAAGCAATTTAGTAGCATATGCATATCTAGCATCATGAGCAAGTCTAGTAACATAGAATCTCTATCATTATGAATAAGTCTAGCCACATAAGCATAGATAACAACATTAGCATGTCTAATAGGTTGAACATATCAACATCATAAGAAGATCTAACAACATAATCACAACTATCTGGATAAGCATGATTAGAAATATATGCATCTCTAGTTACAAGGCATGGCTAGCATTCTAAACATAACTAACAACATGAGATATCTAGCATCATGATTATAATCAACAGTAGTAGTATAGTTATCAACACAAGCATAGCTACTATATGTACACATCTACAATCTTAAGCATAGCCACAACCTAAGTATATCTACTATCTCTTAATTGCACTAAGAATCATCTTTATGTAAAGATAACAAACAAGGGTTATCATTCAATGTGAAATGTCATGTATAACCCTAAACAAATATGCTACATGGGTATATTACATCTTTTATTATGCCCTGAGGAATTTGAGGATACCACTCAAAATCCAACTGACCACTGCTAAGTCAAAATCAGTGCCATACAAGATCTAGGAAGAGCCAGACTCCTAAGATCTTCTCCACCCCCAGTCATTATGGGTCTGCCATAGAGACACATAAGGTCAAGCTGCTAACAGCCTAGTCTGTCCTTGGTACAGGTCACAGCACTAGTGAAAGGAGGTGGGTACGCATACCCTACCATCTGAGGTACAACTGCAATTGTCCTCCAATCTTGTCACATATATAAACACTGAGACACGACCGCAACCATTCTCAAACACGTAAGATGTATGAGGCATGACCATAGGCATCCTCCACAACCTGCATTGTGGATGACAAGGATATATCCACAACTTGTCATTGTTGGACTTATGCAGCAACATTTTCAAGATTTGTCAATTCCGCATTTCACTCCTATTGGAGGCTCACTGTATCAGACTGATGTGCTTGGGTGAATCCTTGCTCAGTAGTTTGAAGTATGCTCCTATTGCGGTTTGCAATTTCTCTGGCTACTTGGAGTTGGTGATTCTGCCTTTCTAGTAGTTGTTGGAGTGCATCAACATTTTGTCACAGATCAGGAGTTAAGGAGGCGAGTGCGTTAACACTTTCTTAAGCTAATTCTACTGCTTTAACCAGTTCTTGATCTCTCTATAGCATGGAAGTTGAGGGCTGGATGGCAGTTTCTATTTTTGAAGCATCTACATATGATGACGGTGGGGGTGAATATAGCTTGATGAGTTGTAAGGCATGGCTTTCAATTATTTGCCAGTAGTCAGAACTGTGGAAAAATTCAGGATGACAGGTGGACAAGATGACTTGTCTTGCAGAAGCAAGATCCATGACTGAAAAAGTATAAGAAAAAGGAAAGCTATTCAGTATGTATGGACAAGTATGTTTAAAACAAAAGAAAAACTATGAATATATATACTGGCTTAAAAGTGACAAAACAAAATCTATTAGGCGTGTAAACGTGGAAAACCACATTCCCGACAATGACGCCAAAAAATTCAATTCCTTCTGAGTCCGCCTACCCTTCTGGACACGTGATTTGAGGTCGATCAACTTTTTGGCAATGTTTTCGGGGATGTGGTTTTCCACATTTACACGCCTAATAGATTTTTTTGTCACTTTTAAGCCAGTATATATATGCATAGTTTTTCTTTTGTTTTAAACATACATGTCCATATATACTGAATAGCTTTCCTTTTTCTTATACTTTTTCAATCATGGATCTTGCTTCTGCAAGACATAGTCGTCTCTTCCACCTGTCCTCCTGAATTTTTCTGCAGTTTTGACTGCCGACAAATAATTGAAAGCTATGCCTTACAACTTGTCGAGCTATATTCACCCCCACCGTCATCATATGTAGACGTTTCAACAATAGAAACTGCCAGCCAGCCCTCAACTTTCGTGCTATTGAGAGATCAAGAACTGATTAAGGCAGTAGAATTAGCTGAAGAAAGTGTTAACGCACTCGCCTCCTTAACTCCTCATCTCCGAGAAAATGTCGATCCACTTCAACAACTACTAGAAAGGTAGAATCATCAAATCCAAGTAGCTAAAGATATTGCAAGCCGTAGTAGGAGCATACTTCAAACTACTGAGTAAGGATTCACCCAAGCACATCATTCTGATACAGTGAGCCTCCAATAGGAGTGCAATGCGGAATTGACAAAACTTGAAAATGTTATTACACAAGTCCAACAACTTCATGATAAAGATGTTGAACAAGGCAAGAAGCTTCAAGAGCTCATCAATTTGGTTACCACACAGTTGCAACCTCCACTGCCTAACAATGAAGATTTTAGTCATCAAGAACATTCCATTGGGCCTGAAGAGGAGTATGCCTCACCATCCTATTCAGATCATCAACTGGATTCACCAGGATTTTTCTGTGAAGACCAATCCACTTGGGGAAGCCCTTCATTCTATCTAGATGACCCATATGATAAACCAATGGAAGATATAAATCATATGCATGAATGGTTTTATGATGATGATGATAAACACTCTTATCCTCACCAGAATAGTCAAACTAACTCACAACTGGAAGGTTGGTTTGAGGAACTTGAGTCAAACATTGATCCAGGCCATAGTGGTAGCTCTCACAGTGAGACTTGTCATTTAGCCTTGAGCAATATGCCCATCATGGTTTGGAACAATTTGTTCGATGACGACGATGACAACTGATCAAATTGGAGCAGTGAATATACCGATGATGACAGGTTGGTGCAGCATGAGATGACATTTACCACCATTCCCTTAAAAGGCTTGGTGGATATCGATGGAGCAGGATGGAAAATCCATTACAACATGGCTGCTGAGCATAAAGACACCCTAGATCCCACAAAAGGCGACAAGCTTGGGGTGGTAGAACCCCAAATGCGTCCTTCTGGGGGTACTTCTTTCTCAGAAAATGATTGGATAACTCAGACTGTAAATGAGAATTTATCTGAGCATCCAACCCTGAATTCAGAGGAGGAGAGAGAAGAGATAAGTCCTCCAGAAGACATCCAACCTCTCCCCTCAATCTCATCTTGTATCATCATCCCAGGGCCTTCTCGTTTAGATTCATATCTTGAAGGGTACCTTAAAGATGATTTGCCAAAGAATTCATCCCAGTGCAGTTCAAGTAATTCACAACACAGAGATGACTTCACCAAGTCACGGGGTTTTATTCCTCTTTTCCAAACTCAGAAGGAGTCGCCTCTCCACATATTCTACCTCTACATGGTGAGCCCGAGTAGAGAGATACATGTAACTCGGACCCAAAACTAAGGATTTGGGATCCAAGTGTAGGAGTTGTAGGGTAACCACCCCCTACTGCCTATACAATTTTTCTTTGATCTTTACCTTTAAAATATTTCTCAATAAGTCAATTTAAATTTTATCTTTCCTATAACTACTAGAAATTTAGTTTATCTTGCATCATCTAATTCTCTTTTAGTTTTACATGCACTTCCATCTTCGCACCCTGACAGCTATTTTTGGTCCATATCTTGTGCGAACTTAATGGCATACTTTGTTACTCTTCCATAGTGTTTGATTTGAATTTTATATCCTTTGTCTTTCCACCCTCGTTTTCCCCTCACGTGGCAGAGCTGAATCATGACCGCAGTCTGGTAGGTACACCACGACCATGGTCTGAAAGATAAGACCATGATTGCAGTCAAGCCTACATTAAACCGCGACCATAGACACCCGAGACCCGAGTGTGCTTTTTCAGCCTGACTGACTGGCATTTTGGGTTGTCTCTGCATTTTTGACCGACTGTTGCTCTTTTGACCGAGCTTTTGCCCCTTTTGACCAGGTCTCCGATGCCTTTTTCGATTTTGCCGCCACGTTGTCTGTGACTTCACGTAATTCGGGGTGAGGCCGGGGCTGGATGCTAGGCCTATAAATACCCCCGAGTTGAGGCGTTGTCCCCTTGCCTAACCGTAGAATTCCATCGACCACTACATTTCTACCAGCTATTTTTCTTTCTTCCCCTTGTCTCCGATGTAGGTTGAAAGGGAAAGAGTGGGCACATTAACACCAGCAGCAAGAGAAACCACCACAGGACCACAACCACAGTCTCTAAGCAGTGGCTCAGTGGCTCCGCCAACCACATGCTTTGGGCTGCACCTAGTTCTGTGGTCTCGATGGTGATCAGTACTCGGGTCACGGTCCCTCAGATCACGGTCTCCTCTACCGTGAGCGGATCGGTGATGAAGATGCCTTGGTGGGGATTATCGCGGTCTTCATGATCGCGGTCCTCACGATGGAGGTCTTCATGGTCATGGTCACTTAGATCGTGGTCACCTTGTACACCGTGATCGCGGTTGCCAAGTCGCGTAGGTCACGATACCAAGGCCTGCTTCACGATCGCAGTCTCCTTGATCACGGTTGCACAGGTCACAGTGCCAAGGCCATTCACTGTGGTCGCGGTCTTCAATACCACAATCACGGTCTTCACTGCAGTCATGATCCAGACCAGGGGCAAGCTTGGAGTATCTTGAGGCATCAGCACCAACTCCCACCACAGTTAAGCCAACCGGATCTGAATCAGAAGAAGCGACGCCATGGACGCAATGAAAAATAGTTTTAAAAATCTTTAAAAGTCTATCACGAGAAAGAAAGGGGAAGGAAGCTCCACATCACCATCAAATTATGGGAGCCCATACCCACACCGCGCATCTCGAACTACGAATCTGATATATGAAGATGAGGTTATGCTTTATACTCCAAGGTTTGGGTCGTAAGAGACCGGTTCAGACTACTGCAACTTGGTCGGCACTCCTATGGATACCTATAGCAGTGAGTCAATACAAGAAGCCTTTGGTGAGAGGACGTGGATAGAACGCCATGACGTTGAGCTCCAAACTTTGACTGGGTATCAAGAAAGCCTGTCAGTCCTGCACAGAGCTTCATCTGTAGGAGACCAGCGTCGACGGTCAGCAGAACATTTTACATCCTTGTGAAGATCGACTTCCTCACATGATTCTTTTCAGGGGAACAGACGCCACGCAACTCATGGTGGTGTCAATCAAAGCTCACTCCCCTCTCCTTTATTCAAGAGTATGAATCAAAAGAAAAACTTTGATACTCTAATCAGAGACAAGCGCAGACTAGTGGGCCTGAGATATGCAAATCAAGGTACACTCCTTAGATCAGGATCCAAGATCAAGTTGACAGATATCTTGTAGTCATTGGCCTTGATGTCCTCACATATGCATAGTGCAATGCCTACCATAGACTCACTTGTGAGTTTTATGCTACGCTAGAGACATCCAAGGAACACCAACACACTGCATTACATTTTCATCTCCTCAACTAGCCCCACAAAGTTACTATGGAACAACTCAATAGTTGGTTGTCACGCTCTGCTGAAGACTGTGTTGAGATGTCTAGAGGCCGACTGGAGATATGGGACCACAGTTTTAATGTTGTCCAAGCATGGAAGATGCTTATAGGGTAAGACAAGTACATGACTAAGGGTGCCAAAGCCTCACACATCCACAACCCGACAATTTGTTATCTACATAGGGTGATAGAAAACTGCTTCTTGGAAAAGCAAGACAGCCAAGGAGTACTCAATATAGTTGACCTCTACATATTGTGGTGTGCGGTAGTAGGATAGAAAGTGAATGTGAGGAATTTCATTATCCTCCACATCCACAACTCTTTCAAGAAACAATTCCAATTCATACTGATGGCGGGAATTATCACTCTTATGGAACACCATCTAGGAATTGGAGATGAACAGTTGGCACTTATGTAAGAAATAACCAAGTGGTCCAAGTTAGACTTAGATCTATCGATCTGCTTAGGAGTGATCAAACAGTGCAACAGAGGCTATCTATATATCTTCGGTCACTACAAGCACAAGATTTTATTGCCAGCAAATGCAGAATTCGCATGTAGAATGTCATTCATGGGCGTCTCTCTTTTGGACGCCCAGTGTAACGTTCATCATACGGGTAGAGCTGCAGGAGCTTCTACTTCTACACCACTAGTTCCAGAGGCTCAAGAGGGTGGGTGGAAGATTGGGACAACCTTCCACGACATACCTTATCAGGGAGGATCCTACGCAGAGATGCATACTGCAAGTTACCCACGACCCCATCAACAAGAGCAATACATGCCAAATCCTTATCCGGAGAGCTTTTACGATTTCATGATGGATTTCAGAGCCGACTCAGGTAGACTGTTCAATACACTGGATCAGGATATACAATACCTTAGAGAGAGGTTCGACATAACCTTTCCTCCATAGACTCAACCGAATTATCAGCAACTGTTCCAGCAACCCCTCGGGCCCTTCTATCAGCCAACCCAAGACTTCGAATAGATAGTTCAGTTTTAGCAGGATCTAAACCAGAACTATGAGAACACATCAAGCAGTTTGGACAATATGGATCAATATTTAAATAGTGACTACCAATAGCATCTACTTCCTGTACCTTCTGAAGATAAAAGAATTGCTTGAGGATGAGAAAATTTTTTTAAGCTTGGGGTGTACCCCCTTTATCTTCCGCCTTTCATGCATTATTTCTCTTTTTCCTTGCATTTAGCATAAATTTTAGTGTAACTTCAGCTTTGTAAGACTTTGTTTCGTAATTTGTATCTTTTGAAATTAAGGTTGTGCAACGCAAATCTTATAGCTAAATGCTTATCTATATGCCAAAACTTTTCATCTTAAACTACTTGGACTTTTTCTTGTATTGCTCTTTGACTCTTTCCTTAAGTTTGGTAATGAATCTAAGGTTATGTTCCTTTTCATAGCTTAAAACATTATTCCCTTGATCTTTGTGTGAATGACAAATCCAAGGTATAGGACTGTTGGAATGAGCTAAAGCATGATCAAAGGCTCCTAGCTGCGATTTCACAAGCTTGCCTCTATTCTAAGGATCATTGAATCATGATTGCTACTTTTCACACATCTGTCAAATGGATCGTGATGAGTTTTGAGCTATAGTCAAGTTGAAATGTTTTCCTTGATGGACTATGCACCCTCTCACCTTAGATTGAGTCAAAAAGATGAACAATTAAAAATTTGCAAAAGAGGCTTTGCCGCCCACAAAATCCCAAAAATATCAATATATTTCTCACCCAAGCCTACAAAATTAGAATACAGAGAATAAAAGCCTGAGTGTGAATGAATGAGCGCTTGTTTTCTCTTTCAGGAGAGTTGAAGATGATGCCTAACTGGTGTATGAATGTGCTCATGAATGTGGGTATGTCGTGCCTGGTAGTATCACTCAAAAAGCTCATTAGAGAGTCACTAGGAATCCCTAGGAGACCTATGAGATCATCCCAGTAGTAGGGTTGGTTCAAGCACAGTACGAGGAGTTTCTCTCACTACTCTGGGCCAACTGGCTCAAACTGTAGGGACTGTTGATTGTTACATGGACCATCCTGACACAGATCGGGATCCTCAGATTCATTAGAGTCTTTTTGCTTTGCTTCTTCGGACCTGAATAAGTGAGAGGCGTGTTGCCCCTAATTAGTCTACATGGATACATGACTATGGATAATGGCTCATCACTCGAGTGATCATCCTTGTGACAATGCTTTTATGTTGGATAATTATGATTCAAACCTCATGAGTATCGACAAGTTATAGTGGATTAGCTTAATCTATATCTTTTATTAGAGCTCAAGATCAAGGTATTGCCCTTGCAAATTATCAATACTCTCAAGATTAGTTTTCTCATTCAATTCAAGAATTTCAAGTTTGGCATATAGATCATCAATGATTTTTCCTAACTGTTTTCTCTTAGATTTACACTTTGCAAAATATGAACGAGTAGAGATAAGCATGTCAGTAACAGCTTCCTTAGATAACTCATGCAAACTTACCTCACTTACCTCACTAATTTCTTCACTAGTAGAGGCAATGAGTGCAAGGTGTCACTCTCCATCTTCGTCGGAGCTTGAGCTACTTGAATATGAAGCTTCCTAAGCTACATGAGCTGCATTCTTGTGTTTGTTCTCCTTCCTATCATTTCTCTTGTATTTTCTCTCCTTCGTGTACTCATCTTCCTTCTTTGAGCTACCCTTGTGGTGTGACTTTCTTGACTTGGGACATTCACTCTTGTAGTGTCCCTTTTGTCCACACTTGTAGCATCTAGGAGTAGAGGAGGAGGAGGCTTGCTTTCTCTTAAAGTGTTTGCCCTAAATGTAGTTTGCTTCATGCTCACTTGGGCCATCATCTTCACTAGAGGAGGAAGAAGAAGTCTGAAAAGCAAGTTGTTGTTGAAGGATGACCGCCTCCACTTGTGCTTTGAAAGCACTATCTTTTATCTTCTTGGTTTCCTTCTCTTCTTGCTTGGCTTCTTCTTCTTACATATCAAGCCTTGCCTCATGAGCTTGGAGGTTCCCAATGAGTTCTTTAGTTGGGATGTCACCAAGGCTCCTCACTTCTTCAATGAAGGTGACCTTTGATTCCTATCTCTTTGGTAGAGTCCTCAAGATAATGGAGTTGATTACACCTCTATTCAAAGTGTTGCCCAATGCATCTAGCCCATTGATGGTGGCATTGATTATTGAGTACATCTCCGCAATCCCTTCTTTCTTGCTCATCTTAAAGTTTTCTAGAAGGATGTTCAACATGTAGATCTTGGCCTCCTTAACTTTATTTGTGCCTTCATAGGTGATGTACAATTTGTCTCAAATCTCATAGGCGGTGTCCCAAGATGAGATCCGGTTGAACTCTGTTGGGGTGAGGGTTGCATTGAGAATGCTTCTGGCCTTGGCATTGAGTTGGGCTTCTTTGAGTGTTGCTTCACTCCATGTTTCAATAGCTCCAGTTGGCTCCTTGTAAGGTGTGACCATCACCTTCCACATGTCAAAGTTCATGCCTTGTATGTAGAGCTGCATACACCTCTTCTGATAGAGGAAGTTGGTGCCATCAAAGACCGGAGGATGCATGGAGAAGCCTCCCTCTAGGTTGAGAGAACCAAGTAGGTTGTCGCCCATCTTCTCATCTCATGGGAGATTGTTGGAGAAGATCCTTGGCTTTAATACCACTTGTTGGATCTAGGGCTCTAGAGGGGGTGAATAGAGCTACAAACTTCTCACAAGATAGATTAGACCTTCAAATCATATCAAATTGAAACCAATAAGTGCAATTTGAAGTCATAACTAACAAGCATAGCAAGGATGAGAGGAATTGATAGTAAGCACTTGATAAGGTGATGTAGAGTGGTTCCACTCTTCAAACTAGGAGAGAGTAAGTACACTACCTAGAGAGGTCAACCTCTAGGACTTTTCAAGTGTTGTTCTCTATATTATCACCAATAAGAGTTACAACACAAGACCACCAAAGGACTTACCCATCCAAGCACCGAGAGTACTTCACCTTACCAAGGACTTACCCACTTTTCCAAGAGTCTTCAGCCTTCTCCAAGGTCTTACCCACTCTAGAACAAGTCTTCCGCTTTCAAGGACTTTTCTACTCTTCTTGGATCTTTAGCCTTTGCTTTTTCCTTCTCCTGGAGAAGCTTTTCACCTCTTCTTCAAACTTGTAGAAGACCAGCAACAACTCCACCTTCACTCGGAGTAGCTTGCTTCACCTTTTCTTCATGGAGGAAAAGAGGTAGGGAAGATTTAGAAGATGAGAGATTTACATTCACAAGGGAGTAGCTCTCTTATAACAGGCCTATCTCACTCATAATTACAAAATGAAGTGTAAACTAGAGAGAGAAAGGGGCTCAAGGAGTTGTGACACACTCAACTATAGTAAGGACTTGGAGTAGCATGAATGAGCAAACTTAGAATGAACTCCAAGGGGTCCTATTTATAGATGAGGGTGTTCCCTTGAGTTGGGGATCACTTAGGGTTGAAATATAGCCATTTACCTCAATGCAACAAATCTATTTTCATCCAAAACAACACACCAATAGTTATAATCACTTTTTCTTTGTTTTTTGTACAATATATTTGGTCGAGTTTCAATAAAGGTAACTCGACCGATTCAACTAAAAGACAAAGCCAAATTTCAAACTATCGGTCGAGTTTGTTCTAGTAAAATCGACCGATGAGCTAAAATTAGATTTGCTCAGTGAGTCGGTCGGTCGAGTTTTATTAGTGTGCAACTCGACTAATGGGTCATCTTAAGAAAATCTATCATAGTATCGGTTGAGTTTCCAGCTCGATCGATGAACAGCCTGTGAAAAATTTTCTAAGTTGACTTTTGAGTGATTAAACCTTGGTATTTAGTATCCCACATTTTTTTCTCATCTTAGTTACAAGTCATATCATCAATACAAGTGATTACGAAATTCTTCTAAGGTCGTTTGGAGTGATTTCCCAAAATGCATAGTTGCGTCGCTTTTGACTTGAACTTGAACAAGTTAGGGCTTGTATAATTTGATCTTTTTCATGTACCTAAAGCCTGAAATTAATCTTGAACAAACATATTAGATGCATAAGAATGGAATGGTTAAGTCATTATCATAATATGGGCAATGTATAATTCTTAAGTCAATAGCAACAATTTTTGTTAGGTAGATCTTGTTTTCTAGATCAAACTTCATAAATAATATGTCATACTTAGACTTGAGAATCATTTTTATGATTCTTTCAAATTGAAGATATTTGTTAAGAGAATGAGAGAGAGGGAGCAATTATTTACTAAAGGAGGGCAACATGTCCGCACCTAATTTTAACCATCCCATCATGGCTAGCTACCTCTACTAATAGCCCACTAGTGGTTTGTAGACATTAGCCACCGATGCCCACCTGCCCATTCATCCTGCTTGACCCCCCGTCCCACTACAACGACAGGTTGGGAAAATTTCACTGGAGCTATGTGATACAGGGTCAGGGGAGGCAAGGATAGACCTCGTTCATGTTGGTTGAGCTCAACATGCCTTCACAAACTCACAGTTGGCCCCTACTTGAGCCCATGTTGTTGAGCATGAGAAAGCCCAAAGAGGCTCGACGGCGGTGCCGACAATGGAAGTAGGAGGAAGAAGCATAGGTGGGGTGCAAGAGGGAAAAATGTGGGGCATAAGGTTGGAAAACAAATGGTAATAAGAAAGGGAGCTAATGAGTGTGTTAATTAGGTGTAAGGCAAGGACGAGCATGCCCAACATGGGCACCCATACTTGCCTCCATGCCCCTAGAAGGCTAGATCTAGGAGATGACCCTACGACCATATGATCGACTTAGGTGATATTTGGCCCTCAGATCTGTGGTATAAGTACATGACCACAAGGGGCCATATGGGCACTCCCAAGAGAAAAGTAAATGGGTTGAGATCCAGTAAGGAAATAAAAAACAAAAAAGAAGGAAAATGCTAAAAAAATGGATAAATTGAGATGGCCATAACTTTCTCCTAATTATTCAATTTAGGTGAAATCTTCATTATTGGGTCACAAATTTCACCCTCTATCTATCATACAAACTTTGAGATCCATATCATGATGTTTATATGTCTCAAAATTTTTAATTACTCTCAGTGATAATTAAGGCACTCAACATAGAATGATTGGGTTCAAATTCTAATTCATCAATCATAATTCATCAATTGAGAAACATGTAGTTCCAAAACATCCAATTAGTAATGAGGGTGATCATAGAGTCAAATTCATTGCATTATGACTCAAGATGTGCATAGTTGGATGAGAGAGAAAATCCAAGATGATACATCCTCCCCACCTTAAAAAGGAATTTTGTTCCCAAAATTAAAGCAAATCCTCAAAGACATTAAGACTTCATATTCCATATCATGTTCATCATAATACCACACATATATTATAATCATCCTTCAATCTTAATCATTATTCCAATATCAAGAAACCAAACATCAAGGTCCAAGCATAGACACATAGATCATTAAAAGACCACACATACATGGGAGATCACCACCACATCATTTTAGGGCTTTAACTTCTACGTTGGTGCTAGATGAAGTAATAAATCCTCAGTTGAGATTTCATATTTCAAAATTAGAGACAAACATCACCATAATCCACATGAGAGCTTATCTTTAATTCATTATTAGTAGGTCAAAATAATAGTCATCTTTATATTCAAGAGTGAAAAAATGAAAGTAATCAATCATATATCGAGGGTGATCTCAAGATCCATATAGGGTGATCATAGAATTTGAATCAACATTTAGATGAATTACCAATAGTCTAGATTTTGTAAATCAATATCAAGAGTCATTATTTTAGAAAAAAAGTCATAGCTCCAAAAAAATCAGAGCTACATGTGTGATCATTCATCCATAATAAAAATCAAGCAACATTTTGTGATATCAATATCAATTTCATTATCATGTTATTCAAGGCTAATGAATAATCTAGACCTAGGTCTTTCTAGGAACTTAACCACAAGCTATAGTCAACATCATTGTATTTCATGATCATCATGAGATAAAGACTCAATATTGAGTTTCATAATCATCATAAGATCGACCTATTAGAGACTTAGGTTAAGAGATTAGAACTACATGAAAGTGTTCAACTTTCCAAACTCTAAATAATCAACAAGATGAAAATTAAGAGGAAATCATAATAGGGGTGTGAACTAGTTTAGGGGAGTTATGAAACAAACTACCGCCATAAACTAGAACATTTGTCCTCATTAATCGTGAAGTATCAAGTGTATCAAAGATAGAAAGAGCATCAATTATTGATTTGTATTCACAAGGTCATGATATCATAGATCATTTATCATAATAAAGCAACCATCGTTCAAGATTTTGCATATTAGATGTCATAATATTGTTTCGTTCCCTTCTTAATTGAGAGAAAGGGAGTATACATTAAATCAAAGAAGTATATATAGGCTCTTTCAACGATTTGAGCATTGTAGAGTACAATTGAGATCTCATACACGTCATATTATTCAAATTTAAGTTCTATAAAGAGGAATTTTAATCAATACAGGTTTTACCTCTTTTATCAAGGTTTTTCATCATGATTCTAAGAATCCATAGGCATAGTCAAATCAAAGTATGATCATGATGCATATCAACAAATAGGGGGAAAGGTTTTCTTGATCATATATGAGTTGTAATAAAAAATAGGTACATATAGACTTAATCAATGGGGACCTCATCAACAATGAGGTATAAAGCATTAGTTCTTCTGATTTCATCATATTAAGGATCATTATCATTTACCTCAAACATGGGAAGAACATATGTCATATTTGGGAAAATTGAGTTTACATGATCTAAAATATTACACATGAGTAATTTACTCCAAGAGTACTTTCATTAATCATAATTGAGTTTTTCAAATTAAGGACATATCAGGAAATCATCACCATCTTATTTAAATTTTACCAATCCATTCAGATTTTAATTCTCGCCATACATAATATACCCATAATCAATAGGTTATATGATTAATTGTCACGAGAGAGACCACATGAGGAGATGAGAAACTATCTCATCATCATCTAAAAGGTGGCTTACGGACTCTCCAATCTTTATAGGAAAAATCCTTAATATAGTCTTGGATTCACTTCATCCAGGTAGACATACAAGGGAAACCTCAGTCACTACAGCTAGACGGATGGGAGGTGCATCAACTCCCACGTAGTGACCTTCCTAGACACCTCAACTTCACCATTATAGACTTAGGTTTTTGTATATTTATATGAGATTGGGTTATTAAACATGCATAGAGGATATGTGATTCATCTGGTACCATCTATCACAAAGTTGTTTGTTATCCAAATCCTCACTCCTAATGGCTAGAAAGCTAAAGGTGAGAGGAGATGATCATATTTCCCTAAAATATATCATATAACATATGCATGAATAAAACCACAAACAACAACTAAGGCATGAGACATCAAAGCATAAAAGAATGCTAAACTAATACCTGACATATGATCTTAGGTCCCATTTATCAAACCATGTGGATTCCATTTGCATGTCATTATATATTCATTGAAGAGTCGCACACGGTGACTAGTGTGGGAGACTAGAGAATGGGGAGAGGGCCCTTAGTGTTTTGGCATAAATCCCATCAATCTCAACCTCCTGCCCTTTGCCTAAGCAGACTAAATGCTTGTCAAAGCCCATATTTGTGGAATGCTCTAAAATATCCATACATCTCTACCATGTCCTCTAAAGAACTTTCTATTCTATGGGATAAGATCCCAAGTGAAGTAGTCTTGTGACTAGGAAGATGAAAAAAAGAAGGTGTGAAGGCAATGCAGCCCACTCTGGTCCTGAGGAGGAGTAAGCAACAGATCATCATATTAAGAGGAAGCAATGATTATTATATGAGATTCATAATGTACATGTTACCTAAAATTATAAAATGGATACACGTCAACACAACTGGGTTGAGTATGTTGTGAAAACATATAAAATATAAAGTTTAAGATAAAATATATTGCTTGGAAAAAACTTAATATAATAACAAGAAAAGAAAGCAAAAATATAATAGACTTTCTTTTTAACATGCAAGAATATTTTAAGTTCATTTCCGTTGTACCAATAATATCATAAGGCCTTTGACTAGCCTATCAAAGGAAGGAGTCTGTGAGGGTGAACAAAATTAGCCATCGTGTTTCAATGTGAGGGACTACAAAACAAATGTCAAGAGTTAACCCTATTCATAAAGGGGCCTCAAGGTCATAGCCTAGAGATAACCCTTATATCGGCATGGTCTTCCCTTTCTTGATAAATCAAGTAGGATACCAAGCCATGTGTCCTTACCCCAAGAGTACAGGTAGGTGCACAAGGTTGGATAATGGACATCTATGATTATGTTTTCAAGTTAGTTCAACATAGAACATTCAAAACCAAACATAGTACTCATAAGGAACATGTAGCTCAAATAAGTACATAGTCAAGAAATACTACGTACATACATGCAAATGTTAATACCACTAGTTTGCAAAATAGGAGTATAAAGTGCACCTTGATATGCATAAAGTAGCATTAAGGACAAGAATAGATCTAGGGATGGAAATGGAGTGGCTTCTACATCAACTACACAATACCAATCCATACCATTGTTAAAAAAACTAATTTGGGTATCCACTCCACTTTCTCATGGTATTTCTCATTCTGGTTGTTGGTTCACCATGGGAACCCATCTTCCACCACAATATATATTTCCAACATAGAAAACAAAAACTAGCACTCTAAATACGGAAAACTAAAATAATTTTCTATCACGCTCTATCCAACAACACTGCTTTGACAGTGGCACTCGAACCTAAAGCCAAGTAAAATGAGATAACGAGGGATATCTATGGCTACTAAATGTAGAATCATTATGGAACTTGACTCCAGGGGGTTCCCATGGCCCAAACCACACCAACATGATATTCATTTCAACCATACCACATTATCCATTTACCATTTGGGTCATAAGGGTTGGGATGGTGCGGGATGGTTTCTGGAGATCCAATGGGAAATGGATTTATTTGTCATCCCTAATTAGATCTTTGACCTTACCAATCATTTTCTATGATTTTTGTAAGATTGTACATATTTATTAAGGAAATGAGAGAGATGGAGCAATTAGTTACCGAAGGGAGGGTGACATGTCGCGCCAAGATTGGTTGGGGTCGGGTCCATGGAACAATTCTGGCATGGGTTCACGATTACTTTTAACCATCCAGACGTGACTGCTTACTACTACTAACCGCCCACTAGCAGTCGACAAACATTGTTATAACCTCAATTTTTCTTGTATAAATTGAAATGAAAATCTTCAAATAAAAAGGATTTGAATGGAAAATTGTGTGATTTGTTTTCAAAGAATAAATTTTTATACAATATTCCCTTGGATGCATAATTTTATAATTCATACTGATTGGATAGGTCCAATAATGATAAAAGAGAAGAGAGATAAAAGAAATTTCATAATAATTAAAAGGAAAAAGAATTAAAGGGATAATTGTGTGCATATGAGAGAATTATGTAGAATTCTATAGAAATTCGTATGGATGACCACTATTGATTAATTTTCAGTTCCTTTTGGTTTCTCATAACAAAAGAAAACAAAATAAAGAAAATAGAAGAGGAAGAAAGATAAAAATGAATTTTAATATGCCTTGTGAGTGGATGACGTGCACATGAAGAAAATACTCTTTTATTTTCAAGTTTTAGTTCCAAACTTTTCATACAAGTGAACTAAGTTACTAAAGACTTTATCTTAAAATTTGGTATTAAAAGGATATGGAGTTTGAGAGATATAGATTTTTTTGAAAAATCCCTAAAGTGTGGGAATTATGGAGAGAAAGTATTAAATGTCACCAGATATATTCCTTTTAGAATTGCCTTTTTTGGCCCTCACCTCATTGGGACGAGTTGTTGAGATGGCCACGGGCCATTGGCTACACAATACCCACATGGAAAAGTAGTGGAAAAGGAAAAAGGAACCCCAGTTAGCCGACGTGGTGCTCTACTATTGGTCCAGACATAATTAAATTGAACAAATCATAACTAATTCTTGGTAACTCAGATCAAGTCAAATTATATATGGATTTTAATGAGAAAAATATGTAGAATACATTAAAAATAAGTTGAAGGCTTGAATATGTTTGTAAATTGAAAATTGTGTAAGGTGCTACCTTTAATGGTTTAAATGAATTTAAAACCCTAAGCTTGAAGATTAAAGGATCTAATGGTGTTCCTTGATTGTTGTTAAGAAAAGTTTATCCTTTTGACTTAAAAAGATGGATTAGATCAAATTGGATTTTAATTGTGCTTAATTTTTCTAATTAGGGTTTCATGATGATAAAAGTGCATCAATGGACTTAAAAACCCTGATTTTGATAATTGTGAGGTTTAATGGTTTTAATTGTGGAAAACAATCAAGAAGGCATGAAAAAGATGTTCTTGATCTAATTTGCAAATAAAGATCCTTAATTTGGATAATTTGAGTAATTAGGGTTTTTCTAAGAGGAAAATTGCTTTAGGGTTTGTGGACCTAAAAAGGGTAAAATTGGAAAATGAAAGCTTGGAAACCAAGAAACCCTAGGAAAACCCTAAAAAGGGGCTTAGAAACTCTAGAATAGAATCCCAAGTCCATAAAAGGTGTTTGAATGTGATTGTAACCATTAGGTGTTGTATATGCTTTTCAGGATCAAGTTTCTTGATCTATTGCTTGGCATGGTTGATTGGACTTCTTGGTTGGATTAGCTATTGATCGTGCCTAGAGAGGAGGGTCAAATTTTGAATTTATAACTTGAAACCTTCAAGGACCCCACAACTTTATTACTGGGTTGAAGAATATATACGAGGTCAAACACTAGGACGTGCGGATGTTTAGGATGCTTAAGACCTTGCTCTTAAGTCAGATAAGCTAATCTGATAGTTGATAAAAGTATGAAGCTATAACTAGTCTAGTAGGTTGTCACAGAATAAAACAAAACAAAGAAAAGAAAAGAAAAGAAAACAGAGTCTGTATCTACTAATCAGAGAGAAGGAGTTCCTAACTATGTAACCACAAGATGGGCAGTCTATGCACCCATTCTAGGGCATAGACAACCCTCAAACACCTGAGCAAGAAACCTACATCCAAACATGGTACGCATTGTGGTATCTGTTCATGTGGGGTCATCCCACTTGCTTTTGTGAAGCGTGACTAAAACCCATCAATGATATGAAACCTCTCTTGAGGATGACTAATCAACACCCTAGAATATTCTAAATACCCTCTCAGGTCTAGAATGTTCTCAGGTGCTAGGAATAGGTGTGATCTGGGAAGAACTAGGTAGTGGGCCCAACTATATTGGGTTGGGTCCGACCGTGCCCAGATCTACGGTTTTGCAAAGATCACCTTGAACCATCCTCCTTTCAGACTCCGATCCAAACTACCTTCTCTTATCTATTCCTACAATGAATCTCTCAATATAGGTAGAAATAGAAGTTCAAGCAAGAAAGAGATCAACCAAACTAGCAATCATAACCAGAAAGATAAGGTAGAACATAAAATGGACTAAATCTGAAATAAAATTGCTTGCTTAAGGTAAAAATACATAAACATGCCTAAAATGGGCTACATAGCCAAGAAGGAGCTCAACCATCTATGGAAAATCATAGTTGGCATCGAACAAAGATGGAAGAACATCGTTCGTATAGGAACAAAGGAGAACGGTAGAAGAAAGGAGAAGAAGAAGATATTTAGCCCATAGAGGAGAGGTGACTCTCATTCCTTAGCCTTCGTATAGGCCAGATCTCATCTTTGAGTCTTCCTCCTTGGTCTTCTGGACTCCTTGGCCTCCTTTCTCTTCAATTCTGCCCCAAACAACAGCTTGGTGGGTGTGTGGAGGTGGAATATGGCTGGGAATGGTAGAATATGAGTGTATGAAGATGGATAATGGTGGTAGATTGAAGAAAACTAGAGGAACAGATGTAGGATGAGCACTTCAACCTTTTCAGACCTTATAACTCTCCCACGGGGCTCTGGGAACCAAAATGGGCCGAAAATGAGGACTTCCCGAAACTCAAAACTTGGAACCCTTCTCCAGGTCACGAGGGGTGAATATTTATAGGTGAAGGAAGAAGATGGTCACAACACCTACCTCGGTCGTGGCCCTGGTCTCATCCTGACCATGATGGGCTAGGCATAGTTGTGCTCGGGTCACGGTTGACACAGACGTCATAGTCGAGGTGGATCCTGCAGTTGAGATTGATGCCTCAGTCGAGGCAAGTCATGCTACGGTTGTGGTCGTGCTGCGGTTGAGTTTGACGTTCCTCGGTCGAGGTGGTCGGGTTGTGGTCGTAATCGTGCCACGGTCGAGGTTGACATGCCTCGGTCACGACCGTGCCGTGGTCTAGGTGGTTGGTCCGCAATTGAGGATGATGTGCCTCGGTCACAGTTGTGGCCTCGGCCTGACCGTGTCGAAACTCATCCCGATCGTGCTGAGTGTCGGTCGACACAATGTCTTGGCTGCGGTTGCGGCATCATGGACCAAACCCACCCCCACCGGGGGTATTGCTGGTGGTCGAGTGGCCCGCATCGATGAACCTTCTGATTGACGAGGATGCATTCTGATAAAGGACCGACTATCGGAAATAGGATCCAATATATCAAAAGTTTCTTGGGCCCGCTAGTCAGTTAGAGGGACCACTGTCCCCTAAGTTGGTGCACATAGTGTGATGCTTAGTCCACCGCGGTAGCGACGGATGGAAGTCTAGTTGCTGCAAAAACCAAGTGTTGGGGAGAGAACTTAGAGAAATAGATGTCTTTTCAGGTTTGGTGCCTGCAAGTCCAAAAATTGCCTTGTTGATCAACTTTATCTATGAAAATATATAAATTACTAAAATATAAGAATATAGGGTTGTTTTGGGCATATTAAGGCTATAATGGCATAAAATCATAAATAAATGCTTAGCATAAATGCTAGAATTTGGGTGTTATCAACTACCTTGATTGATTTTATGACTAGCAAATCTTAGTATGTAGTTATGCTTATGGCTAATCGCTCTAGTTTCATGGTGATTTCTGAGGTGTTACCGATTGCTTGAAATTAAATACTTGGGTGAATTTTATTTCCTACAATCTATAAAGTGACTATGACTATGACAAAGTATGCTTATAACCTACTCAAACCCGACATACCACCTTTGGATGTTTGAATGAAAGGAAATAAAGAGTCATGGCTAGGACCAAAGACCAGACCCCAGATTGTGAAAGTCAGACCAGACCCCAGATTGGGAAGGTCATATGAGGTCAGACTAGGCCCCAGATTGGGAAGGTCATATGAGGTCAGACCATGCCCAAGATTGGGAAGGTCCCATGAGATCATACCATGCCCCATATTGGGGAGGTCATATAGGTCAGGCCCCAGATTGGGAAGACCAACTTGGAACCTAGGATTTAGATTGAGAAGGTGGCCTTTTTGTCCACTGTAGGGACAAGACCCCAAAAGGGTAAATCATAGGTTGAGTAAAAATGGTTGATAGGTTATCAAGAAAATGTAAATCTTGTTTTGTAATAAATAAGTAGTGTGGTTATGTTGTTACCCATATGAAAAACTTTTGGTTTTCCCCACATATTAGTATAATTTGTTATACTGACAGACATTTTGTTTGTCGGCATTTTAGGGTACTATGAAATTATGTCTATAAGCTTACTGGAAAATAGATGTTCAGTAAAAAGTGACATTGAAAAAGGAACAAGGCTAAACAATGTTTTGAGGATTATAGTTAGTTAATTCTTTGGTAAAGCTCTGAAATCATATCTTTGAAAGGTATTTGAAAAAAAATTATACCCTGCATTAAGCTTAGTTGTGATAGAATTTATTAATTATTTATTATTATTTGTAGAACCATATGATCTTGTTTTGGGATAATGACACTAACTTCTTGGCCTTCCTTAATTGGGGTTTGTGAGGGGTGAGGTCATTACATTTGGTATCAGAGCATGGTTTTCCATATAATCTCTAGTAATTATAAAATTTTACAAATTCTTAGAGCCCAAGGGAGTTATTAGAGAATTTTTCAAAGATGGAGGTGTCTAGGAAAGGATCATGATCTGAGGGCTGGCAAGATTTTCCTCCACCCCACTAGTCAATTTATGAGGACTACCAGAATTTGTGTGATTGATTGGCCGAAATATGAGGATTTGACTCAAAATAAGATACCTCTAGGTCTTCTCATCTACTTTCATCCCTCATTTACCCTCTTTCACTGGACAAACTTTAAGTGCTTAAGTCTTTCTCTCTCTCTCCACCTCCTCTTGAGTTTTTGGGTAAGAGTGTTAAGGATTAAGGAATCCTCTGCAAAATAATAAAAGTAGACATAATGATAGGGAGAAAATGTTTGATGGGTTTCTCCCCTATAAAGGTAAACCCTGGATGGAACTAGGACTAGTAAGGGGAAAACAACCCCAGCGGATCAAGGGACTCGCCAAACTCAAGGTGCAAGTTGTAAACCCTAAACCTCCAAAACCTTAAGTAGGGGATAGAGAAAGAGAGACCTCACTAAGTTGGATGCCTTAGTTTGTCCATGCATGCAAGTACATAGGTTAGACATGCATGATATACATGGATGACTAGAGTATGCATGAGAAACACAAACAATAAGTGGTTGCATGACCCCTAGTGCAACTTTTGGTTTGGTAACCTGACCTAGGGTGGACCATCCCTGAAAAGGGGAAAAGAGGTAAGAGAGAGATAACACCCTAAATTGGAAGGTTAATGGTGACCAAAAAGTTTAACTCCTCTAGGTAGGAACCCTAACAAAGGTGTTTTCTCACTCAGATATGAGTAGGAGATAGGCATGCACCTACGTGGAGGTAAGCAACATCAAGGCTGGAAATAGGATTAGTTCTAAGCTAGAGAGGTAACGTCTGTTGGATTCAATTGTGAGTCATGCATACTGGAGGAAATGAATGAGAAGATTCGTGTTACATAATGAGATAATACGGTATATGATGATCTCAACTAGACATACGATTTGATAATACAAATAGGTATGCTTCATCGTCTAAGGTAGGCTTGGTGAGAATCACAGGTGTATCTTTAGGAGCCTCAACCTCATCTACGAAGAGGGAACGTCTGGTGCTAGGACCGGTTATAAGGTTAACTTATGAGAGAATGAGACACAGAAGGAGAAGGTTAGGAACCTAGACTCCAAGACATGAGGAATCATGAGAAAGATTCATATGATGTGTCCTAAACTAGAATACCCAGAGTGGATGAGTTGAGTTGCTTCATGCATGATCTCTAGAGGCTTTTTGTACCCTAGATGTCTTTGGAGGGACCAAACCCTAGAAAAGAGAAAGGTGTTTCTTATATAGATGTATAGATGATATGAGTAACTACCATCTAGGTGAGGGAAAGAAAGTCCCAAGATGTTGGATAGGTAATGAATGGTAATGAGATGTGAAGCCTTAGACTCAGATTGGTAGTCCTTGTGTAGGACTCTAAGGGTTGTTTACGTGGAAGAGAAAGTTGGGAGGAATATGCCATATCAAGTTTTGGTTTGGTATGTCCTTGAGCATGAGTGATGTAAAGGAGATAAACTTGGGATTCATAGACCAAAGAGGGGAAGTGGTGGTATTTGGTGCATATAATGCTCACAAGGTTGAACAAGCTCATAGAGGTTATGTATGTAATCCCCTCCAATTTTGGGTAAAAGGAAACCCCACTTGGACTGAGATATTTGTTTGATGAGCCACTCACACAATTTTGTGTCATATGTACGTATGAAACTGGTCCAACCTTGAGGAATGGTGAACAAGTATGACACGAACAAAACATAGAAATGGTTTAATAAGTTGTCTACTTGCTAGCCACATGAGTGGGTGGAATGATAGGATATATGCCCGCATGCGATGATATAAACTTTGGATTCAAGAAAGTTTTTGGGACCCCTGGTACCATCAAGTGATAGTTTTCTCCTGTCTTGGGAAAGGACCCTTCCTAAAGGAGTGAGTATCAAAATTTGGTGAGGAATTGAGGTAACTATAAAGGTCACTTAAAGGAACTTGGGAGATTAAGTGCATGAAACACAAAAGCACATAGATTAGGCATGAATATTTAGACCCAAGAATAACCATCTCTAAGGTACATAAAGAAAAGTCATTATGGAAGTGACTGATAGAATGGGGCCAGGCCTAGATAGGTAGGTCATCGTGTTTCCCATGAAGGGACATAAGGAAAACTATGAGTGCCCTGGGAGATGATAGAAATTCAGGTGAGGATTCTAAGGGATGCAATGTGCTTGCATATCATCAAGGGAACCACAAGAAAAATGTGTGGTGAAGCAAAATTAAGTTATGATAGAACCCTAAGTCAATCCTAAGGTCAAGCAGGGATGGGACCGATGGGAGTTGGAGTTGATGGTTCCCTAAATGCATAAGACCATAGGGTTGGGAAGTAATGACTATGTTTGCCTGGGGCCCATGAGTTAGGAGGTTGGCCACCTTCATGTGTTCATGGGGCCCGAGAGTCAAATGTGAGAGGCACTTCCTAGATGCATAAGGGTAAGATCACCCCAAAAGTACTGGCACCCTAGAGACCTTGAGGAAATGACTAAGGATCATAAGTAGGAGTTATGATAAGACTCAAAGGTTATAAGAAAGGTGTTCCTATATGTGTATATGTGGAATTAAGGGAATGGTGGTATTCATGGTTTGGAGTCATGTGGAGAATGATTCAACCTAGATAGGAAAACTAAATGGTGATGTGTGATGCACCGTCTCAACTCTTAGAATGGGATGAGCTTTGTATTTGGACTATAGCCAAATGCTTATTTCATCTCGTTATGGGTGTGAGAGACGGGACCAATGCATGCCATACTAGAGATAGAAGTGATATGAGGAATAAATGCTTAACTTGAAATCTTTTATGATAATTGAGAATTAGAGGAATTACCACACCCTTGAGAGAAAATATGGATAAAGAGTTTGGAAGATGAGGTGAGAAAGGTAATCACCAAATTAAGATTTCAAATGAGGATACAGTTATCAAGTGGGATTCGAAATCTATAGGTATAAGATTGGATCTGCTAACCAAATAATGGATGTTAGAGATTGAAGTATCTCCTGCCTCAGAAGGACCTAAACCTGAGACAAAGACTATGGGTGGAGTATATGAAGGTTTATGTTTTCACCATCACTTATCACCCTAGGAAGACTAATGTAATAATAGATGTACTTAGTCAGAAATAGTTTGGGTGTGCAGTTGTCTTATCTACCTAGTGAAGAGGACTGGAAGAGTTTGCTATGTGGACTCTACAACTATTAGAAGACTGATCCTAGTGGTTAGCATCTAGATAAATCTAGAACTATTGACCGAGTTGGTAGTTTCCCAGAGCTTGAAAAGATGAAAGGTTTGTTAGAGAAACCTCAGACCCATCTCTCAGTGGCAGTAAATGGTGGGATCTACTATAAGAGTCATATTTGGATTCCTGAACGGTACACCCTAACACTACCATGATGTTTACATACTTGTAGTAGTACTAGAATGAAGAGAGACATAGACGCATATGTAGCCAGTTGTCTCATGTTCTAGATAGTGAAGGATGAACATGAACAACCTGGTGGATTATTGCAGTCAATTGAAATTCCTAAGTGGAAATGGGAACAAATCACCATGGATTTTGTGGTAGGTCTTCCCCAAGACAAAGGAAGTTCATGACGTGATATGGGTTGTGGTGGATCGCCTTACCAAGTCAGTGCATTTCCAAGCCTTAAAGGTCCCTGCCAAGGTGACAAACTTAGCTGAACTATATATTAGAGTTAGTTCGACTACATGGTGTTCCAAGTTCGATAATTATTTTATGGTGACCCTAAGTTTGCTTCCAAGTTGAAGAAGGAAGTGCATGAAGAACTCAGTACTAGATTAAAGTTTAGCACAACTTACCACACACCCCCAGGCTGATGAATGGTCAGAAAGGATGATCCAGAAATTAGAGGATCTGTTGAGGGCATATGTGCTTGATTGGGGTGGATCATGCAAGCATTACCTACCCCTAGCTGAGTTTTCTTATAATAACAGCTACCAGGCCAGTATCGGGATGTCTCTGTATGAAGCTCTCTATGGGAGGTCGTGTCGGTTACCACTTCACTGGGATGATGTCGGTGAAAGGACCTTGTCGAGGTCAAAGGAAATATAGTTGTATGTTGATAAAGTCGCTTTGATCAAGAAAAGGCTAAAGAGAGCCCAGGATCAACAGAAGTCATATGATGATGCAAAGCAGACTAGTTTGTGCTTCACTGTGGGTGAACGTGTGTTTTTGAAAATCTAACCCCTCCGATCTATAGCTAAGAACAGAGGAAAGATGAGTCCCTGATATGTAGGTCTGTTTGAGATTTTAGAATGGATTGGTGAAGCTAATTATCATTTAGCCCTACCCCTCAGTATAGTACGATGTGTGATGTGTTCCATGTGTCCAATCTAAAGCGCTATGTGAAGGACCTGAGCCATGTGTTGAGCATTGAACTTATTGAACTCTAAGGGAGGCTGACTACCCTGAGTCACCTATGAGGGTACTGGATACTAAGGTGAAAGAGATCAGGAGTAAAAAGATAGAGATGGTAAATGTTCTTTGGAATCATCATGGAGAGGATGAAGCCACATGAGAGTTGAAAATAGACATGGAAAAGGCTTATCCTAAATTGTTTGTTTGATTAATCAAATTTTGAGGGCAAAATTCCCATAAGAGGGAAAGGATGTTATAACCTCAATTTTTCTTATATAAATTGAAATGAAAATATTCAAATAAAAAGGATTTGAATGGAAAATTATGTGATTTGTTTTCAAAGAATGAATTCTTGTACAATATTTCCCTTGGATGCATGCTTTTGTAATTCATATTGATTAGATAGGTTCAATAATGATAAAAGGGAATAGATATAAAAGAAATTCCATAAAAAATAAAAGGAAAAACAAATAAAGGGATAATTGTGTGCATATGAAAGAATTATGTAGAATTCTCTAGAAAGTGGTACAGATGACCAATATTGATTAAATTTCAGTTCATTTTGGTTTCTAATAAGAAAAGAAAAGAAAATAGAAGAGGAAAAAAGAGAAAAATGAATTTTAATATGCCTTGTGAGTGGATGACTTGCATATGAAGAATAGACTCTTTTATTTTTTTATTTTTGGTTCCAAAGTTTTCACACAAGTAAATTAAGTCATTAAAGAGTTTTACTTAAAATTTGGGATTAAAAGGATATGTGGTTTGAGAGATATGGATTTTTGAAAATCCCAAAAGCATGGGAATTATGGAGAGAAAGTATTAAATGTCACAAGATATATTACTTTTAGTATTGCCTTTCTTATCCCTCTCCTCACTGGGACGAGTTCCTAAGATGGCCATGGGAAATTGGCTACACAGTATCCATAAGGAAAAGTAGTGGAAAAGGAAAAAAAGGAACCCCGATTAGCCGATGTGGCGCTCTACTATTGGTCCAGAGGTAATTAAATTGAATAAATCATAACTAATTCTTGGTAACTCAGATCAAGTCAAATGATATATGGATATGGCTTTTGATGAACAAAATATGTATAATTCATTAAAAATGATTTCAAGGCCAAACTCTACTTATAAGTTGAAAAGTGTCTAAGGTGCTACCTTTAATTGTTTTAATGAATTAAAAATCCTAAGTTTGGTGATTAAAGGATCTAATTATGTTCCTTGATTGTTGTTAAGAAAAGTTTAGCTTTTTAACTTAAAAAGATGAATTAGATCAAATTGGATGATAATTGTTCTTAATTTTTCTAACTAAGGTTTCATGATGATAAAAGTGCATTAATGGACCTAAAAACTGTAATTTTGATAATTGTGAGGTTTAATGATTTTAATTGTGGAAAACAAGCAAGAAGGCATGAAAAGATGGTCTTGATCTAACTTGAAAATAAACACCCTTAATTTGGATAATTTGAGTAATTAGGGTTTTTCTAAGTGGAAAAGTTTTTTAGGGTTTGTGGACCTAAAAAGGGTAAAATTAGAAAATGATAGCTTGGAAACCAAGAAACCCTAAGAAAACCCTAAAAAGGGCTTCAAACCCCTAGAATAGAATTCCAAGTCAATAAAAGGTGTTTGTATGTGATTGTAACCATTAGGTATTATATATGCTTTTTAGGATCAAGTTGCTTGATCTATTGCTTGACTTGCTTGATTGGACTTCTTGATTAGATTATCTACCTTGATTGATTTTGAGACTACCAAATTAGGTATGTGGTTACGCTTATGGCTAATTGCTCTAGCTTCACAGTGATTTTTGAGGTTTTATCTATTGCTTGAAATTAAATGCTCGGGTGAATTTTATTTCCTACAATCTATAAAGTGACAATGACTATGACAAAGTATGCTTATAACCTGCTCGAACCCGGCATACCACCTTTGGATGTTTGAATGAAAGGAAATAAAGAGGCATGGCTAGGACCAAAGACCAGGCCCTAGATTGGGAAGGTCAGACCAAACCCCATATTGGGAAGGTCATATGAGGTCAAACCAGGCCCCAGATTGGGAAGGTCCCATGAGATCATACCATGACCCAGATTTGGGAGGTCATATAGGTCAGGCCCCAGATTAGGATGACCAACTTTGCACCTGGGCTCCAAATTGAGAAGGTGGCCTTTTTGTCCACTATAAGTACAAGACCCTGGAAGGGTATATCAAAGGTTGAGTAAAAATGGTTCAAGGGTTATCAAGAAAAATGAAGTCTTGTTTTGTAACAAATAATTGATGTGGTTATGTTATTACCCATATGTGTAAACTTTTGGTTTCCCCCACATACCAGTATAATTCGTTATACTGACCGACATTTTGTTTGTCAGTGTTTTAGGGTAATATGCAATTATATCTACAAGCTTAATGGAAAGCAGATGTTCAGTAAAAAAAAAGGCATTGAAAAAGGAACAAGGCTAAACAATGTTCGGAGGATTATAGTTAGCTAGTTCTCGGGTAAAGTTTTGAAATCCAATCTTTGAAAGGTATGTGAAAAGAAATTTTTTATACCTTGCATTAAGCTTAGTTATGGTAGAATTTATTAATTATTTTTGATTATTTACAAAACCATATGATCCTATTTTGGGATAATGGCACTATCTTCTTGGCCTTCCTTAATTGGAGGTTGTCGAGGGGTGGGGTCATTACAAACATCAACCATCACAGCCCGTTGATCCCTTCATCTTGCTCGACCCACGACCCTACCGTGGCGGTAGGTTGGACGAAGCTCATCAGAGTTACATGGGGAAACGTCAGGGGAGGCAAGGGCAGCCCGTGATCATCCCATCTGAGCTTGGTATGCCTCTATGAGCTCACAGTTTGCCCCATCTTGAGCCTAGGCAACCAAGGGTGAGAAAGCCCATTGAGGCTCGACGACGGTGTAGGCCATGGAAGTAGGAGGATGAAACATAGGTGAGGGAGAAAGAGGGCAAAAAATGTGGCACAAACAGATAGAAAATGAAGGATAAGAAGAAAGTGAGCTAATGAGTATGCCAATTGGGTGTGAGGCATGACCGAGCATGTCCATCATGGGCGCCCTTATCCTCCTACATGTCCCTAAAGGGCTAGAGCTAGGAGATAACCCTACGGCCATACAATAGACATGGGTGATCCTTGGCTCTCAGATCTATGGTTTGAGACACTGCCATAAGAGGCTATCTAGGCACGCCCAAGAGAAAAGAAAAAGGGTCGAGGCCTAAGAAGGAAAGAAAAGAAGAAAAAGAAGGAAAAAGGATAGGAAAATGGATAAATTGAAATGTCCATAACTTTCTTCTCAATTATCATATTTGGGTGAAATATTCACAATTGGATATAAAATTTCAGCCTCTATCTAATTGACAAAGTGTTATTTCAAGATAAAAATATTTTGATGTTTCAAAAATTCAATTACTCTCGATGATAGTTATGGTACTCATCATAGCACAATTGGGTTCAAATTTTCAATTCATCAATTGAGCAGCATGTAGTTCCAAAACATCCATTTAGCAATGAGGGTGATATAGAGTTCAATTTAGTGAATTGTGAGTCAAGATGTGCATAGTTGGAGGAGAGAGAAAATCTAGGATGTTATAGAGTAGTTCTTAAGAACCTTAGTTTTCAATGATCAACCACAAATCATTCACTATTATCATCCAAATACTCAAGAGGGAACATTCTCCTTGATGTCTATGTTGACAATTGTGATCATAGGCATTGATAAAATTGGCATCAACAAACTAAAATGGTCTTTACAAATCCACTTCCATACAAATGATTCGGGAAGTATTTGATACTTTCTTATGATAAAACTCCTTTGTTCCTCCGCATGGATTAGATTATCTCAAAGGTGTTATGTGTTAGACCTACTTCAAGATATATGATTTGTATATGCTAAACATGTATCCATTCCATGGATTTTCATCCCAAGATTCCTCTTAAAGGGGAGTCATTTCAAGATAGAGAATAATATCATCGAGTAGTTGGAAAATTGATTTATCTAGTAAGTACTCGACCTGACATAACTTGTATTGCAGGAGTTGTTGATGTGCGTAGTTTGCACAACAAATTCACTAGGAAGAAATCCCATAGTTTAACCTTTAAAGCGACAATAGTCTCACTCATAATTGAATCAGTTCATTTTAGTATAGAAAGGTGTCAATCTCATGGAACAACATGTTTAAGAGTTTTATCCAAACCAATCTATAAGAGTAATATTTAAAACCCAATTTTTTAAAAGAATGATTGAAGTTAAAACATAAAATAAGTTGTAGAAGTAAAATTGATTTAATTCAATTGTTAAGAGATATTGGGGGTCTAGGCATTTACCATCATAGAGCATGTATTTGATGTAACTAATTCAACTCCTTAATTTAAATCAATTAGATCATGACCATGCATATTTGTGTCCTTGTGGAACACAAATCTAGCAAGGGTCACACTTCCCAGAAAAGGTATCATGATGTTTGAGGATCATTGTTCAACTATTCAATAAGGTTCTATGAGGGATCTCATCAAGAGCTTACAATTTTCAACCGATGTTCCAACACAAGGGTCCAAGGTATCATCACTATGAGTTATAACTAATAAGATAAAATGGATAGCTTAATCATAGAGTTGCATCAATTGATCTTTCTAGGATACCATGAGTTCATAAAATGTTGAGATCTGAGATCTCGTCACCCAACACTGATATAATTAATCTAAACAATGAACTAGTACATAAATCTAAAGAAAAACATCTAATCAATAGAATCCTGGAGTCAAATATAATTGAAGTAAGAAACAGGCTATGGGGCTACTCCCCATGCCCTTAAATAGAAACTACTCAGACATTATATGCATAAGAATAAATGAACATGTAAAAAATGAAAGATTCATGATATTGGATCTGGAAATAAGATGGTTGCTTTGGTGAGGAAGATAATGGCTCCTCCCTTCCCTTCACTTCCTAGATTTTTGCACCCAGAGGAGGCTCTAGGGTGATAGAGTATGAGATGGCCTTTGTGCTTGGACTCCCTCTCCTTTTATAGGGTGGGAATGGGACCCCAAACCCTAAAAACTTCTCTTGCCAACAACAAGGAAGACTTGATCAATGATGTCAGTTGGTCGGTTGGTGACCCAATCAACCGATTGGGTTGAGTTGTTGCTTCAACCAGAAGGTAGGTCATTCAACCATTTTGAGGTGAGTTGGTTAGTTTGTCTATGACAATGATCCTTCTTGATTCGGATTCATTCGGCATACCAGGTGATCAGTCATTTGTTTGGAAATTCTGATTCTAATTCATTCTTGCTATCCAGTCGACCAACTGGGATGCCTACTTAATCGATTGGAATCATGGGAAGTTAATGTCTCATATGTGATTTCGACCAACTGGTCATGCCATTCAACCAAATGGAAATGTTGGGAGGTTGATTATGAAATTGAAGCCTCTGATCCTTGGGTTCTTGGGTTTTGGAGTGATTGGGCCATTTTCCTACAAAATTTAGGAAAATCTAATAAAAACTCTAATTAACAAGAGAAAAGATAAACTAAGACAATTGAGTCTAGAGCAAAGAATAGTCGACTAAATGCTCCTGAAGAATGATTTTGAAAGATGTAATAAAAGTGATAAATATGCATTCATCAAACACCCTAAACTTGAGTGTTGATTGTCTACAAGCAACATCGAATCATAAACAATTACCAAAAAATACTAACATCATGTCCTTCACTCTTTCCTAGCATTACTTGAATCCTTTACACGTTTTATGACCAAGTAAACCACATTTCCTAAAATCACAAAACACAATTTTTTATATTCCCTACTAAAAATTTCTCACAACTTGTTTCCATTTCAAGACCCACAAAGAAACATATGTTACCTTTTTCTTTGGGTATTCCTACATATTCTCGCAAGTTTGCACAAGAATAGTGTTTAATTGATTAAATAGTTTAGGGTTATGTAGATTTTCTTAGGTAGAAAATCACAGTGAAAGGAGGTATGGAATAAGGTGATCTCTCTTCAATTCAACTCAAGATTTTTTTATTTCTTTTGCAATTGCATTGATTTCATTTTTTTGGTGTGCATATTGGAATCTTTTATTGGAGGTATGCCACTGTTATATACAAGGGGCATGGAAGAAGTGGTAGAGGGGAGAAATGTGCCACCCCAAACTTGGAGTTTGGCACTATTTTGGATTTTTTTTAATTTTTGGAGAATGAAGGGATAAGAAGTGATGAAAGAAATGTATAAGAGTTTGGATTTGTGCAGCTTGTGTTCAGAATTCAGTGCATTGGGAGTATTGTGGCATCAGTTCAATTCTCTCTGTAACTTGTGGCAATCAAGGAATTTTACAATCTATTTACAATTTTAAGTAGGGAGACATTATGTTTGATTCCTATCTATTCATTATGGATTGTCATCTTCTCCTAGGAGTAATGTTATTTAAGGTCATAGGTTACAAGATGATTTCTAGAAATGGTAGTTTATGAAAATGTTGCAAGAAAATTTTCTTATGCAAGAGGTTCATTGATTTTTCATAATTGACCGACTAGATAAAGGCCAAATCATAAGTAAGAAATGGAAATTTTGAAAATTTAAAGCTAAACTATATAAGATAATGAAAAATACTAAAAGTGAAGATAGAGTGGGTGGAATGCATACATACCACCCACCTCCACCCCAAACTTGAAATTTTACTCATCTCGGATGAAATTTAAATCCAAGATGAAAGGAAAAGATATTTTGGGTTACCTTCCAACAAGCACCATGTTTACGTCGAAGGCCTGAGGCATGTGTTGTCCACCATGGAGGAGCAACAATTGGAGCTTGTGTGGATTATCGTATTGTCCTAGTGGTTTTCCTTCTAGACAATCCTTTATCCTTGATTGGATTCTTACTTCTTGTAGCCTACTTTAGATGGTGTGATACATGTCAGAATTCCAAGGGAAATAGTTGGAGTCGTACCTGGTCAGTTCCCATTACTTGATGTATGATGTTGGATGAGGGATCTGAGATGAATCAATAGGATAATGTTGAGGGAAAACACGGGAGTGAGGCTTATTGGATGCATTTTCATCCCATCATATTGGTAAGTGGCATCCATGGGGGTTGGATATGGAGGTTGGTACTTGGAAAATTGATAAACCATGTCCCTATTTGATTATTCTTGATAGACATATGACATTCTTAACTCATGGGATGTATGGTAGTATTCATAGATTGGATTTTGGTGGGGGGTGAGCGGGACCATTTGGGGTAAAACTGGGTTATGTAGATAGACTAATGTTTGCATAAAGGATGGCTCTTGGGCACTTAGGGTGTAATGTCTAGGAGAGGCCTCAAGAGGGATGGGTGTGTCCTCTATGGTGGAGGCTTTTACTTCTGGAAAGAAGTAGACAGGTGCACTCTCAATCTTCTTTTCAATGTGATTGCCCTCTAAGGATATCTTGCACTTAGGAATGGATGGGTCTTCTGAAAGAAAGAGTTTGTGTTTCAACAGAGTAAATTGATCGATGCAGTCGAGGAAGTGCACCGCTTCTTCTCTAGTGTACTTTGTGCAGCCTCCAATCGCTTGGAAGTCAAAAGTTCAGTTCCCTACTTGTAGGGTCATAAATCCAGCATCGACATCAGTTAAGGCCATGGCTATGGAGAAGAATGGCTTGTCAAAGATAAGAGGGTAGCAACAATCTTCCTTGATGTTCAACACTACAATATCACAATGGATGTGGAATTCCCCAATTTTACCAGTACATTCTCTATGATGATAAATGGCTTAGTCTTCAAGGAATTAGCAAGTTTGATAATTATGTTGGTGGGCTTTACATCAGTAAGGCCAAATTTTCTACATAGTCTAAGTGGCATGATATACATGCTATCTCCATGGTTAGCTAGACCCAATTGGCTAGTAGAATCACTTATAGAGCATGAAATTCTAAAGGACCCTATGTCCTTGCACATGTGAGACATCTTACTCTAAATGATGTCAGATGATGTTCTTACAAATTTCATCGTTTCACATTCTTCAATTATGTATTTTTTATCAACTAATATTTTGAAGAATTTATTCCAATTAGGCATTTCATCCATGGCATCGAGTAATGGGATACTAACATACAAATTTTTCAGGGTATCTTTAAATTTATTGAACCTGGCATCTAGTTTTATTTGGTTCAACCAAACTTGGTATGGCACATGTGAAATGTATATGGGAACATCAGATGCAGGTGTGGACTCTTTTGGTCAAGTGGTCATCTTACTCTAGGCAATGATAGTCTCATCTTCATCATCTTGGTTCACCATTTTGGTAGAAGGTCTTACCCTCTATAGAAGGGTAAAGTTGGAGCGAGTTGTCACCGCTTTAAGTTGTTCTATGTGCTTTGGATTAGGTTCTGATTCTTGAATAAAAGAACATGTAGGGGTTCATTGGGATGACATGAGCTAGCCTAACTGGGTATCTATCACTTTTTGAGGGGCTTACTAAGACAAAGTTATTTGTGTTAGAGTAGAAACTCTATCATCTGTGGAAAGGACCATAATGTCTTGCTACATTTGTTTTATTGCATTAAGGATTTAGAATTGCTTCTCTTATAGTTGTTGTGATTCTAAAAATTTCATGGTTTCAATCTTCTTTTGTCTATTATCTAGGAAGCATGGGGTAATACGGCCTTGGTTGTTCATTTGAGGGGGGCGTTATTGTGAAGTATCCTCTGCACCGGCAAAATTACCATATTGGAAACCAAGATGGTTCAAGTATGGTTTGGTTTATAGTAAGCTTTTCTGGGTATGTTGTGGATGGAGTTGACTTCATCCATTTTTAGGACCGTAATTCTCTATGTAAGGAAGGTATTGACATTGTAAAGTGGAATGGTCATGTACCTGGAAGACCTCACAAATGGGATCCATAGGTTTTACTTATTGTTGTAGATATTGTGGTTTGTGGTTGTCCTCTTCTTTCATAGGCATTGAGAGAGGACCCTAGACAATCTTGCTTCAAAGTGAGCATATTGAGGCTTTTGGCAATAGATTTGATCTTCGAATTGTCTTTGTCCTTGGCTACCTTGAGAACTCCCCTTTGTCCCCGATTGGATTAAGCTTGGGTTTTAGAGCTTCTCTTGATGACTTCCCACGCGCTTTTGAAGTTTGGGAACATAAATTTACCTCTAGATGAGGTATCAAGGAAATCCTTGGTGTTATCGTAAACACCATGGTAGAAGGTCTCAATCAACTGAACTGAAGAGATGCTAGGATGTGAGAAATGGTGGAGGAGGTACTTAAATTTCTCCCAAGCTTCACCTAAGGTTTCACCTAGAAGATTGGAAAATTGGGTGATTTATCCCTTAATTTGATAGTAAGGGATGGGGAAAAATATTTTTCAAAAAACTTAGCTTGGAGAGCTTCCTAGGTGGTGATGAAGTCTCCCTACATAGCACTATATTAGTTGTGATCTTGATCTAACATGTAATACTTGAATAGTTGCAGCTTGATGGCATCTTTAGAGACATAGGGTATATTATATAGGGCATGTTAGTTAGAGAAGCACCAGAGGTGATCTTGACATCTATTGCCTTTATTGTCGGTAAATGTTTTGTTCAGAAGTATGGAAATCCATTATGTTCATATCTCAAATTGTGGAGCGGTGATGGTAGGTGGCACAACATGATGTTATGCATTGTTCGACTTAGGGACTGAGAAGTCCTTAAGTTTCTTTTGTTGCTCTGCTTCTTGTCATGTGGCGTCATGGGCTTCTAGTTTGACAAGTTTGGTTGTCTTTGATTTGACCAAGATGGCCTCTCTTTGTATGATTAGAGCCCATTCTATTCGATGGTTGACTTCCTCTTCATCCATCATGTACCAATGGGTCCAGTTCAGGTGATGGAAGGTTATATCGATCTCTGGGTCCAATGGTGTAGAGTCGACGTTATGTGAAGGTCACATACACCACTAGTACATGAAAGAGTGATCAGAGATGTTATATTCAAGGTAAAAGGAGTTCGAGAAAGTAGGAGTGATTATAAATTGAATTTAAAATCCTAATTAATCAAAGCAATGGGGTACAAAAGTAACTATGTTGTCCCCAACAACGATGCCAAAATTTGATGCTCGTCATCCACATATGAAATTCACTATATAGAAATCCCAGAGTTTAACCTTCAAAGTGGAAATCAACTCACCTGCAAGTGAATAAGTTAATATTAGTATAGAAAGGTTTTGATCCCATGAAAAAACATGTTTATGAGTTTTATTCAAACCAATTGCTACGAGTAATATTTAGAACCTATTTTTTGGAGAGAGTGATTAAAGCTAAAATAGAAAATAAGTTTCATAAGTAAAATTGAATTAGTTTGATTGTTAAGAGATATTGGGGGTCCTGGGGTTTACCATCATAGACCATGTATTTACTTTAACTGATTTAACTCCCTAATTTAAATTAAATAGATTAGGATCATGTGGGTTTGTGTCCTTGTGGAACACAGGCCTTACAAGGGTCGAACATCCCACAAACTAGGAATCTTGGCATTTGAGGGTCATTGTTCAACCGTCTAGTAAGGTTCTATCAAGAATCCCATCAAAAGCTTATGATTTTTAACTAATATGCCAACTTATGAGCTTGAGATGTCATCACTATGATTTCTAACTAACAAGATAAAATGGATAGACTAATCATAGATATCCATCAATTGATCTCATCAAGAGTCCATGGGTTCATACAATGTTGAGATATAAGATCTCATTACCCAACAAGAATATATTTGATCTAAATAAAGAAAGAGTACATAAAATCAAAATCAAAACATATAATCAATAGAATCTTGGAGTATAATACACCTAAAGTAAAAAATGGCTTATGGGATACTCCCCATGTCTTATTATAAAAAATCTACTCAAACATGATGTTCATAAGAACAAGGAAACATGTAAGAATGGAAAGAGTTATGTTGTCAGATTTGGCAACAAGATTTTAGCTTCTGTGAGGAAGATGGTGGATCCTTCCTTCCCTTCCTGGCTTTGTGCACCCAGAGGAGGCTCTAGAGTGATACAATATGTGATGTCCTTTATGCTTGTAATCCCCCTCCTTTTATATGGAGGTAATGGGACCCCAAACCATAAAAATACTCTTGGCAGAGGTTGAGGAGACTTGGTCCACAACGCCAGTCAGTTGGTTGGTTACCCAGTCGATTTATTTGACACATGGGGATTGACTGTGAGTGATATATATGGGATGTGTCCCTCCTACTGGAGTGTGATGTCCTAGGACTCTTGATTAGAAAGACTGAGAAATGCATGTCCATGTGCATGTGAGTCAATATGTGATATTGAGCTTACATATAGCTCAAACAGTCTGTTCTTGGTTCAAGAAACAAGATTGAATAATAATGAGGGTGACTATTCTAAGCCTCTAGTTCAATCTGGACATCAGTGAAAAAGGAACTATACAAACACTATAACACGATACACAAATTGTAGGTTGAAATTGTTCACCAACTTTCGATTTATTTGGGTAGCATTGACGTGTGACTAGGCACCACTCATTGTTTGTGATGTCATAAGTTGTATGGACATTCACTTCCAACGTAATATGGGACATATTAGGTCACACACATAGGTCTTGACCTAGAAGAGGAGTTTAGATCTCAAATGACAGTTGAATTAAGTACTAAGGTGTTTAGGTATTTGATTTAGGAAACAAATAGGTTGACAACACTGCCAAACTCCCATATGAGATATTAATTGGAAACGAATTACCAAATTTGTGTACAACTGAGAAACAACCAAATGGTCATCTGGGATGTGCCAAATGACCATCTAGCATGCCAAACAACCGTCTGGGCTATCTCAAGTTTGTGAGATTTCTTGAATTATTGCAACAATTTGAGATCTTCCGGTCCCTTCCACTCCTGCATCAACTAGGATTCTGGACCCAAACCCTGCCAATAAAGAGAGGGGTACTAGGGGATTCCCAGAGTACAACACAAACAATTGAGAAACAATTTCTCTGGCAAACATTGTCCTCTCTAGTTGTTGTAACCACGAGAGACTAGGGAAGTCCTACCCAACTAGGGAGGGAGAGTCAAGGGAGAGAGCAATTGAGATCATTGTTGTGGGAGAACAAGTTGGTGACTAGTACACCAACGGGAGGGATGACTCCTTCCTGGTCATTCTAGAGGATGACAAGATTTCTAGGTGGTCCATGTGGACTACCATAGAGGCAATAGGTTGCTATCTGCCACTAAGAGGGACACGTCAACCAGCATTCTGTGACAAGAGGAGCTGTTGAAGAAGGTGAGGTTCATGGATGCAGTCCATGGTGTAGACTAGAAGGCGTAGCAATCAGACGAGTCTCAGTGCAACCGGGATTCAGAAGTTGTGCATCTGCGATAGTGAGGATTGTCACTGGACTTGCTCCAGGACTGGGTATATCCACGAAACCATCCTTCCTGCATTATAGTAATTGATGTGATCTACTGATTATGGGGAATATGGTACATAAATTTTTATTTCTGCTGCCTGCTCTATAGCCATATTTACCTATAGTGGTATCAGAGCCAATGTCAATTTACTATATTATAGGATAATCAATATGATCAGATTTTGATTTTTTTCATTCTATTATTGCAGACGATGTGAATAATATCTTGTCAAATCCAAACATCACAATAACCCAAACTAATATATATGTGATATATATATATATGCAATTTACACGTGTTGCCCTAAAAGGGGTTTAGATGGTGGATGTGTAGCATGGTTATGGCCTATAACCCCTATTATCCTTGCATGGTTGTGTTTGGTTGGTTTATCCATTTATCTCGATCTATGTACCAAGCCTCTATCTTATCTTCTCAATGTAAAGTTAATTCTTTCTAACCCTTGCTCCCCTTGAATATAACTCAGGTTTTCTATATAATCATGTAAAATTAGGTAGTTTACTTTCTGTTATGAAAAAGATGAAGATGTCACAAAGACGAGATGACCGACTGAAGGATCTTGGAGGACATGATGGACAAGCCAGACAGATCATCTAGTGGACCTGACTGATCTGCTGAATGTGCCAGCTGATGGTGGACAGAAGGACCAGACGATCGGTGAGACAACCTAACAACTGGTCAGGAGGTGAGTCGATTGGTTCAAGGGTTGAACCAAATAACCCAGATTGGCAAGCACAAATCTTCATCAATAATAGGTTTATGCATGTGATGTAGACCTACATGACTGTAATTCCTTGTGGCTCTAAGGGATTACATTAGGTTGGCCATAACCATCGCTTTCATTTATTGTATGTTTTCGTTTGGGATATAGCATGTATATGATATGTACTATATATGTGGTGATTGGATAAAGTCTTAGATGCCTTACATTAGCAATACACATGAAAATCTTGATCACCTAAGTGTAGATTTGCACAAATCATGGTGCACCTCTATCTCGTGGAAGTGTGATGGTATATATGTAGATTTTCACAAAGCATGGTGCGTATCTATCATATTGGCTATTGGGTCAGGCTTAACTGGTGACTTGAAGAGCCCAAGCCTAAAGGCATACATATGATTATGCCAAATAGTTGTGCATATAATCTACCCAAGAGTTGTACATGATGCAATTGGCATGGTGGCCTACATAAATAGTCAGGTTGTGGGCGATCGACAAAAGATGACTCATGACTTGATGAAATATGGATCTTGGCCCACTAGACTATTGTACATTGCAATATTCTGAATTGATATTGAGGGTTGTCAATTTGAATATAATAGTGGGAGTGATAATAATTAAAGACCTAATTAATATCGTCAAAATTTTCAAATCAAATCAAATAAAAAATGGTTTTTAATAAATGCAAATCTTCTCTTGTAGAATCAATGATGAACAAATCTGGTTGGTGATTGGTCCTAAAGAAGGACAAACTTGACTGGAGAAATTTCCATGACCAGTTTTGGACTTTGAGAATGGTTCTCAATGAAGAGTGCAAGCTCTACGTCCTTGACAAACCAATGCCTAAAATACCTCCTCCTGATGCACCTAGGGCACATGTGGATGCTTATGGGAAGCATGCCAATGGTGCCTTGGAGATAAAGTGCATTATGCTAAGCTGCATGAACTATGTGTTGCATGAGGAATGTGAGGACATGAGTGTTCTTGAGATAGTGACACATCTTTAGAAGGTAACACTTGGTCTTGACAAGCAAGAAAGGGACACTGTCTTAAAGGTTTTACTTGACTCAAAACTGACAGAGTGAACCTCAGTAGAAGAACATGTGTTCAATATGATTGGACATGTGTATCATCTTGAAGAACTAGAATTCACCTTGAGCCAAGAGTTGGCCATTGATATGATTCTAAGGACTATGCATGAATCATATATCCACTTTATTCCATGTTATCATGTGAGTAATAAGGCCATACAGATGTCAAACTGGCTTGCCATGTTGATTCATGTTGAAGTAAAATTGAAGAAGGACAAGCCCGTGATGGTGATTAGTGGAGCTGAGTCCAAGGATAAAAGCAAGACCAAGAAGAGTTCTGAGTTCAAGCCTAAATCCACATCTTTAACACTCAAGATAAGAAGAAAACAAAGTTCAAGAGGATCTCATCCTTTATACTTGAAGGCTTTTAGGAAGCAGAAGATGGGGATGGTGATCTCCACTTTAGGTATATATGTTATAGAGATAAATCTATCCACTTCATCATCATGGGCATTAGATATTGGATTTGTATCTCACATATGTTCTCATATGCAAGATCTGAAAAGAAGTAATTTTTTGGGAAAATGTGAGGTGGAACTGTGAGTTGCTAATGATGCAAGAGTTGTGGCCAGTGTAGTTGGAACCTATAGTATATCTCTGCCTGTGGAGCTTTTAATTATGTACCTGCTATAAATAGAAATATCATTTTTGTATTTTTTTTGGACAAGGATGCATTTTAATTCCATATTAAAAATGGTCGACGTTCTATTTCAAAAGATGGGATCTTTTATGGTAGTACCCCAATGTCATATGGTCTTTATTTGTTCGATCTAAAGATAGATGAATATAATGTTAATACGAAAAGACTAAAACTCAACAACTCAAACAAAACATACCTTTGGTATTTTCATCTAGGGCTCATAAATGAGAATCTCATATCTAGACTCCATAAGGATTGATATCTAGACTCTTTTGATTTCAAATCAATAGAGACATGAAAATTTTGTTTATTGGGCAAGATGTCTAAGACCCCTTTCACTAGTAACAATGAGAGGGCTAGTGATCTATTAGGACTCATACATATTGATGTCTATGGACCTTTTAGAATAATTTCTAGAGGAGGGTATGAGTACTTCATCACCTTCACTGATGACTTCAGTAGGTATGGCTATGTTTATTTAATGAAACATAAGTCAGAAGCTCTTGAAAAGTTCAAGGAGTTTATGAATGAAGTACATAACCAACTTGGTAAAAGTATTAAGGCACTTCATTCTTATTGAGGTGGAGAATACTTAAACCAAGAGTTTGAGAACCTTCTTAGAGTCAATGGGATTGTATCCCAATGGACTCCTCTTAGAACACCTCAGCATAATGGTGTATCAAACAGAAGGAACCACATATTACTGGATATGGTGCGATAGGTGATGAGTTTATCCGAGCTCCCTATTATCTAAATTGGACATTAATGAAAAACATTTCATACTTGTGAATCTAACATGCTAATTGAGTATTTCAGGGTTCAAGGAAATGAGGAGATAATACAAAGTGGAAAATTGAATATCAATGCGCTTAAATGTTTATATTTTCATGATTGTACTAAAATGTAAGTACTTGCACAAAGATATAATGTACAAGTACTTAGTTATCATGCAAATCAAGTGTTTGATCTTCCATATCCACTTACAACCCTTAGTTATGATCCCCTTAGAGGTAGAGTCATTATCATCCATTAGAACACACATTTAATAGGTGGTTCAAAAATATAAAATAGGAATATCCTCGATCGAGAAACTAGTCGACAGAGACACCCTCAATCAAAGTTTTTGTTAACTGAGAACCACCTTGGTCGAACATATTGAGTACTGCTCAAAACCTTACACATTTGTGCTCTAAAACATGTTCCGGTCGAAAATATAGTCGACTGACCCAACCTTGGTCCAAATCTTATGACCATTAGACCAAGTGGATTGGAGTTGGGAGTTGGAAATAGATGTTGGTACACATTTGCCTTAAACCTAGGATCGGTCAAATAAAAGTTTGAACGAAACATGCTCAGTCGACAAACTTGTCAACCGAGTAGGGTTCTTGATTTTTCTTCCAAACATGAACAAATTAGCCATTTCTAGCCAACTACTTTCTACCTAACAACTAATTAAGCACTAAGAACAATCTAGAGACTCCCTAGAACGTCCCTAAACACTTGGAAACCATTCATCTTTCACAATTCATGTATCATGTAATGTTGTTTTGTAAATTGAGTTGTGTCATCTGTGATACCAAACTATCTTCTCTCATGTATATATAGCTACTATGAAGCACATATATAGATACAGAAATAGATTCAGGTACGGGTGCAGTATGGGGATACAACAATTTTAAAAAATATAAGATACGGGTATAACATGGATACAACCGTTTTTTAATGTTTATTTTAAAATTTTAGCAGAAAGTACCAATTTCATTCTCAAATCACAATATAATAGGGGGAGTATAGAGTTGAAAGTCACATGGTTTTGGGATTTTGAGGGATCACACGAGTGGGGTTCTCTCTTGGATGCTAAATGGGTTGGCTGTATCATGGATTCATTGAGGTCTTATCCTGCTAATAAAAAAAGGAATACGACTTGAGAAGTATTTGGTATGTATTAGAGAGTATCTAGGGAGTAATAGTATCAAATACATATTCAATACTGGAGAGGCCTTAGGCCACCTAAAGCATATAAGATAAACTTGAGAATCAATTCTAGAGAGCAACAAAGCTGAGAATCACTTGCTATCTTCTTCCTTGTGCTTCAATGTTGTGTCCTATAGCTACCATCTCCTAGCCACCACATAGAAATGTCCATATTAAGTGGATAGGAGGTCTAAATACTTGATATAGGAATCAAGGCACAATACTTCATTGGTTAAGTATTTCTTTCTTCCAATCTATTTCCTTTATGTTGCATTTGTTCTCTTCGACTACTCTAAGTGTAGGAGGTTGTCTGAGGGAGGTTGCTTGAGGTTACTTCAAGAAGGCTACTTCAAAGGAGGTTGGAGCTACTTCTAGGTGAAGGCTATCTCAAGGAGGTGGATCTACTTCAAGGTGGTGAAGGTTGCTCCAAGGTTGCTTGATGTTACTTCAAGAAGGTTGCTTCAAGAAGATTGCTTCAAACGAGGTTGGAGCTACGTCTAGGTGAAGGCTATCTCAAGGTGGTGGAGCTACTTCAAGGTTGTGAAGGATGCTCCAAGGAATTGAAGTTACTTCAAGAAGGTTGCTTCATGGAGGTTGAGGCTACTTTAAGGGTGTGTAAGGTGATTGTATTTTTTTGTAACATCCTTGTGAGGTAAATAAAATAAATCACTTTCAAAATCCCAATTGGAAATAATTGGGTAGTGGACTGACAAACTTTGATTTAAAGGTTGGAACCACTTTAAATCAAAGTGTCTTCCTTGTTTCATACTCCTTCTTTACTTTAATTTTTCAATTAAATTTAAAAGTACCAAAAGCTCTATTCACCCCCCATCTAGATCTTTCAATTGGTACCATAACAAATATTCAAGGATCCTTAATGGGTTTGAATGGGGGACAGTGTACTTCACAACCTCAACCTTGAAGGAACTTACATGAGCCGACCACCACCTTTTAATGGAAGCAACTATACTTATTGGAAAATAGAATGCAATTTTACTTCCAAGGAATCAACCTGGAACTTTAGAGAATGGTGTCTTTACCTTATGCACTTCATACTACTCAATATGTGACATGGAATCCTAATATGGTAAAACAAGTTCAATTGAATGCAAAAGCGATACACATTTTATATTGTTCCATTTTTTTTAGTGATTTTAATAGGATATCCTCGTGTGAAACTACATATAAAATATGGCATAAACATTTGATTACATGTGAGGGTACAACTCAAGTTAAGAATACCAAGATTAACATGCTTAAATAAAAGTTTGAACAATTTTGTATGCAACCTAGTGAGTTTATTAGTGAAATGTATGCAAGGTTTTCTTCTATTTTTAGTAGCTTGAATGCCTTTGGTAAGTATACAAGTGAGGAATATCAAGTTTCCAAGATTCTTAGATCCTTGCCTCCAAAGTACAAGGCAAAGGTGACAGCCATTGAAGAAGCCAATGACCTTACCAAATTGAAGATGGAGCAACTTATCAGCAATCTAGAGACTCATGAAGTTACACTTAATGAAGAAGAAAGATTGGCGGCTGAACACAAAAAGGAGAAAAGGAAGGACACTGCATTTAAGGTGGCAACTAAAGTTATCACTCAAGAAAGTGATGAAACAAGTGAAGAAGATGGTGAAGAGGATGCACTCAGTGTAAATGGTAAGCAATATAGAAGATTTAAATCTAACTAAAATTATGTTGTTTATTCCTCTTCTTCCCTTAGGTGCTTTGAATGTGGCAAGAATGGTCATTTACAAAATGAGCGTCCTAAAGTCAAGAAGGGGAAATAAATCCTCTCTCAATAACAAAGAAAAAGCCTACAAAGCATGTTGGAATGAGTCAAGCGACGATAGTGAGAGTGGAGAAGAAGAAGTAGAATGTCTCATGGCTAAAGGAGACAAGGTAAGTAGTTTCATAGCAACAATCGATGAAGAAGAAAATGAGGTAAGCCTTCTTGATTTATCTAAAGAAGATCTAGTCACTAGTCTTGAAGAACTACATGATAAATATATTGATTGTAAAAGGAAATTGAACAAGCTTACAAAAATTAATGACGATTTGCATGCTAAATTGTATGATCTTACTTCTAAAAATGAAAGTCTTATGTTTGAAAAAGATACATTGAATTCATTTGTCAATGATTACAATATAAAGTTGCTTGCTCTAGAAACCAACAATAATCTTCTTTCACAAGAAAAGATTGAATTGCTTGCTAAAATAAATAATTTTCAAACTCAACATGTTCTATGTACTCATTTAGATTATGATATCATTGTTAGAGGAAGATATTCTTTGCTTTCAAGTTTAGATCAAGAAAAACTAGATATTGCAAAGGAAATTGATGGAATTACTAAGATACAAAAACATGTTGATAGTCTAAAGAGTAATAATATTCTTGATAAAGTTTTGGATAACTCTTTTGGACAAAAAGGAAGAAGGGGTCTAGGCTATGTACCTAAATAGAAATCTTCTCAAAATCCTAGAACAAGAAAAACACAAAAACCCAAATCAAAGATCATGTATGTGCCCAAAGAAAAACTGCACATAACCAAAATGATAAAAAGAGAAATGAAATTGATTTTATTTCTTGTCATTACTATTTATGTCTTAATTGAATTGCTTGCTAAAATAAATAATTTTCAAACTCAACATGTTTTATTTACTCATTCAGATTATGATATCATTGTTAGAGGAAGAGATTCTTTTCTTTCAAGTTTAGATCAAGCAACACTAGATATTGCAAAGGAAATTGATTTTTTTGATCAGTTGTAAAGGAAATTGATGAAATCACTAAGCTACAAAAACATGTTGATAGTCTAAAGAGTAATAATATTTTAGATAAAATTTTGGATAACTCTTTTGGACAAAAAGGAAGAATGGGTCTAGGCTATGTACCTAAAGAGAAATCTTCTCAAAAGCCTAGAACAAGAAAAACACAAAAACCTAAAGAGAAATCTTCTCAAAAGCCTAGAGCAATTGAAACCCTAAAAGTGGACTAGAAAATCCTAGGAAGCGAGCTAGGTTTAATAGATCTTGATGGCATGATCAATGATAGGAAATTATATGCATGTTTCAGGATCTCTTTGTGTGCTTTCTTGCCTATTGGATTTCTTGCATTGATTGGATTAATCTGTCTCAAATTATCCTGACAGGTATGTGGTTAATTATGGTTAATCTCATTAGTTTCCCGAAGGTTTTCCGAATGATTAATGAATGCAACCTATCAGTTTGGATATTCATGCTTGCAAATCATAAAGTCACTATGATTATCACAATTATAATATAAGTGTGTATTATCGCATCTACATGCCACCCTAATGGATGATGCAAAAAGGTCAAGCCTAGGAGGGAAGACCCATGGGTACCATGAGTGGTGACCCCAGACACCAAGCTCGAGATTGAGAAGGTGGTCTTTGTTGCATGACTAATGGGCACCATGAGAGGTGACCCTAGGCACCAAGCTCAGGATTGAGAAGGTGGCCTTAAGTCAATGGCAAAAGTGAAACCCTAAAGAGGGTATTCCAGGGTTAGGGAAAAAGTGGTGGAGAATGTCACATTGAAAGCGTAAATTGGCTTGTTAACTAACTTGGTTGTGATATTTAGATTGTTAGCCATATTTGTGAAATTTTGGTTGTCCCCACATATCAGCATATTCATATATGTTGATTGACATTTTATTTGTCGGTGTTTTAGGAACAACCCTGAAAAGAACAAATAGTAAAGTGACACATTGTGAAAATAAGAAATAAAGTGCGAGGAGGATTAGATAGAATAGATTCAATCTATGGATAGCAGTAGATATCCAAAGTTTTTAAAAGGTATGCAAAGTTTTATTTTATACCTGCTTTCAGTATAGTTTGGTAGAATTTTATAATTATTACTGATTATTTGTCGAACCTTTGATCTTGTTAATTGGGATAACGGCTCTGACCTCTTGGTCTCCCTTAATTGGGGGTTACTGGGAGGCGGGGTCGTTACATTTGGTATCACATCATTGGTTCCTCATTTAATCTTTAGTAATTATTAAATTTTACAAATTCCATAGAACCGAGGGAGCTATTAGAGGATTTTTTGAAAGACAGAGGTGTCTAGAAAAGGATCACGTCTGGGGGCTGGCAAGATTTTCCTCTACACCGCTAGTCAAAATACGAGGACTCCCAGATCTGTGTGACTGCCTGGCCAATGTCTTAGGATCTGACTCAAAATAAGATACCTTTAGGACTCTCTCATCTATTTTTGTCCCTTTTCAACCTGATTCTATTAAGATCATAAGGTTTAGGGTTTTCTCTCTCTTCCTCACCCTCTTGAGGATAGAGTATGCATAATAAGGTTAAGGAATCCTCCACCAAAATTAATTGAAAGCATGTAAATAAGATGTCATGGACATAAGCTTAATAGTTTAAGCAGAAACTAAAGATTAGTTGCATGCTTAGGTCGTATGACATGTGTTATCATGAGAGACCTGAGGTTAGACCCTCTGGTCAGGAGGACGAGTAGAGAGTCAATTTTGGAGGCATAGATCTCCATTAAAGGTAGAGACCTGGTACATCCTCTGAGGATGATGCTAACCCTAACCCTAAGTGGTGGTTAGAGAGGGATGACATGATGAATAGATGTCATGGTAGACCATGTGTGTGGGTGGACATGCTTTTGGTTTGGATACCCATGATGATATGAGCCATGTGAGGTTGGTTGACCTAGTTCCTTTGGCGACCCAACCCTGGGAAGGGTCATGCATGTTAGGGTGAAGGATAACTCATTTACGAGGTTATTGATGACCATATAGAAACCCTATGAGCTTATTTGAGCATGGCAAAGTTGCACCCAAAGTACATCAGTAGGATTGATAGTAGGCTAAAACCCTGGCCAGGAGAGTATGTTGGATAGATTATGAGATAAGCATGATGAGTTTTGGATAATCTGGAGCAAGCATAGGTTTCTCTCATGTAGGTGTACGCTTGTGAGCTTGATCCACCTTAGAGAGAGGACCTCCAGTAGTAAGGTTGATGTAGGTTTAAGCTCTAGAGAGAGAGCAGGGCCCAAGCTAGAAGGTTGGAAGTTTAGACTCTGGGATAGGAGAAACCCTGAGAGGTTGAGGATGATGCGACCTAAGTGGATGGTTGCGGTTACCTCATGCATGACCCCTGGAGGCTGATGGTATCTTGGTTGCCTTTAGAGGAACCAAACCCTAGAGAGAGGATGAGGCTGTTGGTACCTATGTGCCTACGGTATAGGTGTTTACCTTCTAAGGATAGGAATAAGAGTTCCTTAGACCATGATGAGGCTTAGTACCAAGTTTTGAGGCCTTATACCTAGTTGGTTGTCCTTGAGGAGGACTCCACTCTGAGGTGTTATTCAGGTGGAATGATAATGGGAAGTGCATGTCGTACCTTGTACATGCTTGGTACGTGGTTACAAGGTTGAGCATGTAGTTGGACATCAAAAAGGTGAACCAAGTGTTCCTAGACCTAAGAGGGGAAGTAGTAATGCTTGGTGTACCTGATGCTCATGATGAGATTTGAGTTTCCATAGATCTGAGCATGGAACTCCTCATGTTTAGAGGAATGGGAGCCCTTGAGATTAAGTTATATGTTTGATGAACCCCTTACATATAGGTTGGTGACATGGGCATGTATGATGTTGGTCCAATGTGAAGGAATAGAAACAAGTAGGACCTACCATGGAGACCTAACATGGTTTAGAAGGTGGTCTTCTTGTGAGCTACACGCCTTAGTAGATTGATAGGACTAAGCATGCTCATGCAAACCCTAGATGTAAACCCTAGGACATTTGTGACCTTTTTTTCTATCAAGAGATAGTTTCCTCCCACCCTGGGAGAGAACCCTTTTGTAGGGTATGAATCAGCTTTTGTTGGGTTTGAGGAAACCCTAAGAGGTCTCAAAGAATCTTGAGAAGCTATGTGGAGAGTACATAGTATAAGAGTGAACATGTAGACCCATAGATGTTCATCTCTGAGTGCATGTGGATGTGGGCCTGACTGAGGTAGATAGGTCACCATGACCCCCATGAAAGGACGTAAGTCACACCACAAATGCTGAGAGAGATGATGGAGACTTGCGTAAGGTTTCAAGTTGGATACATACTATGTTAGAATCCTAAGTCTATCCTAGGGTCAAGTGGGATAAGACCGATGGGAGTAGGAGTTTCCTGATTCCCTAGTTGCACGTGACCATAGGGTTGGGAGGTAATAGCTATCATTGTCTGAGGGCCATGGGTTAGGAGATTGATCACCTTCATGAACTCATGGGACCCAAAGGGCAAATGAAGACGTCACTCTCTGATGCATAAGGGAAGAGGGATGACCCTAAAAGTGTCGGCACCCTACAGACCTAGAGGAGATGAATAAGGATTGTATGATGACCCAAGTGGGTTTGAGACCAGTTTTTCATGGACGTGACCTAGATATTGAGAGGTTCATGATGTATATGCATGTGAGGCACATTTCAGTTTAGATTTATAGGTGTACTGGAAATGTGGGATATACCATCTCTACGGTAGGAACGAGAAGAACTCTGTATTTGGACTGCAACCAAATGCTTATTTCCTCTTGTTATGGGAGTGAGAGATAGAACAATATGCATGCAATACACCAAGGATAAAGATAATGTGAGTGGAAACACTGCTATGATGCATGAAGAGAACTAAGGTAGTCATCTTATGAGGATGTATTTATCATGAGCTATGTGGAATTTATGAGCTATAAAAGGTTGAGTTCGAAAACTAAGAGGATGAGCTCAGAGTTTTCTTGATGAAGATAGACTTAGAGTTTGAGATGAGATAATAAGTGTAGTACATGGAGGTGTATGTCTTCAACATTACCTTACACATAAGGATGTGAGGTGGTAATGGATGCTCTGGTTGAGATGCAGCTGCCTAGTTTAGCTAGAGGTTAGAAGAGGTTGTTAGGTTAGCACTCAGTTTGAAAAAGGAGATATGTTTGGCTAACACTCAGATGTAACAAGATCTATTGATCAAGTTAGTGGTTGTTTGGTTAGCCAGCCTAGGCCTTGATGCGATAAAAGGATGGTTGTAGAACCTCAGATGCACTTCTATGGAAAAGAAGGTGGTGAAACACCGACTAGAGTGATTTAGGGTTTCTGACGAATCAATCTTGAGGAATCATGACATACAGGAGATCATGATTTAAAGTCACCATACACCATGGTACTACTAAGATGGTAAGTTTTAGTGGTACTTTGGATGCCTAAGGTGAAGTTGCATGTGGCTTGTCACCACGCATATCAGGAGGTGAAGGGCGAACACCAATAACCCAGTGAGTTGATATAGAGGATAAAGAGTCCCCAAGAGGGAATGGGAGTTCATCACTATGGATGTTGTGGTAAGTCTCCCATGGACCAAGGAAGGTCAAGATACAATATGGGTTATGGTAAGATCGCGTTACCTAGATGACATAATCTAAGAGAAAGAGGGAGTATTGTCAAGAGACAGATCTGGTTGAACTACAAGTAAGAGAGATGGTTCAATCACACCAAGATGCAAGTTCTTGAATATGACCTAAAGATTCACTTCCATAAGGTGGAAGTAGATACATGAAGAACTCGATGTGAGTACAACTTATCACCCCTAACTAATGGTTAGTATGATCTAGACAAGAGGGTCTGATGAGAGCATGTGTGCTCATTCATGGTGATACATGGGGGGCAGTTCTTGCCCTATGAGAGATGTGATGATAACCACCATAGCCAGTATCAGGATGTAAAGAAGCTTTGTAAGGGAGGTTGTGTCGATCACCACTTCATTAAGATAATGTTGGTGAAGGGACCTCATGAAGGTCAGAAAAGGACCACAGTGTGTGAAAATGAAGTCACTTTGCATGCGATGGATGAGGAAGCCCAGGGGCAACATGAGTCATGAGCTGATGCAAAGCAGACTGAGATGTAGTTCACTGTGGGAGAATGTGCAATGTGAAAATCCGACCCCTCAAAGCTACACCTGAGAAAGCTGAGTTCCTGATATATGGGTCCTTTTGAGATGGATTGGTGGAGATGGTTATGTTCAGTCTTACCCCTCAGGATAACGTGATGTGTTCCACGAGTCTGATCTAGAGCACTATGTGAGGTACCCAAGCCATGTGTTGAGCCTTGAACCCAGTTAGCTTTGAGAGAAGTTGAAATGCCCTGAGTCACCTATGAGGGTACAAGGTACCAAGGTGAGAAAGAACTTAGATGCAAGAATATGAGATGATGAAGGTTCGTGGGAGGCACCATGGAGAGGGTAAAACCACATGGGAGCCATGATGGACATGAGGAAGTCTTATCCTGTTTGTTTATATATTTGAGGGAATTTTGAGGGCAGAATTCCTATAAGAGGGGAAGGATGTTACAACCTCAATTTTGCATATGTTTTCATAATTGAATTGTAAAGATTTTGTGAATATGGACTTAATTGAAAAGGTTGTATGTTTTGCTTCAAAAGATGGATTTCTTTGCAAAACTCCCTTTTGATAGGAATTTCATAATTTCTATTATTAGATTAATCCAATAATGGATATATAAGAGAAGAAAAGAAGAAAAGTCCAAATTAAAGGAAAAGATACAAGATAATGGATATTAACCAAAGTAATTATGAGAAATACATAGAAATATCTAGAAAGTGAAATTAATGGCCACAATTAAATAAATTTCGTTTCTATGTGATTTCTAATAAAAGAAATATGAAAAGAGGAAAAAGGTAATGAAAGATAAAGAGAAATCCTTGAAAATAAATATCTTAATAAAGAAATAAGTAAGATAATGAAAAATTAAGAATGTAGATGCATCTAGAAGGATGATAAGTATCCTTAAAAAGGAGTTTCGAAATCTTAGGTTTCCTTGGGTTCCAAGGAGTCCAAGTTGTAAAGATAATGCAACAAGAAAGAGAAAGGATCAATTAAATATTGCTTTATTTAGAAGGAAGTATGAAATAATAATAATATTACAATAAATATGTGGAAATATGGATAATGGATACATCTTAGATGAGATTTCATGTCCACATAGTCTCTAATAGTAAAATAAATTCAAATAAGGAAAATAAAAAGAGAAAGAAAGAGAAAGTATGAATAAAATTAGTTTTATTAAACAATTTCTTGCATATGAAGAAAACACATCTTTCCTTTCAAGTTTAAGGCTCAAAATTGGAATAAAGGAAGACAATGTAAATCTAAGGTTTTCCCTAAAATTTCGTTGAAAAACAATGCATGGTTTCCAATTTATGCAATTTACAAAATATCCTACAGTGTGGACATTAATGGCATAATGATCATGTGTCACGATTTATCTAGGAATAAATCCCAATTTTTTATTTCGGGCGCTCATCTGTGATCGTTGGATCTATGATCCATGGCCTGGGACAAATCCCAATCTCACCAGGATCTGGAATATCAGAGTCCAGTCTATGAATTTTTGATCGGAGATTTCATGAGTTAGAAGCTATCTGTGAATATGTGAAGGAGTCCATCTCCTTCAAGAGCGTGTTCTGAACCCAACCACCCTAAGGTTGGTGGGGTTTCGTTGTGAAACGGGGAAGTCCACAATTCATCGAGGACTTGATGGCCACCCTATATATAGGGTAGTGCGCACAACAATGTGAGCAAACCTAAAGTTTACCCTCTCGTGACCGCGACACAGCGGCGATCGTCTTCATGTGTTCAATTTGATCCATCAACATGTTCTTATCCCCAGTCCAGCAGCAGTCCTCGCCAGAGCACCGACGGATCATTGGCGGTGAAGAACTAGTGCGGATGAGGAATTGAGGGCAGCTATGAATTTGGGAGAGCCAGGCGACACTCTCAATCCAGTCAGCTTGATCACAGGTAGAAGGTAGCCTGAAGTCAACTTTGGAGTTGACTCTGTAGGGCTACTCACAAGCCATTCCGAGGTAGAAGAAGACAAGGGGTAAAAGACCCCTTTGCCCTCACGCTTGTATTAGCTAGGTAAGTACATATCTGCCTTTTTGTTCTTTTCACTTGTGGGTGGGGTGCGTGAAAATGGATTGTTGGATCCAGCATGGTCTAGCGGAGTATCAATCAAATGGTCGACATTTTTTTAAAATAATAGATAAACCAAAAAAGTGCTTTTCTTTGCAAAATTCATAGAATTGGCTAGGAAACTCTGATGAGAAAAGTCTATATATGAAAGTTGCTTAGAAAAATATGAGGAAAACATTAATTTTTGGTTTGAGAACTAGAATCTATTCCTATTTGCAAAAGTATGCTAAGTTAATGAAAAGTTATTTGAAATTATGTTAGAAACCCTAATTGAAATCAATGGTTAAGTTCATGATGCTTAATTGGTGAAATTAAGTAATAGTAACCTGTTGAAACGTTAATGATGAACTTGAACCTAATCTAGATGAATTATTGCATGGATTAGGGTTTTACACCAATTATGAATGAAAAGCATTTAGAAACCCTAATTTAGGGTAAAAGAGGAAAAGATCATATTTAATTTGAAATATGTGAAAATGTATTGTTTAATGATGATCCTAATCCTGTTAGATGAGATAGGTTATGAACCTTAGGGTTTGTGAGTTATTTTTCTTAATTAGGGTTTGTAGTAATAAAAGTGAAAGAAAAACCCTAATTGCAATGGAAACCCTAAAAGTGAACTAGAAAACCCTAGGAAGCGAGCTAGGTTTAATAGATCTTGATGACATGATCAATGATAGGAAATTATATGCATGTTTCAGGATCTCTTTGTGTGCTTGCTTGCCTATTGGATTTCTTGCATTGATTGGATTAATTCTGTCTCAAATCAGCTTGACAGGTATGTGGTTAATTATGGTTAATCGCATTAGTTTCCCGAAGGTTTTCCGGATGATTAATCGCATTGAATGCAACCTATCAGTTTGTATGTTCATACTTGCAAATCATAAAGTCACTATGATTATCACAATTATAATATAAGTGTGTATTCTCACACCTACATGCCACCCTGATGGATGATGCAAAAAGGTCAAGCCTAGGAGGGAAGACCCATGGGTACCATGAGTGGTGACCCCAGACACCAAGCTCGGGATTGAGAAGGTGGTCTTTGTTGCATGACTAATGGGCACTATGAGAGGTGACCCCAGGAACCAAGCTCGGGATTGAGAAGGTGGCCTTAAGTCAATGGCAAAAGAGAAACCTTAAAGAGGGTATTCCAGGGTTAGGGAAAAAGTGGTGGAGAATTTCATATTGAAAGCGTAAATTGGCTTGTTAACTAACTTGGTTGTGATATTTAGATTGTTAGCCATATTTGTGAAATTTTTGGTTGTCCCCACATACCGACATATTCATATATGTTGACCAACATTTTGTTTGTCGGCGTTTTAGGCACAATCCTAAAAAGAACAAATAGTAAAGTGACACATTGTGAAAATAAGAAATAAAGTGCGAGGAGGATTAGATAGAATAGATTCAAGCTGTGGATAGTAGTAGATATCCAAAGTTTTTAAAAGGTATGCAAAGTTTTATTTTATAGTAGCTTTCAGTATAGTTTGGTAGAATTTTATAATTATTATTGATTATTTGTCAAACCTTTGATCTTGTTAATTGGGATAACGGCTCTGACCTCTTGGTCTCCCTTAATTGGGGGTTATTGGGAGGCGGGGTCGTTACATGGGTCTTCAAGAAGAAGACCGACATGGATAGTAAAGTACAAACCTATAAGGGCATCTTGGTAGCAAAGGGTTTTAGACAAGTTCAAGGTGTTGACTATGACGAAACCTTTTCTCCAATGGCCATGGTTAAGTCCATCATGATCATGCTTGTTATTGTAGCTAATCATGACTATGAGATCAGGCACATGGATTTTAAAACCACATTCCTTAATGAGAATCTTGTTGAGGATGTGTATATGACACGGCCTAGGGAGTTTATAGGTCCAAAGTTTGTAAATAAAGTCTATAATCTACAAAGGTCAATCTATGGATTAAAGAAAGTATCTTAGAGTTGGAATCTTCATTTTGATGAGATAGTAAAAGAGTTTGGCTTTGTTCAAAATGAAGATGAGCCTTGTGTGTACAAGAAGGTTAGTGGAAGCATAGTGACATTCCTCATATTGTATGTAGATAACATACTATTGATGGGGAATGACACCCCTACTTTACAAAAGGTAAAGACATGGCTTAGAAATACATTCTCTATGAAAGACTTGGGAGAAGCATCCTACATATTGGGGATAAAGATATATAGAGATAGATCCCAAAGGCTTCTTGGACTAAGTCAGAGCACGTACATTGGCAAAGTGTTGAAGTGATTCAGCATGGAGAACTCAAAGAGAGGACATTAACATGCATGTGTGTCATGGTGTCCCCATTTGCTCAATGTCCCAGTTCTTGTAAAGAAAGGGAATGAATGAGTGTGATTCCATATGCCTCAGCAATTGAATCAATCATGTATGTAATGTTGTGTACACGTCCAGATGTCTCATATGCCTTGAGCATGACGAACAAATATCAGTCAGATCCAGGAGATGCTCACTGGATAGCCTTGAAGAACATCCACAAGTACTTGAGAAGGACTAAGGATCAATTCTTGGTTTAAGGCGGAGAGAAGGAGTTGGTGGTAAAGGGTTACACCGATGCCAGCTTCCAAACTGATCAAGATGATTACAAATCGCAATCAAGATTTGTGTTCTACCTCAACAATGGAGCCATTAGATGGAAGAGTTCCAAGTAAGAAACAGTTGCCAATTCTACAACAGAGGCCGAGTATATTGTTGCATCGAATACAAAAAAGGAGGTTGTATGGATCAAGAAGTTTATTATAGAACTTGGGGTCATTTTTGTAGGGAAATATGGCTATAGAGAAGGCAAAAGAAACAAAAATGTATGCACCATATTCCCCATAATCAGTAGATCGCATCAATTACTATAATGTAGGAAGGATGGTTTCGAGGATATACTTGGTCCTGGAGCAAGTCCAGTGATAATCTTCATCATGGTAGATGCACAACTTACATGTATTGCAAAGTAGATTGACACATCCAACTCTAATATTGCAAACTTACATGTAGAGTAGATTGACATCTCCAACTCCAATATTGCATACTTTATGTAGTTTAATAAAAAATAGAAGATATAGTACATTTTAACATAATAGATAGATTATATTATTTTTGTAAAAAGTACATTTAATTACACTAACTTGGATCAAGTCAAGATGATGGTGGATCCAAAATGTAATTATTGTCCTCAAACGTATTGACTTTTGCATAGAGTGCATTCTATTCTATGTGATGTGTTTGGTATATGTCTTCAATGTTGCAATTCATTTCAGCCATGTCCTTTAAGTCATGGCATGGGCCCATACTAAGTTGCATTCCAAATTCCATAATCAGATCTTAGCACAACGTGAACCTAACTAGATGGAAGATTGATTGTACACTGAAAGAAGCAAGATCAACCTTTATCCCATACATTTATTTAATTGTTATCAGTTGTAACCTACAAATGTAACATATATCAAATGATATCATAGTTTATCATCTACATCTTTGGATGAACAAATGTAATGTAACTCTCTGGGTCACTCATTCAATAGACAACTCATATCAATATGCATCCTCTACATTCACCCTTAATGCAATTAATTTCCCATAAAAGCAACTATACCCATGAGAAGTATTTGTTGCAATCAATTACACAATGTAATGATAACAACATATTGTAACTATTAATCCATAACTTAAACTTGTTATAATTAGTGAGTTGTCTTAGAATAGTTTCACATTTTTATTATACACCAATACTAAAAATACATGTAAGTAAGAACAAAAAACTAACTATTATTCCATCCTTCCTCCTTATTATATGTACCACTATTTATTGGAGGTGAAGTTGTTCACATATATAGTCATGCCTTCTCTTAAGGATATCAATTTTTAGTATCAGATAATATGTGTATACTTTCAAAGATGATATGTAGTCATAACCAATTGACATTTCTTACATTCTATCTCTCTTGGTTGATTTGTCTTGTCATTATGTCCCTTAATGCAGTCAATGTGGTTAAGTTATGCTCTAGATGGTGAACATGTACCGTCCTATAACATTTTGTGGATGGCTCTTCGTTTGCTTATATAATATCCTCAATGCAGGTTGTTGATCTTCGAACTATATATTACTACAATGAGTGGTATCTAAGTACACTCTAATCATGATGCAAGACCACATTGGCATATATGCATCATATTATCCATTGCTTGAAAGCTTTTTATAAATAGACTAATATATTTTTATGCATAGAATAATAAACAAAATGTCATACAATCAATTTTTCAATATATAGTACAACTATAAATATATCGTCAACTATAATTGTTTTAACAAAACATCTCCAATGGATGCAAATGGTATGAAAAAATGGTGGGGTCATACATAATTACATTTTATTTTATTTACTTATAGACTTCTCATGTTTTTATTAATTTCTTAAATGAGTATAAAGAAAAGTACTCATAAAATAATATATAATAGTCCATGATTGTAAGATATCAACAAGGTGGTGGGTGATCGTATTTATGTCATGGTCTATAACTGTATGATTTAAAAATGAAGGTGGGGATTGTCCAAATTTAGGTCATGGTCTAGAACTGAAGGATATGAAAGTGTGGGAAGGTGGTCTAGATTTAGGCCAAGGTCCAAGTCCATCTTTGGGTAGGAAAAGATGGGTTGACCATCCGGCTAATGGGTGATATATAGTCAAGTTGGATATCCTTTGGGTCAAATATATTTAGTGTGCACAGAGCATGATCTAGTGGTTATACTTGTAAAAAGTTACACCCAGGCTTGATAATTGAGTAGACTTTCAAAGTCAATGAGATGCTACTGTTAGAAGGATCAAGGTGTAAGGAAGAATCTATCAAAAAAGTAGACTTTGTAAGCATAGGTCATAGAATCAGGCAGGCAAGTATGTATGGATCAGGGTTGAAGCATGTGGTTGTATTGTACGAAGTTGAGTGTAGTTTATGCAAGCAAAATCACATAGCTTGTGGATAAACATGGGAAACCTTTTAGCATGAATCTTGAAGGTTTGAAATAGACTTTTAGGTGGACAATATGATGCGGAATTTTTACTACACTAATCAAATTCACTAGAGAAATAATTCCATATTTTTTACCAAAACAGTGTGCAATAATACCACCCACAAGCATATGGGTCTTATCTCATTATAGCTACAAATCAAATCCCAAAGGAAAACCTTTTTAAGAACCTTCCTAGCTGGTATCCAACTGAACCTAGACTAATATTTAGAACTAAGAATTGATTGGGTTGAGTTAAAATGATTGAAAGGAAGGCTAAAGTGTGGGACTACAACTAGGTCTAGATAGATGATGAAAAACACTTGGGTGGAATTGAGTTTCACCACCACTATCTGAATACGTGCATTCATTCAACTCCAAACCTATATCAAGATCTAATTAGAGCTATGCAAGTTTTCTCTTTTGTCATTAGAAACTTGCATGAGCGGATATCTCTGTATGGTCAATTCTTGATGCCTACAGGTCATGTATCTACTACTCTAGAGAATTCCTATCAGAAGTTCTCATCAAGAAATGAACTAAAGATAAATAAGATTCAAATCTTAGATGTTGAAGTTATCGTGGCCTAAGATTATAATAGATCACATAGGGTGGGTAATCAATCCATAGAATATGAATTAAACAATTCTAAATCAAATCAATGAGTTTATACAAGATTTGAAAAAGAATGAAAATGCAAGAAATAGGTAGAAGGGATAGTCCCCAGACCTCAGTGAAAAGACTAATTGCTATTCATGGTGAGATTAGAACTAGAAAGAGGGCAGAAGGAATCAATCATCATCTTCTTCAGTAGGGATATGCAGTTTGATGTGAGTAGCAGCAACAGCCTTCATACTCGATGAAACGGTTATTTCTAACAAATTGAGAGGAAGAGGACGAAACTTACTCCTTCTCCATTAATTTGTCCCTCCTTGAATTTTGAATCATCAGAGAAGAAGTAGGGGATGGAAGTATGGTGGTGATCCTACCACCTTCAGGAATAGAAGACGAGCCTTGGAGAAGTAGAGGTGGAATGGAGGCATGACAAAGGGCACCACAAAGGTGTCTAATGGAGGAGGGTTGATGGAGATTGTCTTATATAGTTATGCATGTTAGCTTAAATGCTCAAGATTTTAATATTTATAAACTCAAGCACTACCACGCAAGTATACGGGTGTGTGTAGTAATGTTGAGATCGTCCAAGGGATCATGGTATTTTTAGGCAGAAGTGTGTTAGAGTTCAAAAATGTAGATTGGTTTACAAAAAGTTGAGTTTGGTTTGATTTCAACAACTAGCAACTTAAAGAAAGCTATGAGGATTAAACACTAAATGGATTTAGTTCAAAATTTGAAGAGATCTTGGTGATAGGATTTCATTTCCATATCATTACTCACATGTAACCAAAAAAGTAGCATGCTATTTAACTTGCAAAGGAGGTTGTCATCATCATACACCTCCTGATGATATGAGATGGTTCTCATTTCAACAGAACACTCTTGTCCTTATGTCAACATTTGAACATCAACCTTAGAACATCAACGTATCCCAGCCACTCCCATGGTCAAATATTTCTTGCCAAGAATAGCTACTCCCTACTTCTCCACACATCCTCCCAAATTGCATAAAGAAGCATAAAATGTGCAGGTTTGATGGCCAAGCAAACATACAAGCAATTCACATTGTAGAAACTCTTAAAGAAGCAAATTAACTAACATAAATTAAGAAGTGCAAGTTTACATGAGAAATGGCATGGGAGCTACTCTCACATGCCTAAGAAAAAAAGAAGTACTCATCCATAATGAAGAAACATAGGAATATGCTGCAAATTTTAGAGTTTAACATGATTAGAGAATGAAATAATAAAGAAAACCCAAAGAATGGAGAAGGACAAGGTAGAACTCCAGTCTGAGAATGAAATCCCACACTTGTTGGTGCTTCTACTTGGATAGCTTTCTCTCCTGAGAGGGCAAGATGAAGTAGAGAAGCTCCTACTGCACTCCTTGAAGAAGAATGGAGGTTCTCTCCCAAGGAACTACCTCTTCCTCACCAAAATTGTCTCCCCTTGCTCTGGACTCTTCTCTGAATGAAATGTGCTTCCAAATGACAATAGATAACCACCTCATATGTGTTTCCTTGTATTTAAAATGAGGGGTGGTTGTTTTCAAACTTTGCAGAAATTGATGGAGACATGGCGTATACAATGACAGACACATTGTGTTGATGTGTGTAACTTTTCACTGGAACTACTTTTGCAAAGAGTGAATGGAGTGTCACTGAAAGACACCATGTGTAGCTTCCATTTGAGGTTGAACTGAGCAAATAACATATGTTGTGTGCTATTTAACACATGGTGTGTCGGCTTGATACAACAGTCTTTGTTGATTTCTTGACTGAGTAGACACGTTGTGTTCAAGGAAGAACATGCCATGTCTTTTCTTTGTCGTTGAGGAGTAACTTTTTTTGGAATGATGCACGGCGTGTGTAAAATAACACATGTCGTTCCTTAATCTAAAGCATCAATGACTCATCTGGATCAATGGTAAATAAGTGGGGGATCCAACTAAATTCAGATTTGGGTTGAATTAACCCCATTTTTTCATCTTTATTGTGTACATGTGATCATAATCATGAAACAAGTAAAACAACTAAAAAGGTAGTAAATAAAGTATGATTAAAGGCAAAATGATGTGCAAAATGGATTGAAAGTGTGTGTAAAAGTAGATGAAAAGTCTATATGAAATGTGCACATCAGATTTCTCTAAGCTTGAACTATTGCTTGTCCTCAAGCAAAAAAGAACATGGAAACACAGATGAAGAAATTTTGTCAAGATCATGTATCAATTTAACTAAAATGGAAAAAAAAAAAACCAGGCCAGAATTCAACCATAGACGAAATTTATTGCAAGTAGCCATACGATCGCCCTAAGCATAGGATTGAAAGTTTTAGTTTGATAAAAGTGTGCATATCTAAATGGAAGAGTCAACTAAACAACATCCATTAGAATTTAGATGACAAGACCAAATGAGCAGTGAATATGAAACTTAATCCTCTCAATTATTAAATAAGTTAGGAACGAAATACAAATCAACCAAACAATCTAGAAGCAATCTCTTTCCCTTTAGATAAGAAATGAAGCAAGTGTTCCTACACTTGGTAGTTAATATAGACTTATGCACATGTGGAATGTCAGTTGGGGTTATTTACCCTCCTTTAAGATGCAACACCTAACCATCATAGTTAGATCAGACTTACACTAGGCTAGCATGCTACATGGGTAGTTTAGCCATCTTTTATAGGGGTGAAACAAGAATTACCCCATAACAATCAAGAACGAGTGAGGCTTTGCTTTAGAACCATGGGGCCTCAAACTAAAAACTTTTCCCCCAAGCATAGAAGAGTTGGTTGGACAATTCAGTTAATAGGATTTCAGTCATTTATAAAAAAAACATTGAGAGTCAAGTTGAAAATGCACTAAAATTTTGATAAAGTCATCTAGAATGCTAAATAAGGTTGTGAAGTTGATTGGTCCAAGAATATTTTTGTTGTTACATGTATTATTATAGCAAGATTGTGGAAGGTGAAATGCGGCTTAAGATAATAAATCAAGATGAAATAGGGGTTGTTGGCAAAAGATTTCATTTAAATGATGAATGATTTAATTTTCCTCCTTCAAATTATGTTTTAATACAAAATGGGACAAACAGTTCAATCAAAGAAATGATTTCAATCCAAACACAAGGAATATGCCTCAGATCATACTAAATTTTCCACAAATAGGAACATAAACTACATCAAAAGCAAGAAACAAATGATGAAAGGGACACTACAACTACACTACCGACCGGTTGCCCCCCCCAGCTTGAAATTTGTAGTGTCCTCGATATGCAATCAAACTCAAGTCGGTAGCAACTGGGTACCTATCATGGAGAATCGAGAAGAAGGGTCAGTACCCTCATGACCACCTTGGAAATGTTGGTTCAAAAGATCGTAATCTCTCGGGAATGTCTGTAGGGGTTGGCTCTGGATGAGGTGGAGGCAGGGGTGGAGGCATGGTGTGGTAGCCTTAGGAAATATGCCACATGTCCATCCTCTGTATCATGTCGTGAATGGCAGAATATTGTTGGTTCATCATGTCTAAATGGATATCATACTAATCAAATATCTGTTGGACATAGTTGTATAGGTGATGCACATTGGGCATGGCCCAGCTATACTCTATCTACATAGCGGTGCAGGGGAAGGTGGTGTAGTAGCAGCTATAGCAGGTACATCCTCATGGTGATCAGAAATAGAGAACAAATTTCCAATTGTCCTTATTTATCAAAGTTACACCCTCCAAATCAGGTTGTTCAATGAATTGGTCATTATCAAAGAAATGTCTAAATTTGGTATCATCATTGGTAACTCGAACAATTAATCCAGAGGAAATAAGCAATTGTATGTCAATTGTATTCAAGAGCATCCTCCAGACTCATAAAATCAGCATTGACCTTGAAAACAATGTGTGTGATCAAACCCCCAATCATGATATTGCCTAACATCTTCTTCTTGATTTCAAAGAACCTGGTGAGAATGTAGTACCTTGCATTGATTTTGAAATCATTTACCATTGCCCATAGAAAGAAAAGGTCCAGCTTTCCACATACTCCTTGTGCTTCCATTTTTGCAAAAACCCTTACACTAAGAAGGCAATGGACATAGCAGAAGATTGGATTATGAATGTGTGATGCTCTGGAGTTCTTTGCTTCATGGATGTCATCATCTGTTATTTTTTTTCCAGAAAGCATCACTATCAAACTATGGAGGATAAGATAAACAACCCCCATAGTAGCATTGAAATGCCTTATAGGATTTTTTGAAGGCTAACTTGTAGTTCTAACCCAAAAGATGGAAGAATATGATAGAAAAAGGCTCATGAGGCTTTTTGGGGTCAGTCTCAGCTTTGCATGTAGTCAAAAACTTGTAGGTTAGTCTAGGATAAGTTTGGATCACTGTGCAACAAGTATACCTGAGTCCGAGCTCCTCTAGGAAATCGAGGACCTTGTCTTTGAGTCCCAGTTCCTCCATTGTTTCCTCGCATGAAATGCATGTAGGGAGGACCCTACAAGTGATCAACATTTGGTAAGTGGCATCCACTCCCTCTATGACTCTAAATTGAGTAGTGGAGATATAGCTAGGGGTTAAGGAAGAGATCTCCCCCGACGGCATTTTGAGGCTTGCTTTATTGGTGTCATTTCTTCTTCTTTGAGTTGTTGGAACAGGGGATATGTCATGTTCAAGGAGGGACAAAGTGTGTCTTATATGTGGATGAAAGTTAATTTTGAACTACAGGACATGGTGTTCTAGGAAGACACACATCATGTATAATGCAAAGAAGGTGATTTTCAGGTCAAGGATGGAGGAGGTGTCACGATGTGTAGGCTTCAGTCACATCGTGTCTTCTATGCTAGAGGAGCTATAGATCAAGGATGATCTAGATTGAGTGAAGTGAAGGGGTGGAATTTGTCGATTGTGTCACAATGGCAGTGTGGATGGCAGTGGAACATGACTGATCTAGGATGATTTGATGGCTGAGAGGTGTTGCACGGTGGAGATTGGTGGCATGATCGGGGTTGGAGGCATTGAGGCTCTTAGATCGGACCTGGACGGTGGGGGTTCCTTGCATGGAGGGATGCAGCTATGTGATGGCGGGTGAGAAACAATAGTTGTTCTATGGAAAGAGGGATCGAAGAGGAACGAGAAGGCAGTAGGTGGCTTTGTAGATCTGAATTTGGATGATGATGAGGATGAATGAAGTTGGAGCTCGATGGTTTGTTTAGTTGGTCACCAGTAGGCAGGGGGGCTAGAGACTGCACGTCGATGAGAAGACATGGCTGCTAGACTTTGCACATGGTGTGAGTTGTTGTATAAGTGAGGATGGTGGCTTTGAATTTAGGGCTAAAAATCCTAGTTTTGCCCCGAAACATGGTATGTGCTTTGAAGTGCACGGTGTGTACTAATGCACATGTCAGATTATATATATATATATATATATATATATATCCTTTTTTTGTCTTGCTTGGTTGTGACACGTCATTTCTAAAATAATGCATGTTGTGTTTGCTTCCAATAGGTTCCAACGACAACTTCCTCTTGTGGATGCATGTCGTGTGCAAATTTACACATGTCGTGTGTGCTTTCAGCGAACTCCTTGACGTCTTAAAGCTGATGGTGACACTCCATGCGTGAATGAAAACATGGTGTGTATCTTTCCAGGAAATCAATCAATAATTGATAAATGATGACACACCGTGTGTGAATTTACACACATCATGTAGCATTCTAGAAACTTACTTCTAGAATGCTACACATCGTGTCTGAATTCTAACACATCATGTAATATGGAGATCGGCTTGGGTCGATATCTTATGAGTGGAGACATGTCATGTATTGTGTTTGACATGGCGTGTCTGGCTTAATATCCGTTGAACTTGATCCTTCTTTTTTCATCACCTGCAATGATGATAATATATGCTCATAAGGGTCTAGATTATTACATTCATCTATGGAAAATTTATTTTAGAAGAGGAAAAGTTCTTGAGCTAATGATAGTAAATAAATCTATCCTAAATGTGGGGTAAACTCCCACAAGGTCCTCCATTTCAAGTCTAGAGTGAGATGTTAGATAGCAGCATCAAGCATCTGAGAGGGAGCAGGAGGCTCCCTGATCTATCTTCTCTCTCATAGTGTATAATTTGTAGCATTTGTCACTAACTTTGAATGAGACTTCTTTTCCTTGTAGATCCCCTATTCCATAGGGGTAAACCTTAAACACTAAGAAGGGGTTGGACCATTTAGAATACAACTTTCTTGGGAAAATTTTGAGCTAGGAATTGAACAGCAACACTAGTTATCCTTCTTTGAAATCTTTGACACGGTTCCTCTTATCATGGCATCTCTTTGTTTTCTCTTTATACATCTTGGCATTTTCATATGCATCTAATCTCAGCACCTCTAGTTCTTGGAGTTGTAGCAACCTTCTTTTTCCTGCTTTCTTCATATCATAGTTGAGAAATTTAATTGCCCACAATGCTCTATGCTCAAGTTCTACATGTAGATGATAGGAATTTACATAGACCAGCTTGAATGGAGATATACTGATAGGTGTCTTGTAAGTTGTCCTATAAGCCCACAATGTGTCATCTAATTTCAATGCCCAATTTGTTCTTGAGTTAGAGATTGCCCTCTCTAATATTTCCTTCAGCTGTCTATTTGGAATCTCAACTTACCCTAAAGTCTGTGGATGGTATGGTGTAGAGATCTTATGCTTGACACCATATTTACTCAACAAATTGTTGAAGTTCCTCTCATTGAAATGACTTCATCCGTCTGATATGAATGTTGTTAGAACTCCAAATCTCAGAAAAATGATCTTCCAGAATAGCTTCATCACTTATTTTCATCTAGAGCTTGAGTGAGAATAGCCTCTACCCATATTGATACATAGTTACACACCACCAGAATGAACTTGCAGCTGCATGAGGAGGGAAATGGGACTATATAGTCTATGCCTGATACATCAAAAACTTCAATCTCAAAAATTGAATTCAGTGGCACTCGTCCCTCTTTGAAATCCCTCCCGATCTTTCACACTTACAACAAGCTTTAACAAATGCATGTACTTCACGGAATAGGGTTGGCCAATAAAAACCTGCTTGTAGAATCTTATTTGAAGTCTTGTCTCATCTAAAATGTCCTCCATTAGGAAAGGAATGGCACTTTGAAATCACACGTGGATCTCCTTATCGGGAATACATCTCCTAACCAGCCATCTGCACAATGCTTGAACAATAGGGGATCAATCCAATAGTAAAATCTGACATCGTGAAGGAACTTCTTTTTCTTTTGATAGATAACACCGGGAGGAAGGCATCTGGTGGCTAGATAGTTTACAAAATCAGCAAATTGTGGTGTCACAAGTGAATTTACTGCATGCCACTACTGAATGGGTAGATTTTCATCAATAGGAACCTTGTCTTTGGCACTTGCAGAGAGGTGTGAAAGGTGATCAGCTACATTGTTACTTGTCCTTTTTTTGTCTTTGATTTCCAAATCAAACTCCTATAACATTAGTATCCAACATATAATACGGTGTTTGGCATCCTTCTTGTTCATGATATATCTAATTGCATCATGGTATGTATATACGATGACTTTGGACCCCACAAGATATTGTCAGAACTTATCAAAAGCATATATTATATCAAACATCTCCTTTTCTATAGTGGCATAAGTGATTTGAGCATCATCTAAGGTCTTGCTTGCATAATGAATAGCATGGAGCTTATTGTCTTGCATTTGTGCTAAGACTTCCCCTATGGCGTAATCACTGGTATAACACATGATTTCAAAAGGAGAACTCCAGTTGGTGGTTGAATGATGGGGGATGAGACAATAGCATCATTCAATCTTTGGAAGGCTAATTTGCAATCTTGATTGAATATTAATTCAACGTCTTTAGCTAATAAGGAGAATAGAGGCTTTGTAATTTTTGAAATTCTTTAATGATTCTTTTATAGAACCATGCATGCTCCAAAAATCTTTGAACTTATGTCACTGTTGTTGGAGATGACATATGTAACATCCTAAAATTTTGAACCTTATCAAATGTACCCAATTTGAAACCCTAATTTGCTTTGTTTTGAAATTTATTATTTAAAACATATAGAACCATGCATGTCCCACTCTCTCTCTCACTCTCTCTCTCTCTGCTCGACACCATTTGATAAAAAGATGGTTTTCACCATCTGCGAGACATCTCGGGCAATGCAATCCCAAGCTCGATGGGACTCTGGGGCCTAGAACCTTCGGTCGATGAGAGCCATGTGCCTCCCCTGTTCCCACACTGGCTGGGACTCTAGACCTCTTAGATCACCAGTCTAAAAAGGTAAACATCTGAAAATTATCGTGAGGCTTTCAGGAACCTCACCCTAGCCTCGTTCTGCCTCCGTGCATCTCGCTCCTTGATCCCCACGAGATTTCCTTGTTGTAGCCAGACTGGGTTATCGTCTAGCCAGGTCAGACCCCGGCGGCCACCTCTGAGGCACCGAGAATCCTCCTCAAAGTCCCAGGAATGTTTCCAAACCCTCAATTCGGCCAGAGGGTAGGTGTTCTCTTGTTCCCCAAATTCGTTGTTCATGAAGTTTTCCCAGCGTTTTCTAGACTCCGGTCATCGTCGAGACCATTGCCACAGTCTTTTGATCTCACCTTGATCTTGTGAATTCATATGATGCTTTGGTTTGTCGAGCAATACAACATTGTTTCTTTTCCTTGTGGGGCCATTGAGGTAGTTGCTTCTGGTGACCCTCTTGGGTGACTCCAGGCACCATGGATGATAACATTTTGGGGCTTTCGGCCACTAGAGGTTCTCGTGGTTGGTTCCTTGAATTCACCGGGGCCTCACGAAGGTTCCCAACTCCTTGGTTATTAATGAACAACAACCTAATTGGGTTTACAGATCACGAGTTTTGGTTGAGTTTCATCTACTTCTCGTCATCGTGAAGAAGGATCGTGGATACTATTTCCCAATTTTGCCCTCGTTCAGATTCCAACTTGCCAGGCTATGGTGTTGGATATTTTTGGTTTTTCGCATACCCTCCTTGGTTTAGGCAAGCTTGTCCTTGTGTCTGGCCCTGATTGGACCAAATAGGTGGGGCCCACAGGTGCTAGTGGATAACTCATAACTCGATGCCACCATGGATTTTTCAGAATTTCTGATTGGTCTGAATGGACCTAATCTTAATAAATTCATAGAAATTGCTATAGAGCTCAGATGGAGATGAACCTTATATGTATTTTTCTCAGTTTTTCAAGATCTACAAGATGGAATAACTTTCATAGCCTATTTTTACACCTATTTTCCCTATTTATAACCCCCAAACCCTAGAAATTAGGTTTAATATTTATTATTAATGAAGGATAATTACTTTAACGGGGTAATTAGGGTTTCTTAAACCCAAGAACGAGATTAGGGGTTTCTAAACCTAAGAAGAGCATATAGGTCTTATCTAAGAGAGAGGAAAGTGGTCCATGCACTTTGTACATAAGTATTTGATTGATTGTATACATGAATGTACAATGAATGCTATAAATGTATTATTTCTTGTTTCAATTGTTAAAGTCAATGAATTTATTTTAAATTGAAAGTCATGCTTTGTTGTCCATATTTACTATATCATATTTCATGAACATTATGAGTAATGTCAAGAATAATGTTTAAGAGAAAGTTAAGAGTTTTAAGAGAAAGATAGTGATTAAAATATAGCTTATATAATGTCCTCGCCAAGAGGCTCCTCAGAGAAAAACTAAGAGGCACTTTGGTGCATAAGAGAAGAGGATCTCCGGTGCAACCCAGGATGCACTTCGGTGCATAAGAGAAGAGGCAATTTGGTGAAAAACTTGAGGATTCTTATATAGGTCAAGATAGAAGACATAATTTAAAAGCATAAGAGAAGAGGATCTCCGGTGCAACCCAGGAGGCACTTCGGTGCATAAGAGAAGAGGCAATTTGGTGAAAACTTGAGGATTCTTATATAGGTCAAGATAAAAGACATAATTTAAAAGCAATTGTCTCGTTTTAAATGTTTAAATGTTCAAAGTTTATTTTCAATTTACATGTTTTCTTTAAATTATAATATGTTCAGTTACACTTACCAATTTGTTTGATGAATGGTTGGGGGCATGATGTCTGCAGGAAAGGAGCAACGTCAAGGATAAAGCCATCTAAGGACCAGTTGAAGAAGGAGCTCAAGGATATCTGAGACCAAACCTGGTGGGGTGCCAACTATCCATAGATTAGATTTCCTTTATGTTTATGAATCATGTGTTTTAGTTTTATCGTGAATTTTATGAGAAAGTGTAGGATGTTTAAGAGTAATCATGTTTAGATTTGTTTATGTATGAGTTATGTTGGGGACTTGAGTATGAGAACTGTTATTTTACCCTGTGTTGGTATATATGAACTTTATTTTTATGCAATGATAATCATGTTTGTGACATCCCAATGAGATATATGCTTCCTCTTAGTGTTGAGCATGTTTTAGAAATTGGGGTATTACAACATCTTCTCAATATCTTCAAATTTTTCTTTATCAACCTCAATCCCTTTTCTTGGAATGATGTGGCAAAGTACAACCCCAGATTGTACCATATGGCACTTCTCCCAATTGAGCACAAGGTTGACCTTCTTACATCGTTGTAAAACTTTAGTTAAATTCAAAAAGCAATCATAAAAGGAATTGCCATAAAAATTGAAATCATCCATAAAAATTTCCGTAATATTTTCTATGAAATCAGAAAATATGCCTATCATGCATCTTTGGAAAGTAGCAGGTGCATTGCATAACCTAAAAGGCATTTGTCTATAAGAATCCCATATGAGCATGTGAAGGTTTTTTTTTCTAGATCAAGAAGATATATAGGAATATGGAAAACAATCAGGAGTACTCATCTAAATAGAAAAAAATAGAGTGATTAGCAAGTATCTCCAACATTAAGTCAATGAAAGGTAGGGCAAATGGTCGTTTTTTGTGGCTTTATTTAGTTTTATATAATCAATACAAATTCGCCACCCAGTTACTACCCTTGTTTGAATTAATTCATTATTGTATCCTTTCATCACAGTGGTTCCTCCCTTTTTAGGTACGACATGTATGGCACTTACCCACAAGCTGTCGCTGATAGGATATATTATCCCTACATCTTTTAATTTAAAGATTTCTTTCTTAACAACTTCCACCATGTTTTGATTTATCCTTCTTGGTGGTTCTATGCATGGCTTAGGATATTCCTCCAAGGCTATGTGATAGATACAAATGGAAGGATGAATTCCTTTCAGACCATCAACGTATTAGCTTATCACATCTTTGTACAATCTAAGTTCTTTCAAACAACTTACCTTCCTATATTTGAGTCAAATCAGCATTTATTATAATAATAGAAGAAAATTTTGGGACCAAGAAAGCATACCTTAACCCTGGTGGGAGGGGTTTAAGTTCTACCTTTTCTTGGTGTAGAGGTGGTGTCACTTGCCTCCTTTTTGGTTGGTAGTTCTATAAGTCCCAGGCCCACTACCCAAGGCTCTAGTAGAGTTTTAGATTTGACGAGTATCCCCACAGACCACCACGAACCTTAACTATATGTTTTTTCCTCACTCACGCTCAACCAGGATAAACTTCCTGGTTGGTCACCCATCCTAGTACTACTCTGGGTTGAGCATGCTTAACCACAGAGTTCTTTAGTGATGGGATCCCTAAAAAGGAGGTGCATCTTGGTGATATGGGTAGTCCTATCATTCATTTTAAGATCATTTTATCAAAGGCCTCAGATCCTGGGACGTTATAATCTCCCCTAATTAGACTCTTAACGTCCTCGTCAGGGCTCAATATACGACCTCATAATATCTTGCCCATTTTAGTGCAAACCCAGAATGGCCCATGGACACCCAGCTCCCATCCACGACTACCAGTGTAAGGGTGGCTCCATCTTGTCTCATTGGATAGCCCTTTCCAACTTGCCAGGACCACAAGTTTAACACCCTAAAATTTTAAACCTTATAAAATGACCCTAATTTCAAACCCTAATTTTTTTTGTCTGAAATTAATGATTTAAAACATATAATAATGGAATGAAGGCTCTCAAATATGTTACATAAACTAAATTTAATAATTTTTGCTATTTGTTGATTCAATTGAAAGTCAATGTCAACAGTTTAGCCCTATCTATTAAATAATTGACATTTAGCATTTAATATGAAATTTACCTAATCAATGTTTTTTTTATGCCTCATAATTTTAATATAAGTTGGTTTAGATAATTTGAGGAGTTTTCTAAAATGTTATCCCAAATTCATGTTAAGTAATCCTATATGATTAATTAATCTTTTATGCCACAAAGAGAAATATAGTAAGCAAGTTGGTCAAATCTAGAAACTAACTATATTTTCGGCTTCCTTGTACTAAAATTGGGTAGCATGCAAATTTTCATTGAATTTGAAGGACCCTAGCTTCCCCTTTTGATTTAGGAAAGTGTTATTTTGGTTATTCTTCAACTTTTAATCAAAATAGATTATATATCCTAATACAACCTAAAGTTTTGGTTTATAAAGTTGTCACACAGATCATTGAATCCTTGTCTGGGTCAGACTCAGACCCAGAGGCATCTGCAAGTAGAGGGATGGACTCCCGCCTTTGCCTAACTCCTTCACTATCCAAGATGCCATAGTAGCTAGCCTCCTCTTACCCTCCATTCTCTCTCTCTCCTTGATGTCATGAGGAACCAGGACTCTTTTCCCCATTAGCAAAGTTTCTTGAACCTCTTGGTCCCAACATTAATAGGAGTCGGTGCCCTAGAACTCCAGATCAACAAGAATCCCTCCTCTCTTCCCCTGTTTCCCATATTTCTAGTGACTCTAGACCCTCAGACCACAAATCTATATAAGAGACCATATGAAAATGATCAACAATCACGTAGAAACTCGCTCAACCTACCCAAAATCCCCTCAGCTATCCTGACGACGCCTACCCTCAGACTTTTGTCTGTCCACCAGAGACATGAGGTTTTCTGCCATAGCCAGAAGCCTCGCGGGTAATCTGAGGCACTGGGTTGCTTCATAGAATGCCTGCACATCTTCTCAAGCAGCGGTTTTGATCAATTCTTCACCCTATTCAGGTACTCTGTCGTTACCCCCTTTTTGGATTCATTTTTCGTATTTTGGCATCAGGTTTTCTTTTCAGCATTTTGGGCTTCCCACGATGGTGTTTTGGCTTCGTTATCCTTCTTTAGGGTTTTATGAGTATGCCCGCATTTTTTGTTCTCATCGAATAGCTTACCCAGCGTCGCTAGCCCCAACCCTTGTTCCTCCTCTATGGTGTTGTGGCAGCACGCTTGTCTTGGACTCTCGACCACTGTCGTAGAAGCTATGTCTTGGTGTTCTAGGGCCAAGGGTGCTTGGAGACTATCATGGTATCTCCAATTTCACAACAAGGATGGAATACTAATTTTTGGATTGGGAGCTTGATGTCCTAGATACGAGTCCTTGAAGCTCGCACGAAGAAGATGAATCCCTTTTGTTTTACTTCTTTGCCCTACATTTTTGTCACGCTGGTATTGGCAAAACTGACTTATAATGTCATTTTGAGGTTAGTCATCAGGCTGGGCCAATGTGGCAGCCTTTACAACATGTGGTCGGGTATGATTCAACCATGGAAGCGTGGGTCATGGTCCACTAGGATTTATGTGACTAATCTCTCTATGTGGATTTACCATGATTTCTGATTGGCCGCAATCTTTCAAAATACATATCTAATTAATGCTTTGTAAATAAAATTCCCAAAAATATGTGTTGGAAAGAATTTTTTGAGATTTACAAGATGAAGTAAGTTTCAAAGTTTGTTTTGGCACCGAGTTTCCCTATTTTAATCAAGAACCCCAAAACCCTAGAAATTAGGTTGAATATTAATTATTAATGAATGATAATTGTTATAACAGGGTAATTAGGGTTTCACCAACCTAAAGAAGCAACTAGGATCTTCTCTAAGAGATAGGTAAGTGGTTCATGCACTTTGAACATAATTATGAGATGATTTTAATTATCTGTGTATAATGAATGTTATGATATTTATTGTTTCAATTGTATACTACAAAAAATATGGTCTTTAACTACAGAAAAAAAATAATGAAAACCCCAAAATTTGTAGCTAAAAGCTTTAGCTACATTTATCCTTACATTTAGAATATGAAGCTAATACCCGTGTGTAGCTAATTGTTTAGGCTACATTTTTCAAAATTGTAGTTTGATATTCATCTGGCTACAATTGCTAAATTACCCTAACCGTAGGTACAAATTTCCTTACACATTTAAATGTAGTTGACATTGTAATTAAATATATGACTATAATTCTATTTGTAGTTATGATATGTAGGGGGAAATGTTGGTTACAGTTTTTATATGTAGTTTGTGTGCATCCAAAATTAGCACTTACTACACTTGTAATTATAGCTAGTGTGTAGTGAGAGACATCTTGCACTACACATACATATGTAGTCAGATTATGTATCCATTAGTAACTTGTCAATGTAGTGATGATTTTTCAAAAGAAAAAAAATAATATTGATCAAGATCAAGTTTTTCTTGTAATGTCAACATTCATACTATTATTTATATTTAAAGAATGAGTACACATGGGGAGGACATTAACCTGGCCCCTATTTTACAATATGCATGGAAAAATATATGTATACAATATCCTCTATGCGTCTCATGATCATGTATGTTATGTTGATGTCTTCTTCTGACTGCCTCTATCTACGGCTGACTCCATATGCCACATAACCATGTGTATCTTCTTCTATCATGATTTTGCTTTGAATAGGTATAATTGACTACTGATTTATACTAGTATTAGGAGACACAATATAGGTGGTGTTCCCCTAACTCTAAGATTCTAACATGTAGTAGGTGACATGCTTCCCTTTTGAGGTTGCATCATATTGGTAAATTGAGGCCTTGGGACAACATGAATGTTTGTGGAAGGTGTAGTGGTTTCTAGGAGATTCATTTTGGTGGAGGAATTTTTGCTACAGGTGGACCCTCTAAGGCAGCCTTGACTATCACTTTGGTAGGTTCTATTCTAGTTTGTGTAGTTGTCACTAGCTTCAATGCATTATAGAACACAACACATTGTATCATAGTACCACCAGATCTGCATGAGATGACATATCTTATAAAATAGAAAGCATAGAGAATATTCAATGCAAAACCAAAAGTGTCTGTGAAGATGAGATTCAACATATTGTAAATGCATGCATCATTAATTCAACTTAACACATGAAGAGAATAAGGAAACTGAATATATGCATATCCTAATCTCAGATGCTAATGATGGTAAAAGAGCACCCAAGAATAGTAAACATTCTACAAGGCATGACAACAGAGGCAAGCTAAACAAAATGAGCAACTTAAAAAAAATCATGGAGTGTAGAGCTCAGTATAACATCTAACAACATACACAAACATATCTTACTTGTCACCAGTCTTTTCTGTATATCACTTATGAGTCTTGTAGTCCACTTTCACCTCGTGGACATATTACCAGCCTGTCGATCTCCAACTCATAACATGCTTGAGTAGCCCATTCTTTCTTTTAAACTCACACCAAGGTATTGATTGTTAAGTGTAGCAACCCATTCGAACTCCCTTGAAATAATCGTTGGATGTTGGTCTCTACTTCAATTACATTGCCATGGGAATCTAATCTCTTTTTAATTATGTCATGTTTCTACAATCTGATAAAGAAAATATAAACCAAGTTAACTAAAGAAGAAGGTTGCTACTACAATAACATGGTCAGTATATCTAGTAGAAATCAAACTATAACTTACTATATCAAGATGTTCTTTCCCAAATAATATCCATGGAAACGAGGTTGTCCATTGAGATGATAGTGCAGGAAATGTGACATCAAACTGCAAACATTAAGATGTACTTATTAATCATCTCTAAGAAAATCAAGTAGATATCATATTTGATTACAACTTCCTTTGTAAGCATAAATGAAGACAAACTCTCAATGATAAACAATCATCAACAGAGATATCGATCACAACCTACCTCAACTCCCCATAAATAGAAGAATATACTCAAAACACATCCAAAATCTTTGAAATCCATATTTCATCCTTGTCGTTGGACATGCCAAAGAAGCACCACAATCAAGACCTACTTTTCCTACTGTCATAAGACCACAGAATAGCCAAGAAAAAAATTGAAGGAACGAACCACTAGAGAGAACAACATCAAACCCAAACAAAATTGAAGAGATACAAAAGATCTACAAAAACCAAGTCACCTTCAATTTTCCCAAAAGAATCTATAGATAGGAGATCAACAACATAGAGCAGTATTCTTGGTTGCATAAAAGGATACATTATACTCAATTAACTCCTAGTTGTACACCTTGTAATGCTTCTATGAAGGTCATAATTGCATAAACTAGTACATAATGCAATACTACTAAATAGTTGAGCCTTATTATTCCAGTGGAACTGATAACTTAGTTCACTACCTACATTTTTAGCAACAACTAGAAGTGTATATGTATCAATTTATGGAAGGAAAGTAGAAGATGGCATACGCATGCTAGTAGAGCTGATAATGTTTCTTAATTCAAAAATAAACAAGATAATAGGAAAACATCAAGGTAGATATTTGATATTGTATTAATAGGTGTCCTTGGAGTCTTCAACTAAACTTTACGGCCCATGGGACTATCATATCAATAACCAGATTAGAAAATCAAGGAAGATAAGCACCCTTTTTCCTGAATATTTTTGCAATTGCATCATGTTTACCAAATATGTCCATTCAATGGGCTGTTAGGTCTGAACCTATGAATAGATCCTTTTTAGCATATAAAATTTGTGGTTAGCTTCTTGTTCACCTCGAAGAGCGAAAACAAGAAAGATTTTGAGGATTTAAAAGTGATAGTGGACCATCAAGAAACTTTATCAGCAAAAAGGTGGATCTTAACATCTCAGTCCAGCAATAGAAAACCATAATCCCACTGTAGACGAGGAACAATGAAGGAAGGTGGAAAATTCAACATATCTTCACTATAAGTTAAAATTTTGAGATGGCATGCTTAGCTCTGCCAATGTCTCGGATATAATATCATTTCAAAACTTTACAATATCCATAGATTATTCAAATGAGAAGGTTAACTGATTTAGATTTTACAACCTTAGTAGAACCATTATCTTTGCCCACTCATTACATTATGATGACATTAGTTATAAGTCAAAAAAAGTTTAATAAGGATGATAATTACCATAAAGAAATTCTCCTTTATTCACTTATGTCAATCTAGAAGCTCCTCAAGTAGGTTGTGTGCAACCTAAATCTGTAGAAGTAGAAAAGGTTGCAGCTTGGATCTTCAAAGGAGCCTGCATATATCATCTAGTTGAAGACATATCCTAGAATCAAAGAAACTGAGTAAGAATTCCTTAACAATAGAAAAACAAACCTACAAAACTTCAAAGGTTCCACATACTGATATAGGTCTTCAAGACAAGAGAGTCAACAAACGGCCATTCTTTGAACTAAATGTGACCTAAATATGTTGTTTGTGGTAGTCTTAAATGTTAAAAACCATCTTGATGGCTGAAAAGAAGGCGAACAAAGTGTCCAACACACTAAAAACAAATCATTTATTTAAAACACAATGTGATCATGTATATATAATCACAAGGGAAAATGACAGAAGCATATAAAACAATGTGGTAAAACAAACTGAATACAATAGTGCACTTGATGAAAAGAAACATGCAGGATAATGCTCCTCGATATCTTTGATGCTGATTGTAGATAACCAAAAATAAGTGTAGTATTAGATGGCTATTGGATAAGCAAAAGGTGCCCATGTCTATGCTTCCATGCAAAATGCAAAAACACAGAGAGCATAACAATTTTTATGTGCATAATGTGTAATACATGGAGAATGGAACAGTTGAGTGCAATGCATTCACACAATTAGATGAATTAGCCATTGTTGGACTGGTTCCATCAAGATCCTTAATCCCATCAACAACAGCTAGGACCCAACATTGAAAAATCTACCAACAAAACCCAACTAAGTTGAGAACTTCTAGACGTAAATGTCCTAGTAGTGGACTTGCATCCTACAAGGAGCTGCGTGGATATTTAGTGAAGGAGAACACATTTTAGACCATTGTAGTTGATATTCATGCTTATATGGTTGTTGCTCTATCTCTCCTCCCTTAATTCTATAGTTTGATGCTTGCATTTCAAGTGACTTTACCTAAGAAACAAAAGCAATTGTGGGGGCAGTAGAACTAATTGTTAAACCACTTCACAATAACGTTGATTGTGCTTTGACCTTAATGATCAAGTTATAAAAAATAAGAAAGTGTGACTCTGAGTCAAAATAGATATGATTTTGTGATACTAACCTTCACAGCCAGAGCCAGATCAAATTGAGATTATGTGCCATCTTCGATCGTGTTACATCCAATTTGAATGAGCCTTCTAGACCAAGCTTCTTGGGTTCCATAATACTATATTGCATTAGATATCTAGTAGTTGTTTACAAAATAGAACAACGTATCTTCTACAACAATTACAAAATGGAGGCCAATCACAAATCATTTCTAAGAAATATATGTTGAAATAAGAAAAAAGAGATGATATGCCATATGAAAGATCTTATGATGTGACTGATATAAGATGTCTTTGAAGCCCACAGAGAGGAAGCAAATGCAAAATGCATTCTTCCTTATGGGAGACTAGAATAATTATCCAGACATGCATCAAACAATGTGGCCATATATGTTACAGATTATAATGAAACCAAAGAAAGTGCTTTCTACATCACTAAATCCTTCATGTGTTTCATTGTTAACCTTTTTTTCCTGCCACCTACGTGTGATGCTTCATAAAAACTTCTGCCTCTTGCACACACATGATTTAATGATGCAACTCAAAATCTGAACCATTTGCATACTCTTACCTCATATTTGTGGTGAATTGAACCTTGCTTCCGAGTCTTCCAAGAGATGCACACAAGAAGACATGGGTTAAACCAATAAAGGCACTCTAGTTGTTTGTATGCATAAAATGACCATCAAAGATTTGTTAGTGGTGCAATTCTGATTTGCTATAGTGAATTTCAAAATAAGTAGAATGACAACTTCTATTTTGTTTGATAAACATCCCATTGATTCAAATCACAGTAAATTCATGCTAATAGGAAAAATATAATGAATATTTGACATGTTTTGGTAAGATCTCTAAACCATTAAATGAACTTGAGTTCACCTACAGGTCAATGGTTTGATAAATATTTTCAAAATAATTTATATACTAAGGGCATCATTGTTTTGATTTATGTGTTATCCCAACAAGATGCAAAGATTACATTTAGAACATACCTTGTATCTTGGTTTAGATATATGAATTTATTCGATATAGAAAAATGTGGATCTTCATATCAAAGTAACCAAACAAGCATTACTGCATATAATCTATTTCTGGTTAAGACATCACCTCAGTCTATGGCTTGTAAGTAGCAACATGAGACATATAAGAGGTAAAGAGTAGATGAAGAATGAAATAAAAACAAATGGTTCATTACATGTAACTAGACATAAACAGTAGAGTTTCCATTAGACCATTTTCAAAAACTTATCTGTATGAAACATGTTTGTGGTTCCTTTAGGCCATTTCTGCTAATAGACCTATAGCAAACCAAATATTCAATCTTCTTGAAAACTAATCACCAAACTTTTGTTAATAATCATACTAATATCCTTCCAAAGCTTCAACATGTTTTGTGCCTTTCCATCATATTTGGCAGCACACCTAGGTCTTCATATAGTCTAGAAAATTAGAGATACAAAGCATGTGGACATCTACCCTTTAAGGTGTGATTTGGAACTTCATCCTTACATATAATAACGACAATGAGAGGTTTAAATCACTTCAATCATAATACATTAACATAACTCTTTAAATTTGGACAGGAAGAAGAGAGAAAAGGTCACTTTACAGGAACATGTATTGCATTAATACTATTCCGGAGCATTCACAGTAATGACAAATATACACTATCAAAATGTGACATCTTCTAACCTTGTCATCGGTAGGTACACTGTTGTAACTTTTTTCCAGAATATGATACATTTTGCTCAAATAATTTTGGAGTTGGTGGGCAGAAAAGGATATATATATAAAAGTTAGTACTTCCTATTTATTACACCAATACAAAATTCAAGTTAAGCAAATACTATTTGTGATGTCCCCAGATTTTCTAAAACTTAATCTGGTGTGTGACACCCAAATTGAAACCTCACCTCAGCGAGTATCCCAATTTAGACACCACACTGATAACCTCCAATTTTGTGATGTTATCTTAGTAATTTTCTTTAGTTTTCCACACTCTTTCTCAGATAAATTAGACATAAATCCCTAACTATCCTCTCTTATTGCAAATATACTGTTAGATTAACTTTTCTCCTTTTTACTTACAGAAAAAGACAAAAAAATCACAAAAGACTCAAGACTGCATGGTCTCACGCGGTCCCAAGACCACATGAAGCCAACCGGTCCCAAGACCGCATGGTCTCACACGGTCCCAAGACCGCATGAAGCCAACCGGTCCCAAGACCGCATTGAGTCACACGATCCCAAGACCGCATGATGCCAACCGGTCCCAAGACCGCATTGAGTCACACGGTCCCAAGACCGCATGAATCCAACCGGTCCCAAGACCGCATGGAGTCACATGGTCCCAAGACCACATGAAGCCAACCGGTCCCAAGACCGCATGGAGTCACACGGTCCCAAGACCGCACAGAGTCAAACGATCTCAAGACCGCATGAGTCCAAATGGTCTCAGAGTCCAAACGGTCTCGGAGTCCAAACAGTCTCAGGGTCCAAACGGTCTCAGGGTCCAAACGGCCTTGGAGTCCAAACGGTCTTCAAGACCATTTGGACCCATAACTGACCAAACTGTTTGGACTTCACTTAAGGCCTATAAATAAGACCCAAGGGGTCCTCCTAAGAGAAGGAGTTTTCAGACGCCCAGAGGCTGCCTCTACTACTCCAGAGCTATTCCAACCTCCATCCTCCGCCCAAAGGCTGCCGGTCTGAGATCCACGCTCCATTCTGAAGCTACTTTCTCTCTCTTCTCCAGAGAAGGTGGGAAGAGGAGACCTCATCATCGAGCAACCTATGAAGTTTGAAGATCGTCACTCTCTCTCTTTCCAAGGGGTTGACTTTCCTCTCTCCTTTGTGGGGATGACGTTCTCTCTCTCTTCTCGCCTCCTTCTTTGTCCTAGCTATGAGTGAGTAGTCTCTTTCACTGGGGTGCGGGGAGTAGCCCCGCTACCCATGTTTTCATTTCATGTAATGTAATCCATAGTTTGCAATATAGAGATGCTTTCTTTTCAGTTCAACATCAATCGTTTAAATGAATGCTTGTTGCTTGATCACCAACTTGTGTTTTCTTTTATCTTTTAGTATGAATTGTCTATGTTTGTACTATTAGATTCGAATATCGATTGAATTTTGGTTCTTGATGCATGTATCCACCATGCATCTGTTTCGGTATCTAGGAGTGCTTTTCAAGAAGTGGAGTAAACTCACTTCCATCATTGTACTTTCATACTATGAAATGGAATCAGTTGACGTATGAAAGTACAACCTTGATAAGTCGAGCAACACACTTTGCGAAGGGAATGATGTAAAGTAGGTGACCATTCGTCTGGGGGTGGCTGGCATTGCAACATTCCCACGCTTCTCGTAGTTAGTTCTCCGAAAGGAAACTAAATCTACAAAGATACTAACTGCTTAGTCTCTTATTGCAGGTTATGTTTTATGTTGCATGTTTTGATCCATGTGTAGTGGCGGTGAAAGCCGATCACATCCTAATGGCTCCTTATCATTATTTAACATCCTTAAATTTACTTACTTGCTTTACTTTACTTGCTCTTAGTTTAAAAACAACCAAATCAAACCTTTCGATCTAGATACCAACTACTAAGAGATTAAGCGAGATTCTAACATTTTCCATCTTGTTGTTCCCAACAAGACCGTTGTCCCGTGGATTCGACCCTTAACTATACTACGATAAGACTTCCATGTATCTTATCATATGTGGGTGGAGTTCTCGATCTAGTATAAGCAAGGCTAAACTTAAAGACTTACCATCTTTAGGATTTTTAGTGGTGCACGCAATTCCACGTGAATGGAAGCTCCATCAAAAATTGGCGCCATTGTCGGGGACAACGGAACGTTCTAATTTCATTTACTATCTTGCTAGTTGGTTAGGGTTTTACACTTTCCTTTAACCATTAGTCCATATTTTCTTGAATTCATCATATTTCCTGCACCATCTAAAAGGTGTGTTTCTTTCTCTACTCAGGTAGAAGACGTGTATGCAACCGTCACATAACCTTGGATTCTCCCCTGATCCAGAGTACGACTCTGAGGTAGAGAGAAGCTTCCACCGCCGCATCAGACTTAACCGACAAAGAGCTAGACAAATGGCTGAAGATCAACGCCAAGCTGCATTAGTAATGGAAAGGGTCAACGCTGCCATCGCCGCTTAGAGAGCACAACTCATTGCTGACACCCGTGCTCAGATTCAAGCAGAGATCTGAGCTGAAGAACAGGCCCGCATCCGAGCCAAAAATGAAGCAGCTAACCAGGCTGCCCAGCTAGAACTAAGGAGCAAGCAATTGAGGGACTATGACGTACCTAAGAACTATGAAGACAATCATCCAATTCGGACACCAATCATCAACATACCTAACTTCGAGATCCGAACACAATGGATTCAAATCATGCAAGGCATCTCATTTTCTGGTGGATCTGGAAACGACTGCATGGATCACTTGAAGAAGTTCAAGGCACTGTGCCGACTTGTTCCACAGGCTGGGGTTGCTTTTGACGCAATAATGCTACATCTTTTTCACTTCACTTTATCAGGAAGAGCTTTGAGTCGGTACAACTCACTTGATAGGGAGCCAATAATCACCACATGGGCTCCCTTGGAAGAAAAGTTCCTGGAGAAGTTCTTCCCCCCTTCGTTAACTTACGAAATTAGGGGGCAGATTAACCATTTCACCCAACTTCCTAGAGAATCACTCGCAGAAGCATGGGAAAGGTTCAAGGAGCTTCTAAGAAAGTGTCCTCATCACGGCATCTCCCAAAATCAATTAATAGAAACGTTCTATAGGGGAGTGAGCGATGACATCAAGCAATTTCTAGATTCCTCATCTGGAGGAAATTTTATGAGAAAGAACTACGAGGATGCTTGGAAAATCGTCACACTTGGAGCAGAGAATCAATCCAATTGGGGACGATCATCCGACAAGGGAGTCCTCAAAGTTTATAAAGTTGAGGAATCAATGGAAATGAAGGCTATTGCTGAAGCCTTAAAGATCATAGCTCATAAACAGCAGGCTCTTGAAACTTCACTTGGAGAATATGATAAGAAGAAAAACCCTCAAGTCCAACAGGTTAAAGCTGCCACAGGGACCTGTGAAGCCTGTCACGCATCCAATCACCCAACTCTATCATGCGGTCTGCTTTACAATGTGACGATGGATATGCACCCACCACAACAGTAGTACGAACCAATCATCGAACAACTTGAAGAGAAGATGCCCGAACAAGTTAATTCCATTCATTCCATACCTGGCCAAGTTTACTACAATCCAAATCAACCAAGAAACCACCCAGGTTTTCAATACGGGAACCCTGCACGGACTGCCAACCCGCAACACCAAACACAAGGCGGATCCTCCAATAGGTTTCCACCTGGATTCCAAAGCAACTTTAATCAAAATCAAGGGAACCCCAGAAATAACTTCCCAAGATCCAACTACCCTAGAAACCCCTCTGCCTACTATCAATATACCCATCCTCCTCTCAACCCACAAATGCACCCTCAGTTGCAGCAACCCCAGTTAGCACTGCCTCCGCAACAACCACATCAAGGACAACAACAACTCGCTCAGAAAAATGCCCCCTCCCAGCCAGCAGACGAGATGACTTTGATAAGGAAGATGCTATAGTCCCAACAAACCATGCTCGCTAATCAGCAAGCTCAGTAGAAGGCGGTGGAGGCTCAACTAGCACAAATTGTTGCGCAACTGAAGCCACCAGTAGGCACTTTTGCAGGACAACCTGAGTCAAACCCTAGACACGACTAAAATAGACCAGAGCAATTGAATGTCGTCACTACAAGATCTGGTCGTGTCCTCCACAAACCTACGAGAATCGCTCATGATGATGATGATACACTTGTCTTTGTTCCTAATGCAAGCCCGAACCTAGGGATTGAGAAGTCCGCAGAGAACGCGAAAAACAAATAAAAAGAACAAGCTTCCAAAGAGCCAGGAATTCTGCAGTATAAGCCTAGGATACCATATCTGGGAAGATTGCGAGAGACAAAAATGGACACTAGGTTCCAAAAATTCAAGGAGACGATGAAGAAACTTTATATCGACATCCCGCTCCTCGATGCTCTCTCTGAAGTACTGGCTTGGGCTAAATACCTAAAAACTCTGTTATCAAGGAAATACATTACTGAAGAACAAGAGACTGTCAAACTAGCTCAAACCACCTCCGATATAATTATTAATAAGATGCCAAAGAAAAAGAAGGACCTTGGTTCCTTCGGTATTCAGTGCTGTATTGAAAATGCCTCAAGCAAAAAGGGATTAGCTGACTTAGGGGATAGCATATCAATTATGCCCTATTCCATGTGTAAACGATTAGGTTTCACTGACTGGCTGCCCACAATGATGACAATTCAGTTAGTTGATTCCACTATCACCGCACCTCTAGGAATTATCGAAGATATACCAGTTAGGATAGGCAAAGATGCCTATGTCCCGTGTGATTTTGTCATTATGGATATCAAGGAGGATTTGAGATACCCAATAATATTTGGCAGACCTTTCCTTGCCACATCCAGGGCGCTTATTGATGTTGAAGCTGGCACAATCATTCTAAGATTGTGAAAAGAAGCAATTCAATTTTGAGTTCTCAATAGCATGAAAGGTCCCAGCATTCAAGAGGAGGTCTTTCTCTTAGATGCAATACATAAAATGTCCCAATTAGAAATATCTGAGCCATATGATGAGTTAGAGAATGTTCTAACCAACCCAGAAGTTGAATTCTCTGCAAATGAATTGGTCCAACAATGTTTGCAACACTTAGAGAAAGTTGAAGAAGCACCGACAGCCACCTTTGAGGAGCTCAAATCTGTCACTATTATAGAAGCAATAGAAACACCCCAAGGCTCTTGAGATGAAGACTCTACCAACGGGACTTAAACACATCTTCTTGGACAAAGAAAAATTATGTCCAGTCATCATCAGTTCCACCCTGACGGAAAACCAGGAAGAAATGCTTCTTGTTGAGCTGAAGAAACACAAGAAAGCTATTGGGTACAAAATAACTGACCTGACAGGTATAAACCCAGCCTTATGCATGCACAGACTGCCCATGGTTGAAGAATTCAAGCCATCAAGAGAACACCAGAGGAAGCTGAACCCCAATATTAAAGAAGTGGAACGCCTTGAAGTCCTCAAACTACTGAAAGCCGGCATAATTTACCCAATTTCAGACTCCCAATGGGTCAGCCCCATCCAAGTGGTCCCCAAAAAGGGAGGAACCACTGTCGTGCTAAATGACAAGAATGAGTTAGTACCTACAAGGACTGTGATGGGGTGGAGGATGTGTATCGACTACAGGAAACTAAACAAATCAACGCGAAAAGATCACTACCCTCTACCCTTTCTCGATGAAGTCCTAAAACGCTTAGCCCATCAAAAATACTTATGCTATCTAGACGGTTACTCTGGGTTCTACCAAATCTCTATACACCCAGAAGACCAAGAGAAAACTACCTTTACCTGCCCCTTTGGGACCTATGCTTTCAAAAGAATGCCATTCGGGCTGTGCAACGCACCTGCTACATTCCAAAGGTGTATGTCTGCTATTTTTGTAGGATTAACAGAATCTATAATGGAGGTATTCATGGATGATTTTTCAGTTTACGGAGATTCCTTCGATAACTGTTTACTCAACCTTGGACAAGTCTTACAATGATGTGAGCAAACGAACCTCATCCTGAATTGGGGAAAATGCCATTTTATGGTAACTGAAGGTGTCGTCCTCAGACATAGAGTGAGCGACAGAGGGATTGAGGTAGACAAGGAAAAAATCGATGTTATCTCAAAATTGTCGCCACCAAAAGACGTAAAAGGAGTACGAGCATTCTTGGGTCATGCTGGGTTTTACAGAAGATTTATCAAATATTTCTCAAAAATAGCAAAACCCATGACCCAACTCCTGACCAAAGACACTGAGTTCAATTTTAATCACGAATGCTTGCAAAGTTTCTCAACTCTGAAAAATGCTTTAATCTCTGCACCCATACTAAGAGCCCCGGATTGGTCACAACCTTTTGAAATCATGTGTGACGCCAGCGATTATGCCATAGGGGCCGTTTTAGGACAGAGAATCGACAAGAAACCTTATGTAATTACTACGCATCTAAAACGCTCGATGAAGCATAGAAGAACTACACTACTACAGAAAAGGAGTTCTTAGCTGTCATCTATGCGTTCGAGAAATTCTGCTCCTACCTGATTGGAGCCAAGGTCATCGTCTACACTGACCACTCTGCCTTACGATATCTAATTCAGAAGCAAGATGCAAAACCCAAACTTATCCACTGGGTGTTGATGCTCCAGGAATTCGATTTGGAAATCAAAGACAAAAGTGGGGTGGAAAACGTCGTCGCCGATCATCTCAGCCGTATTGAAGTCAAGGATAAAGATAAAGTACCTATCTAAGATTCCCTTCCAGATGACCAACTAATGAAGGTTACCAATGGATTCCCTTGGTATGTCGACATTGTTAATTATCTGGCTATAGGAATCATTCACCCTTCCGCCTCTCATCACGACAAAAGGAAATTCCTCCACGATGTAAAGAAATACTATTGGTATGAACCTTACCTTTTTCGCCTATGCGCAAACGGACTTTTCTGTCGCTGCTTACCTGAAGAAGAAATTACCCTTGTCTTAGAGCATTGCCATTCTGGCCCCACTGGGGGACACATGAGTGCGTAGAAAACCGCTATGAAAGTTCTGCAATCAGGTTTCTTTTGGCCAACAATAGCAAAAGATTCCCATGATTTTGTAAAATCATGCAACAAATGTCAACTTTCTGGCGGCATATCTAAAAGGAATGAAATGCCCCTCACCATGTGGAAAGAGATTGAACTTTTTGATGTATGGGGGATAGACTACATGGGTCCCTTTCCTTCTTCGTATGGTTTCTCCTACATTCTGGTTGCAGTAGAATATGTCTCAAAAAGGGTCGAAGTTATACCCACAGTGTCTAGCGATTCCAAACCAGTCATTAAGATGTTTAAAGATATCATTTTTCCCATATTTCGAGTCCCCCGAACTGTCATATCCGACGGAGGGACCCATTTTCTACAACGAAGCTTTGAAGCCCTCTTAAAGAAATACGGAGTTAACCATAAAGTTTCCACGCCTTACCATCCACAGACTAGTGGTCAGGTTGAAGTTTCAAATAGACAACTGAAGGCAATCTTAGAAAAAATAGTCAATAGACACCACACTGACTGGTCCATCAAGCTTCCCGATGCCATTTGGGCTTACCGAACAGCCTATAAAACACCAATCGGGACAACCCCGTTTCATTTGGTATACGGGAAGTCATGTCATCTTCCAGTGGAACTGGAACATAAGGCTTGGTGGTCCATTAAACAACTGAATTTTGATTTCAAAAGTGTTAGAGAAAACAGACAACTCAAACTACAAGAGCTAGAGGAGCTCTGAATGACCGCTTATCAAAGTGCCAAGATTTATAAAGAGCAAACCAAGATGTGGCACGACGGTCATACACAAAGGAAGGACATCGCCATGGGTGACAAAGTCCTCCTTTTCAACTCCAAGCTCAAATTGTTCCCTGGAAAACTCCGCACAAAGTGGTCCGGGCCTTTCACCATCAAACATATATACCCGACTGGAGCTGTCATAATTGTTGATGACAATGGAGGAGAAAGGACAGTAAATGGCCATCGATTAAAAAAATACTACACTCCAGCAGATAAAATGTTGAGACAGACTATTGTGATCAGAGACGCCACAACATCATCATAACAACATTAAAACTTCGTTGAGCCAGTGACGTAAAACCCAGGCGCTACTTGGGAGGCAACCCAAGATATGAGCATCTTCTTTTATCTTCTGTTCTTTCAAGTTACCTTAGGATTATCTTCTGAAAATATAAAAATTTATATAACCAAAACAAATATAAAAATATAAAAATCAAAATAACCTTAACCCTCCCAAACGGTCCTAAAACTGTTTGGAGCCAAACGATCCTGAAACCCTTTGGAGCCAAACGGTCCTTGAAACCGTTTGGAGCCAAACGGTCGCTAAACCGTTTGGAGCCAAACGGTCTCGAAACCGTTTGGAGTCCAAACGGTCGCTAAACCATTTGACCTAGAGATTTTGTAAGGTCAACCCCCGAATCCTATAAATATAACCCCCCTCCTTCTTCTTTCTTTCGACTCCAGAACTTTCTTAAACCCTCGCGCGAATGCCAGTTTCTGTCTCCCCGATTCTCGCTCCCGCGCAACCCACAACGTCAGCTTGTCGGCACCACCTTAGCATCTGCGGCACCCGCACATCCGTTACCGACACTCTCGCCGTCGTCTTCCTCACCCACAACAACAAGGTAGACGTGCCACCATCGTCGACGCCTGTAACGCCGCCGCGGCTACCTATTCTATCGCACCATTGGCCTTTTTCGCCTCCACAACCGTCTTTACCACCGTCGACATCTTCGGCGCTGCCGCGGCACCCCCCCTCCTAGCCATCGCCGCCACCTCCGCTTTCGCCAGCCGCTCCCCGACGTTTTACCTTCCAAACGGTCTCCAAACCGTTTGGGACCAAACGGTCTCCAAACCATTTGGGACCAAACAGTCTTCGAAACCATTTGAGCCTCTGGGCATCTGAAACATAGACAACCGCATGTATTTTGTTAAAACATAAAAGCACATAAAAAAACCAATTTTAAACTTGTTATTCTAATACATGACTTTCCATTTGCAGAAATGGCTTCATCAGCAAAGCAACCCACAGGAACCGTCGACGCTCCTTTCTGGACTGAGGAGCAACTACTGGAGGACTGTGCCAAACTCCAGAAAGTGGTGGATACCTATAAAGCAACCGGGAAGATCCCACCAAAGGTCAACATCATGGCGGTCATGTGCGAGATTGACCGCATTAACAAATGCTTAGCTAAGGAGCCCGAAGAAGAAGTGGAAGAAATCTCTTCCAATGATGAAGGCTCCGAATACGAGCCAAACCCCGAGGAAGAATCCCCACCTGAAAGACCCAAGGGGAAATGAAAGGTCCAGGAAACCGTGACCGAACAACCCTCAAAGAAGCGGGCAAGAAAACAAGTTCGCCCTGCCACTATTAGGAAACAAACCCTAGCAAGTTATATCCCATCAACCACTACCATCCCCGCTATCACCCCCGTCTTCTCCGTACTCACCACCACCACACCACCACTAGAAAACTTTTACATCCACACCATCCCATCCATCGACAAAATATTAAAACCAACAAAGTACATTTGCTCAAGCATACTGCTCAAGATGGGGATATACAATAGAATCCTCACCATGCTCGATAACACCAATTTATCCAGACTTTGTTTTGTCCCCAAAATGTCATATGTCGAACCCACCACAGAATTCTTTACCCATCTCACTAAAGAAGCGGTGGACATTACGCACAGAGCAAGGGACGGAGGTGACCGTAGGCTGGTCACCAAACTTTTTGGCAACGACATCGTTATAAAAGAAAATCTTCTAAACAAAATTTTCGTCGACAACCCAGAGCAACTCAAACTAGCCAAAGTTGTTCGCACAGAGAACTCCCTATTCAATAGACACAGCTTCTGGAAGATGCTAACAGGAATCCCCACTTATGACGCAAAGACATGCAAAGCCTCCAATATTCAATCAGGGTTCGTGTGCACGCTTCACAAAATCATCACCAGTGCGTTGTTCCCCATAACAGAGGGAGGAAACTTTATTACTGCCGACCTTTTTCTCCTATGGTCCATCTTGCAAGGAAAGTCGGTCAACATCGGACGGCATATGATACAAAAATTCTCAGCCTACGCCATAGGCAAAGAAATCTGCATGGGCGGGCACATAACTTCCATCATCAAATACCTCAAGATGGACAGATTACTCCCTCAATGCACGAAAATCAACGGTGACATCCTCACCAATGAACAAACCTTGAAAAACTCCTATATTATCAAGGAAAAGGATGCGCATTTACATTACATTTTCTGCCCAACAGTCAGATCTTTAAGGATTCTTCTACCTCTTCCGGAGCTAGCAGACTACGATAAGGACAAACGTCTCTTCACTGATGAAGAGATAACCAAACTCCTAGCTTCCATCAAAGTACAAGAAAAAGCAACCAAAACAGGCCAGACAGAGCTTAGCATAACCGCCCCGACAGCTAGGGTAACAAAAATACCAGTAAAATGACCATCTAAGGTATGTTTACAACCACAACAGCTGTCGGGGACACCAACATCAAAGCTACAACCGGAGACAGAATGCCCCCCTCCGGAGGAACCAATCACTACATCTTCCATAGACTCATTCATCATGAGCCTACATGATAAACTCACCACCACCACCCCCACCACACTCCCATCCACCACCCTCCCACCATCTACCACCACCCCACCTTCCTCCACAACAATCCCTCCACCCACATCTTCCGCTTCCTCATCCTTCTCACCGAGCACCACCTTTTCCGCTCCAACCCCCGGCTTCCCTTTTTTTGCCCCCATATCCACCCTCTTTTCCTCAACTTTTTCGCTCCCTCATATCTCACCCAGCCATCTACCATTCCTTTCATCCTCCACCACCTCGACACCACTGGTGACTCCATCTATGGCCACCACGTAGTTCGCGGGACCATCACCAATGTCTCCTTCACAAGGCACTACCACCCTTCCATCCCGACCCCAGCCATACCACCCTTCCGCATCTGGGGTCCCTTTTTCAAATTTCGGTGAGGAATTTGGATGTAAATTCGACGCCATCCGAAACCTCCTCACCGACCCCTCTAACATAATGCAATCTATTTTTTCATGTGTGTAGGGTATTTCTCAACAGGTCGCCAAGATCAACAAGCAGAACAACGCCTTGCCAGGCATTCTCCAAAGCATTCAGCAACGACAAGACGTAGTGGCCAAGCAAGTCAATCATATCGATGACCACTACAAACAACTACCTGAGCTGGTCCTTGGAGTAAAAAGCCAGCATGAAGCGCTGGCTAAGCAAGTTGATAGGATCTCTATGCAGACTCAACCTCTGCCCGAGACCCTGCGCGAGCTTAAGCAGCAACAAACTACTTTCAGCACACGCTTGGACGACATCACCAACACCCTCACACAGCTCCACATCCGCCAAGAGGAGTCAGCAAACACTGAGCTTCACCAACTACGTGCTCAAGTAATAGATCTTACAGCGCTCCTCCTATCTGCCGAGGGACAATACTCAGATCTAAAGGAAACACATGACGCACTACTTGAATCCCACGAGCATGTGCAAGTGGCGTTTGATGAACTACAAGCAACCCATCGGCAGTGCAAGAAGCCTCCACAACCGAAGCCAGTAGACAAAAAGGCAGACGACGATGATGATGAAGACGAAAATGATGAGGACTCTGACTCCTCGTCTAACTCCAATAATAGCACCTCCTCAGATGACCAATCATACGACCCAGGAAATGCTGGGGAGGGCACAAGCCGAGGAGCTGCATCAAAACAAAAAGATCACCATGACGGTGATAAAGATCCCAAATCCCCGACTCACATTGACAATGTTAATATGTCTTACGGGGATCAATTCCTTGACTATTCAGCAATGGGATCTCTGGGGGAATCTTCCAAAGAAGCAACCTTTGCTGAGTTCCACCAATGTCTACTCAGAACCAGCACAAGTCAACAACAAGAAACATCAACTCAACATCTCTCCGCACCAGACCAATCGGTGCTCTTTCCCCCAGAATAAGAAGATCTAGAAAGAATCAGCTTGGATACAGATGAAGATCTGGAATCAGCTTCTGACTCAGACAAAGACGAAGATCTGCAACAATATATCGACAGTCTATAGAAGACTTCACCCCTCCCTCCGCAAGAGCTACCCCCGCCGCCGCCACTACCGCACAAAATGCATGATCTTAATATGACGGCCATCTCTACTCTCGACACTCAAGACATCTTCATCCTCAACACTATAGTATATGATGCCAAACACGGGGGCGACATTATCTACCATAACATAAAGACTCAGTGAAAGTTGACCTGTGAGGACTTCCGCTCCATCCTTCGACCACAATCAACATTGAAGATGGCAGTCTTCCGCGTCCTCCTTGCCAATTCTATCGAAACCTATAGAAGCTCTCGGTGGTAGAAACCCGTTCTAAAGGCATCACCGGCCCTAGCAATGAGCCTTATTTACAAAAAGTTACAAAGCAAATCAATCGAACGGTTGCATAGGGGAATTGCAAGGAAGGCACGTTACATTATCGTGCTCTTCCAAGTCTCTGGTCACTGGCTGCTTATGATCGTGGACACCGCGGCCCGCGATGCTAAGGTGTACAACTTTTGCGCCACAGAACTAAGAGCAGGAATAATCAACTTCGCTGGAACAGAGGTCGGGGAGGCCAGATGCATAACATTTCGGCTCCTAAAGTTGATTTGGTCTGCTTGCCCATCACTCTGCAATAATTGGAACAAACATTGGTTCCAAATCATCAACCCCCAAGCTCAAACTCAAGAAGGTTCTAGGGATTGTGCTTTCTATGTAATACGGCATATCTAAGCACTTAATCAGCAAATCCCTTTTACCGACCTAGCCACAAAAGACTTTCATTCTCTGCGAGGTCGCTACACCATGGAATTGATCTGTGATAGGAGGTTCTTCAAGGACCCAACTATGGCACCTACCGACATTCCTCTCTACCTTTTCTCGGCCATCCAACGTCCTCCAAAATAACCATTCAGGCAAACAATAAAGGAGTTGGAGAAACAACAGCCTGCCAAGGCTCCCGAGAAGAAGAAATGGGACCCTTACTCTTTCGATCTGGCGGATGATGAAGGAGTTACTGAGTTGCTAACCGGGGCGCCCATTAACAGATCATCTTCACAAATGGACCCATTGTCTGCCATTTCACCTACATTCCCCAATTTTGACCTCAGTGCTTGCAAACGTCTCTCCGATAATGAACTTTGTCTCATCATGTCAAGGCTTTACACCGAGAAAGATGACCTCTTTTTCATGTCCGGTGACATTCTGGTCATGGCAGACGCGTTACGAGAAACTGTATAGCTAAAAGGGTCTCTCTCTGTAAGCTTAATGGCCGCCTATCAACTTCTTTTCAGACAGAATCACCCTACAACCTATATGGCATCCCCCTACATGAAGGACGATCTATTAAAGCTAAAGAACTTCAGAACAACTGAGGCACTCATCTCCTTCTTACAACACACAACCCCAAAGTTCATCATACTTCCCTTCATTCAGAACACTGGATGTTGTTGGCAACAAATCTTCATGAAGGAAAAACAATCATATACAACAGTTCCGACAGCCAGTACAATCCAGATCAACAACACTACACTACGACCCCAAGAACGCCTACGGAGGAGGTGACGAAGGAGTGTGCTGACCAACTTCATGTCCTTCTCAGCACGCATACACGGGCATATAGCAAAGAACACTTTCATCGCCCCGCCTTCAGCCACAAGTGCCCTCAGCAGATACGCGAGTCGAACGATTGTGGTTTCCACATCCTCTACTAGATATACACCATCATAGCACTTGGAAGACCAGTAGAAGACATGACAGAAGTGGACTATCATGCATTACGAGGGAAGTTCTCCGCTAATCTCCTCCGCACACATGGCGCCAATAAAGGACTAACATAGGCCTGATGCCCTTATCCTTGTACTTATCAAACTATCACTTTGACACTCTGCGGATAGAGTGAATGATAAGTTAGGGGGAGAGTACACTGATAAGGGCAAGGTATCATTTTCAAAACCCTTCCCTCTCTACATTTTCTTTCAATTCTGTATAAATTTTTACAGTTTCTTTGCGCATTTAATTTTTGTTTTAAAAGCACTTTCCCTGTTAAAATAAACTTCGCAGATAAAAAAAAGAACATCCCTTTTAGAACAAAGTCACCCTCAGCTAACTCTACAATCATGTTAGTCCTCAAAAGTAATAACAATAATAGCACTTAGACATATAATGGCGACTTAATAATGTCTCTCCACTTTTGATTTTCATGCTTTTGTTTCACTCCTACATCTGACTCTCCACAGGTCAATAGCAAGGCCGAAATAAGCCAAGCTCTCAAGGATGAGAGGGGCATCAGGTGACATCCAAATCAAGAAGTCTCGCAAGTGGACCATTAAAAAGAAACCAAATAAGTGCATGTCGAGAAACTCTAAGAACAGCTTTCCTCTCTTCGAATAAAAGAGGCTTGGCCGCCCAAAATAATTTCACTAAAAACCCCCAAATCCTAAGCTTATGAGTTTATGAATAAAAGCCAGAGAGTTGAATAAAACAATGAGAGTTGTGCCATAAATAAGGATCTATATAAAGAACAAATGAAGGTCTCACCCGGCTGGTACATTCAGCTACCCTCACGAAGGCAGATGTGTTGTGCCCGGTAGTGAAACCCTAAGGTATCTAAATATATGAAAGGCTTATAAAGGACTCGCCCGGCCGGTATATTCAGCTTCCCTCACAAAGGCAGATGTGTCGTGCCCGGTAGTGACATCCTAAAAGCATAGACAACCCCTCCCTCACTTGAAGGGGGAGTTACACATCAAGCTTTTAGCCAACCCTCATACCCACTCTAGCTTCCGGTAGGTTTCTCAGAGAGGTATAAAGCTGATTAGAGTCAACGACATGCACAGAATAAAAAGTGGTCCCAATGCAGGCTACAAGATACGGAAGAAACTTGAGACCCAAGCAACTCTCAATACCTGAAAGAGTTGAGGCAAGCTATAAGAATCGATACAACCTTAGAAGAGCTTGGGTTTATAATTGAAGCAAGAGTATGGAAATATTAACTAAATAAAATTGCCTCGCCATTACATGCCTCGTCTCTATCTAACTTGAGGACAAGCTTGATTCTAAGTTGGGGGGGGGGTGATAACCTCCAATTTTGTGATGTTATCTTAGTAATTTTCTTCAGTTTTACACACTCTTTTTCAGATAAATTAGACAGAAATCCCTAACTATCCTATCTTATTGCAAATATACTGTTAGATTAACTTTTCTCCTTTTTACTTACAGAAAAAGAAAAAAAAATCACAAAAGACTCAAGACCGCATGGTCTCACAAGGTCCCAAGACCGCATGAAGCCAACCGGTCCCAAGACCGCATGGTCTCACAAGGTCCCAAGACTGCATGAAGCCAATCGGTCCCAAGACAACATGGTCTCGCACGGTCCCAAGACCGCATGAAGCCAACCGGTCCCTAGACCGCATGGAGTCACACGGTCCCAAGACCGCATGATGCCAACCGGTCCCAAGACCGCATGGATTCACACAGTCCCAAGACCGCATGAATCCAACCGGTCCTAAGACCACATGGAGTCACACGGTCCCAAGACCGCATGAAGCCAACCAGTCCCAAGACCGCATGAAGCCAACCAGTCCCAAGACCGCATGGAGTCACACGGTCCCAAGACCGCATGAAGCCAACCGGTCCCAAGACCGCACGGAGTCAAACGATCTCAAGACCGCATGAGTCCAAACGGTCTCGGAGTCCAAACGGTCTCAGGGTCCAAACGGTCTCAGGGTCCAAACGGTCTCGGAGTCCAAACGGTCTTCAAGACCATTTGGACCCATAACTGACCAAATCGTTTGGACTTCACTTAAGGCCTATAAATAAGACCCAAGGGGTCCTCCCAAGAGAAGGAGTTTTCAGACGCCCAGAGGCTGCCTCTACTACTCCAGAGCTATTCCAACCTCCATCCTCCGCCCAAAGGTTGTCATTTTGAGATCCACACTCCATCCTAAAGTTGCTTTCTCTCTCTTCGCCAAAGAAGGTGGGAAGAGGCAACCTCATCATAGAGCAACCTGTGAAGTTTGAAGATCATCACTCTCTCTTTTTCCAAGGGGTTGACTTTCCTCTCTCCTTTGTGGGGATGATGTTCTTGTTGGGTTTTATAAGGAGGCAGAGAAGCAGCGGAAACAAAAATTTCTCCCAAAACCCAGAACAAAAGGAATCGCGTCAACATCTATATAATAGGAAAGATGGTTTGTGAATCATACCTTGTCCCGAGGCTTGCTCGGTGACAGTACCACGCGCCTTGCGCGGTCTTCACCTCCAGTCTTGGATGGTGTATGTGCAGCTCCTGGTCGCACCGGGACTGAAGACTCCTCCTCCTACCGGATTGTCGGATGACAGTTGTCCTCCTGAGCGGCAGTGACCTCCCGCCTCTGAAGTAGTCCACACGGACCACCCGGAACTCCACTCTCCTTGTCCCACAAGGAAGTGGAAGGAGTCGCACCCTCCCGTTGACGTACTAGTCGCCAACACACTCTCATGCTGTCAATTGCAACTGCAGTTGTCCTTCCCTTGCTGCACCTCCCTTTGCGGGAAGCACTTGCTTGAGCTCTCTCTCGGTTACCAAAACCAGAGAGAACGACAACTTTGCAGAGCAATCAACTTGCACTGAGTTGTACTCTGAGAAGCCCCCAATACCCCTATATATATAGGCGAGTCATGGGACAGGGTTCTCTGTGCCCGGCAATATGGGACTAAAGCAGGAGTAGAAGGGTTCGGGATTTTCCACAAAAAGCAACCATCTCGCAACCTGAACCGATCGGTTCACAAGTGAACCGGTCAGTTGGGGACCTGAACCGATCGATTCACCACTGAACCGATCATTTGGGACCCTTGAACCGGTCGGTTGGGGTTCCAGGTTGGTTCCCGATTGACTTTCCTTGTTTCTTTCCCAATTGGTATCGAATACCAATATTATTCCCAATCGAATTGGGCAATTGAAACGAAAGGAAAATTCTCACCAATCCTACTTTCCCATGTTGCTCAATTGCACCAGTTGAACCGATCGGTTCAACACTTGAACCGGTCATTTCACTCTGTGCATGAGCCGATCGGTTCAACAATTGAGCTGACCGGTTCAGCAACCTCAGCCGACCGGTTCATCACATGAACCGATCGGTTGGGAATGCAGATTGTGCAGAATCAGTCAAATGTGATTTCAATCAATCTGATACTCCAATCAATGCGTCCAACACCTTGAACATTATGATATTGAGCTATCGATTAATTGAGTGTTTAATTGAACTACTAAACTCCTTTAGTAATCAATCTAAACATTGCTTGTGGACAAAACTCCTCTTCCAGGTTAAATCCTATGTGTGTGACCCTGCAGGTCCATTTCACGTTGGTAGTGAAAGTCCATAACACTTATGACTTCACAAGCAAAGAGCGGTGCCTAGTCACACATCATTGCTACCCAAGTGAAAGTAGAAAGTTGGAGAACAACTTTCATCCTACAATCTGTGAATGGTGTTACAGTGAATGTATAATTCCTTTGTCACTGATATCCAGAATGAACTCGAGGCATGGAACAGCCATCCTGTCAATGTTCATTCATTTCCTTGATCTCAGAGTAGACCGAGTGAGATGTGTATGACATCAATATCACATATTGATTCACACGTGCATGCGCATGCTTTTCTCAATCCTACTCATCAAGTGGACAAGGATATCAAACTCCCTTAGGAGGGACAAATCCCATATCTATCACTCACCCCTCAAAAGCCCCATGTGTCAAAGCCACCCAATCATCACCTTTATAACAACCCATGTTTCAGGACTGCGTTTGATGATGTCAAAGTGTACCCAACGACATGTGTTGAGTGCAGTGATTTCAGGTCTAAGAATCACACTCACCACCATCACTGTGAGAGCTGACTGTGACTACCATTTCATGGTTCCATGTGTCACTCTCACGGTGGGTCTGTCCGATACCTTGTTCTCTAACAAGTACCTATGTGCTTGGTTTGATATCACCATATCATGACTAATGAGATTATGTCATCAACCAACACACAATCTAGTCTTTAGTGTTATTGATGTCTATGGTTATTTCCACAATAACAACCGACTAGGGACCAAACAAGAAAGAATACTCTTAGCATCCGTATGATCTCATCGTTTAGGTCCTCAACCCAAAAGCATACGTCATTGAGTAAAACAATCTTTAGACATCTATCATGTTACACCATCATCTCAGAAACAGTTTAAACATATAGATTGGAAATTGCCTTTATTATTATTCAAATCAATTACAAAGTATCCCATTACAATCATCATATGACTTGCTCTATGGGCATACATACCAACAGACTCCCACTTGCACTTAGAGCCAGTCACCAAGGAAACGCAGTCCTTGTGACCTAGCATGACCATCATGCTTCTGCTGAGAAAGGGTCTTAGTCAGTGGATCAGCTATGTTGTCTTCAGTTGGTACTTTGCAAATCTTCACATCTCCTCGCTGTACGATCTCTCGTATGAGATGGAAGCGCCGCAGTATGTGCTTGGACCGTTGATGTGATCTGGGCTCCTTAGCTTGTGCAATAGCTCCATTATTGTCACAATAAAGCTCAATTGCATCACAGCTACTGGGAACTACACCAAGTTCAGAAATGAACTTCCTGATCCACACAGCCTCCTTTGCTGCATGCGAAGCAGCAATATACTCGGCCTCTGTAGTAGAATCGAAAACTGTTTCTTGCTTGGAACTCTTCCAGCTCACAGCTCCATTATTAAGGCAAAACACAAATCCTGACTGCGATCTGTAATCATCTTTATCAGTTTGGAAGCTTGCATCGGTGTAACCCTTTACAACCAGCTCTTCCTCGCCGTCGTACACAAGAAATTGATCCTTAGTCCTTCGTAAGTACTTGAGGATGTTCTTCACGGCTGTCCAGTGAGCATCCCCGGGATCTGACTGGTACCTTCTCGTCATGCTGAGAGCATACGAGACATCTGGGCATGTGCACAACATAGCGTACATGATGGATCCAATGGCTGATGCATATGGGATCCCATTCATACGCTCCCTCTCTTCACAAGATTGGGGACATTGAGCTCTAGAGACGGTAACTCCATGTAGCATAGGGACGTTGCCTCTCTTTGAGTTCTCCATGCTGAACCGCTTCAGCACCTTGTCAATGTACGTGCTCTGACTTAGTCCGAGAAGCCTTCTAGATCTATCTCTATAGATCTTAATTCCTAGAATGTAGGATGCTTCTCCTAAGTCCTTCATTGAGAAAGTTTTCCCAAGCCAAGTCTTTACCTTCTCTAAGGCTAAGACATCATTCCCCATCAAAAGTATGTCATCCACATACAATATGAGGAATGTGGTCGAGCTCCCACTAACCTTCTTGTACACACAAGGTTCATCTTCATTTTGAATAAAGCCAAACACTTTGAATTCTTCATCAAATCGAAGATTCCAACTCCGAGATGCTTGCTTCAATCCATAGATTGACCTTTGCAGTTTACAGACTTTATTGGTATTCTTTGGATCTACAAAACCTTCAGGCTGTGTCATGTACACATCCTCATGAATATTCCCGTTAAGGAATGCGGTTTTAACATTCATCTGCCAAATCTCATAGTCATAATAAGCTGCAATAGCAAGCATGATCCTGATGGACTTAATCATGGCAACTGGAGAAAAGGTTTCGTCATAGTCAACACCTTGAATTTGTCGAAAACCCTTTGCAACCAATCTACCTTTATAAGTTTGCACATTGCCATCCATGTCGGTCTTTTTCTTGAAGACCCACTTGCACCCTATGGGTTTTACCCCTTCGGGTGGTTCCACCAAAGTCCATACTTTGTTGGAGTACATGGATTCCATCTCGGATCTCATGGCTTCTAGCCATTTCTTAGAATCTGGTCCCTCCATAGCCTCTACGTAGGTAGTTGGATCATCATCTATGATCAACTCTCCACCTTCCTGAGTTACAAGGTATCCAAACCTCTCAGGTTCAAGGCGAGTCCTACTAGATCTACGAGGTCCTTGTGTTACCTGAGGAGACTGAGATTCCACAACACCTTGTGAATCTACATTTTCCTCTGGTACATCTACCGGTTCAATGTTCTCTTGTTGGGCTTGAACCTCTTCAAGCTCTATATTCCTCCCACTGTTTCCTTTGGAAATAAATTCCTTCTCTAGGAACACAGCATCCCTGGCAACAAACACTTTGTTGTCAGTAGGGTGGTATAGATAGTATCCATTGGTTTCCTTGGGATATCCAACAAAGTAACATTTATCAGATTTGGGTCCAAGCTTATCAGGAAACATTTTCTTGATGTAAGCCCCACAACCCCAAATCTTCATAAAAGACAAATTGGGACGCTTCCCAGTCCATATCTCATATGGTGTCTTTAGAACTGATTTAGATGGTACACAGTTAAGTGTAAACGCGGCGGTTTCAAGAGCATAACCCCAGAAAGAAATTGGAAGATCAGCAAAACTCATCATAGATCGCACCATATCTAACAATGTGAGATTCCTTCTTTCAGACACACCATTATGTTGTGGTGTTCCAGGCGGAGTCCATTGTGATACAATACCACAGGCTCGCAGAAGGTCCTCAAACTCCTAGCTCAAGTATTCTCCACCTCGATTGGAATGAAGTGCCTTAATACTTTTACCAAGCTGGTTTTGTACTTCATTCATGAAATCCTTGAACCTTTCAAGGGTTTCTGACTTATGTTTCATCAGGTACACATAGCCATACCTACTGAAGTCATCAGTAAAGGTAATGAAGTATTGATACCCACCTCTGGCATTAGTTCTAAAAGGCCCACATACATCAGTATGTATGAGTCCTAATAGATCACTAGCTCTCTCACCTTTACCTGAAAAGGGAGTCTTGGTCATCTTGCCTAACAAACAAGATTCACATGTCTCTATTGATTCATAATCAAAAGAGTCTAGATAACCATCCTTATGGAGTCTAGAAATGCGCTTCTTATTTATGTGCCCTAGACGACAATGCCAGAGATATGTTTTGTTTGAGTCGTTGAGTTTTTTCCTTTTGGTGTTTACGTTATATACACTTGTCTCCAAGTCTATCAAGTATAGACCATAAGACATAGGGGCACTGCCATAAAAGATCCCATCTTTAGAAATGGAACACTTTCCATTCTTAATAAGAAATTAAAATCCATCTTTGTCCAAACAAGAAACGGAAATGATATTCCTATTTATGGCAGGTACATAATAGCAATTCTTCAACTCTATTATTAGCCCACTGGGTAGAGTTAACTCATAGGTTCCTACGGCACTGGAGGCAACTCTTGCCCCATTAGCAACTCGTAGTTCAACCTCGCCTTTCCCCAAAGGCCTACTTCTCTTAAGATCCTTCACATTTGAACAAATGTGAGATCCGCATCCGGTATCAAGTACCCATGACGAAGAAGTAGTAAAGTTAATCTCTATCACGTATACACCAGAAGTAGAGATCTCTATCTCCGACTTCTTCTTCCATTGTTCCTTCCATCCTCTCCATGTAGAAGAAATTGGTTTGGCGAGAGAACACTTATCTCCCTTACCTACTTTCTTCTTCACCAACGCATTAAGCGTACATAGAGTGGATTCTAAGGCTCCTGGTCAATATGGATTGTGCAGAACACTTCTCACGGTCCTCAACCAGTTATGGAATTTATTCTCAATTAATTTGCCCATTTTAAAAGATGATTATTTTGCCATTCTACAAGAGAAAATTTGCATTTGTCAAAACCTTTTTGATTTGATTTGAATAAAATTTGACGATAGTTAATTAGGCCTTTAATTAATTACCGCTCCCACTATTTTGACTCAAATTGATAGCCCTCACCATCAATTCGGAAGATTGCAGCGTACAATCTTCTAGTGGGTCAAGATCCTAGAATCCTCTAAGCCATGGACCAGCTTTAGCTGTCACCCACAACTCAGATCTTCCGGGTAGGCAACTCTTGCCAATTGCATCATATGCAACTCTTGATGAATGAACATGCACAACACCTTGCCATGAACATTTCGTGCCTCTGGGCTTAGACGCTCTACGAATCACCAGTTAAGTCAAACCCATAAGCCGACACGGTAAACATGCACCCTGCTTTGGCAGAACCTACATGTCGACCCTTCACACTTCCACAAGATAGACGGCGTACCACGCTTTGGCGTAACCTACGCTTGGTCGATCAAGTTTGCCATGTGTGTCGCTAATGGAAGGCATATAAGACTTAATATTTTAATGAGGGATTTGGTTTTATATACATATACATATCCAATCACCACAATATATAGTACGTATCATATACATGCTATATCCCACAGAAAACATGCATAAACGATAAAAGCAATGATTATGGCCATCCTATTTGTGATTCCTCGAGCCAAGAGGAATCACGGTCATCTAGGTCTACATCACATGCAACCTGTACAAGATGAAATTTGTGTCTGCCTTTCTGGGTTTGATCAACTCATCTCCATGATTGATCGGCTCGCCATCAGGTAGGTTGTCCGGGTGCCACCAGCCGATCGACTGGCGCCTCCAGCCGATCGATTCACTGGTCATCGTGCATCTCCTCAGGTCGCCACCCACTCATCTCATTCCTCGAACCGGCCGTCTGGATCACCAACCGATCGTCTTTAGGTTGTCCGCCGTTCTTTGACATAATAGGAAATAAAATCTATCCTATTTTACAATTGAATTGTGAAACCCCGAGTTACATTCGGGGGGAGCAAAGGTAGGAAAAGAATTCTCGAATTATTTCGAGTTACATCAGGAATTTGAGAAAGGGAATCGGTGCGCAGACCGAGATGCAAGCAACCACACAAACAACCACACACAGATATAGGGGTTTATAGGCCATAATCATGCTACACATCCACCACAAAACTCGTTTAAGGGCGACGCGTATCGAGTGCATTAATATTACATATCATATATGTATATTAGGGATTTGTGGATTGGACATGTATAAAGCCGATATTATTCGCATCGCATGCAATAAATAAAGGCGACAAACCAAAATCGATCACATCGATAATCCTAAAATATAGAGAGGTTGACCTGGCTCTGATACCACTGTTGGGTTTTATAAGGAGGCAGAGAAGCAGCGGAAACAAACATTTCTCCCAAAACCCAGAACAAAAGGAATCGCGTCAACATCTATATAATAGGAAAGATGGTTTGTGAATCATACCTTGTCCCGAGGCTTGCTCGGCGACAGTACCATGCGCCTTGCGTGGTCTTCACCTCCGGTCTTGGACGGTGTCTGTGCAGCTCCTGGTCGCACCGGGACTGAAGACTCCTCCTCCTACCGGACTGTCGGATGATAGTTGTCCTCCTGAGCGGCAGTAACCTCCCGCCTCTGAAGTAGTCCACACGGACCACCCGGAACTCCACTCTCCTTGTCCCACAAGGAAGTGGAAGGAGTCGCACCCTCCTATTGACGTACTAGTCGCCAACACACTCTCCTGCTGTCAATTGCAAGTGCAGTTGTCCTTCCCTTGCTGCACCTCCCTTTGCGGGAAGCACTTTCTCGGGCTCTCTCTCGGTTACCAAAACCAGAGAGAACGACAACTTTGCAGAGCAATCAACTTGCACTGAGTTGTACTTTGAGAAGCCCCCAATACCCCTATATATATAGGCGAGTCATGGGACAGGGTCCTCTGTGCCCGGCAATACAGGACTAAAGCAGGAGTAGAAGGGTTCGGGATTTTCCACAAAAAGCAACCATCTCACAACCTGAACCGATCGGTTCACCACTGAACCGATCGTTTGGGACCCTTGAACCGATCGGTTCACTCATGAATCGGTCGGTTGGGGTTCCAGGTTGGTTCCCGATTGACTTTCCTTGTTTCTTTCCCAATTGGTATCGAATACCAATATTATTCCCAATCGAATTGGGCAATTGAAACGAAAGGAAAATTCTCACCAATCCTACTTTCCCATGTTGCTCGATTGCACCAGTTGAACCGATCGGTTCAATACTTGAACCGGTCGTTTCACTCTGTGCATGAGCCGATCGGTTCAACAATTGAGCCGACCAGTTCAGCAACCTCAGCCGACCGGTTCATCACATGAACCGATCGGTTGGGAATGCAGATTGTGAAGAATCAGTCAAATGTGATTTCAATCAATCCGATACTCCAATCAATGCGTCCAACACCTTGAAAATTATGATATTGAGCTATCGATTAATTGAGTGTTTAATTAAACTACTAAACTCCTTTAGTAATCAATCTAAACATTGCTTGTGGACAAAACTCCTCTTCCAGGTTAAATCCTATGTGTGTGACCCTGCAGGTCCATTTCACGTTGGTAGTGAAAGTCCATAACACTTATGACTTCACAAGCAAAGAGCGGTGCCTAGTCACACATCATTGCTACCCAAGTGAAAGTAGAAAGTTGGAGAACAACTTTCATCCTACAATCCGTGAATGGTGTTACAGTGAATGTATAATTCCTTTGTCATTGATATCCAGAATGAACTCGAGGCATGGAACAGTCATCCTGTCAATGTTCATTCATTTCCTTGATCTCAGAGTAGACCGAGTGAGATGTGTATGACATCAATATCACATATTGATTCACACGTGCATGTGCATGCCTTTCTCAATCCTACTCATCAAGTGGCCAAGGATATCAAACTCCCTTAGGAGGGACAAATCCCATATCTATCACTCACCCCTCAAAAGCACCATGTGTCAAAGCCACCCAATCATCACCTTTATAACAACCCATGTTTCAGGACTGCGTTTGATGATGTCAAAGTGTACCCAACGACATGTGTTGAGTGCAGTGATTTCAGGTCTAAGAATCACACTCACCACCATCACTGTGAGAGCTGACTGTGACTACCATTTCATGGTTCCATGTGTCACTCTCACGGTGGGTCTGTCCGGTACCTTGTTCTCTAACAAGTACCTATGTGCTTGGTTTGATATCACCATATCATGACTAATGAGATTCTGTCATCAACCAACACACAATCTAGTCTTTAGTGTTATTGATGTCTATGGTTATTTCCACAATAACAACCGACTAGAGACCAAACAAGAAAGAATACTCTTAGCATCCGTATGATCTCATCGTTTAGGTCCTCAACCCAAAAGCATACGTCATTGAGTAAAACAATCTTTAGACATCTATCATGTTACACCATCATCTCAGAAACAGTTTAAACATATAGATTGGAAATTGCCTTTATTATTATTCAAATCAATTACAAAGTATCCCATTACAATCATCATATGACTTGCTCTATGGGCATACATACCAACAGTTCTCTCTCTCTCTTCTCGCCTCGTTCTTTGTCCTAGCTATGAGCAAGTAGTCTCTTTCACTAGGGTGTGGGGAGTAGCCCCGCTACCCATGTTTTCATTTCATGTAATGTAATCCATAGTTTGCAATATAGAGATTCTTTCTTTTTAGTTCAACATCAATCGTTTAAATGAATGCTTGTTGCTTGATCACCAACTTGTGTTTTCTTTTATCTTTTAGTATGAATTGTCTATGTTTGTACTATTAGATTTGAATCTCGATTGAATGTTGGTTCTTGATGCATGCATCCACCATGCATATGTTTCGGTATCTAGGAGTGCTTTTCAAGAAGTGGAGTAAACTCACTTCCATCATTGTACTTTCATACTATGAAATGGAATCAGTTGACATATGAAAGTACAACCTTGATAAGTCAAGGAACACACTTTACGAAGGGTATGATGTAAAGTAGGTGACCATTCGTTCGGGGGTGGCTGGCATTGCAACATTCCCACGCTTCTCGTAGTTAGTTCTCTGAAAGGAAACTAAATCTACAAAGATACTAAATGTTTAGGCTCTTATTGCAGGTTATGTTTTATGTTGCATGTTTTGATCCATGTGTAGTGGCGGTGAAAGCCGATCACATCCTAGTGGCTCCTTATCATTGTTTAACATCCTTAAATTTACTTACTTGCTTTACTTTACTTGCTCTTAGTTTAAAAACAACCAAATCAAACCTTTCAATCTAGATACCAATTACTAAGAGATTAAGCGAGATTCTAACATTTTCCATCTTGTTGTTCCCAACAAGACCGTTGTCCCGTGGATTCGACCCTTAACTATACTACGATAAGACTTTCACGTATCTTAGCATACATGGGTGGAGTTCTCGATCTAGTATAAGCAAGGCTAAACTTAAAGACTTACCATATTTAGGATTTTTAGTGGTGCACGCAATTCCACGTGAGTGGAAGCTCCATCACACATACTAGGCTAAGAAGAAGAAAAATCAAGGGAGTCAGAAGGAAACAGCAGTAGCACATGCACATGAACAATAATAAAATCATACAACACATGTTCACCATTCAACATATAATTACAACATGAATTTTTACAACATTTGATATTATACATTGAACAATGAACTTATACATATACATGTACTACCACTAAACAATAGGATCTTAAGACAACAGGTCCACCTGTACACTTGCTCGCCACACAACTCTCAACTATCCTGGTCTCCAAGAACACATGTCCACAACCTAAACAAAAGATTACTTGTGGTACACGCCAGCAAAATATTCAAGAATATTGTTCTGAGTATGCCTATGTGTATTTTTATATACCTCTCATTACTAAGCTTGGTAATAAGATAAAACTATTACTTGGTAGTTATAAAAAACAATAAGAAAAAGCGTATACTTGCGCAAAGATGTTCATTAACAAAAGAGAACACATATTTTAAGCACTTTTCCATCATATATCTTGTACATCTTCCACCAAGGGCTTTGATATTTTTAGGCCTTGTCATATAACTCGTACATCTGCCACCAAGGGCTTTGATGTTACATCAGCCACCAAGGGCTTTGATGTTTCTTCAATTCACTGTACTACCAAAGAGTTTAGTGCTATCATATGATGGATCAAGATATTTTATGTTTCATGTGTTCATAGACATAAATATGGAAAATCAAGCAATATATCATTCAAGAATAATCATTTCATCCAATATCATATGCCAAGTATTCTACTACACATATAACACAAGCATATTATATAATAAGCCAAGTAAGAGGTAATGGCATACCTTCCAAAGAGATATTCCTAATCACATATTCCTCATGTCATCTATATCTTTAGTCAACCCTAATTAAGACAAGATCATGTACTATCATCAGATTTTCATCATCATACATCTCATCTTAACCCTAATCGTGTTCATTAGGGTTTCACTTAGTCGTTGGGATATTCTCATTAGTATATGTACTTTATTACTTGTCTTATCATCTTGTTGTTATGTTCCTGACTTAGAAATTAGCTTACTGATCTTATATTCCAAATTAGGATACATAATTTGAATATCATGTTTTGTATCATCCTTTATACATATTAAACATATGTTACGTGTACTATACAAAATAGGGTTTTAAACCATGTATTAATGGCCAACTTCATATAACATGAATTATGTGCATCATCGTGGTCTCATAATTAAAATATAGGTTCCATATACTGATATGAGCTTACTCTATAATTTCTAGGATTTTGTGAGCATACTTCTAATTATTATGCATCAATTAAGGTTATTAGCCCTAATTAACCATATAAAGCAAATTACATGATTTCGTGCATCAACATCATAATTACTGACCCTATATAGATTATAAACATGATTTAGGATTTACTGAGATTTTATCATAATTTTAGGTCATCGGTTGATATTTATTATACATCAAACAAGCATTTTACAATTTACATGATATCACCAAGATTAGTGCATTAAAAGCCTGATATTATCATTCTACTGTATTCTACTCATTTTTCTAAACATTTTAGTGTATTATTTGTATTTTTGTGATAATCGTACTAATTACTATGAATTATTGAAGATATGAGCATATACAAGGTTTATTACCTCTTAGGGCCAATCGGTTGTTGCCACGTGGCCACTAAAGGGTCACTGCTCTTTGCTAGATCTTCTTGAGCTAGCTGGGGTTCATGATCAAACTGGGCGGTCGAGTTTGGTTCTGTTCTGGGATCCACCGGTCTGGGTCTTGGACCTAGTCTGTCCGCTTCCCTTTTTCCTCGCGGTTCTTGCGATTCACCCAGGTACAAGCATCGCTGCACAGGAGAAAATCTGGCAAGAGATTCCCATAGATCTGACCTTCCTCATAACAGACATCATCTTCCATCAGCTTTGGCGCCACCACAAGGCCTCCTACGGGTGCTTGGGATGCCTCCTGTGGCTTCGAGTCGCCGTGTCCGTAAGGTCACCGCCGTAGCCAGCCTCTGTGGCAGATCCAAAAGAGGCAGAGCTTTTCGATGCCTGAATTCCTCAACTTCAGGCTTCCCTTAGCCTCGTACTGCCTATCTAAACTTGTCTAAAGTCTCCATATGCGGTCGGATGCCCTCCTTGCATCCCGTCGAGCTCCATCTTCTTTTTCAGTAAAACCCACTTCGTCAGCCCCCAAGATTGTAATGTCGGGACACCAGAACGTGAGTTATCTCCTCATCAAGCTTCAGGCTATCTTTCCCATCCTTCATCTTACTCTGATCTCCTCTCTATCTCTGTTTCCTTTCTTCGGTTCTAACCTGCTCACTGAGATGGAGAGACACCGCAAATAGGGAGCTCGTTCTCTCTGTCTACTAAACTATAACTTATGGCTAGAGGGTCTATGGTCCCCTTTTGATGAGTTAAGAAAAACTGCTCGGACGCCAACTTCCCTCGTCCCGCGACTTTGGCGAGTGGTGTCCAAGATGGTTATGCTCTAACCTCAAGGTAGGAGACGACTAAGAGCATGTTTTGTATTTATAGATCCAGCTACAAAAAGTTTAGGTTTGGTTTAAGGGATTGGAGAAAAATGAAAAATCCCAGGTTTTCTATTATGCATTGACTGCTGGATTTCTCTTTCCTTTTCAAAAGTATGGGACCCCATCATCCTGCTCGTGGCTTTGTCCGCTCTTCCGCAGCCCCACTGGCCCTGCCCGTCCAACATGCCTGCTGATGGCCACGACAAATGATATTTTTTCTCAACTACCCTCATCGCAACCACATGCTATCCCACAAAACACCATCCCCCCACCTTCCGCACCACCATGACCACTGGATCCTTCGATGTATATCTCGGCGTCATCTCCGGACCATGCATGATGGCGTCTTCAGGGAATGCCTACTCCGATGTATACTCCGGCATCAACTCCGGACTACACCGTCATCTCCAGGGAAGGCCTACTCTGTTGTATACCCTGGCGTCATCTGCGGAGCATGTCGTCACTTCCAGCGAATGCCTACTCTGATGACCTATATATAATGATAACAAGTCCGTCCACGGTCTGTACCCAATGAATCCAAGGGGGGACAGACTCTCTGCTCAAGACCAAGTGTCGAACTTGACACATAAGCCAACAACGTCTTCATCTTGTCCGGCATCAACACCATGATTATCCTACTAGAAGCTCCATGAATCCACTGCCGCAAATCTATTGGGAGGGTAGAGTTTTGCTTTTGACATTACCCGTCAGTTGTTGGCCTCTCGGAGTTCCACAAATGTCGGCAGGATGTGGGCATGTATGACTGTATAAACTTTGGTGACCACGGGCAGACCATCCTGAAAAATATTTGTTCATGCATTGATATGATGCATCAAGTCTCGTCCAACACACCAAACATATAACTCAAAACTTCTGGAGTTCTAGAAACAAGGGAAGTATGCATTTTATTTAGTAAATCCAGTATTCCTTCTAATCCCGCTAGATCCGAAGAAACAAACATTCCCTAAGAGTCATCTGATCTGATTCATCCTACGGTCAGAAAAAGTCCATTCTATGAATCTGTGGCTAACTCAACTCAGCGGGCGTGACAGCTAAATATTGATTGCCTAAGTCATTAATACATCAATATTACACATTATTTCACACATTTCAAACCTAAATAACTCCTTCTAGGATACTCCAATTGCCACCAAATTTTAACCATGGCTTTACTACTTCTCAAGCTACATTTAATCAAATTTGGTGAGAAAACTCATGTATTTGATCATCCAATTAAATACTCCAAAAAGGCATGAACTTAGGGATTTTAATCATGATATCAACATCAATCAACACTCAAAATGTATCAAACCACTTGGAACTCTCAAAATAACTCAACATATGAATTCCAATAGGTTATTGGAGATTAAAGGTTTTAAAAGAGCACTCTATCACATCCTACACACCTTAAAAGAAATTTCGTTCTCGAAATTAAGCCTGAAATCCAAACCATCACATCATATACATCTTAAAAGAAATTTTGTCCCCAAAAATTAAGCCATCATATTTCTTCAAGGGACTTGATCCATATGTATGACACTACTTTATGTCCTACATATCCAAAAAAAAAAGCTCCTTAATCATATCCAAACCACTATTAAGGAGGTTTTTGAAAGCATCTAGGGTGAACCTCCCACCTCAAAAAGGTTGAAACCACAACTTATAAACTCTATTTATGCCGTGACATATCTAATATGTTAGGGTTGCATCCTTATCTTTAGCAATGCATTAGGGTTCCCACATCATATTACCATGTTCTAGAGGAGTTAACTAAAGTTAACCATTTTATCCATCTAGATCATATCAAGGTGTAACAACCCTGACCTGGGTTATGAGGTAACCCTATTTGTTTTGGCTAATAAAGTTGCTTAGAACATTAATATAATCCTCTAAGGTGTTTTGTTATCATGTGACACACTTATGTTTCAAGTTTGGTCCCGATTCAATGTTGTTTGAGCAATGTTCCTTTATTTTGGACCAAAGTGCAATTTACCCAAGTTGAGGGGTTATATTGCAATATGTCACATGTTGAACGTTCCTTATGTGTTTTAGAATCATAACATAGAGAATTATGCTAAGTGGTGTCTTGTGGAAAGCCTAAATTCCAAGCTGCACTTGTTTGAAACAATGATGGTGCATTGTGCACCAATTTTGGTACAAGTTGTAATTTACCCAAAATGTGGGGTTAATATGCAAATTACCACATCTAGAGTGTTCCTACTCCCTCATAGTATCATTTATATGAGATATAATGAATGAGACACCATGTTTGAATCAATTATGAGTGATGGTAATCTTGGTGATGAAATGACCAAGAAAAGGGTTGAATATGAAAGCTTAACTTGAGTTGTATCAAGATGAATAGCTTATATATGAGTGTCTATCGTCCAAGGAGCCCAAGGAGGTGTCCCATATCGTTTTGTGAACTCTTGGAAAAGTCCATATCGTGCAAAGCACCTCAAGGAGGTGAGGTGCGTCGGGTTACAACTTCCTTAGCAAAGTTGTGATGTGTTGTGAATAAAGTGGTGATTTTGTTGATATATCTTATTCAAAGAGAGAAGTAATGGACGAATCCTTATCCCTAGATCACACTCAACTGTTTTGAATGTCAAGATAAATTTTTATGCATGCATGTACACGTGTCACCCATGAATGACACGTGGCACCTACTAGCTCAAAATGTTGACACCTCATTTTTGCCTTCCTTCTTGAACAACAAGTATATATACCCCTAGTTTCACCCCTTGGTGCAATTTTGCGACCCTTACCACCCTCCTACCCTAAGGTATCGTTAATAGAGATCCCATATCGTGAAGGGATGATGTGGTATCATGCATAGGCCTTGGGATATCACCCATGGCAAGAGCATATCGGCCAAGTAGGTGAAATTGGCCATATAAGGTGATATCGGCCAATAGGGTGAAGAGTTGAGTGGCATATCGTGCAAGTGAGTGCCATGTCGTTCAAGAGGGTTGCCATATCGTGCAAGGACACTAGTGTATCGTGCAAAGGTGTTAAGGAGCAAGAAGGAGCTCATACTTAACCCTAAGGTAAGGATAAGATCATCTTCAACCTTGAATTGAAGCATGATTTTAGGGTTTTGATCTTCTTTTCTTTTCTTCTTCACCAATTGCTTATCCATGGTGAAGCCTTGTATATGAAGGAGTTGTGAAAGAGCCTTGGACTTTTCATAAGTCATCTTCAACCTTAGGAACATGTAGCTTTGGAGCTTGGAGCTTTGAAGTTGTTCTTAAGGCGGGTTATATAACTTGAACTCAGTCATGTTATTATTCATCACCTATATTGCTATACTTAGTGAAATACTTTTAATTCCAAATTTCCTGAAATAGTTGATGATATTATGAGTTCTAGTAGTTTCTTAGACCTGTTGACATGAACTATAACAGTTAGAACTAAGGTCTAGAGCTTGAAGATGGTGGTATCACTTTATAAAAGTGATATTGGGTGTAAGCATATAAACAAGCACCTCTAACCCGATACGATGATGCACCTACTTCACTAAAATGACATGGATATGATTGTATACCTTGTTGCACGATATGGGGGTGTAGTATACACCTCTTGCACGATAGGGAGTCAAGTATAGACTCCATGCAAGATACAAGGTTAAATGAATACTTATAAGTTGACATGAAATCCTAATTTGGGTAACCCGATATGAGTAAAGAATAGCAAATGCTATTGCACGATATGGTAGCTCGATACACAACCCTAGTTGATGTCTATCCCGACATGGTGATGGATTTATACCTCATGCACAACATGGGTAACACATATAAACACTTCTAGCCCGATATGAATGGTTTGTATATACTTCTAGACCGATATGGTGAGTGCTCATATACTTACAACCCGATATGGTGAACATATGCATACTTCTAACATGAGATACCTTGTAAAAGTGAGGGCAAGACACTCTTAGGAGTGATGAGTGTAATACCAAGTAATTGTGTGGCTAATACCTTTATAGGTGAAACACCTAGAGTGGTTGATAATGGACAACCTTATATTAACAATGCATTGACCCGAGATGAGCCCATATCATTGATGATAGTTGGGTAATTCAAATGTGTGACTTATGGCCAATACACTACATGATAAATGTGATGTGTTAGTTCATAAAGTATTAGGATGAGATATACCCAAATACAAGATAAGTTGATGAAGTTAAGTAAGTTGAAAGTAATGAGGGAAGTGATACACCAAGGCATGGTAAATATCACATCCAACACTTTAAGGTTGTTACACCTTGATGCACCTTAAATCCAATATACTTGGATGAGTAACACATGAAGTGTTCATGTCAATTGTTACATTGAGATGTAATGCACTTTGATAAGTGTAGGCTAACATACCTTGAGAAAGGGTTAAGCCAAGATAATAAAGTATGATGTAATCAATATCCTAGAGAGGATGAGAGAGAAACTCATACTTTGTGTTGATTATCATTTATTGATAAAGGATGAGAATAAATAAGTATAATTGAATACTTATATCAATGTATGCTCCTAGATTTGTGGAGTAATGAATTAGGGTTTGAATTAATAATATGAACTTGAAACCCTATTTGTCTATAAAGGGAAACCCTAACCCTAATAGTTGTTGCCTAGTGCGAGGTGACAAGATGTTTAATGGCCTTGTGAGCCATGTGAATAGTTGTTTCCTAGTGAGAGGTGACAAGATGTTTAATGGCCTTGTGCGCCATGTGAATAGTTGTTTCCTAGTGAGAGGTTACAAGATGTTTAATGTCCTTGTGAGCCATGTGAATAGTTGTTGCCTAGTGAGAAGTGACAAGATGTTTAATGGCCTTGTGAGCCATGTGAATAGTTGTTGCCTAGTGAGAGGTGACAAGATGTTTAATGGGCCTTGTGAGCCATGTGGTTAGTTGTTGCCTAGTGAGAGGTGACAAGATGTTTAATGGGCCTTGCGAGCCATGTGAATAGTTGTTGCCTAGTGAGAGGTAACAAGATGTTTATAAAAGTTTCATGTAAGAAAGAATAATGTCACAGGATTGGTCATAATCCAATACCTGGAATAATAACACAGGATTGGTTAAATCCCAATGCCTGGAATAATAACACAGGATTGGTTAAATCCTAATGCCTGGAATAATAACACAGGATTGGTTAAATCCCAATGCCTGGAATAATAACACAGGATTGGTTAAATCCCAATGCCTTGAATAATTACATAGCATTGGTTAAATCCCAATGCCTAGAATAATAACACAGGATTGGTTAAATCCCAATGCCTGGAATAATAACACAAGATTGGTTAAATCCCAATGCCTGGAATAATAACACAGGATTGGTTAAATCCCAATGCGTGGAATAATAACACAGGATTAGTTAAATCCCAATGCTTGGAATAATAACACAGGATTGGTTAAATCCCAATGCTTGGAATAATAACACAGGATTGTTTAAATCCCAATGCATGGAATAATAACACAGGATTGGTTAAATCCTAGTACCTGGAATAATAACATAGGATTGGTTAAATCCCAATGCCTGGAATAATAACACAGGATTGGTTAAATCCCAATTCTTGGAATAATAACACAGGATTGGTTAAATCCCAATGCCTGGAATACTAACATAGGATTGGTTAAATTCCAATGCCTGGAATAATAGCACAGGATTGGTTAAATCCCAATGCCTGGAATAATAACACAGGATTGGTTAAATCCCAATGCCTGGAATAATAACACAGGATTGGTTAAATTCCAATGCCTAGAATAATTTCACGGGATTGACATAGATCAATACCTGGAATAGTTGCACAGGATTGACATAGATCAATACCTGGAATAGTTGCACATGATTGGCATAATCCAATACCTGGAATGGTTACATAAGATTGGCATAGTCCAATACTTGGAATGATGACATAGTATTGGTACTAACCCAAAACATGTGTTGATGATACTGGATTGGTAATAACCCAATGCCTATATTGATGATATATGAGTACATGGTGGATATAATTCCTTACCTTTTTAGCAGATTGGCTAAGGCCAACAGATTGAAACAAGAATGCTTCATGGGTGACATGTCAAGGTAATGAGTGTCACAAGAGAAGTTTGACATGATGGTATAATACTATGGATAAATGATATACATGTTCTTCCTATTCCTTAATAAGAGAATAGATGATCTATTGTTCTATCATAAATAGTTGCAATGCTTTAAAAGTTGAGAATGCTTTAAACTGCTTATCCTCTGCCCAGTTTTATATCATTAAATTGCAATAATATGTTTCTGGCGGAGAGTTATATCTCCCACTGGGGCAATTTCCAATTGTCTCACCCCCGTGGGATCCAACATTTTTAGGTGGATGAGCACGAAGGAGATTGAGAACATCTTGTAGAGGTAGAATTTCAGCAGCAGCAGGGACGGCAGTGACAGCTCAGGTTGAGTGTACTGTCTGTCATGTCTTATAGATAGAAGTCCTATGTGTCGTCTCTGTACTCTCAGGTCCTCAGATAGAAGTGCTTTTAATAAATCATTTTGAGATTTTGGCTTGATACCTCGAGGTTTTATGTTGCTCTAGTATGTGTTTTGATAGAGCAACTGTGATATGTTGTCCTCAAAATGAGATGAAACAATGTTGTACAATGTAAATCATGATATGTACGAGTTTTGGATCTTTCCGTAAAAGTTTTCTGGACAAGGATCTCCTTGCAAAATGGTTTTAAATTTTAGTGATTTTTGTTAATCTGTTGTTTATGTTTATTCTGCTTAATTAGTAACGATTTTTTTGTCAGTTTGGAGACTGTCGTTACAAGTTTGGTATCAGAGCTTAAGGTTTGCTGAGTCTATAGAGACATAGGACTAAGGTGTTGAGTCTATGTTAGTGTCCTCCAGTATACCCTATAGTGACTTCTGCTTATGTAGAAGAAAAGGGTAAAGTTTATAAATGACTGGGGAACACGAGGAACACATTGTTGAGGGCAATGTTGTTGCACCAGGAGAGGGTGCAAGGGATCAGGCAAGATAAGAACAAGTGTCTGAGAATTCCCATCTTGACCTGATTAGGATAGAGAATCCTATGTTTATGCTCTTGAAGGGAAGGTTAGGACAACAATGATGCATACAGAAGATAGGATACTAGCATTACAACCTAGGTTACCAGTCCTTAATGCGGAAACTTTGGGCTTTGAAAGGATTCCTGAATGACATAGTCATGTTGGAACAGTGGAAATGTGGGAAAGATTAACATATGGCGAGAAAGTAGACTCTACCATAAGTTTAGACAGATAGTACATATGTGATGGTAGTGCCCAAGGAGGGGCAATAAGCTGAGAATTAAGGTAAGGTCTCTATAATTTTAGAGACATTTGCCTAGTTGTTTGGAAAAGACAAAGTTTTGGTGCCACCAGTGTAATAAATGCCTAGTGCACCAGGGCAGTAGCCACTAAGTAAAGGCAAAGGTCCTAACTTTCCACCAGTAAGAACTCATGGCTTAGCTTATACATCAGTAATGAGACCGACAAGACCATGGTATGAGGACAAGACATGTTATGGATATGGACATGTTGAGCATACTAAACTCTTTTCTTTGAAAAGAAGGGAGGAAATGACTCAACAACTGAGGTAGACTCGGAAAGGCTAACGAAAGTTACATCCCAATAATGTGAAAAGGCAAAAGCAACAAAATGAAATAGCTAGACTCTATGTGTTGAGTCAACCTAAAGTGGTAGATGGCCACGAGGGGTAATAGTCAGATAGAGCTTTTTCATTTCGATAAGCCTTATCTTGATGCTATCTGATAATCCTAAAAAGGATTGCTGTTATGGATTCCCCTATAGATTGTCCTATGGGGACATAGGGAAGAAATGATTAGAACTAGAATTTATATTTTGTTCAATATTCTTTTAAATGTTCTATAATTGCTCTTATCTGTGTGAAAGAGGATGAGATATAGAAGTGATTCCTGGAGAAAATCCAGGAATGTTAAATTATGTGTTTATGATGATATGAAAAGTAAGGAACATGATAGTACATAAAGTGCATACTACCTAATATCAGTACTTGTATATCCTGGCCAGGTATATAATTATTGGAGATAGGGAAAGTATGGAACTCTTAGATTGTTATCTTTCTGATTACTCTGATCAAGTAGTCATTCTGAGACAATCTAGTGAGTATAACTAAACTGGAAATATGGTATGGACATTTATATCACATCCTAAGTGCAATAAAGTGGAATCTGAGATGATCTCAGATCAATCTGTATGTATGAGGAAATGAAAAGTATAATCCTCATGATAAGAGAATGAGAACAAGGGAGATGATCCCTGTCAGATAAAGCATGTGTGAATAGTAAAGATCTTTTCCCATGATGAGGAAATGGGAAATGTGATAAAATCACAAAATGCTCATGAACATGTTAGACAATAACAAAGAAAGGAATAATGATATGTAATCATCCTTATAATTTCTATGCTGATGGAAAGGAACCTAGGATGAGATACGAGTAAATGACTCATGAATAGTTGAAAGTTCATGCAATAATCAGAGGAGATGATAATATCTTCTCTTTGATAAAAAAAACCCTGTATGATGATGGGGTGATAAAAGGATATGTTCCTTTGTGTTCTTTCCCTTCAGGGACATGGCAATCAAGTGGGTCTTATGACACTTGATGTGCATAAGTTAAAAATGTTCAATTGTTGGATACTTAGAAAAGTATCAATTTGTATTGGACTTTGGTTCCAAGATAAGGATATGTGTAACAAGTAATGTCCCAAGATGAAAGAAAGATGATTTATGTTGGTTACCTGGAAGGCCAATTGTGAAATCAGTCTAGCTACATACTATAGTATGGACATCATATGTTAATGGTTTATGCTCTGCATAAACATAACATCGATAAGGATGTACTAATTGAAGGAACAATTATCGAATCATTGTGGGAAAAACGTATCAAGCTAAAAATAATTCCTTAGAAAGTGTTACCTGATACAGAGTTGACTCTATAGTCAATAATGAAAAAGACAGTGGAGTATGTGTCCTGTGTGACAGATTCCATGATAATCATGTGTGGAAGAACTTTTCATTGATCAAAGTTCTATGGCATCTCCATAAAACTAATATATTATGTGTAGACTTGATGATATGATGAATGAATAATATCTGTTTCCCTTTACCTGGGATTTCGGGGATGAAATCCGTGTTAGCAGTTTATAACTTGTAACAACCCTGACCTGGGTTATGAGGTAACCCTATTTGTTTTGGCTAATAAAGTTTCTTAGAACTTTAATATAATCCTCTAAGGTGTTTTGTTATCATGTGACACACTTATGTTTCAAGTTTGGTCCCGATTGAATGTTGTTTGAGCAATGTTCCTTTGTTTTGGACCAAAGTGCAATTTACCCAAGTTGAGGGGTTATATTGCAATATGTCACATGTTGAACGTGCCTTATGTGTTTTAGCATCATAAGATAGAGAATGATGCTAAGTGGTTTCTTGTGGAAAGCCTAAATTCCAAGCTAAACTTGTTTGAAACAATGCTGGTGCATTGTGCACCAATTTTGGTACAAGTTGTAATTTACCCAAAATGTGGGGTTAATATGAAATTTACCACCTATATAGTGTTCCTACTCTATCATAGTATAATTTATAGGAGAGAGAATGAATGAGACACCATGTTTGAATCAATTATGAGTGATGGTAATCTTGGTGATGAAATGACCAAGAAAAGGGTTGAATATGAAAGCTTAACTTGAGTTGTATCAAGATGAAAAGCTTATATATGAGTGCCTACCGGCCAAGGACCCAAGGAGGTGTCCCATATCGTTTTGTGAACTCTTGGAAAAGTCCATATCATGCAAAGAACCTCAAGGAGGTGAGGTGTGTCAGGTTACAACTTCCTTAGCAAAGTTGTGATGAGTTGTGAATAAAGTGGTGATTTTGTTGATATATCTTATTCAAAGAGATAAATAATGGACGAATCCTTATCCCTAGATCACTCTCAACTATTTTTCATGTCAATATAAATGTTTATGCATGCATGTACACGTGTCACCCATGAATGGCACGTGGCACCTACTAGCTCAAAATGTTGACACCTCATTTTTGCCTTCCTTCTTGAACAACAAGTATATATACCCCTAGTTTCACCCCTTGGTGAAATTTTGCGACCCTTACCACCCTCCTACCCTAAATTATCGTTCATAGAGCTCCCATATCGTGAAGGGATGCTGTGGTATCGTTCATAGGCCTTGGTATATCGCCCATGGCAAGAGCATATCAGACAAGTAGGTGAAATTGGCCATATAAGGTGATATCGGCCAATAGGGTGAAGAGTTGAGTGGCATATCATGCAAATGAGTGCCATATAGTTCAAGAGGGTTTCCATATAGTGCAAGGACACTAGTGTATCGTGCAAAGGTGTTAAGGAGCAAGAAGGAGCTCATACTTAACCCTAAGGTAAGGATAAGATCATCTTCAACCTTGAATTGAAGCATGATTTTAGGGTTTTGATCTTCTTTTCTTTTCTTCTTCACCAATTGCTTATCCATGGTGATTCCTTGTATATGAAGGAGTTGTGAACGAGCCTTGGACTTTTCATAAGTCATCTTCAACCTTAGGAACGTGGATCTTTGGATCTTGGAGCTTTGAAGTGGTTCTTAAGGCGGGTTATATAACTTGAACTCAGTTTATTATTCATCAGCTAAATTGCTATACTTAGTGAAATACTTTTAATTCCAAAATTTCCTGAAATATTTGATGAGATTATGAGTTCTAGTAGTTTCTTAGACCTGTTGACATGAACTATAATAGTTATAACTAAGGTCTAGAGCTTGAAGATGGTGGTATCACTTTATAAAAGTGATATTGGGTGTAAGCATATAAACAAGCACCTCTAACCTGATATGATGATGCACCTACTTCACTAAAATGACATGGATATGATTGTATACCTTGTTGCACGATATGGTGGTGTAGTATACACCTATTGCACGATATGGAGTCAAGTATAGACTCCATGCACGATACAAGGTTAAATGAATACTTATAAGTTGACATGAAATCCTGATTTGGGTAACCCGATATGAGTAAAGAATAGCAAATGATATTGCATGATATGGTAGCCCGATACACAACCCTAGTTGATGTCTAACCCGACATGGTGATGGATTTATACCTCATGCACAACATGGGTAACACATATAAACACCTCTAGCCCGATATGAATGGTGTGTATATACTTCTAGCCCGATATGGTGAGTGCTCATATACTTACAACCCGATATGGTGAACATATGCACACTTCTAACCTGAGATGCCTTGTAAAAGTGAGGGCAAGACACTCTTAGGAGTGATGAGTGTAATACCAAGTAATGGTGTGGCTAATACCTTGATAGGTGAAACACCTAGAGTGGTTGATAATGGACAACCTTATATTAACAATGCCTTGACCCGAGATGAGCCCATATCATTGATGATAGTTGGGTAATTCAAATGTGTGACTTATGGCCAATACACTACATGATAAATGTGATGTGTTAGTGCATAAAGTATTAGGATGGGATATACCCTAATACAAGAAGTGTGTCATGTCAATTGTTACATTGAGATGTAATGAACTTTGATAAGTGTAGGCTAACATACCTTGAGAAAGGGTTAAGCCAAGATAATAAAGTATGATGTAATCAATATCCTAGAGAGGATGAGAGAGAAACTCATACTTTGTGTTGATTATCATTTATTGATAAAGGATGAGAATAAATAAGTATAATTGAATACTTATATCAATGTATGCTCCTAGATGTGTGGAGTAATGAATTAGGGTTTGAATTAATAATATGAACTTGAAACCCTATTCTTCTATAAAGGGAAACCCTAACCCTAATAGTTGTTGCCTAGTGAGAGGTGACAAGATGTTTAATGGCCTTGTGAGCCATGTGAATAGTTGTTGCCTAGTGAGAGGTGACAAGATGTTTAATGGCCTTGTGAGCCATGTGAATAGTTGTTGCCTAGTGAGAGGTGATAAGATGTTTAATGGCCTTGTGAGCCATGTGAATAGTTGTTGCCTAGTGAGAAGTGACAAGATGTTTAATGGCCTTGTGAGCCATGTGAATAGTTGTTGCCTAGTGAGAGGTGACAAGATGTTTAATGGGCCTTGTGAGCCATGTTGTTAGTTGTTGCCTACTGAAAGGTGACAAGAAGTTTAATGGGCCTTGTGAGCCATGTGAATAGTTGTTTCCTAGTGAGAGGTAACAAGATGTTTATAAAAGTTTCATGTAAGAAAGAATAATGTCACAGGATTGGTCATAATCCAATACCTGGAATAATAACACAGGATTGGTTAAATCCCAATGCCTGGAATAATAACACAGGATTGGTTAAATCCCAATGCCTGGAATAATAACACATGATTGGTTAAATCCCAATGCCTGGAATAATAAAACAAGATTGGTTAAATCCCAATGCATGGAATAATAACACAGCATTGGTTAAATCCCAATATCTGGAATAATAACACAACATTGGTTATATCTCAATGCCTGGAATAATAACACAAGATTGGTTAAATCCCAATGCCTGGAATAATAACACAGGATTGGTTAAATCCCAATGCCTAGAATATTAACACAGGATTGGTTAAATCCCAATGCTTGGAATAATATCACAGGATTGGTTAAATCCCAATACCTAGAATAATAACACAGGATTGGTTAAATCCCAATGCCTAGAATAATAACAAAGGATTGGTTAAATCCCAATGATTGGAATAATAACACATGATTGGTTAAATCCCAATGCCTGGAATAATAACACATTATTGGTTAAATCCCAATGCCTGGAGTAATAACACAGGATTGGTTAAATCCCAATGCCTGGAATAATAACACAGGATTGGTTGAATTTCAATGTCGGGAATAATTTCACAGGATTGACATAGATCAATACCTGGAATAGTTCCACAGGATTGACATAGATCAATACCTGAAATAGTTGCACAGGATTGGCATAATCCAATACCTTGAATGGTTACATACGATTGACATAGTCCAATACTTGGAATGATGACACAGTATTGGTACAAACCCAAAACCTGTGTTGATGATACCAGATTGGTAATAACCCAATGCCTATATTGATGATATATGAGTACATGGTGGATATAATTCCTTACATGTTTAGCAGATTGGCTAAGGGCAACATATTGAAACAAGAATGTTTCATGGGTGGCATGTCAAGGTAATGAGTGTCACAAGAGAAGTTTGACATGATGGTATAATACTATGGATAAATGACATACATGTTCTTCCTATTCCTTAATAAGAGAATAGATGATCTATTGCTCTATCATAAATAATTGCAATGCTTTAAAAGTTGAGAATGCTTTAAACTGCTTATCCTCTGCCCAGTTTTATATCATTAAATTGCAATAATATGTTTCTGGCGAAGATTTATATCTCCCACTGGGGAAATTTCCAATTGTCTCACTCTCGTGGGATCCAACATTTTTAGGTGGACGAACACAGAGGAGATTGAGAACATCTTGTAGAGGTAGAATTTTAGCAGCAGCAGGGACGGCAGTGACAACTCAGGTTGAATGTACTGTCTGTCATGTCTTGTAGATAGAAGTCCTATGTGTCGTCTCTGTACTCTCAGGTCCTTGGAGTTGATAGTTAGTGCTTTTAATGAATCGTTTTGAGATTTTGGCTTGATGCCTCGAGGTTTTATGTTGCTCTAGTATGTGTTTTGATAGAGCAATTGTGATATGTTGTCCTCAAAATGAGATGAAACAATGTTGTACAATGTAAATCATGATATGTATGAGTTTTGGATCTTTCAGTTAAAGTTTTCTGGACAAGGATCTCCTTGCAAAATGGTTTTAAATTTTAGTTATTTTTGTTAATCTGTTGTTTATGTTTATTACGCTTAATTAGTAACTATTTGTTTGTCAGTTTGGTGACTGTCATTACACAAGGTGTCATAATTATTATGTTGTGCTAACTGTCAAACTATATGTTTCATCTTTATTAAGCACTAAGATCAACACCTTGTTTAACATGTTTCATTCATATGATCTTATTTCATTACTCATAATAAATTGCAAAATTTACTAGTGATTTTGTCACAAGATTAACCAACGATATAACATTATCATCATTATTCATGTATATGGTTAACCATTTATGCACTGGCATCTATTAAACCATCTTTAGGTATCACATCGTATCATATCTATATATTATCTCTCAAGATTAGATCACATCCTTACATACATTATATCACAGTTGCGCTAAAAAAACTTATGTGAGTGGCTAATCAAACATATATCAAAACTTTATCTAGTCCAACTAAGGTTCTCCTTACCCATATCATGAGGGTATCACTATGCTCAGTCTCTGATGGAGCTTCCACTTGCGTGGAGTTGCGTGCACCACTAAAAATCCTAAAGATAGTAAGTCTTTTAGGTTTAGCCTTGCTTATACTAGATTAAAAACTCCACCCACGTATGCTAGGATACGTGGAAGTCTTATCATAGTATAGTTAAGGGTCGAATCCACAGGACAACGGTCTTATTAAGATCAACAAGATAGAAAACATTAGAATTTCATTTAAATCCTTAACAGTTGGTATTTAGATCAAAGAGTTGGTTTGGTTGTTTAAACTAAGTGCAAGTAAAGTAAAAGCAGGAAAGTAAATTTAAGGTTGTAAACAATGTTAAGAAATCACTAGGATGTGACCGACTTTCGTCACCACTACACATGGATCAAAACATACATCACGATAACTTGGCTTGCAAAGAAAAGAGTCTAAACAGTTAGTATCTTTGTAGGCTTAGCCTCCTTTCAGATAACTAACTACGAGAAACGTGGAAGTGTTACAATGCCATCCATACCCAGATGAATGGTCACTTACTTTGCATCACTCCCCTCGCAAAGTGTGTTCCTCGACCCGTCAAGGTTGTAATTTCATACGTCAACTGATTCCATTTCATAGTATGAAAGTACAACGATGGAGATGAGTTTACTCCACTTCTTGAGAAACACTTCTAGATACTAAACCAAATGTATGGTGACTACATACAATTAGGAACCAACAAGCAGTCGATATTCAAATCTAGAAGTACAAACATAGAAAATTTGCACTAACAGATAATAGATAACACAATTTGGTGATCAAGAAACTAGCATTCATTAAACAATTGATGTTGAACTGGAAAGATAATGTTTTTCTATTGCAAACTCAAGAATTACAATGTATGAAATGAAAACATGGGTAGCGGGGCTACTCCCCGCACCCTAGTGTATGAGACTACTCGCTCATGGAAAGAACAAAGGAGGGGGCGAGAAGAGAGAGAATAAGCATCATCTCCATAAAGGAGGGAGGAAGGTCGGCCCCTTAGAGAGAGAGAGAGCAACGATCTTCACACTTCGTAGCTTGGTTGATGATGAATCCTCCTCTTCCCACCTTCTTTGTCGATGAAAGAGAAAGTATCTTGGGGATGGAGTATGTATCTCAGACCGGTAGTCTCGGGGCAGTGGGCGAAGGATGTAATGGCTCTGGAACAATAGAGGCAGCCTTTGGACGTCTGAAACTTGATGATGTGTGAGGACCCCTTTGGGTTCTATTTATAGGATTTTGAGTGAGCCTTAAACGGTTTGGGGTATGTGAGTCCAAACGGTCTTGGAGACCGTTTGGATTTTCACACAGTTTGGAGACTGTTTGGACTCTCTCGGTCTAGAGACAGTTTGAGTCCTCTTGGTCTGAAACCGTTTGCTTTCATTCGATCTTGGGGTCGAGTGGCTTCATACGGTCTCAGGACCGGTTGATCTCCATTCGGTCTTGGGACCATTTGGCTTCATACAGTCTCGGGACCATTTGACCTTTATTACTTGGGACCGTGTGGCTTCATACGGTCTCGGGACCGGTTGATCTCCATTCGGTCTTGGGACCGTTTGACCCTTATTCGGTCTTGGGACCATTTGATCTCCATTCGGTCTTGGGACCGTTTGGCCTCCATTCTGTCTTGGGACCGTTTGGGAGTTTTGTAATACATTTTTTTGTGCTTTTCTATAAGAAGTGAAAATGGGGAGTTAATCTAATGGTATATTTACAAAAAGTAGAAAGTTAAAGATTCTATCTAATTTAACTAAGAAAGAGTATGGAAAACTGAGGAAAACTAGTAATATAACATCGCAAAATGGGAGGTTATCACCCCCCCCCAACTTAGAGTCTAGCTTGTCCTCAAGCTAGATAGAGCTAAGGCATGTAGTGGCGAGACGATTTTATTCAATGAAGATTTCCATACTCTTGCTTCAATTCTAAACCAGAGATCTCTTAGAGTTTCATCGGGCTTCTGCTCGCACTAACTCTTTCAGGTATTGGGAGTTGAGTGGATCTCAGATTTCTTCTGTATCACATAGCTCGCATTGGGACCACCTTTTCCTCGATCACATTATGTGCATGTTTTCAACTCCAATCAGTTTTATACTTCTTTGAAAAACCTACTGGAAACTAAGATAGGCATGAGGGTTGGCTAAAGGCTAATGTGTAACTCCCCCTTTTAGTGGGGGAGGGTTTATCTAAACTTTTAGGATCTCACTACCGGGTGTGACACATCTACCTTTGTGAGGGAAGCTAAATGTACCGGCCGGGCGAGTCCTTTATCAGCTTTTTCATATATTCAGAGACCTTAGGATCTCATTACCGTGCGTGACACATCTACCTTTGTGAGGGCAGCTGAATGTGCTGGCCGGGTGAGACCTTTATTGGTCCTTCATATAGGTCCTTAGGTGTGGCACAACTCTCATGTTTTTATTCAACACTCTGGCTTTTATTCTTATACTCATAAGCTTAGGAGTTGGATATTTAGGGATTTTGTTTGGTCTTCCAGGCCTCTTTTGAAAAGAAGAAAATTGTTCTTCGAGTCTCCTGACATGCACTTATTTCAGTTTTGTACTTGGTGGTCCGCTTGCAAGGTTCCTTGATTTGGATTTCACCTGGTTCCCTCCCATCCTTGGGAGAGTTTTGGCTGGCTTCGACTATGATGTTAACTTGTGGAGAGTCTGGAGCAGAGTTGAAGCAAAAGTGTGGAAATTGGGTGTGAAAGAAATTTATTAATTCACCATTACATGCCTAAGTGCTTTTTCTATTATTGATTTTTTAGGACTACTTTGATTCTAAATTTAGTTGGGGGTGACCTTTTCCAAGAGTGATGTTATACTTATGTAAAAAAAATTACTGAAAAAGTCTAAATGTGAAAAGAAAGATGAAACAAGAGCGAATAAAAAGAGAAGAGGGAGAAGGGTTGAAAAATGATACCTCACCCTTGTCCAGTATACCTCCCCCCCTAACTTATCACTTACTATGTCCTCAGAGTGTCAAAGTGATAGGTTGAGAAGTACATGGACAAGGGCATTAGGCTTCTATTAGTCCTTTGTTAGCTCCATGCGTTTGGAGAGGATTAGCTGCGAACTTTCCACATAGAGCATGGTAATCCACGTCTGTCATGTCCTCTACTGGTCTTCTAACAATAGCGAGGGTGTACATCCAGTAGAGGACATGGAAACTGCAGTCGTTTGATTCTTGGAGCTACTGGGGGCATCTATGGCTGAAGGTGGGGCAATGAAAGTGTTCTTTATCGTACGCCCTTGTGTGCTTTCTTAAGAGATCATGTAGTTTATCAGCACATTCCTTTACCACCTCCTCTGTGGGTGTGTTAGTTGTCACACTGTACTAGTTTTGGTTAGGATCAAATTGGCTATCAGAACTATTATAGATGATTGTTGTTCCTTCAGGAAGGCTTGTCTTCAGTAACATCCAGTGCTCTTAGTGAAGGAAAGGAAGCATAATGAACTTCGGAGTTGTATGCTAGAGGCAAGAGATAAGCTCCTCCGTGGTTCTGAAGTTCTTTATCTTTAGTAGGTTTTCCTTCATGTAAGCTGACGCCATGTAAACCGTAGGATGGTTTCGTCTGAGGAGATATTGATAAGCAGTCATCAGGCTCACAGATAGAAATCCTTGTAGTTGTATGGTTTCACGGAGGGTATCTTCCATGACTAGAACATCTCTGGCTAGAAAAATGAGCTCATCTTTCTCGGCATATAGCCTAGACATTATGAGTCGGAGTTCATTTTCGGAAAGATTCTTGCAAGCTGCAAGGTCGAAGTTAGGAAACATTGGTTGTATGGCAGGAAGGGGCACCATTTGTGTGGAAGGTCTGTTGATGGTGGCCCCTGATATCAATTTGATTTCTCATGTATCGTCCTCCAAATCAAAAGTGTAAGGGTCCCATTGTCTTTTTTTAGGGACTGTGATGGGTTGTTGTTCTGTCTCCAACTCCGTTAGCATTTGTCAGAAAGGTCACCTTTGTGGATGTTGGATGGCTGAGAAAAGGTAGCGAGGGACGTCGTATGGTGCCATAGTTGGGTCCTTGAAGAACCTTCTGTCACATATGAGTTCGATGACATAACGCCCTCATAGCGAGTGAAAATCTTCTGTGGCCAGCTTGGTGAAGGGGGTTTGTTGATTAAGTTCTTGTATGTGGCGTATAGTACAGAAGGTGCAATCCCCAGATCCGTCAGTGGTTTGGACTGGTGGAGCGATGATTTGGAACCAAGGTTGGTTCCAACCATTTCTGAGAGAAGGGCAGGCAACCCAAATTAGTTTGAGAAGCCGGAAGGGGATGCATCTTGCTTCTTTGGCTTCTTCTTCAGCAAAATTGATTGTTCCAACCTTTAGTTCGTTGGCACAAAAGTTGTACACCTTGGCATCAGGGGCCACGGTGTCAACGATCATAAGTAGCTAGTGGCTGGAAACTTGAAAGGGGACCATGAAATATCGCACCTTTCGAGTGATCCCAACACGCAGCCGCTCTATAGATTTATTGCGTAAATCTTTGTATAATAGGCTCATAGCCAGAGCTGGTGAAGCGTTGAAAATTGGCTGCGGTCACTTTGAGCTTCTGTATATTTTAATAGAGTTGGCAAGAAGGACACAAAAGATTGCCATCTTCACTATTGATTGCGGTCGAAGGATGGTGCGGAAATCTTCGCGTGTCAAATTGCGCTTAGTTTTTATATTTGTGTAGATGATGTCCCCCCCCTATTTGGCATCATCTACGATAGTGTTCAGGATGAAGATATCCTGGACATCTAAGGTAGAGATGGCTGCCATATCAAGGTCGTGCATCATCTTAGGTAGAGGTGGCGGCGGGGGAAGCTCTTGCAGAGGTGGAGGGGAAGTCTGCAATAAATCGTCCATGTAATGTTGCAGATCTTCATCTTGTTCTGATTCGGAAGCAGAGTCGAGTCCAATATCCGTGTCTAGGCTCACTCTGTCTTCTTCATCGTGGTCTGGGGGAAAAGGTGAAGATTGCTCCGGGGCAGAGTGTTGTGGAAGGTTTGTTGTTGGTTGACTGGTGTTGGTTCCCAATATACATTGTTGGAACTCAGCAAAGGTTGCTTCTTTGACGATTTCCCCCCAGAGATCCCATGGCTGAGTAGTCGAGGAATTGATCCCCATATGACATGTTAACGTTGTCATTGTGATCATGGGATTTGGGATCGTTTCCACCTTCATGGTGGTCTTTGTCATCTGCTTTCTTTGAAGGTTCTGCTCCTCAGCTGGTTCCTTCCCTAGCATGTCCTGGGTCATCAGGTTTGTCATCTAAAGAGGGAGTATCATTATTGGAGTCATCCGAGGAATTAGAATCCTCATCATCTTCATCTTCATCTTCGTCTGCCGCAGTATCTGTTGTTTTCTTTATCGTTGTTTTCTTGCACTGTCGGTGGATAGCTTGTAGTTCATCAAATGCCACTTGCAAATGCTCATGTGTTTCGAGCAGTGCGTCATGGGATTTTTTAAGATCTGAATAACGTGTTTCGGTAGAATAGAGTCATGCAGAAAGGTCTATCACTTGTGCATGTAGCTGAACTATTTCTTCATTCGACGATTCTTCTTGGCGGTGGACGATGTGTGTGAGGGTTTTGTTGATGTTGTCCAGGCGCATGCCAAAAGCAGTTTGTTGCTGCTTAAGCTCACACAAGGTCTCAGGCAGAGGTTGGGTCTGTACAGAGATCCTGTCAACTTGTTGAGCCAACGCTGCTTGCTGGCTTTTCACCTTAAGAACCAGCTGTGGCAGTTGTTGTATGCGGTCGTCGATGTGTTCGACTTGCGTGGTCACTGCTTCCTGCCGTTGGTGGATACTTGAGAGGATGCTTGGTAAGGCACAGTTTTGCTCGTCAATCTTGGCGACCTGTTTAGTAAGACCCTGCACATAAGAGAAAATAGATTATATTATGTTGGATGGGTCGGTGAGGAGGTTTCGGATAGCGTCAAATTGACGGCCGAATTCCTCACCAACATTTGTAAAAGGGACCCCAGTGGTGGAAGGGTGAGGGGGCTGAGGTCGAGGTGGAAGGGTGGAAGTGCCTTGCGGAAGAGACACTATGGATGGATGCACGAATTGCGTGGTGACTGTAGATGGTGTCACCAGTGGTGTTGGGGTGGTGGTGGATGATGTGTGTGAGAAGGGTGACGATATTTCCAGTGAGAAGGGTGGAATTGAAGATGTCGTGGGAAAAGCGGTGGAGGTGAAAGTGAGGTCAGGTATGGAGGTGGAGACTGGGATGCCCGATGAGAGAAAGAAAGATGCAGAGGATGCTGGTGGAGGTGTGGATGTGGGTAAGGGAAATGTGGTCGACGTCATTATGGAAAATGATGGGAGAGTTTTGGATTGTGGAATAGTGGAGGGTGGTAGCGTGGTGGGGGTGGTGGGGGGCACGTTCAACATTGAGATTCATGATGAAGGAGTCTAGTGAGGAGGTGATGATATTTTCTTCGGGGAGGGGAGGTTCTGCCTCTGGATTTGGTTTTGACGTCGGCGTTCCCGACAGCTGTTGTGTCTGCAAATGCCCTTTTGATGGTCGTTTTATTGGTATTTTTGTTATTCTGGCTGCCGGGGCGGTGATGTTTTGCTCTGTCTGCCCTGCTTTGGATTTCTTTTCTTGTATTTTGACCGAAGCTAGGATGTTTGCAAGCTCCTCTTCGGTGAAGAGAAGCTTTTCCTTATCGTAATCAGCAAGCTCCGGGAGCGGTAGTAGGGTCCTTGAGGATTTTATAGTAGGGCAGAAGATGTAGTGTAATTTAGCATCCTTCTCTTTTATGATGTAAGAGTTCTTTAAGCTCTGTTCATTGGTAAGGATGTCGCCCTTGATTACTGTTCATCTGGGTAGTATTCTATTCATCTTAAGATATTTCAGAATAGAGGTTATGTGACCACCCATGCATATTTCTTTCCCCAGAGCGTAAGTTGAAAGCTTTTGTATCATATGCCATCCAATGTTGACCGACTGCCCTTTTAGAATGGAACAGAGGATGAAAAGATCGGAAATGCTAACATTTCCTCCCTATGTCCTGGGGAAGAGTGCACCTATAAGAATTTTATGTAATGTGCGCACCAGGCCAGAGTGAATATTGGAGGCCTTGTAGGTTTTTGCCTCGTAGGTCAGGATCCCTGTCAGAGATTTCCAGAAGATATTCTTGTTGAACTCAGAGCTTTCTGCACCTATAACTTTGGCTTTCTTCAGCTGCTCCTGGTTGTCGATGAAAATTTCATTTAACATGTTTTCAGTTATGACAACCTTTTTTCCAAAGAGTTTGGTGACCAGCCTGTGGTCACCTCAGTCCGTCGATCTATCCATGATGTATACAACTTCTTTGTTGATGTAAGTGAAAAATTTAGTTGTGGGTTCAACATAAGAAATCTCTATGACAAAGCAAACCTTTGAGAGGTTGGCGTTGTCGAGTAGAGTGAGGATTTTATCGTATATCCCCATCTTCTTTAGTATGCTGGAGCAAACATACTTGGTTGGTTTCAGAGTCTTTTCAAGCAATGGGAGGTTGTGGATGTATAATTCTTCTGGTGTTGGTGTTGTGGTGGTGACGGTGGGGAAAGCAGGAGCAGTGGTGGTGGCAGCAGGTGGTGTCACGGATCTCGCTAAAACTTGTTCTCTTGTAGTGGTGGGGTGGACTTGCTTCCTTGCCCGTTTCTTTGTTGGTTGCTCTTTGACAGCTTCCTGGGCCTTCCTCTTCCCCTTGGACTTTGTGGTTGGGGATTCGTCCTCAGAATTTGGCTCATATTCTGAGCCTTCATCACTGGAAGAAGTTTCTTCCATATCTTGGACAAGACCCTCGATTAAGCACAAATTGATGCGGTCAATTTCATTCATGACCATGAGCAGGTTAACTTTCGGTGGGATCTTCCCAGTCTTGTCATAGATGTCTATGATCTTCTGGAGCTTGGCGCGGTCCTCCATCAGTTGCTCCCTTATCCAGAAGGGAGCATCAGCAGTTCTGGTGGCTTCTTTTATAGGGGAGGCCATTCTATAATTGAAAGAGTATATATGTTAAAAGAGGAAAAATGTGTAAAGAATTTTAGCATTGAAAAATGAAATCATTTTTTGGGTAAAAACATATGTTCTAAAACCATTTGGGCCCGAACAGTTTTTACTCCAAATGGTTTCACGATCGTTTGGCTCCAAGCAGTTTCAAGACCGTTTGGCTCCAAACGGTTTCAAGACCATTTGGCTCCAAACAGTTTCACGTCCGTTTGGCTCCAAACGGTTTCACGACCGTTTGGCTCCAAACGGTCGAAACCGCGAGGAAGGTGAAATGTTGGGGTCATTGGTGGTCGGTTGAAAAATGAGCAGAAGCAGCAGATGACGGCAGTGTTTATGCGTCGGCGGTGAAGATGGAACCGATGAAGGAAGAACTCATCGTTAGCGTTAGAATTGGCAGTGTTGGCTGGTTCTACCTTGCTGCTGCGGACGAAGAAGGTGACGGTGCTAAGGGTGAAGGTGACGATGACGGCGACGAAGCAACGAACGGTGATAATGATGGAGATGAAGCTGCGGAGGGGCATGAAAATATAGCGGCATCGGAGACGACGTCAACGATGGTCGTAGAGCGAACAGGGGTCAGGAGAAGAGGAATGGAATGGAACAGGGTTCGCACGAGGGTTTAGAGAAATCGAGAATCAAGGAAAAGAAAATGATGGGGGTATATTTATAGGAAACGTTGGGTGTTGTTACAAATTCCCAAGGGCAAACAACCTTGAGACCGTTTGGGGGTCCAAACAGTTTCGGGACCATTTGGGTTCCAAAAGGTTTCGAGACCGTTTGGGTTCCAAATAGTTTTAGGACCGAAAGGACCAAATGGTTTCAAGACCTAAAGGACCAAACGGTTTCGAGACCGTTTGAGTCCAAATGGTTTTGAAACCGTTAGGTTAATATTTAATTGGATTTTATATTTTTATGTTTATTTTGGTTATTTATGTGAATTTTTTTTATATTTTCAGATTAAAGATGATAAGCCTAAATCAAATGAAGAGATTAGAAAAAAATAACAAAACTAGGCAAAATAAAATGGTGGTACTTAGATCTTGGGTTGCCTCCCAAGTAGCGCCTGGGTTTTACGTCATTGGCCCGACGGAAATCCGATTTGGTTATGTCGATGCTGAGGGATCGTGGATCTCGATAGTTTGTCTTGGTATTTTGTCTGCTGGTGTGCAATATCTCTTCAATCTGTGGCCATTAACTGTCCATTCTCCCCCATTATTATCAAAGATGATGAGTGCTCCGGTGGGGTAGATGTGTTTAATTGTGAAGGGTCCAGACCATTTCGTGTGGAGCTTTCCAGGAAACATCTTAAGTCTGGAATTGAAGAGGTGGACCTTATCTCCGATAGCAATGCCTTTTCTTTTGAGGTGGTTGTCGTGCCACATCTTTGTTTGTTCTTTATAGATTCTGGCACTTTGGTAAGATGTCATTCTAATCTCTTCAAGTTCTTGTAGTTGAAGTTGTCTATATTCACCGACACTTTTGAGATCAAAGTTCAGTTGTTTGATGGCCCACCAAGCTTTATGTTCTAGTTCAACCGGTAGATGACATGACTTTCCATACACTAGTCATAAAGGGGTTGTTCCTATCGATGTTTTGTAAGTCGTGCGGTATGCCCAAAGGGCATCAGAGAGCTTGGTGGACCAATCAGTACGATGTCTATTGACTGTTTTTTCTAAGATAGCTTTCAATTGTCTATTTGAAACTTCAACTTGGCCACTTGTTTGTGGATGATAAGGTGTGGCCACCTTGTGGTTGACCCCATATTTTCTCAGGAGGGCTTTGAAGCTTCTTTCTAGAAAATGGGTTCCTCCGTCTGATATGATAGTGCGGGGGACTCCAAATCTGGGGAAGATGATGTCTTTGAACATCTTGATGACCGGTTTGGAATCGCAGGATACGGTGGATATAGCTTCTACACATTTCGAAACATAATCCACAATGACCAATATGTAAGAGAATCCATAAGATGAGGGGAAAGGACCCATGTAGTCTATTCCCCATACATCAAAAAGTTCAATTTCTTGCCACAAAGTGAGAGGCATTTCATTCCGTTTAGTTATACCGCCAGAAAGCTAACATTTATTGTAGGATCTTACAAAATCGTAGGAATCTCTTGCTATTGTTGGCCAAAATAATCCCGATTGTAGAACTTTTAGAGCGGTCTTCTTCGAACTCATGTGCCCCCCAGTGGGGCCAGAATGACAGTGCTCTAAGACAGGGGTAATTTCCTCTTCTGGAAGGCATCGGCGGAAAAGTCTGTCTGCACATAGACAAAAAAGATAGGGTTCGTCCCACAAGTATTGCTTAACATCATGGAGAAATTTCTTTTTATCGTGGTGAGAGGCGGAAGGGTGGATGATTCCTGTAGCTATATAGTTCACTATGTCAGCATACCAGGGAAATTCGGTGGTAATTTTCATAAGCTGTCGTCAGGGAGGGAGTCTCGGATAGGTACATTGTCATCGTCTTGACATTCGATGCGACTTAGGTGGTCAGCGATGACATTTTCCACTCCGCTCTTGTCTATTATTTCAAGATCAAATTCTTGCAGAATTAATACCCAGCGGATGAGTCTGGGTTTTGCATCCTGTTTCTGAATAAGATATTTGATGGCAGAGTGGTTTGTATATACTACGACCTTTGATCCAATTAGGTAAGAACGAAATTTTTCAAAAGCGTAGATGACGGCTAAGAATTCCTTTTCAGTAGTAGTATAATTCTTTTGCGCCTCATCTAACGTCTTGGATGCATAGTATATTATTACATATGGCTTTTTGTCTATTCTCTGCCCCATCACATCCCCTATGGCATAGTCGCTAGCGTCACACATTATTTCAAAAGGTTGTAACTAGTCAGGCACTCTTAGAATGGGTGTAGAGATTAGAGTATTCTTTAAGGTTGTAAAGCTATGCAGGCATTCATGGTCAAAGTTGAAACCAACATCCTTGGTTAATAGGTATGTCATAGGTTTCACTATTTTCGAGAAGTCTTTGATAAATCTCCGATAGAACCCGGAATGACCCAAGAAAGCTTTCACTCCCCTTATGTCTTTGGGCGGTGACAATTTTGAGATGACATCAATTTTTGCCTTGTCTACTTCGATTCCACTTTCGCTTACTTGATGTCCGAGGACAACACCTTCGGTCACCATAAAGTGACATTTTTCCCAGTTTAGGATAAGGTTTGTTTCCTCGCATTATTGTATGACTTTACTTAGGTTGAGTAGACAGTTATCAAAAGAGTCTCTGTATACTGAAAAATCGTCCATGAACACCTCCATAATGGTTTCGGTTAATCCCGTGAAGATAACAGTCATGCACCTTTGGAAGGTTGCGGGTGCGTTGCATAGCCCGAAGGGCATCCTTCTGAAGGCGTATGTTCCAAAAGGAAAAGTAAATGTCATTTTTTCTTGGTCTTCGGGGTGAATTGGGATTTGGTGAAACCCAGAATATCCATCAAGGTAGCAGAAATTTTTTTGGTGGGCTAGCCTCTCAAGGACTTCATCAAGGAAGGGTAAGGGAAAATGGTCCTTCCTTGTCGATTTGTTCAATTTTCTATAATCAATGCACATTCTCGAACCAGTAACGGTCCTTGTAGGTACTAGTTCATTCTTATCATTTAGGACAACAGTGGTCCCCCCTTTTTTAGGGACCACTTGGACAGGACTAACCCACTGAGAGCCAGAAATTGGATAGATAATACCTACTTTCAAGAGTTTAAGAACCTCGAGGCGAACTACCTCTTTCAGATTTGGGTTCGGTTTTCTCTGGTGCTCCCTCGAGGGTTTGAACTCTTCTATCATAGGTAGTTTATGCTTGCATAGAGCTGGGTTTATGCCTGTTAGGTCAGTCATTTTGTACCCAATTGCTTTCTTGTGCTTCCTTAGTTCAGTGAGAAGCCTTTCTTCCTGGTCGTCAATTAAAGAGGAGCTAATGATAACTGGACATAATTTTTCTTCATCTAGGAAGACGTGTTTGAGCCCAGCTGGTAGAGTTTTCATTTCCGGGGCTTTGGGTACTTCTATTGTCTCTAATATGGAGACAAATTTCAGTTCTTCAAAAGTAGCTTCTGGGGCTTTTTCAGCCTGCTCCAAGTATTGCAGGCATTGCTGAACTAACTCGTTGGTTGAAAATCCAGCTTCCAGATTTATTAGAGCGTCCTCTAGGGCATCTGCTGGTTTTGGATTTTCTTGCTTGAGTTGAGACATTTTATCAATAGCTTCAAGTAGGAAAAACCTCTTCATGAATACTAGGGCTCTTCAGGCTGTTGAAAATCTTGAATTGAACAGTTTCTTCACCTAACCTCAAGGTAATTGTGCCAACCTCGACATCAATTAATGCTCTAGCTGTGGCAAGGAAGGGTCTACCGAATATTATCGGGTACCTTAGGTCTTATTTTATATCCATAATGATGAAATCACAAGGGACATAAGAGTCCCTCCCCACTCTTACTGGAATATCTTCAATGATTCCTAGGGTTGCAGTAATGGTGGAATCAACTAGTTGGATAGTCATTGTTGTAGGCAACAAGTCAGTGAACCCTAATCTTTTGCACATGGAAAATGGCATAATTGATATGCTGGCTCCCAAGTCGGCCAATCCCTTTTTACAAGAAGTGTTCCCAATAGAGTATTGTATGCCAAAGGATCCAGGGTCCTTCTATTTTTTCGGCATTTTATTCAAAATGATATCAGAAGTGGTTTGGGCTAGCTTGATAGTTTCATGCTCCTCTGTCATATATTTCTTTGACAGTAAGGTCTTCAGGTATTTGGACCAGGCTGGGATTTCAGATAAGGCGTCGAGAAAGGGAATATCAACATAAAGTTTCTTCATTGCCTCTTTGAATTTCTGGAATCTAGAGTCTAGTCTGGTTTCCTTTAGCCTGCCAGGATAGGGTATCCTTGGCTTATATTGTGGAACATCTGGTTCTTTGGGACCTTGTTCCTTTTCTTTCTTTTCTTCAGCTTCTTGACCTGATTATTCTGTTGGGATGATTTCAGTTACATCTCTGTTTTCTTGATTAACCGAGATGGCTTCAGTAAGAACACGACCAGACCTTGTTGTAACAACATTTAATTGTTCTGGTCTGTGTTGATCGTGTCTTGGATTTGCTTCTGGCTGGCCAGTGAAAGTGCCCACTGGAGGTTTTAGCTGAGCTGCTATCTGTGCTAACTGAGTTTCCACAGCTTTTTGCTGGGCTTGCTGGTTAGCCAGCATGGTTTGTTGTGATTGTAGCATTTGCATTATCAAGGACAGTTCATCAGTCTGTTGTGGTGGGGCATTCTTCTATTGAAATTGAGTGAGTTGTTGCTGCCCTTGAGGTGGTTGTTATTGAGGTGCTGGCAACTGAGGTTGTTGCGGCTGTTGCAACTGAGTTTGTTGTAATTGCGGGTGTAGAGGAGGGTGAGTATATTGGTAGTTTGTAGAGGGATTTCTTGGGTAGTTGGATCTCTGGAAATTATTTCTAAGATTCTCTTGATTTTGGTTGTAGTTGCTTTGAAATCCAGGTGGTAGTCTGTTGGAGGATCCACCTTGTGTTTGATGTTGTGGGTTAGCGATCCCCGCAGGATTTCCATATTGAAAACTGGGATGATTTCTCAGTTGATTTGGATTGTAGTAAGCTTGTCCTGGTATGGAATGAATGGAATTTACTTGTTCTGGCATCTAATCCTCAGGGTGTTCAATGATCGGCTCATACTATGGTTGAGATGGTTGCAAATCCATCATTACATTGTATAGGAGACCACATGACAATGTGGGATGATCGGATGCATGACAAGCTTGTTGGGGTGGTTGCTTTAGCTTGTTGGGGGTTCTTCTTCCTGTCATACTCCCCAAATGATGCTTCGAGGGCTTGTTATTTGTTGGCTATGGTTTTCAAAGCTTCGGTTATAGCTTTCATTTCTGTAGATTCTTCAGCTTTACAAACCTTTAGAACTCCTCATGTGGTCGCCCTCCCCCAATTGGATTGATTTTTTGCTCTGAGAGTGACGATTCTCCAGGCGTCTTCGTAGTTCTGTCTCATTAAGTTTCCTCCAGATGAGGAATCTAAAAACTTTTTAATTTCATCACTTACTCCCCTATAAAAAGTTTCTATGAGTTGATTTTGTGAGATTCCATGGTGAGGGCATTTCCTCAAGAGTTCCTTGAACCTTTCCCATGAGTCAGCCAGTGACTCTCCTAGTAGTTGAAGGAATTGGTTGATTTGCCCTCTAATTTGGTAGGTTAGTGAAGGGGAGAAGAATTTCCCCAAGAACTTCTCTTCTAAGGGAGCCCAGGTGGTGATTGGCTCCCCGTCCAAAGAATTGTACCAGCTTAGTGCTCTTCCAGACAAGGTGAAATTGAAGAGTCTAAGCATGACTGCGTCCATAGTTGTTCCAGCTTGTGGTACCAGCCTGCAAAGAGCTTTGAACCTCTTCAAATGGTCCATGCAGTCATCTTCGGCACTTCCAGAGAATGAGATGCCCTGCATTATTTGGATCCATTGTGTCCTAATCTCAAAATTAGGAGTGTCGATGAGTGGTGGTTGGACTGGATGGTTGTCTTCGTAGTTCTTGGGAATAGTGTAGTCCCTTAGTTGCTTGCTTCTTATCAACAGTTGAGCAGCAACCTTGGCTACTTCATTCTTGGCATGGATGTGGGCTTGCTCTTCAGCTCGTACTTCAGCCTGAACTTGGGCGCGCGTGTCGGCGATGAGTTGCGCTCGCTGGGCTGCTATGGCAGCATTGACCCTTTCCATCACTAGTGCAGCTTGGCGTTGATCTTTGGCCATTTGTCTGGCTCTTTGACGATTAAGTCTAATGCGACAGTGGAAACTTCTCTCTACCTCAGAGTCGTACTCTGGATCAGGGGAGAATTTGAGATTATGCGATGGTTGCATACACATCTTCTACCTGAGTAGAGGAAGAAACACACTTTTCATATGATGAAGGAGATATGATGAAATTGATAGAATATGGAGTAATGTTTAAAGAAAAAGTGTAAAACCCTAACCAACTAGCAAGATGATAAATGAAATTAAAACGTTTTGTTGTCCCCGACAACGGCGCCAATTTTTGATGGAGCTTCCACTTGCGTGGAGTTGCGTGCACCACTAAAAATCCTAAAGATAGTAAGTCTTTTAGGTTTAGCCTTGCTTATACTAGATTAAAAACTCCACCCACATATGCTAGGATACGTGGAAGTCTTATCATATTATAGTTAAGGGTTGAATCCACAAGACAACGGTCTTATTAAGATCAACAAGATAGAAAACGTTAGAATTTCGTTTAACTCCTTAACAATTGGTATTTAGATCAAAGAGTTGGTTTGGTTGTTTAAACTAAGTGCAAGTAAAGTAAAAGCAGGAAAGTAAATTTAAGGTTGTAAACAATATTAAGAAACCACTAGGATGTGACCGGCTTTCGTCACCACTACACATGGATCAAAACATACATCACAATAACTTGGCTTGCAAAGAAAAGAGTCTAAACAGTTAGTATTTTTGTAGGCTTAGCCTCCTTTCGGATAACTAACTACAAGAAATGTGGAAGTGTTATAATGCCAGCTATCCCCAGACGAATGGACTTACTTTGCATCACTCCCCTCACAAAGTGTGTTCCTCGACCCATCAAGGTTGTACTTTCATACGTCAACTGATTCCATTTCATAGTATAAAAGTACAACGATGGAGGTGAGTTTACTCCACTTCTTGAGAAACACTTCTAGATACTAAACCAAACATATGGTGACTACATACAATCTAGAACCAACAAGAAGTCGATATTCGAATCTAGAAGTACAAACATAGACAATTTGCACTAACAGATAATAGATAACACAAGTTGGTGATCAAGCAACTAGCATTCATTAAACGATTGATGTTGAACTGGAAAGATGATATTTTTCTATTGCAAACTCTAGAATTACAATGTATGAAATGAAAACATGGGTAGCGGGGCTACTCCCCGCACCCTAGTGTATGAGACTACTCTCTCATGGCAAGAACAAAGGAGGGGACGAGAAGAGAGAGAATAAGCATCATCTCCACAAAGGAGGGAGGAAGGTCGACCCCTTGGAGAGAGAGAGCAACGATCTTCACACTTCATAGCTTGCTTGATGATGAATCCTCCTCTTCCCACCTTCTTTGTCGATGAGAGAGAAAGTAGCTTGGGGATGGAGTATGGATCTCATACCGAAAGCCTCAGGGCAGTGGGTGAAGGATGTAATGGCTCTGTAACAATAGAGGCAGCCTTTGGATGCCTAAAACTTGATGATGTGTGAGGACCCCTTTGGGTTCTATTTATAGGATTTTGAGTGAGCCTTAAATGGTTTGGGGTATGTGAGGTCAAACAATCTTGGAGACCGTTTGGATTTTCACATGGTTTGGAGACCGTTTGGACTCTCTCGGTCTGGAGACCGTTTGAGTCCTCTCGGTCTGAAACTATTTGCTTTCATTCGATCTTGGGGTCGAGTGGCTTCATACGGTCTCGAGACCGGTTGATCTCCATTCGGTCTTGGGATCATTTGGCTTCATACGGTCTCGGGACCGTTTGACCTTTATTCAGTCTTGGGATCGTGTGGCTTCATACGGTCTCGGGACCGGTTGATCTTCATTCGATCTTGGGACCGTTTGACCCTTATTCGGTCTTGGGACCGTTTTATCTCCATTCCGTCTTGGGACCGTTTGGGCTCCATTCAGTCTTGGGACCGTTTGGCCTCCATTCGGTCTTAGGACCATTTGGGAGTTTTGTAATAATTTTTTTTGTGCTTTTCTGTAATAAGTGAAAAGGGGAAGTTAATCTAATGTTATATTTACAAAAAGGTAGAAAGTTAAAGATTCTATCTAATTTAACTAAGAAAGAGTATGGAAAACTGAGGAAAACTAGTAAGGTAACATCGCAAAATAGGAGGTTATTCGTCTCTATGAGCTAACTCAACTCAATGAGTATCTCATATGCATAAAACTTTATCCTCCCTCTTTGGTCTAGGGTTCTTAGGTCTACCTCATTGTCACTAGTGATAGCCTTACAAGCTCTAGCCACATAAGCACAAACCAAAACATGATATGATATTCTCTTCATAGGTTTTCTACCCATGAGACATGCTTACCCAAAACTCTCTCTATATATACACTACAAGAGTCCTACATGGGAAACCACCAACCCGATCATGAGGCTTCTCATCATACTAACATCATTTACCTCCTCCAGGGTCTTGGGACTCTCTCTCCCTCACCCAGATGGTAGGTTCTCATATTTCCTTATTCACATATGCATATATAACCATCCTCTCTCTGAATCTAGGGTTTGGTCCTCCCAAGGACATCTAGGGTTCAGTGGATCTATAGGAATCACACATAGAGAAACTCGACTCATTCACTTAAGAGTAGTCTAGTTTAGGACATATCATATCACATATTTCTCGTAATTCTCATATCTTGGAGTTTAGGTTCTCTGACCTTCTCCCTGTGGGTCTCACTCTCTCTGGAGTTAACCCTGAAACTCATCCTAACACTAGAGGTCCTCCTTCACAAAAGATCTTGAAGCTCATGTTGACTCACAACCTTATCTTAACTTAACATATCTTATCTCATAAAAGCCTAGTTACTTGCATCATCAAAACTTATCTCAAATCCTCAAAACTGAACTTAAGTCCTCAAAGACAAACATATATTTTCATAAACCATCTTATATCATCTATATAAGACTTAGATCATCATCTAAACATATTTCACCTATTCTATCTATCATGTATTCCAACTAAGGCTCTAGACATCTAATCTAGATCTGCTCTCTCTTCTAGACTGATGTCATTCACTTTCACTTAGGTTGCATGACCACCTCCTACTTGTACATGTGTGGGGACACATTTTTGTAATACTTACTTATATACTAAAATATGATATAGTTTTTCTCCAATAAAACATGTGTCAGAGAAAATTATCGAGGTTCGATCCGATCAGAATCAAAAACCAAATCTAGAAAATGAGTGTCCCACACATAGTAGAGAGTACAGTGCCATGAAAACTAGTGAAAAGGTTGAGAACAAAGTGTAGACTAGTGTAGCTACTCTAGACAATGAGCGCCATATGTTTAGGGCTTCTCTTCCCTTAATGTACGCCATTTCCAAATAGTGCAACGTCCCATACCGTTGCACTACAAGGAAAGAATGACATCTAAGGACTTGTTAAACAACAAACACCAGTCTAGACCTAGTTCTCAGACATCTAGGTGCTAACCTAGAGGCTAGGTCAGATCTAGTCTCTTAAAGATGACTAATCTAACCCTAAGGATTATTAAGTTCAAGGTTCTTTAGTTTTGCATTGCATGATGAGAAAATGTCAGACTTTGCTATTGTTCATGCTCTGATACCATGAGTGACGTCCCCAGATTTTTTAAAACTTAATCTGGTATGTGACGCCCAAATTGAAACCTCACCTCAGCAAGTATCCCAATTTAGACACCACACACTGAGCTAAGAAGAAAAAAAAATCAAGGGAGTCAGAAGGAAACAACAGTACCACATGCACATGAACAATAATAAAACCATACAACACATGTTCACCATTCAACATATAATTACAAAATTGAATTTTTACAACATTTGATATTACACATTGAATAACAAACTTATACATATATATGTACTACCACTAAAAAACATGATCTTAAGACAACAGGTCCACATGTACACTTGCTCGCCACACAACTCTCAACTATCCTGGTCTCCAAGAACACATGTCCACAACCTAAACAAAAGATTATATGTGGTACATGTCAGTAAAATATTCAAGAATATTGTACTGAGTATGCCTACATGTCTTTTTATATACCTCTCTTTACTAAGCTTGGCAATAAGATAAAACTATTACTTGGCAGTTATAAAGAAATATAAGAAAAGGCGTATACTTGCACAAAGGTGTTCATTAACAATAGAGAACACATATATTTTAAGCACACTTCAATCATATATCTCATACATCTACCACCAAGGGCTTTGATGTTTTTAGGCCTTGTCATATAAGTCGTACATCTGCCACCAAAGGCTTTGATGTTACATCTGCCACTAAGGGCTTTGATGTTTCTTCAATGCACTGTACTACCAAAGAGTTTAGTGCTATCATATGATGGATCATGATATTTTACGTTTCATGTGTTTATAGACAAATATGGAAAATCAAGCAATATATCATTAAAGAACAATCATTTCATCCAATATCATATGCCAAGTATTCTACTTCACATATAACACAAGCATATTATATAATAAGCCAAGTAAGAGGTAATGGCGTACCTTCCAAAAAGATATTCCTAATCACATATTCCTCATGTCATCTATATCTTTGGTCAATCCTATTTAAGACAAGATCATGTACTATCATCAGATTCTCATCATCATACATCTCATCTTAACCCTAATCATGTTCATTAGGGTTTCACTTAGTCATTGGGATATTCTCATTAGGATATGTACTTTATTACATGTCTTATCATCTTGTTGTTATGTTCATGACTTGGAAATTAGCTTACTAATCTCATATTCCAAATTAGGATACATAATCTAAATATCATATTCTGTATCATCCTTTATACATATTAAACCTAGGTTACATGTACTATACAAAATAGGGTTTTAAACCATGTATTAAGGGCCAACTTCATATAACATGAATTATGTGCATCACTGTGGTCTCATAATTAAAAAAGAGGTTCCATATACTGATATGAGCTTACTCTATAATTTCTAGGAATTTGTGAGCATACTTCTAATTATTATGCATTAATTAGGGTTATTAGCCCTAATTAGCCATATAAAGCAAATTACCTGATTTCGTGCATCAACGTCATAATTACTGACCTTATATAGATTATAAACATGATTTAGGATTTACTGATATTTTATCATAATTTTAGGCCATCGTTTGATATTTATTATACATTAAACAAGCATTTTACAATTTACATGATATCACCAAGATTAGTGCATCAAAAGCCTAATATTATCATTCTAATGTATTCTACTCATTTTTTTGAACATTTTGGTGTATTATTTGTATTTTTTTTATAATCGTACTAATTACTATGTATTATTGAAGATATGAGCATATATAGGGTTTATTACCTCTTAGGACCAATTGGTTGCTACCACGTGGCCACTAAAGGGCCGCTGCTCTTTGCTTGATCTGCTTGAGCTAGATGGGGTTCATGATCAAACTGGGTGGTCAGGTTTGGTTTTGTTCTGGGATCCGCCGGTCTGGGTCTTGGACTAGTCTGTTCGCTTCCCTTTTTCCTCGCGGTTCTCGCGATTCAACCAGGTACAAGCATCGCCGCACGGGAGCAACTCCGGTGAGAGATTCCCGTAGATCTGACCTTCCTCATAACAGACTTCGTCGTCCATCATCTTCGGCGCCACTGCAAGGCCTCCTACGGGTGCTTGGGATGCCGCCTGTGGCTTCGAGTCACCGTGTCCGCAAGGTCACCGTCGTAGCCAGCCTCTGTGGCAGATCCAAAAGAGGCAGAGCTCCTCAATGCCTCAATTCCTCAAATTCAGGCTTCCCTTAGCCTCGTACGACCTATCTAAACTTGTCTAAAGTCTCCATATGCGGTCGGATGCCCTCCTTGCAGCCCGTCGAGCTCCATCTTCTTTTTCAGTAAAACCCACTTCGTCAGCCCCCAAGATCATAATGTCGGGGCACCCGAACGTGAGGTATCTCCTCGTTAAGCTTCAAGCTATCTTTCCCATCCCTCATCTTACTCTTATCTCCTCTCTATCTATGTTTCCTTTCTTCGGTTCTAACCTTCTCACTGAGATGGAGAGACACCGCAAACAGGGAGCTCATTCTCTCTGTCTACTAAACTATAACTTATGGCTACAGGGTCTATGGTCCCCTTTTGATGAGTTAAGAAAAACTGCTCGGACGCCAACTTCCCTCGTCTCACGACTTGGGCGAGTGGTAGCCAAGATGGTTATCGGGGGTGTCTGCCCCACTACCTTGCTCTAACCGCAAGGTAGGAGGCGACTAAGAGTCATCTGATCTGATCCATCCTACAGTCAGGAAAAGTCCACGCTATGAATCCGTGGCTAGCTCAATATTGATTGCCTAAGTCATTAATGCATCAATATTACACATTATTTCACACATTTCAAACCTAAATAACTCCTAGGATACTCCAATTTCCACCAAATTTTAACCATGGCTTTACTACTTCTCAAGCTACATTTAATCAAATTTGGTGAGAAAACTCATCTATTTGATCATCCAATTAAATACTCCAAAAAGGCATGAACTTAGGGATTTTAATCATGATATCAGCATCAATCAACACTCAAAATATATCAAACCACTTGGAACTCTCAAAATAACTCAACATATGAATTCCAATAGGTTATTAGAGAATAAATGTTTTAAAAGAGCACTCTATCACATCCTACACACCTTAAAAGAAATTTCATCCTTGAAATTAAGCCCAAAATCCAATCCATCACACTATTAGCATACATCAAGCAACTACATACACAATTACTAAGCTGAATATAAAGCTACCAGACTTTCTAATCAGGTTAGTTAGCCAATTAAAGAAAACCAATCTCATGGAGTTCACAACTTCATTATATTTCATTTAGATGTCGTTTATCATCAACATATAAAGGTCTATTATTCATATTTCGTGTACATAGTTCATGTGAGAGATAAACTAAACTAATAGTTCACTTAGTATCAAAATCAAGTGTGCCCAAATCACACAGTAAACTAACCTACAGAAACATCCTACTCCCCAAGATACTAAGATCATATTGACATACAACATTATAAGTTCAGGACCAAGCAAAAGATAGAATTATAAAACATCAATATATTTACGACATCAAGGGAAAATAGAAGAAGAAGAACTCTGGAGAGGAGTGTTTCTCCTCTGTAAGATATCATAGTTGGGCCCATGTCAAAGTAACATCATATGCTTGCAACCAACTATTCAAGAATGCAAACATGAAGTAGATGAAGTGTAAAAAAAATAGTTCTATTTCAAAATGCAAACCTGAAGTAGAATGAAGTGTAAATAGTCAGTGAGGAACAATCCAAATTGGTAATACAAATATTTCATCTACAAACTTGTTATAGAACACTAACTTTCGCACATGTGGATCCAAACATAACCAGGACATGTGAACTTCATATTAAAGTAACCAAAATAAATATAAGAAACATTACAAGTTTTGTTCTATCAGTAAAAAAAACCATTACAACAAGGAGATGAAAAGTTATATACTATTAATCATGAAACGAGATGATAGTTTGAAGGACGCCCATAATCCACTCTAAAACTAATTAGGATGCACACCCAAGCGCTTAGGCGTACATCCAGATTGCCTAGTTTGGCTAGGCACCATATTTTTGAACCCAGGGGACTGCCCAAGGTGCCCTAGTTGGCGCTTGGGACAACACTAACATTAGCACCTTGCTATGGTGTCATGGCCCTGACCATCACGAGAAGAAAGGGGCATCCAACCTCATTCTCTGCCAATCCCTTATCAAGGGGCCTTGGGCACACCTTGATGGGTCTTAGCAACATGACAGGGACTGAGCATAAGAGCTACATCCTTCCATTAAGTCTAGGATAGCAAGAAAGAAGAAGGTGATGCATGTCAAACTGTCGATATAAGAAAGAGTAGGAATACAACAAAGAGAGTATGATTTTGTAATGAAGGGAAAGAATAGTGAACCATGTGGTGGAGAAGGTAGGGTTGAAGCCTTAGGGGTTGGCCATCCCTAGATCAGGGGGCAATATAGTACTTCTAATATGGAATTAAACAAAACTTCATATAAGAAAATCACTCCAACATTAGGAACTTGAATTTCAAAGGCTATCTACATCCTTATAAATTTCTATAGGATGATAAGACTTAAAGCATGACTTTAACAAGAGAACTCCCTTCAAGTGAAAACTAAACAAGAAAAATTTCAACGACCTTCTCTAGAATAGCTTTATCACACTGAATATTAATAGGGATGGATAAAAAGATCAGAAGGCACCATTAGCCTCAAACGAGCATAGCATAAGGGTTTGAGAGGTTATCAAGAGGCCAAACAACTTATCATGAATCCAACCAACTTCTCTAAGACTGTATGAAACTAATACTAACATTGGATCCCACCAGAAAACCAAAAGACCTAAGTTCTCCAAGAAAACAATCTTGCAAAAACTGGAAAGTAGATCATCTAGTTACATACAATAATGCTTGATAGTGCTTGCAAAAATTGGAATGTTGGATCACAAGCATGTGACAGTAAGAACCATCAATCATACCACATGCAATCAATTTTTTTACAAAGCATCAAATTTGCCTTATAACAAAACTTTTTGAATGTTTCTTCACCCTAATAATCTGGAACTGAGAGTTGTTTAATATCTGACTAATGAGGGGAGAATGGTAAAGGTGAATTGGTGAAGATATACACCACATCTTGTATATCTTGCGGAAGGTCTAGCACAAGGGGTTAGATACACTACTTTTTAGCTCAAAAGAAAGTTGAGTTAAAATTAATTATATAAATCTCAAGCACCACTCTTTCACAACCTTTTTATCATCCCCAAAAGTAAGATTTGCAGTAATTGCTACTATTGCATGTATCAGATTATTGTCAAGTTATGTTATGTACCTTATATTAGATTCAAAACCATTCATTTATATACACTGTTGTGGAACTAAAAAGAGTTGAGTTTTAAGTCATACATGTATTGTAATGTAAGATGTAGTTCTTCAACATTTGTTAGTTCATATTCACCATTCTCTAGTTGCCTTTGATCAGGACGAAGCTAGAACCTGTTGGAGTTAAATTCTCTAGAATCATAGGGCAAGTTTGTTTGATGATATAGTAAAGGGTGTGAGGTTGTATTTCCAGGATCATTGGTTTGTACCTATCCCACTGTAGTAATGCTTTTAAAAATTTGAAATTGGTAATGTCCTTGAGGCTATGAAGGTACATTTATTTTATTCTGTTAGTATTAAAAAAATTACCTATTTTCTTACTCAATGATCAGTTAAAGGCAAGCACATAGGTGAATACTGAAAAAAGATGGAAACCACCATGTTAAGGCACATTCAAAATTAATATGGACCAACCTTCAAATTGGTGAATGTATGAGAACTAAAGAAGCTTTCTAAGATTTCAACGGAAAACTTCGAGAAACTTACTATCAAAACCTGCAATTTATGGTTGATGTGGAAATTGTGGAGCATTATATGTATGCAACACAATAATGTAAGAAAAAAAGATGGGACATGAGAGGAATAAACTTGAATCAGATTCACACATACAAACCAAAGCTATCAAAAATTTGGAAGTTAGAAGGGATTAAATGAGACTCCTTGCAAAAGATATTGAGGAGCTTCGTTTGTATTCTATTTCTTTATTATAGGTTTTATTACAGATTGTTGCTCATTTCTTAGCTTGGAGTAATCAAATGCCTCCTTGGGATTGATTATTAATATGTGGTGCAGTTGGGTGACCACTTGGATAAAAAGGCACATACATGACTATGCATACTGATTTCACAAACAATAGTGAGGATGTATTTATCTGAATAGATATGCATATAGGAATTATAGGGATACTTAGTTAAATTTCAATATTTTGACCCTTTTGCTTGTCATACCACGTATATGTACTAGTAAGCAAGTGATTTATAGTGATGGAAATGAGAATTCTTGTCAAGTGAAATTCCTGATAACCCAAAATAACTAATTTATATCCTCATGGATTATATCAATTCAAATGTGGTGTCACATCCTACCACTGACCAAACAAAATAACATTCATAGTGTTTAGAATTTTCCTTGACATGCTGATTGGAAGACTATAGGAATATCACCCTTCAACCTTGTCAATAAAAGAGATGGGGCTTGTTTCAATATAGAATTAATTCACTGTCTTAGAGTCCTGACCTATGATGTTCCCCGAATAAATGACAAATTTTAACCTATAGTAACCAGTTAGGTAGAAGCTTGTTTTTTATGAGATGAAGATAAGTATCAAATTTATATCAAAGCATACATTTTTCACGTATCACAATTAAAGGCTTCAACCTACAAGTAGAAAAGGCATGTAACGTGTACATTGATCCTTGGAATGTGATAGAAATTTAGTAATACTGACTCTCTACTAAAGAGAAGCAATTAATGGGACCACAGCAGAAAAAATAGAAAAACATAGGAAGATATCACTAGATATTGCATGCCTTTCATAAGAACGTGATGGTGTGGCTTCTTGGCATTTGACTGTAAGCAAATTTACATATGATCCTCTTCTATCCGCTGCAATATCTATCTGGCATCCTTCAGATGTAAGCATAGCAGTTGTTGCTGGTGTTACCACATCTCTCCATAGTGTAGGTCAGCTAATGAGAGAGCTTGTCGTGGTTCACAATGGATACATGTATCTAACTTTGTGAGAAGGCTATGTGATTGTGATATCAACTGCTACCCCTTTATAAAGAATTATACTACTGGTCCAAGGTGGATGCCATAATACAAACTGGGTAATTTTTTACTAGATCAGGAGCACAACAATTGAAGAAAGCATATGATGAAGAATTTTCACTCAATTATGAGGTGGGTATTGAGACCATAGCTTTCGGAAAGATATAGTTCAGTATTAATTCCTTCTTTCTGAACTTAAAAAGATTTTGGTAGGATACTTCTAACATTCATTTTATTTATAGTATTATATAGTGGTATAGATAATATTTTTGGGGAACTAGACAATACTTTATAAATGTCATCATGTTTTATGCTACTAGAAGACTTGTACATCACTTTGTTGAGATTTTCTGACAAATGAAATGCATATAGGTGGGTGTTATCATTATTCCAAGAAGCTATCATGGGAAATATTGATGGTATTGGCTTTACAACTTTGATCATAACGATAACCACATCTATATTATCCTAGATATCAAATGTGTTTGCATAATGAAACTAACAAGTGGTGCCTCAATGGTAATGAATCTAAGGGAAAATTTGATAAGTCATCTAGATGCAAGAAGAAAAGTAGAAGTTATAAGCAACTACAAGTCACTTGTTAGCAAACACCATGCAGGGAAAACAATCTTGGATGATCCAACATAGAAACCTTTACGATTTCTCAAAGTTAAAATAATTTTCTTATTTGTTATATGACTTTACAAGTAATTTTAGAAGTCCTCAAGTGCAAAAATAAATTTCTATTTGAAAATAAAAAACAACACACTTAAACTTTTGTGATATGTATAAGTAGCATTAGATTATCAATTTTCAGTCCTAGACTTCAGAAGGAGACAAACCTCCATGTTTAGACCTCGTCTAGTAAATTATAGCTCTTCTACAATGTAAATTCTATAGTCAATTAGTACATACAACACAATGTAAAAAAGTAAGTTAGATTTTATGTGAATAAAGTAATCTTACTTCATAAATTTTTGTTAGGGATTTCAAACTGATAACAAAACCAAGATACAGAATGAAGCTGAATAAAAGCATACAAGAACTCACATCATGGCTTTCTTTTATCTTTATTGCAATGTATAATGGCCTTCATTAGGCTTCCTGGAGGCACAATCCTCTTACTAGAGGCATGGTCCTCTTCCAGGGAAGCAATCACAGATGGAAACATCAAAATATAGGGATAGAGCTGAACAAAAGGACGATAGTTTCAATTCTTGGGGACAATCTCTAGGTTAACAATAGGCAATATACGAGTCTACTATTATGTATTACCACTAAATTCAAATATTAACGCGTTGACAGTTATTTATTTACCTATTCGCTGAAATGATCCTTAATGTGTATACCTTTGTTGTTATGGGAAGTACTATCTAGGACTACAGATGCATGGGTCAGTTGTCATTTGGTGGGTGACACAAATACGTGATGAATTCATTTAAAAATAATGATCAGGAAAAAACCTCCTAGAATGGTGTATTTTTTAGAAATGAAGAAGGTCAAGTCACATGAATGATACATCATATCAACAAAGGTGTTTGCAAAGCTAAGGTTGCATAAGTTGAAGCAGTGTTCCCGGGTGTTTGCATAGCCGTGGAGGGAGGTTTCAAGAAGATCCAGCTTGAAGCCATTCCTCAATGCTCATAACAACCACCCGAAAGCCACAAAATAGAAAGGGACTATGTAAGTCAAAATTACAGAGGACATTATCCATTTTGCAACCACATGTGACGAGTTTATATGTAACTCCAACACAACACTAGATCTTTCAAATGAATAACAATCACAAGTTCGAATGTTGAAGTTTCTCTAGGCAATATACAGAAGAAAAAAGCTACTGCAACAGAGCCCACGATACAAGTAGTAGAACCCAAAAATGGTATTTATTCTTTAAGGAAGATTGGTGATAATGTATAATAAAATACTAGACTATGACATGGCAATTCCATCTGCTGGGTTTAATAAGAGAGGCTTCATATTTAAGCTGCTTTATATTCACATGGTATGACATCTCAAATGTAGGAGGTAGGGACTCATCATTCTCCCCTCCACCTAGATGCTATAGGCTCAAATCTTTTGCTTGAAGGTGATCTTGAACTGCAAAACCAGAAAAAAATGGTGCATCCTCGGGTAGAAATGTGAGACACCTAAAATCAAGAAAATAGCTACAAAAAGAACTACTAGAAAAATCATAAAGAGCTAAAGCCTTCTGATCGAAGCTAAGCTACAGTAAGTCCGTCCACTAAAACAAGAGTTAGAGGATCATCAATAGCTGGTGTGTCGTCATCCCGACTGAGTAGATCGATATTAGGTTTTGCCGATGGAACTGTAGAGTCTGCCTTTCCATTATATGATGATGGAGCTGGTAGAAGTAGTAACTGAAGAGGCAGTTAACCTTTGTTCTCAAACAACCTATAAACACATCAAAATAATCTCAAGGGTGAGTGGACAAAACAAATCAACAGAGCATCAAAATAGAACTTGTCACATGGGATAGTCATAGAGAAGAAAATCATTTTTGCACACTTCACCAGCCAAAAATATATTTTACATATATGTTATCCATTTGATAGTATTGGATCTCAATTCTGAAAAACAAAGACAGGACACGAAACAGGAAACATGACAATGTTTAAAACAAGAAATGAAGGGAATAAACTATTTTATGGGACACAAGCATAGTAAGTAACATGCGGATTTTACATGTTATCGACATATTTTATCCCCAATTCAATAAACTATGTAAGTGCGTCAAAACATACAAGTTACCTAGGTATTACACATACTAGAAGGATTTTAAATAGTAAAAACGTCCAACACCATTTTATAGGGTATATTATGGGCATGCTTGAAGAACGATCATGCCACTTTTTCTCATACTTTGTCTACCTCACTTCTATTAAAAGAAAGAGTAAGAACGATCATTATTTGATTTCTTGGTTCTACTCACCCCTGATTTAGCCACCCACTGAGTTCTCACACAATTTTAATAAGAAATCAAGTGTTTCTACAAGAAGGATATTAGAGAGCTGGAAGATTGATTATAATCAGTAAGATAAGATATTCCCATAAGAACTTTAAGAAATACAATAAATGTTTTATCCTCCATCTTGTGCAGTATTGAGCTTTGTTTAGTTGTGTGGAACCTCCACCATTCATCTAGATCCTCCAATTAGAACAAGAATGCCATCAAATCACCCCCAACCCCACTTCCCTCTGTGAACTTAATACATAGGAACATGAAACTTGGAACGTCGACAACCAATCATTTCAGCCTATAGCATCTATAGATGCCATATATCTCCTATCATTGGTTCGATATGGAGAAGCTCCCATTGGTTCCCAAAACTCTATAGGCTATAGAGAGTGTGGAGGGTGTCTACCCAAAGTTGAAAACTGTCTCAAACCACAATGTGAAGTGGGAAAGCATCTTGTAGATCATGTGAGTGTCTTTGAATCTACAAATAGACTTAAGTAATGTATTTCTTCCTTCTTTCATGTCTTCTCTTGACCCTTAATATCTGACCTAGAAACCATCTCCTTGAGCCACCTCACAAAATGTAGAAGGGCTTGGCAGCTTGAGTGGACTCTGTTGAAGCCAACCACAACAATGCTTGTGGCTACCAGTGTTAGAAACAGGAGGTTGGATTCTCTCAAATAAAATCACTAATCGTTTCATTGAGTGGATGGATGATATGGTGTTCAAGATTAATCCAACCTAGGCCAATATAAGTTATACAAATATGAGATTATGCTCTTGCAAGAGAAGATGTCAAGCTTGGACCTACCATTTCTATATAGGAGCAATGTGCTTGCAGATCAAAAATGAATATATAGAAGTTTTGTTTCAATGATGATGGATAATAGAGTGGTTTATAAACTAGATAAGAATATTTAAAGGAATAAGTTTGGTTAGAAGTTCAACTATATTACTATATTAATGGAAATGGAAACCACAGTTAAAATAATGGGAAATTGGCACACCAATCTACTGATGAAATTCAAAAATTTTCCAAAAATGTATGCACCCAACATCAAAAGGACCAACTTTTTATGTCAAAGCAAGGTATGCATATTTGAAAATAGACTACCTGCAATCCAGAACCTAGGTCTCTGTTTCATAAACAACTGAGTAAAGTTGTAATACCATGATCAACATCACTAACATTAATGAGATTTACTTGGGCTTGAACATGGCATTGATTAATGTCGATTTTTCCACCAACATTATGATTACAAATGGAAACATGACATTCCCATAATCCTAGACTCTGATGTTAATTTCAAGATTTTTAAATTTCTATCTTGGGTGATCATAGTGAAGAAAACTTATTCTCGATAATCAAATGCAAAAGTAAAATTTAACTGTAACACTTTACCCTATTAGATTGCATTTAGCTACTAAAAGCTTCCATTTAAAACCTCTGGTACACCAGAATAGAAAGTAGGCTTGACCTTCCTTCATTGCAATTTTCTGTTGTACTACATTAAGAAATTAGTGGGGAAATTTTGCTATCAAAATTATGTACTATATTTAAACAGACCATTAGTTTCTACTTTTAAGCACAAGAGAAGTGCAATTGTGTTAGGTAATCATGAAAGTTATTTAGATACTAGTGTAAAACCAATAAGGCCACTAGTTCTCAATTCTCAAGTAATCTGTTCAACCCAGCGAGGATGTTATCTCATTTTTTTCACAAGTTGATACTAAATGTATTCATGTGAGCAGACATAACGAACTTGTTTACATACACATTATAGACACAAAGATTTACTTACACTAGTTCCTAGACCCTTCAATGTTGACATCCATGTGTAGAAACACGTGTGCATAAGTATTTGTTTACATGAAGTTTTAATGTACTAAAATAGGGGTGGAGAAGAAGATAGTTGATTGCAGTTATAATGATAGTTATAGATAAATAGAGGGGGTCAAAATGTCTAGAGTGTGCTATTGTGTTGGCTTATGGTAGAAGAGCTTTTTCTATTGAGGTGAGGTTAAGGAGCTTATTGAGAGCTATATGAATAAGTAAGGTGATATGTAGCCGAGACATGCATCTTTCCATGCTATAGAATTTTTACTGAGAATGATGTGAACATGTGACCAAGTTATGCCTTTCACATCAATAGTGTGTTTAGTAGATTTTCAAATTAGTTCTAAACATTGGTTCCACACTGGGCTAACTGAAAGAGGACAACCATCTAAGTTATCTCATGAAAGAAACTAAAACATGTACATACCCAATTTTTATTCCCTCCAAAATCTTGTTCCTTCCTTATATGAATTTTATACATTGTTCTAAGTTCAAAAAAATTGCTCTAGAAAAAGTAGTAATAAAGAACAATGTTCCCAAAATGGTGAAGGGAGGAAGAAAGACGTAGAACAACAGAAAGAAAGGGGAAGTAAAAAAAACCCTACAATAAACTTTGACTCTAATATGGAGGTAACCCGCATTAAGTATCATGATCCAGGTATGACAAACCCAATCCATCTAGTGTCGTCAATACCCAGAAACCTTGACATTCACTATTCATCTATGTGTGTCACTGGACTAAGCATGCATCTAAAGAAAAGAAGAGGTATGAAGGGGGTGGATTGGAGGTGGAGAGGGTTAAGATGTGATTGCATGATCAACATAATCTGATCGGATGACAAAACTCTATGTACAATTTGTCTTTGTAACAGTGATGTTGTCCCTATGAAATTGTGTAGATACTTACACATTATATTTCAGATTGATTTTTTTTCATAAAACTTATGGTGATAGATACACTACATGTTCTTTTATCCCATTTGAACTTGATTCACCCAAAATCATAGTTCTGAAGAGACCATGAGGTGGCTTATTTTTGTGGACTACCCTACTGATGACTTTTTAAATTAACAAAATATATAACACTATGTGTACAGGCCCATAAGTTCGACGTCCAACATGGGGCCCCCACCCCATTGGGAGCATGGTCGACTAGACAGTGCCCAGACGGGAACCTCAATAATTATGCCCAAAATTAAGTGAATAATAGAAACTACATGTCGAAATTTGCATTTATCATGCATGAGAAATTTATTAGCTCAAAATAGACGGTTGCCTGTCTCAACTTTATGGAATACATTGAAAGTGACATATATGAATGATGATATATGTATAGTTAAATTTTAAATTAAAATATAATTGTTACTACATAATACACCAAGAGAGGTATTTCATTTTTGACAGAATGACATGCATTTTAACAAGAAGCACTTCGCATGATTGAGGGACATGGTTTTTGGACTAACAACGGGTATGTACATATACACTTTTTCTCAAGTAATACAATTAGTTGAATAATTACAAGACCATATTCACAAATCACAAATATGAAATGCAAGTCAATGAAATTCTAATACTATATCAAGTAATAAAATTGAAACATGTCACTAATATTACAACTAAAAATGACAATTGACAAGGGGAAGGGATGGTATGTTAGTTTATCTAAAGTGTTTCTTATGAAGTGACCACAATTTGAATTTTTTTAGAATCCTTGATTTATATCCTCTTGCATAACACCCCACGGTCTGTGTAGCACTGAGGTAACATGGAGGTCACCACCTACTATTATTCTAGAAAAAACATGATAAATTATTAATCACAAGAATCAAAGAAAGATAAAATCAACAACTATTTAGTAAATTTGATTGACAAAAATAGATAATCATAATATAGTCAAACTTATTGCTTCATCTTTAACCATATATACAAGAAGTGAGGCCAAGTAATGAATTAGAAATACATCATATTAATATAGAATTTAGTTGATATTATGACAACAGATACTTACGTGCATGGTCACCAGAACATAGCTGGTAGCTAGATTGTAGGGAAAATTGTGAAACACCCTAGAAGGACGGGAACGACCCTCTAGTAGGTTCACTTCTTGCAATATTGATAGGGATCACCTTTTCAGACATAAATGCCCCGCCAATCTACTCCACTGAGACATATTCTTTTGTCCTGCAAGTACATCTATGAAGATGAACGAATGCCCTACAAAACGATTGTGCTCTTTATATAATGATTTGAGGCATTTTGCTATTTCACATGACACCAACTTGGTGTGTGTCAAATGAGAAGTGAAAGAGCTGGTTGACAACTTCACCAAATGGGCTCACAAACAGGCCACAAAACAATTACCCAGATTGAATACCCTGCTGACTTCATCCAACATTATGAATGTGACAAACAGAATGCTAAAAGTACTAGTAGTAACCCCAGTAGGGGAAGCTTCTTTCTCCTATACGAGGAGGGTATGCTAAATAAAAGCACCTCCTCTAATATTATCTATGCAATACCCTGACAGCATGCATTTCCAAATATCATCTTGTATTCTTACAAAAAGGCACCATTATTTCATCAAAGTTTGCATACAAAACATACCCAAAACTTCATCAGTGTTTCCCAAGATTTTAAAGTCGAGATGAATATGATGTTACGTACCTTGGTTTCTACCATAAAATTCATCTATATAGGTGTGATGATGGTAGTCACAATGGAAGAATAGATACAGTTACTATAAAGTAAGTGGAGAATGAGTCCATTAGAGATTAATAATGTGTATTTCCAAAAATCTCATTGAGTCATGTGCATGATAGTGTATGCCCCTAAAAGGATGATGTTAAGGTGGTACCGAACATTCTAAAATTGTCATGAAGGGGTGAGTTCAGTTGGATGATAAGGGTGTATGTTGGTATCTAGCAATGTGGAGCCAACTGGACTAAATTTATAAGGCTTGCATGCATATCAAGAATATAACACAACTATACAAATATATGTACATACCTAACATTCTAACAGTTGTAGGTACAATGTGTACTAAGTAAAAATGCCACAATTAAGATCATTTACGACCATCCATGTTGAAATGCAAATTATTTCTCTATGAAATTACTTCAATGCATACAGTTGTACCTCATGAGCATTCGCATCAACTTAGACCCCTATGTAGCGCATGCATCTCTTGCCTCAGTTTGTTTATCTCCTAGATGGCCCTCTGCTATTGGAACAAGAAAATGGTGCCTCTGAAATGTTAACAGATGCACATACCTAAGTTTAATTCATCATTGCCCAAAATTTAGATATTGTGCTAGAAGGTGTCTGCAAATTTGATAAATGTGAATATAAAATTAGAAGTACATACGAAGTTAAGAGAACTCGGTGGCTTGGAGGATGGAGCTTGGTAATGGCATAATGCAGATGAGGGACACACCCTGCATTTACATGCTCAGAGAGTGGCAACAGGAGAGACTGGGGTCTGGATGAGGAAGACTTGGGAAGTGATGGCATAATGTGGTTCTGCTGAAATTGAAGGCAGATGTATAAAAGGTTTCACCTTCTCTGCTTTCTTGAAAAAGCCTCCTAAAAACACTCTCAAATGAAAATAAAAAAGTAATATTACACTCTCAAATGATCATTTCCATAGGAGTTGTGGGTGTGGCATTCTCCTTGTGAACCTTGAATCCAGATTGCCTTGACATGACTGTCATAGAGGAAGAACAAAGTTGTTGGCGTTGTCGTTTCGTCCTAGGTCTTTGTCAGTTAAGGATCTTCTCTTCACCAATTTGTGAGGTGCTAGTACCGGGGAGAAGGCTGGGATGGGAAGGAAGAGAGGGACAGAGAGAGATCTGAACGAGGGTCGTTACTTGGGGGATAGTGATTGTAAGATGATGGGGGTGGGGTCACGAGAAAGGGGGAGATGGGAGTACAGGAGCCATGCAACACCGATTGGGGAGAAGGGAGTATTGGTCATGCCAATAAGGGTAGGAGGGAGTAACGTGCGGTAAAATTAATTTTTTTTAGTGTGTTGGTTATTTGAAATGGGGACAGGGAGAGGGAGAGGGAGGAGGAGAGGGTTGGAAAATAATTTTGTAGTCAATAAATGTATGTAGTCAAATTTGTAGTTATTATAATAAACTATATTTATTGTACTTACATTTATTAACATGCAATAGTTATATTAAATAATTTATACTTTGTCGATGGTGATTATATGAGTTAAATGTTTACATATTTGTAGTCTTTGTCATAATGTTTTAATTATATAGTATATTATGATACTATTTTTATTTTTAGTTTACATATGTTGCTCATGATTGTAATTAGAATAGTTAATTCTCAATTAGATGACTAGTCTCAATGTTATTATTATTAGAGTATACATAATCTCATTATTATATTAGTTATACTAGTAAAGTATTATATAAAGAACAAATTATTTAAGTAGTTATTCATGTATAGTAGGTACACAGATATAGCGGGTCCGTGTCCAAGCATACCCATTATTGGACCGTCTTATATGTAGGTCCAAGGGTGTGCAGGATGATTGGTATATGGGTGCAAAAAATTAGACCCGTGACATGTTTTGAAAGGGTCCAAATTTGTAGGTTCAAGGGTCTACCTATACCCATTTACAAACATATTGTCTGTGAAGTCATAATATGATTATTGACATCATTACCATTGTAAAGTGGAGCCTATAATATCACACATATATGATGCATAGGGAAGACATATATAATCATGGAAATTAAAAGGTTTACGTAATCAGTTGGATCATTAATGGATTGTTTGGAAGAGAAGTCAACCAACTAGAAAGCTTAATTGCCTGACTTGAGTCCAGTTTATTGATTGAACTAAAACTTAGCCCAACTGATCGACTTTGTAGTCTACTGACTTGACTGAACAAGACTAGCCAACCGGTTGACTGGACAGTCTATCTGTCCAAGTGGACAAGATCAACAAGTCAACTGACTTATTCTAAAATGTTCCAATACAACCCAATCACTCGACTAGATGACCAATTGACCAAATAGCTGGCCCAAACTGGCTGCTAAAATTTAGTTCATTACCTTTTCCTATCCCCAGGGTTTATAAGAAATCCTATTTTCTTACCTTTCCTATTTAATGTGGCATGATGATCATGTTTTTAGTTACACCTTTTGACACATGAGCCCTATCTATCACTATCCACAAGGAGAGAGAGAAGGAGAGATTGCAAAATGCTAGAACGCTGCCAATGAAATTGTACCCCTTTTCGATTGACTCTTAGAGTGTGACATAGAATTCCTGCCATTGGTGTGGACTACATAAAGACACATGCATATTACGATTGCACTGGGAGAATGTCATTGCCATTTTTTTGCTTTCTTTTTATTTGTGAGTACAATCATTGAATCTACTCCAAGATAAGTTATACGTCACATCCCTTCCTTCCTAATATATTATTGTTGATGAGATCTGCTTATGAGAATGTGGATACGTTTTTTTTGCTTCCACTACACATGTTGCCTCCACGATTCCCAATAGTTATATTAGAGATGTAATTCCCAGACCCACTACCCAAGGATCTAATAGAATTTCAAGAATGATGATTGTCCCCATAGATACCAACGGCCTCGACTGTGTGCTTCGTCCTCACTCATGCACAGATGTCACAAACCAAGATCAACTTCCAGATAGGTCCCCGTCCTAGATAATACTCCTGAATGAACATGCTTACTCACACAGTTCTTAATGATGTGATGCCTAAGAAGGAGGTGCACCTTGGTGATATGGATAGTCCAATCATTCCTTTTAAAATTATTTTATCCAAGGCCTCAAATTCTAGTATGTTACAATCTCCACCACTTAGACTCTTAACATCCTCATCAAGGCTCAACTATAAGGATTCATAATCCTTCTTCATTTTAGTGTAGGCTCAGAATGGTCATTTACACTCATATCACATTCACGAATACCAACACAAATGTGTCTCCATAAATTGGGAAAACCCTTTCCAACACGCCTAGACACTACCTGTGCAAGGCTGGCTCCATCAACTCAGATAGCCCTTTCAACATGTCTGGACCACAAGGCTCAAGATTGGAGTGTCACATGTCCATGTGGGCCCCACCCAATAGAGGAAAACTAGCTCTTATCCATTTGTAATGTCCAAGCCCACTGCCCAAGGCTCTAATAGAGTTTCAAGAATGATGACTACCCCCACATGCCACCACTAGCCTTGGTTGCGTGCTTTATCCTCACACACGCACAACCCAAGATCAACTTCTCAACAAGCCATCCATCCTAGTACTAGTCTGGGTTGAACATGCTTAACCATAGAGTTTTGGTGATGATGTCCCTCAAAAGAAGGTCATCTTGGTGATATGGGTAGTCTAAACATTCCTTTTAAGATCATTTTTCCAAAGCCTCAAATCTTGAGATGTTACAAGAGACACATAAATTTATAGTACATAGAGATTATAATCGATATGACCGGATGTAATTTTATGATAAGTGTGTTGTTATATTTTATGTGAATGATAAAATGTAAATATGTATATTGTAATAATCCCACATGCTTTGTAATATGGATTTTTAATATGGACAATGAGGTATACTATGGAAAAATCTAATTTTCCTAGTGCACTGAGGTTAATTTGTGTAAACCTTTCTAGGGAATCTTCTCCTGGGATCACATGGGGGTGGATTCCCCTCAACCCCCACCCAATTAATAAGTAGTAGGAACCTCGTAGAAGGGCTTTACCCCTTTGTACCTTGCCTATTTTTGTGTGGATATCAAAGATTTATCCATGGAAATTGTCCTACATGAAAATATGTAATCTTCAATATATATATATATATATACATACATGTGTGTACAAAGATATGACATATCAATAAACTATACATGTCACCATTAAAATATGTATTTTGATGGATATGTACATGATTATGGACAAAGATCACTTTTGTGTGTTCATGGTGTGGATTTGAAATGGGTCTTTTTGGTTGGCAAGTATTCAAATTGCATGTCGAGCCTCATATCTTTTACCCTTATGTAATGATTTCTATTCCTTCCTACTCCCTTCAAATGTAATTTGAGTTTCTACATATTATGTAATATTAAATAGGAAAAGAATAAGTTTTGGAAGACTTGCCGTGATGATGCAACCCTGACGATCCAATGATTGTCCATGGAGCCATTGATTATGATGCAACACAAATATAGGTTCATGTGGGAGTTCATATGTTGATGATACATAAATGCAAAAGACCTTAGGTGGACACTAATCCTTTGTGGTTCGAAAAGATTACATTAGTATGCCCACAATCAATGTTTTATGTTTGTGAATATGGATTATGGATATAGTGTCTATGTGATGCATATAACGAGTATGTAGTGTTTGGATATGTATATGCATATAAATGAAACTCCTCAAAAATAATAATAAGTCATGGATTTTTTTTTATCATCAACACACATTATTACCTTTATTTACTAAGTGTGCATGAAAAATCATGGTGCACTTTTTATCTTGTGCAAGTGTGAGAATAAATATGTGGGTATGTCAAAGTAGGATGCATATTATATTGCATTAGCTTTTGATCTAGGTAATTTTAGTATGATTAAGCACCAATAGGCGTATATATGTCTATGACAAATGGTTCTACATCCATCTATCAAGAGTTCAACAAAATAGTGAGAGATATTAATTTGAAATAAAATAGTGGGAGCTATAAATAATAAAGGACAAACTAATATCGATAAAACTTTTTCAAATCAAATATTAACTCTTGAAAATACTTCTTGTTGATCATATGAAAAACAACAACAACAACTTTTCACTATGATCGGTCCTTGAAAAGGAAAAACCTAATGGAAATAACTTCCATGATTTTCTCTCATGCATGAGCATAAGCTCTATGTCATAGATACACTAACACCTAATGAACCAACTCCTAATGTACTTAGGGAGGAAACTAAAGTTATATTGTAAGAATTTCAATGGCATTATGGACATCAAATGTCTTATGTTGTGCTCCATGAATCATGTGCTTCAGAAGTAACATGAGAACATTGGAGTTGTTGAGATGATAACACATCTTGGGAACATGTACTAGAAACATGAAAGGAAATAGAGGTATGATATCTCTAAGGCATTACTTAATTATAATATGACAGAGGGTGATCTAGTTGGACCCCATGTGCTCAAAGTTAATTGGATATGTAGAAAACCTATAGACAGAGATATCCTTTATGATAAGGCTTTGACTGGTTCATTGTAACTTAATGGAAAACTATAAGAAGTCAAGTTCCCTTTCAATTTTTGTGTGATTGGTTGTATGGAACTCAGGAACTGGACTTCCCTAATTTTCCTCAGACTTCCAATCATATATATAGGCATGAGATCTGAACTTCCACATATAATAAAGAGAAAAATAAGTTCTAGGCTTCTGTCTGTGCAGGCCTCTCGCTTGCACCTCTTGACTGCTCGATTGCACTGTTCCTATTTGCCCTTTCTCCTCTAGTCTATCTGTGATTGATATGTGCAACACATGCTGGGGGAAATGAATCAAAGCCTCCATGGCTTGTAAAGATTTTTGGGATGACAACTAGTCTGGACTTTCCTATTTCCTTTGATCAATTGACAACATATATCACTGTACTAGAAAATCAACGAAAGCCCTAATGATTATCCCCAAATTTGAAATGTGTCCACTATCTTCCATCTATCATGTTGTGATGTTTTCTTAATCTCCTTTTCCAATTTTGTTGATCATGTATGTATTTTTTGTTCCTAGCATAGATATTACATGACCACATAGTTGAGTCCGAGTACAAGACTCTGTCAACATAACCCTGAGAATAATTACAATTATTTTTTATTAAAAAACAACAAATCCAAAAGACATTATATGCATACTCTTTATATTTTTGTGGTAGTCAACTGTTGTGAATAATAGAAAACACATCAGAACTTTATATCAGGTTGCATATATTGTTTGTATGTTAATAGATGTTTATGTCTTTGGCTTTACAATTTCTTATGGATAAGATTTTTTTTGATGAAGCTAGTAAAATAGTTATATATATATTTTATTTTTAAATTATAGTCATGAATAATGATAATTATAGAAATATTTCTTATACATTTTAGACTATTATCTGCTAGAATTACGTAGTAATATCACATTGAAGTTATTTTTTTGGATTGATTTTATTTTGAACCAATCACTTGAACTGAATTTCTAAAATTCCTAGAAAATTAGTTCCATAGGAAGTTGTAGTTACAAGAAACCAATCAGAGCCTAAGAGTAAGACATAAATACAGTTCTGAAATCCTTTCCAAATTTATATAATTTTTTGGACATGAATTACAATATGAACAATTTTGTTAAACTGTTATCAGAGCTACTTGGCATGCTTAGAACAACTGAGGAACAAATGAACAAAGACAAGCCCAAATTTTTGTTGATGGTTAACTGGGGAAAAGGAAAGTCTAAGAGAAAAGGAGAAACTAGGAAATGTTCCAGGGCTAGATAAAATTCTAACTCTTCTTACTTAAAGAAAAAGGAGGAGTGGGTAAAGAAGGCAATTGTCATCACTATCATCATGATAGGCATTAGAAGAGAAATTGTCCTCTCTACCTAGAAGAATTGAAGAACACAAAGGAGTAGATAGATATTAAACTTTAGGTATATATGTTATCGAAATAAATTTATATAGTTCTTCAACATGGGTATTAGATACCAGATGTAGAGCTCACATATGTTCAAATATGTAGGATTTGAAAAGAAGTAGATTGTTGAAGATAGGAGATGTGGAGCTATGAATTGTAAATGGGGCAAGAGTTACTTACATTTCTGGGCTTGTAATAGTGTTAGAGAACTACTTTTCATACATATCATAAATATGAACATCATTTATATTTTATGTTTGGATAAGAATGGTTTTGAGTTTCATATCAAGAATCAATTCTCTATTTCTAAAGGTGATATATTTTATGGAAACACCTCTATGTCTTATAGCCTTTATTTATTAGATATTGAGATAAATGTCTACAACATAATTACTAAAAAGTTTAAACTCAACAACTCAAACTTATCTGTGGTATTCATCTAGGCCACATAAATGAGAAGTGCATTTCTTGACTCCATCAAGATGTATATCTAGACTCATTTGATTTTCAGTAAAATGAGACAAGAAAATCTTGTTTATTAGGTAAGATGACAAAAGCACACTACTGGAAATTGTTAAGGGGCTAGTGACTTATTAGGAGTCATACATACTGATACGCGGACCTTTTAGCATAAGTGTTAGAAGCGAGTAACAATACTTCATCAAATTTATTGATGACCTCAGTAGATATGGCTCTGTATATGTAATGAGCACAATTTGTAATCCATTGAAATGTTCAAGGAGTTCATGAATAAAATACACAATCAACTTGGAAAAATAAATAAAGCACTTTGACATAATTGAGGTGGTGAATACTTAAGACAAGAGTTTGATGCCCTTCTAAGGGATTGTATTATTGTATCATAATAGACTCCACCTTGAACACCACAATGTAATGGTGTATCAGAAAGAATTAATTGCACCTTCTTGGGCATGGTACTACAAATGATTATTTTTGTTGTTCTTTTGATTTCCTTTTAGGCATATGCTCTAAAAGATGCATCATTTACACCTAACAATGTACCATCTAGATTGGTTTAAAAGACACTATATGAGATATGTATTGGAAACGTCCCAATATGTCTTTTATGAGGTTTTGGGAATGTGAATCTTGTGTAAGGAAACATTTTCCTAAAATCTTGGACCCATACATGAGAAATGTCATTTTCTTCGATATCCTAAGGAAACAAAGGAATATTATTTCTATATTCTATATGGTAACAAACTATTTATGTCTAGGACCACTATCCTCCTCAAAAAGGAATTTATTTCTAGAGACTTGGTGGGAGGAAAATAGAACTCAAAGAAGTCTGGTACCAATAAGAATATATTTAATGTATGGAGGTCGATAAGGAACAAGAGGAATCACACACTATTGTGGTCTCGTGCTCCTTTTGTAACACAAGAACCTCAAAAGTCTTATAGGGAACGTCTTGAGCCAGAGCGATTTGGATTTCTCATGATTCAACAAGATGGTGTGTTGGTCATTGATGGTAGTGAATCAACAACATACAATGAGTATAATGAAGAACCAAATTATGAGAAATGACTTGAATCCATGAGATTTGAGATAGTCTCTATGCATACTGATGCGATGATTTTGAGTCGCATTTATAGACCGATTTCATATGTGTTTTGTGCCTTAATTACTCATTTTCATGGATATTATTGCATAATTCACTTTATTTGGTCTTTGCCATCAATTTTTATCAAATCCCCTTTATTTCATTATTTTAAGCATTATTGATCATCTTATCATAAATCGTGTGGGTTTATTTGGTCTTGTTGTGCAATTTCAGGAAAAACAAGTATCTACATCCGTCGATACCATCGACGGATGTCGATACCATCGACCAAATCACAGGTTGTCAGCCGAGAAGAGCAATACAGAGTCGATACCATCGACACCCAAGTCGATGGCATCGAGATGTCTCCAGGCTGCTGGCGAGGATGAAGTCGATACCATCGACGCAAGTCGATGCCATCGACACAAGGAGAGCTACAGCGTCGCTAAACGACAACAACCGACGCTAAAGGAGTCGATACCATCGACACCCAAGTCGATGGTATCGAGATCACCACAGGCGCCCAGAATAAAAGAAAGGAAAGCTGCCGCTAATCCGCCGGGTCGATACCATCGACCCGCGTCGATGGTATCGACGCCGGCAGATATGCGTTGGATGTGTTTTGATTTCGATCGGACGGCTGTTGTTATTTGACGACCTAATTAGGGACTTATACCTAATGACGGCCGCCCAGACGTGATAGGATCTCATTTTTGGATTGCACGAGTGCCGAGGAGGAGAGAAAGGAGAACGGAGGCCGAGAAGCTCATCCCGGGTGATTCGGACGCTGCCGAAGACAATTTCCACCACCGACAGGCGGGGAAAGCTTGTGTTCTACGCCAAGGATCCACCGGTTCTTCTCCGTTCAGGGGTTTTCCCATCTATTTCACGTTTTTCTTATGAATTCCCCAATTTCTACCATGTATTTGTGTAAGATGAACATGAGAGGCTAAAACCCTCAATCTTTAGGACCGGGAGTAGCCCGGGGATACATTGTATGATGATTTTATATTGATAATTCATATTTTCCTCTCATATCCGTGGTATAAATTCGTTTTCTCTATTGCTTTTTTTATGCTTGATCACCATAATAATAAATTAATGCCCTTAATCACTTCGACAGAAGGATTAACGGTTGAAAAGAAACGAATTCTACATTAATTAATAAAACCCTTGACAAAGGAGTTGTAAAATTAATGGTGGGAACTGAGGGACCGATCTTAATGCGCTTAGTTTAGGGGAATGATTACTATGACGATGGAATCAACCTAAATCTAAGTAGTGGATTACACCACGACAGTGGGTAATTCTCAATTCAGGCCACTACCCGGATAGAGAGAGAAGTGTGAGGAATTATATGAAATCTAATACAATGTTGACCCGCGGTGAAACCGCCATCCTAAAGATATCCCTTTTAATTGATTAAATTAACCTTTAATCGATTGTTTTCTTTGTTTGATTTTTATTTTCTTTTAATTTGAACAACAAAACCCTACTTTGTTAATCGGTCTAGCTGATTGCGATTAGTTAGTAGAAGTCTCCAATAATTCACGTATCCCTGAGTTCGACTCGGGCCTCACAAGGCCTATATTACTCGACGCGTATACTTGCGTTTAAGCGCGTAGTAAAATACACGTCACATACCAATAAGGTATTGACTTTGGTGGATCCACCTGAAGTGGTAAAACCCATAGGGTGCATAGGTCTTCAAGAAGAAGACTGACATGGATGGTAGTGTACAAACCTACAAAGGTTGATTGGTTGCAAAAGATTTCAAACAAATGCAAGGTGTTGACTATGATGATTTCTTTTCACTAATTTCTATGGTTGAATTCATCAAGATCATGCTTGCAAGTGCGACTTATCATGACTATGAAATCTCACAAATTGACATTAAAACTACATTCCTTTACAAGAATCTCCTTAAAATTGTGTACATGACACAACCCAAGTGTTTGATCACTCAAAATGAAGCCAAAAAGGTTTGTAAGCTATGAAGGTCAATGTATGGATTGAAGCAAGCATCTCCAAGCTAGAATCTTCATTATGATGAGATGGTCAAATAGTTTGAATTTATCCAAATCAAGATGAATCTTGTTCTTATAAGAAGGTGAGTGGGAGCATAATTCTATTCCTAATATTATATGCATATATCATACTATTGATGGGAAATGACTTCCCTACACGGAAATTGGTTAAAACATGGTTGGGAAACACCTTCTCCATGAAGGAATTAGGCAAAACATCTTATATACTAGTAATCAAGACAAAAATAGATAGATCTAGAAGGATTTAATGCACACACATTGAAGAAGTGCTAAAAAAGTTCAACATGCAAGAGTCTAAGAAAAGAAACTTACCCATGTCTCATAGAATAAGTCTCTATAGAGCTCAATGTCCCATCTCTCTTGAAGAGAGGGGATGCATGAACATGATTCCATATAGCTCTAAATTGGATCGATCATGTAGGTGATGTTATATGCATGTCTTGATGTCTCATATGCTTTGAGCATGATGAGTAGGTATTGGTCAGATCTTGGTGAAGTCACTGGAGTTCTATAAAAAAATCCTTAAGTACTTGAGAAGAACTAATGATCAATTCCTTATTTATGCTGGTGAGAAAGAGAGAGTTGTAGAGGGTTGTATCTATGCAATCTTCCAAACCAACAAGGAAGATTACAAATCACAATCAAGTTTTGTGTATTACCTCAATGGAAGAGCTATGAGATGGAAAAGTTCCAAGTAAGAGATAGTGGCTAAGTCTATAAAAGAGATCGAGTACATTGTTTCCTCCAACACAACAAATGAAGTCGTATGGATCAATAAGTCATTGGTGAAATAGGTGTGGTTGCATCCATTAACTATGTAGTAGAGCTATACTTTGACCAGAATTGAGAAATTGTACAAGCTAAGGAACCTAGATCACATCAGCATACCAAGCATATAATATGATACTACCATCTCATACGAGAGATCACATAACAAGTAAATGTGAAGATTTGTAGAGTACCAACCGAATACAGTGTGACCCTCTAACTAAAGCACTTTCCTTAAAAACAAAAGCATGATGGTCATGTTAGATCATTTGGATTTAGATTCATGAGTGATTGACTTTAGTTCAAGCAGGAGACTATTGGTAGTATGCCCTAAGAGTCAATCATTTGATGATTGTAATGGAACATTTTGTATTTGATTTGATTATAAATAAAGGCAATTCCAATTATTATGTTTGCTTCAATATGCGATAAGATATAGATATAATGATGTCCTAAGAATATAGAACTCAATGACATGTGATTTTGGGTTGAGGTCTTGAACCTGGGATCATTGGTATGCTAAGAGTATTCATTCTTGTCTAGTCTCTAGTTGTCCATTATTATATAAATTAGGATAACAATAATATATCAACACTAATATGTGTCTTGAGTGATGACTACATCTCATTAGTCATGATATTGGATATGAAGTCTAATACACATTGGTACTTGTTGTGTTTAAGTATATTGGAAAGACCCAACTTGAGTATAATACATGTGATCCATAAATTCTAGTCAAAATCATATCTCATATGATAATGTTGATTGTAGTCCTTAATCGTGAATTCACTAAAATGATCACATGTTGTTCAATGTACTTTAACACTACTCTAGGTGACCTGGAATAAGGGACTCCATACACATAGTTCTTGGGTGCACTGTGATACACATGGAATATTGTGAGTGATGTAGATGGAATTTGTCCCTCATATTAGAGTGATATCCTGACCACTTGATGAGTGAACTATGAAATACATGGCCATGCTCATGTGAGTCAACATATAATGTCGAGCTCATATGTATCTCAAACAGTTTACTTTGGATCAAGAGAAAAACATTGAACATTAAGAGGATGCCATTTACATGCCTAGGATTCAATCGAGATTTTAGAGGCAAAAGTATATATGATCCCTATAACACCGACCACATACTAGGTTGAAGTTCCTATCCAACTTATCTAATTATTTGTGTGGCAATCAAGTCTTGATAGATATCAATCATTGCCCATGAAGTAATAATGCGATTATAGATATCACAACCAACTTAATGTGGAGCCTCGAGGGTCATCCATGGGGAAGAGGATAATAATCATGGACACATGATTTATTGGTTACTAAGAGGTTTAGGTAATTTAATTGGATCATTAGTGGACTTAGTGGAAGCCTAGTTGGCTGATTGGACATACAAGTTGATTGATTGGAGAGTCAAGTAGATTGACTGAACTAGAATTAGTCCAATTGGTTGAGCGGAAAAGATCAACCAATTCATCAACTGGACATTCCAACCATATGACTAGACTAGATCAGTAAGTTGGATGACTTATTGTAAAACATTATAAGGTAGCCCATTCGTCAGAATACCTGCCCTGAAGGGGCCACTGAAAAGCAGCCCATTGCCTTTTTCATTTCCCAAGGTTTACAAGAGACTCTACTTCCTTGCCTCTCCTATCTAATGGTGCATAAAAACTAGGATTTTGGTTACACCTTTGGGCACATGAGCCCTATATGTCATTAACCACAAGGATATGGAGAGATAAGGAGAGATTGTGCAATGCTAGAATGTTTTTGATGAAAGACTTCTCCTTGAACACTGACTCTTGAAGTGAGACACAAAGTTCCTGTCATCCACATGGACTAGTCGAGATGTAGGCATGTTGCGACTACATTAGGAGAACACCATCAACACCTTTCTATGTTCTTTTTCTTTTTGAGTACAATCACTTGACCTAATCCTTGACAAGGTATACCTCACACTTCTTCCTTCCTGATGTGTTGTTCTTGATGTGATCTTCTTGTGGGATTGTGGAAATATTTTCTATTTCTTCTGCTACAATTGTTGCCTCTATGATTCTGTGGCAATCAAACTTTTCTCTCTTGATGTGCATATTTTGTATCATCTTTTGGACCACTTTTGGTTGCAAATCCAAAAAATTTTCACCCAATAATCACTCTTAACCATGCTATACTTTCCACTTTATTGTTATCTTTAGTTGCTCTATGGTTTAGTTTGTAGGTACAACAATTTGGCATAAAAATGGGGAGAAAATGCCATCATAACATCCATCAACACATTCTCCAATCATCTAGACATTTAAAAAATCAATGTTGTTGAAACTGATAAAGACACCCCGTGTCTTAATTAAGACACCTCGTGTCTTAATAAAGACACCCCATGTCTTATTAAAGACACCACATATCTCAATCCAGAAATTGAACCCAAAACTCCAGATTCACAGCAACACGCCGTGTCTTAATAAAGACACGTTGTGTCTTATTAAAGACACATCGTGTCTTATTAAAGACACATTGTGTCAATTTTTACAACTCGATCCAAACTTCTGTTATCAGATAAGACACACCGTGTGACCTGTATATTTCACTCAAACACAAATTTAACTACCTCACGCTTATATATATGACCCAAGCCATCTTGGGACAGTTATCACAGATTATTTTAGACCTTTTGGAGTGGGACTCAAGAAGGGAGAGCAAGGAGGAGTTGGAGGTGTTCCAAGGGAGAAAACTTGGTTTCTTGGGAGGGAAACTTCTTTTTCCTTCTTCTCCAAAAATTGCAGCAAGGATCTTCACCGTTCTCTTCTCTCCACTCAGAAGTGAATCTTTCTGGAGAGTTTTTAGTAGCAAGGACAGATTTGTGACTCCTTGACTGGAGTTCCAAGTCTATCTTCCTTCTTCCACAGACATCCAAGTTTATTTCCTTCTATTATAATGTCTAGCACTACTTCCTACTATTTGTATCTACTTTCTACAGCCATGGACGAGTAGATCTCTTATTCTTGGGCATGGGAGAGTAACTCTCATGTCATAACATTGTTGAACACGAATTTCATATATAATGATAGTTGTTTCACTGTTCTAACATTCATCGATGTTTAATTCCTTTTACATACTTTGTTGGCCACTTTGTATGTATGATTTATGCTCTTTGTATAATTTGGGAAGATGTGCACCAGAGTAAGGAGATGTTCCTTAGATGCACTATGTTGACCATGGGACTGGATGGGATGTGTTGGGGAATAAAGGTTTGTAGTCAAAATCTAAGTATATCCATGGGAGCGATATACAAAGTTAGGACTATTCTACACTATCAGGAGGTGGGTGTAGGATATATGCCTCCCTTGAGTTATTGCTAGTGTTCTTGATCATTGTTGTTCTTCACGTTATGATGTGGATGTGAAACCATATCCTCAAGAATGCCTAATCCAAATTGTCCCTTAATATAAGTGTTATTTGTTTTAGTTCATTTTCTTTTAATTTCTTAGTTAACATAACTAAACCTCTCTTTATAAAATGATCTAGATTGTTGAAGTTTAATACTCTTGTGCCTAACAAAACCTTACTCCTTGGATGACATTGATAATACTACACGCACGCATATACTTGTGGGGTAGTGTTTGAGTTTATAAATATTAAAAATTGTACACACTACTAACAAGTTTTTGGCACTGTTGCTGGGGAACATTGGTATTTTTGTTAGAGTAAGAAGTATTTAATTGTAAGAGAGACTAGATCACACCATCACCTATAATATTCACCATCATTGTTTTTCATCATTATCAACATCATTACCATATTGTTGTATCTTCCATTTTTATTTTTGTACTTCACTTGCCTTCTTTATTTATAGGACTGTGTGAAGAGATCCAAAAGGGGTTTTGAGCCTTCCAGATTTCTAGACCCCAACATTGAAGATAATGTTAGAATCCTTCAAAAATCAACGGGCAGTGAAACTCAAACAGATTTGGAGGAGTCACAACATCCATCACCTTCATCTCCACCATCTTCACCTAAAATTCTAGCCCAACAACAAAAAGAAATCATGGAAGATGATTGTCCCCTCAAGGACTTCATAGTTCCAGCTACTACAAAAATCAATGGGGCTATCACTATCCCAAAATTGAGGCAAATGACTTTTCTATCATCCCCATAATTATACAGATGATACAAAAAAACTAGTTTGGATGGACGCTGGTGGAGGATCCAAACCTCCACATTACTGAATTTCTATAGTATCTTAGCACTTTCAAGATAGATGGTGTTCCTACTGATGTAGTTTGTCTTCTTGTTTTCCCCTTCTCTATGAGAGACAGGGCCAAGGTGTGGCTCTATTCTCTACCAAGCAACTCCATCAACAGCTGGGAGGAACTCCTCAAACTTTTCTTAGCCAAATACTTTCCACCAAGCAAGACCGCACAATTGAGGAGTCAACTCATCAATTTTTCTCAAAGGAATGAAGAGACCTTGTATGACGCATGGGAAAGGTTCAAAGACCTTCAACGTCTTTGTCCACACCATGGTTTAAGCAACTAGCTTCTACTCCAAACTTTCTATAATGGCCTATTCTATAATATAAGGATATCTATTGATGCTGCTGCAAATGGTGCTTTAATGAACAAATCATACAAGGACGCTTACGCCATAGTTGAAGACATGAAAAATAATCATTTCCAGTGGAATTTGAAGTGGAGAAGCCATCCTTCTTCTTCAAGCTCTATTTTTGAAAAGTAAGACGTTGAAGTAATGTGTGATGCATGTGGAGCAGTAGGGCACACTCCTTCTTCATGTTTTACCATGCCATCATAATTTGAAGAGACACTAATGCTCTACAACAATGTCAACCACAATTTCATTCAACTCCAACAATATTTACAGCCCAATTTGAGTTTGGAGTCCATGGTTGAAACCTTTATCTCAAATCAAATGCAGCAAAATGATGAGCTTTGTCAACAAATGGAGCTACTAAAGGATGTCATTTTTCAACTTTCTTCTAAGGTAGATGAAATTTCCACTCATACTAGGTTGTTGGAAAATAAAAGTGCTCAACAAGCTCTTTCTAATCGAAAAGCATCCTCTGGTTCCTTACCTAATCAACCAAAAATAGATATAAGGGAGACATTCATATCAGTTACCTTGAGGACTGGAGCTGCTATATAAGAATCTTCTTCACCATCAAATACAATGTCTATGAAGTTTTTGATTCCAGTGTAAGAAATGATGATGAAGCTCAAAGCAAGAAATACGCATATGCTCCTAAGGATGATTTTTCAAACAAGATAAGTGCCCCCTTACAACACATCTTTGATACAATGCTTGGTGATGAAAAAATTCTCTTTGAATTGGATGTTTATTATTTTGAAGAAGAGAATGAATGGACATACAACATTGAGTCCAGAAGACTTTTCCTATTACAAATCACAAGCATCGATCTTCGGGCCCAATAAAAGAGATATTGAGAAAGAGGTGTAGATCCTTAACACAATAATTTCCAGCATCAAATAAAAGAAATGGACCTCCATCTTCATCATTCACCATGATAGGTATCCGGTTGAAATCCTCTTGAGTTTGTTATATGCAGTGAGGACACTGCGAATTTCAAACTTAGGAGGAGAGCAACTGGTTGGTAGTGTAGTTTTATTTCCCTTTTATCATCTTTTTCTTAGTTGTTGTTTTCAGTTCTGCTCTTCTTGTGGAAAATCTAGTATGATATGAGATTTATCTTTTATATATGGATTGAACTCCTATGCCAAACTAATTATCCTCTTTTGTTGAGAAATATCATTTGGATAAATTGTAAAAGGCATGCATTGATCAAATGTAACCTTTGGGCCATCAACATGTGCTTAACTCTGGTTTATGCTTCTAGCCTGAACATTCATCTTTCACATCCTTGATTGCTTAAAATATGTAATGGTTTAAATTTTTTGTGAGTAAATCAACTTTAAAACATCATTTAGAATACGGGATGCCCTTGCCAAGATCTTAGTATATTTTCAACCACTATTTCAGTGAAATTTTTTCAATACAAATGAATGAAATCTAGCTAATGTTGTAATTAGTTGACTCTCCTATGTTGTGAAATTGTTTTAAAATTTATTATCATCTTATTTCACCCTCATACCCCATAAAAGATGGTTAAATCACCCAAAATATCATGATATCCTAGTGTAAGTCCGATCTAGCCATGATGGTTAGGTGATATGTCTTAAAAGAGGGTAAAATACCCCAACCGACACTCCACGTGTGCATAAGCCTACATTAGCAGCCGAGTGCCAGAACCCATAATCCATTGTCACATCATTTTTGAGAAAGAAGGAGAGTACAACTAAAATTGTTGTTTTTAACTAAGATTTCATCTTTTGTATCCTTAATAGTTGAGAGTTTCAGTTGCGCATCCGCTACTTGTTTGTCTTGGTCATCTAAATTCTACTTAGTGTTGTTTAATTGATTGATTCATTTAATTATGACCACCCCTGCTGAACTAAAATCTATTTATTTGGTAATTAACTTGAATTCATGGCTATGAGTATAAACCTATTGCTCATGGTTGGCTTGGTTTTATACACATCTTTCATTTCATTTGATCTATGCATGAACTTGATAATTCCTTCATTTGTGTTTCTATTCTCTTTTTGCTTGAGGATAAGAAATGGCTAAAGCTTAGGGGGATTTGATGTGTGTATTTTGTATCATCTCGTGGACCACTTTTGGTTGCATTTCCAAATCATTTTCACCCAATAATCACTCTTAATCATGCTATATTTTCTACTTTATTGTTATCTTTACTTGCTCTATGGCTTGATTTGTAGGTACAATAATTCGGCATCAAAATGGGGGAGAAATCATCATCATAACATCCATGAAAACATTCTCCAATCATCTAGACATTTAGAAAATTATTGTTGCTGAAACTGATAAAGACACCCCATGTCTTAGTCCAAAAATTGAACCCAAAACTCTAGATTTACAACAACACATTGTGTCTTAATAAAGACACAATGTGTCTTATTAAAAACACGTCGTGTAACTTTCCAAAACTTGATCCAGACTTCAATTATCGCATAAGACACGCCGTGTGATCTACATATTTCACTCTAATGTGAATTTAACTACCTCACGCTTATATATACGATCCCAAGCCGTATTGGGACAATTATCACAGACTATTTTAGACATTTTGGAGTGGGACTCAATCAAGGGAGAGCAAGGAGGAGTTGGAGGTGTTCTAAGAAAGAAAAGTTGGTTTATCGAGAGGGAGACTTCTTCTTCTTCCTTCTTCTCCAACAATTACAGCAAGGATCTCTGCCGTTCTCTTCTCTCCACTCAGAAGTGAATCTTTCTGAAGAGTTTCCAGCAGCAAGCATGGATTTGTGACTCCTTTAATGGAGTTCCAAGTCTATCTTCCTTCTTCCAAAGACATCTAAGTTTATATCCTTCTATTATGATGTCTAGCACTACTTTCTATTGTTTGTATCTACTTTGTACAATAATGGATGAGTAGATATCTTGTACTTGGGAATGGGGGAGTAACTCCCATGTCATAACATTGTTGAACACAAATTTCACATATAATGCTAGTCGTTTCATTGTTCTAGGTTCATTAGTGTTTAATTCCTCTTACATGCTTTTTTGGTCACTTTGTATGTATGATTTCTACTCTTTGTATAATCTAGGAAGATGTGAAAAGGAGTAAGGAGATGTACCTTAGCTACACTACCTTGACCACGGGAGTGGCTGGGATGTGTTGGGGAATAAAGTTCGTAGTCTGAATCTAAGTATATCCACGGGAGTGGTATACAAAGTTAGGATTGTTCTACACTACCGGGAGGTGGGTGTAGGATATATGACTCCCTTGAGTTATTACTAGTATTATTGAGCTTTGTTGTTCTTTATGTTATGATGTGGATGTGAACCCTATTCTCAAGAATCCTAATCCAAATTGACCCTTAATATAAGTATTTTCTATTTTAGTTAATTTCCTTTTAGATGTTTAGTTAACATAACAAAACCTCTCTTTATAAAAAAATCTAGATTGTTGAAGTTTAATACTCTTGCGCTTAATAAAACCTTGCTCCTTGGATGACCTCGATAATATTACATGCACCCATATACTTGCAGAGTAGTGTTCGAGTTTATAAATATCAAAACTTGCACACACTGCTAACATCTCTCCTCTAGTGTACTCCTTATCTTTCATTAAGTGGTGTTCTTACTCAATTTTATGTCAATTTCAGAGTTTGGGAGTTTTGATACCTCAATTTTATCACATCAATGACTAATTTCACAATATGTGAATTTCATTTTAGAATTGAACCAAGTGTAATACTTTAATGTATCATGATTTTGAAATTAAAATTGAACATCTTCTATATTATCTTCATGTTCTCTGAGTATCTGAAGTTGTAGACTTTCAATTATGAATCCTACGGTAAAAAAAAAGCATCTTGATTGGATAAGCAAATTAAAATTTATGATATTTGAAGTTGTGCCATTTTGACTTGATGTTCTTGGATTTTTTGACACATGTTGGGCCTTTTGGGTGTGCTATCCACTTAGATGTGGACACCCCTTGATCCAAGTCATGAATCCATGTTTCCCCCTCTTCCCAATTATGCTTGCCCTTGTTAGATCAATCACAACACTCTGATGGGCTTCCATGGATCATACTCTTTGATTGATGACCAGGACATTATCTTCTTAATCCATATGAAACCCCACAGAAAGGGACACTGGCCATCACCAACCACACTAGTTCAACCGATACCACCAATCGAGTCCCCTTTTTCATCATCTAACCCAATTTTTTCCAATAAAGCTCCTTCCCAACTCATTTCTCATCTTTTCATGACTTTTTGTTAACTCTACCAATTCAATGGTATAACACATGCTTAACATAAAACCTTTAATAAGTGACTGTCACCTACATGTTGTCGAGATGCTTCACTTGCTAGATTTTTCTTATGCGATTCATGGTTTCTTTTGTAGCCTTTTACCTTTTGTTTTTAACAATTAAATAAAGAGGATAGAGTTTCATAGAATCACCACATCTTAGGTGTATGTGTTAGTTGGTTCAACATGTAAGTTATAGAAGTTAGGTAGTGTACTAATTATTCCAATCAGTCTCTATGTTCAAAAATTATGTATGTGTGTTTGATGAATATAATATTAATCATTAGATTGACAAAATTTATAAGAAGAGATAGTTACCTACTTGCTGTGGAGTTGCTTCGCTTTCCAATTTTCTTTTGTGATTTATAGTTTTTCTTATACTTTGTCTTTTGAGTATTTTTAACACCCAAATAAACATGACATAACTGTTACAGAAGCACCACATTTTGATTTTATGTGATAATTGGTCCAGTGTGTGTATGTTACAATAGCTTGGTTGTGTACTCATTGTTCCAGTCAGTCCCTAACTTCAAAGAGAATGTCTATGCATTTGACTGTACAATACTACTCATTTGCTTGATTAAAAAACTAGTTTTGGGTTAAGAGAGAGTTCCAATAGATTTCATGCATGATCACTGATCTAGTCTGTCTGTGTGTTCAAACAATATGTCTATGTGTTATTTGATTATGTATGTGTAACTACACATTCGAGTACCCCAAGTGACTGTTAATATAGCTACTCTTTCTTAGTGAGTTAGTGTGTGTCTTCAAGCAGCATGTCTATGTGTTAATCGGTCATGTTTGTCTGTGTGCTTACATATTGGAGGCACACGAGTAACTTTTACCCAGACTGCTCTTTCATAGTGGACTATATAAAAAATGTTGCATGACGATGTAGTACCAATCATGATCACAATAGGGAAAATATAATTTTGAATTTAGATTTTGATAATCTGACACTACATGTTGAAGGCTATGGTTAATTGAACACATGTTTGTGTTCCAGAAGCTTATTTATGTACTTACTGGTCCATTCACTTTTTGTATTCCAAGAGCCTAATTATTATGTTAATCAGTATGGTCTATATGAATGCTTATAGGTTAGAAGGATTCAAATCACTAGAGTCACTCTCTCTGTCTCAGTAGGTCATTGATGTGTGATTAACTGCACAACAAATCAACTAGGGGATATATCCCTAGAGTTTATCCTAGATAACCACAATTAATAAACCCACAAGATAATGGATTAAAAGTAGTATATGTAGGGTCAAACCCAAAGGACAATGTGTATTCATAACTTATTGCCTCGAATAATATTTAGATTAAATTTGGTTGAGAATGGTTATGCTAAGAATAGAAACAAAAGATTTCACTAGAAAGACAAATTAAACTAATGTTGGATCAATTTATAAAGGAATATCGGTGGTCTGGGGTTTACACCCATAACCTGCATAGAAAATAAAAAAGACAAAAAACCATTCAAAAAAGGCAAGTTAGGTTAGGATTAGGAAAATGTCCTTTTGGAAGACATTCTCAAGATTGAGCTTTTCACAAACCCGTTGATTTAGGTGTTTGTGGATCCTTATCCAATCATCCAATAAAGCTCCTTTTGAGGTCTCACTTAGAGCTCTATGCATCCATTTGTTCATTTTAAACTTTTAGGGTCTGAGGTTTTTTTACCCAAAGTTAATGAGTGGTAATATAAGAGATCAATCCATAAAACATTGTGGTAATCGAATGAGCACTTTCTAGAAAGCAAGAACAGATAGTCAACATGAAAAAGAACAAGTATGGAATATGGGGCTACACCCAATGCATCAATATAAAAAACTACTCATCCATTATAAAAAATGATACAAGAGCATGAGAAAGGAGAAGAGAAGTCATAGGCTAGTGATAAGAAAGGAGAATCTGAACAATATCAGTGTCTGATCTAGCAAATAATTAAATGACTTCCCTCTCCAATCCTTACCCATGCATACAAGAAATGCACTAAGAATACAAGGCTGAAAATTAGAAATGAAATACAGAAGATGGCAGGATCCCCCCCAAGGGAGAGATCTGATCCCTTGAAAGTGAGATGACATTTGCCCTTGGACTCCTCCTCCTTTTATAGGTGGGAATGGGGGCTTACTCTGATAGATTTCCAACTAGATTCAGTCAAAGGGCATAAATTACATTATTTCTTTCATAAAAAAGCACATGGTCATTGGCTAACTTTTCTTTATGCCCAATTAAGGGAGAATTTTTGACAAAATTCATTGCTTGACTCAAACAAAAAAAATATTGAATTGTCTTCCTTTAATTATTTTGACCGCTCAATAGCTTTCTTAACTCTCTTTGATGCAAATTATAATTATAGAAATTTCAAGAAAAAATTGATACTATCACGAGTTCTAAAGAAGTATAAAATATTTTTTCCTCTAGAAAATTAGGTTCCATTTGCAATGCATATTTGAACATTAAATTTGGAGTTCATTTGTAAAATATATATCAATTTTGGGGTGAAATATATATACATATTACACACACATGTGCGGGGGAACACACACGCGCATGTGCGCACACACATACACACACACGCATGTGCGCACACACATACACACACACGCACATATATATATATATATATATATATATATATATATATATATATATATATATATATATAAGAATTGTGTGCATGAGTACATGTATCTTATATGTACTCATCTTCATTTCTGATTGCTGCACAACTATACTGAACAATCTAACTTTACAGATGTGATGTATACCCTTTAGATAGCATGTATATAAAAAATTATGTCAATCTGACATTCCTAGACCATCTAATGAAAGACGGCGTATATTTTAATCAATGATAAGTTGCTGAAATTGCAAAAACCTTTGGACGATATATTGTTCTATCTCATGGTTTATATGAGATGTGATTGAAAAATTTTAACACTTCTAATATAAAAATGTTGATTCAATCCATATGGTTGGGTTTAATTATTAGACTCCACATATGCTATTTTAATGGCTAGTACACATAACTTCCATGTATTCCTCACCTCCTTTATGCCCAAATGATCATGATTTTTTGGAACCACATAGCATAATTTTTTCACACATTCTCCACTCAAATTTGTTTTATAACTAGATTCCATTTCAAGATTTGCAAAAAAATAGATATTGTATCCCTTCAAACTTTAGTGATCCCACATATTCTTAGAAGAAGTTTGCAGAAGACCATGGTTTCTATTATTAGTAAATCTTTTTTGGAGGTATGAAGATTTCCCTAGGTAAAAATTGGAGTTAATGAATTTTATGAAAGGAGGTGACCTCTCCTCTATTTTTCTTGAGGTCTTTTTGTTGTTGTGATTACATTGAGCACAATTTTTTTTGTGTGATTGGCATCTTTTCTTGGTGGTATGCCACTATTAAATGTACGAGGGTTATCGAAGAAGCAATGGAGGGAGGAAGGGGTGTGCCACCCCAAACTTGGGGTTCGACACATCTTTTTGGCATTTTGTTTTGATGGATGGAGAGATAAGAAGGTTGCAGAAGAAGTATAGAAAAGACTAGTCTTGTGCATTCTTATATTTAGAATTTCAATGCCTTGGCAGTATTATTGTATTAGTTTAAACTATTATAAAACTAGTAAAAATTTTAGGTACTTAAGAAGTTAATTATACAAGTCTAATGAAGACACAATGTGTTTGGTTCCTATCTATCTATTCAGGCTTGACAACTTCTCTGAGGAATGATGTTAAACTAAGGTCTTAGATGACAGATCCTTTATAACAAATATGGTGTTAAGATAGTATCACTATAGATTCATTCCAATCAAGGGGGATGTATTGAATGCATGCACATGAATTTAAAGGATGATTAGATAAAGGAAAAACTAAAGGAAGGATGAGAAATTTTTGAAAATTGTAAATCTCAACTACATAACACAATGAAAAATGCTAGAAAAAGAAGATAGAGTGGGTGGAACGGGTACGTACCACCCACCTCCATTTCAAACTTAAAAATTTTCTTGTTCTGAGAAAAACTTAAATTAAAAATAGAGGGAAGAATTTCTTAGAGGGCACTAGGTGGCCATGGTAGCTCAAAAAATGTCCAATTGAAAGGAGATGTTGATGAGGGATGGAGCCTTGAACATAATTGTGATGCACCCAATGATTAGGTGGTGGGGAAGCTCAAAGGGGGTGTTTGGTTGTTTAAAATGATGGTGCTTGTTGTTGGGTTTTAGGGGAGACAGAGAAGGCAGAGGAAACAAAAAAAATCTTCTCTCAAACCCAGAATAAAGGAATCATGTCAACGTCTATACAATAGGAGGGATGGTTTGTAGAGACATACCTTGTCCCGAGGCTTGCTCGACGATGTTATCTCACGGCTTGCGCGGTCTTCACCACTAGTCTTGGACGGTGTCTGTGCAGCTCCTGGTCTCACCGGGACTGTCAGGATTGATAGCTGTCCTCCGAGCTGCAGAAGTCTCCCGCCTCTCAAGTAGTCCACACGGACCACCTGGAACTCCTATCTCCTTATCTCACAAGGAATCGGAAGGAGTCGCACCCTCCTGACAGTGTACTAGTCACCGACACACTCTCTTGCAACCAGTTGCCTTTCTGTAGTTGTCTTTCCCTTATTGTGCCTCCATTATCGGGTAGCACTTGCTTGGGCTCTCCTGGTTACCACAACCAGAGAGAATGACAACTTTGCAGAGCAACTGGTGTTCTGAGTTGTACTTTGAGAAGCCCCTAATACCCCTATATATAGGAGAGTCATGGGACAATGTTCTCTGCAGAAGTCTCCCGCCTCTCAAGTAGTCCACACGGACCACCTGGAACTCCTATCTCCTTATCTCACAAGGAATCGGAAGGAGTCGCACCCTCCTGACAGTGTACTAGTCATCGACACACTCTCTTGCAACCAGTTGCCTTTCTGTAGTTGTCTTTCCCTTATTGTGCCTCCATTATCGGGTAGCACTTGCTTGGGCTCTCCTGGTTACCACAACCAGAGAGAATGACAACTTTGCAGAGCAACTGGTGTTCTGAGTTGTACTTTGAGAAGCCCCTAATACCCCTATATATAGGAGAGTCATGGGACAATGTTCTCTACCCCGGGCAATGTGGGACTAAAGCAAGAGTAGAAGAGTTTGAGATTTTCCACAAAACAACCAACTGCGCCAGCTGAACCGATTGTTTCAAGCATGAACTGATCGGTTGGGGACCTGAGCCGATTGGTTCACACCTGAACCGATCGGTTGGGACACCTGAGTCAATCGGTTCAAGCATGAGCCGATTAGTTTGCGGTCCTGGTCCAACTCGAATTGACTTTCCATGTTTGTTTCCAACTAATCAAATATTAGTCCTTGTCCAAATCAAATTTGTACAAGTGAAACAAATATGTATTTGCAAAAAGAGTTTTCTGACTTTCCAAATGATCTTGGTTGGTCACACGAATCGACCGGTTCAACAATTGAGTTAATCGTTTCATTGACACATGAGCTGATCGACTCACCACTTGAGTCGATCAGTTCATCAACCTGGGCCGATCGGTTCATCACATGAGCCGATCGGTTGGGAGTGCAGACTGTGCAAAATCAATCAATTACAGTTTCAATCAATACAATACTCTAATCAATCGGCCCAACACCTTGAAAACTATGATACTGAGCTATCAATTGATTGAGTGTTTAATTGAACTACTAAACTCCTTTAGTAATCAATCTAAACATTGTTTGTGAATAAACTCCTCTTCCAAGTTAAATCCTATGTGTGTGACCCTGCAGGCCCATTTCACGTTGGCAGTGAAAGTCCATAACACTTATGACTTCACAAGAAAAGAGTGATGCCTAGTCACACATCAGTGCTACCCAAGTGAAAAGGAAAGTTGGAGAACAACTTTCAATCCTACAATCCGTCAATGGTGTTACAGTGAATGTATAATTCCTTTGTCACTGATATCCTGAATGACCTCGAGGCATGGAACAATCATCCTGTCAACATTCATTCACTTTCTTGATCTCAGAGTAGATTGGAAGAGATATGTATGACATCAATATCACATACTGATTCACACATGCGTGCGCACGCCTATCTCAATCCTACTCATCAAGTGGCCATGGATATCAAACTCCCTCAGGAGGGACAAATCCCATATATATCACTCACCCCTCAAAAGCCCCATGTGTCAAAGCCACCCAATCATCACCTTTATAACAACCCATGTTTCAGGACTGCGTTTGATGATGTCAAAGTGTACCCAACGACATGTGTTGAGTGTAGTGATTTGAGGTCAAAGAATCACACTCACCACCATCACTGTGAGAACTGACTGTGACTACCATGTCATGGTTCCATGTGTCAAACTCACAGTGGGTCTGTCTGGTAAACTTGTTCTCTAACAAGTACCTATGTGTTTAGTTTGATATCTCCATATCATGACTAATGAGATTTTGTCATCAACCAACACCACAATCTAGTCTTGTGTGTCATTGTTGTCTATCTACCTTCCACAATGACATCCGACTAGGGACATAATAAGAATGTACAAGCTCTTAGCATCCGTACGATCTCATCGTTCAGGTCCTGAACCTGAAAGCATACATCATTGAGTATTGTCATTCTCTAGACATTCAATCTGTTCTATCATTATCTCATATGACTGAACCAGAAAGAATTGGAAGCTTGCCTTTGATGTTTATCAAATAAATCTTAATGTATCCCACCAATCATCCCATGATTGGGTCTCAGGTCATACATACCAACAGACTCCTACTTGCACTGTGAGCCAATCACCCTTGAATCATATTCATAGTGATCTTCAAACATGTCCCACATGTTACTGTGCTCTAGTGCTAACATAGTGAGTTATGACAACACCTTGCCAAATTCGGTATTAACTGCATGCCTCTCATCTCTTCGTTGTACATCACACATATGAGATGGAGTTGTCGTAATATGCAATCTAGTATTCCTTTGCTAACCTTTAGCCACATTGCATGACCAAGCACTCCTTATTTGTCATCAATGACCGGAATATCTGTAAGTTCATCTCATGAACTTCTACATCCATATAGTATCCACTAATGTTCTCTAACACATGGATACTCGACTTTTCCTTTTAAACGACTTTATTGGAACGTTTCCATTTATCAACAAACATTCACTTTTATATATCCCATATATATTTTGCGATTAATTTTCTATCCTTTTCGAAAGTTCGCATCAATGTAACTATTTACAGTGAATCCTTCCTTATTTCCATAGAACTAGTACTTCTCAAGTACTTATCAAGTTCTTATGGTATTCCAGTAACCTTTACTAGAACTAGACAGACATCCACTCGTCATGTCCCACATACGAGTTATCAGGATGGGAAAATTATATTGTCATGTCCTACATACAAGATGATGAATGCATTTTATTCTTCCTATGTCCTATACATGCAAGATAATGGGATGATTACATACATGATAGATCCATATCTATTCTCAGTGTTCCCATTCTTCATAAGAATTGGACACTTGGCCTTGGGATACTAACTCCATGTAACATGGACAAGTTTTCTCCCACTGAGTTTGTGCACACTGAACCCTTCAGTATAGATTGCCAATGTATGCTCTCTCTTTTCTAGGTCAAGAGGTTTTCGAGAACTATCTATATAGATCTCTATTCCTATCAGATAGGAAACGTCTATATCTTCCTTAAAGATAATTTCCACTTTGGATTCCATTCTTAGAACATCTCATTCCTCATCAACATGTGGAATGCAAATATGCTCCCACTAAATCATAGATCCCTTCTTTATCTTTGTCATATCAGTCAAACCCTTTGACTATATCATCAAAGTAAAGATCCAGCTCCGGGTTGCTTGTACTTAATCAATTACATTGATGAGTCAATTGTAACTTATAGACTTCATTTGCATTAATGGATTCATAAACCTTATAGGTTGTGTCAAGTACACATCCTTGTTTTATTCCTCATAGGAATGCGGTTTTAGTATCCTTATGCCAAATCTCTTAGTCATTAAGTTGCAATCAACAAGCATCATCCTTCTCAAAACGTCATCCATGTGTCTTAATGCTTAAGACTCATTCGCACTTATGGATTTCATCCCAATGGGTGCTACCATCAAGGTCATACCTTATGCTTCACATGGAAGTCATTTAGGATGTAATGGTCATAAACCATAACTCAAAATCTGGTTCCTCAATATCATCTAGATTGTTGACTCATCATATGACCAACTCATCATATAGATATTTAAGGTGTATCTGTTAAGGAATTTGAGAACTCACAACACTTTGCGATTCTTAATATCCTTTATTAGTGTAGGGTATTCTTTATTTAAGAAGAACTTAGTTATTTGATAATCATCCTCTAACTCCTTAGAGTATGACTCCTTTTGATTTAGACAACACCATGCCTTAATCATGAGCTCACTGTGATACACTATCATAATCACTCACAAGGATCTCAAACATTTGTTTCAAGTATTTCATTCATTGATCTCATCAAGAATTAACACTTTACTAAATTCGTACATCATCTATGATATTCTTGAACACTTCAAGATATTCATATTGGTATTTCTCTAAACATCGTTTGAAGTATTAGCATTTGCTCCAATAGGTATGTAAATACATCACATGTATTATACCTAATAGGATAATCATTCTCTCACTACCACTAGTGAAGATCGACTCATCATGTTCAAGAGATTCATGTCTCTTACTGGTTCTCTAACCAAAAGAGTCTAGATTTATCCATCATATGGAAACTAGAAATGAATTTCTTATGATGGTGCTAATTCTTTGTTTGAGTCATCAATAACATTTAGATATCATTTTATCTTATGCATAGCAAGTACCACAAGATAAACAAGGCATTGCCACAAAGATCATATCTTTGAAATATCAACTATATTGATAGTCATCTTGTCACTACAAGATGCAACAATAAAGTGTTTCTATTGGCAAATTGAAACATCAGTTCTCAACTCTATTTCGTGCCCTCTAGGATGAAATAAACTGAAAGGTACTCCTATCTATGGCAACAACACTTGCTCCAATGATGGGTACTCCTTTCTTGGTCCTTTTGTAAAGGAAATCACTTCTTTGTAGATCTTACATATCATATATGTCTGATCACCATCTTGGTATCATATACCTCAGAAGTGGTTCATTTCATGATACCTACGGTGGAGATCTCTATCCCCTCCTTTTGTCTTCTTTTGTTCTTCCAGATATAGAGGGCATTTCCCTCATTCACCCTCCCATGTGCCTTGAGGCTGAAGATGACTTGGATTGCTGGCTAGCATCAAAACGATTATTTGCTTTGCCCCTGTCCTTGCCTTTAAGACTTATCCTTCATTGATCACATCAAAGATTAGGGTTTGTCTTTCTTCATCTTTGCCTCTACTATCCTCAACATGTTCAACAACTTTGTCAACGCTTTTCAAAGTTATTCATGTCATAGATCATCATGAACTGTATGATTCTCACAACATTTGCAGTATCATACCAATAGCCAACCCTTGGCTCAGAGGGAATCCTTCTTAGTCAGGTTTTTTCACATACCCAATCACATTGAGTGTGTGAATACCTTACTGGATCTCCTTCTGTCACGACATGCTAGGATAGTGTCTTGGAGACATCATATGTCTCATGTTATCTCTGCAACTCATAGTTCAGAGAACACAACATTAAGCACTCCACATCAATGCCATCCTCGATATGCTTCCATAAGCATTCTTTCAGCCATTGGTGTGGTGGGATTGAGTTCATCTGGTTCTGGTATAACTAGGACTTAGAGCTTTCTCTCTTTGATTGAGAACACTTCTCAACATCCTAACCAGTCGTGGAATTATTCCCATTTAATTTGTTGGTCTCAAAGACCGATCACAAATAAAGTGATTTTTGTTGATTAACCATTTATTGTACAAAAGGAAATATATGCAATTTAGTCCAAAAACTCCTTTTTTACTTGATTGATTTGAAAAGGTTTTATGATATAATTAGGACTTTAATTAATTATCGCTCCCACTATTTTGTTCAAATTGATAGCCCTCACCATCAATTCGGAAGATTGTAGCATACAATCTTCTAGTGGGTCAAGATCCTGAAATCCTCTGAGTCATGGACCAGCTAGGGCTGTCACCCACAACTTAGATCTTCCAGGTAGGCAACTTTTTCCAATTGCATCATATGCAACTCTTGAAAGATGTCATGTGCAACTCCTTGCCATGATCACCTCCATGCCTCAAGGTGCTAGATCCTATCTAGTCACCTTGTTAAGTCTGACCCAAAGCCAACACGATAAATATGCACCCTGCTAGGGTAGACCCACATATCCATCTATCACGCTTCCACGAGATAGATGGTGCACCATGCTAGGGCATACCCATACTTGGTCGATCAAGCTTTTCACATATGTCGCATTTGGAAGACATCTAAAACTTTAATATTTAATGAGGGATTTGGTTTTATAGGTACATATACATATCCAATCACCATAATATATAGTATGTATCATACACATGCTATATCCCACAACATGAGAAATGATAAAAGCGATGATTATGGCCATCCTAATGTGATTCCTCAAGCCAAGAGGAATCACGGTCATCTAGGTCTACATCACATGCAACCTGTATAAGATGAACTCTGTGCTTTTCCATTCTGGGTTTGATCAACTCATCTCCATGATTGATCGGCTCACCATCAGGTCAGTCAGTTGGGTTCCACCAGCCGATCGACTGGCGCCTCCAGCCGATCAGTTCACTGGTCATCGTGCATCTCCTCAGGGCCGCCACCCGCTCATCTCTTTCCTCAAACTGGTTGTCTGGAATGCCAACCGATCGGTTCATGCCTTGAACAGATCATCTCAGTTGTCGTCAGGTTGTCCACTGTTCTTTGACATAACAGGAAATAAAAAGTTCTATCCAATTTACATTTAAATTGGGAAACCTCGAGTTACATTCAGGGGGAGCAAAGGTAGGAAAGAAATATCGATTTATCTTGAGTTACATCAGGAATAAGGAGGTAGGGAATCAGTGCGCAGACTGAGATGCAAGCAACAACATTCCACCAAGCACACATGCATAGGGTTTATTGGCCATAACCACACTATACATCCACCACAAAACTCATTTAAGGGCGACGCGTATCGAGTGCATTCATATTACATATCATATATGTATATTGGGATTTGTGGATTTAGGATTGGACATTCATAAAGCCAATTTTATTCGCATCATATGCAATAAATAAAGGTGAAAAACTAAAATCGATCACATCGATAATCCTAAAGTATAGAGCAGTTGACGTGGCTCTGATACCACTGTTGGGTTTTAGGGGAGACAGAGAAGGCAGCAGAAACAAACAAAAAATTCTTCTCCCAAACCCAAAATAAAGGAATCGCGTCAACGTCTATACAATAGGAAGGATGGTTTGTAGAGACATACCTTGTCCTGAGGCTTTCTCGGCGACGTTACCATGTGGCTTGCGTGGTCTTCACCTCCTATCTTAGACGGTGTATGTGCAGCTCCTGGTCTCACCAGGACTGTCGGGATTGACAACTGTCCTCCGAGTGGCAGAAGCCTCCTGCCTCTGAAGTAGTCCACACTGACCACTTGGAACTCCGATCTCCTTGTCCCACAAGGAATCGGAAGGATTCACACCCTCCTGTCAGTGTACTAGTCACCGACACACTCTCCTGCAACCAGTTGCCTTTCTGTAGTTGTCTTTCCCTTGTTGTTCCTCCCTTATCGGGTAGCACTTGCTCGGGCTCTCTTAGTTACCACAACCAGAGAGAACGACAACTTTATAGAGAAACTAATGTTCTGAGTTGTACTTTGGAAGCCCCCAATACCCCTATATATATAGGAGGGTCATGGGACAGGGTTCTCTACCTTGGGCAATGCGAGACTAATGCAGGAGTAGAAGGGTTCGATATTTTCCACAAAACAACCAACTATGCCAGTTGAACCGATCGTTTCAAGCATGAACCGATCGGTTGGGGACCTGGGCCGATCGGTTCACACCTAAACTGATTGGTTGGGACACCTGAGCTGATCAGTTCAAGCATGAGCTGATCGGTTCGTGGTCCTGGTCCAACTCGAATTGACTTTCCATGTTTGTTTTCAACTAATCAAATATTAGTCCTTGTCCAAATCAAATTTATACCAGTGAAACAAATATGTATTTGCAAAAAGATTTTTCTGACTTTCCAAATGATCTCAGTTGGTCACACGAATTGACCAACTCAACAATTGAGCCGCTCATTTCATTGACACATGAGACGATCGACTCACCACTTGAGCCGATCGGTTCATCAACCTGAGCCGATCGGTTCATCACATGAGCCGATCGGTTCATCAACCTGAGCCAATCGGTTCATCACATGAGCCAATCGATTGGGAGTGCAGACTGTGCAAAATCAGTCAATTACATTTTCAATCAATCTGATACTCTAATCAATCGGTCCAACACCTTGAACACTATGATACTGAGCTATCAATTGATTGAGTGTTTAATTGAACACTAAACTCCTATAGTAATCAATCTAAATATTTTTTGTGGATAAACTCCTCTTCTAGGTTAAATCCTATGTGTGTGACCCTACAGGCCCATTTCACGTTGGCAGTGAAATTCCATAACACTTTTGACTTCACAAGCAAAGAGTGGTGCCTAGTCGCACATCAGTGCTACCCAAGTGAAAAGGTAAGTTGCAGAACAACTTTCAATCCTACAATCTGTGAATGGTGTTATAGTGAATGTATAATTCCTTTGTCACTGATATCCCGAATGAACTCGAGGCATGGAACAGTCATCCTGTCAACGTTCATTCACTTTCTTGATCTCAGAGTCTAGATTGGAGGAGATATGTATGACATTAATATCACATACTGATTCACACATGCGTGCACTCACCTATCTCAATCCTACTCATCAAGTGGCCATGGATATCAAACTCCCTCAGGAGGGACAAATCCCATATCTATCACTCACTCCTCAAAAGCCCCATGTGTCAAAGCCACCCAATCATCACCTTTATAACAACCCATGTTTGAGGACTGTGTTTGATGATGTTAAAGTGTACCCAACGACATGTGTCGAGTGTAGTGATTTCAGGTCAAAGAATCACACTCACCACCATCACTGTGAGAAATGACTATGACTATCATGTCATGGTTCCATGTGTCAAACTCACGGTGGGTCTATCTGGTAAACTTGTTCTCTAACAAATACCTATGTGTTTGGTTTGATATCTCCATATCATGACTAACGAGATTCTATCATCAACCAACACCACAATCTAGTCTTGTGTGTCATTGTTGTCTATCTACCTTCCACAATGACATCTGACTAGGGACATAATAAGAATGTACAAACTCTTAGCATCTGTATGATCTCATCATTCAGGTCCTAAACCTAAAAGCATATGTCATTGAGTACCGTCATTCTCTAGACATTCAATCTATTATATCATTATCTCATATGACTGAACCATAAAGAATTGGAAGCTTGCCTTTGATGTTTATAAAATCAATCTTAATGTATCCCACCAATCATCCCATGATTGGATCTCAGGGCATACATACCAACACTTGTTACCTCACCATACTTGTTAAGGAGTATGACTAATCGTTGACTAGTCGGCCAACTATTTTTTGGCCTCCGCCTAGCCTGCCTCTAACAAATTCTCCCCTTTTAAGTGGGTCAGTCGGTCGACACATCGGCCAATCGGTCGACTAGCCAGACTGCTCAGCTCTGACCCTTCCCGGTCGGCCACTTTTTTTGGCGGGCCACTTTTTTTGTTAAAAGATGTATAAGTCAGGGCTTTTGAGACACTTGTACCCAACGTCTGCTCATCTTCTTCAGTGCATTTCAAGCAGCTTTAGACATGTTTTAATTTTTATTTAAATTATGAATTTGAACAATATGAATGTTAGGTTTTTGACTTTTTTCCTTTGGGATATTTATCACTCAAATACTTATAAATGTTTGCATTTGTCTTGTTCCAATTTCCTTTTATTTTAACCATTTAGTGGCAAAAAATATTACAAGTACTTTCAAGTCTGAATTTTGAAAATGTATGTCACTCAATTGCTCTTATTCATTATTATTTGTTGTGTTTATGACAAATATTTAACAAATATTGATTATTACTTCGTTAGATATGTGTTTACATTATTTTTTTCTATATAATATGTTGTATATAAGTATATAACTATATATATACATAAAAAATTTATTAGAAAAAAACCCTACGCCTGGGCAGCCGACTAGTCGGCCTGGTTGTCTAGGAAATCTAGGTGACCAACTGACCGCCTTGACAAGTATGCACCTCATAGTCCCTCCGATAGGATATATAGGTCTTCCTTCAGTAGTGGATGATGTGTTGTCGATGTATGTGGATTGAGGGATATTGGCAGCTGTCGGTTTGGTATCACATGTAGCGTCAACTATACAAGATCAGGAAGATGTTCTGGCTCTGGTTTCCTCCTATCATATTGATATGCATATAGGAGAAGTGGTGCTAATATGATAGAAATAACTTTAATGAAATCAACATCATAAATATTATAGTGCTCTTGAAAAATCATGCTACCAACATTGTCATCAATGGGAATAGTGGGTTTCATTGTTGATATAGCATGTGGCTCTAGTTCTTCTATGCAAAAAGTTCCCAAATCGTAGTTGGGTTTAGGAGGAATTAAAATAAGAATATCATTCTTACTATCAAAATGTGGGGCAATATGACTTTTTTCTAATTGTGGGACCTCCCCAACTGGACCAGCCATATGTAAAATGGAAACTGGCCGAAATGGAGTGTAAGGTTCTTGATGAAGAAACCTTTTTCCAAACATACCTATGACTCATCATGGGAGGGAGACAGTTCATTATTCAGAGCGGGTTCAAAAAAATCTAATTGGCCATTGACAACGTTTGGATTCATGTCTACAATAGGAGGAATTGTTGGAGCTTTAGGATCTATAGAAAAATAGGAACGACTCTCTTAATATGACTTTTCATACTCTAGTAATAAAGCCTCAAGTAGAAGGATCAGAATACCAGTTTTCTCATCACATAATGATTGCAACTCCATAGTTTGTGCTATTTTGGTTGGATTTAACATAAATGACATAAGGATGGTATCATCTTAGCATCATCATCATTGTCAGGAAAAATCATCCTGGTTTCTCTAACTTCCTTTGGAAGATATTTGATTGAGCCTCTAGTAAAGTAGCTATTAAGGCTTGATGGTTTTCTAATATTGCTTGTTGTTATGCTACTATCTTTTCTAGGGCACTAAGGCACTCCTCTTGTTGGGGTGTATATTTGTTTTCACAATAAAGTTCATATCCCTCCAAAATTTTATTGGTCATCCTCTCCATACCCCCCATAATGTTGTTGGTCATAACCCTCTTCATTAGGATATTGATATGATGGTTCCTCATAATGGCCTTCGGAAAATTGTAGGTTATAATTTAAATCATGCCCACAAAGATTGGAAGACTCAATATTACAAGGCACTATCATAACTTGAGGGGACACATTGGGACATTTAATGGATGTATGGTCGTAATAACCACACAATTTACACTAAAAGGAATATTATGTCGACCACTCCATACGATTTAGTCTTGAAAAAAGGGTGATTTGTAAAAAAAATATTACTGTCGGAATGGAAACTTGGTAGAAAGAGGGGTATCACTAATGGAATGGAGCTCGAGAGGAAAGAAAAAAAGATCTAATTTTTCATTTTTTAAAGAAATAAATTACAAAAAAGAATCTAAGATAGAAAGAAAGGAAAAAATCTAAGGTAGAAGAAATAATTGAACAAAACTAAAAATTATCAAAAGAAACTAAAAATTACAAAAACAAGCTAAAGAGTTAACTAAAATTAGAAATTACAAAAAGAACTAAGGATCTATGCGAACAAAAAATTACAAAAATTAGTTAAAAAATTATAAAGGAAGACAAAAAATTACAAAACAAACTTAAATTATAAAATAATACTCAAAAAAATAAAATCCTAATTATCCAGAGTGATTGGAGTTTGATGTAGACCTACTTTAGGGCTTCATCTTATGCCAATTTGTTCTTTATTCACATATAAACATAGTAGAATGCAAGTTAAATTCCCCAATATGCATATTATTGTCAAATGCACTTATGGACATTCTTTGCATACTTTTCAAGTACTTGGACCATGCTTTGGATGGATGAGAGAGAAGGAAGGAGTTCTAGGAGTCCTCCACTCATGGAGGGGTCCAAAGAAGACTCTAAAGCTCCCTCAACCTACCCCTAATGGACAAGGGTCGACATCAAGCAAAGAAGTCCATTGATCATGGAGATTTAAGCTGATTTTCCTATTGAAGATCCCAACACAACCATGGTGCCAAGGAACGGCCGTGCTGGCCAATGTCAAAGTTATAGAGAAAATCTTAAAAATTGCAAGCTACAACAACATCGCCACCGCGAATGTGCTACCTAGCACGAACGTGCTATGAAGCCCCTAAAATGGCTGTGTCATGATTCTAGAAGCTGAAATGGGCATGCTGAAGGGAACGACCTTACCTCCAACTCAACCACCATGTCCGTGCTACCTAGTACGACTGTTCTACCTAGCCTCCACCACAGTCGTGTTGTCGAGCACGACCGTCCTACCAGCCTCCATTTCACCCCCTCAACCTGTGATTTCTCCACTTTCTCAGAATGACCGTTCCACACCACAACGACCGTTCCTACCCCTACCCACCACGGCCGTGCTACCACCTAAACGCTAGCATTTTCTATACTATTTTTTCAACAATTCCCCTACTTACCCTAGTGCTTCCACCACCACCTATATATACATAGGTGGAGGCCACAACACTAGGTTAGCTACCATTACACCTCTCCACCTACTCTTGAGCATTCATTGCACTCCCCTTGCATTTATGATCTCCATCCACCATTTCCACCTCATTTTCACCATAGAAACCTAGTTTTCTAGGTTTTCTACCATAATCCCCTTCATTTCCATGCTCATCATCCACCTTGGAGGAGGGAGGTCGCCCTACAACAGCTAGGAGGTGAAGGAGAAGGATCTACTTCGAGATTCATGGAGTCCTATCTGCTTCTCATTTCTTTTATCTTTTCTTTGAGCATGTTTAGCTAAGCCCCTAGTTGCGGGCTGTTTGGGGTTAAAATGTGACTTTGATACCATGTTGGGGGGGGGAATAACTTGTAATGAACATAATTTCATTCTATGATAATTTCCTCTTGCTTCTATCTCATTTCCCATTATTTTGCATGTGGTTTGTGCTTTTAACATAGATTGCTTGATTTGTAATGCTTGATGACACTTAGCTTCTAGGGGAAATTGGAATGTATGTGGCAATCTTAGGAATGTCTCCTATAGGTCCAATTAGTGGATCCCTAGCTATCCCCCTTTGTCCCTATATACATCTCCCTTCTCCTATAAGTGAGTGTGAGATATAAGTAGCCAATGTAAGTGTGATTGGTGCAATTGCCTAGAGCTTCCTAAAGGCTAGATGGCAAGTAACATGAGGTGAAATACCCTCATCTATACTCCCATTCCTACCCTTGAGTCTCAATTTCCTTAATACCACTTACCCTAGAAACCTAGGATAGCCAAGTCCTACTAGAATTACACCTAACCCTAGTTCTCCAACTAGTAGTATATGGTATATTCTAATAGCACTTGCCTTGTTGTTTGGTTTGGTAATCTAGTTTGAATTGTGATAATTGCATGCTATGTTGACCTTCCCCCCGACTAATATCAAATTGCATTCCCAAACGGAGCACCTATCCAATCCATTGCTTAAAACCTAACTTGTCATTTTAGCTTGTTAATGCTAATTTAGCTTAATTGCCTTTATTCACTCTAGCTAATTGCTTAGTCTTATTAATTAGGGTTAACCTAGATTCTTGCTTGCTCTAGTATTTAGCTTTGTTCTTAGTTGCTAATTGCCTTGATAGAGTAGTGTAGATCATCTTGCTCTTTTTTAGTTGATTACTTAATCTAGTTTCTTAGACTTAACTTGCTTAGGATAATCTTTCTTTTGGTAATGTAGTTTTCATATTGCCTTTATATGCCTACTTGCTTAGTGTAATCAAACCAAACCCAACTTAAAACTCTTCAACCCTAATCTCTACTTTAGGAACGTAGCCAACACAAACCTAGCTCTAGTGCCCCCCTTTCTTTGTAGATCAAACCCCATTGCCTACCTCTCATCTATACTATAACATGACCCCGTGCACTTGTGAGAGAATATTTTAGTGTTGTGAGTGAACCTTGTTTGGGGACTTATAAATTTGAAAGATCACACGTGCATGGAATACCACACCAAGATTTCTGGTGCTATTACCAGGGAGTGAGGCGCTCAGCCTAGCTAGTTAGGGTATCTTAGCTTTTCCTACTTCCCTCATTATTCCTATTCTTTATTCTTTGTTTACTTTTGCATATTTTCATTCTAACTTGGTTTTTGTTGCTTGTTTGTGTATTGTACAAGTGACAGTTGTGCATGCGTCATACACATTCTACTTGTTCTGACTTGGTGTTATACAACCCCGAGATAGGTAGAAGAAGATGCAAAAGTCACCGCAACCAACATCGAGAAACTGAGATGGGTGACCATGAAGCTGAAATGCCTCATGGAAATGCCCAATCGCAACCCAACTTCTCGCTCCATGAGTATTTCACCCCGGGCCCCCCATTGCCACCCTTGTTGACCAAATGCCAGGTCAACAATTCTCCATTCTACCTGCACTTCTTGGACTCCTCCCTACCTACTATGGGATGGAGAATGAGAATCCCTACCATCATATAGATGCCTTTTTTGAAACTTGTTCCACCTTCCCCACCCCCGCTACCACCGATGACTCCATCCGGAGGACCCTCTTCCCATTCTCTCTAAAAGAAAAGGTCAAGGAATGGTACATGGCCAAGCCCAAGTTGTTGACATGGAATGCGATGAAGAATGAGTTCCTCAAGAAGTTCTACCTGATCTCCAAATTGACCCAACTGTGGAGATGCATCACTTACTTCACATAGAAAGAGAATGAACCATTTCATGAAGCTTGGGAACAATTTCAAAAGATCCTCCATGAATGCCCACATCATGAAGTACCTCTATGGGAGTTGGTTCAAGCTTTCTACACTGGGCTATTGGAATTGAGCCAAAACAATGTTTATTCATCATGAAGAGGCACCTTCATGGCAAAGCCACATGAGGATTCTCGGCCCTTGTTTGAGCATCTTGCTAAGAATTCTCACCATTGAGCCTCAAGTAAAAGGGGTACTATGACCGGAACTACACTCCTCCACCTCCTCCCATAGTTTTAGCTTGGACTGAAGCAAACCCTGACATGATGAAAATGATGGTGGATATGATGAACATGATGAAGAACTAAGGTGGAGGTTCTTCTAGTCAATCCACTTTGGCAATTGATGTTGTAGATGAAGAAGTGCACACTTTACATGCTTTTGGCAACCACAACAACCAAGGCCCAATGTCCAACAAATACGCTCCAGAGTGGAGGAACCATCCAAACATCTCATGGAAACCACAAAATGAGGAAGGGCAAGAGTAGACAATGCAATACCACGGTCCCAACCACAATTACAAGTTTGAAGAAGAAGTTCTAGAAATGCTATAGAGTCTCGATGAAGTGAAGAAAGAGGTGTCGTCTCAAGGACAAACCATTTTCCCCCTTGAATAAAGGCTTGATCAAATCTCTCTCTCACTTGCCCGCCGTGAAGAGGGGAGGCTCCCGTCTCAACCCATGGCCAATCCAAACAACGATGGTATTTATGTCAACACTAGTCAAGGTGCCTATGTCCACTACAAGGCTAAGTGACCCCACTTCACCAGTACCAAGGACCACCACATCTATATGCTCCTCCACCTCACCAACCCCCTTTCAACTATCAATATCCCCCACCATAATCACACGTCTATCAACCACCACCTCCACAACAACCTCCCCAACAACCAACATGCTTACTCCAAAATCCTAACCCACCTCATCCAAGACCGCAACCACCTTCATCTTCACAAACCCCTCCTTCTTCCCATGAACAAGTGAATATGGTGTCTATCATATGGGGGAGGAAAGATGCTCAAGAGCTTGAAAAAGGGGAGGATGAAATGATTAAGGTTTGTGATAAAAATTCAGTGCCAGAAGAGCCTAGTAGAGAACACAAGAGTGCCAAAGAGTTTGTTGCTCATTTGTTGCTTGAAAATACTGAGTGCATCTAAGCTCCCGCTGCTCCCTTTGTGTATGAAGAAGCATCCTCAACTGTCCCTTTCTTGGAAGTAATGAAAGTGCTAGAAATTCAAATTTTTTGTCCTTCTCTGACAAGATCATGTTTTCTATCCCCACATGCCATTAACATGGTAACACTTGATGCAATACCTTGTTGGGAGCCAAAACCTCCCCATGAGACAAGAATCACCATCATACCCCCTCAAGGCCCAAAAATATCTACATAATTGTTTGATGCAATTGCTAAGCAATTCCATGAGGCTTTATAAAACCCCTTTCTCCAAGAGAAGAATAGTCATATCATGAATCTCTTAGGGACCTTAAAGCAAGGAACATCAGGAATCAAAGCATTCCTTTCATTGGTAAAGGATTTTTGCATGGGGATGAGAAAATTGGTGTTATTGCCAACCAAGGAAATCATTGCAACAAGATCTGTGAACTTCATCCTGGATATTGGTTTCCTGAAAAAAAAAGGGATGATCCGAGAGCCCCTCTTATCACATGCTACATTAGTGCATGACATGTTGAGCACACTCTCCTAGTTCCAGGCACAGGAATAAGCATTATGTCATTGAGCATGTACTTACGACTCGATCTGAAGAAAATGGAACTGGTGGATTGTGTCCTTGTCTTGGGTGATGGAATTAGGAGGAAGCCCCTGGGGATATTGCTAAATGAGACAGTGGCATTGGATCAAAGAATAAACATCGCATACCTGACCGACTTTTTGATCATGGATTCTGGCCCTATTGATGGAAAGGAATACCTCATATTGGGGAGGCCCTTCTTGTCCACCATGGGCGCGGAGATTAATGTGTGTACAGACACTCTAATGGTCACACATAGAAAGGGAAAGTTTGACTTCTGTATATTCACTGAGGAAGAAAGGTACCAACTGGGTGAAGAAGATTTTGGCGACAATCTAGGATACTATGACCCTCTAGAATAGTGGAGATCAAGTCCTTACTTCTGATCGATGTACACTCCTTGGGATGAATCCCATTTTGTCAGAACTCTAGAAATGATCACTGTGGAAGAGAAAGGAGACATCGTGGGCGTCAACACTTAGTGAAGAAAGCAACAAGCCCGAGTGAAGGCTATACATATATCACTAGTGGGAGGCAACCCACGTGGTTTGAGATTCTCGAACCTTGTTGTTTTATCACACTTTCATTTTTTTCCAAGAAACACATACACACACACTATACTTGACAATTTTTATATTTGTGAATCATGTTAGTACAGGTACAAGGAAGAAAAGGTGATGCATAAAGGGTATAGCCAAGGAGAAGATCAAAGTTGAAAAGAACATTACAAAATAGTAGAAAAGCTACAGGAAGGAGTCTAAAATAGCCGTGCCACACAGCACAGCCGTGTGACCAACAAGACAGAACGATTGTGTTGCTTAGCATAGCCGTGGTGGTCCTACCCTACTCACCCAGTGCTACATTGATCACTCCATCTCTTGGTGGTTTTCTTCCGCTACTCCATGCCCTTTACCATACTATTCTAAACTTCTATTTCATGTTGAGGCCAACATTATTTAAAAGTTTGGGGTGGTAGGGCAGTAAGCCCTTCTTTCACCACATTTTTATCTATGTACCTTATGCTAAATTTTTGCAAGATGATTAAATAGTTTGACTAACTTTCATACTTGTCTATCCTGACCTTGTGTGTTTACTAGCATTCATGCATACATGTAGTTCAATTTCATGCAATGTTTGTGTAACTTTTTCAAAAATTTTGCTCTTTTCTCTCCTCCATGTCATGCATTGCATTCTCATGTAGATTTTGGTAATTTTTGTGTGTTTTAATTAGGATTTTCTACTTTATGTCTTAATTTCCCTAAAGTTAGGTTTATATGTGATTGATTGAAAATTGATACTATTTTGGCCAATTTTTCCCAAACTTGATTGTTCTTGCCTAAAAAGCATGTTTTAACTTAATCTCCACTATTTGAAATGAAAATGTTGGTCTTTGACAAATGCATGACATTTTCTTAGAGTTTATTGCTATATGGTCTTGATTGTTGACTTTTTACATGTGCATCACCTCTCTCAAGTTTGTGAATGTTTTCATTGAACTGTGAATTGAGAAATCTATGAACGCTTAGAGCCTATGGAATCACATGATATAAATATGAATCTCATGTGGTTCAATCATGTGGTGTGATATCATTTGATGAAGTGTTGGATTAGTTTTCATGTAGGAGATTTTATGTTGAGGACTACACCAATGACCCCTCTTTGACTTGACTCTTCTTTCACCATCTTCATACATCTCTGCCTCATGAAAGGATGCCTTAGTGTACATATCTAGCCTTGGCTACCTCCAAAAGTTTGGGGTGGCCATATCTAAATCTCCCCACTTCACTCTATCCACCCTATACCCTAGCTTCATCAAGGGAAAAAGAAAAGAAAAGAAGAAAAGAAAAAGCAAAAAGAAAATAAAAAGATGCTCATGTTTAAGAGCATCTAAATAAAGAAAAGATGTGTGTGCAAAAGAATACCGCAATCCTTTCTTCCATTTTCATGCCCATTGAGCTAGAAAACATCAAATCTAGATCACTTTACCCTTTCTACAAGCATGTGGGTCATTTGGTGTGATTTGAGGCATAAGATTGAATGCATGAAAGTGAAACAACACTCCTAGTCATCATTGATTAATGCCAACATGAAATGGTTTACCCAGAATTACATGAAGGAAATATGGAAATCTTGTGTATTATATGCTCTATATTTGGAGTTTGTATGCTCATCTCTCATTTCATGATTGGTTTGTGAAAGTGGAGAGGAGAGAGGTGGAATACATGCACTTAGTTACTTTTAAGACCATTTAGTCAATATTCATCTTTTGCTATGCATTTGTCATTCTTGTTTATTGAAAGAAAACTGAAGAGAGAGATTAATTTGGAACATACTTGAGGACAAGTATGTTTTAAGTTTGGGGTGGTGATGCAACCCTATTTTATCACTTCATCTTGTGCCAATTTGTTCTTTATTCACATCTAAACATAGTAGAATGCAAGTTAAATTCCTCAATATGCATATTAGTGTCAAATGCACTTATGGACGTTCTTTGCATACTTTTTAGGTATTTGGACCATGCTTTGGATGAACGAGAGAGAATGAAGGAGTTCTAGGATTCTGCCACTCATGGAGGGGTCCAAAGAAGACCCCAAAGCTCCCTCAACATACCCCTAATGGCCAAGGGTCTACATCAATCAAATAAGTACATAGATCATGAAGATTCAAGTTGATTTTCCTACTGAAGATCCCAACACGGTCATGGTGTCAAGGAACAACCGTGTTGGCCAATATCAAAGTTATAGAGAAAATCTAAAAAATTGCAAGCTACAACAACATCGCTACCCCGGCTGTGCTATGAAGCCCCCAAAACGGTTGTGCTGCCAGAATCCAAAATGGGCATGCTGAAGGGAACAACATCACCTCCAACTCAACCACCACGACTGTGCTACCCAACACGACCATTCTACCTAGCCTCCACCACAGTCATGTTGCCCAGTATGACCGTGCTACCAGCCTCCATTTCACCACCTCAACCTATGATTTTTCCACTTTCTTAGAACGATCGTTCCACACCACCACGGTTGTTCCTACCCCTACCCACCACGGCTGTGCTACCACCTAAACCCTACCATTTTTTGCACAATTTTTCCAACAATGCCCCTACTTACCCTAGTGCTTCCACCACCACTTATATATACATGGGTGGCAGCCACAACACTAGGTTAGCTACCATTACTCCCCTCCACCCACTCTTGAGCATTTGTTGCACTCCCCTTGCATATATGCTATCCATCCACCATTTCCACCTCATTTCCACCATAGAAACCTAGTATTCTAGGTTTTCTACCATAATCCCCTTCATTTCCATGCCCATCATCCACCTTGGCGGAGGGAGGTCACCCTACAATAGCTAGGAGGTGAAGGAGAAGGATCTACTTTGAGCTCCATTAAGTCCTATCCCCTTCTTCTCATTTCTTTTATCTTTTCTTTGAGCATGTTTAGCTAAGCCCCTAGCGGTGGGCTGTTTGGGGTTAAAATGTGACTTCGATACCATGTTGGGGGAAAATAACTTGTAATAAACATAATTTCATTCTATGATGATTGCCTCTTGCTTCTATCACATTTTTCATTATTTTGCATGTGGTTTGTGCTTTTAACATATATTGCTTGCTTTGTGATGCTTGATGACACTTAGCTTCTAGGGGAAATTGGAATGTATGTGGCAATATTAGGAATGGCTCCTAGGTCCAATCAGTGGATCCCTAGACAACCCCCTTTGTTCCTACATACATCTCCCTTCTCCTACAAGTGAGTGTGAGATATAAGTAGTTAGTGTAAGTGTGATTGGTGCAATTGCCTAGAGCTTCCTAAAGGCTAGATGGCAAGTAACATGAGGTGAAATACCCTCATCTCTACTCCCATTCCTACCCTTGGCTCTTAGTTGCCCCAATACTACTTACCTTAGAAACCTAGGCTTGCCAAGTCCTACTATAATTACACCTAACCCTAGTTCTCCAACTAGTAGTATAGGGTATATTCTAATAACACTTGCCTTATTGTTTGGTTTGGTAATCTAGTTTGAATTGTAATAATTGCATGCTATGTTGACCTTCCCCCCAACTAATATCAAATTGCATTCCCACACGACCCACCTATCCAATCCATTGCTTAGAACCTAACTTGTCATTTTAGCTTGTTAATGCTAATTTATCTTAATTGGCTTTGTTCACTCTATCTAATTGCTTAGTCTTGTTAATTAGGGTTAACCTAGATTCTTGCTTTCTCTAGTATTTTGCTTAGTTCTTAGTTGCTAATTGCCTTGCTAGATTAGTGTAGATCATCTTGCTCTTGTTTAGTTGATTGCTTAATCTAGTTTCTTAGACTTAACTTGCTAAGGATAATCTAGTTTTTGGTAATCTAATTTTCATATTGCCTTTACTTGCCTTCTTGCTTAGTGTAATCAAACCAAAACCAACTTAAAACCCTTCAACCCTAATCTCTGCTTTAGGAACATAGCCAACACAAACCTAGATCTAGTTCCCCCTCTCTCCCTATGGATCGACCCCCATTGCTTGCCACTTATCTATACTATAACATGACCCCATGCGCTTTTGGGAGCTTATTTTAGTGTTGTGAGTGAACCTTGTTTGGGGACTTATAAATTCTAAAGATCACACGTGCGTAGAATACCACACCAGGGTTCAAAAAATAAATATGTTGTCCCCGACAATGACTCTGAGATTTGGTGTGTGATTAATTGCACAAAAATACACTAGGGGAGAGATCCCCAAATTTTAACCTAGATAACCACAGTTAAGCCACATGTAAGCAAATAGATTGAAAGTAGTATATGTAGGGTCAAACCAAAGGACAAGATGCATTCAACTTTATCACCTTGAATAATATGTAGATTCAGTTTGGTTGAGAATGATGATTCTAAGACTAGAAATAAAAAATTACAATTGAAACATGAATTAAACTAAGGTTGGATCAATCTAAAAAGGAATATCAGGGGTCGAAGGTTCACATCCATAACCTGTGTTGAATTCAAATTGATAAATACTATTCCAAACAAGCAAGTTAAAATGAAGATTAGGAAAATGTCTTTCCAGAATGCATTCTAAAGATCGAGCTCTGAGGTCTCATTCAGAGCTCTATGAATCCATTCAGTTGTTCTTAACTTTTGGGGTTCGGTGTGTTTTCACCCAAAGTTAAGGAGAGGTAATACGAGAGATTAAATTGTAAAACACAGTCGGAGTCGAATAAACGTAATATAGCAAACAAGAACACATAGTTAACATCAAAAGGAATAAGTATAGGCTACGGGGCTACACCCCATACCCCTATATAGAATACTACTCATCTATTATAAAAGATGATACAGGAGCATGAGAAAGCATAAGAGAAGTCATATGATAGTGATAAGAAAGCAGAATCCAAATAAAATTTGAATCTAGTATAGCAAACAATAAAATGGCTTTCTTCTCCAATCCTTGACCAAGCATACATGAAATTCACTAAGAATACAAGGTTGAAAATTAGAAATGAGATATAGAATATGTTGGACCCCTCAAAAGGGAGAGATTTGATCCCTCAAAAGTGAGATGGGATTTGTACTCAGACTCCCCCTCCTTTTATAGGAGGGATGAGGGCTTGCTTTGATGGATTTCTAATTGGGGTCAGTTGAATGACTTTATTACACTCGTTCTTCCAGACAAAAGTACATGGTCACTGGCCAATTTTTCTTTATGTATGTTCAAGGGAGAATCTTTGACAACATTAATTGCTTGACTCAAATGAAAAAGTTTATTGAATTACATTCCTTTAGTTACTTTGACCATCCATTAGCTTCTTTGACTCTATTTGTAGTAGATTTCCATTGCAAGAATTTTGAGAGAAATCCGATCCCATCACAAGCTCTAAAGCTGTCCAAAAATATATTTTTCATGTATAAATTTAAATTCCTTTTCTAGTACATATTTGAACACTAAATTTGGAGTTCATATACAACATATATGATGATTTTGCACTACACACACACACACACTCATATATATATATATCTATATATATATATACATATATATATATATACATATATATATATATATATATATATATATATATATATATATGTGTGTGTGTGTGTGTGTGTGTGTGTGTGTGTCTGTGTGTGTGTGTGTGTTTCATCATATGATCTATTAACATCAGATTCTAGTGGTTTTTTATACACATCTTATCTAAAGGGTATAAATCATATCCATGAGGTTGGATTGTTCAATGGAATTGTACAATCATAATAAATGAAGATGGGTACATATAAGATACACGTACTTAGGTACACAATTCTTTTATTCACACACACACACATATATATATATATATATATATGTGTGTGTGTGTGTGTGTGTGTGTGTGTGTGTGTGTGTGTGTGTGTGTTTCATCATATGATCTATTAACATCAGATTCTAGTGATTTTTCATACACATCTTATCTAAAGGGTGTAATTAAATCATATCCATGAGGTTGGAATGTTCAATGGAATTGTACAATCATAATAAATGAAGATGGATACATATAAGATACACGTACTCAGGTACACAATTCTTTTATTCACACACACACATATATATATAGATAGAGAATATATATATATATAAAGTATATATATATATAGAGTATATATATATATATATATATATATATATATATATATATATATATATATGGCCGTTTATTTAATACTCGCATGGGTAGCCTGGATTTCGCTACTCGATAGCCAAAAAAGTAACTGTTCTGACCAGAAAAGTAATTTTGCTATAAAAAAAAGTAACTATGTTGATCAAAAAGTAACTATACGACTAAAAAAGTAATCCTGTACAAAATACATAGTAGATATATATGTAACCGTGTTTTGAAATATGTTGTTACAAAACGTAACTATCTATGCATGAAACTCAACAGTTTGCAAGGTAAAGTAACCCTCTACATGTCAAAAGTAACCACCTTGAAAAAAAGTAGCTGAAATGGGGGGCGGGTAGCTATCTGCGCGGGTATTCAAGATGGGCTATATATATATATATATATATATATATATATATATATATATATATATATATATATATATATATATATATATATATATGGTTGTTCATTCGTTACCCGCGTAGGTAGCCAGATTTTCGCTACCCGCTGGAGTAACTAGGGGTTAAAAGAGTAACTATATGGTACACTGGAGTAACTATTCTGAATCAAAAGAGTAACTATATTGATATATAGAGTAACCCTGAGAGCAAAAGAGTAATTGCACAGAAAATATACAGTCAATAAATATATGGACGGGTTTTTTTAATTTTTGGGGGGGCAAATGATATTATTTTTGGATCAAAATTTTTGGGGATCTAGATAAAATGCTCCTCTACAATTGAGAAAAAAAATAAAAAAAATATCAGGAAGTGTGCGTGGGTAGCTACCCACACGGGTATTAAATATGAGTCGTATATATATATATATATATATATATATATATATATATATATATATATATATAGAGAGAGAGAGAGAGAGAGAGAGAGAGAGAGAGAGAGAAAGAGAGAGAGAGAGTTAGGCTAGAATATACTCGAGTGTACAAATCGCACAAATACACTCAAGTGTGTTTGTATATCAAGACTATTTTTTGCAAATTATAAACCATTGATCTTCATTGTCATACTATAGCTAGTCTACATACAAATTTTGAGCCCATTTGGTTGAGTGTAAGTCACTCATCCAAGGATAACAAAATCGACGCACGAAACTAATTTGAAATGTATAATTTTTACGGTCTTCATATTATGATCTATACATATCCAAATGGGCTCAAATTTTGTATATGAGCAGTTCACGGGATGTTTAAGAAGATCAATGGATTATATTTTCACAAAAAAATTGCATCATGAAAAACTACTTGAGTGTATTCTGCTCTGGATACACTCGAGTGTATTCTAGCCTGACTCTCTCTCTCACTCTCTCTCTCTCTCACTCTCTCTCTCTCTCTCTCTCTCTATATATATATATATATATATTGCATTCATTCATTGCCCATGTGGGTAGCTACCCACTCCATATTTAGTTACTTTTTCTGGAGTTCTTTACTTTACACATGTACATGGTAGCTACCCGCTCCAGATTTAGTTACTTTGTGCAAACATCTTCCAAAAATATTTTTGAAAATTTCGGGCTTTGAAGTGATTGAAATATTATTTTGGAAAATCCAATCAAATATAATAAAAACTCCAATTAAGAGAGAAAAGCTAAACTAAGAAAATTAGTTCTAAAATTAGGTAATAATCAACAAAATAATTCTCATAAATGATCTAAAAGATGAAAATAAAATGGATAAATATGCATTTATCAGTTACATACCAATTCTTTTATATGATCATGTAGTAGTAATTATAAGCCTAAAAACCAATTTTAATGGAAATTCAACTATGTGTCTACTTGCTACTATATCTAGATGTGTGTATTATTTTTTAAAATTTCTTATTTATGTAGTTCTATCGGTCTACTTACGTTATTCAAACTAGATGCATGCACACTTTTCTTTTAGTGGTTAATCAAACAAATTCAACCCAATAATAATTTTGCAAAAGAGGTGATAGTTGTTATTCATACAATTTACTTTAGATGATTTTTTTAAAAAGTGGTGATAAAGGTTGTTGTTCTTTTACTGAAGTGGTTATAAATATAGGTAAAAAATGTTGTCATATTTTTTTCATTTGAAGAATCTCTACCAGATCACGTCATATTGAATCCACTCCAGAAGAGTAGTTCTGAGACTAGAGATCTAGTGGCAAATTATCATGTGTTAAGAGTACACCCACTATTCAAGCATCTTATAACCTTTTTCTACAGAAGTGATGGCCATGGACATTTGAGCAACTGGTTTATTTTCAAAAAATCATTAACAAATTTTGATGTTGGATGTTAAAGTGAAATGGGACACACTATGCCAATATGTGGAGAAAGGGGGGTTTGGGATTCAGACTTGCTAGAAAGATGAACATTGCTCTACTGAAGAAACTGGGTTGGGAGTCCATCAATGATACAAAAAGATTATGGATTGAAGTAGTCAAAGCAGAATATCTGAAAAAGCCTAAGGATTGGTGGGGTGAGCCCGAGGTTGGTCCTCAACTTGGAGATTTTCATACAAGGAAGTTGATTTTCTTTTATAAAAAGGGGATTTTCTGGTCTATTAGCAATGGAAAAAGAGTCCTATTTTATGAAGATTGCTGAAGTTTTGAGTTTTCGCAAAAGAGATACAAACATAAAGAAATAACCAATCGATAAAGGAACATGAAACCATTATGTTTCAATAGAGGTAGAGGAAAGGGTCGGGGGTAATGAAGTAGGTGAAGTGGTTGGATTTTGCAAGCTATTCCAACCACTGCTAAATGTGATTCCAAGATCCAAATAAGAATGAATACCACATAGAAGAGTCACCTGGTACATAACTAATTTTATTATAGATCCAACATCATTTTTTTCTTAATCTCGATGTTAACTCAAATATAATTTGCATGATTGGCACATATTTGTTTTACAAGTGGGACAAATTTAGAAGAAGGAAATAAAAAAGAACAAATAACACTTAAAAATTATAGTAAAGAAAAATGTAAATTTAATATAAAAATATAGAGTCAACAATAAGATATAGTTTAAAAATAATCTAAAGCTTCAGTCTTAACATCCCCATCTATTCATACTATCTTATTGAGGAAAATTATAAATCTTTTGTGAAGGGGTTCCCTTTTCACATAATAAGTGAGAAACTACACCACGTGAAAATGGGATAAATTATGCATCTTGTTCCAACATGCTAGGAATCAGAAGAGGTTGCTAACTACATAAGTGAAGTCAAGATGTAAACCTATAACTTTTGTATGTTTATGTAACACTTATAACTTATATACATAAGTATCACATTTCCTCATATATGATAACCCTTACTCATGAAGACACTATTATCCTCCAATTTTCTATAAGACAAATGATACATTGACCATACAATTTATTGGCTATGTGAAAGCATGAAAAACCCTAAACTCCTTCCATTAGCCATGACTCCTCTCCCCTAACTCACCCACCAGCAATAAGAGTCCCACCACCTCTCTCCATTTAGTCGATTCCCAATTCAATCATTTTGTCCCTCCTTCATTTGGCCCATGTTACATGTATCCGAATATAAACCTAGAAACAACATGGTTCACATTCAAATACATTTCATTAATGGTATGCAATGATCCATATTTGCATTTGAGTTTTTCTATTAGTATTTGGATAAAAAGAATTCTAGATTTAACTTGAATCTTCTTTCTATCGTGAAATCATGATATTTCAATTTATAACATAGAAAAATGTTTAAATGCCTATTTAATATGCATTTGATTTTTCTATTAGGATTTGGAGAAACAAAACTCTAGATTTAGTCAAATTTGGGTTTTCAGGTCAACATTGTCTCATGATATGTTATTTGATAAATATAACATCAAACAATATATATATATATATATATATATATATATATATATATAATCTTGCTACTTGAGGTAGATATAGTGGTTCTTGGAACCTATTTGAATTTTTGAGACCCTTGAGGTCAATGTTGAGGGCTTTGGTGGTCATCGGGAGAGGTGGACTAATCTTTGGACAAGGTTTTGTCAAAGGTCAACAAACCTTTCTGTAGGTCAATTTAGCTTTTGGTTTCTCACCAGTGATTCAATTCCGCCATTGGGAAGACTACTAGTGTAGGTTTGTAGTGACAAGTCAGTCACTAGACACTCAAAGGCTAGTCTGACCTTTAAGTTCTTCGGCCAACAGTTAGAATATTACATATTGGCTCAACTTGTAGGGACTATCAATGACCCAAAGAGGTTCTCTAGAAACTTATGTTTTATCTTCAAACACTCAAATGTGTTAGTGCATATTGGTCAATGTTGGGTTGCCTAAAGGTTAGTCGACCAGGTACGTCATACAAATTGTGGAGGTTTCCACCCAAAAATATGATCTGTAAATTGCAATTTAACCAAGCATATCTAGTGATATATATATATATATATATAGCAAATACGAGACTAGACACCTAAAAGTTTTTCAACTATTTGAAGGTGGTAGTCAAAGTAAGAACTATGCTTTCTGAGTATCTTGGTGGGTTGACTCTAATTACACATAGAATTGAAATTATAAAGTAATTTGTGGAAGAATATAGATAAATGATGTGGTTTTTATCCTATAAAAACTTCACTAAGATTAACGTCCCAATATAAACTTAATTTAGTGTATCATGGTTGCACCTACAAGCATACGAGTTTATGACATGTAGTTGAGGTTAAACCCATGAGATAAATTTATAATAACTAATATGGGATTAAGAAATATAAATTAACAATATTTGTATATTTATTAATTTTATACACTAAATGCAACTATTAAAGAAAATATTCATATATATAGTATCAACTTTCTGAAGAATTGGAGTGTTAGGCTTCACCTCATTAACCAATTCTCTCTCTCATACTATCATTGATCTTGCCTTGGAAATCATCAAATAGAGGACTGGAATGATGGAAAGATATCACCCCCATTATATGGTTGTGATATCGAGAAGGTCACTTTTTCATCTATCAACCTATTTATGGCAGCCCTTTCGTCAAGTGTGGGAGGAATTCTGACATACAAACTACTTGGTATTTGCCTCCAACTCTTTTTGGAACAAAGCAAACGAAGTAGGTGGAATGGAAAAAGGTAAGGGACAAGGGCGGTCGTCGCTTGGCACGAAGGCTGCTGGTTTGGGGGTACCAAAGGTCCTCAGACTTCCAAGAGGTTTTTCTTTTGGAGGATGTGAACCTGTCGGATCTCGAGGCTAGTGACTGGAGTCAAGTCGTAACAAGGTCCATGCATTAACATTGGATCATTAGTTTCTCTTGGTCGATGTCACATATTCATGATATATATATTAATCTAACATGCATGTAATATGATGATCAGTAATATTGCACAAAATTATGTGAAATACATAGATAACAATATGGTCATGATATCTAAAATAAAGAGAGATTTAAGAACCAATGAGTAACTAGTCTACTCCCCACATCGTAGTAATTGAACTACTTTCTACTCATGGAAATTGTGCTAGTATAGAAAGAGAAGCAGAGTAAGTTCATCAACAATGGATATGCATGGAGAGGGTGACCCATGGTATGCATCAATCTATGAATTGAGTCTCTTATCTATACAATCATCCATCTTATGTGTTTATATCAATCAAGATCCAACATCTGTTCCTTCTACAACTAGGTGTGAGGGTTGAAAATAGGTCAAAAGTGTTGGTTATATGGCCTGACATCCATCATGTGATAATCATGAAAGGGAAATTTTGTACTTGATTTGATCGTTACTAAAGATAGTTCCATTTATTACGTTTATTCAATATTGAGATAATGAACGAATTAAATAATGTCCTAAGAATGTTTTCACTCGATGACATATGGTTTGGGTTGAGGAACTAAACATGATGTCGTGTGTATAATAAGAGTACTCGTTATTGTTATGTACCTAGTTGGTTACCATTGTACATAGTATACAAAAACAATAATGCACAATACTAGCATGTATAGAGAGTGATGACTATGTATCTTTAGTCATGATATTGGATATCAACTCAGGAACATGGGTACATGTTAGAGAATAAATTGTATTGGATAGACACACCTTGAAATTGACATGTGGAAATCATATAAGTGACAATGGTGACTGTGATCCTTAGACCTAAAATCACTATGGTAGTCACATGTTGTTCTATGCACTTTGACACTAGCCCAATGTGACATTGAAATACAAGCTGCCAGAAAGGTGGTGATTGAGTACACTGTGACACATGGGGAATAGTGTGAGTAATGTAGATGGAATATGTCCCTCCTTTAGGAGTGATATCCCAACTACTTGATAAGAGAGACTATGAAATAATTCAATATATGATATTGAGATGACAATATATCTCGAACAATCCGCTCTAGTTCAAGAAACATTGATTGAATGATAAGAGGATGACTTTCCAGACCTTAGTTTCAATGTGGATATCTATGACCAAGGGATTATACAGTCATTGCAATACTTATCAAAATACAAAGTTGAAGTTGTTCTCCAACTTCTCCAATTACTTGGGTGACAATGAAGTCTTGTTAGATACCAATCACAATATGTAAAATTGTAATATGATTATAGGTATCACCATCAACATAATTTGGAGCCTACAATCACACATAAAATAATGTATAAGGAAGAGGAGTATAATCATGGACATATGATTAATTATTTGCTAAAAGGTTTAGATACTCAATCAATTCATTGATGAGCCAACTGGATCAGACTGACTGGATGACTAGATTGAGTTTGATCAACCAACCAAAGTGGATTCAATAGCCCACATGGACCGGGCCGACCAGATGATCGACCAAGTTGATTTCAACTGATTGGGTGGACAACCTAATCAGTGCACTGGACTAAACATGGTTGACCGATCAGACTGAATCTCATCTCCTAGTCAGTCTGTCTAGACATGGTTGTTGAAAAATGATTTTTGTGTTTTTTATTCTTTCCAAGATTTATGAGAAATCCCACTCCCCTTCCTTTTCCTATATATAGGGGTATAACAGCCAAAGTTTTATACTCATGTGTATGACACCCTTTGACAACTCTTGAGAGGAAACTCCTATGAGAGAAAGGAGGTACCCTTGAGAGGCCTTAGATGAACCAACATTACCATCAAGGAACAAAGAGGAGAGGAGAGGTTGTAAAATGCTAGCACGTTTCCAATGGAAAGACACCTCCTTCCACATCGGCTCTTGGAGTGCAAAGTGGAGTTCCCTATCATATGTATGGAGGGATGTGTACATTTTAGTGTCCAATCTAGGAGATCAACTTTGTCATCACCTTCATTCTCTATTCTTATGAGCTCTTGTGCTGGATCTACTCCGCAACAAAGGTATAAACCCAAAACCTTCTTTCCTTATGTCTTGGTTTATCAGATCCATGAATTGAAACATTGAGCATGAAGTTTTATTTTTGTCTTCCACTATGCTTATGACTCTAATCTCTCCACCGATTCCTATAGTGGTATCATAGACATGTCAAGCTATGATATATCAAGATTCAAAATTGATTTGATTGAATTTATTTTTATGTTGATTGTGTAGTTACATGTGATATGAAAAATTAAGTGTTAAGATACATGTCCATATAGCACAACATATTTTCATGGGGATTGTATTATATGAAAAGATACAATATTGATTTATACATTAGATATGATATATCTATAAATCATACATTTTCCCCTCAAAAACATTTTGTTTAATGGATGTGTGGATGATTATGACCACATACCCCTTTTGGGTGCTTGATATGGATGGAGCCTTTTGTGGTTGTCAAGTATTTCACTTTCATATTGGGCCTCCTTTCTTTTATTCCATATGTAATGGTTTATATCCCTTCCTACTCTCCTCGTATGTAACTCGAGGTTTCTAAATGTTATGTAATAGAGATAGGAATAGAATAGGTCTTGGTGGACATGGCATGACGAGACAACCATGAAGAATCAATGAGCAATCATGGAGCCATATTGTGCTACACAAATGCAGGTTCAAGATGCATATGATGCAATAGACCACTGTGGATGGTAATCCTTTGTGGCTTCAAAGGATTGCATTATTATGGACACAACCAATGTTATCTTGTACATAATTATGATTGTGGATTTTTAGTACAATGTGTACATGATACATATTATAAGTATGTGGTATGTGGATATGTGTATGTGAATAATATTTAAAACCCCTCAAATAAATGTTAAGTATTACATACTTCCAATAAGTAATACACATGAACAACTTGATCGACAAAGTGTGAGCACCCCAAAGCATGGTGCACTATCTATCTCATTGAAATGTGAGAATAGATAAGTTTGCTTGACAAATTAGGGTACATATTCTATTGTATTGGATTTTTGGTCTGACTTAACCAGACGAACTAAATAGGATTAAGCACTTAGAGACATAAATATGGTTATGATGAAGAGTCGTGCATCCATTTATCTAGAAATTTCATATAATGTAATTCTTAATTAATTATTACCTACCTTAATAATTAAGTTGTGAGCGTAAAAGTTGGTTGAGTCATGACTTAATTTACTTTGAATATTAGCGCACTAGAAGATTTCTCATTGTAATATTCTGAAATAATAGTGAGGGATATTAGTTTGAATATAATAGTGGGAGTGTAATTAATTTAAGTCTAAACTAATTGTATCAAAATCAAAAATAAAATTTGATCTTTCATTTAGTTTACTGACTCATGCAAATACTCTCTATGTTAATCAATGGCAAATACAAATAACCCTTTCTCATTGTGATCCATCGTTGAAGAAGAAAAACTAAATGGGGATAACTTCAAATGACTGGTTTAGGACATTGAGATTACAGACACACATGAGAGAAAGTTCTATGTCTGAGACACATCAATACCTAATGAACCAACTCTGATTGCGCCTAGGGCAGAAAGGGAAGCTCATAAAAAGCATTTTGATGGGGCAACAAATGATAAATGCATTATGCCTTTCTCCATGAATCATGAGCTTTTGAAGCAACATGAGAACATGGATTTTATTGAGATGAATACACATCTCAAGAACATGTATCAAGGACAATCAAAGCAAGAGAGGTATGATTTTCTTAAGGCACTACTTAAGTACAAAATGGCGGAAGGTGATCCATTTGGACCCCAAGTACTCCACATGGTTTAGTATCTGGAAAGCCTTACAAGAGTGGGATTTCATTTGGGTCAAGAGTAGGCCACATATGTGATTCTATAATCATTTGTAGATTCATACAAACAATTTGTCATGAACTACAACATGAATTTTTTCATTAAGGCATTAACAAATGTACTTCACATGTTGAGAATAGTTGAGGGGAAAATAAAAAATAAGTCCAATTCTGTGTTGATGGTCAACAATGGAAAAAGAAAATCCAAGAGCAAAGGAAAAACCAAGAAAGGTTCTAAGGAAGGACAAAAGTCTTCTAAACTTAAAAAGGAGGTGTGGAGAAAGGAGGCAATTATCACCATTTCCACCAACCTGGACATTAGAAAAGAAATCATCCTCTCTACTTTGAGGAATTGAATAACAAGAAGTAGGGGATAAAGATCTCCACTTTAGGTATATATGTTATAGAAATAAAATTATCTACCTCTTAAGCATGGGTACTAGATATAATATGTGAATTCACATATGCTCAAATATGTATGATTTGAAAATAAGTACACCCTTAAAGAAAGGGGAGGTGGAACTACACATAGAAAATGGAGCAAGAGTTTTGGCCACTACTGTAGGCACCTACTATTCATCCGACCATTGGGCTTGTAATAGAGTTAGAGAATTGCTATTATGTACCTACCATAAATAGGAATATCATTTCTATTTCATGTTTGGACAAAAATAGGTCGAAATTTCATGCAAAAATAGTTGATGTTTTATTTCTAAAGATGAGATCTTTTATGGCGGTGCCTTCATGTATTAGAATCTTTATTTTTTAGATATCGAGATACAAATCAATAATATAAACAATATAAATCCAAAACTTGATGACTCAAACAAAAATTATCTATGGCATTATTGCCTTGGTCAAGTAAATAAGAGGCACATTTCTAGACTCCATAAAGATGAATACCCAGACTCATTTGACTTTAAATCAATTGAGACATGAAAATATTATTTGGTAGGCAAGATGAAAAAAATGCCTTTTAGTAGAAACTAAGAAAGGATATTAGGACTCATACCTACTAATGTATGTAGACTTCCTAACACAAACACCATAGGTGGGTACTAATATTTCTCTACATTTACTTATATCTTAGTAGATTTGGCTATGTGTATCTAATGAAATACAAATTAGAATCCATTTACAACTTTAAGGAGTTCAAAAGTGAAGTATGAAATCAACTTTCCAAAAGAAATAAATCACTTTGATAAGATCAAGGTGGTGAATACTTAAGTTAGAGTTTAAGGCCCTTCTAAGGGATTGTGATATTGTCTCACAATGGACTCCACCTGCAACACCTTAACATAATGGTGTATCAGAAAGAACAAATTGTACCCCATTAGAAATTGTATGATCCATGATGAATTTTCTATTCTTCTAACTTCCTATTGGGGATATGCTTTAGAAACTACAACATTGCATACCTTCTAAATCAGTTATGAGGATTTGGGGAGTGAAGGTTATGTCAAGAAATAGTTTTCTGAAAAGCTTGGATCCAAGTCTAACGAATGTTATTCTGTTGGGTATCCTAAGTAAACTAAGAGATATTACTTTTATGTTCCATCTAACAACAAAGTGTTTGTTGTTGAAGTTATTGTATTTCTCAAAATGGTATTCATTTCTAGAGGAAATAGTGTGAGGAAAATAGAACTTAAAGATATTCAAGTCTAACAAGATAGCATTACTTTAACCCACATGGCAATATCAAATACCTAAAAAGGTTCTCCCGATTGTAGTGGCTAGCAATACTGAAGGTTGGCGGTGCGATGCCAGATCCACTGAGGAGGAGGGTTCCATTGAAGACTACTCTTCTGCTTTGACCTTCATTTCCAAACTAGCCACTGCTTCCAATGAATCTCAATTGTCTAACACTATCAAATCCTGGGCAGAGTTGATGAAATCGAAATCGTATGACACTTATCTTGAGAAAGTTGACATAGATTTTCGAGATCAGAAGCTTATCTACTCGGGAGAGGAGGCAGAAAGGAATGTTTCAAGGTGGAATAATTGTCTCGCAGGGTACATTGTGGGATTTAAGCCACATCTGGCCATTTTGGAAGGATACCTATCGCAGATCTGGGTTCTGAATGGGAGGATTGAGATAATGAATCATGGTCAGGGATTTTTCTTAATCGATTTCTTAGACGAGATAGATCTAGATAATGTCATTGATGGTGGTCTTTATTTTGTGAGAAGTAAACTATTGGTATTGATGAAGTGGAATCCATGAGAAGTGTTGAGAAGATTTTGAATGTCTGACATGTCAGTCTGGGTTCGCATTCACAACCTGTCTCTTGAATTGTGGGACATGAAGATGTTCTCCAGGATTGGCTCTTACTTAGGAAATCCTCTCCGAGATGATAAGGCCACTTTCGAATTAAGGAACTTGGAGTATGTGAGGTTGCATATCATTATGCCTGCCAGTTCTGAGTTCTTGTCAGAGTTAGAAGTGGTGAGCGATAAGGGATTTACCCACACTATTTACTTTGAATATGAATGGAAGCCAAAGGCTTGTTCAGTGTGCAAACTATTCGACCATAATGACTGTGAATTCAAACCCCCTGTATTGAAGCAAGTTTGGGTGCAGAAAGCTACTTTTAATGATGCTGCTGTGATAGCTGATGAGAGTTCTGGAAGGCAGGGTGTTAACTCCTCCTCGAATGAAGCCGAGGTGACTGTCAGAAGGCCTAACAGACAGAGTACTTCAGACGTTGTTCTTGAAGGAAGAAGGGATAAGTAGGTTATGTCATGTAATGTAAATTCAGACAAGCAGGTTTCCAGAGAGGTTCCATTTGTAGGGATCAGTCAACAAAGCTCTACTGAGATACTTGACTATGGTCACATTGATGTTGAAGACGAATTTCATATGCCGGCTGATTCTTTTGAGGAGAATGGGTCATCTAACTCTGATATTTCAGAAGCAGAAGGTGCAGGACAGGAGGTCATAGTGGACTTGTTAACTCCTCCAGTGCACAAAGGGTCTATAATGAAGGAGGATGGTTTTGGTTTTGAAGTGCATAAAGGTAATAAGAAGAAAAAAGGTATAGGAAAGGGAAGAAAGGGTCTGATCAGCAGCAAAGACACAAAACAGGTTGCCCAAACTTCGCTCTCCAACAAGTTTGGCAATCTAACTCTTAATGGTGATGAGAGGACCAAGCCACACACTAGTGAAGTAATGGTTTCAAATGGTTTATATGTATAGTTCCATTAGCCTACTTTCATGGAATGTCAGAGGTCTTAATCTCAAAGCCTCGGTAGTCCATAACAAAATAAAAGAGCAGAAGCCTCATTTGATTTTGCTCAATGAAACTAGAGTCCGAGTTAGGAAGGTTAACAAGTTAATCAAAAAGTATTTTCCTGGTTACAACTAGATTTCCACCCATGATTCCCACGTCTTGGGTAGAGTGGTTGTTCTCTAGAAGGACAGTGAATGTATTGTGAGAAAGATTTGGGAAACGAAGCAGTCTGTTCATTTGGAGTCCTTTCTTGCTAGCAGGAGTTTTTATGTTACTTCGATGTACGGACACAATCCAGATAATAATAGGGTTCGTCTTTGGAATGAAATTGATAGTAATAATGCCACTATGGAAGGTCCTTGGGTGATCCTAGGAGATTTCAACGCTGTGAGGAAGGTTGATGAGAGGCTGGAGAAGGATCCCCCCTCTAATAAATCCATGGAGGACTTCAACAACTGCATGTTGTCTTCTTGCCTATTTGAGCTTCGGCTCAATGGGCCCTTATTTTCTTGGGATAACCATCTGAGTGGAGATGGTTTCATTACTTCCTATATTGATAGAATTCTTTATAATGACAGGTTTATGTATGGTTTTCCTGAGTTTAAAGGCTTTCTTCATTCTAACATCATTAGTGATCATAAAATTTTGATGCTTGATATTGGTAAAGGGTTAAGGCTGCTACACCCTTCAGGTTTATCAATGCTTGGACTACAAAGTCTGACTTCTTAGATGCTGTTAGAGCCAATTGGGACAGAGATGTCTCTGGTTTTCCCATTTATAAGCTTTACTCTAAATTTAGAAAGCTTCGCCAGGGCCTTTCTGTGTGGAATAGAGATTCTGTTGGGAACTTTTTTGATGTAGCGAAAAGATTAGAGTTCCTTACTATTGAGACTCAAGATAAGATTGATCACGATCCAGAAAATGTGCTGCTCCAAATTGATCTCAGATGATCATGTAGCATGTTATCATGGGAGGATGATAGTGCCGGATATGGATAACCTGAGGAAGTTAGTCCTGGAAGAAGCTCATTCTTCAATGTATGCTATGCATCCAGGAAGCACCAAGATGTATCGAAACTTGAAAGATTTGTATTGGTGGCCTGGAATGAAGAAGGATGTTGCGCACAATATCACACGACATCCTTTACTAGATGTAATGGGAGGATAACCCTTCCATCAAACCTCATACATATGATGCATGAAGATCTTATGGAATGAATCCTATAGATAATTACACATACCTTGTTTCATGTGTACTTAGTAAAATAGAAACATAAATCTCTTAAAATGTTCAAGGAGATTATAAATTAAGTTGATTTTGATGAAAGTATTAAGAACCTTTGATGAGATCAAATGTTGAAATACTTTTACCTTGAGAACCTTCAAAGAAAGAACCATGATAATGTATCACAAGTCAAAATATGTGAACGTGATGATGTGTCAGAATGAAGGAACTATACCATGATGCTTCTTTCAAATGAGTTGATCCACGATTTCAATAGGAAAGGTGGTGCACCCAAGATGTGTTTAAAATTTGACATATCTAAAGCTTATGATTCTATCTCCTGGGATTCTATTTTCTATATCTTACGTATCATGAACTTCCCTCATTGTTGGATTATCTGGTTGAAATAAATTTTTGACACCATGACACATGAAATTCTAATTAATGGTAAGGCTATTGAATCCTTTAAACCTAGTAATGTTGTCCGCCAGTGAGATCCTCTGGCTCCCTACATCTTTGTTATAGTTATGCAGGTGGTTACTTTCCTCCTTGAAGGTGAAGTTGAAAAGGGCAATCTTAGGCCGTTAAGAGCTTCATCCTCTTATGCTGTCTCCCATCTCATTTTTGCTGATGACTTATTAGTGTTTTTTGAAGCAAATGAACAAAGTGTTCATACCATTAAGAGAGTTATTGATAACCTTTATAAAGCTACTGGTCTCAAAATCAATATTGAGAAAAGTGCAGCCATTTTTAGTGTAGGTGTTGACAGAAGCTTGATGGGGGATATTCTTGGAATCCCTGAAGGTAGTTTGCCTTTAAGATACCTAGGAGTTCCTCTCTTCACAGGCAAACTCTCAAAGGAATATTTCTTCCCTCTTTTGGATAAAATCAAAAGGAGATTAGAGGGGTGGAAAGCTAGCCAATTGTCTATGGCAGGTAGGGTTGAATTAGTACAATCTACTCTTTCATCCATCTATCTCTACTGGACATCCACTCTTCCTTTACCGGCTGATGTGTGTGAGGATATTGATAAGCTATGTAGGGATTTCATTTGGGGTATTTCTGAAACCAAGAATGTCGTTCATCTTGTTAAATGGAGCAATATCACTAAGCACAAGTAAGAAGGTGGCTTGGGGATAAGGAACATTAGAGAGGTCATCAAAGCTTTGGTGATGTTTAATGGCTGGAATTTAGCCATGAAAAAGGATAGCGTCTAGATTAAATGGGTCCACAAAAAGTATTTGGCTAAGTCTTCATTTTGGTATGTACATATCAGTGATTCATTCTCTTGGCTCCTCAAGAAGATGTTGTTGTCAAGAGATGATTTAAGGAATCATTTGGAAGTTAAAATTGGTAATGGGTCCTCTCTTTCTATTTGGAAAGATCCATGGCTTCCTAGGGCTAAGTTCCTAGCTGACATTCTTGGTCCTCATTGCTATATTCAGTTAGGGATTGGTAGCGATGCTAAAGTTAGTCTTCTTATTAGGAATCAAAATTGGTTTTATGAAAAGTCGAGGTTGTGTTCTAATCTGAACACAATTTTGGAAAGTTTGCCTGCTCCCAAGTGTGGCGATGATGTCTTTCTGTTTGAAGGAAAATCTAACATCAAGTTCAGAGATGTGCTAGATAAAGTTAGAAACAAATCTGAGATTGTCCTTTTCTTTCAATGGCTTTGGGAATCCAAAGGGCCTAAAAGTTTTCTGTTAGCAGGGTGGAAGGTTGGGCATGGCAAAGTCTTGACTTCCTGCTATGTTAAGTGTCTTGGTATCAGCTTGGCGTCGAGATGTCCCTTCTACAAGTGTGAGGAAGAAGATTGTGTCCATCTATTCTTTAACTGCATCTATGCCAAAGAAGTCTGGAGTTTATTCTGTACTCAATTTGACAAACCTGTGTCGGGTTCAATTACTGACTTGTGCGGGTTGCGTGATAAAGAAAGCAGGCTTGCTAGTATCTCTATTCTTTATTGGTTGTGGAAAGAAAGAAATGACATAGTACATAGGATTTGTGAGAAAGATGATCACAAGTTATGGCTTTGCATTCTTAGTGATACCAGAGCCTATCTTAAAGACTAATCTTTGGCTGGGCGAGCTTCCTTTTAGTTTAGGCTTTGTACATAGTTCTTACAGTTTTTTCTTTAGATAGAATTCTTATGGAGGTTGTTCCATTCGAATGACATATACATGTACATTTGAAAATAAAAAAAGTAATACGATAAGCTAGGTTCACCAAAAAAAAAACAAGATAGCATTGAGCATATGGAGGTTGATAAGAAACATGAGGAACCACAAACTATTTTGGAATCTCAAGTTCATGTAACACAAGAATCTTGAAGGTCTACAAGGGTACGTCTTGAGCTTGAGAGAGATGGATTTCTCATGAATCAAGAAGACAACCTATTAGTCATTCATGATGATGAGCCATCAACCTAGAATAAGGGTATTGAGGGACAAGATTTTAAGAAATGTCTAGAAGCCATTAGATCTGAGATGAACTCCATGTACACCAACAAGGTATGGACCTTGGGGGATCCACCTGAATGAGTAAAACTCATAGGGTGAAAATGGGTCATCAAGAAGAAAATTGACATGGATGGTAATGTACAAAACTACAAAGGTAGATTGGTAGCAAAAGGTTTCAAACATGTTCAAGGTATTACAAATCATGGATCTTTTTCACCAGTTGTCATTGTTAAATTCATTAGGATCATGCTCACCATTTCTACTTATCATAACTATGAGATATGGCAAATGGATGTTAAAACTACATTCCTTAATATGAATCATCTTGAGAATGTGTAAATGACACAACCTTAAGGTTTTATCACTCCAAATGAAGATATAAAGGTCAATATATGGATTCAAGCAAGCATCTAGGAATTGTAACATTTGATGACACATGCAAATAGTTTGGTTTTATCGAAAATGAAGATGAACCTTATATTTATAAGATAGTTAGTGGGAGAATCGTTCTATTTCTCATACTATATGTGGATGACATACTATTGATGGTGAATGACATCCCTGCGCTACAACTCGTTAAAATATGGTTGGGAAGTACCTTCTCTATGAAGGATTTAGGGGAAGCCTCCTATATACTTGGGATCAAGATCTATAGAGACAGATATAAAATCATTCTTGGTCAAATTCAAAGTAAATCCATTGAAAAAGTGTAAAAAAGGTTCATCATGTAAGAATCTAAGAGAGGAACTTACCCATGTCACATGGAGTAAGTATCTCTAGGGCTCAATGTCCCAACTTTTCTGAAGAAATAGCACACATGCATAAAGATTTCAAATTCATCTTAAATTTGGGTCTATCATGTATGCAATATTGTGTATGCGTCCTAACGTCTCATACGCTTTAAGCATGATGAGTAGGTACTGGTGCGTTTCCGCTAGAGGTGCAACACACTAGCCGATTTGACCCAACTAGATGCGCCCCACGAGGTCGGAACACATGTGATGGGGATTTGCTTTCAAAATTTATAAACCTAACTTAACACCTACTCACACTAAAACACTACACCCGCAAGCGCACGAGGTCGTGTCGTAGTATAGGAAGGCGACAAGTATAGGGTCGATCCACATGGAAAAGAGGGGGTGCTAGAGCTAGGTTAGTTTTGCTGGGTTCCTACTGCAGAGACTAGGGTTAAGGGTTTAAAGGTTGTTTTGATTGTTAACTAAGGATGAACAAGCAAGAAATTAAAGGCGAGAATGAGATCTATGTTAACCCTAGATTAGATTAAGGGTAAGCAAGCAAGGAAAGACTAAGCTAGGTGTAAAAAGGCAATTTACACTAAGGCAAGCAAGAGAGAAGTAAAAGAGCAATTAAAGAGCTAAGCTAGCATGATCAAGGCAAGAGCAAGGAAAGAAGCTAACTAAGTAAGAAAAGAACTAATTAAGCTAAGCTAGCACAAAACTAAGGTTTTAAGCAATATAGAGATGTGTGGGATGTTTAGGGGTATGAACTTATCACTTAAGTTGGGGGTGACATATGAACATTATGATTCCATTTAGATTATCCAAACCAAACAACAAGTTAGAGTCTAATGAATTAATCTAAGCTACTAACTGGCCATGGATATGCTAGGTTGTGCATAGGGTAACTAGTCCCTAACACCCCCTACTACCCTTACGAGGCTCAATTGGGTTAGGGATTAGGTACAATTCAATTAGAGTCTAATCAAGTCTAGGTTTCTAGATTAGGCATTGCTAGGACAATTAGGGGCCAAGGGTAGTAATGGGGAGGTGAGATTAGGGTTTTGGACCCCAATTCCCCCATATTCTAGCCTTGAGAAGGCTCCATGCTAATTGCACTAGAATTACCTAATCTAGCTACTTATATCTCTCACTTAGGTTTAGGGAGATTGATTAGGATGTAGGAAGATGGGAGGCAACCTAGGGATCCAAGAATTCGACCTAGGGACAAATCCCAAAATTCTTACATACAAGCAATTTTCCTAAATTCCTAAGTGATTTCACACACAAACCAACAAGCAATCCATGGAGAATGAGATGAAAATAGAATATAATCATTAACAAATAGAATTACAATGTTTACATGTCATTTCCCCCCAACATGGAATCAAAGTAACATAATTTCCCCAAAACAGCCCACCCATAGGGGCCTAGCTGCTCATAGAAATGGAAAATATAAAAAGAGAGAAGAAAGAGGTAGAAGAAATCATGGAGCTCGGTGTAGATGAAGAAATCCTTCTCTCCAACAGCTGTAGGTCATCCTCCTCCCTCCTCCAAGGTGCAAGGGTGAAGAATGAAGGGGATTATGGGTAGGAACTAGTCTAAACTAGTGATTTGGTGGTGGAAATGGTGAAATGGAGTGGAATGGAGGTGAAAATGGAGTGGATGGTGATTTGGGGAGCTAGGATGTGGTGGAAGGTAGCTAGCCTCATGCCCCAGCCACCACCTAGGTATATATAGGTGTCTAGGGGGGTCTAGGGTTAAGTTAGGGGTAAAATGGGGAAAGTAGTGGAAATGTGGCTGGATTCTGTGAGTAGCACGGCCGTGGTGGGTCACCACGGCCGTGGTGGGTAGGGTAGGCCACAACCGTGGTGTATGGGCACGGTCGTGGGAATTAAAATGTGCCAAATGTCAGGTTGGTGGTTGAAATTGCCACGACCATGGTGGTCACCACGACAGTGGTGAACTGAGGGTAGCACGGCCGTTTTGTGCGGCACGGCCGTTCTGGTCTGCTGAGCCACGGCCGTGGTGTCTATCACTGGCACGACCGTTTTGTTCTGCACGGCCGTGCTGCTCTCTGCTTCTGTTGGAGGTTGTTCTATTGATTTGTAAGTGACCTAGCACGACCGTTTTGTGGTACCACGGCCGTGTTGGGTCCTGGATCAGCACTTTGACTCGGTTCTTTGGCTTTTCTTGGACATCTTTGCTTCAATTGATTTTTGGCCACTAGGGGTAGGTCGAGGGGGCCTCAGACTTCACTTTGGGTCTCTCCAAGGGCAGAGGAACCCTAGGATCACTCCTTCTCTCTCTCTTCCATCAAGTGTGGTCCAAATACCTGAAAAACATGCAAAAAATGTCCATAAGTGCATTTTATAAAAATAAGCATATTGGGAGGAACGACATGCAATCTAACAAGTATAGATGTGATTGAAGAGCAAAAAGACACAAGATGAAGCACTAAAATAGGGCTGCATCAGGTACCAATCATATCCTGATGAAGGTCACTGGACTACTAACTAAAAACATTCTTAAATACTTGAGAAGAACTAAAGATCATTTCCTCATTGATGGTGGTGAAGAATAGTTGGTTGTAAGAGGTTATATTGGTACAAGCTTCCAATCTAACAAGGACGACTACATATTGCAATTAGGTTTTGTGTACTATCTCATTGACAGAGCTGTGAGCTAGAAAAGTTCCAAGATAGAGACAATTGTTGATTCTACAACAGATGCTGAGTACATTGATGCCTCTAACACATCAAAGGAAGTTTTATAGATCAAAAGGTTCATTAGTAAACTAGGAGTGGTTCCATTCATTGAAGGTGCAGTAGAGATCTACTATGACAATAATGGAGCCATTGCACAAGCTAAGGAACCCAAATAACATCAGTTCTCCAAGCATATACTATGATGCTACCATCTCATACGAGAGATCATACCATAAGGAGATGGGAGGATATACACTGTACCAACTGAAAGAAACATTGTTGATCCCCTAACGAAAGCACTTCACAAAAAAAACATGATGGTCATGTTCTTATATTCATGAGTGATTGACTCTTGTGTAGGTGGGAGGTTGTTGCTTGTATGCCCTAATAACCACCATGCGATGATTGTCAAAGGGATGTTTTGTACTTTATTTGATTATTAATAAAATAAAATTCCACATATTATATTTACTTTAGTATTGAGATAAGGAATGAACCTAATAATGTCCTAAGGATGTTTTAACTCGACAATAATGGTTTAAACTGAGGACATGAACATGAAACCATACATAGAATAACAGTACTAATTTTTGTTATGTCACTAGTTGGTTATTATTTTAGATAATATAATACAACAATAATACACAAGACTAGCATGTATGGTGATCGATGAATATGTCTCTTTAGTTCAAGATTTTGGATATCAACTCAGATGCATGGGTACTTATTAGAGAACAAGTTGTATGTATTAGACCCACCTTGAGATTGACACCTGGAAGTCATATAATGACATGTGAGAGTCATATCTCAAACTGATACTGGTGACTGCGATACTTAAATTTGAAGTCACTATTATAGTCACATGTTATGTTTACTTTGATACTAGCCCAACATAACTATAAAACAGGAGTTACCAAAACATGGTTATGGGTACAATATGAAACATGGGAAATGCTATGATTGATGTAGATGGAACTTATCCCCTCCTTTAAGAGTGATATTCCATCCACTTGATAAGCAAGACTATGAAATGCATGGCCACACTCATGTGAGTCAAGAGCTCACAATATCTCGAATAGTCTACTTTGGTTCAAGGAACATAGATTGAATGATAAGAGGATGACTTTCCATGCCCCAACTTCAAGTTGGATATATGTGACTAAGAATTATATGGTCACTACAATACATATCACAATACTAGGTTGAAGTTGTTTATCAACTTCTCCAATTACTTGGGTGACAATGAAGTCCTTCTATACCAATCATTTCTGTAAAATTGTAACATGATTATTGATATCACTACCAACGTAATTTGGAGCATATGGGGCCACACACAAAAGGTTTCATAGGAAAGAGGAGTATAATCATGGGCATATGATTAAGTGGTTGTTGAAAGGTTTAGGCCATTAATTAAGTCATTGATGGGTCAACCAAACTAGGCTGACCGTCTGACCAGATTGAATCCAATAGCCTACATGGACTAAGCCGATTGGCTGACTGGACTAAGTGTGGTCGGATGACTAGGATGGTTCCCACTGATCACATGGACAACCTAATCGACCGATTGGACTGAGTTTGGTCGACCGATCAGACTATCCAGAGGCAGATGTTGAAAATTAACTACCATGTCTTTTCATTTCCCAAGGTTTATTGGAAACCTTGCTTCCCTACCTTTCCTATATATAGGGGTATTATGACCAAGGTTTTATACACATGCGTCTAACGCCCTTTGAGAATTCCTCAGAGGAAATTTGTGTGAGAAAAAGGAGGAACCTTTCAAAGGCCTTTGACCAAACGTCATTACCATCAAGGAAAGAGGTGATAGGAGAGGTTATACAACATTAGCACATTGCTAAACAAAAGAAAACTCCTTCCACACTGGCTCTTGGAGCGTAAAGTGGAGTTTCCAATCATTTGTGTGGACAACATAAAGATGTGGATGCTTTAGTGGCCATGTTATACGATCAACTTTGTCATCACCTTCGTTCTCTATTATTATGAGCTATGTTTCCAAATCTAGTACACAAAAAAGGTATACACTCACAAGCCTTCCTTCTTGCTATATCGTTGCTAATGAGATCCATGAACAAAAATTTGGAGAGACAAAAATATTTATTTATTTCTTCCACTACACTTACCTTTCTGATCTCTCTGTGGATTCCTACATAGAGGACATATATAGATGTCTCTTGTATTAACTCAATGTTGGCCCACAATTGGTCCTACAAGAGATGGTCAACTAAATATCTTTTTTTGATTTGTGGCATTGTACTATCCAATTGATTAGCTAATACATCTGATCATCTAGCTTGTCTTCAAGACTTCTTGTAAGTTCTAAAAAATTTCCAACGAATTGCTTGATCTAGCTATTTGGTTAGATAGAACTTCATGAAAGTTGGGGCTTCTCATAGCTATGTTTGAGGGAATCAGTATCCAAATGGCTAATTGGTCTATGCAACCCACAGATAGGCTCTAAATATGCAACATATCTTCAATAGCTAAAATGAATGTGGCCAACCCCAAATATATTATTATGGATGCATGGAGAAGGGTTGGAAGCATCATGATGGACTTCTTGAATGACTTGGATAAGTCAAAAATATCATTTCCATCATCTTTTATGAATCTAAAATAAGAGAAAATTGACAGAACTTCAAATAAATTACCTCTGAATTTAAAAGTACTGAAAAATCAAGTAAAATGCAACAATGGTATAAACTAGATAAGATATGCAGTTAAACTTTAATTAATGTAATTTCAATAAACAATCCTGAACTTGAATATTACTCTTCGTTAGAAACATATAGTTCTAAACACCCTCTAGATCTTGACGTGTCTATTGAAGGTTTTTTTAGCATATAGTGGAAAATAGTCAAATAGGTTCCAAATGTCACTCCAATTTGGCATAAAATTATATTTCTTTGTATTTCCTACACAACATGGAGTATACCAAGATCAAAGGAATTAAAATTGTTTTTTATACTTTAAAGAAAAAATCAATCTATTTATAGCAATAAGAATGATAAAGTATGTATGGTATCAACCAATCCACACTTAAAGCTTGATTGTCCTCGAGAAAACAATTAACTAATATTAAGAAAAGCATTTGAAGAAAAGATTTTGTTGATAAAGGGAATCTTGTCCCAAAAAATGAATTATGAATGTTTGCTCAACAAAATTGTAAGAATGAATGTTCATTCTCTTTCACTTAGTAAAACTCTTTCAGGTTGTTTTTGCATGTAGAATCTAGGCACAAGTTGGGTGAATTGAGCTATTAAAAACTTAAACCGAGTTTTTTTACCTTCAAATTATGTATACAACAAGTGAAACGAGTAAGGAAAAAAGTATGAGAGAAATTTACAAACCACAATTTGAACCCAAGTATTTAGAGTGTTTCTATTGTAAAATTTTATAACTCCACTACCTAGAGAGGTCAACCTCTATGATTTATAAGACCTTGAGTACTACCTTGTATTATTTACCAAAAGATCATGCACCATGAAGAACTCTTTTTATAGGAAAGGGCTTAACAACAACTTTCTTTTCTAGGAAAGGACTTAATAATGTCACCTAAGGGAAACCTTATATTATCTAAGGATACCTTCCCTAGTCAACAAAAGGCTTTAATCACTCGTTGTGAGAAAAAAAGATTGGTAGACACATAAGAGCTTCCTAACATCACAACTATGTCTATTTGTTACGTTTCTCCCATTCACTCTAATTTATTTAAGCTAGTAATGAAGCTCAAGGGAGTGATTAGGGGCTTTTTGAGGCAAAATATCTTAACTATAGCATAGGGGGCTTGGTAATCTTAGTAAGCTCTCAAGTCACTATTTGTAGTTAGGGGTGCCTACTAGATAGTAGACACGAATGGGAGACATTCAAGCCATTTTAGGTTGAGTGGGTAGGAAGCCATGGATCTTTTAACACTTTTTCCCAAATAATGGAAACCTTCACACTAATCAACAGCTATAGCTACAACACAATATGCTAAATTTTCTCCAGAAATTCTTGGCATGTGACTAGTCGTTGGAGTCCTTGGATAGCTCATTCAAATGAGTTTCTTCCTTCAAATATCAACAATAACAAATCATGTCCCTGTCTAATTTGTTTGGTCAGTTGATTGCCGATAAGCAAACTTGATCGACGTAGGTATTTGGAAACCCTCAACTATCAAGTTGACTGAGTAACCTGAGGGAAAACTTAATGAATGCAAGGATAAAGTTGGGTTGATTCCAACATTCCAAGTCACATCACACCATTAAATAAAATATATTAGAAGTTGAGCTTAATCACAAGTCATAAAATCAATATGAGGGGGTTACGTCATATATCTAGATAGAATACGATCTATTCTTCAATCTTGAATGTTTTTGCAATACTTGGCTTGAATTATCCTATTCAATGATTTGCAACTATGTCTGTTCGAGTGTCTATTTGACTACATACACATAAATTGACTGGTGAAATCATCATAAAAATATGGGCAATGTGACATACGGGGTCAACATTCTCCCCCTTTTGGATCTAAAAAATCATTTGAAATTTTATAACTTACCTTTCAATACATGCTTTCAACCATGTTGGTTAGTTCTCAAATAGTAACACAAAGATATGAAGTTATGTTTCTAATAGAATGTGACTTATGATAGTAGAATAATTCAGTCCAATAAAAAGACATCTGCAACTGGAATCCATATCAAAAAATTCCACCTTTGTCAAATCAAAAAGTGAGTAGAAGGGTAGAAAGAAAAAGTTTTTGCACCAGAAATTAAGGTCAAATAAGTTCAAGAAACTATATGAAACAACCCAATAGGCAATTCCATCAAGTATAGCCAAAATATGCAATATGTTACTCAAACAACAAGATTTGACACTCAATGGAAAAGGTTTTAGTACATAGATATTATAAGCTCATATTATCTATAGCCTAAGGAAACTAAAGACTAGATCTAGAAATTTCTATAGAGATCATAGTCTTCATCATCTTGCTCAAATCAAGGTAAATGAAGGTATTGAGCAGGTTGTTCCTCCTATTTATCATCCTCAAGCTCTTTGCGATTAAGTGTGCCATCGAAGGTTTATCCTTCTTCTTCACTATCAACTTCTTCTGTATCCACATATTCCTAGACTTGACACTTGGTCCATCTGTTGTTGATGATTGCCTAGTCATGAAGTCATGGTCCACAAGCAAGTAAGCCTCGTAGTACATGGCGAAGAAGACCTAATTGTAGATAAGAAGGGATGTAGGAATTGGCACTAGGAAGGAGTGGCGACAACCAAGTGGAGCATCCTATTATGAATCATAACTATATCCTATTATGGATCATAACTATATGGAGGTAGATCAACAACAATAATTGATTAAATAGGGTAGTACTATTCAATTGCATTAAGTTACTGAAGGGTGAGAAGGATTAGTAGGCAGTAAGATGTGATGAAGTGAACCTCCAAGTATGCACATCCTCACACATAGGATACCCAATTTCACTCGGTAATCTCTCTATTCATTTGGATGGTTTTAAATCATATGTTTCTCAATTGCTAATTTGTGGTTAACGAAATGACAACTTGAACTCAATTATACTAAGTTAAATGTATTCATGTTCTTTGAGATTGAATTTGGATTATTGAGACCCATCAACATAATAATTTTGAACTCAATATTTTTACCTAAGAATAATAAGATTTTTGTAAACCAACGGGGAATATTTCATCTCAATCTGGGTTAGGGTTTGAAAGTCATGGATAACCCAATTTTTTAGTCATTTTTCAACCCTCTTTTCCACGTCAGTGATCCACCTTCCTTTCTTAACAAATGAGCAGATTTTGGTCTGATCCAATGTCCTGGACCTTTGTCCTCACCCCCATTCTTGCACAGAGCAACAACATGGTGGTCGGCCGAACACCATGCCAGCCCATGTCTAGCCCTTTCATGACCTCCTTTTGGGATAAATCTACTTGCCTTGTCCTCCTCTCTCTTTTCCTCCCCTTTATCACCATTGAATCTCACTTCTCCTTGCTCCCCCACGAGCTCGTCGCTTTCTTTGCTCTTATTTTCATCTTTGGTTAGTTGATGCCCACGCTCTAACTGCAATTAGCCAGAGCTAGGGCCTCCATTGGCTTTGCATGCCTAGACCAAGGCCACTTGTGTGATCATAGCCCCTTGCAGGCTCTCTTCCCTCGTTGCCACCTTCCCCTTAGTGGCCGCCATTGTCATGGATCAACCCTTCCACACGAGTTGACCGGTCGCTGGTGAAGATGAGGGGCAATCGTTAAATTGTGTAACCACTGACCCAAAAAGCATATAAGGGCCAACATCTCATGGGCCGATTTGCTCTCTCTCTCTCCCCCTCTCTCACCCAAGTTAGTGGAGTGGACAAGTGTGAGTCACGTGACCGTAGTCGGGTCTACCATTGACCAACATCCAACGACTTCAAGTTTGAAATGGTAAGTATGTCCACTCTGTAACATTTTTTTCTAGAAAATACTCCCAATCTTGCATAAATAAAAGAAAAGGATTCCTTTGGCCAGAACATATAGTATATGAATTCTAAAAAGAAACATGATCTTTCCATTAAAATATGGTTAATGATTTAGATCTAATAGTACCTCTATTATTTTTTCATAATGCATGTTTCTTAACTTTTTAAAATGAATGATGTTATTTTATGCTCAAACATGACCGTAAATGCTTCAAATCATTATAATGGCCTAAGACTAGTAACTTGTGACATTTACTAAACCTAGATAAAAGCATAATCATTGTTCAATGCTAATGATGACCATGCATCATGAAAGGTAGCATATACAAACCACCAACGCATTATTCTTTGATCTTGTGCAAATCACGATCTAATCATGATACTACATTTGTGACCTCAAATCAATAAATGTTAATACTTGTAATCCAAAATTAATCTTGATCTCTTTCGTTCACTAGTTTTCATGAAACATGGCTTAAATGGACATATGGGTGCTTAACTCATTTAATCATATCAAATATCATGATTTTCCTGTTGAGGTTCATGAACCCTAATCTTGATATACCTAATCTAGTGTGCCGTTTCACCACCAAGTCTAGAAAAATTTATGATGTAATATGGAACACGATGATGCACTTGCATGCACCTTGAACTCTAATCCACTTAAGATAATGGTTAAAATCTAAAACCACATAGTAACCTATAACCTAACCGAATTAACATAACCAAATCATTGCTCCAAATTCAAAATCTATTACTATAAAAATCACAGACCCCCTATCAACAAGTCTTAGGTATAACCCATATATCTTGGCCCTTTTCAAGTGCTCGAGTAACATGTAGAAAAGTATGTTAAAGATAAATAACCTTGATTGGGGTTTGTGTGAACATAACAAAGTCACTTGGACATTTGTATCATTACATTTTAAAAGAGACATTTCTAATAAGCTCCTCAATGACCTTTTTGACACTACTATTTCTAGAGCGATCCAATGAATCATAACTAGTAGCTATATAACTGGCCACTTGACAAATGAATACTAACAACCTTAATTGTCAACTAACTAAATTTCAAAATAAGGCAACGCATCATGATACCACAAAACATTTTCTCTCATTCTCACTAGGATAACAGCCAAGTAAGCTCATAAAGATATTCAGACAACTAAATCTACACAATACCAAAGCTCACCTTCAAGAAAGCTCATACAATTCTCCAACAAAACTAATCCTACACAATATTAAAACTCCCCTTCAAGAAATCTTCTGTGCTAAAAGGCCGATGAATTTTTCCAAGGCATACTGAGTAAAACCTACATGCCAAAATAAGTCCCTGGTTTTTCATTATAATCTTATATACATGGCGACCAAAGAGGACCACCACTAACGGTTTACTGCAATGCCCCTACAAAGGAAAAACTTCGTACTAACAAACAGAAGATGCCCAGCACCACAGAACTTGTGATTAGCACCCTTTGAAAAACATAAAAGAATATAAAATCCATCGTATACTGCGGCTGCACTTGATCTGGTTTGTCAACTAAATATATGCATTGTTTAACTAAGACATTCGTGAACTTGTACAATGCTTTATCCATTATATATAGACTAACCAGCCCATATGATACAACAGTTAGGCATGCCACACTTCAGGCATAAGCTTTACATCTGAAACCGCACATGACATGTATACATCTGGCCACCAACAAATGTGGCGTGTATATACAATAATTAACATGTATCTTGTGAAGTTAGCACAAAGAAATTTCAAGCTTGCCAGCATCTATTCTCACAGCCCATAGATATTACTACAATCATATACACAAAGAAATGGTAGGTCGATCATGCCTCTGCAAACTCTGTAACCAGATTGATCAGCAGCAATTAGGTTGAAGATAATCATACATCTAGAACCAAGGGTGCCATGTTGGATCCATCATGCATAAGTGTCTTGGTGCTAATGCAGCTTCAACTAGATCCGTGACTCCCTTTTGCACAGAAACAGGTGGGTCTGTTGCATTATCATCCTACCAGCAAACAGTGTCAGGTATTTCAAAAGTATAGAAACATAAATCGCAAATCTAATAGGTAAGATGTTTGAGATACCTCATCAGATGAAAATTGTGGAGCTATACCCTTGATACGTCCTATGACATGCTCTACATTGGTGGTGACTTTCTGTTCAAAGTCTAGCGTGTTGATACCTCCAGCAGCAATTTGAGCAGAAGGCATTCCTAAGGGTCTCCTCCATGACCAAGATAAGAGCTCATCTCGGAAGAACATCGCAAGCAGGAACCATAGATGCTGACTTTGCTGAAGATTCCAACAATAGCAAACTCAATATTTGGTACTCAGTTTGCAGGTTAAGCAATCAACAGAACAGGGAGGCAACTATAAGCAAAACCAACTTATAACTGAAAAGAGGACGAATGAAATCCTAGTGGCTTGTATATATAAATAAGATGTGCATCTATCTTGAACCAAATGAGCCTTGTAAGAATCCTCACCGGCATGGTGACTCTAAGATTGAACAAAACATTTATTTCAACAAAAAAGATATAGGGGTAGTGTTAGTGCTACACATCCATTGTTATCCCAAACCCACACACCCTACATTGCAGGAAAATTTGATTGAACAAAGGAGCTCAGACTCTTTCTAGGAATATCATGTAACTGAATCTAACGGCTGTCGGATAATAAGCACAATTACAAACACATGTCAGACCGGATATTTAAGTTCTACTTTTCACGCACAGATTTCATTTTTCTGCTTCTACAATTTTTTTTACTGGAAAATAAGATCTAAATTCAAATAAGCAATTCAAAAGATTACATAAATGCTCTCACAGAAGCGTGAGCAACAAACTGGGCTGCCAATCCTTTTTGGATGGCAAAACCCAAGGACCCAAAAACAGTTCTGTTCATAAAGCTTTCGTAATAGATCTCATTGTTTCATACACTCATAGACACCAGATTATTTGATCTATTCAGCTATACATACTGCCAAACAGCATAATATTCCAGACTAATCAGCCATTTGAGTCTATACTAGATATTTTGATTTAAATTGAATGATCAATAAAATAAATGTGTTGAACTGCTTAATCCTCAGAATAGGCACAAACACCCATGCACTAATACTTACTCTTAGTATTAGCTTAAAATTCCGAAATTCAGAATGCATGTGCCTAGTACAGGATGTTAGAATATTAGCCTATTTAGTTAATAGGTTAATTGGTCTATTGTCTACATGGGCCAGTTGCCCGTGGCCCATTAGGGTTAATTCGCTTCCTTTGTACTTCCTTGTAATTGCCTCCTCTCCTATATATAGGATAGGGGTGTACATATCAATAGAACAACGAATACACTTCTTCACACAGGACATGGACTATTTTCTGACACTGCAAGATATGGAGGTGGAACTTCTAGGAAACTTTGACAAAATTTAGACGAAATTTTTGACAACTGCAGAAGAATAAGGTGCAAGTTCAAGGAAATCTCAATGGAGATATTCTCACTATGCGATAAACCTCTTTTTTATGTAATACAACAAAAAATCCCAAATGCACGACACTCTAAGCAGGTAACATGCTCCTCGCTCTAATTTCTATTCAACATGGTTAACAAGAAAATAAGATTGATACACTCAGATCTAAATAAGTTCTAAATCTTTGGTAAAACAAGGTAAAAATTGTGTTTTTGTGATGAAAATAGCACGGACATAGCGGTAGCAGCTATTCTTATCTCTACCCTAAATGAGAAGCATATCTAGAAACTACATGTTAGACGCCAAGACCTTAAAACCACCCAGTGTAGTATGCGCCCAACTTCATCTAACTGAATGGTGAAACTTTGATTAAGACCACTTCTTAGGGCCGTGCTCACAAGGCTGAAGCTTTGGACCAACAATGTGACCACCCTGAAGCTTTTCGAAATCGACTTAGACAAGCATCAAAGTTTTCGACACAAATCATCCCTTTTTACTAAGTTTTGATCAATGTTTGTACAATCTTTGCACTTCCGAGAAGGCTGCAATACTGTCACATTTATGATCACACAATCATACCAGGTTTAGCCAGCCAAAACAATATCATTGAGAACCCGACCGTGCTTAAAAAGATGGTCTATTAACAAGGAAGCAAGTGGGCAAAACATTGTTCTGTAAATTTATGTACATAAACCCAATTATGTACATAAGATTATGACATGACTCGATTTTGCCATAAGCACTTGATGCAGTGTCCATGCATACATGACTTGTTCTTTGCACGTGCACTTGATGCAGTGTCCATGCATACAGTCTCAACTGTATGTGTCAGCTTGTACCTGTGTGAGGCACGATCATATATAGATAGTTATATGATGGTGTGTGATTCAGGTGAGTTATAAGGATCATATCGCTATGCTTGAAATCTGACCCATGAATCATAAATTATATTATATAATGACTCAAGTTAATTCTTCAATAAAATGCAACACTTCAATTGCCAAGGTAGAACGTCCTTGTCTATTATGATATGTTGTACTATCAACTAAACTATTTCTTTCAGATTATTTCTGCTAATATATAATCCGTTCTGTGTGTTATCTTCCACTGGCAGACATCTATAGCGGATGCGCAAACATTTCTCAGAAGCTCAACAATCACCACCAAGTATGCTTTCAGTGGTTCCAGTAAACAGTTCTCTACTTTTGCTTCACATTTGTTTTTTCCACACCCTTTTTTACTTGTAGAGGGTTACACTAACCGTCAAACCTTCCTCCTCTATCCCCCGACACACCAGGAGGAATAACCCTCGACATTCTACACATACGCTCATCTTTCTCCATTCTCCCCTTCTTCCCTGATTTGTGCCTGCTGCTTGCTGCTGCCACTTCTTCCCCTTCTTCCAATATTAGGGTAATCAGTTCGATGTTTAGTCATTTTCAATCATTATGTATGGGTGTATATATATGTTTGTATGTGTTAATATATATATATGGGAATTTGCTGAATGCCCGCACGGGTATATTAGTTATGTTACCCGGCGACAGAGACGCGGTGGCATCGACCATAAAAAAAAGCCACTTAAAGCTTTCCGATTCGTCTTCGCTCTGTCGTCCTCACTCTGCCGTCCTCAGTCTGCTTGCGACCACAAAATCTAAAATCATGATCTTCCAGTTATCCTGTTCTTCTCCTTCTACCACCCCCAAAACCCAAAACATGATTTCCGATCACCTCCACCAACTGCAGTATCACGGTGTCCAGGGATATGAGCTTACGTTGGCTTGAATTTGGATCGTTCTGTTTCAGTGCGGCCTCAACTTTTGTCACGACCTTCCTCTCAATCTATTGTCCAATACCTCCTGCATTGGTCCCTTCCTTCGGTCCACTAGAAGAACGAGTAACGGGACCTAATCTGACAGAACTTGGTTTGCCACTCTAGTCGGGCCGGTCCTTGCATAAGTGAATCACTCCAGGCAGCGCCTGGCATCGTCGGCCCACATGGAGTTGAGCAGCTTGAGCAATGCTCTCGCCTTGTTCTTGGACTTGGACCCGCATTGGCTCTGCAATAGCAGCAGGAGCTGCGACAGGATGCCGACGTTGACTGCCTCTGCCCTGACCGCCGACGACGTGAGGCAGACGAGGGAAGCGTCTGTACGGCGTGCTCGCTTCCTCCGTGGTCGGGTGCGGAGAAACCAAACACCATCTTGATGAGGACACTGATCGCGATGGGGTTATCGATCAGCTGCTTCATCCCAGACTCATTTGTCGCGAGCCGGTCCATGGTCGCGAGCGGGTCCAGCCTGTGAGCCGTCGGAGGAGAGGTAAGAGATGAGGCCGTCGATGGTGCCTTCTTTAAGCACCACGGCCTGTGCGGGTTCGGCCACAGCGCAGAGCGCTCAGAGGACTCTGGCTGTTGCGTCCGATGCCACCGCCAAGGCGTTTTGGAGATAAACTAGTGTTTGGGGCGTCGTGGCAGTATATTATAGAAACGAGTGTACGCATCATCCGACAGTCTTGTGCTATCATAAGGCAAAGTTGTTGCGATAAAAAAGTGTATCTTGCATTGGGAGATAAAGAAACAACCAATAAATCGGTTGTACTAACGAAAATGTATATTGTACAAAGATGTAAAGAAACAACCAATAGACATTTCCAAGTAGTGGTTACAACTAATTAATATAATAAATCTAAATATAAGGGCAACATACGATTCCATCTAAATAAAAAATTTATCTTATACAAACCTTCCACCATCATGATATAATAAAAAGCAAAATGAAATTTACAAATCAACTTAGAATAATAAAAAGCAAAATGAAATTTACAAATCAACTTGGAATACATCAGTGTTCCATACTCATTATTTTTGAGATATGTGTTTTACCTTCCTCTGTTAGAGTTACTTTTACAAAGTATAAGAGTTACTTTTTTGAATCACAGGGTTACTTTACTCTGTTGTCACAGTTACTCTTAGTGTTCTTACAGTTACTCTTAGTGTATTTACAGTTACTCTTAGTGTTCTTATAGTTACCCTTAGTATGTATCCATCCATCTTCGTACTAGTGCATTCAATAACATTCTCCCTATGCCACACCCGTTGTTCGAAAGAGAAGGAATGGACCATAAGACCCAAATTGTCAGCTAAGCTATAGCAACTGCGGGGTATCTCTGTGTGCGGTCTACTGGGGAAGGCCATATCACATTGTTTTTGTGATACGTGCTTTACCTTCCTCTGTTAGAGTTACTTTTTCAAAGTATAAGAGTTACTTTTCTCTGTTGTCACTGTTACTCTTAGTGTTCTAACAGTTACTCTTAGTGTATTTATAGTTATTCTTAGTGTTCTTACAATTATCCTTAGTATGTATCCATCCATCTTCGTACTAGTGCATTCAATAACATTCCCCCTGTACCACATCCGTTGTTCGAAAGAGAAGGAATGGACCATAAGACCCAAACTGCCAAATAAGCTATAGCAACTGCGGGGTATCTCTGTGTGCGGTCTACTGGGGAAAGCCATATCACATTATTTTTGTGATACGTGTTTTACCTTCCTCTATTAGAGTTACTTTTACAAAGTATAAGAGTTACTTTTTTTTAATCACAGGGTTACTTTTCTCTCCTGTCACAGTTACTCTTAGTGTTCTTACAATTACTCTTAGTGTATTTACAGTTACTCTTAGTGTTCTTACAGTTAACCTTAGTATGTATCCATCCATCTTCGTACTAGTGCATTCAATAACATTCCCCTTGTGCCACATCCGTTGTTCGAAAGAGAAGGAATGGACCATAAGACCCAAACTGCCAGCTAAGCTATAGCAACTGCAAGGTATCTCTGTGTGCGGTCTACTGGGGAAGGCCATATCCACATTTCACCCGGATAAGCATCGGGGAATGAATCAATGAACCGAGAAGCTAGAGCATCAACTAACTAGCATGTGCCGGTGGGTCGGTGGCTTGGGATGAAGAAGACTGTGCTCTTATCCTGCCGCCGACAGTAGAATAATACAACAATAGGAGTAGAGGAGGAGGAGATCCGACTAATTCGCCCTGCCAGATGAAGGTGTAAGAGGAGATACAGGAATGCCAGAATCCCTAAATTGGAGCCTCAAAAGCAGGGGAGAAGAAAGGAAATTTCCAGTTAGAGTTACTCGTAGTGCTCGTTCAATTACTCGCAGTGTTGTCACAGTTACTCGTAGTGCTTTTTCAGTTACTCGTATTGTTTTCACACTTACTCTAACTGCTATTTGAGTTACTCTGTAGTGCTCGTTCAGTTACTCACATTGTTGTCATAGTTACTCGTTAGTGTTTCACAGTTACTCGCAGGTTTTTTCAGTTACTCGCAGGGTTTTTTCAGCTATTCGTAGGATTTTTTCAGTTACTCGCATGGTTTTTTCAGTTACTCGCAGTGTTTGTTCAGTTACTCGCAGTGTTGTGACAGTTACTCGCAGTGTTTGTTCAGTTACTCGCAGTGTTTGTTCAGTTACTCAACCATTAATTGCAGTGTTTAGTTACTCACAGGCTTGTTTCAGTTACTCGCATGCTTTTTTCAGTTACTCGCATTGTTAGTTCTGTTACTCGCAGGGTTGTGACAGTTACTCGTAGTGTTTTCGCAGTTACTCTAACTGCTATTATAGTTACTCGCATTATTGTCACAGTTACTCGTAGTATTGTCACAGTTACTCGCAGTGTTTTTTCAGTTACTCGTAGTATTTTTTCAATTACTCTAGGGTTGTGACAGTTACTTGCAGGGTTTTTTTCAGTTACTCAACCATTACTCTCAGTTACTCAAGCATTACTCTCAGTTACTCAAGAATTAATTTCAGTTACTCAAGCATTACTTTTCAGTTACTCAAGCTTTCTGTTACTTTCAGTTCAGTTACTCGCATGGTTGTATCAGTTACTCGTAGTGGTTTCAGAGTTACTCTTACAGCATTCAAAGCATAAAGGTATTTAAAGCATTCAAGAACATAAGCATTCAAACCATAAATGTATTTGATGCATTCAAGATCAGTTGTACATTTAGTCTTTTTGTAGCACACTAATAAATAATCCATTTTAATCAGTTGTACATTCAGCCAAAATATAAGGGCAAAATCAATATTGTTCAAGATGAGCTGTACATAAAGATCAGCTGTACATTCAGACTTTTCACAGCTATACATTCATGATCAGCTGTACATTCAGTCTTTTCACAGAGTTTATACATCAGAATAATATAAGCCTATTGTTCAGTATTTTTCATCAACATTTTTCTTAAATTACACTTTATTCAAAATAGATACTTTTTATTCAGTATAGCTACTTTTGGAGATCATGTGTTAGATTTTATGAAAAATAATTACTTTTCTATGCAATATAGTCATTTTATTGTGTACTGGAAAAAATTGTGCACAATTAATATACTCTTAGAAGATCTTTTTCTTTTTTTGAACCGAAGATCTTTTTCTTTCAAGAAGTTACAAAATTGTGTCCTTAATTAAATTACACTACCATATTGACTCGTGACATTTTATACAATTTGATAATGCATGTCTTGCAATTGTTTATAATTATCTTGTCACGAGACACATGCCTATACTAAAATATAAACCATCTTATTGCGCCCATAATTTCCACGACCCAGTTGTAAGTATGTGTATCTCCCTACGCAAATAAACTTTATGCACTCATGTAAAAGACATGACAGCTTCACCACATCCACTCTAGGATAAATTATCAACGATATGTCAAAATAGGCATTTTTACAAACAGATTGCCAACAGATATTGTATTTTCAATTTATCAAGATCGGATCAAACAAGCATTCTACAAATAGAAGTAGCATAAACAACAAAATAAAAAGGATATTTAGAAGGGGGGAAGATGATGAAGAGGATATTTAGAAAGGGGGGAAGATGATGAACGTGTGTGTTAAAGGATCAAGCTCCAAACAAGTCAATAGGCTGGAACGAAACCAATGACGTATCTTTCAGGAACGGAAACCCAAGGGACATGAAAGCCGACCTAACAATCATGACCTTAGGCCTAGTTTGGCCTCCAGCTTCGTAAATCCCGATAATTAATATAGTAACTGATAGTCCATCACATTATATGCGGAACTAGTAACTACCTTTCAAGAATCGGTACAATGGTTACAGACGGTTTTTTTCAGTCACGCAAGTACCGAAAGTATTTGAGAACGCCAGCATCTTCTGTCAGATTTCGCCTTTCTTCCCTACGGATTAACAGTCAACAAATTCTATACAGCTAGCTCCCGCAACACCTTAAAACAATTGTGCCATCCATCAAACTACTAGGATTTAACAAGTTAGCGGCCAAACTAGGCCTTAAACTCCTAGAAGCTGATAATCCCATCACCATCCGTATCCACCTCCCTCATCATGGTCGTCAGGTCTCGGAACATGAGCGGTGTGTTAACGGAAGCGAAGAGTTACGTAACGTAACAGGCAGCGGTCTACGTTGTTGCACAAAGGCAACTTGAGAGTCCCAATAGGGCTCTCTTTATTTATATAAAGGGGTAAATTGCACATAGGTACAACAGTAATATAAAATAGAAAATAAAGACATAAAGAAAGATATATTAACACTCCCCCTCAAGCTGGAGTGTACACATTGTGAATGCCCAACTTGCCACATAAATTCTAGAACACTGCTGGACCCAATGGCTTTGTCAAGATGTCAGCTAATTGATCTTCAGACTTGACATATGGTGTCACAACATTGCCATTCTTTATCTGATCTCTGATGAAGTGACAGTCAACTTCTATATGCTTTGTACGCTCATGAAAGACAGGATTCCTGGCAATATGTATAGCAGATTGATTGTCACACTTAAGTGTCATGGGAGACTGAATTGAAATCTTTAACTCAGATAAGACAGATTTGATCCATTGCAATTCACAGCATGCATGTGCCATAGCACGATACTCAGCTTCAGTACTAGACCGCGCTACCACTTGTTGTTTCTTGCTTTTCCAAGTGATCAAATGATCACCAAGAAAAGTGCAGTAGCCAGAAGTAGATCTTCTATCAATTTGATTACCAGCCCAATCTGCATCTGCATAACCTGTGAGAGCCAAAGAAGATGGGGGACTCTTTGGTTTATAGTAAGTGATCCCCTTTCCAGGAGCACTTTTCAGATATCTCAGAATCCTGCATACAACTGTCCAGTGTGACTGTCGTGGTGTGCACATATGTTGACTCACCACTCCTACAGCAAAAGAAATATCAGGTCTTGTTACAGTTAGATAGATTAACTTCCCAACTATTTTCCTGTAATGTCCTGGATCTGAATACGCAGTGTCATCATCCATCTCCTTGGTGTGATAATCCATAGGAGTGGATACTGGCTTAGAATCAGTCATGCCTGTTTCCTGTAGCAAGTCAAGCACATACTTCCTATGGGATAGGTTTATACCTGCATGGGATCTAAGAAACCTCAATCCCTAGAAAATATCTCAGTTTCCCCAGGTCCTTTGTGTGAAAGTGTTTTTGTAATCCTTCTTTCACACGTGATATACCTGTAGAATCACTGCCAGTAATCACAATATCATCAACATAGACAGCAATAATGATTGACCCACAAGAAGAGTTTGAATAAAATAAAGAGTGATCAGTCATGGAGCGAGAGAAACCCATCTGTAAAACAACAGCACTGAACTTGTCAAACCAAGCTCTAGGAGATTGCTTTAGCCCATATATAGCTTTCTTCAGTTTGCACACTTTCTGACACTCCCCCTGAGCAACAAAACCAGGTGGTTGCTCCATATACACCTCTTCTTCAAGATCACCATGAAGAAAGGCGTTCTTGACATCCAGCTGAAAAATAGGCCAGTCAAAGGTAGTAGCAAGAGATATAAGGATCCGCACAGAGTTTAAACGAGCAACTGGAGAAAAAGTCTCAAAGAAGTCAACTCCATATGTCTGTGTGTAGCCTTTTGCTACAAATCTGGCCTTCAGCCTTTCAATAGATCCATCAGGGTTGTGTTTGACAGTGAAAACCCATCTGCAACCCACAATTTTCTTTCCTGCAGGTAAGTCGACAAGATCCCATGTGCCATTGTCAAATAGAGCAGATATTTCCACTTGCATTGCCTGTTTCCAACCACTGTCCTTCAAAGCATCTAAATGATTTCTTGGTGTCATAATTGAGTCTATCCCAACAGCAAATGCACGAGCCTGTGTAGATAAGTGCGACAAACAACATACATTGGATATAGGATGTCGAATAGTACATGAACGAATACCTTTCCGGACAGCAATAGGAATATCAAGGTCAGAAGCTGCTGCAGGGATCTCTTGAGTAGAAGACGATAGAGGAAGCTCAGAGACTGGTGTCGCTGCCTCATCTGGATTCTGTCTACCTCGCCTGTGATAAACCTGTGTATAGGGTTGAATGACAGGTGCATCATCATGAGATATGTCCTGAATAATAATGGGTGGCACTCCCTCACTCGGCACATGTGGTGGCACTCGCTCACACTGAATTGGGGGTGGCACTCTCTCACTCAAATGCTCCCCCTTGCTCATAGCATTTGCAAAATATGGAGTAGTTTCATGAAAGGTGACATCCTTAGAAACAAACATACGACGCAAACTAGGGCAATAACACTTGTACCCTTTACTCGTACCGGAGTACCCAAGGAACAAGGTTTTCACAGACCTAGGTGAGAGTTTGTCTTGCTTAGGATCAAAATTATGAACAAAGGATGTACAACCAAAAACCCGAAGAGGAACATGAAAGGGTTGATCCATAGGGCGTAAAACAGAGAAGGGAGTGCGTCCATGCAAAACAGAGGAGGGTTGTCTATTAATCAAAAAACAGGCGGTGAGAAGGGCTTCAGACCAGAACTGTTTAGGCACATTTGATTCAAACATGAGGGATCGAGTAACATCCAAAAGATGGCGATTCTTTCTCTCAGCAACTCCATTCTGCATAGGAGTGTGAGGACATGATGTATGATGAATCATCCCAACCGAACTGCAAAAATCATTCATCGCTTTTTGAACATATTCGAGAGCATTGTCAGATTGAAAAGTCTTGATGTTGCAATTAAATTGAACTTGAATTTCTTTATGAAAATGCTTAATGATGGAAAGCACAGACTCACGACTTTTCAACAAATAAATCAATGTCATGCGAGAGTAATCATCCACAAAGGAGATAAAATAGCTAAAACCATTATAACTCTGGTTTTTAACAGGACCCCACACATCACTATGGACTAACTCAAACGGGCTAGTAGCCCGATTATTGACACAAACAGGATATGACAGTCTATGATGTTTGCCCAACTGACACAATTGACACTCTAAAGAAGACAAATGAGCCAGATCTGGTCCCAATTTCTTCAGACTCTAAGGATGGATGTCCATATCTGCAATGCCACAGCAAGGGGGAACCACTCATCAGGACGACTGAAACTGGAGCAAGAGGTGGATGGCGAGGTAGACAATCACCAGGGAAGAGGTAGAGATCACCTTTCCTAGGCCCCCCACCAATCATCTTCATACTCTTGAGATCATGTAAAACAAAACAAGAGGGTATGAATGTTACTGTGCATTTTACAGTGTCAATCAGCTTGGCAACAGAAAGTAAATTAAATGGAAATTCAGGCACAAAATGGACAGATTTCAGATCAATATCTGGTGTAAGAGACACAGATCCACTAGCTACCACCTTCCTCACTGAACCATCTGCCAAGGTAACAGACGGATGAGGAATATATGAGTCAAGTGAACGGAGCAATCTCCTCGTACCAGTCATGTGCTGGGATGCGCCAGAGTTAACCACCCAAGGATTTGCAGATCCAGAAGCCATAAAGGATGTAGCCTGATTACCCGCAGTAGACGCAAGGTTGGCTGCCGAAGAAGATGACGCGCCCATGTTCCAGTGCTGAGTTGTCTGAATAAATCTGTCATATTCCTCCTGAGTAAGAGTGATGCCAGAGGTACTAGAGCCCACAGTGGAAGAGTCTGAAGTGGCACAGTTTGCAGCTCCAACCAGTGGGGCTGCAGGTCTCCCATGTTTCTTCCAGCATTTCTCGACAGTGTGCCCAGGTTTTTCGCAGAATGTGCATCTAGGACGAGTCCCACGTCCTCTGCCCAAGCCAGGTCTGTCAGACGGTGCAGGCCTTCCTCCTCTAACTGCCGCTGCAATAGAGGCATGAGAATCTCCAGAAGGAACAACAGAAATAGCATCAACGGACTCAAAGGTGGACTGCTGAATCCTCGAGTAAGCTTCTGTAAGGCTGGGTAATTTGCCTGACGCAAGAATCACACTTCTGGCCGAACCAAAGAAGGGGCTAAGGCCAGATAAAAATTTAGCAGTGACCAAGTCATCTCTATCTTTAATCTGCTCAGCGACGGTCACTGGATGATAGTAGCTCAGTTCTTGAGAAATAGCTTGAATCACACCAAAATACTCTTCAAGTGGCTTATCACCATGTCTTTCTGCAAAAAGATGGTCATAAATCATAAACTGGCGAAGAGCATTCTTTTCTTGGGCATAATGTTGTTTCACAGCATCCCAAATCTCCTTGGCTGTAGAGTAGAACATGAACCTAGATGCAATTGTAGGTTCCATGCTGCCCCAAAGCCAAGTCTTCACTAGGCTGTCCAGACGTTTCCACTCGGCATAGTCTTTGTCAGTGCTAGCTAGGGGTGCAGAATCAACGAACTTCGCCCTATCTCGGGACTCCAAGACGGTATGAACAACATTCATCCATAGCAGAAAGTTCTTCCCGTTGAGTTTGATGGGAATAGGCGAGACCTCTCCATAATAGGTCGACATCTTATTCTCCATAATGCAACGAGGATAGGTGACGGAGTGATACACGTCACAAAGAAGGCTGGATTGACGGGAAGATACGCGTCACGTGACGGAGAGATACACGTCACAACAGAAACGGATAGAGGATGCGTTACTGACGCATCGACAGCCTTCAAGAGAGAGGTTCCTAATCACACATGAAGGAGATGTGATTAGGAAGGCACTTTAGAAGAGACGAGACCTCCGGTGAGGGCTTTAGAGGGTCGTTTGATCAACCGGAGATCCCAAGCGGCAAGTTCGGCGTCCAAAAAATGCCCGAAAAGTTGCTGAAAAAATTGCCGAAAACGTAGACGGAGTTTCTGGGTCTTGACGGCTGGGCCTACGGTAGCATGGGAGAGACTACCGAAGGTCCAGCGGTGTTGGACGGCGGCGGAGACCCATAGGCGGAGGGCTGCAGCGCCGGCGGTGGAGCTCCCCGCTCCTGCCGCGCGCCGGCGGCAAGGAGAACAGCCGCTGCTTGCAGCGGCGACGGCGGCCTGCTAGGAGAGAAGCCGCTGCTTGCGGCGACGCCTTGGTCGGAGGGAGAAGGCGGCGCTCAACCTGCTCTTGATACCATGTTAACGGAAGCGAAGAGTTACGTAACGTAACAGACAGCGGTCTGCGTTGTTGCACAAAGGCAACTTGAGAGTCCCAATAGGGCTCTCCTCTTTATTTATATAAAGGGGTAAATTGCACATAGGTACAGCAGTAATATAAAATAGAAAATAAAGACATAAAGAAAGATATATTAACACGGTGTATCCATGGTGGTGGTGGCTCTCACGAGCTCTAATACGAATTCCGTCCCACTCGAAGGCCTGAATCACGCTCATTAGCTATTGCTGTTCCGGGAGGGACTGCCCCGTGATGAGGATAGGGGATATGGCATCCACAAGCTTGTCAAAATCCTTCAAATTCCTCTTAATCCAATTGGCAATGGTTTGATAATGTGTCTTGGATTGCGGCAGAGTCCAGTCTCCTGTTGCGGCAGATTCGAGTGTCTGGTTGAGGCAGAGTCCACGCAGCACCAATCACCACTAGGAGAAGATGAGTCCAGCCATCTTGACAGCCGCCCGTGTTGACTACAATCACGACGGTATATAGCCGCTGCCGCTATTCTCAGCGAAACAGAAATGCTTCTGGTTCCGTTAAAGGTCCTATGGGAACACGTCATGCCGCCGGGTTCTAGTGTAGAAGGCAGAGATAGAGAGTTAGAAGTAGGAGGAAGCATGGCGAAGGGGCCAAGCAGGTGAAGTTGGTAAGCAGCAATGGAAAACTCCTTTTGGGTTGAGGGTGTAGGTAGAAGAAATTGTAGTTCTGAGGTCACTTGGAAAATAATCGGGATTATCCGTACATCAACAGATGATCAAGAACATCATATAAAGATACATAAATCCTCTCTCCACTTCAACTCCAGTGATAAAGCAAATCAGGACTGGTTTTTTCTGTTTTACCAAGAGGAGGGTGCTTCAGAGGCAGTTTTTCGCCGAAATACAATTTTACAGCGACGCTCACGAGACAGATCTCGGCGGAAGTTTTAGGCATGAGCGAATTGCAGTATTTACAAATCATGCCACCGCGTCGAGAGAGGACGGGTAGCATAACATAGATACTCGTGCGGGTAGTATAAATGCACTCTATATATATATACACACATATATATATATATAATCCTTTTTGGCCGACTTATTTCTGGATAGTTGACCGAACTTTTAGCGTACGTTGACCAATTTTTATCCAAATTTTCTGCATAATTCCCGATTTCTGAATTTTTCAACTTGGTCGTACGTATCCCGAATACCAAATTTGTGGCTATGGAAACATGAACCACTTCCACACTTGCTTAGAGACGACTGTCCACTCCATCCAGAGTTGTAAGGTACTGAGTACTCAATCTTGTTATATTATTACATTGTACAAGACAATAGTTGTCCTTAGTTGATATTTGCCCTCTCAAAATGTTTATAAGAAGCACTTTTAAGAATTAGAAACTCTAGATTCTAAAGTCACACTTTTATGATTTAGAAATTCTAGATTCAACCATTCATTTCTCTTTGTTTCTCATGTACTACTATACATGTTAAGGCATGTGCCTAGGAGGCAAGGCACCCAAGGGGCACCACCTTGCCCTGTGCCTTGCATATAGTGCCGACTTGAGTTTTTTTATCCTTATATATATATATATATATATATATATATATATAGAGAGAGAGAGAGAGAGAGACAGGCTAGAATACACTCAAGTGTACATATCGCACGAATACACTCAAGTGTGTTTGTATATCACGACTATTTTTTGCAAAATGTATACCATTGATCTTCACCGTCATACTATAACTAGGCTACATACAAATTTTGAGCCCATTTGGATGAGTGTAAGCCACTCATCCAAGGGCAACAAAATTGACGCGCAAAACTAATTTGAAATGCATAATTTTTGCGGTCTTTATAACATGATCTATAAATGTCCAAATGTGCTCAAATTTTGTGTATGAGCTATTCACAAGATGTTTAAGAAGACCAACGGAATAGATTTTTGAAAAAAATATTGCATCATGAAAAACTACTTGAGTGTGTTCTGCTCCGAAACACTCGAGTGTATTCTAGACTGACTCTCTCTCTCTCTCTCTCTCTCTCTATATATATATATATATATATATGTGTATATGTATATGTGTATGTATACGTGTGTGCGTGTATATATATATATATACACACTATAGGTTTTAATGTTATATATGATTGGGACCAAAAAATGTTAATATGATTGTACTCATGCTGCCTTGTAGTCTTTGTTATGTGCTAATATGATTTTTTATTTAGAATTAATACTCTTAGAACACTTTTTAAGATCTTTTTTGTGCCTTCTAATTCAGATTCTATACAGTGGCTATTTTATGAAGGATAGTCTTATAGCTCAAGACTTAAGAGGCAATGACATGAAATATATCTTTGCCCAGTATTCTATCTCTTACGTTGTTTAGAATTTTTGTTTTGTTTTTGGCATTAGTTTTCATTAGAATCCATTAGAAATGCAAATTGGTTATTTTTCTCACTCATATTATAAAATATTGTTTATATGAGAGGATTAACATAACTATATGGAAATAGCTGCATAGATAATTGTATAAGATGTATATAAGAGGGGAAATATTCATAATAAAAAATATGCATATATATCATCATCATCATCATCATCATCCAAGCCTCAGTCCCAACTATGTTGGGGTCGGCTACATGGATCCTTCGTTTCCATTCAGCTCTATCATGGGTCATATTCTGGTTGAGAATCAAAATCTCTCTTTATAAGCTCATCCCATGTTAATTTAGGTGTGCTTGACTCAGGAGCATTGCTTCGTATAGTCGCATTAGTCGATCTGCGTTGCACATGCCCTTACAATCTGAGACGGCCCTCGCGCAACTTGTCTTTAATGCTCGCCACCCCCATTTTAATCCTGATATAATCATTTCTCAAGCGATCTTTTCTTGTCTTTCCACATCAATCTCAGCATACGCATTTCAACCACGTTCATCTTGTTGAGACCTTGTTTCTTCACCACCCAACATTCACTCCCATAGAGCATGGTTGGTCGTATAGTTGTTCTATAAAACTCTTGAGAGGCATCTTCCGATCACATAATACTCCAGTTGCACTCCTCAATTTCAACCATCCTACAGTGATCCTGTCATTTTGGACATCCCCATCTATTTGAATAATAGAACCCAAGTAACGAAATTTATCACATTTTGGTATATCTACTCCGTCCAACTTGGCTCCATCACTCACACTGCGGGATTCGCTGAAATTGCAATGCAATTTCTTCTTCTATGTATATATATACAGATAAAAAAAATAGAGATTACGACTTTCAAAAGCCGCCTAGGCACCAAGATTGTACTCATTTTCTTCTTCTATGTATTACGGTTGTCATGATTCAATGTTCTTGTAAATGACATGTGTTCAAGTCCTCATCACAAGCTAGTATCTCTCTATGTTTATGTTGTAATAACTCCATGTTATCATCATGGGCTGATGGGCCTGTGGGCATAGCGACATCCAAGATTCAAGAATTTTTCGGTTAGCTAGAAAAAATGGTAATTCGGAAAAACTCAGAAAAATTGTGAAAAAATCGACAAATTTTGGTCAAAGTTCAGTCAAATAATTGAGAATAAGTTGGCTACACATAAGCACATATACGTACACATATTGATATAGGGTGGCGACCCTTCCCCCTTCTCCAATTGCCGCTGCCGGCCTTCACTGCTCCGCCTCCTCCAACCTTCTCTTCTCTGGCCGCAGCCATGTAGTCTTCTCTAGCTGCTGGCGGCCTTCTCTTCTATGGGCGGCTGCCGTCCTTCAGTGTCTGGACGCTGATAGCGTCCTCTTTTCTAGCAGCCGCCGCTGGCTGTCTCTTATCTAGAAGCAACCACCTTCTCTTCTCTGGCCGCAGCCATGTAGTCTTCTCTAGCTGCTGGCGGCCTTCTCTTCTATGGGCGGCTGCCGTCCTTCAGTGTCTGGACGCTGATAGCGTCCTCTTTTCTAGCAGCCGCCGCTGGCTGTCTCTTATCTAGAAGCAACCACCGTCCTTCTCTTCTCGGGTCGCCACCACTACTGCTCCAGCCATGTAGCAGCCAAACACCATTGTCGCAGACAAGGAGCTTTCTCCCCAGATGTTGCTTCTCTTCAGTAGCACCACATACCTTCTTTCTTCCCCCTATTTTCTCCTCTCCCCGCCTCCTTTTTCCTGCTCTCTTGATTCCCTTCTAACTTGTATCATTTACCTCATGCTCCTTTCAGGGCCATGCTATGCAGCCAATTTTAGCTGTTTGTTGCTGCTAGTGTTGGCGTGTCGAACGTTCATCTACTTCCAGCCAGGTTAATCACCTGTCACCTGCCCAATCATACTGTTTGTTGCTGCAATTGCTGCAAAATTGTTTCACTTTGATGGTTACTTACTAATTATCAGTTTTTCTTTATTTACATTTTTCTTCTTTATTTAAATTCCATAATGTTTGCTAATATTATTGACTTCTAACACTACTGGTGTTTGTACCAAAGAGAGATTTTGAATCTCTACATCTCAATCAGAATATGACCCATGATAGAGCTGAATGGAAACGAAGGATCCATGTAGCCGACCCCAACATAGTTGGGATTGAGGCTTAGATGATGATGATGATGATTTAAATTCCATAATGTTTGCTAATATTATTGACTTCTAACCTAATTGGTTGCCAAAACAATAAATACCCCACACTGATTTTGTTCACTTTCTCTAACACTACTGGTGTTTGTACCAAATTACTGAATGCTTTACTTTGCATGTACTTATCGGTTGATTATATATTTGATGCACGCTAAAATTTGATAATCATGACAACACACACACACACACACACACACATATATAGAGTCAGGCTAGAATACACTCAAATAGTTTTTCATGATGCAATATTTTTTAAAAATCTAATCCATTGATCTTAAATATCTTGTGAATAACTCATACACAAAATTTGAGCACATTTGGACATTTATAGGTCATGTTATAAAGACCACAAAAATTATGTATTTCAAAATAGTTTCATGCGTCGATTTCGTTGCCCTTGGATGAGTGACTTACACTCATCCAAATGGGCTCAAAATTTATTTGTAGCCTAGTTATAGTATAACGGTGAAGATCAATGGTTTACTTTTTGCAAAAAATAGTCTTGATATGCAAACACACTTGAGTGTATTCGTGCAATTTGTACACTCGAGTGTATTCTAGCCTCTGTGTGTGTGTGTGTGTGTGTGTGTGTGTGCATATATATATATATATATATATGGCCATTCATTCGCTACCCGCCCGAGTAACCAACCTTAGTTACCCATGCATTTGTTTTGTAATAGGAAGATACGTATTTGTAATGAGACAAGCAACGTTTGTAACGAGATGACCAAATTTGTAATACAAACACTCGTTTTGTATTACAACGTAAACTGTTGTCATAAAAATCATTTTTAATGTAATCAGACGTGTAATACAAAACGGGTGTGTATTACAAATTTGGTCATCTCATTACAAATAGGTACCTTTCTATTACAAAATAGAATCACAAGTAACTAAAGTTAGTTACCCGCGCGGGTAGTGAATATATACCCATAAATAAATAAATATATATATATATATATATATATGTTATCATGATGACGTCACTTGGTCAACCCATTGGTTGAACCAGAAACCCGAGACCTCTGTCGGGTCGACCTCCGGGTCAGATATGAAAACTTTGGTCAAAGCCATGAAGAATCGTGAAAAATCATATAAATAAAAAAATAGAAAAAATCATGAAAAATTGGCGACCGACGTATTAACCGTGTTGAACATTCAAGAGCCTATAAAATCACAAAAAATCGTCAATATTTCGTAAAATTTGGAGACTTTTGTTATTGTGCCTACATGTACCCACTCCAATATGAATATGTTTGCCAACGTAGTCGTTAGTTCATTTAGATCAAGGAACAAATCTGATAACAACGATATTTCAACATGAATTAGGTAGTTACTGATATGTCAACACTAGTTTTAGCAAATAAAATCCTAGACATTTTGACACCAAAATAGACAAATAAATCATCAAAATCTATCATCTCTACATCTAAACACCATTTTATTTAATAATATCATATTAACACCACAATAATTAATGGATCACGTGGGTAACCATTGCGATACATATATGTTTTCCAGCATTGTTGTTAGTTCATTTAGATCAAGGAGCAAGACTGATAATGACGCCGTTTCAACATGGAAATAGTTACATATTGAGACGCCAACAAAACTTTGGCATATGCAATCCTAGACGTTTTGACACCAAAATAGACAATTAAATCAATAAATTCTATGTGTTATCTCTACATCTAAACAAACCATTTTATTGGATATGGGTTGGGGGTCCTTCACGTGGAATGTAAGTAAGCGACATGATTTCCATCGATGACGATGATTGGCTTTCAAAACAAATTGAAAGAATAAATTTTTGAAATTGTGCAAGCACAAACCATACACATAAATACATTGGTTTATGCAATAATTTCATATATTGAGTACAAGGGGTTCCATGAATTATATTAAGTGAAGAGAATATCAAGTTTGAAGGAGGCAGAGTGATAATATTATTATAGTTATTAGAGATATAGAGTCTATTAGATAAAAGTCACATACATTAGTAAATTAGATGCTAGTGGATTTCAATGAAAGAAAAAGTCTGAACAACATGGTAGATGTGGACGCTAGCGGTTGTTACCCAAGTGTGGTTGAAATATTGTTCCCAGACCAGTAGTTACAAAAAACCTAGGCACATGGATCTACATACTGAATATCATATTGTAAAAGAACTCCACAACTTTCTCTTTCGTTTTCTCAAAGTCAATATGCAACTTTGGCACTTGGACTTTACAGGTCGCACTTGTAAAGGAAGTTGGGTATCATCTCTAATTTAACACCATTTTCATCTACCATCATTTATAACGATATGATAGTGACATGCAGTAGTGAGTCTAGTGACCCCCTCACCCCCATTACTCATTCACATAAGTAGCGGGATGAAATTAAGCACAGATACCATGTTCAACATATACGCGTTATGGGGAATTGGGGATAGTGTAAATATTTTTTTAAATTGGGGGAGATTTTATTCATCTCGCCTCCTCAATACGATGAGAATCATGGTTACCATGAGCACCATATGCATGTTCTGGGACATGTCAAGCAAGTGCAATATATAACCATATATAACATTAAATCTGAAGATCTTCACAATAAACTGTTTGTGCTTTTTGTTACTATTAGTACATTTTTCATTTTTCTTCCTCGGTATGCTAAATAGTACTAGTAGTAATAAGAATAGTACAATATGCAGCTTCATAACTATACTATACTTGTACTTAGTGGATTATTTAGGTAGATAATTTTCTTATAATGTGAATTAAGAGATAGTAGATCTATGATTAGATACCATTAGGAAGAAATATAAAATTTATGGGCAGATCTTTACCATTTTAATATGGGGGGATCTTTGCCATTTTAAGGTTTTTTTGAATTATTAAAATTAAAATTAAGAAGACTAGGTTGTACATGAGAGAAAATGCTAGAAATTATAAATAATACCTTAGAATAGGCTCAATTGAGCTCCAGTTGCCAAAATCCACTTTGCCCCCCTATCTCCTCTCAGACAACAATAGCAGACTCATTCACACGAAAACATGAGCATTTGTGGCGGTGTATAGGTAGGTACATACCGTTGAAATTTGGTGGTATACCCGTCAATATACCAATATATACAACCTATTGATACACTCGCACAATTCCATAACCAATGCATTGAAATCAAAATTCGAACAAAATTCTGCCAATTTCAATGAAATCTCGTTCCTTAATTTTGACACGAAGTGTGTTGCATTTATGAAAATCAAGTGCTTCTTATTTTCCTACTTCCATTAACAAATTATTTATGCACTTACACGTGTATCAATAAAAGCTAGTCTTAGAAATATTCAACTTGTTTTAGAAAAAATATAACTTAAAAATATGCCTAACTGACAATGCCCACAAGCTCTACAAGAAGGATTTTTAAGCATTTGTATCTCATGGGAGTTTATATCTAACATCCTGAAACTATAGACCATACCCCTCACCAGAAAGGAATTGTTTAAATAAATAACAGCATTTACCACATGCAGTTGGCATGCTACTCAGGAGATGTGTGGGCCAAAATCGTTTGGGCTTCATTCTGTTCTTATTGTTGATTACTTAATCATCTGTATTTCATGTCTATACTTAAGAGCCATTCCGCATGGGCCCATTTTTGTCCCCACCACCAAACCAGTTAACTGTCTTCATTTCTTTAATGATCTCTACACATGGAATATGGATTTTAACAAGCTTTCTCCAGGCATGATAAAAAGCTTGTTTCATGGGCATTTTCACACCCTAAACATATAACCAAGGAATAAGATATCCGATTTCGATACCGTTTCGACAGCACGGAAACCGAAATTTATGGAAATTTCGACAAAAATTTCGATAAATGCAATTGTGCCCATTTCAATGCCAAAATGAACGAATTAATTTATGAAATTTTACAGGCGTGATCTATACACCTAAATGCATTGTTTTATGCAATAAAATTTTGTGTGGGGGTAGGTTAGGGAGGGGTCCTTCATGTGGGAGGTAAGGGAACTGTCCTGTTTATTGAGGATTTCGATGAAGGATTTCGATGACAAAATGTAGGGTGTCAATTATGTAATTTTGCAGTTATGAGCTATATACATGCATGCACTTATTTGTGCTATAACATCACATATTCGATATGTAGGGTGTCCCCCACACATTTTACTTGGGTTGATAGTTTGTTGTTGATATTGACTCGACAGTCAACCATTTCATTGGCCCTAAGAACATTAATGCAATGTTTCCAAGTAAAATCATTAATTTTTGGTGTATTTGGCTTCCTAGGACCCTCATTGTCAAATAAACCACCACCAGGATACATGTTGTCCGCATTGAAGAAAATAAAATATAGCATAAAGCATGCATCGTATTAGTATTTGATAATTTGAGTAGCAAATATTAGGGAATGCAATGTAATTATGATATATTATAGGTATATGCTATGCATGAGTAATAAATGGTGAAATAACCCCAATCCCCCTTTAGTCCTATTCAAAAAACAACAATAACATAAAGGATTGCAATTATCGAAACTTCCATCGAAATTTCCATCGAAATTTTTCAATTTGTGTACAAAAAACCTCGAAATTGGCGAAATTCATCGAAACCGTCGAAATTTCGATAAATGCAATCTTGTTGCCAGTTTCGATTGAAATCGGTATAGTCGCATGTTTCGGTACCAAATGCTACCGAAATTGGTATTTTGGGGCGAAATTTCGGTGATTTCGTCGAAACCTCATTCCTTGCATATAACCTCTACTTTAATTTGGTTGTACAAATGAGGCATGACATGAGAATGGATGTCTCACTCTTGTTGAGGGTATAATCGTTGGTTAGTTCTTACCAGATTTTTCCTGGTAGTAATAATCTGAAAATGGGTGTTGATTTGGATGATGCGCCATTACATGTGTCCTAAGTCATATATCTTGGTAGATAAAGAGACTAGAGACCACTATGCAATGTTTAAAATTTTGTCAAAATTGGCAAAATTCCGCCATTTATTCTGATGTTGACAGCCCTTGGACATAGAAATGGCCTTACATATTTGTACCTCGCCAGAAAAAATTAAATTTAGATGAAAAAAGAACCATTTTGCCCGCATTTTGGTTAAATTTAGAGAAACACGTATTATTTCGAGAAACAGGGAGTGAGGTCTGCATATTTTACTATATGATTTCTTGAGCTTTTTAGAGGCAATCTAAGTTATGTTTCTTCTCTTCCTAGCCTAATGCTACCTCTCTCCTATTTCTCCCACTTCTATAAAGATCTATGACAAAAATACTTAAAAATGGTGTGAGAGTTAAATCTATGGCTATGATGACCCACTAGCTTTCATTTCTAAGGTCACATGATTTGAAATGATAATGCTCAAAATTAGCATTGACCGCCGAAATATTTTGTATGTATGCCATTATCAATCACACCTCTAACGACACGGTTGCCTCCCATAGGCTCTAGCTACAAAGCACATGAGTCACATGACCAAAACCAAAGCTTGAGTTAATCCATGAGTATACATTTTATCACTAATAGGCATATAGAGAGATTAACATTGAGACACATCTATGCTTGTATAAAACAAAATAAACTAGAGCCAATATGTTGATAGGTATAATCAACAAGGAGGATGAATACCACCATGGCTCAACTAGATACATAAATTATAGTTGTCTCATGCTTCCTCAATACTCACTCACATACTACTGTGACATTGTTTATGTACTACGTCGTCACATCCTACCTAGAGGTCCTAGCATCCTAGATCATGCTATGTTTCCATAAATTTGTGTTTATAAGTCTATATATTGTGCTCACAAACTATAATTAATTCATTCATTTCACCATTTAATTTGACCTCAACATCCTCACTGAAATCCTCATCGAATCAGTTCAACTTCCTTCACTCACTCATGAGGAGCCCCCCCCCCCCACAACACATCCGATATGAAATATTATTGCATATTTGACTAGATTTACACTAGTAGATCGTTCTGGTAAAATATCGTTAAATAATTCGATCATTTGGTCTTTGATATGCCAAGAATGCATCTGCCAAAATTTCTATTTCTGTGGCCACTGAAACATCGTCGAAATGGGACATTTTCTTCCTCGCATGGAACAAAAAGGCGCGCCTCGAGGCTTCAAAGGTGTACGCCTTGAGGCGAGGCATACCTCAATGCGCCCTGAGGCGTGCGCCTCACTATCTAGGTGAGAGGTGTGCGCCTCACTATCTAGGTGAGAGGCGTGCGCCTCATTTTTGGCGACGCGTAAAAAGGCGTTTACGAGGCGCAAGCCTCTGTTCAGACCCCAATTTTAAGCCTCATATGCACATGTATATTCTATATATACGTGTAAATATACATACATATATATATATAAACATGTATATTATTGTGTATAATCTATATATATGTGTGTGTATATACATACATATGTATCTAAACATGTATATTTGTGTCCATATATTTATGTATTTGTGTATGTATTTATAATGTATATGCATATACATGTAATGTCGCACATCGTATACATTTACATGTATATATTTGTGCATGTATGTGTATATGTATATAATTGTAAGATGTGTACAGATTTACATGTATATATGTTGATATTTTGTATTCTTTTGTATATTGGATGTACTTGCATATGTTTATGTGTATATGTAATCGAGTTACATGTATATATATCTATATCACTATTCGGGAAATCGGTCCGCACGGACGCATATACTCCCGCATATACCTATTCAGTCACCCTACCGCATCGCATATTACTAATCGGTCCACTGAGCGGTCATGGGCCGCATATACTCCCGCTTGGCCGATTAAGCGGCCGATTAAACTCCGCTTTTTGGAAAGTCCACAACTAATGTTCATGCATTTCGTACATACATGCATATATATACACACATTTCATTATATATATAAATTGAGATATATAGTCATTGAATTATATGTATACATTGTAATACATATAAAAACTTTCCACATGCATTTGTACATTTATTTGAATACCTTTTGATATATTAACATGTATAGATACATATACAATATACCTAAATATACAATCACATATTTGTGCATGTATATATAAATTTTGATTTATTCACATTTATACACACTATACATATATTTGTACATTGATTTACCAACATTTTAGTATGTGTACAAATATTACAAACACATTCTATATATAGACATATATACATATATAAGCATATCATTCATCATACATACATATTAATATGTTTATAAATAAATAGATGTACGTGTCTACTCTATATATTTTAATTTATGATCTCGCTATATTATTTTATATATAATTAGTTTATTGAAATAATAAAAAATCCAAAACCGCATATACCCGTATATACTCCCGCATACCGCATATACTCTATGCAGTACCCTTTCCGCCCGTACACCGCATACCTCTTTCCTGAACCATGATCTATATGTATATAATTTTTAAAATGTGTATACTTGTGTATGCCTATGTGAATGTACATGTTTGTACTAACATATATGTACATTATAATATAACATTATATACATATATATATATATATATATATATATATGAAAGCCTCTGTACATTCTGAGGCTTACGCCTCGCCAAGACAAAAACGCCTCGTTACGCCTCACGCCTTTTTCAACCTTGCTTCCTTGCCACTACGACTGTCCAAGTTAAAGCATTATGTCTGCACATTTCTGTCACCTGAGAATAAAGAAACTACAGACTGGCATGCAAATGAAAGGCAGTGGGGGCCACTCAGATTTATAAATGTGCTGGATGGTGGCTAGATCCTCCCCCCTTGGACAGACAGTAATACTTCAGGCTTGAGAGCAGTAGACAAAAGGTCAAAAGTTAGCCGATTCAAAACCTGATGATGGTGAAAAGGGAGGGGGGGGGGGGGGGGGGGGGGGGTTGCCCTCCTTGGCCATATGGGAAAGGATCTGCAGAAGGAGAGGGCAATGACTACAAAAAGGGATGATCTCCCGTTGATTGATGGAGGATGTCAACCTCAAGTATTTTGTTTGATGTTATGTCAATGAAAGGACCGGGAAAGGAGTTACTTTCATGCGGCTTTGATGCCATGTATGTGTGTTTTGGAGAGAAATTGTTGACATTAATTGAGTACCTGTTAGTGTTACATTTCGTCTACTAAAAGTATACATATATATGCTCTCTCTTTTTGTGTAAGTGGGATATTATGGCTCTCCATGATAAAAATTTAAAATGCCTCCATGTTCATCAAAGCAAAATGCTCCCTAAACTATCACTACTGCCATGTAAATCACAGGTTATAAGAGGCTAGTAAGGGGTAACACATGATCGACTATCAATCTTGTTTTAAATACAGATAAAAAGAACCATCAACTTCTTTATGGAATAAAAAAATAAACCGGAAGAGTAAATTACTTAAGACGAGAGTTATAGAATCATGTTCCAGTAACAATCAGATTGGAAAGAATGTAGGCTATCAGCCAGAAGTAAAAAACTAATTCGAATGACATCTAAGCATAGGTATTAACATGTAAATATCCACATTAGGTTTAAAAATAACTGGTTCTGCTGTGCATACATGATAACAAGATATGCAAATAAAGAAACAATTTTATTTTCGAAAGAGCACGCGAGTCTGAGATAGATTGACAGATGAAAATCATAGACATTGTCATTAACAGTGTGAAAAGAGAAAATATAACATGAACGGTACTAACTTTTGGTGTAACCACAGCTTGCGCTGCAGAGCACATGGCCGATACAATAAGACCTTCTACACCAAAATTGGAGAAGAAAACTTGCATGTTCCTGGTCAGCCTAAAAGGAACTGGCTCGATAAATTCAATCATTCCGTTGACATCATACGCTGCAGACAGAACGTACAAAACATAAGCCGCAAGAAGAAAGAAAACAGAAGAAATCTGCAAAGCCACATTTACCAGGATGAAAATCAGTCTGAAATATTCTTCCAGTATTCTTAGCAAAAAGTATCTTATTTGGTGACCTGCCCCCAATTTGCAGCATGTATGACATAAAACAGGAGAGAGCCAGCTGTACAGCAAATTGCTTCTTGAAAGCCCATAAATGATTTCCAGTTGGGAGGGTTTTATACATGTATTGGGAAAAAATATTGTCATTAACATATGATTTTGTGATGTTAGTGTATGCTTGCAATCGAAGATCCACGACTGCCTCAGGTGAGATCTGCCCGGATATGGCTTGGTTTAACTGTTCCTTGAAATGTGTGATAGGAAGATCAGCTTCCCGATTATTCCTGGCACAATTTATTTCATAGACCTCAAGGAAAGTACTGTACATCAAATCATCCTCTACCATTCTAACCTGCATATCACCAGTGATAAGTTTCAATAAATAATGAACAAGAATACAGACAGATATTACAAACATGCCTTAATATTTCAGTAAGCATATAAATTAGTGCAATGCTTGTGGTGTGTGATGATCAAATGACGTATATATTGGCTTCATGCGCGACTCTCAAGACCATTGAAGAATATGTATGATCTAGATGCTATATCCAGTTCAGAAATATTTATTAACGGACAGAGCCAAAATGATTTACAGGCATAAATACACTTACAAATGCACTATTAGTCATATATCTGATGTGTTTGTTTGACTGTGTCGTCACCCAATTATTTTTTTGTTATAATGCTACATTTTCTAATACTCATGATATCATGTATTGGACGAAAGTAAAGTTATATTGAACTAATAACCTGTTCATAAGGCTCTAATAATTTGGAATAATTGGATTCAATAGATTAGTAAATAGTAAGGTGTCTATTTAGATTGAAGAAACTTGGATACATAATAGGTGAAGGCCACATGGGTAACGATAGTCTCAAAGCTACAATTATTAGTTTTTTACTTGTTTAAGAGGACATACCTATCTAAATAAAACAAAAACATGATGTTCAAGACACGTGGTTAGTATATGCAAATTGTTGTTGAAATAATTATATTAGTATTTAAGATAGTTCATGTGCAATTTTCAATATATACCGTACTAAATCTGTGACCAAACACATTTATGTCAAAATTTTACAATTTAAATGAAGTATGACGAGTATCTGCATTACAACTTCTGCATTGCATGAAACCAGAAAATCACAGTTTCAGTCCAAATTTCAGACAGCTCAAGACTGAAATTCCAAATTTGGATTCTAGGGACACATGTAATTCCAATTATTGTTGGCCTTTTTGTTTAATCCAGAAACACGTAAATGGAATAGGCAATTCGGGTACATCTCTTATGCTGTGTTGGTTACTGTATTTTCGGACATATTTGGAGGAGAGAGAGACGGGTGTTAAACCTTACCTGTGACCAAACTGGTATGATGATAGGAGTATGGATGTACAAATGGCGACGCCTGGATTCCTTGTGCTTATCAAACATTCTATTCAAAACTCTAAAAAGCTGTAGTATACGTTCATCACTTCTTGCATTGGGTGTTAAAGATGTCTGAACAATAAAATGCCTCTGCGAACCATCAGAACCTATGAGGGTCAGCCGTCGGAAGCTGCTACCATGTCTTCGTACTATTGGAATATCAGCACCTATCCTATCTAGCTTCACTGTGTGATCAGGAGCAACTTCCTGCAGTACAAAGTATACATTTTGATCAAAATTCCAGCTTGTAAAATAGTAATACATGTATATTTATGCCCACAATTATCAAGTTCCGTATCTTAAAACCAGCATGATTAAAGAATCAAGAAGAAACAGAGGGAAGTTCAGTTCATGAACCACCTACAGCTATACCCATCAAAAATGACAACCATGGATGACTGGGTTGTACCGTGATACTAGACGGAAGAAACAAAAGCGTCACAAAGTGGACATTCTTAAAATTTCAATTACCTGGTCACTGAAATACTGCCCTGGAATCTCAACATCAACAACATGAAAATCTCGCAAAAATTTACTTTCATCCTCTAATTTTAAAACAGCTGGAAATCTATCTTCCACATTACTCTGCAGAACATTTTTCCAGTGTTTCAACTTTTCAGTTAGTTCAGCTAGAGTGGCTGGAAAGGTAGATACATTTTCAGGATCAAGATCACGCTCAAAATCAAGTTTATATTCCCTGACAAAATCAACATGCTTGTTTACAGCATCCTGAGAGAAGCATGCCTTGCAAACTCCAGCTAATTCCTTCTTAAGTGACTGTGGAACCTCAGCTGTAGTTGCCGTTGGATATTTGTAGCAACGATGGAGAAGTGCATTGACAACAGCTAAAAGTCTTTCTTCTGGCAATGTAACGAATCTAGAACCAATCTCTGACAATAGGGCCTGCAAGAGTAGATAAAGAAAGGATGAACAATGAGCTACAAGAATGACTAAAACTTGCAAGAAAATAGATGCATAATCGCCATCCCATGAAAATGATAACATAAAAAGAGAAAGCTCGAAAGCAATCATATATAAGCTTTGCATAAGCACATATATGCAACCTGTGGAGAATCTTGATGAACATGCTAGCCACAAGCAAACTTTGAAAAACATGTAGACGGGAAGTTCATACTTCCCCATAAGGCACAAGCAAAAAACTCATCCGTACTTGGGAACTTTTAGCTTTAAAGATACATTGCATACCGCTAGACAAATAAGTGCATGATAAAAAGAAGCATAAGCAACAACATTCATTAAGAATAGTGTAGAAGGAAAGGCGTACAATGTTTGTTTGTCGAACAAGTGAAGATAAAATTATATTTAATAAGATTTGAAATTACACGCATAAGACAGAATCCTAGAAACTGAAATTTACAGTTAAAACAGAGAGTAATACATCAATTAGACAACCTCAACTCAAAGCAGTACACTCACCACTTCTGGGATGTCTTATAGCAAAGTCCAGCACACCATAATGTGTTGATTGATTTAAATAAGCTAGCCAAAGTCAAAGATTGAGATTGGCACATTTGAAACTCAAGCCAAACTATATCAAGTACAACTTTAACCAAATCATGCTCAACCTTATTTTTCAGCATAGAGTGAAAAAATGATCATTGCATTTCAATAGGTTCTTTTAACCTTTGATTTGTGGTGCTGCAGATTTGATATCAAAAGATATTTGTTGTAGTGCTGGCGACTTGATTTCATACTTGTGGTATGGAGTGTAGTCAAAGGCAATATCACCCGGTATCCACCCCACCCAAACCAATCCATGGATCATTCACACCAAAAAATAGATGACCAGCCAATCGATGGTGAGTGGTTTGGGTGTATGTGGTGTGGATGCAGTGGACAACCGATCCATTCTATGAAAAAGCAGCACATGAAAAGGCAGAGCTTGTTAAGCCACCATTTCACAAAACTTACTGATTACCAAGTGATTCCTGACTCTTTTTTCCCGGCTACGTGTAGTAACCTAGCTTCACTGTCAGAGTCCAAGACATTTTTTTCTTCAAAATCTAGACTGCTACTGGTGCCTAGGAAACACTTCTGTAATCATCTTATAGTTCGGTAGCAAGAAGTCACTTTTTAATCTTCTTCTTTGTCAGTTGCAAAGTTGTTAGTCAGTGGAATAAATCTAGTTTTCTTCAAGTGTGGAATCTGCAGATGGTATAAGAACACCCAACAGCATCTATATTTTTCTATTGGTGGGAGTGGATGAAACAAGTATATCCAGGGCTCTCCTAGGTCAAACATTCACTCCATCCGCCTACCAATGGTGTGGACATTCAGTCGGTAATTTTATTGATGGACCGGATCAGGGGATGGGTGATGGATGTGAGGATCTACAATCTGTCATCTCTATGTCCATGGCTTTATATTCTATGTTACAACTAGATATAGCTACAATAGTCTGCTTTTTACTCCTGAAGTACTGGGTTATATCAAAAAATAGAATAGTCTTGAGGTGTATATCCTACCAGTATAGCTCTCAGCATTATTAGAATCACAATGACAGTACCCGATAATATTTACATATCCAGGTCTAATGCACATCATTAGTCTTATGACTCTCATCCCAGGAGAGTGGTTTAACTAGTGGCTAGTGCAAAATCTGACTTACCAAGCCACATCAAAACTGACATCAGGCTTGGCAGCCCTCAAATAAACAAGGTTCAGAACCAGATTATGGCACCACTATGTATTAGGAAAATGACATGGATCTCATTCCAAGGTACATTTGGCACCAATATTGTAACAGTTAGTCTAACCTATAGGGTTCCAAAATTTTCAGCAGCTCAGGTATATTTCTTCATAGATAACAAACAGTAAATCTATGAAGAAACTGTTTGTTATCTATGAACCCAAGTCCACAGCCCACCACCACCTTCCTAACTCTCCGTCATCACCATCTTCTTCATCCCTTATTCCTATCCCATCCCGTTGACCGCCCCATCCACCCATCCTCTTCCCGCTGGTCTCCGGACAGCTTCGGACACTTTCCAGTTCTTGTATGTTGAAGACGTAAACTCAGTTTTGCTATCTGCCTGCCTATGCCTCATGGTGGAGTAATTTTTCCTCCATGTTGGTGTAGGTTCTTCTATATTCCTTGAAGCCCCTACATGGGCTCCTGAGATCCGATGCTTAGTTCTCCTATCTTCTGCCTCTAGATCTGCTCATGTATTGGGCTTCTGCTGTTGTCTGTCTCTATTGACTGCTACGTCAACCTTCTTCTTGCTACTGCTGCCTGCGCCCTTGGTTCACGCTGCCTGCCTTCGTCATGTCGCCTCAGACGTTACCCGTAACTTGTGTGTCACCACTGTCAAACTGGATGGCTCCAATTATCACTTATGGGCAACCTCCTTTGAACTCTACGTCAAGGCTCAGGACGCTTCTCATATCTGTCTACCAAAGGTCCAGCGACTCCTGCTACAGATGTTGATGATAAGACGAAACAGGCCTATGATCTTTGGTCTAAAGAAGATTATGGCGTCACGACCTGGTTGGTCAATAGTGCAGAGCCCAAAATCAGCCAGTCTTTACTCCGCCTGTAGACGGTCAAGGAAATGTGGGATCAACTTTCCTACGTGTATTCTCACCAGCAGAATCCGAAGGTGTTTGAGATCTTCAAAAACTTGGCCAAACTGGAGTACTAGGCTACTGATTTTGTGGAGGACTACTATAATCAATGCTTTGCGCTCTGGGATGAGTTCGAGGTCTACCACCCCCTATCATCAAATAATAATGAGATCCAGCGACAGCACAATGAGTTACAGTTAGTCCAGTTTCTTACTGGCATGCTATCATCTTTTACGGGGGTAGTCGATTAAATTCTTTCTAGTGATCCTCTTCCTACCCTATGCGATGTTCTGAAGCGTGTGCAACGCCTTCCCTCTGTCTCTCAAGCACTTCCTGATACTTCTGACGGGACAACCCTCACTGTTAGGACTGCCGACTCCTTCCATGGACGTGGTCGCGGTCGTGGACGCTCCTCTACTGGTCCAGGACGAGGTTCCTCCTGTACTGTTGATGCTACTGAACAACGCAATTGCACCTTCTGCAAACGGACTAATCATAATGAAGACCGTTGTTGGATCAAACATGGGAAACCTGCGTGGGCAAATCAAGTCACATCTAAGCAGCCTAACACTACTGCCTCCTCTTCTGCTCCATCTTCCGATTGAATCAGATCGAAATTTGAGAAACTGCTTTAAGCGAGTTTGGCCTCATCTACGGAGACTTCCACTAATGGCAGTACTGCTCTCCTAACCCAGTCTGGTAAAAACACTTGGGTGATCGACTCTGGTGCGACCTCCCACATTACTGACAGTCCTACCTTGTTTTCTACTTTGCATAAAACTACTGCTATCCCTCATGTTACTCTAGTTGATGGTTCACAAACGCCTGTATCTAATTTTGGCAATATCTGTACTTCTGGCCGCCTACCTCTGCGCTATGCATTATATGTTCCTAAATTTCTAATTAATTTATTATCTGTCAGTCGGACTGTTAAGAGCCTGCGTTGTTCTGTAACATTTGACATGGATGGTGTTATCTCTCAGGATCTGCGTACGAGGACGAAGATTGGTTCAGGCCATGAGGGACCAGACGGCTTATACTACCTGGATGTACCGCGGACTGCTGCGCTTCTGACTTCTTCTGTGGCGGGCATCCAATGGCACTATCGGTTGGGACATCCGTCAGCGACCAAATTGAAGCACATACTACCTGCTATTTCTGGTCTGTTTTTCATTGTGAAACTTGCCAGTTAGGCAAACAGACTAGGCCTATCTTTTCAAAAAAAAATATGTATTGGCTCAAAACAGCTTTTTGATATAGTGCATGCTGATATTTGGGGTCCATGTTCTGTTCCCAGTGTCTCTGGTTTCCGGTATTTGATGAGTTTATCGATGATTTCTCTAGAACCACCTGGATATTCCTGTTAAAAGATCGGTCTAACACTCTTGATACTATTACTGCCTTTTTTTCTGAAATACGTACCCAGTTTAGTAAACTTATAAAAATCTTTCGCACTAACAATGCTCTTGAATTCATGCAAGCGTCAGTCAGTTCTTTTTGTCACAAACTGGGTACTATTCACCAAACCTCATGCGCCTATACTCCGCAACAGAATGGAGTTGTCGAACGCAAAAATCAACATCTTCTTGAAGTTGCTCACACTCTTCTGTTTCACTACCATGTTCCCCACTGTTTTTGGCCCGAAGCTATTTCTACTGCATATTATCTTATCAATCGCATGCCATCTTCTGTTCTTGGCAATCAAGTTCCATATCAAATTCTATATTGTTTTCTGTCCCCCCTCGAATTTTTGAAATCAACTGTTGTGTTAAAAATATGCGTCTTGGATTAACTAAACTTGATCCCCAAGCCATCAAGTGTGACTTCTTAGGGCACTCTAGGACTGAAAAAGGGTACCGCTGCTATGACCCGGTTGGAAAGAAGTGGATGGTCTCAGCTGATGTCGTCTTCTTTGAACATATGTCGTTTTATTCCTCTGTTGGTTCTACCTTAACATCAGATTTATTTGCAGATGCACCTTTACCACTGATTGATGCGTCTGATTCATCGGATACCACTCCTATTGTTGCTCCTCCACTGAAGGTATATCAAAGAAGACTGAAGGCTCCAACTCCCTCCATGGCCCATCCAGATCCTTCATCCTCGATGGCAGATCCACCTCCATCGCAGGTATTTTCTGACTTAGATATACTTATCAGCTTACGCAAAGGTACTCGGACTTGTACACAACACCCCATTGGGAAGTTCTGTACCACTGATCACTTGGGGACTAATTTTGCAAATTTCACATCTGCTCTTTCTGATGTATTTATTCCTAAGAATGCTTCTCAGGCTCTTAAGCATCCAGCTTGGCGTTAGGCAATGGAATCTGAAATGCAGGCTCTTAGTGAACGCAACACTTGGTAGTTAGTTGATCCTCCTACTGGTTGTTCTCCGGTTGGCTCTCGATGGGTCTTTACGATCAAATATGAGCCTGATGGGACTATTGAACGTCTCTAAGCTCGTCTTGTTGCCAAAGGCTAAACCCAGACATAAGGTGTGGATTACTTTGAGACCTTCTCACCTGTTGCCCGTCTGAACTCGGTTTGCATACTTATTTATGTGGTTGTTAATTCTGACTGGCCTTTATTTCAGCTCGATGTCAAGAATGCTTTTCTATATGGTGATCTGCATGAGGAGGTATACATTGGACAACCTCCTGGTTTTGTGCTTCAGGGGGAGTCCTCAAAAGTTTGTCGTCTGCGCAAAGCAATTTACGGACTGAAGCAAACCCCCGTGCCTGGTTTGATAAGCTGAGCTCTATTCTTCAAAAAGTTCAGTTTCGTCGTTCTTAGTCTGATCACTCTGTATTAATCAAACACACCTCTGGGCTTGTTATCTTGATTGTTTATGTTGATGACATCATATTATCTGGGAGTGACCTTGTAGGTATCCAGGCTACTAAACGCTACTTGGAAACTCATTTTGTCACTAAAGATTTAGGTACAGTGAGATACTTTCTTGGGATTGAAGTGTCTCGGTCATCTTCTGGTCTATGCTTATCTCGGGGCAAATATGTTCTATATCTTCTATCTGAAACAGGTCTTCTTGGAGCCAAGCCTGCCAGTACCCCGTTGGGCCCGAACACTAATTGGGATGACGAGACATCTCCTCCTTATCCAAATCATCATCAGTATCGTCGCATGGTCGGGAAGCTTATTTACCTTACTGTCACTCGAGTTGATATCACATCTGCAGTTGGACTGGTTAGCAAGTATCTCAATAAGCCAAGACAATGTCACTGGGATGTTGTCTGCCATATTTTAAAATATCTAAAAAGTTCTCCTGGGGAAAGGTCTTCTGTATAAGAAACATGGACACTGTAACCTTGTTGGGTATTCTGACTCTGACTACACTGGGAGAAAAATAGATCACCGATCTACTTCTGGTTACTGCACGTTTGTAGGTGGTAACTTGGTTACCTGGCACAGGTAACTTGGTTACCTGGCGCAGCAAGAAACAAACAGTTGTTGCTTGTTCTATGTTGAAGCAGAATATCGAGCCATGGCTCATACTACCTGTGAACTCTTCTGGGTCCGTGGCCTTCTGAAAAATTTTGGTATCTCTCATTCCAATTCTATTCCTATGTACTGTGACAACAAGGATGCTATCTTTATTGCGAAGAATCCTACATTTCATGAACGTACTAAGCACATCGAAGTTGACTGTCACTTTGTACGAGAAGTTGTCTTATTTGGTCAATATATACGCCTTATACACATACTTCCGATCAAGTTGCAGATATCTTCACCAAGATTCTTCTGAAGACTCGATTCACTGCTCTGATTGACAAGCTGGGCATGATTGATATCTATGCTCCAGCTTGAGGGGGAGTATTAGTATATATATTTTATTATGCTTCTTACTTGGTGTATTTTGGCTTTTGTCTTTGTAGCCTCTTGTACTTTTATCCCATATTAATTAGCTCTACTCTATGTCTCACTCTCTTGTCTTATAAAAGAGAGAGTCATGTACTTGTTTTATTCACTCAATAAGAAATAGCCTTTAGTATTTTAGAAGATGGAACAAGTATATTGTTGACAGGTTTTGATTTAGCCACTAACTCATTAGCCAAATAAGAACGAACAACAGAATAATAAGGAATATTCTACTTCAAGACAAGATCTAGGGTAGTATACACTTTCTTGTGGATAATCAATGTATCACATTGATTTCTGTTATGAGATATTGCAGGAAGATGAAGATGCACTTCATAGCTTTAGGAGATATTTCCCAAGTGACAAACTGCAAGATTATTGCAAGCAAGTGCATAATCCAAATTGACTAGGTTTAAGATTTTCATTAAACAAATGCATCAAATCAAGCAAACCGAAAATTTTGCAGAAACAATGGAGACAAAAGGAGCAATATATATGATATTATGATCTAAATAAAGGAATTACACTCTTCAAGGTTGTACAAGGTAATTTGTTTGTGATAAAATGTGCAATGAGAAAAGTATTGGGCAAAAAAAGTGTTGTGAAACTATGAGTGCAACATGATAGTCCTAGCAACATCAAGTAGCATTAAGCACCAAATGCACTATGAATGTTGTGAACACTTTATTTATTTATTCTTCAAAACAATCGGGAATCTACAACATGTGTCAGCTTTCAAGACATATTATATTATCCTATAGTGCCTTCATCATCATCGGCGAATGGAAGTCAGGAACTGATCAAGTAAATTTTCCTCTCTTACCAATCACTAATTTCTTAGCATCACTATAACAGAAGATTCTTCACTCGTACAAGAGTGTAACAACGAATCCTTATTAATCGTGCCTCGACAAGTAAACACAGCCTCTTTGAGTTGTTGTCGATTCTAGAATTTTCAATTTTGTGCGGGCTCAGAAGGCACATGAGCCACTTATGAATGTATTCATGTCTATCACATCCTTTTATGAATAGCCGCATACTAGTATCTAAGATGTTGAGCCTTTAAATCTGAAACAAACAACAGGTTGCCGATCAAGGCATAAAGGGGACTCGTCCCCCCATTATGCAGATGCCAACCAAGGCCTAAATGATATATGGTCATCCTGTGAATTTAGATAAGCCAGATCAGATTGGTTTAGGTACTCAGGGTAATCTACATTAAGGTACTATTCCTGAACTTGAGCATTAGGTGGAATCCATAAGGATGCAAGAACACACTATATATTGCCTTTAGAAAAAATGATCATTACCGATTATATACAAAGATCTTATAAATCCACAATTATGCTCTAGATGAAAATAGTCAGCTTCCTAACCCCACAGCATATAGCATCAAAACGTTATAGATAAATTTTCATTCATTGAGGACCACATATATGTCAAATACTCAGTTAATCAAGATACAAATAGGATGGAACTATCAATGAGATTAAAAACCACATACAATTCCAGTATATAACGAGATTTCAAAAAAATGTTCTAGATCAACCAGGTGTTTGAACAAAAATTTCCAGTATGCAGTGTGATGATACTTTTATATCATTAACTTGTCCAGCAATAAGACAAAATGTAAACAAGATCAAGATGTCAATAACAAGAAGCACTTAAACTCCATAGTCCTCAGTATACAGCTTTTCCTTTCTTCTTAGGTGAAGAAAAATGACACCATCTTAGAAATCAAAAAAATATTGGTTAATTTTTTAGGTTTAGCGTTAAGGGCAGCTGGCTACATTGGAACTGAAACCACTAGGTGCACATGAGCTTAGAAGTAGTGAAAAAGACATGACACTGACAAAAGTTTTCAATTGTGACAACTTAATTTGTTTCAGAAAATATACCTCAAGTTCACTTGCCAGATTAGCATGCTTGTTTCTTAGAGCCTCCATTATGTCCTTTGCAGCATCAAAAGCTCCGGCAGCGGAAGCAACCAAACCAAGTGGATAATTGCGCCTCAGAACTGTCTGAGGGCCATCGGTTGCAGCTGAACTTGTCATTTGTTGTTCATGGCCAGTACTAGGCGCACCTTCTGTCAATGATGGCTTTTCCTGTTCTTGTGCTTGCGAGCTTCCACCATCATGAGAAGTTCCAACAGTACCATGATGTGAACTCTGATGTGCTGGAGTCTCAGATGCCATATGATTACTTGACCTTGGGGCTCCATCAGCCACACCATGGGTACTAGCACTGCTTCCAGGGACAGACTGCAAAAATCTTTGTTGAGCCAGAGCCAGATTCCTTCCAGCTTCTGTTTTATTAGCTACATCACGCCGTTCCATTAAATATGTGCGCAACCAATAATATAATGCCTGTGAGAAAGCACAGTACTACTACTCAAGAAAACCAATCATGCATATCAGGAACAATATCTTTAGCTTGAAAATATTTAACTGACCTGAGGATACACTTGTGCAATTTTTATAAGAACTAACTTGCAGTGAGGAGCCTCACCCCTCTGTAAAGAGACCAGGAGCTGAGGAATCCACGAAAGCCACACCCAGTGAGGTAACTGATCCAAATATTTGTCGAAAGATCTTCCCACTGGTTCTGATGGTAGATCGAAACTGAGAAGATACAGAACACGTGCCAAATGGCTTCTAGAATTGGAAACACCATACTTGATACCCTGAAGAAAGCAGCTCACTGTATATTCCAACCATGTCTCCTCTCGTGTTTCTTTATAAATCTGTAATAGATGAGTAAATACTTAAGACTTTGTAATGACAAAGAAATGGGTACATGTTAATCAGCATAGAAAATAAGTATAATCGAAAATACCTTATCACAATAATTACCCCAACTTATCCATCCTTTAGCTAAGTGCTTATAGAGGCTTATAGCACTGGAATAAGCAAGGTTTGCATTTTCAGCTTCGTTCATCTTCACCAGAAAGTCCCCTTTCAGACGAAAAATTTCGGCCTTGTGTTTTACTGGAAAATACTCAAGATTAGTATTGTTTATCAAATTAAGGCCACTGGTCAATTCTCCTTTCATTTCTAGATAGGCCTTTGCCTGCTCCCTTATCTTGACAAAAGCCTCCTGCAAAACAAAACTCATAATTAAGGAGACCCGGAATAAGAAAATCAGCCAGGTAATAATGGGAACCCTGTAAACTTACTTGCACCTCCATAGTTGAATGACCATACATTTTGTCAAGAATTGTAACACAAACATCATGAAGACCTTGCTTACGAGCTATGTGAGCAAGCTTATTAACATTCCAAGCTTTATCACGGTAACCAAGGTGCAGTTGGGGGTTGGTTGAAGCAAAGTCCTTAAATGCATCTATAACAGCGTTGTAAATTTCATTTCTCCAGTGGAGTAAATCATACCACACAGACAAGTTATCCCATTCATTTGGAGTTCTTAATCTCCAAGTTTCAAGTATATCTTTCAGTTCCATATACCCATTGTGGACTCCATTGCTAGGATTTCCTGAAATTTGTTTGTTTCCATTTGCAATTTCCAATATAATCTTGGCAGATTCTTGCAGTTCAACTAGTTGTTGGAATTGCTGGAGAAGACTCATTCGGGATTGGACTGACATTTCCGGAAGCTGCCACCATTGTTCCAAGGCTAGCTCAACTCCTTTACCAACAATGTTTTCAGCTTCTACTGCACCATTTGATGTCCTGTCATGGAGGGAGAAAAAGCCCTTTACAAGGTGAAGTTTTGGGGTTTCTTCTACTTGAGCTTTCGTGAGTACATATTCTTTCATATAAGTCCAGTCAGGAATCTTCCAGAGAGAATCAAGCAGTATATCATAGTTTTCAACACTTTTACCAAATTCAGACAGTGCATCCCACTGACTCAGCTGACTAGCACAGTTTATCCATTGCTCTTCCCAAAGGCACATTTCAGCTTTAGGAACGGTGTTATTGTAAGTTCCTTGAGTGGCTTTAATCATTGCCTGATAAAAAAGATTTTGAGCACGCTGCCAGTAGCCATGCTGAACAAGAGACAAACCAGCTCTTGTTTCTGCAGTAATCGATCTTCTCTTCCATAGTCCACAGCGCATATCTTCTTCGTTAAGAAGCCGATATAACTCGGCCAGTGATTCTGAACATTTTGAGTCATTCAGAAAAAGCTGAACATGATTTTCCAGCAAAGCTAATGAGATATGCCATGCATTGTATGTTTTCCCTATAAATTTAATAATCTCACTGGGCATACGTGGCTGAGGGTGACTTAAATGGAGACCTTCAAGAAGAGCTTGAACAACATTGGGCCTGCTGGCTTGCTGTTTCTTGTGGTAGTCTTTTGAAAGAAGGTTAATCATTGGCTTCGCTAGAGTCATTTGTTCATCCTTTTGTAAAGTAACCCAAACAATCGGGAAAACTAGTACCCACATATGATATGCAACATTTGCATCAGTATGAGCCAGTTCTCTGAGAGGGGTCACAAGATCAGAAACCTACACAAGAATTCTTAATAAGGCTTTTTAAATTTATGCATTATTATTACACACCGAAAATAATCTAGATCAGGAAAAAACGTAATTATCCACGGGACTCACATTTAGCTTACTCATTTGATTCAAAAATTGTGTGTGTTTGGACACAAGACCGTCAAATGTGAGAGGCAAAGAGCTAGTATCATTAGAAAAGTCCGCAGTAGGACATTGCATCCCAGCTTGAAAAGACCCATGTAGCAGCAATGAAGGGACACGAGCAGCATTTGGAGCAAGTGTAATCGGCTCATTCTCTACCAATATTGCTAGTAACAAGTCCAGTCCTTGTTTCAACCAGAAAGCATCACTTACAGCTTCCCAATCTTGGATTTGTATGATGTATTGAAGCCTGGCGAACAAATTTTTACCCAACGACTCATGATACAGAGAGAAGAATCTCTGTCTAATAGTGGGATCCCTAGCCCTTAAACCAAGCATAAATTGCCTTTCAACCTTTTGAAACACTTCTTGGCGAAGTGATAGAGAGTACCTGTCAGCAATTATAGTCATCAATAAAAATATTTCGAAAACATATCTGACACACAAATCAACTTTTAGGGAAAACATACTTGCTAGAATCAGCACAAAGTCCATAAAGAAGTTGAAGGTATTTGGAATCCCACTCTTCAATAACACCGGGTGAAAAGCTTTGCCTATCAACCTGTGAAAGCCTCTGGAGGAAGGAAACTATATCCTTCTGAGTCAGAGTTGCACCAGGGGTACCAGTTGTGGGTGACCGGAAGTCGTCCTCTATCCAACTTTTCACAGTTTCTAGTATGCATAAAAGAACAGTAGAATCTGTACTCTTTTCAGAAAGTAAAGCATGAAGTATCTGGCATATAGAACGTTTGCTTTCAGGCGAATGCATAGCTCTTTCACGGATCAGCTTCAAAATGCTCTTTATATTGGCTATAATATTATTAGTAGAAGAACCGGTATCCGCTCTCTGACCCTGAAACTTCCATTTCCAGATTTTAGTCATAGAAATTTCCAGGCATCTTAAAAGGACCCACAGAAACATGCAGGAAAGACTCCCTACCCAACTAATCTATTGTTACACAACTAATCAATCAAAATTGTGATGTATAGAAGTAACATAACTATGACAACTAATCAGCACAATGGTGCTATATACAATACAATCCAACTATGCAGTGAGAATGTGTGAGTGTATGGAATACGAAGAGAGAGAAAATACATCTAGCCTTTAAATATATAATACAGGTCAAATGCACAGTTCATAACTGAAAATATTTTGAGAAGTAAATAAAAGGAACCAGCATGCCTCCAAAAATCCATTCCAGACAAAAGTTACATGTACAAACCAGACAGTATCATATTGGATAAGAGGCAGTGAATCAGAGACCATTAAATATAGCTGTAATAGACAAGGAAGAGAGGAAAGTGGAAATTTCCCTCTAATTAAAAGATTGAATCCCCCGCATTTATGGTTTCATGCTAAATAAATGACTTCGGAAAAACTGACATCAACACAGCAAGAAAAATAAAAAATAACGAATATTTGAGCAATAGGAAACCCCACAAACACGAAAAAGGTTATAGGACATCAACATGGCAGTGGACACTCACACTACATATAAGAAAACTCCAAAGAAAAATTGTGCATAAGAACATATACACAAAAAAAGGAACAAATTCATGTATAACTACAGTAAACGAAGTACCAATGATGTAGGATGCAAGGCACATGCAATTCAGGCCCAACCAGCATTGTTTAATTATTGGTCGAAAGTAGTTACAAATTTTACAGTTTACAGAATTTTGCTCGAGTGGTTATAAACAATAATCTGAGTTACTAGTGTTTCAAGTCCAATTAGTTATGAATAGTCAGCTACAGTGCTTTATTAAGAATGTAGCTTTTGATGAAAGGATTTGGTTTATTTTTATTTCACCATTTCCCTCATCCTCTGGTGTGTGCCACATCAACTGTACTTGATGGTTGCAAAGCTCTCATAATATGCATAATATTCCATTGTTTGCAGGGAAAATTATAGTGAAATTATCAGATATGTTGATAGTGTTGTTGCAAGTTGTGTTGCAGACATGCAAACTGCAAAGGACGTGGCATAACTGTTGCTATTTCGGCTTTTACATGAACTAGTACCCTTATGACTTATGAGTCATGACCAAGCTCAAGTTAGAAATTCTTAATCGAACGCAGGGACTGGTGGAAGTGCTGCTGGCTTTGATGGTGGTTGCAAAGGTAGCTTCTGGAGTTGGTGACGCTTTTGGCATTGGAGTTGTAGAGGCTTCAGAACCTGCTTCTGGATTTGACAACAACATTGGGGACTAATCTGCTGGCATATACACTTACACAGCATCAGCAGTTACACTGAATGGCAAGGAAGAAAATGTCCGAACAGGAGCCGCTATCGCTCACCCGGTACCAATCTGACGGACGGCGTAGCACAACGGATCAATTACAATAGGAAGGCGGAAGAAAGAAGATGAGAGAGCAAGATCGAACCCGCCCACGGCCGTCACGTAAGGACTTGACGCGATCCAATCTTTCGGTTCGTCGCATCGGGGAGTGGGAGAGTACAATGGTGGCTTTCCTATGTCGTTCAATCCATATGGCTTGAAAAGCCGAGGAGATATAGGCCGCGGACCCAACACTGAACCCTTTGAAAACTCATCAAGACCTTCTCCAGTTTCGACATCATTTTGGTGGCCACAAAAACAGAAAGTTTGATGGCCACAGAAACAAAAATTTCGATAGATGCATTCCTGGCGTTTCAACGACCAAATGATCGAATTATTTAACGAAAGTTTATCATAACGATCAACTAGTGTAGAACAAGTCAAATATGCACTAATATTTCATATTGATGTATATGTCCTGCGTGTCGGTGGAGAAAGTTGAATTGGTTTGATGAGGATGTTGAGGTCAAATTAAATGGTGAAATGAATGAATGATGTAATTATAGTTTGAAAGCAAAATATAGAAACCTATAAATACAAATTTATGGAAACATAACATGATCTAGGATGGTAGGACCTCTAGGTAGGATGAGAGGACGTAGTACATAAACAATGTTGCAATGGTATCTGAGTGAGTATTGAGGATTAGACAACCATAATTTATGCATCTAGTTGAACCATGATGGTTGTCATCCTCCTTGATTATACCCATCAACATATTGGCTCTAGTTTATTTTGTTTTATACAAGCATAGATGTGTCGCGATGTTAATCTCTATATGCCTGTTAGTGATAAAATGCATACACACGGATTAACTCAAGTTTTGTTCCTGGTTGTGTGCTTTTGTAGCTAGAGCCTTTAGGAGGCAACTATGTAGTTAGAGGTATGATTGATAATGGCATACAAACAAAAAATCTCGGCGATCATGCTAATTGTGGACACTATCATTTCAAATCATGTGACCTTAGAAATGAAAGCTAGCGGGTCATCATGGTCATAGATATAACTCCCACACCCATTTTTAAATATTTCCTTCATAGATCTTTATAGAAATGGAAGAAATAGGCTAGGAAGAGAAGAAACGTAACTTAGATTGACCCTAAAAAGCCCAAGCATCAAATAGTAAAATATGCAGGCATCGTGCCCCGTTTCTCAAAATAATAGCTCTATTTCTCAAAATTTCGCCAAAATGCAGACGAAATGGGCCTTTTTCATCGAAAATTACCTAATTTCATCAAAATTCGAAAAAACCCTCTGAAATTTGATTTTTTACAGAAAACTCCCGACATACAGACATGTAAGGCCATTTCTATGTCCAATGGCTATCGGCATCGAAATAATTGCCGAAATTTTGTCAATTTCAACAAAATTTCGAACATTGCTGATAAGCGTCACTATAGGTGAGTTCTCTTTGTAAAAAGCTTCCTCAAGCCCAAGCAACAATTGAGGTTGGGAGAAAGGTTAGATAATCAGGGTCGGAAGAAATAGTTGCAACTGGGATTTGTCCCTTGTTTGTTTTTGCTTTTTCTTTGAGGAGTAATGATGCACACCACCCACTATACATCTGCTAAAATGCCTGATTCTTGGGAAAGAGGGACTCCTTTCTGTCGCACAGTAATAGAGTTTTTCACAGGCTTCTAGATATAGAAAAATAAGGCATAATACTCCCGGAGAAAGAAAAAGCAAACACCTGGTTGTTGTAACATCTTAAAAAGGAAAGAGATAATATGAGGAATAATAATTGATTTCACATAATTACATACTAGTCAAGGCATCTAGGCGGTGGGTTTCAGACAAGGGGCGCCTAGACTTTTCTGGGCGTTTTTTTCTTTTACTTTTTTTCCAGTTGCATATTTAAATGTTTGTACACATGATACTATATGTGATAATGTAATTCATATTCATTAAATGTAATTATAAGTCCAATTTGAATTGATAACTATAGGAGAATCAAGGGCAAGAGAATTAACAGGAAGAAAAAGAAACAATAGTAAGAGGAAGATAAGTATGAATTGGAGAGAGAAAACGGGATAAATAGAGACATGCAAATGGTAGGAGTTGTGCAAGGAGAAGTCAGAATGAGACAAATACAGGGGCAGTAAAAGGAGATTGAAAGAGGAGGAAGAATTCAACAAAACAAAATAAAAAACAGCAGTAGCAAGTGTTGTTATTGAAAACATAGAGGAAGGAAGAATAGGTCAGTGAAAATAAATGGAAACATGCGACAACAGTAGCTGTGAGAAGAATTTAGGAGTAAGAAATCAGAAAAAGAACATATATATGCAAATAGTAGTAGTAGATTTGGGAGCAGGAGAAATAGGACAAATCTGAAATAAGAAATATGCACATACTCAGTAAGTAGTAGGAGGGGATAAAGGAGTAAGTCACAAAAAAACGCAGCAGCAGTAGGATTTAGGAATACAATGCAGGAGAAAGGATAAAAAAGAAAAGAAATAGAAGCAAGAACAACAAACATATGAGGAAGTAGAAAAAAAAATTAACAAACAATACTATCAAGGACTTACCAATTTGGCCCAAATCAGACCTAATTTGCCAAAAGCATACCAGTTTTCCGCCAGATTAGAACTAATTTTCCAAAACTTGATCTATTTGGCTTAAATCAGACCTATTTCAACCATAAAATGATTCAGGGTGATCTAATTTAACCAAATCTAGACTTGGTTCACGCTAATTTAGCCTTTAAATGGCTTAATTTGGGCCTAAAGGCCTTAGACGCCCACTTAATCCACTTAATAGGCTGGACGCCTAGTTTGAGGCGCCTTGTCTAGCACCTAGGCGGGTGTCTTGATACCTAAGCATAATTACCGTAAAAATGATTACAATCAAAGAGTGAGAAGAGATGGGAGGTAATAATATAATAAATATTTATTTTAGGATATTTTTGTGAAGCTATGTTTATTATTACTATTATTATTGTAGCACGGATTTAGGAATACTACTTAACTATAAGTATTATCATACATAATTTTTGTACAATATTATTTATATACGAGTGTGTTTTGTAGATTATCTATATAACTATTAAATGTTATGCAGATTTAAGTGTACTACTTTTTCATTATGAGTATCTAGGATACATATTATGTGTGCATCATTTTTATTTAAGAATACTTTTTCTAAGGATATGCACATTATTGTTATGATTGTTATGTGCATTTATGTGTACTAATTTTTATACTGACTATTATCATACATTTTTTGCGTATTTCACTATATACTTATGAATATTGTTTGCCAAGTTATGCATATTACTATTTATTTCGTCATGTGAATTTATGTGTACTACTTTTTAATAGTGAGTATTATTATACATATTTGGCGCAGAAAATTATTCCTTTGTGAATAGTTTGGTAGAGTGATGCACATTATTATTATTATTATTATTATTATTATTATTATTATTATTATTATTATTATTATTATGTGAATTTTGTGACCACAAATTTTATTATTATGAGTATTATCTGACATATTTTGTATTGTTTTATTTACTATTGAGTATTTTCCTCTCTTTGTACTTATGGAAAGTTGTTATTATAATTTTCTCTCTTTTGTAGATTCAAGAACTTGGTTTTACACTGTGTCCGAGTACCATCCTTTTAAATCCTCGTAATTGACAGGTAAAATGTATGTACTGGTAGCTTCCTGCAACAAGCCTGCAATTTATCCGCAATACAAAATAATTACAAATCGGTCTAAACCAGGAGCAGAGTATGACAGTTGCTAGGCCCGCCAGATCTGGTGTCCTTTTCTACTGCCATATATCTACCAGATATCTATTAGCTAAAGAACATAAAAGTACCATCCAGTGTTTTAAAAAGCGGTCTGTGCGGCCGCATAAGGTGTGGACCACCTTCCGAACGCATACTGCAAATCCCTCCCCAAAGCGGACCAGGCCGCATAATCGATCACACGGCCGCATACAAGGCCGCTTAATCCCCGATTTTTAGATAGACATATTTCCATTTCTTCTTTTTTACATTTACATTCATATATGTTGGTTTAGATTTAGATAATAGTACATGTTTGCATTTATTTAAGTTGTAATGATTGCATATTTGCATGATAGAATCCATTATTCTTGTAATTGTACTATTTAGATACACAATTGTACAAATTTTAAATGTGTATATTCATGATAAATATATATATGCATATATATAATAATTAATAAATAAATAAAATTCAAAAACGCATATATTTCCGCATATACTCCCGCATACCGCATATACTCTACAAGGTGACCTCTCTGAACGCATAACACATACTGCTTTTTAAAACCATGGTACCATCTACCATAGTCGTCTTATGTATTCCATATATAGACTACTGGGATTTGAATATCTGTCCCAGACTAGGCCTTAGAAAATTTATAACTCCCATTTTCTCATGCATCAAACCCTCCTAACGTAAGATAAATCATAATCAAATCAGTTATTACATTCTCTCTCCTAGTTAAGAGAGAATTATTATTAACTATTTCCCCCTATCATAACTTTTTCTCCTTTCTTCCTTTCAATTACTTCCTCCTACTATAGCTCTCTCTCTCCCTCATGCATAATCTGCTACGCACATTACATATATCAATCTCCTTTCTATCCTGGTTAAGAGATAACTATAAGTAATTATTTCCTCCCACCATAAATTTCTCTCATTTCTTCCCTCTAACTACCTCTATAACTCTCTCCCTCTCATGAGTAAACTGCTACACATAATTCCCACTTTCATCGGACGCTTTGCCCAAGAGTCCCAAGTATACTTACGGTTCAACCGTTTCCCTTCTTTAAGAGACATCTATCAAATAATCTGACATTAAACGTGCATATACATCTAGAACCCATCTCTCTGAGGGCAAACCCTATGCTAAGAAGAACTAGAATATTGATAGTTGTGTCAATAATGGCCCCCCAACATGTTGCTCTGTGTCTGTCTACGAAACAAATGTAGCACGGTCCTAGTTCCTTGTTGAATGTGATGTGACCTTGCCCAAAAATGGTGTAATCCTAGGGTTTAAACCCTAATCCCGACTTAGTTATTTTCTTTTTGATTTCCAGCTAAACTACTTAATATGCATATTAAACCTTGTTTGATGTTGAACAAATAAACAAGGTTTTGAGAAACCCTAATTCAAATTTTATAGCATATGATGTTGCAAGAACAATAAAATATCGATTGATGACTGAATTGGATTTGCATCTATTGAGTGTTTTATTCAAATAGTTGAGTAACAACTGACAAAACAGTTATATTGGCATGATTGAGAGATTTATTGGAAAGTTGTTAAGATTTATTTGAAAGTTGTTAAGAAATTAGTGGAAAAACCAAGAACATGTTTTCAACACCTAACCACATGTAGAATAGCATCTACGTCGGTTAGGCCCTACCAGTCTGATAGATCGGTCAATCTTCAAAGAGGTCAAGCCATCATATGATGGGCATGACTAGCATCGACCAATGAGGATCAATGTCAATTCAACCCAGTAATCAATGCAGCCAAGTATGGTTTGGTCGACATCGAACCAAAGTGGTTCAAGCGAAAAGTCAAGCCAACATTTCTAGTTATGTCAAACCATGAGAGGTCGACTGACTTGTAGATTAGATCGACTTCTTGTTTCATGGTCTAAAGGTTGGTTTGATGTCAACCAATCATAGATGGGTGGCTACCAAAGATCATTAAACCTTTCAAAACTTTGACCAACCTTAGGGGACAAACAATGCAAGGTTGTTATAGACGGAAGACAAGATATATATTTACCAACTTCAACTTAACTCATGAAACTGAAGATGTAAGTCGACTCTAACCTTTTTTTACCCTGAACCCAATCCCGAGTAGGGCCATGTTGGACCCACCCCGACAAGGTAAACCCAGGATTTGCTCAGCCCAAAAGAAATGTGTTGAATAAAACGAGAATATGGTGGGGAAATCCCAAGTGTAGTTTTCTTTACCAGGATTTGCTCAGCCCAAAAGAAATGTGTTGAATAAAAGGATATGACAGAAAATATGATGGGGAAATCCCATGTGTAGTTTTCTTATTGATAGAAGGGAAACCCCCATCTCCTATAAATAGGATAAGGGGGAACGGTACAAACTCAAGACAAACCGTAATGGGCCAACAGCACTTGGGCCGATATACAATTAGAGTCATAACTCAATAAATTAGACTCTCTGATACTCCCCCTCAACTTGGAGCTTGGGAGAATCCCAAGTCAGGTTGCAAATAGATACACAGACTAAAGACAAAGATGCAGAATTTAAAAAAAAATACACTAAGCCCATATAGGAAAAATTTCTCCCCCTCAATGTTATAATAAAGCACTCAAACACACAAATACTCCCCCTCAAACTAGATAACCTCAAAGGGGGTACGCAGGCAGGTAGTAGGAGCTTCTTAATCAGCGTGAAGTGACATCTGGAGTAGAAGTAAACATTGACATGTAGGCATCATGATCATCTCAGTTGCTATAGTCATGAAGGAGACGAGCGAGTATTGTTACACAAGAAATAGTTGTCAACGTGCATATAGAGCATGAACAAGAAAAGGGTCAACATGCACAACGCACAGACAAGCCAGAGAGTGTTGGCACCCAACATCACAAAATAGATGACGTAGCAGAATAGAAGACCAGTGATCAAAGTAGCAAGCAGATAAAGGACTCTAAGATCCAATGTAGATGACATTCAATCAATAACAAAAATCTTATTCACCTTCTCTCATCATATAATTTCGATTATAGGCGTCACAGTCCAGAGAGTGTTGGGTCATAGTAGTGTCAGTGGTTGAAGTGCACAGGACACCGACAATGGGTTAATGTGCAAACAGAGCATGGACAAGTAGAGGGTCAACATGCAAATAAAGCACAGATGGCAGATAGTGCAAAAGCACAAACCAACATATAAATTGTGCTAACATAGCACAAGTAGTAAGAGTGACGTCGCGTACATAACAGTCAATCAATAGATAGCACAAATGAAGTAGATAACTTCATAGCAACAATCGAGATGATGATGAATAAGTTTCTCAAGCTCTTCATAAGGTAAACATATCAATAATAGCAGCATAAGGATCCGCATAGCAACAAAAGAAACATCACATAGTAGTAATAAAAGTAAGCATGAAGATCCATATAGATATAGAGCAGCAGAACTAAAATCTTCTTTTTCTCTCCATTTCACTCTTCCCTCTACTCATCATCCTCTATTCTCCTCACGCCAACCACCAAAAGAGTGAAGAGAGTGGTTGGCGTGGAAAGTCAAAAACAATGGTCGAGATAATGTTTATGTAGGCAAACATTTGGAGAAGGTAAATGATAACTTGAGTCAATGTGCAACATGAACCGACTATATAGATACAGTTAGAAAAAATAAGTGGATCTTAGTGCAACATGAAAAAGGAGATTTGTCTAGACAGTTAGGACAAAAATCAGATTTGTTTAATTATCTGATTAGTCAGTAGGCAGATGCTTACACACCCCAACAAAACGGTGTTGCTAAAAGAAAAAATAGGCATTTGCTTTAAGTTACTAGACCACTTATGCTGCATTCTAATGTTCCAAGACATTTTTTGCCAGAAGCGGTTCTCACTGCCTGTTTTCTGATAAATTGCATGCCTTCATCTGTTATTGGGAATAAAATTCATGTACAAGTGCTACAACCCCATCTTCCTATTTTTTCTATTCCTCCAAGGATTTTTGGGTCACTTGTTTGTTCGTTTGCTTGGACCGACTCAGGAAAAATTGTCTCCTAGAGCTGAAAAATGTATTTTTCTGGGATATTCACGGACTCAGAAAGGATATCGTTGTTATAATCTTATTACTAAGAAGTGGTTCACGAGCAGTGATGTGGTTTTCTTTGAGGACACCCCATACTACTCTACTAGGGGGAACACGTTGAGTTCAAATCTCATTTCAACGCATCTGCCTATTATTAGTGATTCCCCATCTGTTGTGCAGCCTGTTGAGACTACGTCTCCTCCCCCTTATTGTTTACCAACGCAGGAATTGGTCGCCGCAGTCTACACTTGCTCAAGACCCCCCCCATAGACAACCAATTTTCTCCTTCAGAAGGTCCTGCACCTGTCGAGGTAACTTGTAATCTAGACTTACCTATTGCTCTCAAAAAGGCACTCGATCGTGTACCTCTCATAATATTGCTAACTATGTTTCCACTGCACACCTGAATGTCCATGTTAGTAAGTTGTTTCTGTCCCCAAAAATGTTCATGATGTGTTACAAAGTACGGCATGGACACATGCCATGATGGAGGAGATGGTTGCTCTTACTGACAGAGGTACCTAGGATTTGGTTGATCTTGTCTGACTGCAAGCATGTTGGTTGTCATTGGGTGTACACTGTCAAGTATCATCCTGATGGGACTGTTAAACGCCTAAAGACTCGTCTAGTGGCAAAAGGGTACACTCAGACTTATGACATTGATTACTTTGAAACTTTTTCTCCTGCTGCAAGGCTAAATTTTGTGTGGGTTCTACTCTCTGTGGCAATTAATCTGGATTGGCCCATTATCCAGCTGGACGTCAAGAACGATTTTCTTTATGGTGATCTGCAGGAGGAAGCCTATATGGAGCAACCACCTAGGTTTGTTGCTCAGGGGGGAGTCACACAAAGTATGTCGCCTCAAAAAGTCTATTTATGGACTCAAGCAGAGTCCACGTGCCTGGTTTGATAAACTGAGCAAGATTATGTCTACCTATGGCTTTCTCAGATCTCATGTTGATCACTCTGTCTTTATTAAAATGGAGTCATCTGGTATTGTGGTTCTAATTGTGTATGTTGATGATATTATTTTATTTGGCAGTGTTCTCTCTAAAATTCATGCTACTAAAACCTACTTAGGCAAGCACTGTGTTACTAAAGATCTGGGCAAGTTGAGATATTTTATGGGGATTGAAGTTTCTAGAATTGCTAATGCTCTTGTTCTATTTCAAAGAAAGTATGTTCTTGATCTTCTACAGGAGACTGGAATGCTTGGAGCTCGGACCACTGATACACCCCTAGATCCTAATGTAAATTGGGATGATGATGAGTCTCCCCTGTATCCTGACAGTAAAAGATACAGGATACTGGTTGGCAAGCTAATCTATTTGACTGTCACTAGTGCTGATATCTCTACTGTTGTTAGTCTTGTTAGTAGGTATCTTGACAAGTTCGACAGTGTCACTGGGAAGCACTGTGTCATTATCCTGAGATATCTGAAGAAATCTCCTGGTAAAGGCCTTTTCTATAAAAAACATGGTCATTGCTCTCTTGAAGGCTACTCTGATTCGGACTATGCTGGAAGTAAGATAGACAGGAAATCTACTTCTGGTTATTGTACCTTTGTTGGTGGAAATCTTGTTACCTGGAGGAGCAAGAAGCAGAATATTGTTGCTAGATCTAGTGTTGACTAATTGTGTATATTGATGATATTATTTTATCTGGCAGTGTTCTCTCTGAAATTCATGCTACTAAAGCCTACTTATGCAAGCATTGTGTTACTAAAGATCTGGGCAAGCTGAAATAGTTTATGGGGATTGAAGTTTCTAGAATTGCTAATGCTCTTGTTCTATCTCAAAGAAAGTATGTTCTTGATCTTCTACAGGAGACTGGAATGCTTGGAGCTCGAACCACTGATACACCCCTAGATCCTAATGTAAATTGGGATGATGATGAGTCTCCCCTGTATCCTGACAGTAAAATATACAGGATACTGGTTGGCAAGCTAATCTATTTGACTGTCACTAGAGCTGATATTTCTACTGTTGTTGGTCTTGTTAGTAGGTATCTTCACAAGTTCAACAGTGTCACTGGGAAGCACTGTGTCATTATCCTGAGATATCTGAAGAAATCTCCTGGTAAAGGCCTTTTCTATAGAAAACATGGCCATTGCTCTCTTGAAGGCTACTCTGATTCTGACTATGATGGAAGTAAGATAGACAGGAAATCTACTTCTGGTTACTGTACCTTTGTTGGTGGAAATCTTGTTACGTGGAGGAGCAAGAAGCAGAATGTTGTTGCTAGATCTAGTGTTGAAGAAGAGTATTGGGCTATGGCTCATACAGCGTGTGAACTCATGTGGGTACAGTCTCTTCTAAAAGAACTTGATGTGGTATCTTCTGCTCCTATTCCCATGCATTGTGATAATAAAGCAGCTATCTTTATTGCAAATAATCCTAATTTTTCATGAGCGGACCAAGCACATTGAAGTTGACTGCCACTTCATCAGAGAAGCTATTCAAACTGGTTGTATATGCACTCCTTTCACTCGCTCAGAGGAGCAAGTTGCTGATATCTTCACAAAGCTGCTGGCCAAGAAACATTTCAGCTCTCTTATGGACAAGTTGGGCATGATTGATATCTATGCTCCAACTTGAGGGGGAGTGTTAAATAGTGTTTTATTTAGTTCTTTATATTCACTTGTTATTTTCATATTCTACGTGGACCTATATGTAATTGTTCTCTTTATTTATATACGGGGTACACACATTGTGCACCCTAACCCTTACAGACAACTCAAGATCATTAATTAAAACAAATTGAATACTTATCTTTGTATGGGATTAGAGAGAGAGAGAGTTTAATTACATAGATAACTCGTATGAGACTAAAGTAGAAAAGAGAAAAATAACATAAAGCATAAATATATTTTAACACTCCCTCCAAATATAGTTCAACACTAGGCCAACCCACCTAGTGCCTTCCTTATTGTCGCCATAAGCAAAGTATGCTCCAGCATTCCCATCCAGGAGAAAAGAGCAGGAGGTCGAGGGGTTGTAGCGCCTTATGAACTCATCCCCAGTGACAGCAATGTTGCACGATAACAAGGGGAAGGAAAAGAGACAACAGGGAAGGCACTAGGTGGGTTGGCGAGAGGAGGCAACAAAAGGGCCATCAAAGGTTGCTAGAGAACCTAGCGACTGCAGTAGAGTGTCGCAACTGCTACAAGGGTACCAAGTAGGGTTGGCGACAGTTGTTGGGGCTTCGTGCGGTTTCTGCAACTTCTAGAGAGGACGTCGGCTACAACAACAACACCATGGAGAGCTCGAGAGAGGCGACAACAGCTACAGGAAGCCCTAAAACACGGAAAGGCACATAGGGGAAGGATGTCGAAAACACAGCGTTACATCACCAGTTGTCCCCTTAGGTCACCTATAACCAGAATATGTTTGAGAATTTTCGCACAAGCAGAAAAAGAAAGAGACACAGAGGATTGTGGTGCCCTAAGGAGTCATCCCCAAGGGCATCAATTTTGTACGGTGGCAAAGTCACATCAGGAGAGGGGCTAAGTTGTGCTAGAGATGGTGCATGAGACAAAAGGGGCAGAATTAAGGGTAACAGGGTCGTCTAGAGCGCCTCGCAACAGCAACAAGGTTGAATGTGCTACAATAATGTTACACAAGGTCGGTGGCAATTGCTAGGGCTTCCTATGGGCCAAGCGACTGATGGAGAAGGGGTTTGCTGGTACAACGATGCCCTGGAGAGCCCTAGAAGGGCTACGATGGTTGCGGGAAGCCCTAAAACAAGGGAACGACACAGAGGGGAGGGTGATGAAGACGTAAAATTACACATGATTTGATTCCACTGATATAATACCTCATTAAGCAATTAACTTGGTATTGGATAATAAGAAGAGCTAAAAAACTCTTTTTGAATAGGATTAAAGAGAGATAGGTTAAGTATAGAGATAGCCATTATGGTGCTAAACTAGGAAAGAGGAAAAAACATAAAGCATAAATATATCTCCACACAACTAGTATCAATTTTAATTTCATTTTGAATTAGTGGTTGCACAAGGATAAACAATTGAACACCCTAAAGTAGTATTACAAAAATTTGGGATAACGTAATTAGTAAGTGATGAAGCATACAAAGAGCATATGGAGACATAATGAATGATATACATATAACATGAGTTGAACTCAATCAAGGAATAATGTATCCAACCGTTTCGACAGCATGGAGATCGAAATTTATTGAAGTTTTGGTAGAAATTCCAGTAAATGCAATAGTGCAAGTTTCGATGCCCAAATGAATGAATCAAGTCATGAAATTGCATAGGCATGAGCTCTACACCGATATGCATCATTTTATGCAATAAAATAATATATGGACAATAAGTAAACTTTACTGTGTCCTGGGAAATTTTTGAAATTTGGGCAAAATATTTTGCTAATTTTGACATTGTGGTACAACCGCATGATTTCATAGCAGATGTTTGCGAATTTGAAATTTTGACGATTTGGTGAAAACCCCATTCCTTGTACTTAATACACCAGCTTCGTAAACTAACTTATGTTTGGACGAAAGCCACTATGCTACTCTAGTTTTAGTTTGGTGCTTAACATACTTAATATTTGTTTAAATAAACGAATATCCAACTCCGCAAGTTGTATCATCAGTTAAACTTGTAACCACTACAACATAGATGGCTACTATTGAATGCAATAATAGTATTACATGCACTACATCCACCCTAGCAACAGACATCAGACATGACATGATAGTCCCACCCACGTCATATTTAATATGTGATATTATCTCATAAACAATTGTGTTAAATGTGAAGTTTTTGCTTGAAAAGTTGGCAATCATTCCTTCATTTTTGTCATTGAAATTATCATCAATATACCATTTGAAAAATATTGGCCCCCTTTACTCACATGTGGAAGCCCCTTCTCCCCAATAACAATATATGATATAATTTCTTAAAGATTTGTGTTTATCTCTAAATATGATCTTGGTAAGATTTTGCAACATCATGTTGAATTATGTGTTGGATGGAACGTATCTATTGAAATTTGTGTAAATTATAATTTGGACCATTGGAACTACATCAAAATTGTCCTTTTGAACAACATCTAGAGGAGAATCTACATGAGTCATAATTAGCATTTGAATAGAGGTGTTGTTAGAAGTAGTTGTAAAAGATAGATAATAATTGTTGGTCTCTTGGATATTGGGCCCTAGGAATGAGGGAGAGAATAATATATAGTCATGCACTTTCTGATGTTGTTATATGCATGGAACAGGGTTTCGACTTCGAGCCGACTTCGACAGATGTGGACATGGAAATTTGTGGAAATGTCGAGGATTTTTACAACCAAACTTTGATGCAACTTCGACAAAAATTAAGCTAAAAATAGTCATTTTGTGATGAAAATCAACAGATTTCATCAAATCTAACTTAAAAACACAATATGTGTTTACATATAGCCATCCATATAGGTTTACATATGTAGATGAATCCACGATTACATACAGTCGTCTCAAAACTACAAAGTTCTTCCATATATAAACTTTGTGACAATAAACAAACTACATAAAAATGGTGTAAATCTATGGTAGATTTAGCAGAGAGGGGGTCGGTCTAGGTCGGTCTATTACTATCAGCTTAGAATAGTAAAAATAACATCAAAATCATCTTACCTCAAGCTCCAACACTTTTTCCCCCCTCACACAGCAAGCTCCGCAAAACACCAAAAGAATCTCGCCAACTTTAACGACTTCGACAGATGTCGGGGACATTCTGGAATTTTTTAATGGACTTGGGTCAACTTCGTCGAAACATGGGGAAATGTCGACAACTGTGACGAAATGTCAAGGATATTGTGGAATGAGGATATTTACGTGAATTCGACGTCGCCAGCCGTCGACATCAACGATATCGGCAAAATTTTGCCCCATGTCGACGACATTTAGTTCCATGGTTATATGCTATTGTCCATCATATTAGATGGAAAACAATGCTTATCTTCTGCAATGTACTCCATTATACAATATGCTTGCTTGAATATTTTTTATTGTAGTTTCTATTTTTGTAAAGTTGAAGTCAATCAGCTTAATGATCCCCTTATGGCACCCTAATGTAGGGATATAAAGTAGGCCGCCACAACACGTCTTTCAACTTCCTAGCATAGCCTATTTTCCTACTTAGCTTAACCCAACTTACTGGAATGAAAGTCCATCTTAAAATACCTTATTCACCCATCTTATTACAGTAATTGGACTTAACATCTTATAAACTCTCGGTTACGAGCGGAGAAAAGCACAGAGCACGAAACCCCAATGTGGAGCGGCTCCCTTATTATATTAAACAGCAATAAGAGAAAATTACATATGAGACCATAACGAATGAATATTGTAAGCAGCAGAAAATAAAGACGGACTGAAAGAACAAAACTCATCATGTCATTCTCACACTCTCCCTAATCTAGTAGTGATTTTTTCCCAACAGTTTCCTAGAAAATAAGAGAATTATCTTATTCAGTTCATAGAATTAACTATGAGGATGACATACCATACTTGTTAAGGCTATCGCCTAGAAGTGCCCAAGCGGTTGTCTAGGCAGCAAGACGTCCTAAGGGGGGTGCGCTTTGCCCCGCGCTTTGTCTAATTTGCTGCTTGATGTTATTTTTGCACTTTTTTTTCATATTAATGATTTTTAATTGTCTAATTATGTGTCCTAGTGTTCACATTCTTGTGATTGTTGTGTGCCAACTATCATTTTGTATAATGACTATTTCTATTGATAAGCCTTTCCAAGATTACTCATATGTTGAATTTTGTTTCTTTTTAGTGGCTATATTATTAAAGATAGTCAATACTTAGCAATAGATTAATCCTTATTTATGTATTAAATCTCAATCTCTAACATTATTCGGAACTATCTTCTTGTTCTGGAATGGCAAGTAAACTTGTTTAGAATATGTAATATTTCATACCTCTTACCAAAATACATGTATGTCATTGAGTTAACCATATGTCCATCTACTTACACATGTATGTGATAAATGTATGTGAAGGGAGAAAAGTTTCTGAAAATCATTAAATATATGTATACCTGCAGGTTAAATGTACTAATATTTTAGCTTTTTTAAAGTAAGTGACGCTTAGTCGCAACTAGTCACAAGGCTCTCTGCCTGAACACCGTTTCGCCTAGCCGCCTGGACAAGTATCAACATATGGTACTGAAGAGTTCGACTTGAAAAATAGCACACCATGTCTGCAAAGACTCTCTCCCTCTTGTTTTAGTCTACACTAGTTTCAAATAGCTTCATAAATTTTGAAAGACAAATCCAGCCCACAAAGAAATTAAGACATAGAAAGCAGATATATTCTTCTGTGCTTCAATAGTATATATTTATAGGTCACAAGGGCTAGAAGCTGTAAGCCTTAAAACTCAAGAAAAAAGAACAAACATTTAACACACGATTATCTAGAAAATATGCCAGGTGGTTGTGTCATGTAAACAAACACAGATTGTCAGCTACCTGTCTCATTGGGAAAGCAACAGATGACCCCAGATCCCGTGCCAAACGCTGAAGGACTCGAACTAAAGGGGCAAGAAAAGGATTGATGAAGTTCTTCTGCACTTCAGTTAGGGTCGTAACTATAAGAAGTGTAAAACCAATAATTGAGCTTGCAGCGCCTGATTCCAATGCTGCCTGAGGTGAGGTAACAGCTGCTAGATGGTTCTGGATTAGATTCTCAACCCTTTGATATAATGCCTTCACATCTTGTGGTGTAGTAGTTGCCTCAAGTGGGAAAGCAACAAAGACCATCTTAAGTAATGCACACAACGACTTCCCAGCATCCAACACTTTACTGTTGAAACAATGCTCTAGAATCTGTAAAGCAACAATGTCATTAAGAGATACCATGTGAATCAACTTATAGTCAACTGTATCACCTGTGAAATATGGTTGATGTTGTTCTTTATGAATGTATGAGGTTGTTTCTCCAGCACTTTATTCATAATGTCCAGGCCCTGAGCCAAAGCTGTAGCAGGATCCTTCGACTGGGAGGGTTGAATATTTCCTAGCAACTTCTCCAGATAATTAACTTTCACGTTTGCATTAGGCCACACTTCCAACGCTTGTGAAAGCAAATCCAATGCCTGATTGTACATGGCACATGCTACCTTCTCTTTGGGGTCTATCACATAAGCAACCTAATAATATGGAAAATGTGTTTAAACAAAAATCATGGATCCTGAATGTCAGAAACGCTACCGCTTATAAAAGCATGATAGAAACAATTAAAACCCCATCAAGCAACTCAACAAAGGGCAAGACCTTCAATATTACAATATTTTCTCATGAATTTGGTACCATACACTTCCGCGAACAAAATCCGTCATAGAACCAAAACTGATTAACTACACAGTTGCAAGTATAATTTAGGACATAAGAGAGACGCAAGTACCCAGAAGAAAGGAGGTTTTAAGCATTGCGGTTACAAACTTTATCAGCTATGTGAGCAAAATATTTGGCACAAGTATGCCACACTTCTCTACAAAGAATGCATGTTATGTTTGTCTACATAAATAATTTGTGAATCAAGCCCATCAAAACCACCACCAAGCTAATCAAAGTAAAGCTTTTAGGTATGGTGGGAGATTTCTCTTCGCCTAATAGTAGATAGACTGGTAAAAATTGTACATGACATTTGCAGCACGCCGACAAAATATAATGTTAGAGTCATTGTTTCAAAGTAAATAAGTCTAGTTAGGTCAGTTATTAAGGTAAAATTCAGCCATGTGTAATAAAAGATGGACAACACTCCAGCCGAAATTACAGAAGCCAGGTTTATATTCTTCATAAAACAAGCTGAACAGCTAGAAAAAATGCTCAAGTTGGCTCCTAGTCATGTCCAAAAGCTATACAATCATTCATTTACCTATATTTGTACTCTGTTAGAGTATATGAGTTGCAGGTAAGCAAACTTAAAGCTGCTTGTGTTTAGTCCCATGATGTATATGTAATTGGCCGCTTTCCACCCTTGTATAGATAAGTGTCTTAGTCGTAATTTAAGTCAAGTCGACTCTCCCATAATCTTATTCCATTGTCTTGTCAACACACACAATTAGGAAACAGTTTGTCCGCTCATCACAAGGCACAATGGCACTTATTAGAAGTTCTTATTATTATTATAGTAAATTGTAGTCTAAAAAGGAAAGACACAGGTCTATACAAGAAACGGATGTGAACATAGGACATGGAAATATCCAAAAAGTATGTGATATTAACAAAGTGGCTGGATGAAAAGATATATATCCTGGTCGCAAGAACTTGTAGATAGATATGCAGTATACATGTTTTTTTTGTAATTCTCCTAGTTATATATAGGATGTAATGGCCCACCGTAGCTCTATCGAAATCTCTTAACTTACTGATAATTTATTTGTCCTACTTTCTAGATAATACCAAACACTTAAGTGTATCTAATCAATCCTTATGAACAAAGGTGGCTTACACATACTTGTAAGGTACGTGCCTAGGTTGCAAGGTGCTCTTCGTGGGCGCCTTGCTTGCTTATTTGCTCCAGTACGTCATTTTTGTGGGTCATATGCATATTGATATCTTCGATGTTTCTTTCATTGTTCGAGTCTTCAAATTAAAAATTGTGGACCATGCTATATGCTAAATATCAATTTTATTTGGGATCAATACTCTTAATCACATTTCCTAATTCATCTTGTTATGAATGTTCAATTCAGTTTCCATATCAGATTTAGGGGCTATTCCATCAAGGATAGACATCACTTCACTAACAAACTAGAAGCTACACAATCATGCATCATTTTATATATTTACTCTCTATCTCTTTAATTGTTTAGAATGATTCTCTTTTTTCGACATCGATGCAAAATAATAATTATTAGAATTGTAATTTGGTTAAGTTTTTATACTGATTGACATAAATATATATTCTGTCAACATTATTTTGAATTTTTACTCGAATTGTGACTGCACTTCTACGCTAACTTTCCAGCATGGTTGAACGAATTTTAAATTATGTACTTGTGACTTTACGAGACATAATTCTACGCTTTGAAGCCTTTATATATATTTTACCTAAATTAAAATATATTAACTCAAGTTGATATTCATGCACTATGCCAAATCATGTTAATTTGCTTAAGGTTTTCGATGTTATTATAACCATGCTAACTAGATAAGCTTTTCATGTTATTATGAAAATCATGTTACATACTTGTGTTTTCAACGTTTTTAAAAGTTTTGTAAAGACCGTATATATTATTTTCAATTATAACTACTCAGTGTCACTCATTGTTTCACGTTGCTTTGCATGGCTGTGGATGAGATTAAGATCGGTATAACAATATACGAGACAATTGAGTGAAATCGAAGTCTAAATTACTTAATTTTCAAACTCCTCACCAGTTTTGTGATTAGAATCGTAGTTTGGACCAGTTATGTAGCAGTCCCTTCATAGTTTTTTTTTCATTTTGAGAAAATTACTTATTCATATCTTTGTGCTGCACTAAAAGTTAAGTAGCACTACTAAAATGTACTTGGTTGATATTGCCAGCCTTGATCATATGTAGTAGGAAATATAATGAGTTGAATTACAGCAACTTTGAGATCAATATTTAAACTAATATTCATCGGCCGCGTTATTAAATGAATCTCAATCAAGACATTCTAGTACTGCAAACACCAAACAAATACATGCCAGCTGTGTATTCCTGATTTTTATAATACATAATCAATATATGTTTATGAGCAAAGAACTTATAAAAAGCTATTAAAGGAGGAAAACATAAATTGCTTTAGTTTGCACAATATGAATCAGAGTGTCATATAAAAATACCATGTCTAAGTTTGAGCCTTATAGTAGTTTGATTCTTATACATGATCTGCATGCATACGCTTATGCCACTTTCAACTAAAAATTTAAAAGTCAACTGGTTGTTTGGTTGAAATCACAGCTGATAATTAAAAAGATCAAAGAGAAGCTCCACTATTTTACTGAGCAGATCACAACATTTAAATTACATAAAGTGACGGCAATTCCACTTCATCTATTATAACAATTTGAAATAAAGAGAAGCGAAAAGGAAAGCGCTTGTCAGGGAAGAAATGGAGCAGAATAGTTATGGCAATCCTAATAAGAAGACAATAGAACCCAAGATTTCAGGAATATCAATTGGGGTCAAAGTAACAATGCAAAGACTAACCCTCATTAGAAAGTTTATGATCATCTCTTCCATTGCAGCATTAGGCTTATACTCCTCATCAGCTTGACTAGTAGACCCAGGAGTCTCAACATTAGAAATAGAAGATGAACTGACCGGTGACATCATAGAAAGTGACTGAAGACCAGGCTCAACCTTCACTCTCTTTGTGACATCATCAGAGAAAGCTGTAGCATCTGTCTGGCGCTTCACATCAGTAACTGATGTGGAGGCATATATGTCACTAGTCAAAACACGAGCATCCACATCTGCTACTATTTTCATTTCATTTTGCCTTTGTCTTTCCCATGCAACTACTAACCCAGCAACTTCAATAGCGAGACGTCTGTTCTCAACAGTAGAATTGTGAGGAATACCAAGCCGAGTGAGAGAGTTAACCATCTGAGGCACAAATTGTGCCCTACAGCCGTAAAAGAGATCTGAATGTCGAACTATCAGCTGAAAAATATGAATTAAATTATGAATGGAGTGGCCTTCTTCGAGTAGAATCTTCTTTGTGTATCGAATCCATAATGGTAAACGAGAATCCCCAGGAGGCAGTCTTTTTGGAAGTGCTGGCATTAGTATATCAAGTGCCTGTTTCACTAATACCTTATTCTCAGGTTGGCAGGTCCTAAGAAGAGCTATGAAGACCTGGAAAACCCAAGCAAACAACTATAGTGAGACTCACCATATTGATAAATGGACGTCAAAAAGAAAGACATAGTGGTCATAAATAATTTACTTATATTGGCGAAAAAGAATTGCGTAACATGTACCCGGATACATGTAACTTGTGTGTATCCATTTTGTACATAATATGATTGCAACATTTTCCTACATGATGTCTACTAATTAGAATAGATATGTTTCAGATATTTCTCACTACAGAAAGGAACCGGCTATGGAATTTTTGCAACCACAGAGTTTCATGGAATTCATTTCAATAGTACATAGATAGATCATCTACTTGAAGTATATATTTGATGATCACTGAGTGCAAATATTATAGATACTCCTAGATGCATTTTTGCAATATCTGATGATATATATGAGATAATTTAGACCAATGTCAACTAATTTGATTAGATATGTTTCCAAGTCATCTCAAATACGAGATTTGAAGAAACATCAATTTAAGAATGTGTATTTAAGATTTCTGACTACAGTTTCTAAAATTGCAACTAATCCAAATTGTGATCTTGCGAGCACTATAGTAGGATATGGTTAAAGAATTATGTGGCACTAGATGGATGGTATAGGTGCATCATTTCATATCCTTGCAGAGGTGCGGTGCATTCAGACAATAATATCCCCTGCTTCAAATCAACCCTGAGTAATGATTTGAGATGCACATGTCGCATTGGATGGATGGTGAATATATTCACTCCATATGCCAACAAGGTGTGGCGCATTTCACAAAGTATACCCTGGTAGTATAACGCAAGCATCAAAGCAAACCACATTTCAAATTTAAGTTCATTCGAACAAGTACAGCCTTGCATCAAAGTAACCCATGTTGACGACCCATAACTTTTAAACACCATTTTTTGTGCAAGCTAGATAGATGAACTAAAAGTATGTATACATCCTCAAAAATAGTTTATAGAATATTCATGATACATAAGCTGAAAATCAAGATCATATATCAGCATGAGTTTTGCAGTGCCCCGATAGAATCAATTATAACCTAGTTTCCATGTGTGCGCAAGCATACACGTGCAAAGATACATGTTTACATACATACATAGTCTCTTGTCAATCGTCACACATACATGTAATAAATCATGTATGTTTCATAGACAGTGAATCACCCAGGATGCCATGTAGTCATGGAGCAAGAAATGCCTGCTCTGTAAAGCAATCACACATGGCCCCATATCTAGTTCTCGACTACATATTCAATGGTTGGTTACAATGGCAATTCAAAGACAAAGTTGGGGCTGATGAGTACGTTGACGATAGGCTCAAGGCACACTTGGTGACCAAGGAATTCATTCACACATGTACAAGGTGAAGATTACTTAGAGACGTTCTCTACTATTGTCAAAATGCATCTACTCCTTTACTCTTGTCCATTATGGCTACACATTTATGGAATCATGGAGTCTCCATATTTTTCAAGGTGTGCACCTAGGCATCAAGCTTTCGCCATGCGGTGTCTTGGACAGTGCATCGAGTTTTTTTTGGGTTCTCAAACCCATATATGAGTATTGTATTTTTTTTGAGGTCATGCTAAATTTTGGATGTTTCATAGGCAATGAATCACCCAAGATACCATGCAGCCATGGAGAAAGAGATGATTGCTCTGTAAAGCAATCACACATGGCCCCAAGCACAAGGCACGCTTGGGTGACCAAGGAATTCATTCACACATGTATACGGCGAAGATTACTTAGAGACGTTCTCTCCTATTATCAAAATGCATCTACTCCTATATTATTGTCCCTTGCGGCTACACGTTTATGGAATCATGGAATCTCCATATTTTTCAAGGTGTGCGCCTAGGCATGAAGCCCACCCCAAGCGGGTAACTTGGACAGCGCCTCGAGTCTTTTGGATTCTCAACCACATATATGAGTATTGTATTATTTTCTGAGGTCGTGGTATTCTAACCAAGCATTATTATGCATGTTATAAGGCCCATTCCTCAATTTTTAGGGCTTTATACCTTTAATAAATCAAATCAGATCTGCATTGGTTTTTGCTTGAATAGATCTAAGTTGTTAGAAATTATTTTGGGTTTTTCTTGAGGATTACCCATGGTTATCAGAACCAGACCGAAGCAGCCGGTTCAACCGGTTGAACCGGGAATCGGTCACTCGACCGTTTCGGACCCCTCCAAAAGCTGGAAATGAAGTTTATTTGGCATCAAACCGGTGAACTGATCAGTTGAACCGGTGAACCGGAGAAACAGTCCAGTTTTAGCCCAACCGGCCGAATCTCTCACCTATCAAATAAATGTATTGTTGTTGCTATTTTTCGCTGATTTAGCTGTTGGGTGTTGGTTGCATAATTGTTTCTTTTGCCGCTTCAATGGTAATACTTCTATTCTCCATCTATGGTTCACTAATCTAATAGTCACATTTGAATTGTCATTGATTATCCATGCAGTATCTACACATTTCTTTAATTGTTGTTTGATCTCACATTGCATTATTTAGCATGTAGTCTCTCCAAAATGGCGTTAAAGGCTTGTAGCATATTTAGGTTATTGAAGCCAATTAATATTGCATTGGGTTGTACGCTTAATGAATTAGTTAGTTAATTTTGAATACTATATAAATGTTGATATATGTGTGTCCATGAATAACATAATATTTGTTATTTGGTTTATTTATCAAGTTATTGTGAGCAGTAGTGCTATTATTCATGTTTCATAGCTTTGCGGGGATATAGTCCATGAGTATCAAATACATTTAAATATTTTTAAACTATTAGTGATGTCATGCTGCCATCATTGGTTCAACCCATCAGACCACTGGTTGAACCAGCGAACCGAGAACCAAAGGCCTCACCGGTTCGCTGACCAATTAGGTTCTGACAACCTTGGGATTACCTATAAAGCTGACATATAACATATATTTTTGTTCGAAATTTCATCAAAACATGAGAATGTTTGACCAAAAATTTGTTCCTATGACCATCTCATACCAAAATGCATTGGCCATAGAAATAATTTGTTACTCGTCGGTGTATTACGTACAGCCTAGACCATAATTTGTTTCCATATTTTTGTGCCTTTAAAATCTACATATTGTGCATGCACTTTATCAAGACTTAATTCATTATTTTAACCATTGAAATTGACATCAAATCCTCATCAAAACAATTTAGGTTTCTTTGCTCACTTGTGCAGGAGATCTTGCCTAAATAGGTGTATTTATATCTTACACTAGTAGATTGATCATGTAAAAAGAATGAATTATTACATTCATTTTTGGCATCAAAATGCTACTAATGTCCATCAAAATTTCCATCGATTTCGTAAATTTATGTTTTTGCCCCCCTGACGAATCAAACCAGAAATTCTCTTTAATGACCTATGCATGCCGTACTTGTAAATGTGTGTCCCTAGGTGGCAACGCACCAAAGGGGGTGCATCATGCCTCTATTGCCACCTTGCGTTGTTTTTATCGATGCTAGGAAATATTTATTGATTTTTATGTTCAAAGTTGTCGTCCTAATGTTCAATATAAAGATTGTACTCCTTGTTATATGCTAACTATAATGTTATCTACATTTAATATGCTTAGAACATATTTTGTTTTGTGCCTTTAAATTTAGATTCTATGTAATGGTTGTGTTATCAATTTAGCCATTACTTTGCCTAAGAATTAGAGGTATTGTACCTTCCAATTCAGATTCTATGTAATGGTTGTGTTATCAATGTAACCATTACTTTTCCTAAGAGTTACAAAATCTCCTTTACCTATTGTTATATCTTAAGGTTGTTTAGAATAATATTTTTACCCCTTTTGGCATTAGTGTCAACTATAATTTATTAGTGATATAAATTGGATATGTTTTCATACAATCAAACCCATGTATGTACATGAGAGGATTAAACATACACATGCATATATAATTATAAAAGTTTCAGGTGTTGTTGTAGCTCGGGTGGTCAATGCATGGGCTTCCCAATGAAGGAACATGGGGTCGAACCCACAGTTGTATACCTCAGAATGAAAATGATATTATCACGCAGGCCAGCCCACTGTGTGAGTCTATACCACCCTCTGATATGTGAGTAGTTGGGGGAAAAGGGTTTGCACTATCGGGGAGGGGTCACCGTATTGGCTCTTCCTCGGGGGTGGTTCCACCATCATCAAAAATAATAAAAGTAAAAGTTGTGTATATGAGGAAATGCTAATAAATCATTAAACATATGTATATAGGAAAATTTGCTGAAATTACTATTTTTTATTATCGCCTAGGCGCAAGACACCAAAACATGGCACCTTACCACCGTCACAAGTATAATACATATAACCATAAAAAAAACATTTACATAAGGAAAAACATCGGTAATACAACAGAATATATCTATAAAATATAAAAATGGGTAAGAAGTGAATAAAATTAAGCCGCCAAGTGTTGCCTAGATGGCAATGCACCTTAAGGCCATAAAACCTTGTTGGTTAAAGTATGCTCTCCATCAACTTGATACGAAAGATGACTTTATGCATGGTGATCTAAGTGAAGAGATCTATATGTATATGACATGTTTTAAAAAGTGGTATATGTTGTACGTTCGGAGAGCTCGGTGAATGAAATATATGTGGTATGCAGGAGTGAGGTTTTTGATTTTTTTTATAATTATTATATCTATATAAATATATAATAATCATACAATTACATATTTAGTTTGTACAAAACATATTTTAGATGTGTTCTAAAGTAAAAGAAAATATATTTGATAAGAGGAATCTCCTCCTATATATAGGAGAAGGGGGAAGCTTGTAGACTTCAGACTAAACCCTAATGGGCCAAGACACACTTGGGCCCATATACAAATAGACTCAAATAACTTAATTAACTAAATTAACCAAACTCTCTAACAAGATGCAATCAAGCAAATATGCAATCAAACACAACTTAAATATATACAAATATACAATAATGAGCTATATGTCAAACAACCGTAAATGGATGTAATGTAAAAAAAGAGTGGAAGCAAAATATACGTTGACTGTAGGTGAAGGTTTTAGTTAGATGAATAATAGGTAGCGCAAAATTTGCCAACTTAGCGGTTTGACCATTTAAAAATTGGTGATTAATCGACCTTATATGCGACTATGTGGCCTTATATGCAGCCATGGTCCCCCTTGTAGGCATGGATTTTCCATATGTGTTTTGGGCAAGGATCTGAACATTATATGCAGCCGCATGAACCATTTTTGAAACACTGGTATACAAAGCAACCACTAAGGGGACGTTTGGATAGCAGGAGTCAGCAGGATTACCGTCAATCCTGCATTCACCGAACGCAGAAAAATGAAAACGGCGAGTTCCAGGGATTCTGCAAAATTAAATAATAGGTTTGGTTGTAATGGATAGGAACACGGGACGTTAGGTTTCGAATGGGAGAAATAAATGCAGCAGTTATGTATTAACTTGAAGTAGAGGGATTTTGCTATTTTTACGGCTCCAGCAAGCCAAATGTAGATTTTTTATTGTAGGAAATAAAAATACAATCCAATACGCCCACATATAACCAACCAAACGTGTCTAAGTGAAGAGATCTATCATTTAATAAGTATGTCCAACACCTTCTCACAGTCATGTCCAACACCTTCTCACAGTCATAGGAATGTTGTTGGGAGCTAAGTCGACAAATACTGCAACAAAACCCCAAGGTATGAATGTTTGTGGAACAAAGGGGGCTATGTTATGATCCTTGGTGATGTAGAAGGCTTACTCAAAAATTTAATTATATAACATGCACCAGACTCGACATTGCATTCACCACCAATGAGGTTAATCAATTTAACATGAAGCCATGTAGAGGTCATTCGGAGATTCTTATCAACATCCAATAGCGTTTGTAAGAGTCACCAAACATGTCTTCTATACAACAACCATAATCACAAGAGAGTTTACTGTTGGAATCAAATTCATTATCATCATCATCACAATCATCAAAGCCTCAGTCCCAACTATGTTGGGGTTGGCTACATGGATCCTTCGTTTCCATTCAGCTCTATAATGGGCCATATTCTGGTTGAATTGAAGAGATTCCAAATCTCTCTTTATAAGCTCATCCCATTTTAATTTAGGTCTTCCTCTTTTTCTATTTATTGTGCTTGACTCAATAGCATTGCTTCAAATAGGTGCATTTGTCGGTCTGCGTTGCACATGTTCGTACCACCTGAGTCTGCCCTCGCGCAACTTGTCCTCAATGCTCGCCACCCCCACTTTATTCCCGATATAGTCATTTCTCAAGCAATTTTTTCTTGTCTTCCCAAACATCCATTTCAGCATACGCATTTCAGCCAAGTTCATCTTGTTGAGACCTTGTTTCTTCACCGCCCAACATTCACTCCCATAGAGCAAGGCTGGTTGTATAGTTGTTCTATAAAACTTACTTTTTATCCTGACATAAAACTCCAGTTGCACTCCTCCATTTCAACCATCCTGCAGTGATCCTGTGACAAACGTCATTTTGGACATCCCCATCTATTTGAATAATAGAACCCAAGTAACGAAATTTTTTACATTTTGGCATATCCACTCCATCCAACTCGGCTCCATCATTCACACTATGAGATTGGCTGAAATTGCAATACATATACTCAATTTTGTTCCGGCTAATCATCAATCCATTTGATTCCAATGCCTGTTGGAATCATATTACAAGAGAAATATCATTATTTAAAAATATTTACAAGAGAGTCATATGTACCGAAATAAAGAGAATTAGAGAGTACAAAAGTTAAATGTATACTTAAGTGGTACATTTCCACTTAAGTAGAGAAACCATAAGTGGGCATCAACCCATAACTTAATAAGTAAACCCAACACTCTATCCTCAAGCTGGCAAGTACACATCATGCAGTCCAAACTTGAGTACATATGTTGCAAATTTGGAATAAGGCTTGAAATAGTGCTTTGGTAAGGGTGTTATCAGTTGATCACCCTTCCTCAAATGTGTTGTGACAAATCTTCTTTCATTTAACAAGAGGATGAACAAAGTGACAGACAATCAACCTCGATATGTCTAGTATGTTTCTAAAAGACCAAGTTATTAGCCAAACGAATAGCTACTTGGTTATCATGGTGGAGAGTAGCAAGATATTGGAGATGAATTCTAAATTTGGGTGGAGTGAATAGAATCCATTGTAGATCACAGTAGGCATGTGTCCAAAATAAGAGAACATTGCTCAAACATTATTCAAATAGGACCAAACTTGAAATATAAGTTTGTCACCTGATAACAAAATATTTTAGAGGATTATATTAAAGTTCTAAGCAACTGATTTAGACTAAAAAAATAGGGTTACCCTAAACCCAGGTCAGGGATGTTACAAGTAATAAACCCCTAACAAGGATTTCATCCTACCGTTTGATGGGTGCAGGTTACCCCAAACGTACACATGACGGAGACCACCACAGTCTAAACGATGGTTACGACACTATTTGCTTATGTGTATGCCTATAGGATTGACCCCTCTCCCCTTTGATTTGTGGCTACATTAGCCTGATAAAGGTTGTGTGGACCCTTATCGTATCGGAGTAGTTAGGGATTATATCTCCCGGTTTCGTGAGCTAGCGATTGGTCAGAAGACCAGTCAGTCCGTCTCGCCTACCCGAATGCTGAGGAGATATTCGAGCTTTTGCTCAGAGATTGAGCCCATCTCAGGTATCTTCATTGGTACTATAAGGTGTCAACTGAGTATTCCACCTCTTGTTGAGATCTTTGGAAGGTTCCTCTGATTTGTTAATCTTTCTCTAGGTTTCACTCCCCGAAAGAGCTGCTCGAACAGCGCTCCCAGTGGTTCACCTATAGTTCGGCATTCAAATGTTGGGAACTGTATAGGAAGTGTAGAGTGCCTAGAGCACTTGTCTCTCTTGAGGATGAGGGGAGGCGAGCACAAGGACGTCGGTCGTCTAGCAAACGGTCAGTAAACCTGCCGATATATAAGACTTTAGGCGTGGGAAAAGAATGCTTATTTGAGTGTAGGTTGGAAGATGTCTATACTCATTTGGCATGTTCAAAACTGAATGAGTCGAGAACTAATATTGGCCACAAAATATAAATTATGGAGAAAAATTGAGGAAGACATGAACATAAGGCAAGGTTGTAGTGGAGGTAAACGGAACAGAGACACTTCACGTGCCCATTTCTGCATAGCCATATTCCAATGTGGTAAGAAAGTGTTGCACACAAGTCATGTTTAGGGTGGTGGTGATCAACTACCTAATTAGAGTGGGCAACTAGTGGACAACTGATATTACCTTGGGGGACAGCAACAAGATGAGCCGACGATGAAACATGTGATAGTTATTGCAGAATCATAAATGGACCAACCACAAGTGCCAAAGTAGGCAGAAGACGCACCTATAGCTTGTGCATGGAGTGGGGAGGTTCCACCTGGATGGGTGGCGCATAGGAGTTTCTCATACTCACAATCGTCAAGGACAGTATGGGATGGAGTGTCTATTATAGGAGTCGATAGAGCAGTTGCCCTTGTTGGTGTCAAAGTTGTTGGTATTTATGCCCAGAGAGTGAATCATATGATGATTGCAATGGGCATCATATACTAAATTTGATAATATAAAAGGTAATTCTATCAAATATGTTTGTCTCAGTCATGAGATGATGATACAAAGATGGTAGATGTCTAAAGAATGATATTACTGAATGACATGTCTTCATATTGAGGACCTAAAGAATGAGATCATATGTGTGATAAGAGTATGCACATTCTTGTTATGTCAGATATTACTGTGAAAGAAAAATAGACGACAGTAATACATAAGACTAGAATGTGTGTTCACTAATGACAGAGTCCCATTAGTCATGATATGGGATATCAAGTCAAACACATGCGTACTTGTTAGGAACAGTGTACTGGACAAACCCACCTTAACTGTGATACAAGCCAATAATGGCAGTCAGAATCACATCTCAGTGCAACAGTGGTGCTTGTGGTCCTTAGACCTGAAGCCACTACAATCATTGCATGTTGTTCAATGTGCTTTAACACTACTCAACGTAACCTTGAAAAGGGTTGCTATACATGTAGTTTTTAGGTGCATTGTGACACGTATGGATAATTGTGAGTGATGTACATGGAATTTGTCCCTCCCATTGGAGTGATATCCTGGCCACTTGATGAGTGAGACTATTGAATGTATGGTCGTGTTCATGTGAGTCAATCTATGATATCAAGCTCATGTGTATCTCAATAGTCTACTCTAGATCAAGGAACAAAGATTGAACATTAAAAGGATAACGTTTCCATGCCTCAGATTCAATCTGGATATTAGAGACAAGGGATTATACAATCATAACACTGGTCACAATAATAGGTTAAGTTGTTCTCCAACTTCTCCAATTACTATGAAGTCTTGCTAGATACAATTATTTCTTGTGAAATCATAATATGATTATGAATATCACCACTGCCAACATAATTTGAAGTCGACAGGGTCACACGCATAGGATGTAATGAAATAGGAATATTATTATGAACATAACTGGAAATGTTCCAAGTCAAATTGATTGCTAAAACGTTTAGGTAATCTATTAGAATTAATTGGATTTCGAACGGCTAATCCCGAGCAATTGACTAGAGCCGGATGATGGAAAATTAGTTAATCAATTAATAAGATTAATTGGTTGATTAATTTATTCCAGAAATTCTAATTGTATTTTTGACAGACCACGAGCGGTTCGTTTTAAATGCATCCGCAGCCTTTTGTTTCCTAGGGGTTTTGGGATTTTAGAGATATGCTCTTGTACGTGAACCCTATCCATCACTGTCCCTGAGAGAGAGAGCGACCGCAACGCTAGCACGTCGTCAAGCGAAAGGTTGCTCCTACCTGCCAGCTCAAGCAGCGCGACAAGGAGTTCCAGTCCATCCACATGGACTACGTAGAGACGCAGACGTTGAGCGCCTGCATTCAGATGACGTCGACGGGGACCTTTCGTGTACGCAAGAAGCGACGCACATCACCACCCGAAGAGGATATTGCCGGACTTGCTCCGCGACAAGGTATACCTCGTGCACCCTCCTTCCAAATACATTGTTGTCGACAAAATCTACTTATAAGATACATGCAATGTATTAGAAAGCGGGAAGCGGGAGGCGTGCTGACAGCACCCTGTAACCGATTAAGCGGTAGGCTGGCGATTAAGCGGGCGATTTTTGAAAAAGCGGGTGCTTAAATTTTATATATTTTTATACAAAATTACATGTATGTGTATATAAAAAGTATATTTCTAAGGAACTTTTATACATATCTAATCAGCAAATCAGAATTAACTAAGTATTCATCGATACTTTACTACTAATCAGTATCTCTAATCACTAAAATCAGCAAGCAGATCAGTAATTGTAAATAACAAACTATGAATTATTGAATTAAAGTAATCACTAAAGTAATACTAACCAATAGTACCAATCATTAATCACTGAAAGCAGCAAGGAAATCCGTAAAACTAATCATGCATTAAAGTATAATAGAGCAATATGATATTTACCTAGATGCATTACAGCAGTACCCAATTATTACAGCTTACACACAAAGTATGCATTCTAAATTAGGACTAGCTATATCATAGAACATTTAATGTATACAAGTTTCATATATTATAGTCAACACTACTTGGACTATGTAATTAATTAATGTTACATGCTTACATTAGGATTTTTAAACAAAAGCGGGAAAAAAGCGGGTGAGGCGGGCAAAAAGCGGGCGATTTTGTTCAAAAAGATAAAGGGCCATTAGGGGCTAATTTAGGCGGTTGGGGGTCTTGCTGCTTAAGCGGCCGCCTGGGCCGATTTTTAATTCACTGGATACATGGAGAATTTTCTTTTTTGTTGTTTCCGCTGCGCTTGCCGCCTTCACGAAACGTTACAAGAGTCAAATGAGTTGTACCCATGGTATTAAAAATTGTCTAAGTTGGGCAAATTCTTGTCGATTTTGTAAGTTTCGATAGTTGGCAATATTGTATCCACGAAAACGTCCTCATTTGACAACATCCATGACATCTCATCAAAGTTGTCGACATCCCCCGATTTGTCAACAAATTTAGCCCACGTCTGTCCAAAAATTCCATAACTTCCTCGGCATCAGTCAAAGTTGGCGACATTCTTTGGTGTTTTGTGGAGTTTGTTGTGTGAGAGAGGAAAAGTTTGGAGCTTAAGGTAGGTAATTTTGATGTTATTTTTTATTATTCTAAGCTAATATTAATAGATCTACCCCCTCTTTGCTCGATCTCAATCCATTGACACTATTTTCATGTAGTTTGTTTATTGTCATAATATTTATATACAGAAGAACTTTGTAGTCCAGAGTCGTATAATAGTGTATTTTTCTACATATGTAAACCTATATCGACGGCTATATGCAAACATCGATTGTGTTTTTTAGCTACTTGATGAAATCTACCGAATTTCATCACATAATGACTACTTTTTAGCTTAAATTTTGCCCAAGTTGCGTTGAAGTTTAGCTATAAAAATCATCAAATTTTCCTCCATGTTTCCACAAACTTCAACTTCCACACCTGTCGAAGCCGAGTCAAAGTCGACGTCCTATTCCATGGCAGTACCTCTCATTTTGGCATCGAAATCATCAGGGTCGCAAATACCAAAATTCCTATAAATTTTTGTTCTGGGCCATCGGATAGGGCAAAGAAATCGGACATTTAATTCTATGCTCTCATGACCCCTGCCATAACATGCATCTGCCGACCTTTTACCAACTACACAGTCGACATAGCCTCGTACCTTCAAGCCATATAAACCATTATCATATGCTGCGTTTGGCAACGCAATTGCGTTCATCGTCGGTGGCTCATCACAGATGATTCATCGCAACAATTTCTAACGGTGAAAAATGAGCGGTCGGTAGAGTTTGCCAAATGCTCCAGAAAAAATACAATGTAAAATCAGAGCGGCGGACAACCATGGGTTTGGCAACGCGATTGGCAGCGATTGACTCGTTGCCCGTGGTTGTTCATCGCTGCCCGGGCAATCGCCACCACTTTGCCAAACGAAACAATAGTCACATGCCTCCACCAGAAAAATGCATCCAACAACCTTCATACATAATAACATCAGTGACTATTAGACTTTGGGCCATGATTTTACTGTTGACAAAAAGATTGACCTTGTTTACGGAATTTTCCTGTTTCCACCTTGCTATGGATATTCGAAATGATACACTAGAAGCCATATATACTACCTTATAGTCACAAACCTCCACTAGACAACATGTTTCCGGAAACCCTCTTACTTAACTATACGTATACACAAGCACATTTTTTTCAGCAACACAGCCAGATATATAAATATGTTGTGTATGGAACAAGTAACAAGAGAATCCCGTCTCGATAGTACAAGAAACTGCAGAAATATACCTGCAATATGATCTTTTCAGGTGCCTGATATGCCTCCAAAAAGTGGCAAACATTGACAAAAGCCCACTGCTTACTAGAGTTATCCTCACGCTTAAGATGGTTCCAACCAAATTTGATAAGCTCTTTGCGATGATGAACAAGGTCACTCTGCAAATATTTTAGAAGTAATGTTGCAAGCTGCAGAAGTTCTATCCTCAGAGGTTCATCATAGTCAGCACTGACCTGCAGTAAGATTAACCAATTTGAATCCATTACAACCGCTGCTATGGAGGAACAAATACATAAATATAATATATATAATAAATATGCAATTATATAATCATATTGAATTCGAAAATCAAAACCTCCTCCGGTGGATCTAGAAGTTTATCAACGATGGTCTTAATAATTGCTGCATCAACGACCTCCCAACTTTGTCCATTTTGAAAACTATGTGCAAGCATAGGAAGAATTAACATCTGCATGGAAACAACCAAGTGCTCCTGTTCCAGTTGTTTTGTCTGGAACAGATTGAGAAAATGCAACAAAATTGTCTTTTTCATATTAGGAGGGTACCCTTCAGCAACCTACATGTAAAAGAAATCATTTAGAATAAGTAGGTATTGTAGATGGTTGTCTAACATGTCCATCAACATATAGCTATTACTGTAGTTACTACACTGCAAAACAGCCCAAAGAAACTTTCATATAACATAAATGGCAGCTAACGTTTTGCTCATACTTTATAAAAGGAGAAGATAAAAAGTGACCTGACCGCTTGAGTTTAATACAGTTGATGTTTGGAAATTTACGACGAAACGTGCATTAATGTCATAGGAAAAGTAGTGCTGATGATGTCCTTTCGACAACATACGACAACTAGATTGATTCGACAAAGATTGGCAATTGGGTGCAAAATCCCTACATTCTAATATCTTAACGACTTGGAAATGTTACTTCCCTGTATTAAGATGCCACTCCCTCGGTCTAACCATTCTTTTTTTCAATGACCAACCCAAACATAATCATTGAATCAAAATGGTAGAAAATGTTACTTCCCTGTATTAAGATGCCACTCCCTCGGTCTAACCATTCTTTTTTTCAATGACCAACCCAAACATAATCACTGAATCAAAATGGTATAGGACCCGCTCATAGTTAACCATACGACTGTACAATCCAACCATGAGAACATACTACTGACAAATCACTTTAGCTCTTACTGGAGGCAATCCACACATAACTGAAATTGAGCCCAACATTTTGGATGATGATGTTCACAAACAAACATGATAAAAGGTTCACTTAAATGCTGATTTTAGCACATTTGAATTTAAAGATATTGCATATTTTGACAAGATGAGAAATGTATCAACGACATAAAGCATGATGATTTCAATGCACTTCTAACTCTCTAAGTGCCCATTTGAACTAGCAAATTTAATGAACATATTTGACTTATCAAGCTTAGACCAGGTACACAAACCAAAAGAAAAGAGAAAACATGGTTGGTATATTCCATACATTAATAGGAAATCCACTTCAGTTCTTATTGCAAGTAAGGCCCCATTTGGTTCATAGGATGAGAAGCCTGGATTGGATGTACATCCTAAGCAGTTGCATTTCTGCTGCTCGGGTAATTGAAAACAAGACAAGAAATACATTCCCATAGAAAGCATACTCGGGTCTTATCACATTCAGAAAAGGGTGCTCAGTGCTCTTTGTGTGGGTTTTGTTAATCCGTCGAATTGTGGTCTTTTACGACGAGCTACACGTATAGAATCTAATGCATTGTTCTTCGTTAGAGAGTCTAATTAATTAAGTTATTTGAGTCTAATTGTATCTGGGTTCAATTGTGTCTGCGCCCGTTAGGGTTACGTCTGCTTCCATGTATCTCTTATTTATGGACAGGGGTTGTCCTTCTATCAATAACACACATTGGGGCATTTCCCCATCATATCGTTCTCAACATTTCTGCTGCTCGGGTAATTGAAAACAAGACAAGAAATACATTCCCATAGAAAGCATACTCGGGTCTTATCACATTCAGAAAAGGGTGCTCAATGCTCTTTGTGTGGGTTTTGTTAATCCGTCGAATTGTGGTCTTTTACGACGAGCTACACGTATAGAATCTAATGCATTGTTCTTCGTTAGAGAGTCTAATTAATTAAGTTATTTGAGTCTAATTGTATCTGGGTTCAATTGTGTCTGCGCCCGTTAGGGTTACGTCTGCTTCCATGTATCTCTTATTTATGGACAGGGGTTGTCCTTCTATCAATAACACACATTGGGGCATTTCCCCATCATATCGTTCTCAACATTTCTGCTGCTCGGGTAATTGAAAACAAGACAAGAAATACATTCCCATAGAAAGCATACTCGGGTCTTATCACATTCAGAAAAGGGTGCTCAGTGCTCTTTGTGTGGGTTTTGTTAATCCGTCGAATTGTGGTCTTTTACGACGAGCTACACGTATAGAATCTAATGCATTGTTCTTCGTTAGAGAGTCTAATTAATTAAGTTTTTTGAGTCTAATTGTATCTGGGTCCAATTGTGTCTGCGCCCGTTAGGGTTACGTCTGCTTCCATGTATCTCTTATTTATGGACAGGGGTTGTCATTCTATCAATAACACACATTGGGGCATTTCCCCATCATATCGTTCTCAACATGGTATTACAGCAGTGACCCAACCGCAACCCAGAAAAAATCTCCTTCGCCTGTGGGCGACCGTCGTAAGTCCTAACTTGGTCATCCGCCAGGTATGTGTAGAGGGTGTTCCACCCATGTCTCCTACTCATTGCTCTTGCACAACCAGCAACACATCCAACCTCTACCCAACATGTTGATGCACAGCCTTTGCCCCCCCCCTTCTATAACCCACTTGTCGTCCTCCCTACCTACTGTTCTCACCCACGTCGTCAGCCTCACCACCCTGCTACCCCTTCCCTTTTTCCCACTGGCCTTAGCTAGCATCTCTTGCACGCAACTCTTCCTACGCAATCTTGTATCTTTGTACCGGCTACCGCCACCTCCTCACCAGCATAACCCTATGTACACAATTCGGTTTGCCTCTGCCTCTCCCAAATTCTATTTGCACAGGCCAACGGCATTGGAATCATCACCACGACATCTTGTAACCATGACTTCTCTTTCTACAACTATGTTGTATTACTGTTGATAAGCTGCTCACTGCAACTGTTACCTTGCCGCCTATTAGTGCTTGTCGTTGCTTTAGGGAGGAAATTTTTACTTGAACAGATCAAGTGTGGCGGAGTGTAGCAGTATTTATTTGTTGTCATCGTGCACATTGTTGCTTAGTGTGTTACATTGGTACTTAGGAGAACTGTTGCTTGTCCTTGATTTGGTGTGTATATGCTACATACTCTCTCACTACATGCTCAAATATTGATTGAAGAGTTGATGATGTTGATGTTATCCGCTTAGGGGGAAGATAATCATGCATTTGTATTCTTTTTGTTCTTACCAGCCCTGCATACAATATGTCTTGTCCCTTATTTTTGTGTTCCCCCCATATACACCTTATGTCTACTAATAGAATTTAATTTCTTATCCACTCTAAGGCCGGACAAATGTGTTTTGGCCACACAAAGATCCAACTTATTTTTCTACCTAGATCTAGCTAATCGCGTCATGTTGTGCATTGACTCGAGTTATCGGTTCCCATGCTCCACATATCTACTTGCATCCCATGCTCCACATATCTACTTGCATATTCATTACCTCTTATCATTGTTTCTAACTTTCCACCCCAAACATTCTCTAAATTATTCTTATGGTTGGCGTGAGGGGAAGAATAGAGGGAGATGAGTAGAGGGAAGATATGAGATGAAGAGGAGATGAAGAGAGGAAGACATTATTACTGTTTCTATCTATATGGATTTACACGCTATTTTTGTTACTATTTGGTGTTGCTTCTACTTTTATATGCTTCTTGCACAGCTTATTATCTGGAGCATATGTGCTGCCTACTTATTTTGTTGATGGTCTTTTATTTGGCTACATTGTCTCTACTTTCTGCTATTTGTATGTGCTTTATCTGCGTGTTGACTTTGTCTTTGCCTTGTACATGTCGCCTTCTTGTTGTTGTGTTCAAGCACTCTTCGGTTTGTCCATGCTCTGTTTGCACATTGACTCCTTCACCTTGCCTTGTATGGACGTTGACTAATTATGTTGTGACCCAACACTCTCTAGGAACTGTGATCCAATACTCTTGGATTGTGACAATAGCGAATATGATGAAGATTGTGACACCTACTTGATGTTGTTTACTACTACTACAATTGCCACTTCCTTCTGATCGAGAGCTTCTGCGATTTGTCTGCATACTTGCTTTGGATTATCTACTTGAAAGGATGTATTTGAGTGTTGAATGATGAATGGTTTACTGTAATATTGAGGGGAAGAAACATTCTTGAATGGGCTTGGTTTATCTTCTCAGTTGGCTTCTTATTTTTAGTATGTAAGTATGTTTGCAAGTTGACTTGGGATTCTACCAAGCTCCAACTTGAAGAAGAGTGTTAGAGAGTCTAGTTAAGTTATTTGAGTCAAATTGTCTATGGGCCTAACTATGTATCGGCCTAGGAAGCATGGACACTTCCCCGGGACCCCGTGGCATACCTGGATACGTGTCAGACACGGACACAGCTGGACACACAGTGGATACGGCTCAGAAGTGCACTTCTTTTACAAACCTGGACACGGCTTGGATACAACTTGGACACGGTGTGAACGCGTCGTGGACATGGCAAGCCCAAACAAATTCCATATATAAAAGAAATATAAATTATATATATATCCTCTCTCCTTCCTCTTATTCTAGTAGACTACCATTATGTCTTCACCCCATCTTACTCCTGATTGTATTACATATTTATCTATTATACATCATACTTATCGATAAAATTATCACTCTTATAAGGAGTGTTCTAGAATTTGACATACAATTCATTATCCTTCATCATTCTCCATTCATACTTGATTCATATTGCAAATGTAAATTGGATTAATTATTCTTTCGATCATTTATTATTCATAATGGAAACATACTAGTGGTTTCTTATGAAGTATACACTCATATCATAAGTGAATTTTGGGTTTAATTTTATATTTCTTTTAAGTTTATTTCTTTAGATTCCATGTTATCAATTACTTTATAGATTTGGATACATGAATATTATATGTAATAACTCTATGTATATGTATATTTGTGTACATGTATATATGCATACCACTATATTTATACTTATACAGATATGTATTTATGCATATGTATAATGTATATGATACAAAGTAAATTGAGAAAGTGTAGGGTTACACAATGTGTGTACCCTGATATATATATATATATATATATATATATATATATATATATATATATATATATATATATATATATATATATTAGTGGAACAATTACATGTAGGTCCAAATAGAAAAGTAAAATAACAGGGCAGTAAGTAAAGACATATATTAACACTGCCCCTCAAGTTGGAGCATAGATATCAATCATGCCCAACTTGTCCACAAGCGAGTTGAAATGTTACTTGGTCAGCAGCTTTGTAAACATATCAACAACTTGATCTTCTGAACGAGTGAAAGGAGTGCAGATTTTTCCAGATAAGATAGTCTCTCGAATGAAGTGACAATCAACTTCAATATGCTTTGTGCGCTCATGATATATAGGATTATTAGCAATGAGGATAGCAGTTTTATTGTCACAGTGCATAGGGATAGCAGGAGAAGACTCAACCCTGAAGTCTTTCAAAAGAGATTGTACCCATAGGAGCTCACAAGCAGTGTGGGCCATCGCCATGTATTCAGCTTCAGCACTGGATCTGGCAACAACATTTTGCTTTTTACTTCTCCAAGTGACCAAATTACCTCCAACATAAGTGCAATAGCCTGGACTAGATTTTCTGTCAATCTTACTCCCAGCATAATCAGAATCAGAATATCCTTCCAGAGAATAGTGTCCATGCTTTCCATAGTAGAGGCCTTCGTCAGGTGATTTCGTAAGATATCGCAGAATATTACATAGAGCATCCCAGTGACACTGTCTAGGCTTATCCAGGTACCTGCTAAGAAGACCAATAGCAGTAGATATATCAGCTCTAGTAACAGTCAGATAAATCATCTTGCCAATCAGTCTCCTATATTTTTTACTGTCTGGAAACATAGAAGAATCATCATCCCAATTAATATTAGGATCCAGAGGAGTATCAGCAGGACGTGCACCAAGCATCCCAATCTCCTGTAACAGGTTTAGAACATACTTCCTCTCAGATAAGACAAGAGCATTAGAAGTCCTAGATACCTCAATGCCCAAAAAATATCTTAGCCTCCCCAGATCTTTAGTAGCAAAATGTTTGCACAGGTGTATTTTAGTAGCCTGAATCTCAGAATGATCACTGCCAGATAGAACAATATCACCAACATAAACAATTAGAATCACAATACCAGAAGAAGTCTTTTTCGTAAAGACTGAATGATCAACTTGTGACCTCAGAAAACCAAAAGCAGTCAGGATTTTACTCAGCTTATCAAACCATGCCCAAGGACTCTGTTTGAGCCCATAAATAGATTTTCTTAACCTGCAGACTTTATGTGACTCCCCCTAAGCAACAAACCCAGGAGGTTGCTCCAGATAGACCTCTTCTTGAAGATCCCCATACAGGAAGGCATTTTTAACATCCAGTTGAATAAGAGGCCAATCTAAGTTAATAGCAACAGAAAGAGGAACTTTGACAGAGTTAAGTCTGGCAACAGGTGAAAATGTCTCAAAATAGTCAATTCCATAAGTTTGAGTATACCTTTTTGGAACAGCAATAGCAGATAGAGCAGCCAAAAAGTTACTAGAATGAATACTCAGGTGTGCAGTAGAAACATGATTAGCAATATTATGAGAAGTACAAGAACGAGTGTCTTTTCTGAGAGCAATAGGCAGATCTAAGTCAGAATGTACCTTAGCAGGAGTAGGACCTTCGTGAGGAGAAGATTTGTGTAGTATGGGGGGGTCTTGAGTAGGTTGGGACATGTTCCTACGTTTATACACAATAAGTGGAGTAGTAGTTTCAGCAGGTGAAGTTTCAGAAGTGCAATCAGTTATGACAGGCAATGGTGTTGTGATTATATCAGAATCCAGGGTATCTCCTTTTAGCAGACTAAAAAGTTGTATCCTCAAAAAAAACTACATCACTACTCGTGAACCATTTTTTTGCAGTAGGACTATAGAACCGATAGCCTTTTTGAGTACGAGAATAACCCAAGAAAATACATTTTTATTCTTTAGGAGATAATTTATCATAGTTTGGCCAAGTAACCGCACAAAACAAGTAGAGCCAAATATCTGTGGAGGTAGAGAAAACAGAGTTACATTAGGCTGTAGAACCTGAATAGGAATCTTGTTGCCAATAACAGAATACGGCATTCTATTAATCAGAAAACAGGCAGTTAGGATAGCTTCTGGCCAAAAATGCCTAGATACATTAGAATGCAGCGTTATAGTTCTAGCAACCTCAAGTAAATGCCTATTTTTCCTTTCTGCAACTCCATTTTGTTGAGGCGTATAGGCACACGATGTCTGATGAATAGTACCCACAGATCGACAAAACAATCCAACTTCTTTCTGAACAAACTCCAAAGCATTGTCGGTTCTCAGAATTTTAATAGGCACATAATATTGAGTTTTTATTTCAGCAAAAAAGAATTTTATTGTAGATAGCACTTGAGACCGATTTTTCAACATAAACAACCAAGTGGCACGAGAAAAATCATCAATAAACAGAATAAAGTATTTATTGCCAGACAAACTTAGAACATGACACGGACCCCATACATCTGAATGAACAAGATCAAAAAAGTTTATACTGCTAAGCTGGGACCGTTTAGGAAAGACAGTTCTAGACTGTTTCCCTAACTGACACGACTCGCACTGAAAACTGTGTTCCTACACCAGGGATAACATGCTTTAATTTCTCAGAAGATGGGTGTCCAAGTCTGTAGTGCCACTGCAAAGCTGAAACTGATGAAGATAGAGCTGAAGCTAGCGCCAAGTTGTCAGTTTTTTTCAATTCATCCAGATAATATAGGCTATCAGGTCCTTCAAGCCCCCCACCAATCTTCATCCTCGTGCGAAGGCCCCGAAAAGACAAGTACCAGGAATGAATGTGAGACTGTAGTTCAAGCTACGTACAATTTTGCTAACAGATAATAAGTTCAGTGGAAATCGAGGCACATGTAGAGCAAATTTTAACAAAAATTGAGAGGTTATGTCACCAATCCCAACTACAGCAGTCTTGGAACCATCCGCAAGCACAACAGAAGAATTAGAGACCGGTCTAGATAAGGTTTTAAAAAAAGACCGATTTCCAGATATATGAGACGATGCACCCGAATCAATCACCCATTTTTATAACTAGTACTAGGCGAGGGGGCACTGAGGAAAGTAGTATCACAACCAGAATATGTAGCAGCATGAGCTCCAGAGGCAGCTCCATAGGATGACCCAGTACGCTCGAGCAACAGACACTCCACCTCAGAACGGATGAAGTCAGCAGTAGTAGAACTGGATGCATCAGTAGCAGTAGACTGTGACACTACCTCAGAGGTAGCATGGACACCAGAAGTTGCATTAGCCCAGACAGGCTTTCCATATTTCTCCCAGCATTTTTCTTCAATATGATTAGACCGGCCACAGAAGTTGCAGAACCTTTGACCAGTTTATGGGTGAGCAGCATTGGGAGGACCAGAGGGTGCTCCACGTCCAGAAGAACTACTCCCCCTCCCAGCACCAAGAGGAGGACGAGTATAGTGAGAACGACCACGGTCGGGCATAGCAGAAAGAGTAGTAGTATCGCCAGTATCAGAAGGCGACTCAGATGAGGATGATGGCAGTCGTTGTAAACGCTGAAAGGCACTCTGTAGAGTAGATAGTGGATCATTGGCAAGGATTTGATCCACAAGCCCAGCATATAATTCAGGTAACCCACACAGGAACTGAACTACCTGCAACTCCTGGCGTTGACGTTGCATGATAGCCAAGTCAATAGACAGGGGATGGTAAGCCTCCAATTCTCCCCAGAGTCCCTTGAAGGCAGAAAAGTAGTCAGTAAGATCAGATCCCGAGAAGTGTAGACAGCTCAGTTGCTTGTTGATATCAAAGACCTTCTTCGGATTCTGGCTGTGAGAGTAAATACTAGCAAGTTGATCCCACATCTGCTTTGTTGTAGGCAGGTATGGTAAGGTGACACTGATTTTTGTCTCACTGCTATTGAGAATCCAGGTCATCACAGTAGAATCATCTTTGCCCCAGTCATCATACGCTTTGACATCCTTGGAGTCGGCATTGGCAACAGGCATAGGAGGCAGATCACGCATCAAATGAGACAGTTTCCCTTGAGATTTAACATAAATTTACATAGAACAGGCCCAGTGCTGGTAGTTTCGCCCATCCAGCTTAACAGTAGTAACCTGACGACGGAGATCATCATGTGAAGACGCCATGACAGGCAGAGCACCAACACTGACGGTGAGAAAGAATAAGCAGCACAGGCAGAAAACGACCGCCTAGTTCCTCAGCTAGGCGGCAGTAGGCACAGTGGAAAGGCTGGACGGACCAGTTACATACAGGCTACGCCGAGGCACAGCAAAAAACCCGGCGGCTCAAAGGCCTACACGGGCAGGCAGGAGGGGGATCTGAAGACAAACCTTCAGACCAGTGTCCGGGAACCGACGGATCGGAGGGTGGCTATGAGTAGATCACGCCACGGGAGCGAGCTGTTGTGGGCAGCACCGGCGGCGCCCGGGCAGTGGCTGCGGTCGGCGGCCTGCGCTGCAGGTGAGAGAGAAAGGAAGGGAGGGGAAGAAGGAGAGGCGGCTCCCCGGATCTAGATCTGCTCTGGTACCATGATACAAAGTAAATTGAGAAAGTGTAGGGTTACACAATGTGTGTACCCTGATATATATACACATATATATATATATATACACACACACACATATATATATATTAGTGGAACAATTACATGTATGTCCAAATAGAAAAGTAAAATAACAGGACAGTAAGTAAAGACATATATTAACAATATATGTGTGTACGCCGTGTCCAATGTCGTGTCGGTGTCCTATATTTTTCAAAATCTTCGTGTCCCGTGTCGGTGTTCGTGCCCATGATGTGTCCCATGCCCGTGTCCATGCTTCCTAGATATGGGCCCAATAGGGATATGTACACTTCCCAAAATCTCCTTCTCCTATTTATAAGAAAGGGTTTATCCTTCTATCAATAACACGCGTGTATTTCCCCATTATACCATTCTCAACATTCTTCACTCCCAACATCTTCACAGCCTCGGCAAGCTTTGTGCAATGAATGAACTGCTTGACTCTAGTATAGTGCCTCAGATGCAAGGCATCAATCGAGTTGTCTATTGTTGAGAGTTATTTAGTTAGTGTTTTATTATTAGTTTGTAATATGGGCCTAAGTGTCTTGGCCCATTAGGGTTGTCTTATGTCCTATACGCTTCCCTGTTCTCCTATTTATAGGAGCAGGGTTTCTCCTATCTAATACAACGCATAGTCGTCTTTTACTTTCTAAGATGGTATCATAGCAGAGATCTGAAACCCTAGCCGTCAAGTAAAAAGAAAAAAAGAGAGAGCAGTAGTCGGCGGGCGGCCCCTTCTTCATTCTTGACCGCGTGCAAGCCTTGTCCACTCATCAATCCATGGCATTTGCTGCTCCTTCCTCTCCTTTTTCTGCTGCCGACACTCCCCCTTTTATTGTGATGAAGACTTTTATTGTGACTTTACATGGAGCTTCGTCTACATTGCATATTGGAGTTATTTATTTGCTTGCTACTTTGTACATTGGTCTTCTATCTACCTACGTCGTCGACTTTTGTTGTTGTGTGCCAGCACTCTCTGGCATGTTTGTACCTTGTTTGCACGTCGACTCTCTACTTTTGTGTGCCAGCATTCTCTGGCTCATCCGTGCCATGTTTTACACGTTGACTACTACTGCTACTGTAATCCAGCACTCTCTGGGCTCTGCTACTGTGATCCAGCACTCTCTGGCTACTACGACAACTTTGACGAAGACCTTAGTGCCTATCAGCTTTTTAATCTTTTGCTTCAGATGATCGTGTTGCTGCTTATTTTTGCTCCAGATGATCGAGAAGCTTTTGTGACCTGCTTGCCTGCTTACTTGGAGTATCTATTTAAGGGGAGTGTATGAGTTTCTGAGTGTTTGAGTGCTTTAATGTAATATTGAGGGGGAGAAAATTCTTATATGGGCTTAGTTTATCGTTTTATTTTGTTTCTTTGTTTTCTTAGTCCAACTCTCTATTTGCAAGCTGATTTGGGATTCTCCCAACTTCAGCTTGAGGGGGAGTGTAGAGAGTTATTTAGTTAGTGTTTTATTATTAGTTTGTAATATGGGTGTAAGTGTCTTGGCCCATTAGGGTTGTCTTATGTCCTGTACACTTCCCTGTTTCTCTTATTTATAGGAGCAGGGTTTCGTCTTTCTAATACAACGCATAGCCGTCTTTTACTTTCTAAGATCTACAGTTGAAAATAAGCATGAATCGAGTCTGGATTTTATCAAATTTGATCAACTTGAGTCATTTTATAGTTGAAATAGGTCTGATTTAGGCAAAATCAGGTCAAATATTGGCAAATTAGGTTCTGATTGGAGGAAATGGGTCTAATTTGGGGGAATATACTTCTGATTTGGGGAAACTAGGTCTGATTTAGCCAAATAGGGTCTCATTTAAGTCTGTATAGGACATAGCTTAAAATGTCGATTTCGATGTCGTTTCCGATGGTCCAGAAACAGAAATTTCGACCAAAATTTCAATATTTCCGCTTATTTTGACACAAGATTTCGACGCAAATTTTGACAATTTCGATGACCAAATAAAGGAATTAAGTCATAAAATTTTACCATGATGATCTACATACATAAATACGCCTAATTACGCAATAATATCATATGTTGGTATAGGGTGGGGGGCTCCTACATTATTGAGTGAAAATACACAAAATTGTTTAAATCAGGATTTTGATGATGCAATGTATAGATACATATATTCTTATGCAATAACATGTTAGATCTTATATTTTGAATTCAATTAACTCAGGGGGTCTCCTATATTTATTTAGGATTTTAAAGAGAAAAAAAATTGTTACCGCAATTAAAAAGTCGGAAATTTCGGCTATCTGGATTGTCCATATAGATGTCTAGTACCGGTCGAAACGAACTTTCAACCGAAATTTCGCAATTTCGACCAAAATTTTAAACCATGGTATAGGATTAAGTAGGGGAAGTAAGGTCTTATTAGGTCATGGTATGCAAAATTAGGTCAAATTTATGCAAAATCAAGTCAAATATGCGATGATTAGGTCTGGTTTGTGGGAAATACATTTGATTTGGGAAAATTACTAAAGATTTGGCCAAACTTAGGTTTCATTTAGGTCAATATAGGATAAATTCGGATAACTTGGGTCTAATTTAGAAGTTCGATTTGCATATATTCCTCTTCTCTGACTTTTTCTTGCTCTTACATCTGCAACAGCTACTGCTGTTTGCATTTATGCGTTGAAATTTCCTGATCTCATTCCGCACCTCCTGCACAGTTGTTTGTAATTTTATTTTTCTAACTTCTTCCTCCTTCATATCTCCTCTCCTGCTGTTGTGTTTTTTCTGTTTTTTGCAGTGTATTAAAAAACGGCCCAGGCGGCCGCTTAATCGGGTAAGACCCTCAGCCGCCTAATTTAGCCCCTAAGCGCCCATTAAGCGTTTTGAACATAATTGCCTGGTTTTTCCTGACTCACCTGCTTTTTCCCACTTTTTGCCCGCTTTTTTAAAAAATACAACTGTAAGCATGTAACATTGATTAATTACATAGTCCAAGTAGTGTCGATTATAATATATGAAACTTGTATACATTAAATGTTCTATGATATAGCTAGTCCTAATTTAGAATGCATACTTAGTGTGTAAGCTGTAATAATAGGTTATTGTTGTAATGCATCTAAGTAAATATCATATTACTCTATTATACTGCTAACGCATGATTAATTTTACTGATTTCCTTGCTGCTTTCAGTGATTAATGATTGGTACTACTGGTTACTATTACTTTACTGATTACTTTAAATCAATAATTCATAGTTTGTTATTTACAATTACTGATCTTCTTGCTGATTTTAGTGATTAGAGATACTGATTAGTAGTAAAGTATTGATGAATACTTAGTTAATTACTGATTTGCTGATTAGATATGTATAAAAGTTCCTTAGAAATATATTTTTATATACACATATATGTAATTTTGTATAAAAAATATATATAATTTAGACACCCGCTTTTTCAAATAATCGCCCACTTAATCACCCGCCTACCGCTTAATCGGTTACAGAGTGTTGTCTGCACGCCTCCCGCTTCCCGCTTTCTAATACACTGCTTTTTTGACTTCTTGCATGTCATTAGCACTTTTCTTTTTCTTTTTTCTTGTTTTCTTTCACCTACAATTCATAATTACCTTCGTCCCACTACTTTTTTCTTCTCCTCTTAATTCTCCCTCTTGATCCTCTATACAGTTATGAATGCAAATCAGGAATATAACACGATTTAATGAGCACATAGTTACAAAATAACTTGTAGTATCATATGTATATATACAAATATGTACCTAAAAAATCATTAAAAATAAAAAACGCTCAGCGCCTAGGTGGCCTAGATGCCAATTGAACAATGGAGGCTAATTGTTGCATGACTGCACTGCTAGGAAGACACCAATAAGGTATGTTCCACCTAAGCTTTTTGTTGACACTGATTACAACGAAGAGGAATCAACTGGCTTCTGTTGCAATAAGTGAACTTCCACTCAACTAATGTTCCAATAGGCAGCAACAAAAGTCTTCTACAAGGACCACCTCATTGTATCAAGGATGATACAGCACCTAAGATGCAAAAAGTTTGTTGCAGATGGAACAGATCCCATCATGCGGCTTACAAAAATATAAAAAATTATATTCATGACCTTTTTGCTTTTCAAATCCTATCCAATCTAATCCGATCCAATCTATCCTTCAAGTTCATTCGTTCCCGTGCAGCAAATCAAGCACTAAAATTACCGACATTGATTATGGAACAAAATTTCAACCGAAATGTCAAAACTGCGTTTGAATTTTCAAAAAGATCCAATCGAACATCGAAATGTACAACCGGACATCGAAACGCAAAATGCAGGGAAAGGGAAGTAATTCCACGGGAAAGTTCGCCCCTAGGTGCAAAATTTTGCTAAATAGGGGCAAACCCAAATTGGGCCATAATTTTGCAAAATGGTACAAAAACACAACTTGCGATTCGAGAAATTTGCTCCAAGGGCTATAGCTACTACATCTTGGGTATTTTGGTGATTTCTTTGAATCTCTTGCTTCCATAAGCTATTTTTCTTGATTCTAAGGTATCTTTTCCCAATCCCTAGCCTATCTACACCTTCTATTCCTACACTCTTCTATAGTGATTCAAAGAAATACTCTAAACATAACAAAGTTGTACCTTCTAAGTGCTATATCTTTTGAAAATCACGTGATCTACAAACAAATATTTAGATATTTGACATAATGGTATAAATTATGTAGATCTACAACAAACTTAAAATTATTACGCATATATTGTGTATTTTTTAATGCTTTACAAAGCGGGAGGACACCACCTTGTGGCTGCCTTGAGCGCCAAGCGGGCACTTTCTGAAAAAGCGGGTGCCGACATTCATATGCAATATCGTAGAAAATTACACATATACGTATATAAATAATATATTTTTAAAAAATATTTATACATATTTCAACCTACATGATGAGTATAAATAACTGAATTAACTCAATTATAAACTACTAAATACAGTAATATATTAAATTAGTTATATACAACAGTAGCCAATACATTATATTTACACACTAGTGGTACATAGTACAATAGTACATGAATATATAGATGCATGTAGTACATGACATATACATTATACTTCAACGGTACATACTACACAGTACAAAATATATATTATACAATAGTATGCAGTGCATGATATGTACATTATACAGTTGTACCTTGTACATATTACATACTACAAAGTACATCTACATGGACAGAATATTAATTGTACATATAACAATACAAGAGAAAAAAAGGTATGAAGCAATAAGATACGAGCTTAGTATATTAGTATATAAATAGTAGTTCAGTATATAGCAGAGCAGTAGTGCAGGCATAAATTATAAATATGTAATGTAAGGTGTAGCAACAAATACATAGACATGTAACATGGGTGCAACAATACATACATACAGACCTTATACAAAGTAAGAATAATTTTGATACATATGTAACTCAATTGATAATTAGAAACATGTACTTACCTTGATTTACAAACATATATACAGAACTATGCACTAATACAGGTGTAGTGTATATAATTGCAGCAATTTCAGGCTTTCTTTTGAGTCCAGAAGCCACTTTTTTTCAATAAGCGGGCTGATGCAACCGCCTCAACATGGAAAGGAAGTGGGCGGTTAGGCGGATCAGGTTGCCGCTTTTTGCTGGGCTGCTCAACTGGCGCTTCATCCACTAACCAGGCGGCAGAAGGCTTGAGCGACCACTCAGGCGGCCCACCTGAGTCACTTTTTAAAACACTGGTATTTATGGGCCATAATTTTGCAAAATGGTACAGAAACACAACTTGTGTTTCGAGAAATTTGTTCCAAGGGCGATTGCTACTACATCTTGGGTATTTTGGTGATTTCTTTGAGTTTCTTGCTTCCATAGACAATTTTCTTGATTCTAAGGTATCTTGCCCCTATCCCTAGCCTATCTACACCTTCTGTTCCTACACTCTTCTATAGAGATCCAAAGAAATAATCTAACCATAACAAAGTTGTACCTTCTAAGTGTTATATCTTTTGAAAATCACATGATATACAAACAAATATTCAGATCTATGAAATAATGGTACAAAGTATGTAGATCTACAACAAACTCAAAATTGTTACACATATATTGTGTATTTACAGTAGACATCAGATATGTATAGTTGGAATATGTTTGGAATATTGCTAGCATGTAAAATACAAAATGGGTAAACACATGTTCATACACATATAGGGAATCTCACACAAGCTACCCCAAGCCACCCTCTGATATCTACAAGAATTGATACACAACTTAAAAGAATAATAGCCACATCGTCAAACTCTTTTTCTAGGGCATTCGGATTAAAGAGTACACGATAAACGAGTCAAATTCAGTTTACAGTTAGACCTATATACATCAAACAAATATTTCGTAAAATACAAAACGATATCAATGTTGCAGAAATTCATTTTCTGCAACCTAGCCAATTGAAACCCAAATTATGGACTTTGTTAACTGCAATTTTAGACAGTATTGTTTTACCGACGAAAGAGAGAGAAACATATAAAATGCTTTAAAAAAAAAGAATTATTAGAACAACAAAGCATACCTCTATCACATAGAACTCCTTTAAGAAGGTAAAATCAATACGAGTACGGTTGCGAAAGATGGAGAGCATATCAAATAGGGCACCAACTTCGGACTTGTCATGCCTGATGTAATTAATGAAGGATTTAACAAGCCATTTGCTTTCCTTTACCTACAATAAAAGAATAATTGATTATAGAAAATCTATAAATAAATTTAAAGAGGACATCTGAATGAGGATGTTACTACTAACTTGGAAATGTCAAAACCAAAATTTAACAACCAAATATCAAACAGCTATTATAATGAAAAGTACGCCCGTAGAAGAGCTTTTGCATTCTGTAACCAAATATCGTCCAGCAAACTGCTCATGATAGGTGGTGAGGTGTGCAGTCGAGCCAAGTGTGCGCAAGAACTCATCAAAGAGTAAATTAATGGAAGGTTGCCAGGCCAACCAGGAATGGAAGAATTAAAGTGATAGATTTTTTATTTTGCAAAAACACAACATTAATTGGCAACCTGAATTATATAGATGACATAGATGATGATATGTACTTGGCTCATACTTGTTAAGGCGCCAAGGCGACATGGCGTTCCAGCTGAATGCCTTGCGACTAGGCACGACTATGTGTTGCCTAGGCGTCCTTTAAAAACATTAATTTATGTATATGTTTTATGTATATACACATGTGTCATGGTTTTATGAACATTCCCCACTCATACACACACATTGTGTAGTTATATATGTAGTTATATACATGTTTATGGTCAATCTCCATATATATATATATATATATATATATATATATATATATATATATATATATATATATATATATATATATATACAAGAAACCGCAAATGCCTCTTATGTGTTGTCAGTACACGCACTGAGGAGTTATTTGTAATTCCGTAAAGCTTTGGAAAATATTGCACAGAAAACCTAGAACGGCCTGTGTATAAGTAAAAAGGACTGATTCGTAATTTGATAAAGTTGTGGAAAAAATTGCACGACAAATCCCAAACGGGGCTTCTTATATATATATATATATATATATATATATATATATATATATATATATATATATATATATATATATATATATATATATATATATATATAGTGTGTGTGTGTGTGTGTGACAAAATAACCAATTACATTTCTGATATATTACCATTAACAATAATGTCAAGAACAAGAAATAATTATTGTAAAGAATGTAAAGAGTGATCAACAAGTAAATATATATTTATTGTCATACATAGCTACAAGTATTAAGCAATGTAATCACTTTCCTTCATAGAACAGCTACTGAACACAATCTGAATTGAAGGTGCATACGAAAAATCAAAAGATGTGTATTAATAGTAATAGATCTAGGTCAAAACAAAAAAAGAGTATTAGATCCAATTAAAAGTGATATTTGGCACATAACATAGGAAACAATATTGATTCTGAACATTAGGATAACCACACTAAACATTTTTTTTTTATGACCGAGAGAACCCACCCCGGGCGAAGCCGACATGGTAAACTCTCGAGGCATGAGAGGGTGTGGTCCGGTCACCCCCCTCTCGCGCCACCACACTAAACATTAAAATACATAAATATAGAACTAGGCCACAAAACTATGTTAGTTTGGTATTATAGGCAAGGCGGCATTGCCTAGGCGAAGCCCTTGGGCGCCTTGCCGCCTAGGCAAGCGCCTTGACAAGTATGACTTGGCTAACTAAAAGGGCAAAAGATAGACAAGATGTCTGTATTTTCCAAAAAGGTCAAACATAGAATGCTACTGCTTTCATAGACTAAGAAAACTGTATTGGATATTTATGCGTGGCAGAAAATAAAAGATGAGGAACAAAACATTGTGCGCCAACATTTAGTTAAAGCCATCTGCAGATTGCCTAGTGTGATTGCTGCTTAAAAAGTTTATCCAGAGAGGGAGCAAGGGATATTGGAGCTGAACTTCAGCAAATAGCTAAAATAACTATGAAAGGGAATACACGCAAAATGCACACCTAAACATCAAAGTACATGTTAATATCCACACTTCATTAAGATGTGATATATATATGAGATTGCATTGCATTTTCCCATATCTTCCATACTTTGATGACATTCTAGCTGTTATTATGAAAATCGGCACAGCTGTATAGCTATCAAAAGCAATAAAATCATATCAGCCTTAGCGACGTATGAAATCCAGATCATTCACTGGTGCAAGTAAGGATGCGCAATGACTATTGACTACTGAGACAATTGTGCACTTATAGTATGAACTGGTAAACACAATACAGTAGAATATGATTAGTCCATATATGAGAATATGGCAAACCTCATCAACTAGTAATCGATCCAAGAATGGAACAAGGGCACCAAGGGATTATGATCCAACAAAGATCACAATAAGATACAACACAGAACAAGCACTAAACTAGCAAAGCAGTGTCCTCTCCATACTTGTTAAGGCGCTTGCCTAGGCAGCAAGGCGCCCCAGGAGGTGTGTGATGCATTATTTGCCGAATTGGCCTACTTTTGTGGACCTTAGAGCGTATCAATGGGTTTTAATACTCTCTTGCATTGTATCAATGCTTATATTAACATCTATGACTAGGTTCTTTGTCAAATTCATTTTTACTTCGGAATTAATACTCACTGCACATTTAGCAATAATTCTTGTTTTGCACCTTTATTCAGTTTCTATTTCAGGAGCTACGTTATGACGGAAATCATTACTTGGCAGAAGATGTGGAGTTATCGCATTCAATCTGAATTTATTTATCTATTCTAACTCTCTTACATTGTTTAGAATCATTTTATTCTTGTCTTTGAAGTTACGCTTTATTGGAAATTATTAGACGTACTTTTTCTAAGATTTTAAACCATAAAATATGTGCCTGAAGGATATAAATCATAAATAATTTGTATATCTACGCATATAACTATGAAAAAATGCATATGAGGGGGGAATTTCTATAATAATTAAAAGGAAAGTATACAAATAGATCTATGTGTACTAATTTGATATATATTTACATTAGAACATTGAGCTTTATCCTCATATTCTGTTATTTCTTATGTCGTTTCTAATTCCTCTTTATTATGGGTTCACTATGTAATTGTTCTATTCCTTATCTCAATAATATAAAGGACAATCCGCTATTACGGATCAAGGTTCTAAAGATATGAAAGCGATTGCCCCTCTAGGATACACGACCCTAAGGCATTGTCTCATCCATCTCTCTCTTTTCTTGTGCCGCTGCGACCCTTCCCTCCTAGGGCAACAATTCTTTTCCATTCTTCAAGAGCAGCGCCAGCGTCCCTCCTTTCCTCTGGCATGTGCATCGTCGCCCGCTAGGGGAACCATCGTGGTCATGGCTTCTTGAAGAATAGGGTGGGGTCCACTATCTTCTATCGGCTAGGAGGAGAAATAGTCGTCCTCGTCGGCTTGTCGCTCTTCTTCCTCACCATGTTCTCCCAAAGTGTTCATGAGTGCCTCCATATCCAAGGGATGTTGACGTGTTAGAATCACATCATCTTCTTCAACCAATGATAACTCTTCTTCATGTCACCGCACGATGCATCTACTTGGTGCCTTGTCTCTATTCCCGTGACGGCACATCTTCTTGTCTTGAGCATCTCAACGTTGAGACACAACGTGTCATCTGTTGGACATGTCGTGTTATCACATAGACCTCTAGGGAACTCAACATCAAACATTGTGTTAGCCATCTTGCACGATGCATCATTTGTCACCGGCTCTTTTCCATTTCTTTCAGCGATCAGGCACGTCCAGAAACTGTAATATGGCATGTCCCTCCCATGTCCCTCAATAATTGAGCAAAATTAACACATGACGTGCTAGGGTCAGTAATTGTGCCATATCAACACATGGCGTGCCTATAAAAGAGAAATTGTGTGTCAGTCCAATGCCTTACTTTTGTAGAGGCAACTTCATAATCTAGTAGTGGCCCTTAGTTGTTTTCACCAAGGGAGTCGAAATTGGCTCCTTAACCACTCCCCTCACCTTCAATTGTTTACCATGATTAGTTCCAAACTACATATGTCAAACTGAACTCGCAAAATAATGTGTAATGGATAGACGCATTCTACATTGTCCCACAGTCTGGAGAGAAGATTACTCTCATCAACTCAGAACCCCCGACTGAGAGTGACACATTAGGCAACTTGGTGAAAACATAATGGGCATGTGAAATCATGGTTATTGAATACCATGAAACCTCATATTGTCGCGATGTTCATGCTCTATTCCACAGCAAAATAGATCTAGGATGTTGCAAAGAAGCACTTCTTCCATGAAATAAATGTTCTTCATCTCTATATAGTATATGATTGCCTGTTTTCTGAGAGCCCTATTTTCTGAAAGGTGTTACAATCGCTCTCTAGAAAATCGTTTTGGAGTGATACAATCAATCTCTCAAGAGCTTTGTTTCTATCATTGAAGACAAATGATCATAGCAACGATATTGATGATATAGTAACAACAAGGTTTCTATCTGGTTGAACCAAGTCATTATGCCCCTACTAGGAGTGTTATCCTTGACACTTATAAACCAAGTAGTTCGGATTTAGCTTTTGTATGAATTCGGCAATCTTCATTTGAATCAATTTCTACAACTACTAGTGTTTGGACATCTAAAACGCATGTGTCCCATCTTCTTGCAATCATCCTCATGAGAAGTGCACCCTTTTGGTATACTTAGACACTATTGAGCAATGCTATCAAAAGCATGGTCATCCGCCCACAACGAAATATCTGATGGTTGTTGCTCACTATGCTGCCATTACACCTTCTGAAAACTCTATTTTAGGGCGCTCTATTTCGACATCAGAAATTACCATCGCCGAAGATGAGTATGATAGACTGATTCAGGCTACAAAGCAGGCTAGTATAAGTTCCCACCCATCATACACATTTGGTGGTGGATTCTAGGGCTTTTCAACACATGACGGGTATTAAGTCTATGCTACATTCTTCTGATACGTGTATCCTGCATCTATTACTTTTGATGCCTCTATGAGACAGGTCCAAGTGTGTAGATCGATATAGGCTTCTCCTTGACTTTGCAACTTGTGCATTACGTGCTCAAATTTCCTTTAAATCTAATGTATGTTGCTAAATGAATTAACTCCTTATGTTGCATGTGATATTGGTCTTCGTTTTGTTATGGACCTCAAGAACTTGAAGACAACTGGCGGGAGATCTAGGAAAGGTGATGTCTAAATCTATCAGGGTATTGTCCAGCTCACCAACCTTCCTTAATGACATCTACCACGTTTTACGAGTTGCTCCCCTCTATAGTGGCTTCGTCGCTATGAATACTCGTCCTTGCTCAGAAGCTTGTTTAAAGTTTGTCTTTTGTGTCGCATCTAGTGTCATCCATGTCAATTAGGCAAACATCATTGTGCATTTTTTCCTAGTAGGCTTATTAAACACTCGATGTGTCATGTAACATACTGAAATCTACCTATCCTGACTCCAGAAACCCTAATCCCATGAATAGGAACTTAGTGTGCTTGGATTCTTAGCTATGACCAAACAAGGTTACAGACATACTCCAATAAACTTGCTTGTATCCATATGAACATACAACGCAAAACATGAGTAACTCGAATACAAACCCCAACAATGGATAAGTCGCGTCGACCATGCCTTGGATTTTATAAACCATAATGGTTATACGGAGCCTAACCTTGGACTTTGTGTGTGTTGATGTTATGTTTGAGATGAGTGGTAATTGTGTTGACCAACACCCTAAGTTGGAGGCGACCATGGTTTAAAATTTCGGTCGAAATTGCGAAATTTCGGTCGAAATTTCGATTTCGACCACTACCAGACATCGAAATGGACCGGTCCAAATAGCCGAAATTTCGATTTTTTATTGCATTATAATTTTTTTTTAAATCTTAAAAATCCTAAATAAATGTGGGAGACCCCCCTGAGTTAATTCAATCCAAAATATAAGATCTAACATGTTATTACAGAAGAATATATGTATGTATACATTGCATCATCGAAATCCTGATCGAAACAATTTTGTGTATATTCACTAAAAAATGTAGGAGCCCCCTACCCTATACAAACATATGATATTATTGTATAATTAGGTGTATTTATGTATATAGATCATCATTGTAAAAAATTATGACTAAATTCCTTTATTTGGTCGTCGAAAACGTCAAAATTTGCATCGAAATCTTGTGTCGAAAAAGCGTAAAATATCGAAATTTTGGTCGAAATTTCGATAAATTTCTGTTTCTGGACCAACCGAAACGACATCAAAATCGACATTTTAAACATGGGAGGCGACTAACCCTAACATACACATGCTTGGTACCACATGATACATTAGTGACACTAGGCATTATAATCACATATCATATCCTAATATGCACATACTTGTCTAGGCGGCTAGGCGGGCCTTCCCATCCAAGGGAAGCCTGGGGGGGCTACGCGTTTCTAGGTGTTCTTCCTATTTGTTTATATTTTACATAGATATGAATGATTTAGCGTATACACTTAACTATATTCAAACACATACACCACTATGTACATTTGTATTGGTTATCTCTGAGCTTAATCAATCATAACTTCACCTATACCACACATATCATGACCTAAGCTAGAACAATTCGGCCTTAATTTGACCTAACATGACCTAAATTGGACCTAAATTTGACTTTTCCCTAATTCGGCATAACATGGCCTAATCAAATGTAACTTCCCCTAGTTTGTCCTACATTGACCCTATTTTGGTGCAATTGGACCTAATCCCTCCAAATAAGACATATTTTCCCCAAGCAGACCTATATTTCCCCAGACCAGACCTAATGTGCCCAAATTAGATCTGATTTGGCCTAAATCAGATCTACTTCTTCTCTAAAACGACTAAACTTGATCTAATTTGACCAAATTCAGGACTAATCCACGCTAATTTGGTATTCAAGTGTTTTATTTTAAGCCCAAAAGTCCTTAGGTATCCACTTCAGTTATTTGAAAGCCAGGGCGCCCAATTTCAAGCGGCCACCAAGAGCCTAGGGGGCCTAGGCATGTCTAGGCGGGATCCTGGATAACTATAATACCCATAAAATATGCCTAACAACGTAAGCATGGCATAATATGAAAGTGAGCTCATTAAATAGCTACTACATGTCACCTTGTTCACTAATACACACATAATGACATAATTATGATTAATAAGTAATGGGATGGAGATAAATATGCGTCAACGGGTATTTGCTTAACATATGTATAGTAGTATTTGGAACAGATGTAAGTGGGATAATCATGTTTATCATAACCGAACCGAACCGGCCGGTTGAACCGCTTGAACCGGGAACCGGTCACTCTACCAGTTCGGTCTCCTCCTAAAGTTGGAAATGAAGTTTGATCGACATCAAACTAGTGAACCGACTAGTTGAACCCGTGAACCGACGAAGTGGTCCGAATTTAGCTCAACCGGCTGGTTCTCTCGCTTAGCAAATAAATGTCTAATTTTCGTTAATTAATTTTGAACATTATATAAATGTTGGTATGTGTGTCCATGAATAGAATAATATTTGTTATTTGGTATGTTTATCAAGTTATTGTGAGCAGTTGTGCTATTATTCATGTTTCATAACTTTTGTGTGGATATTTTCCATGAGTATCAAAGAAATTTATATATTTTTAAACTATTAGTGATGTCATGTTGACGTCACCGGTTGAACCGTTCAGACCACCGGTTGAACCGTTTGCTTACCGGTTCGGTTCTGACAACCTTAGGGATAATTAAGGTGATTTATGTAAGTGAATACGTCAACTAATGGACATAATGGACTGATCAAGTAAACTATCATAATTCGTGTAAGATAATATAATGTAAATTTGATGGTAGTAATATGATGATAATTGGACTCTAAATCCTAAATGTTGATGGTTGATGATGGTGTTTAATAATAAATATTAAGATAATAGGATTAAACCCTAATTGCATTGAAACTCATATAATATAAACCAGAATGTTAAATCTAACTTCAAAATAGGATTCCTTGGGTCCTAAAATTAATATGCCAAGTTTCAACCTAATAGATAATGCTAATTGTCCCAATTCAATTAGAGAAGAGTAATTCTTAATTATGTAATCATAATGTAAATCAAACTATTATAGATAAGATTTAAATAGTGTTTTACTAAAGTCAGAGGTCACGTTCCCTTGGCGTTTTCTCAGGCTCCTTTTGAACCGTTGAATATGTATTGCCCATCCCTAATAAGTGTTTCTTCTACCTCGAGTCCCTCTCCTAAGATTCTACAGTTCACACGATTGCTTCCTTCTCCCTCAATCTCTATCTCTTCCTCCTCACTCCCATTTCCCTTCTCATCATGTTCCTTTCTCAATCCCGAACTCAAAGATTCCACTATCGATTGGTTTTCATCGCCCTAACGTCCCAATCCCAACCTAGCCTCTTCTTCCCCTAGTACAAACCCCCTTTGGATGTCCTGGTCCAGCCTTGACAATACACCTATAAGTAACTACCCATTCACCATTGTACAGACCTCCAAAGTCTTTTCCCATCATTGGGTCGGTCTCCTTTCTTGTAGATCCCATCCTCCCAACTCCACCTTGGTTGGTCAGTAGATTGGAATTCATTGTGGTGCTCGATTAGAAACCAGACTTCTACAAACGTCAGCGCAAGTTCAACAAACGTATTCGAAGGTTTATGTGTCACTAGTTTTCCCTAATTTAAGGTATAGCCTTCCCTCTTTTGTTGTTGTTCCTTACCATCCCAAAGTTCCAAGTTCTCTTTTCGCATCTTATTGAACCCTCGACTTGTTCTACTCGTCGGCTTTGTCACAAGGTCTTGAGTCTTCATAGTTGGCGTTGTTGTGGCTACTTCTCCTCGCCAGTCATATGACAGGAGGTTAAGCTTAGACTTGTTTGCACCCTAGTACGTCTTTTTGAGGTCCTTGGCTGTGTTGGAAGCAGTTGAACCTATGGGGGAGCGTCCCTTGGTAGTGTGTGTCCACGAGAAACGCTTTTGATTCCCAGTTGAGAAGGTTGATCTCCTCTGTGCAAGTCAAGTCTCGTGTTTTGTATTCAGAAGATGATCGTATTTTGCTTATTTGCACTTGTTTCAAATTAACTCAGTCATGGATGTTACAGTCTTTTCTTCACTCTGATTTCTTTGATCGCGTGGCTTTTGATCTTCAAGTAGTTAGTAACTTACCATGTCACGCTATATGGTGTTAAATCATTCGTGAGGGTGTATTCATAATTGTGTAGTGGGTTTTGATGTAGAAAAACAGTAATAGTTTTATCTTGTAAAAAAATTAGTAATCAATCGGTTGTCAGAAAATTACAAATATATACTCGTTGGAATTAAAAAAATAACCATGTTGATTGGTCAAGTTTGGTAACCCAATCATATTGTAATAAAGTAGTCAATAATTTTAAGGTTCATGATATACACATTAATCAATGATTTATATATTGGACCTAGGGTTTGACCTTGCCATACCGGTACACATGTTGAGGTATGTCTCATCTCTCTTGAGCCTACATTGGACAATTTACCTAATCCCCCTCTCTTGACAAGCTTGATGCATTTCTCCTTGACAGTACCTTTGCTTTATTAGATTGATCTTGATTGAGAATCATCTACCGAGTTTTATATTCATTCATCTCTGGATCATTTATAATTGCAAGTCAAATTCTTTATTTGATGTATAGTGCTCTCTTTATTTAATTTGCACTGATTACATTGTTTCAGTACATTGCACCATTCTATAAATGGAAACCCTAAATTGATGATATGTTGAACTAGACTTATCTTGCCTCCACATTAAATGCATGTTTGATTTGCTAGACTATTGTTATCAATTTGTAGTGGTACATTATGGAGTTGGATCCCATTGTACAACTTTTCCTATAAAAGGGTGATTGGTGCTCTCACCTAGCCAGAGTGTTCGCACCTAAATTATATGCCATTACATTTAGGATTGTAGGTGCTCTCACCTCCTTCCTAGGCTGGAATGTGGAAGTGTTCTGGGCCTATTTTTAAATGATTGTAGTCTACTATATAGTCTACAAGCAATTGAATTGATTCGATCTATTCCATTATTGTTTTCTATATCTTTTTAAGGCAAGAATTTATAGTCGTCCTCTATTGTTTCTTCATATAATCTGTGAATCTTACTCTATGAAGATCCCTTTGACATCTAGTTGGATATTCTACCTCCCTCTTCCTTGGGGACCTTGTTTACTTTGTTTGGCTACTTTATTTACATATATTGTCTGATTCTAAGAAGATGGAAACTCCTCACGTTCCAGATTGGACAGCAAGTTGCAGATAACTTCATCAAACTGCTTCTACCTTTTGCTTTTAGCTACATGAGTTTCAAGATGAGCATTCACAATGTGTATACTCCAGCTTGAGGGTCACTATTAAAATATAGAGCTTTATCCTTATACTCTGTTATTTCTTATGAAGTTTGTAATTCCTCTTTATTATGGGTTCACTATGTAATTGTCCCATTCCTTCCCTGAATATAACAAAGGACAATCCGCTATTGCGGATCAAGATTCTAAACCAAAGTATCCCACAGTTGATGTTGTTGGCACAATGTTTCAAAAAAAGGTCGCACTGGCTGCATGAGCGGCTCGTATATACTTGGTCGCTTATAAGGCCGATTAGTCGGCGATTTTTAGATGGATATTTGTTATCTCTGCCCAAACTAGATTATATTTTTATTGATAACATTCTCTTGATGTACTATTTTGATGTATGTTTTGTACACGAGTTACATGCTTATTTAATGTCTGTTATTTTGAACCTCTAGGACAAGCTGGCATTTTTTGTATGATTTGGTTAGTTTTCATTGTTATGTACTTGTGTTAAACCATTTTGTGTGTGCTTCATCGGAGTTTATGTTTAAATTATTCTAGAATATTTTATAAATGGTGTTTTACTTTTCATTAAAACTTTATATTTGAATCTATCTCAAATTTTAGGGCATTAATTTGCAATGTACATATAAAATATGCAACTGTATGAATACTTTATATATACTAATTAATTATTAAAAAAATCAAAACCGCATATACTTCCGCATATACTCCCGCATACCGCATATACTCTATAAGGTGACCTCTCCGCACGCATAACGCATACTGCTTTTTAAAACTATGTGTTGGCCAATATGTATCGATAGAATATAATTAACATATCTTAAGGCAGAGGAATACGACCCATACGAAAGGATAGAGAACCTTTTGGATCATGGGCCAGAGCTACTTGGGTAGAGACCGTTGAACATCATTTGGGCAGGAAAAGGCTATATGGGCGACGTTTGATGGTTGTTGTGATAGAGTCAGGTATTGCAGAAAGCTCGGGGTTGCACAACGTGTGCACCCTCATATATATATAACTAAGACAATTACAGAGAGGTCCATATATAAAGGAAAATAACAAAACAAATAACATGCTTAAGTAAAACAGGAAATATCTAATGTAACACTCCCCCTCAAGTTGGAGCATAGATGTCAATCATGCCCAACTTGTCCAGCAGCATGCAGAACTGTTTCTTAGCCAAGAGCTTCGTGAAGATATCAGCAACTTGGTCTTCAAATCGCGTGAAAGGAGTGCAGATCTTGCCAGCAAGAATAGACTCTCTGATAAAGTGGCAATCAACCTCGATATGTTTGGTGCGCTCATGATAGACAGGATTATTTGCAATGAAGATGGCAGCTCTGTTATCACAATGCATAGGAATGGCCGATGAAGACTCAATCCCAAATTCTTTCAGAAGAGAACGCACCCATAGCAACTCACAAGCAGTATGGGCGATGGCCCTGTACTCAGCCTCAGCACTAGACTTGGCCACCACATTCTGTTTCTTGCTCCTCCAAGTGACAAGATTACCCCCTACAAAGGTACAATAGCCAGAAGTAGATTTTCTATCAACTTTGCTGCCTGCATAATCAGAATCAGAATATCCTTCAAGAACACAGTGCCCATTTTTTTTATAATGAAGTCCCTTGCCAGGAGATCTTTTTAAGTATCTCAAGACTTAGCATGCAGCATCCCAGTGGCATTGTCTAGGTTTGTCGAGGTATCTGCTAAGAAGACCCACTACAGTAGCAATATCAGGACGAGTAACAGTCAAGTAGATCAATTTACCAATCAGCCTCCTGAATTTTTTATGATCAGTAAACATAGCAGAAGAATCATCATCCCAATTGACATTGGGATCAAGAGGAGTATCTGAAGGTCTCGCACCAAGCATACCAGTCTCCTGCAGTATATCAAGAACATACTTTCTCTGCGAAAGAACCAAGGCATTAGAATTTCTAGAGACTTCTATGCCAAGAAAGTACCGGAGTCTACCTAGATCTTTGGTAGTAAAATGCTTGCCCAAATGATCTTTAGTCGCCTGAATACCAAGAGTGTCGCTGCCAGAAATAATAATATCATCAACATATACAATCAGAACAGTAATACCAGCAGAAGTCTTTTTTGTGAATACAGAATGGTCAACTTGTGACCTCAGAAAGCCAAAATCAATCATAATCCTGCTCAGCTTATCAAACCAGGCACGAGGACTCTGCTTGAGCCCATAGATAGACTTTTTGAGCCTGCATACTTTGTGAGACTCCCCTTGAGCAACAAACCCAGGAGGTTGCTCCATATACACCTCCTCCTGTAGATCACCATATAGAAAGGCATTTTTCACATCAAGCTGCATAAGAGGCCAGTTTAGATTCACAGCAACAGATAAAAGAATCCTGACAGAGTTAAGACGAGCAACAGGAGAAAAAGTCTCAAAATAATCAATGCCATAAGTCTGAGTGTATCCCTTCGCAACAAGCCTTGCCTTCAACCTCTCAATCGTACCATCAGGTTGATATTTGACTGCATAAACCCACCTGCAGCCTACAGGCTTACACTGAGGAGGTGGATCCACCAGCTCCCAAGTCTCTCTGTCAGTAAGAGCAAGCATCTCATCATTCATAGCAGAAGTCCAAGTTGTGCTTTTCAAAGCTTCCTGAACATTCTTTGGAACAGCCACAGCAGATAAGGCAGATACAAAATTGCTGGAATGAGTATTTAGATGAGCAGTCGACACACACTGAGCAATGTTATGGGAAGTACAAGAACGAGTACCCTTGCGGAGAGCAATAGGTATGTCAAGATCAGAGTTTACCTCAGGAGCAGCAGAACCTTCTGGAGGAGAAGATTGGTTTCTTGGGGGGGGGTACACTTGTGGAAGGTGCTTTATTCCTGTGCTGATAAATAATAAGAGGAGGGTCTTGCTTTGCATTAGTCTCAGTGTCAGTGCGATCAGGCATACAGTCCGCAATAACAGGTAAAGGAGGAGCCAGAAGATCAGTCTGCAAACTATCTCCTGCTGAAGAATAATACGGCATGTCCTCAAAAAAGACAACATCATTACTAGTAAACCACTTTCGAGTGCTGGAATTATAACATCTGTAACCCTTTTGAGTCCGAGAATAGCCCAAAAAAATGCATTTAGCAGCTCGAGGAGACAGCTTATCAGAAGTAGGTCCAAGCAACCGAACAAAACAGGTACACCCAAAAATTCTAGGAGGCACAGGAAACATGGAGATGTCGGGGTGCAAAACTTGGAAGGGAATTTTATTCCCAATAACAGACGATGGCATCCTATTAATCAGAAAACATGCAGTCAAGATAGCTTCAGGCCAATAAGATCGGGGCACATGAGAATGCATCATTATTGTTCTGGTAACTTCTAATAAGTGCATATTCTTTCGCTCAGCAACACCATTTTGTTGTGGGGTATAAGCACACAAAGTTTGATGAAGAGTACCCACAGATTTACAAAAAACAGCTACATCTTGCTTAACAAATTCTAAAGCATTATCAGTGCGAAAGGTTTTAATAGGCAAGCCAAACTGAGTCTTTATTTCAGCAAAAAAATATTTAATAGTAGACAGCACTTCAGACCTACTTTTTAACAGAAACAGCCAAGTAGTCCTCGAAAAATCATCAATAAACAGAATGAAGTACTTGTAACCAGACAAACTTGGTACATTGCATGGACCCCATACATCAGAGTGAACTAAATCAAAAATGTGTTTACTAGTCACAGAACTACGTCTAGGATACACAGTACGAGTCTGTTTCCCTAGTTGACACGAATCACACTGAAAATGACAGCTGCCAATATCAGGAACTAAACTACGCAGCTTCTCTGAAGAGGGATGGCCCAGCCTGTAGTGCCACTGGAGAGCAGAAACAGAAGCAGATAATGCAGATACCACAGCAGCTTGCTCTGATCTAGGTAGCTGGTCCAAGTAAAACAGCCCATCAGCACCTTCATACCACCCACCAATCTTCATCCTCGTGTGAAGGTCCTGAAAAGTGCATGAACCAGGAACAAATGTCAGGCTACAATTCAAACTCCGTAAAATCTTGCTGACAGATAACAGATTAAGAGGAAATCTGGGCACATATAAGGCATATTTTAGGCGAAAATGAGAACTAATATCACCAACTCCAACGACTGACGACTTAGAGCCATCAGCAAGCATAACAGAAGACTGTCGGGCAGGAGCAGATATATGCGTAAATAAAGATTTATTTCCAGAAATATGTGCAAAGGCACCAGAGTCTATCACCCATTTGGTATTACCAGAAGGAGAAGGTGAGGAGGAGCTCAGGAAGGCAGTGTCATAACCAGAAAAGGCAGCATGTGCTCCACTCGTAGATGCAGCAGAAGAGGAACCACCACGCTCAAGGAGAAGACGCTCCACCTCAGCACGGATGTAGTCTGCAGTGGCTCCCACAGGCTCTGGTGCAGGTGTCTGAGTAGCACCCTCAGACACAGAAGAATCGGCCGCAGCATTGGCCCATGCCGGCTTACCATACTTTTCCTAGCATTTTTCCTCAATATGGTTGGACCGACCACAGAAGGTACACAAGCGCTGTCCTTGCTGAGGATGCGCAGCAGCAGAGGATGGGGCAGCAGGAGGAGCTCCTCGTCCAGCACCAGGTCCACGCCCCCGGCCTGCACCCAGGGGAGGACGACCATCACTGGAGCGGCCACGGCCACGACCACGCCCGCCCCAAGCGGCCAAAGCAGTAGAGTCCCCCGTCTCAGGAGGCGGAGACGGTGTCGATGACGGAAGGCGCTGGAGACGCTTGTAGGCAGTCTGCAATGTAGGGAGTGGATCACTCGCCAAAATCTGATCGACCACTCCATTATAGGACTCAGGTAAACCACTGAGAAACTGAATCAGCTGAAGTTCCGCCCGCTGTTTCTGCATAGTAGCTAAATCAGTGGACAGCGGGTGATACATCTCCAATTCACCCCACAGACCAGTGAAGGTGGAGAAGTAATCTGAAATGTCAGAACCAGTAAACTGCAGACGCCCCAATTGCTTTGTGATATCAAAGACCTTCTTCGGATTTTCACTGTGCGAGTAGGTACTGGCGAGTTGATCCCACATTTGGTTCGTCGTAGGCAGCTGAAGAAGAGTGACGCTAATCATCACGAACCCAGTCATCAAAGGCATTGATATCTTTGTCATCCGCCTCCGCTGCAAGCTGAGGCGGACCCGTCCGAATCAAGTGAGAGTACTTCCCTTGTGACTTGGCAAAGATCACAAAGGAACAGACCCACAGCTGGTAGTTGTGCCCGTCAAGCTTGACAGTAGTGACTTGACAGCGCGACTCTCTCCACATGTCATCCCCGGAAGACGCCATGAGAACGGCAGGCACAGGCACAGGTAGGCACATGTAGAGGACGGACTACGCCGTCAGGCAGGCAGAAGTAGGCAGAAACACGTCACGGTGGACCTCTCACATACGCACTACGCCAAGGCGTAGCAGAGAACCCGGAGGCCGAGGCCTACACGGGCAGGCAGGCACAAAGAAGCACGAACCGACGGTAACCCCTTAGACGAACAGCGCTCCGATCTCCCCCTGACTACAGATCTAGGCCTGATCTACCAGTGGGTCAATGGTCCCGTAGATACGACCACCCAGCAGCGCACCTGCTGTGCGAACAACAACTACGGTTGCTCAAGCACTAGCGGTGCACCACGCCAGGAGGCAAGACGGAATTACAGACCCGACGGAGAGACCTGCGGCCCGGTGGAGGCGACCGGCCGGAGCTGCGGCGGCGGCTTGCAGCTGCCGACCGGCTGCTTGCTGCCGGCGGCGGCCGGCTGGCTGCTGCCGACCGACGGCCTGCTGCTGCCGGGGGCGGGTGCTTGGCGGCGGCGGGGGGTGCGGCGCCGGAGGAGAGAGAAGGGAGGGAGGCTAGGTTAGAGCCTGCTCTGATACCATGTGATAGAGTCAGGTATTGCAGAAAGCTCAGGGTTGCACAACGTGTGCACCCTCATATATATATATATAACTGAGACAATTACAGAGAGGTCCATATATAAAGGAAAATAACAAAACAAATAACATGCTTAAGTAAAACAGGAAATATCTAATGTAACAGTTGTCATCTTGCAGCGGGCTATTTATACTAGTTTAAAGACTTGCGCCTTCCATTGTTATTGCTAAGAATGTTGCAAGCTTTTTCCGCCCAATGATCCGCTCTTCCTTAGCTTCCGAACCCTTATTGATCAGATTTCTTGCTCTTTCTCATCTCTTTCTTTCCTATTTGTTAGCAGATTAAGCCAAAAAAGACAGTCAAATGACACTCTTATCACAACGGGAAGTGAAGAGTTCATGCTAATGGTGGGAATGCAGTCTCGGTCGGTGCGTACCAAGCTTCCTCACACCATGGGAGCGGTGCTTTAGAGAATATGATTCCCGACAGAACCAACATGCTTGCTATAACCAGTTCTCTGTTAGTATAACATCTCATTTGTAGGCTAGTTGCATTGTTTGCATAGTGTCTCATTTGAGACAAGATTCTTTTTTTTTTGTGGAAAAGTGGAAATACTTTTGCATTAATATTCAGCACTGTTTTAAAAAGTGTTTCAGGCGCCCGCCTGAGTAGCCAAATGGGACCATCCGTCTGGTTAAGGCCTTGAGCAGCCTCTCAAGCGCCAACCCGTTAGGCGACCGCCTAAGGCCCTCCTGAATCCCTTCTTCAGGCGTCCGCTTTTAGCCGTCTAATTTTTGGGCGCTGTATTTTTTTCCTTGTGCTTTCTTTTTTCATTTTTTGTAGTCAAATGTTGTTGTTGCTACATCCTACAAAATCCATATGTATGTACTGTTGCACTTATAATACATCTTTATGTAAGTAGTGTTGCACCTACATTACATATTAATGTATGTATTGTTATTGTACTACGTACTAAACTGCTAATTATATACTAATATATTGTACTCATATCTATGCTACTTATACATTCATCCGTTTGTTTCTTGTACTGTTATGTGTACAACTAATGTACTGTCTATGTAGGTGTACTTTGTAGTATAATATGTCCCACTGTATAATTTATATATCATATACTTCTTACTATTGTATAATGTATATTCGATCATTCTATACTATGTACATATACCATTAAAGTATAATGTATATATCATGTACTACCTACTACAACATCCATGTACTATGTATGTAGCATGTACCACTAGTGTATATATTTCATGTACTCGCAACTTATGTATATGATTGATTTTAGTAACTTACTGTATTACTATATTATAATTAAGTTAATTAGGGTATTTTATACTTACTGCATGGTTTATACATGTATAAAAGTTCCTAACTGATAATTCTTTATATGTAAATGTGGCTAATTTTGTATAAAAATATATAGGAAATTAGGCACCACTAAAAGCGCCCGTTCAAAAGCCCGCCTAGCGCTCAAGCTGACACAAGGTCACATCCGCTCGCCTCGTGCTTCCCTCTTTCTAAAACATTGATATTCAGATAATTCATATTTCTAGTTCTACTTCTTGGTTTTAGTGTACAACAGATAAATTCATTTATGTAGCATCATAAACCCTAAAATAGAAAATGTACGCCAATAATGTGTAGCATTCATATACTAAGCAGCAATTGTTGCACCACAACTCTCCTCCACATTAGTGTGATTGTTGCACCACGACCACTTAATCTACAACACATGTACTTTCACCTCTCCTCCATTAGTTCACTACCACATGTTTCACTACAATTACTTAGTGAACATATTCCACAGAATCTAACTATGACAGTGAATTTTAGCATAAGTATGATTTAATTCCAATTTTACCCTCATTATGTTCACTCTGGACCCCAATATATTTTTCTTGGTCTCTAAATCAAATATTGAAACTCAAATTCGAAATATGGTGAACAATGTAGTAGTTATACACTTTGTGACATCACATATTTGATTAGTTTGTTGATCCAAAGAAGTAAATTCATTTATCAAACTTTATCCTTTGGTTCTCAAACTTATATTAAAGATTCTACACTTTATTTTGAACCTATGGTCCAAATTTCATCGCAATTGGACATTCCTACAATTTTCTATGAATTATTGAAGTTTATGTGTAGAAAACCACTTTATTTCCCTTTATTTGCCTTTGAATTGACAAATGCCATGTCAGCTATCTGGGGCAAGGGATCAAGGGCAAGTTTTGGCCTTAGGATCTGCTCTCCCACGGATCCCGGTCTGATCGTACGGTCGGGCTTTCATCTTCAACCTCCCGCAATCAGCGGGGAGGTGTCATTATGGCTGAGACGTGTGATCTCCCGCTTATGGCCGAGATTCAAAATTTTGAGCGAGTAGAAACGCTTGTCTCACGATCCCGATCAAAGCTAACCCTACTTTGACCACCATTAGTGCTCTGTCCAGCCATCAATACGTTGTCCTCACTTCTCCATCTCTTTCTGGCGGCCATGGCTGCTATCAAGATCTCTTTTAGCCCTAAACCTAGCCCCCGACACTATAAAAGACCCCCAAGGACTGCCATCACTCCACCTTACTAGAGAGCTCGTCCTTGCTCTCTCTCTTGGCCTCAAGCACCCCGAATTCTTCGTCGTTCCTTCTACTGCTCAAACAGCGTCGCCGCCCTGCGATTTGGTCATCTTGCCCTTGAATCTCCAGCAAACGGGTTGAGGCCTCCATCACCTTCGCGGAGTCACGACGAACCCGAGCGGAAACCCTGCTTCCTCCATCGACCTCTCCAGCTCCCAAAGCCTCTCCACGCCAGCGAGCTCCTCCGCCAGCCTTTGTGGCTCGCGCGAGGCCTGAACGAGGAGAAGTCCCCGAACCGCTCGGTTCAAGAGGAACCATTTAGTCCAGTTGAACCAACTGAACCGCTACTGAACCAACAAATCAAAGGATTGAACCTGCAACCAAGATCAAAACCAATCCACTGTGCAAGTGAACTGTGTCGCCCAAGTGGCTAGATCTGAACCCTTCATTCAGCATCAAAACGGTCGTTTGCTTTTCCCAATTTAAGGTATTTTACCTCCTCTCTACTCAAAAATCAAATAAATGGACAAATATTGCAAAAATCGTATCTCTTATTTCCTAACTCCAAAATTTATGAATAAATAGTCAATTTTGATCAAAAAAATCTAATGAATTGTTTAAAAATACTTTTGAGACCTGATTCCAAATGATTCACACTGATATACCTAAATCTTTGATCTCTTGCATATTTCATTTGTCAAATGGCTCAATAATCATGTTTGATCTCTAGAAACCTTAACATTTAAATTTGATGATTATCTTGAGACACAAAAATGCAGACTTGAATCATTAGTGATCTAGTACTATTTACTTGATTCAAACTTGAATATAATCTATATGAATAATGAGTAATCTGAATATTGATCTTAATCTTGCAAAACCCTTGATAGACATTTGACCCATCAATCAAATCATGATTTCCAATGATGCTAACTATCATGATGATGATCTAGACATTTGATGATGAATTGGATAATGATCATAGAATTAGGGTTAACACATATGATCCTAGAAAACCTAAGTAGGTCATTCACACTGAAAAATATGTTTGACACTTGAATAAAGTTGGACATTTGGAAATATTGTTGATTATAAGTGGATGACCTAACCCTAAGGTTGACATAGGAAAGTGTAACCATGGTTGTATAGGCGGCTAGGCGTCCAGGCGTTCCAGGGGGGCGCCCAGGCGGACGCCCAGGCGTTTCCAGGCGTTTTGATAGATTTTTTATTTTATCAAATATATGTAAAATTTATAAAAAAATACCAGCCTTACACATATAAATATACATGATAAATATGCAATCATGTGTTACCAAATTACCAATAGTGGAAGAATAATTCATTTTTACTTGTTGTAGTTCATAAATATTTGCTAAATCAGTTCATATTTGCTAAATCAGTTCATAAATATCTGCTAAATCAGTTCATATTTGCTAAATCAGTTCATAAATATTTGCTAAATCAGTTCATAAATATTTTGCTAAATCAGTTCATCAATATTTGCTAAATCAGTTCATATTTGCTAATTTTGTAGATGATTAAATATAATTCGATCCCTTATGCAACCCAAGAGATAAATACATACAAATCAGTTAAATAATACATATAAATCAGTTCATCTATAAATATAAATTGGTACATGATTAAGAAATTATTAAATCGGTAAATAAGGATATACCAATCCCTAAATTTGTTTAATGATTAAAATTTTTCTAATTCAGTATATAAGGACATAATAATTCATTTTTACTTGTTGTAGTTCTAACTTCTAACTATTAAGCATTTGAAATGATTTTACATGGTGTCTCGCACTACTTACTGCTCTAATGTTTTGTAATTTGATAGGTGTCAATATTGGCAGGAACATTTTGGATGACAAAAAGACAATCACAAAAAAGCATGGCTTTGTTCAACTAACCTTAGGCGAAGGACAATGAAATATACGAACTGAATAGGCAGCTAAAATGTTTGTATTACTGCTGTAACCAATGTGGTACTCTGGTTGGGAGAGCAGGCTGCCAGCAGGAAGAAAGAAGTTTGGAACAGAGTAGTTATTAGGAAAAAAATCTAAGAAAGAAGTTATTATTTTATAAGAAATTACAACAAATTCTTAATGGGCCAAATTCAATGGGCCTGATGCCTGGGCGGGTCGCCCGGTCCGCCTGGGCAGACGCCTAGTCCGCCCGATCCGCCTAGTCCGCCTAGAAACCCCAACAGACCTGGGCGCCTGCATTTTTTAGACCCTCGGACCGCCCGGCCCGCCTGGGCGCGCCTAGGCGCCGCCTGGGCGGCCGCCCGTACAACTCAAAGTGTAACCTAATCTCAAATATTGAAACATGATTTTCAAATATTAAGATCCAGACCATTGATTCAAATATTGTTCATTTAGGATCTGACTCAAAGGGTTGGCCTATTACTCGTTGAGATTTTATACTCTAAATCTTCAGTGAAAGGTACGCTATTATATCTCCTCCTTGGTTGTATTGAAGATACCTTTTATGTTCCCTATTGATTAGTCGTAATAAAATTACCCACAAGATGTTTATACTAAAAGTGCCCGCTCCAAATCAAATGGGAACTCGTGATAAAAATTGAATTGTTCAATATTAAACATCTTGTCCAATAAATATTGGATTTGGAAAAATCTCTTGTTATACTTTTGAATATAAGTCCTGCCAAGTATACACTTTTGCTATAAACCGTTTTACTTATTTTGATAGCGTACCGTGCAATTGCATGATTGGATCTTGATTTTCTTGATTTTAGGCAAAACAAATGGAACATTGACTAGATCGCTTCCACACTCGATATACTCTGATGACAAGGATAAATCTGCAATATCTCCTATTTTGGGTTAGTTTGTTCTTTAAATCCCATGTTTATGAGTTATTATTTTTTATTATATATGTCAGCGTGTGAAATCCTATTGGGCCATCAGGGACGGGTGCTTTAATCCTTTTACCATTGTCTGGGCAGTGGGATTGGGATTGGGTAAGAGCGCTTATGTGACACTAACAACCCCCAACTACCTAAAAATAGTCACTGCCATGTAAGAGAGATGGATATTGTGGTAGCAGCAGGGTTTTAAGTGGAGATGGGTGAGAAAGCAACCATTGAGGTAAACTGAACCTGGTTTGAGAAATAGGCGCTAAATATAAAGCCTTTTATAGTTACGATGGCCAAGGAAAGAAATTTCACAAAACTTGATACTACAAATTACACAGTAATGAAATGTTAAAGGATCGACATCGACATCAGAGATACCAACACGAGCTATGCTTCAAAAAGCAAGACAGAAAAATAAAGGAGTTGTGCATGCTTCATGACATTATTCTATTTGTGTCCAAATATCAAAACTCATTCAAATATATTGAGTAAGTTCAGTTATTTGCTTGAATCTAGCATTACAGGGTTAAGTTAGTAGCCAAACGGAACTTTAGTTCAAGCTTATATTGTCATCGGAGTAATATGTATAAGCTACCTTGCTCCCATTGAAGAGTACTGCGAATATATATATATATATATATATATATATATATATATATATATATATATATACACACACACATATATATACAAATATATATATATATATATTTCATGTTATATCTCTTTATGTTATTCTGAAGTTCCATTCTTGCATTTAGAATATTGTATGTCTGGGGTTTTTCCATTTTCCCTGGTCCTATAAAGAAAATGGGTTTCTTGGTAACAAGACACACAAGTAGCAAGGAATAAGGTGACCGATACCGACGCCGTTTCGACAGCTTGGAAATTGGTATTTACCGGTATACCGATGGAAATACCGACAGATGCAATTCTGTCGTTTTGACGCCAAAATGAACGAATTGATTTATGAAATTTTACAGGTGTAATCTCTACATCTAAATGCAGCGTTTTATGCAATAAAATTCTATATTGGGTGTTGGGGGGGTCCAATCATGTGGGACAGTGGGAGGTAAGAAATCTGTCCTGTTTCATTGGGATTTCGATGAAGGATTTTGATGACAAAATGTAGGAATTCATATAGGAAATTTTACTAGAAGAATCCACAAACTTAAATACACACAATTATGCAACAATATACAATTTTAACATATTTACTTACCAACTCATATGATCGAAATACCGCCGGTACGCACGCAATACCTGTACCGGTACCCGTCGGTATCGGTATTTTGGTCGAAATACCGACGGTACCTCATTCCTTCACAAGTAGTTCATCTATCTTTCTATCAAATTGGTATCAGAACAGGGAGGTTAGAAAGGGCACCCTCCAACAGCACCTCCTCCACAGTCGTCACCATCGACTCTGATAACTTTTATATGTTTTGCCTCAAAACTCAAAAGTAACTTTTAATTTAGACTTGTGAAACGTCATCCAAGATATATTTTTGTACCACATTTTGTATTTAATATGATAGTCATTTGAAATCTCATTTTCATGTATCTTGATTTTTACTAATACCAAATAATGCATGCCCTAATTTTCCTGATCAAATGGATCGAATAACACAAAGTATTGACATCTCATATACTTGTTACAAATAAATATTCTTATTTTAGTGGTCTATGTTGATAACATTGCTCTTAATCTCTATTTCTACATGTTAACTTAGGTATATACTATCTATTTCGTTTAACTTTTTCTTATACAAACGTATGTATATTATATACACACACATAAAATACATATATGTACATTGAAATATGTATATATTTTTATTTATGAAAGCCTTGTACATATTAAGGCTTACGCCTCAAATGCCTTGAGGCTAAACCTCACCCCATTGAGACAAAAACGTCATGCTACGCCTCACACCTTAAAATCTTGCATGGAAGACAAAAATACATAAATATATAACAAGACCCACTAAAACAACTCGAGGCAACAATATAGGGAGGGTGCAGGGCAAGGCACACCCCCTGGGGCACCCTGCCACCTAGGTGTGCGCCTAAACAAATATGTGAGCACTCACAACAACAAAGTAGTCAAAAATGAAACACATGAATATAGAATCAGACAGAAAAACATACTTGAAGCAAGTCAAGTTCTAACTCAGCTTGAAGACGAGCCATTCTCCCCGGCGATTTCCAAATTTTAACTAATGTATCAAATACCATTCTGTTATTTTGCAACCAGTCGGGCATCAATTTAACCAGTGCAGAGATTAAATATAATCCATGAAAATATGTTTCAGAATTTGTGCACTGATTTCCATTTAGACCAGTAAAGTTGTCAGTGGAAGAGATCATTACTTCATCACCCTGTGAAGTGGTACTTGGTTGTGTTGCAGACCCAGAAGAAGAAACAAACTGTGGGAAAGCTTTTTCTAGTATCTTTTGTGGATGCTTCGAGAGCTCCTCGCGTAAGGGTTGGCCCACATCCGAGCGAATTATGTGTATAAACCTAAAAACGATATACAAAATTTAGAAAATCCAAAAAACTGAAATTGTTATGAGTTTGTATCAATACCTTCTAACGTATTTAGGCTGGTCCAATCGTTCGAGAAAATAGTTAACGGCATCTGTTGCATATCTGTTCAGAAATTTAGTAAGCGGAAGCCGGTATGGGCTATTAATCTCACTGTAAAATTGACCCTGAGGCAAAGCTGCCTCCAAATCAATTGTTATAGTTACAAGTTCATCCAAAAATTTGCCAGCCGCGGAAGGGAGCAGATGAAATAGCTCAATCATAGCTGCAATTATAGTTGCATAAGAGTAAGTGTTTCCATGAAAGGGATAGAATGACAAAACAAAATCGAAGTATTAGACACATAGTTTATTCGTTCAATCATAAAAGAAAAATTGTTAAAATACTATGCCTCCTATTGAAGATGTATCTCCCTTGGCTAGGTAGGAGGATGCCCAAGTCTACAAAGAATAACAAATAACAAAACAACATTGATGAAAAGGATCCAATACCATTCTTAGCACCACAGTCATATACATCACGCCAACACTTAAAGATTTAAGAAAGAAAAAAACAGGCAAATAGGGCTTCTGTGGGGATCACAGCTATTGCATTATGAGACTAACGAGAAACACAGAAATCTTCTACCCATTACAACAATGACAAAAAATAACAGACCAATTTGATATATTTTGTCACGCAGACCTTAAAAAATTAACTTGTACCCAATCAGCAAGTGTTGATTTAGAGTATCGAAGCTAATATGAGTCCCGTTCCCATATTCTACTTTGACAAAGAGACCTGGTAGATTCTTTATAATGTACTATTTCACATGGCATCCCCAACATTTGCACAAGACCAGGAAAGGACACGGCTGCCTTTAATCATACGGACGCAGCATCATCAACTACAACAACATTCTTGAACTAAAGTGACTCTTTCAAGGAGGTTTCATGAGATGAGCAATCTTCTTACACCTACTGTTACCTTCTGAGCATGTCTCACTTAAGCGATTTAACTCCAACAAAGAAGACTATATAACTATTTAGAAAGGTAGTCAGGTGCTAGAAAAGACGGTCAGAGGTCCATATACAGCTGCACAATCTAATTGGGCAGAGTATTCGTATTGACTTTGGGGGGTTTTGTCCAAAAACGAGTAGGAAAGAAGTCATATTTCAACTTAATATTTAGCACATGGTTTCTTGAGTCTATCATTTGATGCGCCCCATTTGATAGTTCACAGAAGCTATATAGTTAATTTTACCAATTAAGCCTAATAGATGTTAATTATGAATAGAAAAAAAATTCACCCTTAGCAATAATCTATACAGACTTCCATTTAATTTAAACAATTATACATGTCCAATGTTTGCTTTCTCATGACAGCCAAAGTATATCAAACCTATAGATTCAAATTCACATTACAATATTATATTACCTCTAGATTCTAACTAGATAATATATTTAAAACAAGTGTCTAGAAAGTGAGTACACAAACTTAAAACGAGAATGTAACACTCATGAGTCGTGATCGTCCAATTAATTAGCATGGGATTTATGATTGCTATGGCTACTGCATTGTATCGCTTAGGAAATTTCATGACAGCTTGGAAAAGAATCGTCATTACGACACCGTCACAATATAAACCTAACTTTTTGAAAAAGATATGTTGAAAACGTGATTTTTCCCTAGACGCATGTAACAGCCGATGAATTCCCAATTCCAAACAATTACGTTTTATTACCGTATTATTCACAAATTATTCCTGTGTTATGTTTTTCCCATTATATACTTCTTTCGTATTTTCCTATTTTATATTATTTAAGACTCTTTGACTTAATTTGATCATGTATATATGTAAATACATATATGTATATGTCTGTAATAGAAGCATATATATGTCTGCAATATCCATGTAGATATACATGTACATGTATGTGCAAATATCACAATTGCAAAACCGAAGGCTGAACCACGCTGTTCGGTTCGAGCAAAAATCCAGAAAACACATTGACTTGGCTCAGAATTGGACAACCAACCAGTTGAACCAGGGAACCATCGTGGTTAACATCCACCTGACCAATCAGCTAAAACTACTGACTTATTCCTGTCTACAACTCACTTGTAGGCTGTTCTCGTAGGGAAAACCAGAGACCACACCCCAAAAAAAATCCTTGATTAACATTAGCAGCGATTCCCCAACCCATTGTCCTAGAATGGTGGCCCTTACTAATGACATGTTGCGTCATAGACAAGCAACAGCTCCAGCTTTTGCTACTAACTTCAGAAGCCTCTGCTATTACCGCCAATAACTCCAGCAGCAACCGTCATGATCATTTGTGTGCGTGTGCGCAGAGCAGGGTTGGTGGTAGATTGACGGCCAGGCATAAAACTGTTGCTCTTTTAATCACATGGATATTTATAGGCATAGTGACAATATACTCTGACTTTTTGAAAAAGTCGCGTTTAAAATGCGAATTTTTCCCTAGATGTATGAAACGGCCGAATAAATCTCAATTCCCGAACACTACGTTTTATTTCTGTACTATTCGCGAGTTATTCATGTATAATGTCTTTTTCCCATTTTATTCGTTCTTTTGCCGTATTATACTGATTCATTTTCTAACTTAGTTTGAATGCATCTATATGAGTTTGTGTATGTAAACACATATATGTGTATGTAATATATGTATATCTATTTAATAGTTATAGATATATGTATGCAATATATACGTACATATATATGTGCAAAACACATATATACATATAAGATGTATGCAATATATGTATATATTCTCCGATTTTTGTCCGACTTTTTCCCAAATCCTTGGCCGTATTTTTATCGTACGCTAACCGCTTTTTACCCGAATTTCCCGCATAATTTCCGAATTCTGAATTTTCAACTTAACCGAATGAATCCAAATACCGAATTATAGGAATTTGGTTGGAGCGTCCCTTGCAATGTGTTGCACCAGAACCTAGGCACAGTGACAAAATATTATATATGTAAGATGTATGCAATATACGTACATATATATGTGCAAAACACATATATACATATAAGATGTATGCAATATATGTATATATCCTCCGATTTTGTCCGACTTTTTCCCGGATCCTTGGCCGTATTTTTATCGTACGTTAACCGCTTTTTACCCGAATTTCCCGCATAATTTCCGAGTTCTGAATTTTCAACTTAACTGAATGAATCCTAAATACCGAATTATAGGAATTTGGTTGGAGTGTCCCTTGCAATGTGTTGCACCGAAACCTAGGCGCAGTGACAAAATAAGCAAGGGGTTTTAACACAATGGCGCTCGGTTGTGTTGAAACACAAGCAAGGGTGTTCACACCGTGGATGAGTGTGTGTAAAGAAGTTGGTCCTGCAGCACCATTGCTCAAACAACATTTTCAATGGAAGCTAATAAATAAGCTAAGTCCAACAAGAAGGTTTAAAGTGGGATCTTGGAATATTGGCTCTTTGACAGCAAAGTCTTTGGAGATAGTAGATATTGTGATTTAAAGAAATATCAATATGGATTGCTTGTAGGAAACCATGTGGACAATATGGAGACACAGGGTAAAAATCCAATATACATGTATTGAAAAACATAGAAATAGTGTAGGATTATTGTTGAAGGAGAACGTTGTAAAGATCACAAGGATAAGTGATAGAATCATAGCTATCAATATGGTCAGGATTGAGGCTTAGATGACGATGACAATTACGATTCTATACGTTGGTGTGTGGTATGGTTGTGGGGAGGGTTATCATGCGGACTAAACGTAGCAAGGAAGAAAATGTCTGATTTTGATGCCGTTTCGGTGGCCACAAATAGAAATTTCGACAAATTTCGACAAAAATATCGATAAATGTGTTCTTGGCGTTTCGACGGCAAAATAAACGAATGAATTTATGAAATGTTACCAGAATGATCAACTAGTGTAGATCTACTCAAATATGTAATAATATTTCATATTGGATATGTGGTGAGTGGGGTCTCATCATTTTTTAGTGAATGACCCTGAACTGTTTCGATGGGGACTTTTGATGTTAATTTGCAATGGTGAAATCAATGAATCAAGTCATTATAGTTTGCAAGCACAATATATAGACTTAAAAACACAAAACTGTGCAAAAAAAATATGCTCTAGGTAGTGCATAGTATATGAAACGTAGAAAAAAAATTGATGATCTACCTGTTTCAAGATTTTTGTAAGTCAATTTCGATGTCCGATTGCCACAGAAACATAAATTTTGACTGAAACTTCGACAAATTTGTCGAAATTTTGAACATTGACATGTAGAATATAGTTGTTGAGAAGTGTGAGGGAAAATTTACTTGTGTTAATATTAGATGGAACACCCCTATCCTTTATATAGGAGAAAGCGGGGAAACAATACAGACATGGGACTCAGGTTAAGCTACATGGGCCGAGAAACTTAAGCATGTATACAAACTAACCTATTAACAATATATGCCTATAATACTTTCTAACATCCCCCCTCAAGCTGGAGCATGGGTGCAAAACATGTCCTGGCTTGGACTTACAGGACTCAATTAGATGATAGAGATAAAAATGCCACACAAAAATTGTCAGCCCCCTTAAACAATACTCCTCAACTAAAAACATATGATGATGCCTCTTTTCAATTATGTTCTGCATACTGAAAATACTCCAGGTTTGGAGAAGGTCTTTCGAAGTGCATCTGGATTAAAGAACATCTGATAAATGGAATCCAAACGCCACAGCAAAAACTCACCACTGTATCTCTAGAGCAGACGATCACAAGTACCACGATCACGCCATTTTCACTGGAGAAGAATGTGTGAGTGGTATAAGTGAAGTCAACACATTCCACGTACATAATGTGGCACGAATGCGGAGGCACAATGTCGATGTAGCAGTGAAGGTATCTTCAAAAGTTTGAGAGGTGTAGCCAAATGGAATTAGCATAGAAGACCAAAGACATGCATAATGTGGCATAAACATGAGCTGGAGGAGGTTTTGATGATTGTCATACTAGTTCTGTAAATCTAGTGCATTAACCTTGGGGGGCTTGATAGGAATGAACAGCACCACCATCAAGGAGGAACCCAAGTAGATCAGTAGAACAGCCATGTCAACAGATGCAACTTGGAGAAAACATAACTAAAGTAGCTCAGTGAAGATAAAAATCTGGATACATCCTAGCAAATACAGAATTTGCTGGCTAGAAATTGACGAGCTTCTGAGAAGTCTGATGTGAATAAGCAAACATTTGTCTCATGAGAATGTAGCAATAATGATCAACTAAAACATCATTAACACAAGAGGGAACAAGAGGTTGAAATAAGCGCAACAAGCTTTGTCCTGACATATATAATGCAGTACAAACGCAAAAGGCTTGGTGTCAATGTTGCAACTGAAATCCTTCAACGTCGTCTAAATGTGGTGGCCAACTTGAATTCGCACAGATAGCCAACCCACTATATGCTTAATGGGAGTGAAGCACCATAAAAGATGTCAAGAGAGCATGAGTTGAAGAATACGAAGGTTTATGATGATAATAATAGCCTAGAATATCATCTCACATCTCCCTCCTCGTATGCTCTCTCTCCCTTTTATATTCCCCCGCACGCCAACTACGAAGAGAATGAAGAGAATGAGTAGGTGGTGTGAAAAGAGACCCATGACCTCGCCACACATGGAAAGAGATGTACACATGAGGGGTAGGAGGGTGGGAAATGAAAATTTTAAGTGAGAGGTGTAGTGTTTAGAGAAGACAAACTGATAACCGGACTAAAAGTACAACACAACCCAATTATAGAAATCTGGATAGAAAAATTAAATGGATCTTCTAACTTAAAAAGGAAAACAAGGATTCAATTAGCATTAGGCATAGAATGAGAGAAAGAACTTTGGAGGACATCATAACTTAAACTGAAATGGAAGTAGATAGAGTTCTTTGGACACATCTTGTGGAGTTCTGACACAGAGTGTAACTCTATTGGTCACGTCGTGCGGAGATCCAACATGCCATGTAGGATGTCAAAGACAAGAAATAGTCTTCTGCTGACACATCATGTGGAGATCCGACATGCCGTATAGGATGTCAAAGACGTAAAACAAATTCTTGTCAACACATCATGTGAGAATTTTGTACGTTGTGTAAAATGTCAAAGGCGTCAAAAAAACTTCTGTTGACTCGTGTTTATATCTGACATGTTGTGTAACTTTCGATCTAAACAAAACCCAACATCATCGAATTTCTAGACTGCGACGCACCGTGTTGTTTGGATAACACATCATGTCAAGCGCCATTGATACACAATCTAGACGGGAATTAGCATCCTCAAGAGGGAACCAAAACTAGCGTCATGTGAATCAGTTGAGGCTTCTAAGATGACAATAGCAACAGGGGACGCTTTCTTAGATCACGAACCAAGAGGATCAAGGGGGAACCAGGCGGCTCCCCTGCTACTATGTCTCTCATTGATGGTGTGACGGTGGAAGAGACGCCCAAACCTTGATAGGTTGGAGGCGACGACGTTTAGGGATTCAGTAGACGTTGGAGATTGTTTGGGCAAACGAAAATTGATGATGGCTGGGGTGAACAATGCATGCACATGACTGGGAAGACAACCTCAGGGAAGAAACGACATGACTCGAGGGTGACAACCACAAGGGAGACTCAGTAGCTGCCTTTGACTGTGAATCGTGGAAGCGTAAATGAAGATCTTTATGAAAGAAGAGAAACGACCATAGAAGTGGGGAGGATTCTCGGCGGGCGGGCGACCAAAGACATGAAGAGACGGTGGCCACCTATAAGCGAAAGCTCTCTCTCTCTCTTTAAGTGATCAATGCCATATTGAAAAGTGTGAGGGAAAACTCACTTGTGTAATATTAGACGACATATAGGAGAAAGGGGAAACATTACAGACTTGGGACTCGAGTAAAGCTATGTGGGCCGAGAAACTTAATCCCATGTACAAATTAACCTATTAACTAAATCGGACTATTATACTTTCTAACAATAGCAATGTATGCGGAAATTAATTTGTTGAGAGCAGTACAGATAGGAATAATAAAAATACACTAACAAGTCAAATAAAATCAACTACAGCTATCTCGTGATAGCATTTAAAGCACTGAAAAGTTCTAACATGATATTTTATTAACATTAAGATTTATTCAAGTATAAAGTTTTAATGTGTTTCCAAATACGGCTTACCCAAAAGGTACGTAACATACATACATATACCTCCTCTCAAGTACATGTTTTGTAGCTAATTATCAACGGAATATGCCGCAGAGCAACCAGCACATGGAATCAGATATGAGTTGCAGAGCTAAAATGCCATGGAACCACAAACGTCTAAAAATAGATTGCACAGGAAAACTTAGAGATGGTATAAATATCGTCGATTCATGCCATAAAATGAATTATATTTGCAGTACAAATAAAGAATGGGTGGAGGAATGGCTTACATTATCAACAAAAACCCAACCCATCTCAAAGTTTCATTACATACATCAGAACTCAATGGCTATTCATCACCCTAGTGCATCAGATTTTTCCTTAGAAGTCCATCTTCATCTTATATTCATCATGTAAACGCTAATGCTCACTCCTCCATAACTCACCAAGGTTTATCTAATTGAGATTTAGTCAAGTTTTAGACTATAGAAATAGCTTCCTATAGAGTTTTTAGAATCCATTGTTTTAAAAAGTGGTCCAGGAAGCTGCTTAAGCGCCCAAGACCCCTTGGTGCCTAATTCTGGCCTTTAGCACTTGGTTATGCAGATGCCATTAGGCGCCCGCTTTTTCCTGCCTAGGCTGCTTAATTGACCGCTTCATGAGCCTGCTTATTCCCACTTAAGCCGCTTTTTGGATGTCGCTTGATTATGGTATAAGCCGCACCATATCCGCATCGCCCATGCTAGTAGACCAATGTGAATCATCCATACCCTCACCCTACTCTAACCTCCACCTTCCCTTCTTCCACCTTACAACTGTTTCCAATAGCAGAGTAAATCCTGATAGCTCTACTAGTGGTTGGTTGCAACAGGGCCAGGGCAAAGAAGAGCGAAGCTAGAACGAGCTTCGACCAGTTTTTTCCCGTTGTCCCCCTACTACTACCAGTAGTAATGGAATCAAAGGTGATCACTATCATACTCACTACCAGCAGCAAGGGAGGGAGAAATTCTGATGAGGACAAAGGAGAAAGACAAGGAAATATACTCAGAGGTGTAATTACTATAGTAGTCAGAGTGGTGCCTCCGTACCACCAAAGAGATGAATGGATCATGGAGAGGCCATGAAACAAAAAGACTAGAGGGAAGAGGCAATCCAATTTAAGCAAGCCAGTGGTAGAAGAGCTAGCCCAATACCTAAATTATTCAGAGGTGAACATCAGGATGGATAGGGTTTGGAGGAAGAGTATACATACTATATCAAGAAATATAAATAAGGATTTATGATATCTTGGTTTTCTTGACATCGATCAATTGAACAGGAGCAGAAGTACTTTGTACCTCACTTATGAATGTATATAGGTAGGAAAGGAAGAATCTAAAAGGCAAAACATTCCAAAAGAAAGGCTTTTGTAATTATATGGGGCATGTAAAGTAATTGACGGCTTAGCACAAACACTGATATGGCCAGTATCCCAAAAAGCAGCCACATGGGCCAGATACGTGGCCACATAATCGGGTTCAACTAGAGTCCAGACAACATATAGCCAAGATGTGCTCACCATAGACCCTGCTCACAAGTATCAGATTGACTTCTCTACACAATTGTCTGATCAACTCACCGACATGCATATAGCAACACAACACATGTACATTTTAATTGTTGAGTACTAAATTGAATGATTACTTACTTTTTAGTTGATAATTCATTGTTACATTACTGACTTTAGGTGACGAACTTAATTAGTTGTATACCTATTACTGGTAGCGCTTAATATAGGCCTTAGGCGCCGGCTGCAATTCAACGCTGCTTTATCCCACCTAGCCCCCTTAATGCTTGCTTAATTGACCGCCTTGGCCGCTTAATCGTCGGCTTAGGCCGCTTAAATATAATTACAAATCTAAGTGTATGATGATGATGATGATGACGATGATATGAACTGTGTACTTATATGTTAAGTATGCAACTATATGTGCTGTGTTGTGTTGTTGCCTTGTTGGTACAATGTTATTTGTATATTATTTAAATGTCTGCTTTTTAAAAAGTGTTCAGTTAAGCAGTTGCAAGGTCACGTCCGCTCGCCTCCTGCTTAATGCTTTATAAAACATTGGTTTATATATATATATATATATATATATATATATATATATATATATATATATATATATATATATATACACACTTATTTCCATATCTACATATGACGAGTGGCAAGCCTGGTTTTTCTAGCAACATGTCTAACTTTATTTTATAAGTATAGGTGACGAGCCTATTTGTATGCTTCTCCCTTTAGCCTATCTAACTGCTTTGCTTTCTTCAATTTCAGGCCATTTTGGTGACAAATGTCTGTATACTGATATCTTTGTCAACATATTAAGTGAGACATTTATGTTTGTCCTTGCAGCATGCGATACCTCACCTCTCAATCTTATCATCATTTTGTTGTTGCCATTTGTTTAATATAGATAATGTAGTAATAACTTTTAATATGCATGGTATTAAGTATCATATATTATATGTAAGAATATGTACTGTGTAGAGCAAACAGTATGTTGTTGTAAGTTTATAAGCATACATATATGTAGCTATATGAACTGTGTACTTATATGTTAAGTATGCAACTATATGTGCTGTGTCGTGTTGTTGCCTTGTTGGTACAATGTTATTTGTATATTATTTAAATGTCTGCGTTTTAAAAAGTGTTCACTTGAGCAGTTGCAAGGTCACGTCCGCTTGCCTCATGCTTAATGCTTTATAAAACATTGGCTTATATATATATATATATATATATATATATATATATATATATATATATATACACACTTATTTCCATATCTACATATGACGAGTGGCAAGCCTGGTTTTTCTAGCAACATGTCTAGCTTTATTTTATAAGTATAGGTGACGAGCCTATTTGTATGCTTCTCCCTTTAGCCTATCTAACTGCTTTGCTTTCTTTAATTTCAGGCCATTTTGGTGACAAATGTCTGTATACTGATATCTTTGTCAACATATTAAGTGAGACATTTATGTTTGTCCTTGCAGCATGCGATACCTCACCTCTCAATCTTATCATCATTTTGTTGTTGCCATTTGTTTAATAGATTGATTTAACAACCACCAGTAAATAGCACTAACAACTCGTAGTGTTTGTGTGTGTCAGTGTGTGTGCGCGCAGGCGTGCATTATGTGTTCTAGGTTGTATATTTCCCTGCTTAGCCAAGACTAGGACAATGTACATGCTTCCTACATTTAACCAAAAGCACGCCAAGCAAAACTACGTTTTAGACAAAAAGGGCCAGTTCAAGACCTCAAATTTCGGTTTGTTTATAATCTTGATGCACACAATTAAGCACTGTATTCATTTTAAACTTGAAGTTTTGAGGTGAAATACAAAACAAAAAGAAACAGACAGAACAATGATAAAGATATTAAAAATGAGAAATAATATTAAATATTAATAGAAGAAATGTTTTGATTTTACCAGCAGCTACTTTTGGTTCATCACCAGGCTTCCAAGCTTTCTGGGACTGAGCAAGCTTTTCAGGCTCGAGCCATTTTTTCAAGTGATCCAATAATTTGGCACCCAAAGTGACATTAAACCAGTTTGATAAAAGTTCAAGAAGGCGGGCCAGTCCTTGTAAAAGAGGCATTGTGAGGCTCTTTGTATTAGCTAGATTTACCAAAATTGGTCTGAGGCTAGTTTGTAAAAGTTCTTTGGGCATCTTTTGTTGTTGAATTACCTGTGAAAAAATATGAAGGAAAAAGAAGAAATCATGAGGCCATGTTCATGCAATTGAGATCATATCATAAAGGCACTAGATGATTAATAGTAAGAAAAAAAAATGGAAGCAAGGTGACAAAGAAAACAAGATTGTCCCCTCAAAAAAAATTATGCAGTTTGGAACACACCTGTCTTAACCCTTCTTTTGCAACTGCAACAATCTCTGGAGTTCTGCATGTAAGAGACTTGAAAAACATGGATATAATTTTAGCACGCAATTCAGTATAAGCAGCTGTTTTGAGATCTGCCCAGGCCATTGAAGTGCAAAGTAGCTCAATACATGCAGTTCGAAGTTTGTTCAGTGTTGTTACAACTTTAGCATTCATAAATTTCACACCCCATACGGTCTCATCAGCCTCGGCAATTTGTAGAGCTTCTTGCAGAAAATTAACAAGCTCAGGAGTCAGCTTGAGAAGTGGTGGTCTCAGAGCTAGGGAAAAATTCAGAGCCGTTATCGTCCCAACCTACATACAAAACAAAAGTTCAATAAAAGTGTTGCAAGATTTTAATATACGTTACATGAAGGAAACAGACATACCTGTTGCTCAATATTTTTTGAGCGAAGAGGTCGAAGTATAAGAGGCTGAATAAACGTGGAATAGTGAGGTTCAAGCAACTCTGTCACCTCACTACCAGTCCTACTAGCAAGTAGGGAAAGACAAGATTGAACATTCTTCCTGACAATAACAGATGCATTAGGGTTAAAAAGCTCGGAGGCAAGGTACTCGACAACACCCTGAAAGCTTTGCTTGCGAGGTTCATTATTAGCCTCGTCGACATTATTTACAACACGAAGAACCTGAGTCAGAACCTGAGTAGTCTCTTCCTGCTCCCTGTTGGCATGAGCAGGAAGCCTTTTGAGAACATACACCAAGCCTCGGACTATTTTTACCTGGAAACTACAAAGAACATCAACTGAAACTTTACCAACCAAGGCTCCTAGTCCCGTTACACCACCAATTTGTGCCTGCCATGTACTTCCATAACAACTATGCAAGAGACGTGGTAGGAGTTGCTCAAATACTGGGATACGAACACTGGGTGGAGGTGAATAGACAGGATTTAGGGACGGGCTTGAGACCATCATTGGTGTTGAAGGGGCTCCTCTAGAATTTACTACCCCACAATGCTTAGATCGAGCAAGCAAAAGAAGTGTCTCAGCAAAGACATTTAATGCAGTAAGAGCAGCTTTTGCATGGACTCGATTTTCATCAGCCAAGACATCAACAATTGCATCAAGAAATAAAAGAGGATCCAACTCCTTCAGATTCGAGTATGCATTACCCTTTGATCTAGAAGCAGACGATGTCGCAGAATGATGTCCAGTGGATGAAGGTAAGCACGAAAAGTCTACATGAAATATCATGGCAAAATGCCGACAGATATTTACAACAAATTCATTGCCATCCTGAATATCTGATTCAGCACTAGTAGCGATGGTTGTCGTCAATAAAATCTTAAAAACAGACTTCTCCGCCATCAGTTGTGTCTTGGTTTTTACACCTAAGTCCCCCTATCAATAATTTGCAGGGCAAATAATTCAGTAAATACACAGAAAATCTTCAATATTGAGTCCAGGATATACTGGATTATTAAGAAACCATGATAGAAGGGCTATTGCAAAGGCCAAAAAAGAAAACAAAGAAGTGGTACATAACTGAATAGTTCTGTAAGAAACTCAGTGTTCATCACACATAATGGTTGAGCTCAACACAAATGCAGTACAACTGATAAAGTTCGCTTAGAATTCGAACTTAAGTTCCAAAGATCATATATCAGGTGAAACATCATTTATTGTCCACCTAATCTTAGAAACAGGATCATTTCATTTCAGTACAATGCCCACGGAGCATTCATAAAAGAAACATGATCAATTACATAGAGTGATCCATGAAATAACCAAAATCCACTAAGAGTTTCAAAACCACTTTAAAAAACACAACACAAGCTATATACACCTTATAGACACTTGAATCATTACTTCATTAGTGACATCGGGAGAATAGAAACTATTACATGAGATGTCAACAATATAAAAACATAATAAAGGATATAACAAAAGATAAGACTAAGCAGGTAACTGTAAAAATAAACAGATACAAATATTTATTAAGCAAAGAAGAATTGTTTTAAACAGTTACAATTTGTGTTTCATAGGCATGCTTTAGAGAACTTGAATGTGTTTTTGTAATGGAGGTACCAGTAACAAGTAAGATTTTGTAATGCATTTATATAGCTATATATCTTTTGCAAAGGATTCGAGATATTGAAAAAATGTATTCTCCTACCAGTGTAAACATAGGATTTCCTCGCCAAAATTTTAGTGAACCGCATACATTTTGTCTCCTCTCTTGTTTGACTGTCTCACCATGCATACATGAACTGCTCGAGGAACATAGTTCTGTCTACTTTGTCCAACTTGGCTCCACCATTCATACTACGAGATTGGCTGAAATTGCAATACATATACTCAATTTTGCTCCTACTAATCATCAATCCATTTGATTCCAATGCCTTTTCTCCAAAGTTCAACTTTATAATTCAATCCATCATTCCCTTTATATGAAACCTAATCCTCTGACAGCTGTTTTTAGGGTAAAATAATACACTATAATGTATTGTCTAGCTCAGAACAACAATTTTGATTGAATGAAGAATGAAGATAAAGACTATGCATGTGGTATCAAAAACCTCGAGGTTTCCGAGGCTAACACCTCAAGGAGAATCGATCCCATTTGTGCATCACGGCTTAAGCCCTGATGTCTTGGACTGAGGCTTACGCCTAGAAATGTCCTAAGGCTCACCTCAAGGCATTGAGGCTCCGAGGCTCAACTGAGATACAAGCCCACCAAGCTTTTTGTTTTTGAGACACTTGCATATAGGGTTGAGCATAGTTACAATATACTCTGTTTTTTTGAAAAAAAACGCGTTTAAAACGCGTATTATTCACGTGACGTATATGACGGCCGTTTTAAACTCCAAACCGAATAATACGTTTTAAATGCGTTTAATTCGCGTTTTATTCGCGTATTGCGTTTTAAACGCATTTAATACGTTTTTTTGCCGTTTTAAACAGTTCTGTACTTTTGCTTCACATTTATTTTTTCCACGTCCTTTTTAACATGTAGCAGGGTTCCACTAAACCGTCCAACCTTCCTCCTCTATCCCTCGACACACCAGGAGGAGTAACCCTCGACATTCTACACGTACGCTCCATCTTTCTCCTCCATTCTCCCCCTTTCTTCCCTGATTTGTGCTTGCTGCTCCCACTTCTCCCCCTTCTTCCAATATTAGAGTAATCAGTTCGATGTTTAGTCATTTGCAATCATTATGTGTGGGTTTATATATATTTTGCATGTGTATATATATATATTGTATATATATATATATATATATATATATATATTCCGCTTTTTTGCTGACTTTTTTCCGAATAGTTGACCGAACTTTTACCGTACGTTGACCGATTTTTATCCGAATTTTCCGCATAAGTCCCGATTTCCGAATTTTTCAACTTGGTCGTACGTATCCCGGATACCGAATTTGTGACTATGGGGTTGAGCATCGGACCGGGCCAGCCCGATACCTGGCCCGCAAAACCCGACCCGAATCCGGTCCGCAAGATAAAAATGGGTGGGTCGGGTTTGCATTTCAGGTCCGTTTTATAATCTGGGTCGGGCTCGGGTCAGTAGAAACCCATACCCGAAAGCCCGAGACCCGGCCCGCATTTTCAATTGATTTTTTTTTCACCGTAGGATCACGATCCATCCAATGGTTGATATCAGCCAACTGCCCTAAATCTAAATGGCTAAATACCTAACACGAGACACAGCACCCCCCGACCCACGGCCGCACACGACACACGGCACACCCACTGGCTATTCAGCCTGTTCTGTCGCCTGCTTTCGGTTTGCCGCAGGGCCTTGCCGGCTTGCCCTAGGCGCGATTCCGTGAAGCGGTGAAGGATCGTTCTCCTTGGAGCCTTGGACGCAGTCACGCAGCAACGGAAGCGCGGTGAGCAACGGCTCCAGTCTCCAGTCTCCAGCAACGGAAGCGCGGTTGCAGCCAAAGCTTCGTAGTCTCCACTCCAGTCTCCGGTCTCCCTCGCTGAAAGATTCACAAGGTGCATTTCGTCTCCCCTACTTTTCTTTTCTCATGCTCCGAACTCTTCCTCCTTCCCCGGTTTCCATCTCCTCCTCCTCCACAATCGTCTCCCCTGTAGCCTGTGCCCTTTTGCAACCACGTTTAGTTTCCTCGTAACCTGCCGCAGTCGGTACTCATCAGAATCACAAAGGCTTTACGGAATCACATATTCACATGCCCCTTCCCAATCTTTTATCAGCGTTGGAATTAAAAGACCGCAACACTTGGTAATTTTTCTAGTCCTTCTTGTTCCGAGAGTACGCGGTGCGGCGGTGGTTTGAGACCATTCTCGCGGGTGAAAGAGAGAGGGTCGGCTATCGATAATAAAAAGAAAAAGGGTCACTTCCTTGCTTTTTTTGCAAACGCACGATTGACAAACTAACAATATTAAAATTTAAGCCAAACATAGTTGGAAGGCATGAAATAAAATACTCAGCTAATGGGATGGGTATGTCGATCCATTGGTAAATTAGCATATTCATTTATGAATGTTCACCTGATTCGTGCTTATAGCTATGCTTAGTTAGTTTGCAAACTAAGCTAAAACACCAATAATTGGGAATGCTTGTTAACTTTTTCAGACTGTACTTCTGGATTTGGCCATTTGGGTGTGTAAGGAGGAGTCTCTTAGATATCAAACGGGATCATCTGAGGTGCGTTTCTAAATATTGTTATATTTTCTATAATAAGCAGTGGTGTTATATACTTAGATATATCTTGATCATGCTGGTTGAATACCAAGTTAATCTAGAATATAATTTATTTTTGTATAGATGTCTGATGCAAACAATGAGACTTTGGACACTATTGAACACCAAAACGTTCATGTAATGCAAGAAGAACCCCTTGTTGAGAACAATGAACCTCCTGGAGAACCTGGACCTGATAAAAACCGTAAAAGGAAAAAAAGAACATCTGATGTTTGGAACCACTTTGTAGTCATTACTGACAAGGATGGCATAGAAGTATGTAGATGTAACTACTGTAAAAAACGTTTGACATGTAATTCTATTAATGGGACAAGCCATTTGAGTCGTCACTTAGAGAGAACATGTCCATATTATAAGAAATCAGATAAGTCTCAACCATTGTTACATTTGAACAGTTCTGATAATGGAAGCACAATCACTGCTTGGAAATTTGACCCTGAGAGGAGTAGGAATGATTTGACAAAGTACTTTGTGGCACATGAGATCCCTTTTAGGACAGTGGAGAAACATTTCTTTCGAACTTTGTTGTTTAATTTGCAACCTAAATTTCGACCTATTTCTCGTTTCACTGTTAGGAGAGATTGCTGGAAATTGTATGAAAATGAAAGGACAAAACTCATGGAGACTTTAAGAAAATGTACTAGAAGGATTTCTATCACAACAGATCTGTGGACCTCAATACAATCACTAGGGTATATGTCTATCATTGCTCACTACATAGACAATGATTGGAAGTTGTGTAAGAAAATAATTTCATTTTGTGTACTACCATCTCCTCACACAGGTGAGAAAATTGCTGATATGATAATCAATCGTTTGCATGACTGGAATGTCGAGAATTTATGTGCTATAACTGTAGACAATGCCTCTTCAAACGATGTTGCTGTTAGGAATTTAGTGAACCATTTTTCTGTGAAGGGGGGCTTACTTCTAAATGGAAAGTTGTTTCATGTGCGATGTTGGGCACATGTTCTAAATCTTATTGTTCAGGATGCGCTAACTGAATTGAAAGAATTGATTGGAAAAGTTTGGAATTTGGTGAAGCATGTGAAATATTCACCTAGGAGGCTACAAGAATTCCGAGAAGTAGCAAAGATGGAACGCATAGGTAGTAAAAAGGGGCTAGTGCTAGATGTTACTACTAGATGGAACTCTACTTTCATGATGTTAGAATCTGCTCTTCTATATCAGGGTGTCTTTACTAGATTGAAAGCCCGAGATTGTAGTGCTTATGATGTTCCAAGTATTGCTGAATGGAAAAAGATTGAATACATATGTGGGATTCTTGAGGTTTTTTATAATTCCACGAATATCTTCTCTGGCCATTTATATTCCACTACAAATCTATTTTTTGAAAAGATATATGAGATTCAAAGTGAATTGATAAATCTGAAGGGCAGTGAGGATGATCATATTAGAAATATGGCCATGAAGATGCATTCCAAATTTGATAAGTATTGGAGAGAGATAAGTATACTTTATTGCCTTTGCAAATTGCCACTTTCTTAGATCCTCGTTGCAAGTTGGAGTATCTTCATTTCTGTTATAGTAAGATATATCCAGAACTTGATGTAGAATTTTATATCTCAAGCATTGAGGACACAATTTGTGCTTTTTTTCTGAATACACATTATTATATCAAGAGTCTCAAGAACCAGTTAGAGTCTCTACATCTCAAGTGGTGATTGACAATGTAATCAGTCCTTGCAAGAGGAAAGGCAACATAAGACAAATGTTTTGGAAAGAGAATAAGGAGAAAGAAAAGTCTAATGTGGATTTGGGAAAGTGAAATTCAGTGTTATCTGGATGACAACACTGCTGATTATGAGCAGGATGATGATAGATTTGATATTTTGAGATGGTGGCGTGAAAATTCAAACAAGTACAAGATTCTCTCTAGGATGGCACAAGACTTTTTGGCTATTCCAGTCTCTACAGTAGCATCGGAGAGTGCATTTAGCACTGGAGGTAGAGTGCTTGATCAATACCGTAGTAGATTGGATCCAGACATAGTTGAAGCCTTGATTTGCACCCAAGACTGGCTTCATGGGGAGAATGCATGTGAATCAGATGACAACCAGGTTGAACCCGGTGAGTAAAATATCATTAGTTCTTTTGCATAGCCTTTTATTTATTGCGCATCTAAACTTTTTAAACATTATATCAGAAAAAGCTCACAATATGGATGAGGTCTGAGGCTCTGAGCTTGACTTGTGAAAAATGAGAGTAAGTTAAACATATATTTAACTCTACTTTTTCTATGCTATACTATATTGCTGTATGATTTTAGATTCTTAATCAAGTATTTTGATGCAGGAAATGAATCAAGTGAACATAGGATGAACATTTGAGCTAGATCTGTGCTTGGATAATTCTCAAGAGTTTACGTTTTCTGCAAACATTTTGTAACTGACTCTAATGTCATTATGTGACGCGACCTTAATTCTGATTTGGTTGTAGACAATTTTTATTCCTGATTGATTAGCTTGTGAACCTACGTGTGGATGTCATTCTATTTGAACATGGATTTATAAGCAAATAGTAGCAGCCAACTAGCGGCTTTTTTGCTATATTTTCTGTCATATAGCAGCAAATTCATTTTTGTATGGTTCACGGATTTATATGTATATGGCTTCTGCAGTTCTCTCTCTTTTAAGGTCTGTTTACTACGTGTTCTGTCCATATAGCAGTAGTAGCAGTGCAATTAGCTAGCTGCTAGCCTGCTAGTTTATTGCTGAATTTAGTTCAATTTTTTATCCACGACGTTGATCTTTCTTACACAATGTCTTCTCAAAAATTACATAATGCTGATGAGAACATATGTGATGTTAATGGTGATGTGTGGTGTGTTAAATGGTGATGGGTGATGCATGTGATGTGTTAATGATGATCCGTGTGATGAGAAAAGCACATGTGAATGAAAATATTTTTTTTTATTAGTAGCACGTGTTTGTATTGTACTGATTGTGAAAAGGTAGTAGTATACGAGATGCACCAACATAGGGAACAATAGTTTTCTTAACCATGTTTACCATGTGTGTATTTAGTTCAGATAAAATGTAATTCTCAGCTGCTATGTGCTTGCTTGAAATGCATTCATATTCCAGATTTTGCAGAATACAAAATGATAAAATGTAAGATAATAGCACATAGGGGTAGCGCAAGAGGTACTTTTTGAATACGATCTGAATAGATATTGGCTGTAGCTATTGCATACTGGACTTATCGTGCAAAACGGACCGGCCCGAGCCCGGCCCTAATCCCGTATTTCTAAGGCGGGCCGGATATGGGCTTCCTTTTTAAAAACTTTCCCGGGCCCAAACCCGGCCCGTAACCCATTTTAAAATATGGATCTGGGTTTGGGCCGATCAAAACCCAGGGTGACCCGGCCCGATGCTCATCCCTACTTGCATACACTTCAAAAGTTTACTGTTCTGATTTCTCTCATTAGTGAATTGACATAACTTTTCTGACTCAAAAACTCAAAGTTACTTTTAATTTAGAATTGCAAAACTTCATCCCAAGACATTTGAACCACATCTTTATATTGAATATGTTAGCGATTTAAATCTCTTTTTTATCTATCTTAATTTTTCTAATTCCAAATAATGTATGTCTAATTTTACTAGTCAAATGGATCTCATAACACAAAGTATTGCTATTTCAAGTATTTATCACAGTTTGATTTTCTTATTTCTGGTGGTCTTTGTCATTAACATTACCCTTTATCTCTATTTCTACGTTTCAACTTAAGTACAAATCTTAATTCATCTAATTTCAAATAATGTATGCCAAATTTTCCTTATCAAATGAATCTAACAACACAGTATTGCTATCTCAAGTAACTATTACAGTTACATTTTCTTATTTTGGAGGTCTCTGACATTAACATTGCATGTAATATCTATTTCTACATGTCAACTTAGGTACAAACTTTCCATTTAGTAATATTTTTCTTTATACATACATATGATTATGTATGTATGTATATATATACACACACATATATACATATGTTACTTAATTATGAATGCCTTGTACATATTTTGAGGCTTATGCCTGGCCTCATTGAGACAAAAATGTCTTGTTGACATGGTTACTAAGGTGCACGTCTAGGCGGCAAGGCCCCCAAGGGGGTGTGCCTTTCCTGTATTCCACCTTGACAGATTTTTATGGGTCCAATGATATATTTATATGCTTTAATGTTCTATGTGGCTTTCATAATTTTCAAAAAAAAAAGACGGTTGCGTATGTAATGTGCCAAACATCATTTTTATTTGTATCTAATACTTATTACTGTTTTTTTTCATTTTGCACCTTGAATTTAGTTTCAATTCAGCAGTTATGCTATGAAGAATAGTGATTACATTGCTAAAGATCTAGGAAGCGCAGACATTTCCTGGGAGTTGCCATGATTATGTCCGCCGTGTGTCGAATGTGAACAAGCCATGGACACGGCTGGACATGTAGTGGACACGGCCCGGGCATATCCGACTTTTTTAAGTGTTTGGCATGGAAGCAGCTGGGACACTGTCGGCCCAGCCTAGTCACATTTGGATTCAATTACGTTGTAAAAAAGGCCTAAACCCTTCCCCGAACCTTAACTGTCCCAATCCTCCCACCTGAGAAAAGCAAAACCCTCAAACCCCTTTTCCTTTTCTTCCATCATCATACCCTTCTCCATTGCCGCCTCATGCTGCTCCATCTCCAACAACAGCAGCAGCGAAGAGAGGATTAGCCGCCATCAGCTTCTCCATCACTAGCCAGCCACCAGGATGCTTTAGGCCACCACTGGCAAGGGAAAGCAGAAGCCATCAGCCGCCGCCCACAAGCAGCTCGAGGAGCGACTGCTCCAGCTCCTGATTCCGCCACTGTCGGAGAAACCACCGCTACAGTTGAAGCCTCCACCACCGCGATATATGCAGATTTCCTCTCCACCTCCCTGTTTCTTCCTTCTCCACTTCCACCTCTTCTTCCTTCTTTACTTCTCAATGCACACTGAGCCTATGATCCCTCTACCTCTACTTCTTGTTGTATTTCTCTCTCCAAAATCTCCACCCATATATATCTACTTATTTCCCTTCTCCCCATTTCTCTGCAACTCTCTCTTCCTACCACTATCGAGTACCAACATTTCACTCTCCATCTCAATTTTTCCTGATTCTCCACTCTCAATTTCTCTCCACCCTTACCAACGACTCATCCCCATCCTCTTCTTGTTCTTCCCTCTCCCTCAAAATTAAATACGTTCAGTCAGGCTGTTTATCACCCCCCCCCCTTTTCTTCATTTGCACCAATGTCTTCTCCACCTTCTCCCCAATTTCACGAGATTCCCATTATTTTCTTACTGCAACCCTGCCCCTCTACAAATCTATCCCTGTTTTTTCTACTTAGTTTTTTTTCTTCTGTTTTGTTATGATGCTGAAAATAATTGTTGTTGTTGGTTAAATTGTGATACATGAATATGTAATCTTTGTTGTATTTTTTGATGGATTATTACGATCTAATTACAGTTTATTTAATGTCCAACAGTCACTGCTTATAATTTAAATTGTCAGTTTGCTTTGACTTTTTGCAAGCATGGACACGAATGTGTACAACTAAGTCATGTTTGTTGTATTTCATGGGTTTTTTCTATTTCGATGAATGTGTTTATGGATAATTGTATGTCTTTTATGTGAATGGAATACAAACTCCTTCACACACGCACATGCACACGCCACACACACGCCCACGCCACACACACACACACACAGACGCGCACCCCCACACCCAGACGCACACTCACGCGCACAGACACATGCATGCGCGCACACACACACACATGCCCATCGCGCGCCCACGCACGCGCACACAGAGAATACACACACACACACACACATAGATATCGTGTATATATATAATATATCGCTGTGTCCGACACTGTGTTCATGTCTAAATTTTTTTAAATCACGGTGTCCCACGTCTATGCTTCCTAGCTTATGATTTGGAGGCATTTCAGTTATTAGAACACTATTCCATTCAGTAATGTATACATGCTAATTTATTAATTTACTAAATAGTAAGTCTGTAATTTTAGCAGCCGACTTATAGACATTAGAAAGATTTCAGAATTCCATAATAAGCCTACAAATAGCCTACTAGTTCCGGTGATGTATACATAATAATGCGTATGAAATCATGATGAAATATTTATATTTGATGCTACTGTTGAAGCATGAATTCAGTAGTAGTTCTTTTCCTGTTCTTGACATTGTTGTCAATTAGAATTTATTAGAATGTAATTGGTTTTGTTTTCTCACGAAAAAATATATGTATATGGTGGGGTTAACCATAGATATGTAAATACCTACATATATAACTGCAAAATGTGTTTAATGAGAGGGGAGTTTTTATAAAACCATGACAAGTGTGTGTGTGTGTGTGTGTGTGTGTGTGTGTTGGAAATATATATATATTATATTTTCAAGGCCGCAGCGCCTTGTCGCCTTGACAACCATGCTTGTTATGCCTCACACACTGTAAACCTTAAATAAAAGGAATTGTATAGAATCATCAGCACTACGACACTAATAACTCTAATATTTACTCTTCAAATCACTAATCTAGCTTGAATTTACTTTCTAAAGTCTAATTTTAACTCCACCTACATTTACGCACATACTCATGCATAAATGTAACATGTCAAGCTTGGATACAACAGGCTTTAGTGGCAGGTTGACATCTATGCAGATAGTGATGACATTTATGTGACATCATATCGTCTTAAGAAGAAGGTTTAGAGTGGGATCATCATATAATTAGCTCGACAACTAGAGAGTACATGGTGATTGGGGCACTGTGGTTGGAGATAACACGGATAACGGGCACAAAATCTAGTATATGAGTATTGAAAAACATAGAAATGGTGCGGAGTTGTTTTAGATAAGACAATATTGTCAAGATGACATGGATGAGTGATAGAAATATAGCAATGAAGTCGTTCTTGGTGAATGAATTATTAGTTTAGTAAGTGCTTATACAGCCCCCACCCCAAAAAAAAAATGGAAAAATGTAAAAAAGATAACTTTGGAGATAGGATGTATATTTAGATGCAAGGTATAATGATAAGAGGGGAAGATGATTGTCAGGGGTGATCTAAGCAGCAATGTTGGAAATACCTAATTACCAATGTTTGTTTCAAGAGAGTGTTGATTTAAGACATCAAAATAGGAATAGCAAGCCGAGACAAACTAGTATTTGCAATTACCTATCAACACTATATTGGTAAATACATACCTACGGTCGATTTTATAAGTGGGCTTAGCTACATTCTCATTAAACAAGAGAATCAAAAATAGTGTATTAAAAAAGGGCCCAGGCGGCCGCTTCGGCCAAGACCCTCAGCCGCCTAATTTAGCCCCTAAGCGCCCGCTTTTTTCCCGCCTCACCCGCTTTTTGCCCACTTTTTTCATGTGTTTTGCCCGCTTTTTTTTAAATTACAACTGTAAACATGTAACATTAATTAATTACATGGTCCAAGTAGTGTTGACTATAATATATGGAACTTGTATACATTAAATGTTCTATGATATACCTATTCCTAATATAGAATGCATACTTTGTGTGTAAGCAGTAATAATAGGGTACTGCTGTAATGCATCTAAGTAAATATCATATTACTCTATTATACTTCTCATGCATAATTAGTTTTACTGATTTCCTTGCTGCTTTCAGTGATAAATGATTGGTACTACTCGTTAATATTACTTTAGTGATTACTTTAAATCAGTAATTCGTAGTTTGTTATTTACAATTACTGATCTGCTTGCTGATTTTAGTGATTAGAGATACTGATTAGTAGTAAAGTATTGATGAATACTTAGTTAATTACTGATTCGCTGATTACATATGTATAAAAGTTCCTTAGAAATATATTTTTTATATACACATACATGATACATGTAATTTTGTATAAATATAATTAAATTTAGGCACCCGTTTTTTCAAAAGTCGCCCACCCACCGCTTAATTGGTTACAGGGTGCTGTCCGCACGCCTCCCGCTTTCTAATACGCTGATCAAAAAATATGTGAGGAATATAGATAAAACCCAGGGGACAAATTCACCACCTAACATAGGTTGGTCGAACTGGATAATAATATCTAGACCAACACTGGGAAACCTATGGTCAGGAAATAGAAAGTGACAAAACCACAAATGGAATCTGAGATTGGGTTAGAACTTAGAACAGATGCAGGATAAATAAAGTGCCATGGATCATATAGTCACAATATTGTCATAGACGGCTGTTACGTCAAAATATTATAACTCTGAAGCAACACTTATGAAAATGGAATGTGACAATCAAATTAGTTATTTGCTTTCCTATCCAGCATTATTCATAAGAACAGTTTGAGATTATATACTGACACCATATAAGAGAGTGACTGAGAGTTCAAGAGACTACTATAGTTTCCATATGTGACTCCTGGATACTATCGATGCTCTAACTTCAACTTTCCAAATGAAATCATTAGACAGTGGCACATGCAGATATTATAATCATCAACTCCTTTTTAGCCTGTGAAATATAACAAATAATTTCTTCAACTAGCCATGTAGAGAGGCCCACTAATTAAGGCAAGCTGTTTACTTCTCCACAAAGGAGTAGAATTGAGAAGCATATCTATATTTTGCATCTCCGTAAGCCCTTCGAATCGTCTGCATAAGGCTCGTTTTGGAAACCCAGCGATTCGTGATGCAAACTTTCTATTCCTCCACCTGAGTACATATACAATCTACTCATCAAAGGTACTACTGAAGCACACATAAATCATATATCCTCTGTCCTATGGTTGGGCTCTCTACAATTGCTCACAATTGCTTTCGAGTTGATTTATAGTACAAGCATTGTCATAAACAATTCCATTCATTGCTAAAATTATGCCTACACATATCATATACCAGGAACAAGATCTGCATCCACCTGATTGCCTATATTTCCAAGTTCGACAGAAATTAACAATCGTAATTCATTTCATGCTTTTAGTTATTAACAGTGATTTTTTGTAGCAATAAAGTTTAAATTTTAAAGAATTACCCCAACACTTCTATTAAAAATTTGGAACGGTTGGCTGGCATATAGGGTGCATACATGTGACTAACCATATTCAAGTGAGAAAAACCAAGCGGTCGATAGCCCAACTGGTCAAGTCTGGTGGCGCCTCATGAAGCGTCCCAGGTTCGAATCCCAGCGGGGGACTAAGGCTGATGTTACCCATCTCGGGAGCATCTTGGCTCTGCTGCCCGCGTCGGAGAGAGGGAGAAGAAACCTTCTCTTAGATCCGATATTCAAGTGAGAAAAAGAAATACGATCTAAATTACTCAAGATCAAGATGAACTGATCCCAAAGAGCAATCTATAGAGGCAACTATTGAGAATATATGTGGGCAACACCCTCATGAAAAAATCTCAATCTTCAAGAAACAGTAGCAAATTCTTTTGATTCTAAGAACAAAACAACAAGGCACAAAAAAAAAGTAGATATATAGATCAATTATTATAACCAAAGACAAATAGCAGACAAACTTATACTACGCAGTAAGATACAAATATTTAGAGACCTCTTTAGCTAATGCAGGAAAATGACCTTTGTGTCTGATGCCTCCAGACGGCGTGAAGACGGATCTATGGATGAAAGTAAAAGGGTTCCCAGATGACTAGTTGAGACCTCCTCGCCAATCTGGCTTCCACGAAAATTCAGTAATGATGCCAAGCATGCTCTGAGGAAATCCAGTGCCTGCTTACTATAAAAACTATCCACGCTGTCACTCTTTTGCATCACTGCAGCCACAGCCAAATAGATACAGCGATCCAATGGCACCAAAAATGGAGTTGAAGGTTCAAAAGTAAGGATTAAACGAAGGCCATGCTCAGGATTCTCCTTGCAGTCAAGAGTGAGAGGATCTTTCAGAAATCTTCTATTTCTCCCACCCAATTTACCGAGCAAATGCAAGGCTTTTCCACCCCATGGGTATGGTGTTGGTCTCAAATGAGACCATAAGGCCAGAATTACCTGAGACATAACATTAGCCATGCTGGGTTCCAGAAAATCAGGATTTAGGCTATCAATCCAATACTCAAGTGTCCTCAGACCTAAGCTGATAAGATCATTGTTTCCCTTTAGAGCAAGTACAAGAGGTTTCATGAGACGTGGAAGATGGGGAAGTAATGAACTTAATCGAGCAGGCAATGTGAGACATAATTCCAGAACAAGATCTCTCATATCTTCCCCAGTAGGCCCATCAACCATGGCTAACAACATGTTCAAGCAAGGTTGCAACAGTGGTATTAGATCCCGCAGTAGCAGTTCAAACTTCCCTGCATTCAGTGAACGGAACATTGTTCGAAGAAGCTGCATGTAACCAAGTGGTTTATCTACCTCTGTAGCATTCTTCATGCAAACCTCCAGAATACCAGTAACATGAGGTAGCAGTATCCGTTCACATTCTGCAGGGGCCTTGGACACAGCAACAAATAAGAAATTAAAGAGCCGCACAACCAACTTTGCCGCAGGAGTATCTGCTTGTTTTAGAACATCGAGCTTCGCAACTAGAAAATTTACCAACACCTCAGTAACAGGTCGAAGAACCTTGGGGGTTTGGAGAAGAGTAGAAAATATATGCAGTAACTGAGTATTGTTAACCATGCAGTCAAACAGTTCAGGCATGCACAGCGAAAACATGTCCACAAGGTCACGAGGCTCCATTATGGCCAAAATCTGAGATAGATATTGCAATATGTCCCTCTCTTCGTCTTTCTCTTTCAGAAGAGCTAAGCAATGAACACCACTTTTCAAAACACCAGAAGCTTTTCGTACCTAAGGTGATGCCAAACAAATTAGGAAGTTATCATGTGTAATAAACAAACAACATTTGGTTGCAACCATACTTCATCCTCCCTCATTCCCTTGAATGTTTGAAGGGGTGCATTCGATGAAGGTGAAACTTGTATTTGTGCATGACCTCCCTGGGTCTGCGAAGCCTGAACGGAAAAGTAAATGAGCCCAGAGTAGTAGACTAGTAGTAGTAGAAAGACACCCTAGTTATTGTCACAAACTGTGTGCTAAAAAAAAAACCTGTCTTGGAACGTGTGAGTTTGTTATACTCCAGATTATTGTCTTCATCCCTACAAATTTAAGGTAAAAAAAAATCAAACAACTCAAACAAACATTGAACCATTAAAAATTACTAATTCAACAGCCATGCACAAGAGAGCGCACCTCGGCAAATCAAATGGAACGATAAAAACAACATTATAACCAATGTGATATTTCATCTCTAATGGAAACAAAAGCAGAAATAACAGAAATACCAATAAGGGGAAGGAAAAGAACAGTCTCATAATGCTTGCAACAAGTTTCCCCCATGACTAGATTTTTTTAGCGTAAAGTTTTTAAACTCTATCATCAACTATGTATTCCCGTTTTCATGTCACGGTTAAGGACTGAGAGAATATGTATAAATTGTACATATGTTTGTTTGGTTCACCTGGTGTAAATGGGTTTGTTAAAGAGTATATATTAGCCTATTTAGTTAATAGGTTAATTAGTTAGTGGGCCTTTAGTGTCTCGGCCCGTTTAGATTACCTGAGTCCCAAGTCTCAGGGTTTCTCCCTTGCTCCTATATATAGGACAGGGTTGTACCTCTTTTAATCATCTAATCTAATATAATCAGTTCAATACAATATTCTTTCACATGGTATCAGAGCGGTGAACAGTACGGTGAACAGTAATTTTGGCGTGAATATTAACTCCGGCGTGAATAGTACGACGTAAACAATAACTCCTAGAGAGAGCAACAGAGGGGCACCTCCACCTGCGAGCGGTTGCCGCCATCCCCAGGATTATACCGGCTGCCTACCAGGCAGATCCCGAACTCCATGGCTCATCCTTCTCTTTCTTAATTGTTCTTATCTTCTTTTTGTACGTCGACGTCATCTTTTCCGACTATCTCCTATTTATCCATACATCTGTCGCCGCATCACGCAACCGTTAGCCACAAGCAGCAGCGCAATTGCCGCCAGCCACTTCAATCAGCACCGCCGGCCAGGCCAGCAGCCGCCGCTACCTGCCCATGCGTCGCTGATGACAGTCGGCCCTACGACCTGTGCCATCAGCGTACGGCTATCAACGCCACCACCACATGTATCCAGCAGCAAGCAGCCACCGGCCGCAACCGCCACAAATCCCAGGAGTAGCAATCAATGCCATCACAATCGCAGCCATCGCATCTGCCGCTACATCGCCCTGACGTCCTCAGCACCAGCCTTCGCCGCCTCACATGGAGAGGCTCCGCACTTGACTCCGCATGCAGCCTCATGGCATTCAATATCTCTGGAGCCGTGCAGGAGACCAGTATCATCTCCTTCGTTGCGGCCAAGTGCTACATCAGCCGAGCGACACAATCATCACCATCTTTTGTGTCTGTCCGTTGCTAAGTTGTTGCCTCATTATCCAGCAACTGTATCCCCAACCGATGATCGCACTCTTCAACTGTCGTCATCATCATCTATGCCCATAGGTCACTGCTCCACGTTGTTGTCCTGCTGCTATTCATCACGCCATCGCCACCCATTATCTATGTCCATTCAGCCTGCTGTCCTACTGCTATTCACTCCACTATATCACCCCAAAGTGTTCAACCCCAATATCTATTTTTTTACTACCCCCAACATACTTCTCTATGCCTATTGGCATTCGGATCCTTAATCGGATCTATCTTTGGCTAATCGGATCCATTTTTAAGCCTAATGTTCTCTCTGGTTATCGGTTTCCATTCTCCACATGGCACATACTACCCATCTCCATATCACAAAATCCTCTCAAATCCACCAATTCTTTTACCACCCACCCATATCATGTGTGTATCCCTTTTCCACAATACAGGGGTCATATATCCATTCCTTCACACCAAACACTCACTCTCGTCGTATTTGGTGTGGGGGTAGAGAGGAGAGGAAGAGATGAGAAGAGAGAGAGAGTGTGAGAAAATATGTATGAGAGAGAGTATGAGAAGAGATGATATATGTATTCAGGCTCCATATTCCAGGTTATCTTCATAGAGCTTCGTTCAACACACCTGTTCTCCACTTTCAGACAGCATTATCACTCTTGTTGCATTCTTGAGAGACAGATGGGTGCTTCTTCAGACTTCTCAGAAGCTCAGCAATTTCTAGCTTGTCGAGTCTACATCTGCAAGGTTGATTTATCCAGATTTATCTTCGTCGAGCTGCTTCATCACGTCTTCTCTGAGCTTCATCTGTTCTTACAGCATCGCCTTCTGCTGATCTACTTGGGACTTTCCTTGATGGATGATCTCCTTTCCCATCAAACCCCCAAGGTTCATGCGCTAGAGTTATGGTACATGCATCGTATCATCAGTGCATCGTCCGTTCGTGTTCGTAGCACGTTATGCACATCTTCTCAGACACTTTGAAGACACCACTACTGCTACATCGTCATTGGAGATCCACGTTCGTGCTGCGTTAAGTACGCATTCTAGTGAAGTTGGTGTAGTAGTGGTATTGATGATCGTCTGCTCCAAGTGGTGAATTACTGCTACAGTATTCAGGTTCCATTTCAGATGTTCTTCATTCTAGATGTACTCCAAAAGACCATCTTCAAAGCTCGAGAATTTCCAGCCTGTTGTTTACAAGTCAAGAAGAGAGGCGTCGTTGTCATATGTTTCTGGGGGGGGGGGGGGTTGTTTTAGGGGGAGTATCAATCTTTTGTATGGGGAGTGATATTTATCTTTTATCATTTCTATCTTTTCTTCTATCGAGTCATGTAACTCCAAGCTTGGACATGTGTTTCACCCATGATCCAGCTTGAGGGGGAGTGTTAAAGAGTGTATATTAGCCTATTTAGTTAATAGGTTAATTAGTTAGTGGGCCTTTAGTGTCTCGGTCCGTTTGGATTACTTGAGTCCCAAGTCTCAAGGTTTCTCCCTTGCTCCTATATATAGGACAGGGTTGTACCTCTTTTAATCATCTAATCTAATCGAATCAGTTCAATACAATATTCTTTCACAGGGTTATCGGCAGCTCCTCATCCATAAATAGATAATCATGAGTGATAAATTCGGGATTGAGCAATTATTTCAGCTGGCCTGGAGAAATAGGAATTCATGAAAATTTGATAACTATCAGTCAAAGTTCAGAAATAATCAACAACAAGTCGGATATCTATATCTATATCTATGTCGGTGGGGGGTTATAGTGTCTGTCCGCATGCATGCATCACATACATGTAAATGTAAGTATTAAGGTCACTCACTAGACGTACAATTTTATCAAACGATAAAAGTAGGAAAATAATTAAACAAAAGTTGAAGAACAGCAATGTATATAATAAAACATTAAGCATATGTGGTAATGGTCATGACAGATAAGAGGCAAATAAGAAGAAAAATAATGAAAAGTAAGAGGATCGCATGTTTGTTGATCGAAGAGAAGAATATTAAGTCCAGGATGTGTTAACTAGCTTTGGATGTCTATGAAGGTGAGTGAAGGAAAGAGGGGGAAATAAGAAAGGCATAATAGCGAAAAAAGAAAAGAAAAGGAGGAAGAAGAAAGTCTTCAGTGAGTACTTACTCCAAGTATGAAATTACAAGTATGAAAGTAACTGCTTTTGGGTTGATGAAGCTACAAGCTACCACAATTTAGAAATTCAAAGTATGAAAGAAAACCGAAAGAGAAGAAGAGGAAGAAGAAGTGCAGTTGTAGAGAAGGGAATAACAAAATGCAGAAGGCCGTGGTAGGAAGGGGGGAGGATAAAGAATAAAAAAACACATAAGGAGGACAGCACATCAATAATAGAAGGGAGGGGAAGAAGGAACAAAAAGGAGGATGCAGCAGTTAGGTAGAAGAAAATAATGAGGACCAATGTTTTAAAAAATGTTAAGCGGTAATCGTGCGGACAGCACCTTGTAACTGGTTAAGCGGTAAGCGGCCGATTAAGCGGCCGATTTTTTAAAAAATGGGTTTTAATTTTCTATATAATTTTATACAAAATTACATATATATGTATATAAATACTAATACTCTTTGAAACTTTTATATATATATCTAAAGATTCTAAACACTCTACCCAACAGTAAAAACACCCAATTAGCTTATAAGATAGCTATAAGACAATAATTATAGCCATAATATAATAAATAATAGATTTGACATAGATAAAATACCCCACACACATGATTCAGAAATATTTTTGCATCACATGTTTACATAGTTAAGCAGTAAACAATAGACTCATTATTGGATACCTTTCTAACTTATTGTTATATGTGCATATCATCAATTAGTCATACATTACAGCAGTACAATTAACTAAAGTATGCATTCTAAAATTAGATAATAGTTACATATATTTTACTTGTATAAATTACACTTTACAACAGTACCCTATTATCCCAACTTGCATACAGTAAACAATAGACTCATTATTGGATACCTTTCTAACTTATTGTTATATGTGCATATCATCAATTAGTCATACATTTCAGCAGTACAATTAACTAAAGTATGCATTCTAAAATTAGATAATAGTTACATTACATATATTTTACTTGTATAAATTACACTTTACAACAGTACCCTATTATCCCAACTTGCATACAAGTATGCATTCTATTAGACTAGGCTTATCATAGGATATTTAAGTTTAATATATTATAGTCAGTAATACTTGGGACCATATAGTTTATATAAAGTTACAGGTGTACAGCAAAATTTTAAAAAAACGGACAAAAAACGGCCAAAAAGCGGGAAAAAAAGGCAAAAAAACGAAAAAAAGGGTGAAAAACGGGAAAAAACGGCCGATTAATTACAAAAATATTAAACGGCGATTTTGCCAAAAATCGAACGGCTGGGCCATTGGGCCGATTAAACGGCCGTTTAATCGGGCGCTCAGCCCGTTTTTCATTTCACTGATGAGGACACAACATCAAAGAAGGAGAAGGGGGGACGACACAGCAACATGGATTGTCAAGACTAAAGAGAGTGGGGGTTGGCATTTATGTATATGGGGAGATCTTTGTACATGGTTTTGAAAGAAGAAAAAAAAGCATTTGAAAGGGAAAAACAATAAAAAAATTTAAATGAACATGAAATATAGCAAGAAATCGTACGAATCATGAGAAAAGGGAATAATCATGACAAGTCGAGAGCATGAGCCGATAAAATCGCAAAAAAACGATTTTTCACAAAAGTCGGAGACTTTTGTTACAAAGCCTATTATAAAGCAGGTTGACTTTCCCTGTCTTGTGTACGTCAAGCAACACGGTCTCAATACATTAGCATTTAGGGTTGGAAAACAGAAACCCTAAAGATCAGTTCTAGAGTGGAGCCAGTTGTTACCGCCTCTCCTCTATCCTTGTCGTCAAATAGGTTCTCCTCTCCTCTCTATGTGTTGTGATTGCTGTTAGAAGTTTGTTCAGCGCTACAATACCTCCGTTGTTACAATATTGTTGGTTTTTGCAGCAATACACGCTGCTTGTTGACTTTTATTCTACAGGCTTGCATGATCTGGTGCACCTTGATCTATCATGTCGTCAAGCAGGGACTACTTATCCCATTATCAAATAAGAACTATAAGACGTTATCTAGCTTTCACAACCCTGTATTCAAGCCTCATTCAAGCTAATCTCCACAGTTCAAACCATCAGTCTCACTATACTCGTACCTCCATCGGTCTCGTTAGTCTCCACAAATTCAAGCAAATTCAATCGCTCAGCCCCAAGATACATACATATGTACATACATACACACACATATGCCGACAAGGAGTGCTCAAGTTGTCGCCTTGATTTACCACCCTCCCAGGCGTTCGGCCTCCGCCAAGGGCATGGGAGAGGTGGGAGAAATCTTTCTCTCTTAATCCCATACATACACACATACATACATATATATATATATAAATGGCACCAGCTGCCGTCTTGGTTTATCACCCTCCCGGACGTTCGGCCTCCGTCACGGGCGTGGGAGAGGGGGAGAGAATGCCTCTCTTTATCCCAAATATATATAAATTGCAGTAAATGCAAAGAGTTTGTAGCCCTCCGTTAGACACACCATCTCATCAAACATGAGATCATTGGTCCCCGAACATCTGCCAATAAAAAGATTGCTCCACTGTCAATCAGTCATAATGTTACTAAATTAGTCTATCCACAATCATTCATATCAAATCACAACCTCTAGGTGTCCTGGGTAATCTTACCACAAAAAAGATTGAATACATTCAGTCAATGCAATTTTAGGCTTCCTCAAGAGACGACAGTGTATAGAAGTTTTTCATTTGTGGCTCTCATGCCTTCAAAGTAGCAACGCCATCTTGGGTTCTTGGTTGAGGTGCTACTGATCATATCACCAATACACCTCATTTGATATCCACCAACACTATCAAAAGGTTTTTCCTAGAGTTACTCTTGTTGATGGTTCCACAGTTGTTATCTAGAACATTGGAGCAATCAAGCCCTTACAGGAAATTTCAACTGCTTAGGCCCTTTATATCCCAATACATTCCATTATTTGAGTTTTTGTAAGTCAACTCACCCGTTCACTTGAAGTTGTAGTCACGATTTTGCATGATTGAGGTGTAATACAATATACATGATGTGGAGACACGTAAGTCAATTGGTGGAAGGTATGAGCATGATAGTCTAACTACCTCAGTGAGTGCCCTAAGGCGTGTGTAGTTGTGCCTCCTCTACATGTACCTAGACATTTAAATCACTTCTCTACATAAACTTAAGGTGTTGGTCCCTATGTTATCAGGTTTGCAGAAATTAGCTTGCAACTCCTGACATCTACGATCTATTGATTTAAAATCATCTTTAGCAGTTGTCTAGCGCCGAAATGTTCAACACATCTCAACACAATTATACTATAGTTAACCACAGCTTAGAACTCAGTTCATTCCTCTGCTACATGCTTTTGGTCTCTATGGATTCTTGAATGGATCATATCCAGCACCGAGGCAGTTTGTTCAGGATACTTTTGGTATTCAAATGGTGTCCAAAGAATTTACCGGCAAACACCAACAAACTCCATTCAGGTCTTGGACCCAATTGGATGTAAGTCACATTTTCATTGAACTCATTCAGATGCATGATGTCCCAATCGGGTTCCATTAAAAGCTTAGAAATCGATACTTTGTCCCTTTTATCGATGATTACTTACAGGTCAGACGATTGTATCTAATGATGGACATGAGAATTTAACCATCTTTCAGTCCTTTTTTCTTGAAATTGAAAACCTTTTTCACAAGTGCCTCTATATCCTCCATGTGGAAAAATAAGATGGGAGGCTAGCGGGAATATTTTCTTATTGATAGGAAGCAAACTCCCCTCCTATATATAAGAGAAGAGGCAACTACAAGGGAAGCAAACTTCACTTTAATGGGCCTGGACAAATATGCCCATATGACATAATAAACTAATAATAGTAATTCTAACACTCCCCCTCATGTTGGAGTATGGGTGCGACACATATCCACGCTTGAACTTACAAAACTCAATTAGACAATGACAAATGAAAAATAAAAATTTCACTCCCCACACAAAAATTTCACTCCCTCTTCAACATGACTCTCCAACAAACAAGTTGATGACGCCACCTTTTGAGTTGCGTTATGCAGGTTGGAAATACTCGAGCTTTAGAGAAGGCCTTCCGAAGTGCATATTGAATGAAGAACGTCACCATCAATCTGGAGCAGACGATCAAGGCACCATGACTATGCCACATTCTGAAAAGAAACGTGGATTGATATAAGCACAATCAACACATCCAATGATATGGCAGTAGAGGTATCTTCAAAAACATATATGATGTGGTGATGATGACCAGAACTGGATCCATCTAGAGTGACTCTTGGGGGTTTGATGAGAATGGAAGCATCGTCAAGGAAAGACCAAGTAGATCACTAGAAGAACCATCTTGGTAGGATGCAGCTTCGAGAAGACATGAAAAATAGCTCAGTGAAGATAAAATCTGGACGAAATATCAACATTGCAGTTAAAGAATTTGCATGCTAGAAATTGACAAGCTTCTGAGATGTCTGATATAAAGAAACAACCATCTATCTCAAAAGAATGCAGCGAGAATGATCAAGAGAAACATCATTAACACCAGAGGGAACAAGAGGTTGGAATAAGCACAACATGCTCTGTCATGACGTACATATTGCAGTACAAATGTGAAAAACTTGGTGTTAACGTTGCAATTGAGATCCTTCAACGCATGATCATGGTAGCTAATTGGAATAAGGAAGCACATATAGCCACCTACGTGCATATCATGGCACGAACATGAAGAAGCACAGTGTCATTGGGAAGTGATATACAAACGATGCACGGGAAGCTTAGTGTCATTGGGAAGTGATATACCAACAATGCACTGGAACCACATTGTCATTGGGAAAGATACACCAATGATGCAATGGAAGCACGATGCTTAGTGGAAATGAAGTACCACAAAGACCTAGGAAGCACGGACACTTCCCGGAGGCTGTCGTGCCCGTGTCCAACACATGTCCAACATGAACACACATTGGAGACGCCTGGACACGTGGAGGATACGCCTCCGACGCGTCCGCTTTGAATTTTTTTATTGCAATGTCGGACATGGCTTGGACACTCTGTGGACGCATCTAAGACACACCATCCCAACCCGCTTAAGCCTAAGCGTATCAAGAAAAAAAACCTTTTGCAAATCCTCTCGTCCTCTACTACTCCTTGCCCTACTAAGTGGTTGGATTTGTCGCCTTTTCTTCCAACTTCATGCAATTCTTCCCCCTTTGTGTGCCCTCTTCTTCATCCTCTTCCTGCTTCTTGTCCTACTCTAAAGCTACGGTAGCTGCAAAAATGTTCCTTCACCGCCTCTTTATCTTGTTCCTCTATGTCTACTTCTCCCTCATTTACTTTTCCTTCTTCCCTCTTTTTCTTCTTCTAAATCATGTCCTTCCTCTTTTTCCAATTTGATATGGCAGCAGTTGCAAAATTGTTCCCCACCCCTTCCTCTTATTTCACATTTGTCCTCCACTTCTCCTTTTACCTCCTCTTGCCACTCCTCCCCTTACTCTTCTTATGTTCTCCCTTTAGGCAAAAATAGCATAGTATTGATCGTTGTATGCCTTCTCTTTTTCTTGCTTCTCTACATCTCCATCTCCCCTCTTCTCTTGCCCCTTCATCTTAAATAGCTCTCCAATGTATTCCCCTCCTTTTCTTCCCTCTCAACCTCTAAGATAGCTTCATTTTCCACCGCCAGTAAAAACACATTTCCTCACCCCATCCCTTCTTCATCTTGATAATAAATCTTGTTCACCATTACTTCCACCAATAATAACAAAATTACTGCCCCAAAATTCTACTTCTCTTAAGTTTTATAGTCCCATATATTTTTACGGAAACAATTTTATAATCAAACATCTTAATATATGTTGTGGTTTATTCCATATTGTGACTTGTGGATATGATGTTATATGTCGATTGCTTGTTGGATTTCATGATGACTATCCCTACGGATATATAGCATATTATGTCATTATATGTTCCTCAAATATATATATATATATATATATATATATATATATATATTTGCCATGTCCGATGTCATTTCCGTGTCCTATATTTTTGGAAATTGTCGTGTCTGTGTCCGTGTCTACATAAGTGTTTGTGTTCGTGCTTCCTAGCATAGGAAGGACGGATGTGCTGAAGAACAAAAAGCTCGATGGAGATCTGAATAGCCTGGAGTGATACATATCATCTCTCATACGCTTTCTCCTCATACTTCTTTCTCTCCTCTATTCCCCCGGGCACGCAATTACGAAGTGATTGAGTACATGGTGTGGAAAAGAGACAATACTTCGATCGCATCGAAAGATGCACACATGAGGGTGGTATGAGGAAATAAAAAATGTCAAATAGGAAGGAGAAGAAAAAAAGTGCATAGTGCCCCCCTTTTTTGTGCTTCATTAACTTGCACGAAGGCTTTTGATTTATAATATGCCATGGATATACTCGATGACATGATTCAATGTGCTACATGATCCGATTAGACAAATCCAGATAGAAATACAAATGGATCTTTATGCGACCGGAAAAGGAGATTTGTCTGTGGGGGCGAAAGCCCCACTGGTATGGATTAGGTCACAAAACAAGATATGACTATAGATCTGATATGAATCCAACATATTGTATATGAAAAGTAAAAAAATGACGGACACAAAAGTCAAGGTCAGTACTAACTTTAATAGCTTGTAGAATAAAAGGCACTACAGAAAGCAAAGCACTTTTTGATCACGGACTATTTTGTGTAGTAGTCAGGAACCGCCTGTGCAATGAACCCAAGCGTCGCTGGTTGCACAAAGCAATAAGCAGGTGTTGCGGTGGAGAGGAGACTGTGGGCTTCATCGCTGGACTTTCCACGTTGAAAAGGCCCCTCATAGTAGCGTCAACCCTGATTCATGTGCCCTTCGTCATGATCTTCTCTAGTCGCAAGAGTTGATGTCGCAAGCCTCGCCCGAAGGAGGCGTTGTGCTAGCAACGATCACGATTAATCTGGAGGCAGGAGGCAAGAGAAGACGTGGCCCCATGGGCTGCGTGAGAGGGCAGATCTGAGAGAGTGGGTCTGAAAAAGATGCAACTTGGGAAATAGACTTGGAGAAGGGACAACTAGACAGGACTCTGAGAGGCAGATAATGGTGACGACGGTCGGAAAGGAGAGTGTCCGGAAAAAGGATTAGATTTTTATTTAAGAAGAATAAAGGAGATGACAATGGAGGCCGAGATCACTCTTAGTGGGCGGCCAAACCAAGAAGAGATGGAGGCCACCCGTAAGCAAAGGCTCTCTTTTTCTTCCCAAATAAGATCTATGATCTGATACCAAGTGAAAATTTAAGATAAGAGGCTAACAGGAACATTTTCTAATTGATAGGAGGCAAACTCCCCTCCGATATATAGGAGAGGAGGTAGCTACAAGGGAGCAAACTTCACCCTAATGGGCCAGGACAAACAGGTCTATAGGCATAATGAACTATCTAATAATAATTCTAACAAACTGATAACCCATGGGAAATCCACATCAATACAACAAAGTGATACCTTGTCCCTCGTGACAACTTTCCCTAAGCACAACTTTTTAGCTCCTATGTGTTGAAGGCCATACATCCCAAAGAGAAAAACTACTTCTCTAGATCATCTTCAGAAATCAATACATATGTCATTTTGCCCCCACCTCTACTACATTGTAGAACACTTGTGAAATAAAGGTTTCTTATCTTGATTTGATTGAGAACTCTCAAGTACTTTGCATTTGTTCAGTATAGAATAGGTCATCTCTGGTTTGTCCTTTATACACGTAGTTCAATATGCAATGCAGGTGCACCATCATGTTGGGCACAATTTGTATTTTGATGAGTCAGTTATTTCTCACATTTGGTGTTAAATTTCTCACATTTTGTGGTAACTTCTTTATTTTGAGTTTCATGATTGAGAGGTTCTCTCATTGATCCAAAAAAGAGTTACATGGCGTACTAAAGATAATTCAATCTATATTTAGAAAATGCATTACCAAGACATTAATTTAATATCCGGTGGGTTGTAACTAGAGTAATCGTTAAATAATCCATTTCATGTAAAGAACAAGTAACAGACTAGCTAGAAACCATGAACACCTTTCAATATACTTATAGATAACTAGAAACTTCACATTTATTACCTAATTTCATTTTTGCACGTCTGTAAATTTCAAAAAGTTCATGTCCATAGCTTTGGTCGATCAAGTTCACACTTCGATTGAGAGGTGGTATGTCAATTTTTTAGTTCAGCATAGTAAGATCTGTTGTAAAACTAAATAGGACTCCAAGGTCACTCTCAGTCGAACTCTAAGTTCAACCAAGCACCTATTGGTCAAACTTAATTCAACTGAGATACACTCAATGAAACATTCAACTCAACGGAAATAGAGATGTTTGGTGAATTTCCATGACACCATACCCCTCAGTCAAACTAAGAGTTTAATCGAGCAAGTCGGTCGAACTCACCGTTAGACCGACAAAGTCACTAATCACTCAATTAGTCATTGTAAGACAAATATGACTAACCACAATGACTACATATCCTTCCTAGAGTGTAGCGGATATTTTGTTTTTTCTAACCTTTTAATATAAACAGAATCCCTTTAAGAACCCCAAAATCCCAAATATTTTGATTTTTCTTGACCTCTTTCAATAGATGCTCTATATAAAGATCACAACCATCATGTTGTGGTACGAACACCCTTCTTATCGCTTTCATTGTCATATAGTTCCATATCCAAGGTGAGGCAGGTTGTAGTAATACTATGTTATTTCAACCACTGCCAATCACTGAAACATAGGCTTAGCAGGCTATGCCTACAAATTGAATGTTATGAAGATTTATTGCAAGTCTATGTTGAGATTCTTCCGAAAGTAATAGAATCCTGCAAAAAGAACTAACTTTGCTGCATCCATCACATGGAGGTAGAAATTGACATGAGATCCATATAGGCTAAAGAATATCCCCATATTAATTGTTGTCTTTGCCCCCCCACCTACACAAGGAATAGACTTTGCAGCAGCTCATCCTACGATCCAATACACACAAGCTAGATAGTAAAGTTTATTGCAACGAGACCTCTTCACACCATCATATATATAAAGTTTCCACAAATCTAGTGTAGCTTGTTTTCCAACCATAAGATGAGGCAACTATTATAATGTTTCACCCAATATCCCATAAATATCCTAGCTTCCTCTAAGCCAGCATTTCTCAAGTCAGACCCCCACCTCCTATAACTATTTATCTAACAAGCAATCAGGTGCGGATGAGGATGTCTTTAAGATTATTGTGTTGACTCAAGGTCAATTAGGTCAATGTTGACTCACGTCTAAATTGACTAAACTCGTGTTTTGATGATGACTAACCATTCCACATATTGGTGTCTAATGTCTCTACTTGAGTAATTTCAGATTAGGTACACACACTCCAATTGCCCTAACTTGCGCATCTCAAATTGGAGAAAAGACAAGTCAAAGTCATACAAGTGCACATTTTTGTAATATGATGTATATCCATTAGAATCATGTTGTAAATCACTTGTAATGATTGTATGACTTGTAATTAAGCTTAGAAAAATATCAGGAACACTTAGATCGAATTTTAGAGCACTTTTAATGCAACTTTGAAAATCAATTACAGGCACTTGTTCGGTCGAGTTTCCCACCCTGAAACTCGACCGATCAACCTTGGTCGATTTTCTGAAGATTGCATCGGTCGAGTTGTGCACTCACAGAACTCGACCGATTGGGTAGTAGGCCAGTTCCAGTTGGAATGGTCGGTCGAGTTTCCTCAGAACAAACTCGACCGATCATTTCAATATCGGTTTGCCTGCTACTTGATCGGTCGAGTTACACATATAGAAACTCGACCGAATGCACTGTACGGAAAAGTGCAGAAAAGTGTTTCTAGCCGTTGTGGAGTTGCAACAAGTGAAAATAGATCCGTTGCAAGCCACAAAACGGCTAGTTTTCGTTCACAAGTGTTCCCAAAGGCTAAGAGGCATCCCCAGCTATAAATAGGACCCCTTGGGCTTCATTCCAAGGTTGAGCATTCATTGCAAACTCTTTGTGAGGTCCCTATTAAATAGTTGAGTGCTTCCTACAGCCTCCTCTCTCTCTCTAAGCTTAATCACTTGCTACATCCATTAGAGTGAGTAGGAGATTTGTAAGAGAGCTAGTCTTATTTGTATATCTTGTGAGGCTCTCACTTCCACCACCTCCCCATCTCTCATTTCCTATCTTGAAGATGAAGGTTCTCTCTCTTGTCCAAGAGAGGTGAAGAAGAACAAGGGAAGGAGTCCCTTGGTGAAGATCAAGGCTAAAGACTTGGAGCTAGAGTGGGTAAGCCCTTGGAGAAGGCAGAAGATTCAAGCTCAAGTGGGTAAGACCTTGGTGGAAAGCTTCTCCGAGGGAAGGTGAAGTCAAAGGCGGAAGATCCAAGAAGAGTGGGTAATTCCTACAAGGCCGAAGACTTGTGCAAGAGTGGGTAAGTCCTTGGAGAAGGCCGAAGACTCTTGCAAAGTGGATAAGTCCTTGGTAAGGTTGAAGACTCTTTGTATTGGATTGGTAAGTCCTTTGTTGGTCTTGTATTGTAAGTCTTATAATTGAATATAAGAGTGCAATTGGTTGAAGTCCTAGAGGTTGACCTCTCTAGGCAAGTGGACTGACACACTTCTAGTTTGAAGTGTGGAACCACTCTAAATAGCTTGTCTAATTTGATGCATGTTCAATCTCTCTTATCCTTGCTATGCATGATTTAGTTGCACTCAAATTACCTATTTAGCAACCTTATCTTGTCATATAATTTGAAGGTTTAATGAGTTTTGTTTAAGTGCTTTCAGCTCTATTCACCCCCCCTCTAGAGCATCTAATCACCCATCTAGGATCCAACATATTGAAGTGGCATAGAGTCCTCATAATTAAGGATGACAATGGTGTTGTGAAAACCATATTTGTAGATAACCGCATCGCATTGTACACCACATAATCACACAAAGTAGTTATGGCGCGGATATGATTTTAGATTTTTAATACTGTTGTGGTGCGGTGTGGTTATGATTCTAGAGAAGAAAAAAAACATGGATAAGAACTGCACTACAGATAATTCATTTTAATATTATAAATAATGTAAAATATTATCCTAATCAGATTATTTAGTGTTGTTTTCACACAGATAGCTAGATCTTATTACAAATGTCATTTGATGTGTAGAGATATAAGAACCTTCGTATTTTGAATTGTTCCACACATGATTAGTCTCTTTGTACAACTACTAATATATGTGCCCCTTGCGCGTGGAAATATTACCCAAAATATTTTACTTACATATATATATATATATATATTGGACTTAATATTTATGTGTACTTTCACAAACTTAAATAGTCATTTGAATAATGATGGCTGGGAGTTGGGATCGTTGGAGGAATAATCTTGTGAAACAACCTGCATCTCTGTCGATACCATCGACAGGAGGTCGATGGTATCGAGACAGTCACAGCGACAGAACATCATTCTGTCGATACCATCGACAGTCCTGTCGATGGTATCGAGATGGTCACAGCGGCGGAAATCGACGATCTGCCCCCTGGTTCTATCTTCATTATATTATTTGTTTTATTGTTTTTCTATTATTTTCTCCTTTGTACCACCATGTATCTTACCCTAATATATAAAAAGAAGTGAGACGGCTATGGCCCTCTCAAGAAAGCTGCTCCTTGCAGCCGACAAATCTCTCGGTGTTTCGTCTTCTCTCCTCACCTCTTCTAACATGGTATCAGAACAGAGCTCGATCTAGGGCTTCTCTCCTCTTCCGCCACCGCTTCTCCCTTTCCCCCCTTCTTCCCGTTCTCTCCTTGCCGGCGGCGCTTCTCTCTCTTTCTCTCCTTGCCGACGGCGCCGCCGAGAGGCAGCGGCAAGGTCGCCGTCCGGCTGCAGCCCATCCGCCGATCTGGAGTGAGGCATCGGGCTTGCAGGGTTATCTCCGTCTACGTTGGGTCTTCGGTAGATCTCCAACGCTGCCGTAGACTCCACCACAAGTTGTTTGGGGATCTTCGGGTGATCTGACGGCCGTCTATAATCTAAATCGGAGGACTCGTCACCCGACGGTTGGACTCCTAATCACATCTCCTCCATGTGTGATTAGGAAAATCGATTGGAGGGTGTGAATGCGTCAGTAACGCATGTATCCTTTCTTTTTTGGTTGTGACGTGTATCTCTCCGTCACCCCATCTATCTCTGTGACGTGTATCTCTCCGTCACCTCAGCTTTCTTTGTGACGTGTATCAATCCGTCATTGAGTTGTCGTTTACAATGGAGGACACTAAGATTCCCTACGACGAGGCGTCTCCTATCCCCTCCATCAAACTCAACGGAAAGAACTATCTACTATGGATGAACGATGTTCACACTGTCTTGGAATCTCGCGATAAGGCGAGACATGTTGACTCGGGTCCTCTGGACACTGCTGATAAAGGATACGCTGAATGGTAGCGTCATAACAGTCTTGTGAAGACTTGGTTATGGAATAGTATGGAACCTGCAATTGCGGCTAGGTTTATGTTCTATACTACAGCTAAAGAGATATGGGACGCAGTAAAACAACACTATTCCCAGGAGAAGAATGCTCTTAGGCTATTCATGATATATGATCGTCTATTTGCTGAGAGGCAAGGTGATAGATCTCTTGAGGAATACTTTGGAGCTATTCAGGCACTTGCTTAGGAGCTGAGCTACTATCATCCTGTGACAGCTGTTGCACAGATTAAAAACAGAGACGACTTGGTTACTGCTAAATTTTTATCTGGGCTTAATTCCATTTGCGGTTCTGCCTGGAGCGTCATTCTAGCTTCTGATAAATTGTCAAATTTTGTAGAAGCCTATTCGAGAATTCAACATTCTGTTTTTGAGTCTGTTAATCCTGTCTCTACTATATCTTCTGGGGAGTCTCATGCATCCGTAGCTGCTGCGGTGAGAGGACGACCTGGTATGGGCAGAGGATGTGGGACACGTCCGAAGTGTACCTTCTGTGACAAACTGGGACATTCAGTGGAGAAGTGTTGGAAGAAACATGGGAGACCTGCTGCACCTCCTGTGGGAGCAGCACATTGTGCCACTTCTACAGATTCCGCTCCGTCTTCAGTTGTGGGCCCAATTCTGGGACCAGCATCACCCTTACTCAGGAGGAGTATGATCGGTTCCTTCAGGCTGCACAACACATGAGTGTGGGATCTTCATCTTTGTCATCAGCAAACCTAGCATCTATTGCGGGTAATCAGACTACATCTCTCATAACTTCTGGATCTTCTACATCTTGGGTAGTTGACTCTGGCGCGTCACAGCACATGACTGGTATGAAGAGATTGCTCCAATCTATTGACTCGTATATCCCTCACCAATATGTCACACTGGCAGATGGTTCAGTGAGAAGAGTGCTAGCTAGTGGATCTGTCTCTCTAACACCCAAGATTGATCTTAAATCTGTACACTTTGCGCCTGAGTTTCCTTTTAATCTTCTTTCTGTTGCAAAATTGATTGACACTGTAAAATGTACAGTAACATTTGGGCCTTCTTGTTTTGTCTTACAGGATCTCAAGAGTATGAGGACGATTGGTGGGGGCCTAGGAAAGGTGATCTCTACCTTTTCCACGGTGACAGTCTGCCTCGCCCAGTATCTGCTCCAGCTCCATCCATCATGTTGAGTGGTTCCCCCTTACTATGGCATTGCAGATATGGACATTCGTCGTTAGAAAGCCTGCGGAAGTTGGAACCTGAGTTGTCCCAAGTGTCATCTTTAGAGTGTCAGTCATGTCAGCTGGGAAAACATTATAGGTTGTCTTATCCCAGTCGTGTCAATAAGCGGGCATCTTGTCCTTTTGAGTTAGTCCACAGTGATGTATGGGGTCCTGTTAAAGACCAGAGTTATAATGGTTTTCGTTATTTTATTTCCTTTGTGGATGATTTTTCCCGCATGACATGGATCTACCTTCTCAAAAGCCGAGAGTCTGTGCTATCTATTGTGAAACATTTTCATAAAGAAATAAAAGTTCAGTTTGATTGCAATATAAAAACTCTCCAATCTGATAATGCTTTAGAGTATGTTCAAAAGGTTATGTCTGATTTTTGTAGTTCTGTGGGCATGATCCACGCACATCTTGTCCTCACACCCCTCAGCAAAATGGGGTGGCTGAGAGGAAAAATCGTCATCTTCTTGATATTGCTCGATCGATCATGTTTCAATCCAATGTGCCTAAGAAATTCTGGTCTGAAACTCTGTTAACTGCTTGCTTCTTAATCAATAAACAACCATCCTCCGTTCTTAAAGGACAAACTCCTTTCTCTGTGTTAAGACCCACGGATCAGCCCTTCTCTGTTCCCCTCAGAGTGTTTGGTTGCACTTCTTTTGTCCATAATTTTGACCCTAAGGCTGACAAACTTTCTCCTAGGTCTATTAAAACCTTGTTCCTTGGTTATTCTAGTATTAGCAAAGGATACAAGTGTTACTGTCCTAGTCTTCGTCGCATATTTGCGTCTAGGGATGTTACCTTCCATGAGACCACTCCATATTTCTCCGATGCTATGAGTAAGGGGGAGCAGTTGAGAGAGGGAGTGCCACCAGATTTTTAGAGTGAGAGAGTGGCACCATCTATGCAGAGTGAGGGAGCGCCACCCATTATTCCTGATTATACTTTTATTCAAGACGAGCAGGCAGCTGACAGGCCTGTTATTCAGCAGTACCCATATGTTTATAGTAGGCGAGGCAGACAAGATCCAGAAGAGGTAGCGACACCAGTCCCTGAGTCTTCCTCATCGTCTTCTACTCACGAGATTCCTGCAGAAGTATCAGATCTTGATCGTCCTATTGCTGTTCGGAAAGGTGTTCGTTCTTGTACTATTAGACATCCTATTACAAATGTGTGTTGTCTGTCTCACTTATCAAAGCAGGCCCGCGCATTTGCTATTGGGATTGATTCTGTTGATATACCAAGGAATCACTATGATGCTATGAAGGACAGTGGCTGGAAACAGGCAATGTAGCTTGAGATGTCAGCTCTCTTGCATAATGGCACATGGGATCTTGTTGACTTACCTGTAGGGAAGAAAGCAGTGGGTTGCATATGGGTTTTCACCATCAAACATAATCCGGATGGATCTGTTGAGAGGTTGAAGGCCAGATTGGTAGCAAAAGGCTACACACAGACCTATGGAGTTGATTTCTTTGAGACCTTTTCTCCAGTAGCTCATCTAAATTCTGTCCGGATTATTATTTCTCTGGCTACTACCTTTGATTGGCCCCTATTTCAGCTTGATGTTAAGAATGCTTTTCTAAATGGTGATCTACAGGAAGAGGTATATATGGAGCAACCTCCTGGGTTTGTTGCTCGGGGGGGGGGGTCAGAAAGTGCGTAAATTGAAGAAAGCCATATATGGGCTGAAACAGTCTCCTCGAGCTTGGTTCGACAAGTTCAGTGAGGTTGTACTCCATATGGGTTTCTCTCGCTCCATGACTGATCACTCTCTATTCTACTCTAGCTCTTCTTGTGGCTCTATTATTATTGTTGTATATGTTGATGACATAGTGATTACTGGCAGTGATTCTCCAGGCATATCTCGTGTGAGGGAAGGGTTACAGAAACACTTCCAAACGAAGGATCTGGGTAAACTGAGATATTTTCTGGGCATTGAGGTGCTTAGATCTCATGCAGATGTCAACCTATCTCAGAGGAAATATGTGCTTGACTTACTACAGGAGACAGGCATGACGGAATCTAAATTGGTATCTACTCCTATGGATTATCACATCAAGGAGACAGTTGATGATGTCGAGTACTCAGATCCAGGATATTACAGGAGAATAGTTTGCAAGCTAATATATCTGACGGTTACACGACCTGACATTTCTTTTGTTGTAGGCGTCGTGAGTCAGCATATGCACTCACCACGACAGTCACACTGGACAGCAGTTTGCAGGATTCTAAGATATCTGAAGAGTGCTCCTGGTAAGGGGATCACATATTCTAAACCCAAGGTGACTCCATCTATTGTGACTCTCACAGGATATTCAGATGCAGATTGGGTTGGTGATCATACTGATAGAAGGTCTACATCAGGCTATTGTACTTTCTTCGGTGATCATTTGATTACTTGGAAAAGCAAAAAATAGCATGTGGTAGCTAGATCCAGCACTGAGGCTGAATATCGTGCTATGGCCCATGCATGTTGTGAATTACAATGGGTCAAATCTGTTCTTTCTGAGTTAAAAATCACTATCATGTCTTCTATGGAGCTCAAGTGTGACAATCAGTCTGCTATACACATTGCCAGGAACCCTATCTTTCATGAGCGTACAAAGTACATAGAAGTTGATTGCCATTTTATTCGTGATCAAATCAAAGATGGCACTATTGTGACGCCATACGTCAAGTCTGAAGATCAACTGGCGGATATCTTGACAAAGCCTTTGGGTCCAACAGCTTTTCAGAGATTATGTGGCAAGCTGGGCATACACGATGTGTACTCTCCAGCTTGAGGGGGAGTGTGAAACAACCTGCATCTCTGTCGATACCATCGACAGGAGGTCGATGGTATCGAGACAGTCACAGCGATAGAACATCATTCTGTCGATACCATCGACAGTCCTGTCGATGGTATCGAGATGGTCACAGCGGCGGAAATCGACGATCTGCCCCCTGGTTCTATCTTCATTATATTATTTGTTTTATTGTTTTTCTATTATTTTCTCCTTTGTACCACCATGTATCTTACCCTAATATATAAAAAGAAGAGAGACGGCTATGGCCCTCTCAAGAAAGCTGCTCCTTGCAGCTGACAAATCTCTCGGTGTTTCGTTTTCTCTCCTCCTCACCTCTTCTAACAAATCTAATGTATTTTTTTGTTGACTTATTTCATACAGATTTAGAATAGAGAAATGTGCAAACATTACAAAAAGGGAGACAATATAGGTGAAACTTCGGTTTATTATTACAAGTGATCTATTATTTGTGGACTGTGAGTTGAAGCTATTAGTGGAGATAATATAAAGTTAAGAAAATTAAAGAAAGGTGAAAAGAATATGGATAGGATATGGTGTTTGGTTTTTCTACCGTGATGTGGTTATGGTTTTGGTATAAACCGAAGCATATCCACAGTTCCACACCACTGACATCCCTACTCAGACTGGTACAAGCATTCAATATAACAAGCCTCCCTTCCCTCCTGCTCCATGAGTTATCTATCAATGACTTGCAGCTACTCTCATGAGTTTCATCAAAACTGCCAAACTCCATTTTTCTGTTGTCTTCGGCCTTATTAACCTACTTGTCAGAGTAGAGGGTATGTATGTTATGGCCATTACAGGTTCATTCCACCTAGAACAAATAGAAAATACACAGCCAAACCAAATTCCCCACCGTTCAATTAGCATCATCTCCTAGTCTATGTTGATCCTTGTGTCAGCTCTTCAGGGCCACGTCCCTCAGCCCCTTTTGATTGCTCTTAACCAGTGTTTTAAAAAGCGGTCTGTCCGGCCGCTTATGCGACGGCATACAAGGTGTGGACCACCTTCCGAACGCATACTGCAATTCTCTCCCCAAAAGCGGACCAGGCCGCATAATCGGTCACACAGCCGCATACAAGGCCACTTAATCCCCGATTTTCAGATAGACATATTTCCATTTCTTCTTTTTTACATTTACATTCATATATCATCATCATCATCATCATCTAAGCCTCAATCCCAACTATGTTGGGGTCGGCTACATGGATCCTTCGTTTCCATTCAGCTCTATCATGGGTCATATTCTGATTGAGATGTAGAGATTCAAAATCTCTCTTTATAAGCTCATCCCATGTTAATTTAGGCCTTCCTCTTCTTCTATTTATAGTGTTTGGCTCAATAGCATTGCTTCGTATAGGCGCACTAGTAGGTCTGCGTTGCACATGTCCGTACCATCTGAGTCGGCCCTCACGCAACTTGTCCTCAATGCTCGCCACCCCCACTTTATTCCTGATATAGTCATTCATACATGTATACTTCATTTTTACATTCATATATGTTGGTTTAAATTTAGATCATAGTGCATGTTTGCATTTATTTAAGTTGTAATGATTGCATATTTGCATGATTTCATCCATTATTTTTGTAATTGTACTATTTAGATACACAATTGTACAAATTAAATATGTATATTCATGATAAATACATATAGATATACATATAATAATTAATAAATAAATAAATGATCCAAAAACGCATATACTTCCACATATACTCCCGCATACCGCATATATTCTACAAGGTGACCTCTCCGAACGCATAACGCATACGCTTTTTAAAACCATGTTCTTAACAGTGTGTATCATTTAGTTGCTGACCAGTTTTTATATTTACCATTTTTCAATGTCAAGGATAAAGTGGGAGGTGGTTCCACATAATACATATAGTCATGAAGATGGCAATGAGTCCAGCTGCCATAGTTGGGCACCTTGGCGCGTCTAGGTAGCTTTTTATAATACAAGGTCCCAGCATTATCTATCGATTCTATACATAAAATTCATGGTTATGATAACTTTCCCCATTACATACATACAGTTTTATTATCATCTATATACATGTATCACATATACATAAATTTTACAGTTATACTTGGACGTCATATGATATAAAAGAGGATCAATCGTTTAGATTTTCAAAATAAACGTTGCATGATTGAAAATGATTTGAGTGTATTCAGTCTCTGGTATACTCGAGTGTGTTCGAGCCTAACGCTATATATATTTTAATTATTCTACTTGAACATAAAGATATATTTATAATTAAAAAGAGGTATCTAAGGCTCCAATAACATACAAGCGGCTCCAATACAAGTGAAATGATCTTTTATATATCAAATTATCCTAAGGAATTAAGCATAGCAATATTTTCTATATTTGGGTTATTTTCAGATTGTATACATACATCTTGCAGCTAATATGGGTATCGAAGTTCCTATCAGAAGCAGGAACAGATTAACTAGTAGGATGGTTTACATTGCAATTGTAAACCTTATTAACGTTGGAAGGTCTGAAACATAGAAAACAGACTTAAACAACTATTAAGCAAAAAGCAACTATTAAGCAAAACAGTAAAAGGGTTACCAAGGATATTAATTCTAAATATGATGGTATTATGCAACAAACACAAAAACAAGTGCTTAAAATAAGCATTAAGACACTAACGGACAATATGCATATCCTAATAAAGGTCTAAGACACATAAAACAACCAAGGACATCCCATTGAGGATCATTGACGCCTAGGTGCACGACTCAAATAGTATGATTATGGCCGACCCTACAGGATCACTCTTTCGACTTACAGACGCTGAACCACTCACGGGGTAGCAAGTTATTAGAAATCATTTATCCTAGGGCAAATACCACTAAAAGAGTGGCAAGGTTTGTGAACACGTTTAAATATTACAAACAAAATCAATGGCTTGCTCAAAATAAAACATTAGTTCAACAACTGTTAATAGTTGTAGTTTTCTAGTTGTAGAATATTTTTTAAATTTCATATCACAAAATGGTTCAACTACTTCGCAGACAGTCCACTGCTGTTAACTGATATCAATTCCACAGTGGTCTACAACTCTACGTTCAAGTTTTAAAAATGTTGGCAATCATAAAAAATTGATCAAATGCTAAAAAAGAATTACTTGAGGAGCACATATTTAAGTTATACTGCATATGCTTCCAATAATTTGAGTAAACATTAAAAAAAGATCTCTTCATGTTGATGCACTTGATCAGAGCACAAGGAAACAAACTAACATGATAGTATAAAGAATATGTAGGGACCAGAACAGATTACCCATAACCAAGGTCTTGATTAAATTTTTATAATCGCTAACTTCCTTAGAATGTTCCATTGGTGGCTGCAAGTTCAAAATTGCCTGAACAGTAACATGAGAATAAATAAGGGGAAGTAAGAATTTAAAGAAAACAAACAAAGAGTAAATTACAATAATTTCATAGTTCATACAGTCACATGTTGCATGAGAAACATAAGGGATTGAACACATCACGAACAAATGTTACACAAAAAGAATATAGATAAGAAGGAATCTCCTAGTTGCTACCCTGATGATCTGAAAAGGTTCAAATAGAAAGTTTATTTCGTTTCAAAATAAATATTTGGTATTATAATAGCATCAAATACTGAAGAACAACATGATATGTCCTAACAAGAACGCATCACTGCAGAGAGAGCATTCAGATTCAGATCTTAAATGAATGCAAAGATATGCATGCCATCTTGTAAGTTTCAATAGTATCTCCAAAATAGCCATACCAAAGCTTAGACATCTGTTGAAAATAAAGAAAATGGAACTAGACCCTTCCCACCAGAGAAAGGCAAGCAGGTTGAAAACATTTCACAGAGGGAGAAAGTATGGAACATAATAAAAATCTACAGGTCAGATACTATCAGAAGGGTTATTTAGAACTTCTAATACAGAGCAAAAGAAATAGAAAGACAGTAATAACTTGCTAACAACCATTGCCTTGAATACTAATAATATGCTTTACTGGTAGCCATCTCCATAATCAATGCTGTAAGAGGCTAATTGAAATTTGGATTTGTTTTCTTCATTTTTTAAATCTCAGGAAAAAATGTATTCGTCAAACTCCCCTAATGGGCTAAGGAAAATCACTATAGAGAAGATCAGTATACTCCACAAAGCCAGTCAACCAGTCACATCAAACCTACATATGCTCAGTTAGAGAAGTCAATGTCAAAACTGATATCATATCCATTCTTTACACACTTCGAACTGGCATTTTTAATATCTTGACTTGCTATTGTGATATTTGTCACCGATTGTTGTGTTATGCCTTTTTTTTAGTCCCACATTGTTGGGTGTTAGCACGGAGATTGAAGCAGAGCAACTTAACTTTGTATTAAAATGGAACACCTATATATATAGACTTGGGCAGTGGCCAATAACCCAGTTACACATTATGGGACTAATCCCATATATACAAAGGAATAAAATAAAAGAATAATGAATAATAAATTATTATTATTCTATTTCTAACACTCCCCCTCAAGCTGGTGCATCGATATCATAGGCACCAAGCTTATTACATAAGAATTTGACCAGGCAGCCATTTAGCAAAGTAGTAAACTGATCTACTATGATGACGTTTTTCACAGGATCATTGCAGGATGATTGAAATGGAGTGCAACTAGAGTATTATGTCATCGGATGATCGGAAGATCCCTCTCAGATTATAAAAGCAAGTTTTATATAACTGCTATACGGCCAGCCATGCTCTATGGGAGTGAATGTTGGGCGGTGAATAAACAAGGTGTCAATAAGATGAATGTGGCTGAAATGTGTATGCTAAGATGGACGTGAGGGAAGAGAATAAAAGATCGCTTGAGAAATGACTATATCAAGAATAAAGTGGGCGTGACGAGCATTGAGGACAAGTTGCATGAGGACCAAGTTAGATGGTATGCACATGTGGAACGCAAACCTACTGATGTGCCTATACGAAGTAAATGTTGAGTCGAGCACAATTAATAGAAGAAGAGGAAGGCCTAAATAAGCATGGAAAGAGCTTATGAAGAGAGATTTTGAATCTCTACATCTCGACCAGAATGTGACTCATGACAGATTTTGATGGAGATGACTTCCAGCACTATAGAGATGATAATCCAAATGACCGAGGTGATGTAGATGACTTCCACCACCGTAGAGATGACGATCTGGATGATCCAGGTGATGAAGATGACTTCACCACTATGAAGAAGACGAATCGGACGGTGGATATGACTTCCACACTTTGAAGAAGACGAATTGGAGGGTGGAGATGACTTCCACCAAGGAGGAGCGGGGTTGGACGATGGAGATGAGTTCACCACAAAGAAGATGAGAAGACGAGTTTGATGGCAGGCACGCTCTTCAAGGAATTAGGGTATCCCCCGCTCTAATACCATCTTAACAGAGAGATTATGAGGCAGAGCAACTTAACTTCGTGTTAACAGGGACACCTATATATATGGACTTGGGGAGTGACCAATAACCCAATTATAGAGTATGGGACTAATCCCATATATACAACGGAATAGAATAAAAGAACAATGAATAATAAATAATAAATACTTATTATTCTAACATTAGATATCTTTTATCTAATGTCTCTCCATCCTATATAAGGAGAGCCATATTGGATCTTTTAAATGATCATAGTATAGCATGTTTTATTACTATTAGTATATATAATTTATCCTTTATATTTTATTTATGCTTTAGACTTGTCTTTGTCTTTAGCTTTTCCTTTACCCCATATTGTTTGCTTCTATTTCTAACTTACTCTCTTATCCTATAAAAGAGAGTGCCTTGTATTTGTTTTAAATATATCAAACAAAGGTTTTCTTATTCTATATGGTATAAGACGAATTCAATCCCCCACAACTCTAATGCTTCCCAAGTCCCCTCTCTAAGCCCCCTTCCAACTCGTCGCCCGCTCTTGTTCACTGCATCATCCTCCCTGTCGTTGCCCCTCCCACCCATGCCTTCCGCCGCTACTACCCACCCCTCCACCCATCGCTGACCCACCCCCCACCCCTCCTCTTCCTTCCTCACCACAGTTGCCCCTCCCCATCTCTTCTTTCGTCGTTGCCGCCACCCCCAGCTACCTTTCCCTCCACTTCCACCGTCCATGCCAACCCCCTTCCCAACTTTCCCTACCGCCACCACCCCCAACCACCTCTCTCTCCACCTACGCCGCCCCTGCAAACCCCCCCTCACTGCCATCCAATCGCCAACAGCCCTCCAATCCAACATCCAACACCACCTCTACATCCTGCCAACATCACCACCACCCACAACACCAAGCCACCAACTCACCCCTATATCATACCCTCCCCTGACATCTAACCGCCAGTCAACAGCCCTTCAACCACCGCCCACACACCATCCACAAGTAATCTCACATTGTGGTGTTGAAGATCTACAAGTATCACCTTTTTTGTGCCTACGCCGCATGGTGGAATAATCTCACACTATGGTGGCATAGGTCCTATTTTTTCTCTCTACTGCCCCTATGAGGGTTTCTCCGATCTGTTGATTCAGATATGTTGCTATTGTTGCCCCCTATGTGAATTTCTCAAATCTGCTACTATTGTTGTTGCCACTTATTCTAACTTTGTTCACGTCATCACCCCACTTCCAATGGCAACTACAGATCCTCCTCGATCTTTGTGTGTTAAGACTGTGAAGCTTGACGAATCAAACTATCAAATGTGGTTTGCGTCATTTGAACTCTATGTTAAAGCCCAAGGGCGCCATTCCCATATCTCTTATGCTACTCCGGCCCAACCTGATGCCTTGACCGATGAAAAAGCCAAGCCTACGCTTAATGGACCAAAGATGATTCTGGTGTAATGGAATGGTTGGTGAACAGTGTCAAATCGAAGATCAGTCTGTCTGTCCTCCGCCTTTAGAATGTCAAAGCCATGTGGGATCAACTATCCCATGTGTACTCTCACAAACAGAATCCTAAAAAGGTCTTCGGGGATCTTTAAGAATGTGGCAAAAAAGGAATATCCGACTTATGGATCTACCAAAAACTATTACACAACCAATGCTTGGTTCTCTAGGATGAATATGAAGTATCATCCTCTCTCTTCTGACATCAAAGAAGTCGGTTCAGTTCTTGGTTGGGCTTCCTCACTCTTTCTCTGGTGTTGTAGACCAAATCTTATCCAATGATCCCTTACCTACACTAAGGGATGTCCTCAAGTGCTTTCAACGCCTTCCATCCATGTCTTCCCTACCTATTGACTCTTCTGACCACTCGGTCCTTGCAATCTGCTCCAATCAGTTTGGTAGAGGCCATGGACGTGTCGCGGTCGTTGTCGTAGTGTTCGTTCTTCTTGTGCTCTTGGACGTTGTTCTCCTCCTTGATCTGGATGAGGACAACCTCCTACTGGGATCTATCTTCCATGAGAATCCGAGGGAAGATTACTGAATATCATTCTATCATTACATAGTATAGTAATAGTATGATCCTCCATAAAATTCCAACTTGTCGTAATCCTCCATCCTAAAACCATGTTGCCCATCTCTTTTATGCACCGTTGTTGCCATCAACCCTAGCCCTCCCTACCAAATCCAAGCCCCCTTTCCCTTACTGTCATTGCCCACCCACTTCCCTAGCCTTTGATGTTGTCGCCCCTCCTCACCCATCACTGCCCCTACCCCCCACTCCCTCATTACCGTTGACGGATACCAGTATTGCTCCTCCGACATAGTATGCATTTATCTCTACTCCATCTCCATGTGGTAATAAAAATAAATTGATCATTATTTCTAGTGCTACATTGCACATTATTACAACACCAGTTTGCAATCAAACATTACCAAACAGCAATCCTTCCCTCGGATTCTCATGGAAGATAGATTCCAGTCTTTACTTACTGGCAAGGGAACTTCTAAGCCTACTTCCAATTTATCCATATCCTCAGCTTGCATCAAAAATTTTACAAGTTTCCTTCACTGATAAAAGTTATGTCCAAGTTCTACTTTCGAGTTTTGACATAGCCACAAGTCTAATCATTCAAAGATGATTTACTGCAGTCAGCCCTGATGTTTTCTTTTTCTTATAGCACTTAAAGACGAATCTTAGCAAAAAAGAATAAATGGAGAAAATATAGCCAAAGAACCTGACTATACTGATTCAAATGATGCAACTAGTCAAAAGACCATATGTTATTTCGCAACAAGGTTCGTGTCTCATATCAATACGTTTTAGAATGGATTCTAAAGTTAATTGCAACCAGGCCCAAAAAAAGGAAACGACTAGATATTATCTCAAGACTAGGAATAAAACAAATCAGTGACATTATAGTTGAAAGAGTTCGATATATCAATTTTCGTACACTAGAATTGTGTAAATCTATATGCAACCGGAAACATGGAGACAACTGTAAATCTTAACGAAATTGGATAACCTGGACATTTTCTGATTGACCACAAAGGATTAATATACTTGTCAAGATCATATTTGTTTTAAATAATCAATTTCAATGAGAAGAGATATAGATATGGCCGGCAAGGAGATGGTCAAGTGAATTCAAGCTGGCAATGTCTTAGAAACGACACGGGACCTATCCCTTTCAACAATCTCCCGGGACATGTTTACGGTAAACAGTTTAACCATCGCGCAGGCAGCGATGTGTGCTTTAAATGATTCACGTGTGGGCAGGATGCGTGGGGCCCAAAGGCTTATGTTGGTGGGGTGGGTCATCATGTGGCCCTACCTAAGGCAGTTGCCTTAAAAACATACACACAGACACATCGTGTGTATATGTGTGTGTCAACATGTATTTGGCAAGTAAAAACAGGACATATCTATATATACTTTTATTTTTCTAACATCGTACAATATGAATCTGGCATCCATTCTACCTTAATTCTAACAGATGGGTACAAGTTTTTTGAGTATCACTTAATTCAAACAACAGATAGAGATCATTTTTAGAGTATTGCCTATAAATACATGTATTTGTCCACCTCAACTCAAGACTAAAGAAACCTTGCAAAAGTTTATAAATACATGCATTATGCTTGACACACCAAATTACCAAAAACCTTTTAGGGCAGAATATTTCAGCTTGCATGAAAGGGACGGGTGTTATGTAATGGGCAAGGAAGCACGGACACATTTCTAGACACGGACACGGTTCACGGAAAATTTCTAAAATGTAGGCCACGGACACGGCATTGGATGTGGGGGAATTTTTTTTTTATTTATACATATACATAGGTGTAGTATATATGACCGGAATTTATCTTAAAAGTTTGTCCAGATTAATGTATTTATGAATGTATAATCTCATATGCATATAGATGTGTCTTGGTATGTGTAGTAAAGACATTAAGTAAAAAATGAAACGTGTCTGTAGTAAAAATAGTATATTTACATAATACATATATGAGTTCGCATTACTCATAACCAATTTATTACACTATAATTTATTACATAATATCTGATCCAGCCTAAACTTTACATATTGTTTTTTTCAACAGATTTGTTTGTAATTGTGATCAGATCTCAGCTCTATGTTATATGTTCTCAGTAAAAATACATAAACAGTAGCTGTATATTCGACATTTGCACTCTAGAATAGACCATTGCAGCAGCAGCTGCGTCCAGGGTGCAGAAAAAGACCAAAATGATCTAGACACGTCCTAGCCATGTACAAAACGTTTTGGGCTGTGTCCGGGAAGTGTCCATGTCCAAAACGGTGTCCGACACAGACATGGGGGCTGTCTAGAAGTATTCGTGCTTCCTAGCCTCCTAGGTAATGGGTACTTTTGGATATTTCATCCCAAAAATGTTGCTAATATGAATGAGATGTGATAAGAAAGAGTATTTGCAAAAAAATGAGAGATATTTGTAGGTAACATCATAGTAATCAATTCAGGATTCGGCAACTTTTTCACGGCTGGATAGAAGCGGAATTCAAAAAAAATCGTGAAAAGACGATAACTTTCGGTCAAAGTTCGGCCAACTATTGGGAAATACTCGGGAATAAGTCGCTATATATATATATAGAGAGAGAGAGAGAGAGTCAGGCTAGAATACACTCGAGTGTACCTAGGAAGCACGGACACGGACACGGCGATTTTCAAAGATTTAGGACACGGACACGGACACGGCGATTTTTTTACACATATATATGTATATATTTTTTATGTTCATCCTATTACAGAAAATGAATTGTGGAGTTTGTATTTCATTTACTTAAAAGACATGCAATCATCCATAAAACACATTCATCAAAATAGAAAAACAAACCATCTACGACAACAAACATAACCTATTTATATTCAGAAATTAATGTAAACACATTCATGTCCATGTTTGCAATGAAACAAAGCAAATTGAAAATTCAAATTCATAAAGCAAGGACTGTTGGACAGTAAATAAACATTAATCAAATCAATTCAATAATAAATAAATCCAACATAAAATGATATCAGAAGATACAACAAACATTATAGATTCATATATCACAATTGAACCAACAATGATTATTTTCAACATTATAACAAAACAGAAAAATAAGAAGAATAAGAAAAAGTAGCCACAGGTTGGTAAAGGGGCAGGGCCGCACTAAGAAAATAATGGGAATCTGGAGTGAAATTGGGGAGAAGGGGGAGAAGACATCAGTGAGAATGAAGAAAAAGGGGGGAGGTGAAAAGCCGGACTGAACAGATTTAATTTGAGGGAGAGGGAAGAACGAGAAGAAGAGGATGGGGAGGAGACATTGGTAAGGGTGGAGAGAAATTAAGAGGGAAGAATCAAGAAAAACTTACATGGATATTGAAACGTTGGTACTTAACAGTAGTAGGGAGAAGAGAGTTGGAGAGAAATGGGGAGAAGGGAAAGAATTGTTGGGAAGAAATATAGAGGGGGGAGGAATAATCATGGATAGGACAAAGTTGGTAGAAACTTGGGGAAACATATGGGGGGATTTGATAGGAGGGAAGGGTTTAGTCTTTTTTTTAACTTATCTGGACACAAATGTGGCTGGACTAGGCTGGCCGTGTCCATGCCATGTCCACGCCCAAAAATCTTTTAAAAAAAAGTTGGACACGCTCGGGCCGTGTCCACCACGTGTCCAGCCGTATCCACGACGTGTCCGCATCCGACACGCGGCAGACACGGCCACGGCACCTCTCGGGAAGTGTTTGTGCTTCCTAGGAGTGTACAGATCGCACGAATACACTCAAGTGTGTTTGCATATCAAGACTATTTTTTGCAAAATGTAAACCATTGATCTTCACCGTCATACTATAACTATTCTACATACAAATTTTGAGCCCATTTGGATGAGTGTTAACTATGCTACATACAAATTTTGAGCCCATTTGGATGAGTGTTAACTATGCTACATACAAATTTTGAGCCCATTTGGATGAGTGTAAGTCACTCATCCAAGGGCAACAAAATCGACGCGCGAAACTAATTTGAAATGCATATTTTTGCGGTCTTTATAACATGACCTATAAATGTCCAAATGTGCTCAAATTTTGCATATGAGCTATTCACAAGATGTTTAAGAAGATCAACGGATTAGATTTTTGAAAAAAATATTGAATCATGAAAAACTTGAGTGTATTCTGCTCCGAATACACTCGAGTGTACTCTAGCCTAACTCTATATATAATATTATACACACACACACATTATATATATATATGACTAAAAGAATTGTGTACCTGGGTACATGTATCTTATATGTACCCATCTTTATTTATGATGGTTGCACAACTCTACACGATAATCCAACCATATAGATGTGATGTATATCCCTTAGATAACATGTATACCAAATATCATCTCAATCCCGCATTCCTAAGTCATCTAATGAAAGAATATGTAGATTTGCTAATCAACGGTAAGTTGCAAAATTGCAGGAACCGTTGGATGATATATTGCTATATCTCATGATACGTAAGTTGCAAAATTGCAGGAAACATTGAACATACGAGGTAATGATAATGACACATAAGAGACAAATAAGAAAAAACATAAAATTTAAGGAGGATTTCATGTTTGTTGATTGAAGAGAAGATATTTATTAATCGAGGATGCGGACACAACATTAGAGAAGAAGAGAAAAAAGAGCGTCGAGGCACCATTGATAGTTGGGAGAGTGGTGGTTGGGGTACTTTGTACAAGGTTTTGTGAAAAAAGAGCAAGCGGCGTAAAAGAGAAAAATCATGAACATCCGTGAAAAATCATACAAAATAGACAAAAGCGGGAAAAATCGCAAAATTCATAAAAAACAGCGACCAACGTACTAATCGTGGTGAAAGTTTTAGAGACGATAAAATTGCAAAAAGTCATTGACTTTTGATAAAAGTCGAACAGCCTTGTTACTATGGGTATCCTACCTTAGATTTTACAAGTATCTTCATTGCTTAGTCAAGTTATATGCAGCCTCTCATGGTTTCCATTTGCTAAAGATTCAAGATTTTAGCAGTCAACTTCTTCAAAGTCTAAACTTATCATGGTTGCCTATATTCTACTAACCTAAAAAAGAGGGAATGTGCTGGGTGCTATCCAGCTGCTTCTCCTGCTTATTTTCTTTTTGATCAGTTTGCTTTTCATGCTTATCTGGTGCTATTCCAATAACTTTTTCTCATGGCTTTTATTTTAATTAAAAAGTAGATGTGGTTCTCCTTATTTCCGTTTGGATCATTTTTTATAGTTATCTTATCTCGATCACTTCCTTATCTGCTGGCTTTTATTTATTAAAAGAAAATCTACTAGGCAGTTGGAATTCACCTAGACAAAGGAACGCCAGAACTGCACATCTATATCGGGCACCACTACTAAATTGCGTAGCCGGCTTAATTTGTTGTTAACCACGGAGACATATGTGCAGTTAGTGATACAAGGATAATGATACTTTATCATAATCATATGTATTGTTTTGCTTCATCTTCACTTTTTTTGAAGAGTATTAACTATTTATTTATGTTTTATTAATTGCATGGCTATTTTTTTAATGTTTTAAATATGCTTGGCCAATGTGAATCAATGAGGATGGCGTGGCTTCTCACTAGGGATGAGTATCTTCTTTTAATGTTTTAACTATAGTCAATGTTCCTCACATAAAATTAATTTTATAATATTGAAGGTCCATATTAATGTATCAGTCCGAGTGATAAAGTATACCGTTTCTACAGTGTCATAATAATCGTTGATTTTTTTGAAAAGTCGCGTCCAAAATGTGAATTGTTGCTAAATCGCAGGTGACGGCAAAATAATTCCAAATACAAACCTATTACAGTTTCACAACCAAAATAAAGGAATAAAGTCATAAAAATTTACATGGATGGTGTACATACATAAATACACTTAATCATGCAACGAATATCATATGTTGGTATAGGATGGGGAGACTCCAACAAGTAGAGTGAAAAGATACAAACCTGTTTCAAACAGGATTTCGATTATTCAATGTATAAATATATTCTTATGCAACAGCATGTTATATCTTATATCTTGCATTCAATTATGTAATACATAACCATTCTCATTTTTTCAATTTTTAGTGAAATTACGTAGGCATTTGAGACGTAGGTTTCAATGTCTTGTAGCCACTAAAACTAAAAATTTTGGTCGACATTTTAAACCATGGATAGAAAATTTCTAGCGATGTAAATAATGGAGTTCAAGTTTCATATCACATATAAAGATGAATACGGCTCTGTGAAAGAAGGGGTGGGATCCGTAAATGTATAGAGCCAAGTTTAGTGTGGTGTAGTAGTAGGCATCGTCTCGGCCCCTTCCCGCCCACGTATCACTCCTTTTGGGTACTACGGAGCCTTTGCCATCCACTACAGGCTACAGTAAAGTGTGTGTGTGTGTGTGTGGGGGGGGGGGGCTAACTGCAGTCATGTGAAGCCCCAAGTCATATATCAACATACATACATACATACATACATATATATATATATAGCAAGAAGCCCCAAATCCTCGATTTGGCCGGGATGCACAGTTTTGGGCCCAGGAAACTAAGGGAATGAGCTCGGCTGCTTCTCCACGCTAGATTTTACTTCGTGCTGGTTCCACATAGCGCTTTGCTTTCCTCTTATTTCTTCATTGGACGGTCGGAATGGACCTCATCGTTCTTTCCCAAAAAGAAAATGGAAAGGTTCTCTTACATCGAGATGTTGATTCGTTTTCTACCCCAAATGAGATGGGGAATTTCTCCGTCCCTCCCAGTTTCAGAATCGAGGACCCGACTCGCGTTGTTCATACAACTGAAGGGGAGCAAAACAGTCTACAATCGTGCACATCGACTGGGAGTCCTCTCCCACGAGAGGCCAACTTCAATTCACCAAACCCTAGTTCATCCGTGTAGTCATTGTGGACTTGTACAAGGATATAGAGTAGACGGTTGATGTATCAAACTCGACCCTATCTTTCTCAGACTGCATTCCCTTCTATGTCGCAACTGATTTGGTAAGTTACGTGTCCAATCCATGGATAACATTGGTCCCCCACCGTCACTCATGGCAACCTCCCGGTCGTCCAACGACCTATAACGCTAGTCACTACTTCCATTGGGGCTAGGAAGTAAGCCCCACAACCCAAAGCGGCAAAGAACAAATAGAATTTGCTACAAAAGCCGGCTAGCGGGGGTATTCCCGTGTATGAAATATAGTAATGGAGAAGGTCAGGGCCGAAATAGGATTCGTGTTGGCTAAAGCGCCCAATTTGCTATATATTTGACACGGGTTTGCCGCAATGCTAGAATTATGGCCAATGCATTCATCGACATTGATGCATAAATATAGATACCTGATTGAATTCCTTCTATGGTTCCACATGAAAAACCAATACATATATATCCTACATGTCCAATCAAACTATAAGCTAGAGGTCTTTTTACTTTTGTTTGGGACATGGCGGCTAGTGCTTCTAAGATCACAGAAGCAATGTTGGAGAAAAACAAGATACTTTGCAATGTACCAAAAAGGGAACCCACAATAGAAAGATGTGACATATTTGCAAAATAGAGATTTTAGGCACAATAGATAGGAATGATGTAACCAAGGTGGGTGAACTATCATGGATATCATGTGCCCACATATAATGAGTCAAAATAACGGGGGCTCAAGGAATCAGGGGGCTTCCTCAGGGCTCGAGAGATGGAGGGCCCAAAAAGGTGGGGATTCGTTGTTGGGTATCTCACACAAAAGGGAACGAGGAATGATCTACGAAACAAAAAAAAGTGCTCTCTGAACCGAATTTGAAAGTGGTTTTCCATCAGACAATTGTTCCCCTAACTCCACTCCCGACTTGGATTATATATCCAAAAGGGTCTACTCTCGGCTATTCCACACGCTGTTTTTTCATGTTGTCAAACAGTGGAACAATGAAAATAGATGGTGAGTGCCCGGGGTTCGAGACAAAGAAAGATCAAGGCAGCATATCAATTTTTCCTATATACTTGGATCTGAAACTAAAAGAAGAAAAATCATAGTGCTACAAGATTGAATGTACAGTCATTAGAATGTAGCAATCCACAAATGTCATATACAGTAATCAAGTAGACCTCCACAACATTTGTTCAACATAATAGTGCTTAACAATAACCTAGTTCAAGAAAGTATATAAGAACCTGGATCGGAGCTTCAAGCTTCAACCTCAAATTTGAGCAATCTTTTCCATCATCACCCTCTAAAAGCTATATACCATGTACAATGCCATGAAAGGGAAAACAACAGGACTCAATCAACAACAATAAAAAGAAACAAATTCATAAAAATAAGCACCAACATAGAAAATGGACAATCTAATGATAAGGAAATTTTTAGGCTAACAAGATAACAAGTTACACCAGCCATAAAATTAATAATGCAAACTGGGCAACTTGTTTAAACCATCAATACTATCACAGCTAGCATTTTTATTTGTTTGAAGTGATTGTAAGTGAGAAGTGACACATCTTCGTCCAAAGATACCGCTACCCATTAGAACAAAACCTCCCATTTTTATAGTTCTTTGTTGATTATTAAATTCGTTCTTACAGTTGTGTTTATTTATTGATATAAACCCTGGAATATATAAATATTTATTTTCCTCATCACTTTATAGTTGTGTAAAGACATCTTTTATTGATGATGCAGAAGGGTTTCCTTCCACAAATATACAATTAGATGCCAACAGAATGTTCATGGCCTTGTAGTTGTAGGCTTAAATGTATTGACGCTTACTTGTAATACTTCTTTGCTAAATCTAAATCCAAGTGGCTACTAAGGTCAAATGGGAATCAAAACAAGGTAATTTGTTCAGCCAAATACTGGAAAATCTAGAATATCTCCTGCAAAATGATAGGTTGAAATTTTGTAAACAATAATGAGTGGTCTCATTTATAAAAATACTAATAGAAAACACGTGCAAGACACGTTGATTTGCAATTAAAGTTAATGTGGTAATAAAAATGACATCAACCTGAGTCATATTACCAAAAAATGGCTTTTGCCAACTATTTCCTTGATAATCACATATAATTTGTAAAGCAAGAAATAAAATATTATATTTCTAACTTGATAATTATATCGTGTAGTTGTGAATATTATACACCACTATTGAGTATAGCATAGCCTAATGAAAAAAGATTTTATTTCACTTTTCAAGTAGAAAAAATGTATGTTTCATTGTCATCTTCTAATTGAAGTCTTGGAAGGCTCCTAAAAATCATAGTAACAAATTCAAGATTCAGTAATTTTTTGCTTGGTCGGAAAAATTGAAATTCGGAAACAAAAATAGTGGAAAATTTCATGAAAAAAATCGATAATTTTCGGTCAAAGTTCGGTCAACTATTCTGAAATAATCAAAAATAAGTCGGCTGCATATATACATACATATATATGTACACACACATATATATGGGATTAAGAGAGAAAGATTTCTCCCCCGCTCTCCCACGCCCGTGGCGGAGGCCGAACGCCCGGGAGGGTGGTAAATCAAGGCAGCAGCTGGGATTCGAGCCCGGGTCCATTTGTTAGGGGACACCGTGTTTGACCACTTGAGCCACTCCTTGTCGGCCACACATATATGTATGTATGTATACATATCATAGACATGTATCTATTAGGTCACAAGACATACAATCTTATCGAGTGAAAATGTAGGAAAAGAATTGAATAATAGTTGAGCGATAGCAATTGATTATCGGAAGAGTGGTGAGTTGGAAATTTAGTGTATATTAGGAGTTTTATTTACGTGATTTGGTAAAAAAAAAGAGCAAGCGACTTAAAAGAGAAAAATCGTGAAAAATTGTGAAAAGTCATGAAGAATCATGAAAAATCATATAAAACACGAGAAAGCGGGAAAATTCGTGATAAGTCGTGAAAATCGCCAACTGACGTGTTAAAATATTAATCGTGTTGAACATTCAGGAGTCCATTAATTGTCAATTTTTTTGTAAAAATTGGAAACTTTTGTTACTATGCTAAAAAGCATAGTCACATTATTCTTCCAATATTTGGAAAAAGTCATGTTTAAAAGCTTAATTGTTCCCTAGGCATAAAGTACTCCCGTATTTTGATCAATTCCCAATTTCTTCCCATATTTAGTGAATTATCCCTAACATATCATGGATTATTCATGAAATTCCCACCTTTTTGCAGTGTGACTGATTTAGATGTTATATAAATAATAGGCAGTATCGCTTTTAAGGCATAAATAAGTAGTATCTTGATTACCTTCCAATGTATGGTAAAATCAAAGCGTCAATAGTTTAACAGTGTATCTGATTGCTAAGATATAAAATTACAGCAAATCATTACGCATTACATATGAAGCATATAATATGTGTACGTACATAGCCCATAAGTGTCTAAGTGCCTGAATTTTTCGCAATTTATTCCAGCATAGTTGGCAGAATCGTTACCGGATTACATCTGAATGTGTGACTATGCTAGAAAGTACTTAGGAGTGGTATGAAATTTTATATAGAGAGGTTCACTTGCAAAACCAAGTACCAGAAGGTACATTTTTTTTTTTGGTCAGCAGAAGGTAGATATTTGAAAAGGTTGTTGCACATTTATAAAAAAGTGTGTTCAATATCACTAGTCTTGCAAATTTATGATCATCCATTTATTTGATGTTGGCATGTAAACATACAACCTTCTCTTATATTTTGAAGACGTACATATGAAATATAACTATGTAAGTAACTTTCTGTGGAGATTGCAATAGAAAAAACGTTAATTGTAAGACATATTAACAATACACTAGTAAAAAAATATTAATCATTAAAAACAGAATAGTACCGGAGAACGTACATAATAATTCAAACAATATACATGTGGAAATGCTCAAAACATTATATATCCCATCTTATATGTTGGTACACATAAAATGTTTTCACATTGAATTTGAAACGTTATTTCCATTGCAACCTCCATATCATGGGATGACCATCTTGTGTTATTGTCATAATCTTTCTTATATTATAAGTGTATATAGGCTTAAATAATTACTAGTACATTATATGGCAAACAATCTATAACATATGCTAGAAACGCATTTGACAATATGATATGTGAGCATATATAATTATTACCCCTTTCCTTTACATTGCATTTATCATTTTTAAAGCCCACTATTCTGTGTATCAAATGTACCGTACATGTTGCATAAATTTATGGATTGTTGCTCATTCAAGGATTGAGTTTACATCTATGCTAGGAAGCACGGATGCTCCAAAACAGGTATCCTACACCTATTGGATACGTACTGCACACTTGTACTCCTTGGGTACGCCGGGACACATATTTGAAACTTCTCCACAAGAATCAAAAAAAAAAAATCACGTTTTAAAGAGTGGATACCTTGTGGATACATCTTGGATACTTCGTGGATACCAAGGAAGAAAATGTCCGATTTTGATGCCGTTTTGGTTGCCACAAAAACAGAAAATTTATGGAAAATTTCAACATATGCGTTCTTGACGTTTCAAGCAAAACGAATGAATTTATGAAATTTTACCAGAATTATCTACTAGTGTAGATCTACTCAAATATGCAATAATAATTCATACTGGAAATGTGGGGGTGGTCTCTTCATGTGTGAGACAAGGACCTGAACTGTTTCAATTGGATATTTGATGTCAATTCTCAATGGTTTCATGAATTGAGTCATTATAGTTGGCAAGCACAATATATAGACTTAAAGACACAAAACTGTACAAAAAACAATATGCTCTGGGTAGTACATATTACATTAAGAAGAAAGAAAATTTCCGATGGTCAGGGCGTTCTGACAATGCATCTCAATACCCAATTACCATCTATATGGAAATGATTGGTAAAATTTGGATGATTTCGTCAAAGTTTTAAACTATGGTGGATACGGCCTAGCCACTTTATATATGATGCATACATAAATCTGACTTAATTTGTCAGTATGTGCCTATTGTTATTGTTAGTGACTTAGTTCTATATTTATTATAATATTTCTTTCTCAGCTCCCAAATAAAACTTGAAAGGTTTGGGACTACCATGAAAATCAACTTGTATAGCACTTATCGATTTAGACAACAGTGTTCCATAAACCAAGTTGACATACTAATAGAAGTATAGTTAGTACGTTATTGAAAGTAACTTAATTGTTACTTTTGTTAGTAACCAACTGCTACTAACTCACTTTTAGTTCCAAGTTCTTGGGACTATTCTCGTAACTTATTGTCAGTTCGAAATTTCTCTAGAACTTTTTGGCTCACAGATTAAAGTTAGAAGTTCAAACTAAAAGGAAATTTGGTTGAATGCTAGTCGTAAATCTATAGATGCACTATTTTATAAACTTAGTTGTCATTTCTCAAATTAAAAAGACTGAGGCTATTTGTGTGATGCAAATACGATTGTTGATTTTCTATTCATAAGATTATTATTGAACGCCAAAGTATAAAAAAACTGTACTACAAATAGAGCTTTTGACATATATCAAAAGAACATATAAAGCGAAAAATTTCAGAAGATAGGCAAATTGCCTTTCAATCATCTCTATGGCTAAACTGAAGAAAAGAATTATGGGAAACTATTGGTATGAAAAGAACTTTTGATATGCCCTTTTTTCTGTGATCAATTAAGTGATTATTGGGACATACATCATTCCCATGCTACTAATTATTTCTACCAATGAGAACGACTCTAATGAAAAAATGGTAATTGGATGATGTTAAGAGTTATTTGTTTCGTTAACGCTTAAATTGTTTATAGATATTAAGGGGCCGTTTGGGTTCGGCATTTTAAGGAGGGATTGTATTTGGATCTTGTATTTTGAATATCAGTATTCGTGAAGATATTGTTTGGACACATAGCGGGGTAATAGGTGATTGCCGCATTTACAGGAGCGGTATTCTAATGCAGTAAAATGCGGCCTTTCAAATCCCACCGCTATTGGCGTAACTCGGAAATTCCAAGCCAACTGGCTCTAAGAGACCCCGCTCTCACCCTTCTGTTCTCTCACCCCGCACCAGCATCTGCTCTCCGAGACTCCGACTCACGTTCTTTCGCTGCTGCCTCCTTTCCGTCCTTCCCTCCCTCCTCCATTCCTTCTTACACGAACTCTCCTTCCGACTCTGGTCTACAGCCAGCAACATAGCACAGTCGCACTGCTGCTCTTTCTTCTTCCGTCCTATGGTAGCCACGGTGTTTCCCCTTCTGCTGCGATCCTCCTTCTATGGCTCTGTCTTGTTCCTTGTCAGGCTCGTCGTTGGCTAGCTCTTCTACACTATGCGACCTTTTCCTTCACTACCTCCAGTCATCTCTTCAACGCAGATTGCAGGATTGCACATTGTCCATAGCAGATTGTTCACAGAATACCTGCAACCTGATTATTCTACTACCCAAACAAAACGGTTCTGAACACCAGCATTTGAGTTTGACGCAATTAAACTCCCGAAATTGGCAAATAAAGATGTACTTATGAATGTGTCATCCAAACGGAACCTAAGTTGCTTTGAAAATACCACAATGGATCTTTCCCTAGGTCTTGATTTTATATTTGAACTGTGAAAACCAATTTAATGACACTCAAAATTTTGGGTTCGAAACCAATTTAATGACTCTCAAAATTTTGGGTTCCTTTTGGACATTATTAACATGAGTGACAATGATTTTAGAGATGCATTTCAGAACTCAGCTTGGAATGATTGTGGGTTGTTAAATTCAGATAAATATGGTTGAGTTCAACATACCATGGAATTTATATAATTAAACATTATATGTGACATTCATACTTAAAATTCATCACATAATATAGTGATGGAATATTAAGAATAATGCAAAATTAAGATACTTACTTTTTGAACCATTAAAAAAAATAAAGAAATATAGCACCCACATTACTTTTGGGCTACTAATCGAAAATGTGTTGCTTTTGCTTAAGCACATAACAAATCTACGAGTTTAGAACGATTCAGTGTAAAGTGGTTAAAAATAAACCTATTAAAAGTGAACAGTCAATCATGGTTTGTCCTTGTTACCAATTTTACAACTAAGTTGGTTTGGGTTGAACATTTAGTAAAAAAGTCAAATTTGTATCCGTCATAGTTGTTGAGGCGGCCGCCTAGGTGACTAGGCACCCAAGGGGGGATCCACCTAGCCAGCAAATTGACATTTGAGCGCCTAGGCCGGTGCAAGGAAGAAAATGTCCGATTTCGACGTCGTTTCGCTGGCTACGGAAATAGAAATTAATCGAAATTTCAACAGAAATTTTGACAAATGCGTTCCTAACGTTTCAACGGCAAAATCAAAGAATTAATTTATGAAATTTTACCAGAATTATCTACTAGTGTAGATCTACTCAAATATGCAATAATATTTCATAATGGATATGTGGGGGTGGGGGTGGGGGTCTCCTCATGTATGAGTGTAGGACCCTGAACTGTTTCAATGGGGATTTTGATGGAGAATTTTAATGTCATTTTTCAATGGTGAAATCAATGAATTAAGTCATTATAGTTTGCAAGCACAATGTATAAACTTAAAAGACAAAACTGTGCAAAAAAAATATGCTCTAGGCAATCCATAGTACACTAAAAAGACAGAAAAAATTCAATGGACAGTGTGTTTCGACAGTGCATTTCGATGTCTGATGGCCATCGGTATGGAAATAATTGTGGAAATTTCGACAGTTTCTTGGAAATTTTACACTGTGCCGGTGCCAAGGCAATTTTTTTCAATAAATTTTGGATGTGTCGTTTTTATATCATATTTGACACGTATAAATAATTTTCATGTGTTTTCAGACTTGTACTTCACTCCAGCATGACTATTTAGAATGTAGAACATTCAATAAATACACAAAGTGCCATATATATGTGATATATATTGTATAGTACATATTAATAACATGCAGAATTCAGAAAATGACCATGCGCATGGGCACCCTGGGGCCCTGGGCGGTCTAGGAGACAAGTCAGGTCAGGCCACTGCCTAAAACTATGGTCTCAGGCTATATCAGTAGTACTTTATGACCTTTATTTTTTGCATGTGGATTGACATGGGAGAAAATTGGGTGTCGCTTTGAATTTCTTGATCCCAATCACTTCCTAAAAGCATCATCTTATGCAATAAAATTATATATTGGGTATGTCATGGAACAAATTTTCGATCCAAATTGTGAAATTATGCTCAAAATTTCATTTGTTTTGCAATTGGGCATCAAAACGTGCAAGCGGACATCAAAATGTACATATCAATTGAATGGGACGTAATTTCACAAAAAAACCGACCTAAGTGCGAGGTTTCGCCAAACAGGGTGAAATTTCACAGCAAAAAACTCAGTTTGGGCCGTAATTCTGCAAAATGACAAAAAAAGACAACTTAGATTTTGAAAATTTTGTTCCTAGGGTTGTTAATACTACATCTTGGGAATTTGGGCAATTCTTTTGAAAGTCCTTGTAGATGCTATTTTCTTAATTCTAAGGTATGTTTTCCATATCCCTAGACCATCTATACATTACCTTCTTCAATTTCTACACTCTTCTATAGAGATATAGAGAAACACTTTGAATATAAAAATGTTCTTTCTTGGATGATTGGATCTACGTATAAATGTCCCGTGTAACCTAGTCGAATGCTAACACTAGACGTGTATACGTTGTAGTTCATAAGTTTGTAACTTGTAACTGTAAGCTTTAAATTCTAAGCTGCAATTTGAAGATTTAAAAGTCTAATTGTCTAGCAGACTTGGTATTTCTTTCATTTGTGCATTCACTAATCAAAACACAGATCCCACCTTGACCTCTAAACATATAAACATTATTATATAGTCTAGTGTATTTATGGTTAAACATTGGGCTTTCAATATTTCATAACATAATTCCTTCATTTTTTCAATCGAAATTCTGTCGAAATTGTTCAGCTTCCTTCACTTACAAATGTAGAAGACCCCCCCACACACACATATCCAATATGAAATATTATCGCATATTTGAGTAGATCTTGGCATTTAGATCAACCCGGTAAATTTTCATGATTTAATTCGCTTATTTGATTGTAACTATCAAAATTTTGGCAGAAGTTTCTCAAATTTTCTGTTTCTGGACCATCGGATGCGACATTAAAATTGAACATTTAATTCTATGGGGTATGTGGGGGGTCCATCATGTGGGAGGTAAGGAATATGTCTTGTATCCTGGGGATTTCAATGAAGGATATCGACAACAATATGTACGAATCAAGATCTAAAATTTTACCAATATGATTCATATTCTTTTAGATACACAAACTTATGCAATAATATGCTATTTACAACACATGAATAACAAAACAACTAACTAACTCACGTTAGTTGTATGTTGTTAATCGTGTTGGTTCTTCATCTAGCATTGTGTTAATATGGTTGACATATTGCTCCCATGACATGTACATTCTGTAAGTTTGGTTGTATGAGAGTACACGTTCATACACGTCATGTACAATAATATACAAGTATATGATATTGATTTGTCTTATATAATAAAGTACGGTATATTTTGGAATTTTATTACAATGAATAAGTTTTTAATAAAAAATGGTATTTAATTATTAATAATACACTTGAAATCCTACGAAATAAGAATTAAAATTTATATAACATTAACAAACATCAATCATAGACAAATAAAGAATTAGATTATATATAATTTAAATAAATATCTTTTCAAAAACCAATAATATATTTTTTCACTACATTTTCTTTAAATATGTTTGCATTATTCTTTAGTAGAATGTCTAGTAAACATAAAATAAAATTATAATCGTGATTTTGTATTATTAATAGAAATTAGATAAATTACATGATAATAGTAATTCATAGTGTAGTAATTGGGTATATCTAGTGTACTAATATGGATCTACATAATATACTTATAGATGTATGTATAGTTAGCAACAAACCATAGTTGTCGAGGCGGCCAGGCGCTAGGCGTTTCTGAGGGAGCGCCTAGGCAGGCGCCCATGCGTTTTCTGGGCATTTTGCCTTTTTAAATAAAAATTGATGATTTTTATATTAACATTCATAATTTCATTTCCGTAACTATTAAATAATGACTTTATTACATACTATTATGTAGTACTTAGGCTAAATCACATCTAACATGACCTAAACTAGAACTAATTGGGCCTAATTTGAACTCATTTGATCCAAATTTTACCTAATTTACCCTAAACCATACCTATTTTTGTATAAAGGACCTAATCAAACCCAATTTCCCTAAATTTATCATATATTGACCTAAATAAGATCAGCTTTGGCCAAATCAGACCTAAGCTTCCCAAACTAGAACTATTTCCCCCAAATCATAATTGTTTTCCCCAAATTAGAGCTAATGTGCCCAAATTTGACATGATTTCACCTAAATAAAACCTAATTTTGCATATTATAAACCAATCAGACCTAACTTACCCAAATTTCCCTATGTTGACCTAAACAAGATCAAATTTGGCCAATCAAACCTAATCTCACCAAATCAGACCCATTTCCCCAAAATCAGACTTGTTTTTCCCAAATCATACCTAATCTGCTTAAATTTGACAAAATTTGGACTAAAACCAAACCCAATTTCGTATAACATTACCTAATCAAACCCAACTAGCCCTAATTTTCCCTATATTGATCTAAATGAGGCCTTACATGACCAAATCAGACCTGATTCCCCCATATTAGACCTAATTCCCAGAATTTAAACCTATTTCCCCCAAATCATGCATATTTTCCCCAAATCAGACCTAATTTACCCTAATTTGACCACATTTGGAATAAATCAGACCTGTTTCAACCATAAATTGACTCAACTTGATCAAATTCAGACCTAATTTATGCAAAATTAGCCTTGAAATGGCTTAATTTGGCCCTAAAAGGCCTTAAGCAGCCACTTAGGTCACCTAGGGGGCTGGGCACCCAGTTTGAGGCGGCCCTCCTTAAGCCTAGGCGCCTAGGCGAGCGCCTTGATAACTAAGCAACAAACATATCAATTTTCTAGTACTAGGTTTTGGGGGTGGAAAATTATTTTTATGTGAAAGTGGAAGAAATTAGTAGGAAAAAGAGATGGAGAGGTTGCAAATGGTAGAAAGTGGAAGCAATTAGTTAACCTTACCTTTATTTGGGTTGAGTTGAGCTTCAATTGCTAAAAATCACCCAAATGAACCTTCTTTTCTCCTCCCAAGCAGCAACCACAGTCATTCTCGCAAAAAGGGTATACTTGTCGGTATACGGTTGGCTTCAATCGGTTTTATGAAGTGGTAAATTTTGCACCGAAATGACTGAAACTTGGCGGTTTTGGCGTTATACCCGTTGATATACCGATATTTGTAAACATATCGGTATGTATGTCTTTCCGTACATGATGGCGTCGGTTTTGGTATTTCGGTCAGTATATCGTTGATTTCGTAAAAATCTCACTCCTTGTGCATGGGTGCTCCTTGTGTGTGGGTGCACGTGTGTGTGTGAATTTATATATAGTTAATAAATTATGTACATTGTGTAGGATATCCATTTTACAATGTTTGCATACATGAACACAAAAGCCAACTAGTGAGCGTGTTTTCCTTTCTGTAATTGTGACGGAACATGGTAATTACAGCATTTTCATTGTATTCTAAAACTTTCTATTATGCAATGCAGTTTAGTGCGATTTATTGTGGTGCGGATATGATTTCTAGTTTCAGAATTTATTGCAAATACATTTTGATATAGTTTTAGTTGTAACCATACCGTCCACAAACCTTTGTCATCCGTACACCATAAATATTGTTTCCATGGCTGTAAGAGGCAAAAAGTACTGTTAGGTAACGTGTTCAGACAATGGTGATGGACACCCGACAACAGGAGCAACCACTATCCCAAACACGAGACTCATGATTCCAGGCTTTCTTCATTATTTTGACCCACAGCGATTGAAAGGGTTCACCTGATGCTCTGTTTTATTGAATGAAAACTATTACAGCCCAACAGCGACATATTCATATTTGTTGAATGAAATAACATGAGTCTCCATGAAACACCTAAGCAAAAGAATGTTATGAAAAGAAAATACCGTGCAGCTAGCATACGATATATCGAGCAAGCAGCTCGATTAGCATACATCACACTCATCTTTATTTATAGGGTTCAGATTACAGATGCATATACTTCCACATACATCCTCGCCTTGAAAAAACACTAATAATCTGATCGCGAAACTTGATTCACAACCAAAAGGTAAATCATTCCAACTTCATAGAGAGAAATCTCAAAAATCCTTCTAAAAGCTTATATCATAAGCCAACATCATTCAAGGGCTGTTTGGCAACCATCATTCAGAATCCTGGACCTACATATGGACAGTGCTTTATTTTAGAACTACCAGGCTGGGAGGGGGGACAAACTCAACTGTCCAGTGCAGCAGGTGTACCATGGTTGTATAGGCAGCCAGGCGGCCAGGCGTTCGATATGGATGCCCAGGCAGCGTAGGAACCCAGGCGTTTCCAGGCTTTTTTATATATACATATTATTTTAATAAATATATATATATCTATTATTTTAATAGATATATCTAAATTGCATATATAGTAAAAATAGTACATTCAAAAACCTGAATTTGTAGTACTTTTTAGGAGATATTTGTCATTTTCCTTTATTGGGCTTTTGTAAAGCCGATTTAAGCTTATCACAAATTGATTATTCATAAATCAGAACTCAGAAATGTTAACTATATTTGTATTTCTGTTCATGAGGCAGTACATCTATAAAACAAAACAGTAGATTAATAAAGTCAAATAGTAGACAAGTTAAAACTGTACATTAATACTAATCAGTAGCTAAATAAATAAGAAACAGTAGATAACAAATACAAATCAGTAGATCAGTAAATACTAATCAGTAGATAAATAAATACAAATCAGTAGATAAAAAAATTCAAAACATTAGATAAGTAAAAACTAATCAGTACATAAATAAATCCAAAGCATTAGATAAGTAAATACAAATCAGTAGATAAAAAAATTCAAAGCGTTAGATAAGTAAACACAAAGCATTAGATAAATAAATACAAATCAGTAGATAAACAAATACAAAGCATTAGATAAAAAAGTACAACTCAGTTGATAAATATATATAAATCAGTAGATGTTAAATAATTTTGAAAAGTAGATGAACAAATATAAATCCCTAAATTTAAATAATGTGATGAATCAAAAATCAGTAGATGAACAAATTAGTAGATAAGTACATACAAATCAGTACATACGTAAATACAAAACAGTAGAATCAGTAGACAAGTATATACAAATCAGTAGATACATAAATACAAATCAGTAGATACATAAATTCATATCAGTAGATACATAAATTCAAATCAGTAGATAAGTAAACACAATTCAGTAAATACATAAATACAAATCAGTAGATACATAAATTTAAATCAGTAGATATGTAAATTCAAATCAGTAGATAAGTAAATACAAATCAGTAGATAAGTAAATACAAATCAGTAGATAAGTAATTACAAATCAGTAGATGCATAAATTCAAATCAGTAGATAAGTAAATACAAATCAGTAGATAAGTAAATACAAATCAGTAGATGAGTAAATACAAATCAGTAGATAAGTAAATACTTATCAGTTGATACAAATCAGTAAAATTAAAAGCTTAGTTATGTGTATTACTTCCGGACGCCCAGATTGGGGCGGGGCTTGGGCCGCCTGGGCGCCCGCCTGTACAACACAGATGTGTACGCAGAATATTAGGCACCGGACTGGGCATGTGAGTCTGCAGTACCGCTAAACTTTAGCGTAATTCCAAATATCACGTCTCTTTTAGAATAACTACTAGATTTGTTGTAGAAAAAACAATGTGGCCACTAATCTGAACTCCTTTTTCGTATATAACAATCGCCATTGAAATAAACGGATCCTGATGGTCCCTAAAAGTAATGCAAAATAAATATTCAGATTAACTCCAGAATATGTAGTATACCTGAGGAATGGTACGCTTTAATGTAGCAAATTTACCAACAAAGGCATCCAAAATCCGTCCCTGGGAAGAGGCATTATTTGTCATAATGAGAATATAAAATTGTATTAGAAACTGACCAATTTGGACATAAGAAATGCATGCAAAGCTGGAAATCTCGCAATATATAAGCATGTAATAAGTACCAACAAAACACGTGACTCATCCATAGATGGCTGGTCGATTCCTTTCTCATATATAGGCTCCACCTATTAAATAAAAAAACAATTGATTTTACTCAACTAATAAAAAGATAAATCTATTGTTTGGTAAATTCCATCGCATTATGAAAACCCAAATAATGGCATTGTGGGCTATCTCAAATAATTAAAAAAATTATAAAGCAAAAAATTTGATAGTCGAGTATGACAACTCACCAGATTTAACATCAGCCTAGCAGAAGTGGTATGAATAGCAAGGTTCAAAGATGGGTCGTGCAGGTTCCTAGAAAATAAGTAGATGATACGAGACAGCTGTTGAAGAGAATTACTATTAACAATCAAAATCAATATACATAACAAAGAGAGGTTCCTAGAAAATAAGTAGAAAATAAGTGTCAAAAGAAACAAAGAGAAATATTGTAGTTTTTAGACAAAACAAGTTTGATAATCATCAATTAAGAATTTCATTTGCGACTGCGTCCAAGAATATTCCTTAAAATTATGTCCATCCTATACAAGGTGCCCCCCCAAGCAAACACTAAAATACATATTTAAGTTGATAGCATTTTCAATAGAAGTGTCGTCTATGACATTTTTGGCCAAAGCAGATCTCTGAAACCACAAATCTTTCTGAATAATCTAACAATAAGACCATGCATGTATAGTACCAAATCTCTCTTTGCTTTTGAAAGTAATAGAATTGCAGAACCATGAATTTGACATGCTAATTTTAATGCCATTCCATTGCGCTTGGTTGAATTTTGTTAAATATTGATGGAATTATTTGGGAGTTCCAGGTCTATTCATAGATGGTATGATGAAATCTGGACGGACCAGTGTTTTAAAAATCGCACTGATAGGCCGCTTAATCGCCAACAGGTCATGTCCGCCTAAAAAATCCCTTAGCGCCGCTTAAGCAGATTTGAGAAAACGACCTTTTTTGCCCGCTTAATCCGCTTTTTCCCGCTCTTTGTCCCTTTTTTGTTTAAAAACTGCTGTAAGCATATAAAATTAAGTACATTATATGCCCCGATTAGTATTGACTATAATATATTAAAGTAGCATGCATTAAATGTTCTATGATATACCTAGTTCTAATTTAGAATGCATACTTTGTATGTATGTGTGGTACTTTTGTGATGTATCCAAGTAAATTATAGGTAACTATTATCTAATTTAGAATGCATACTTTGATTAAATGTACTGCTGTAATGTATGATTATTTGATGATATGCAAATTAACAATATGTTTGTAAGCTAGCTATCATTGGTCTATTGTTTACTGTTTAGCTATGTAAACATGTGATACAAAATTGTTGTTGCATCTTGTATATAAACTTATTATTTTATGTGGAGGGTGCTTTATCAATGACAAGTATATTGTTGGCTATATTATATAGATACAAATCATACAATCATTGTTGTATAGTTGTGTTATAAGCTATTTGAGAGTTTGATATTGTCATGTACAATGTTTAGATATGTATAAAATTTCAAAAATATAGTATCTATATACATATGTATGTAATTTTGCATAAACGTTTATAGGAATTGGAAATCCGCTTTTCTAAAAAGCGCCCGCTTAATCACCCGCCTGGTGATTAATCGGCTACAAGGTCCCGTCTGCATGCTTCCCGCTTCGCGCTTTATAAAACCTTGGGACCAACCATAAGAATTGTGGAATTTTTCATAGCAAAATATAAAAACTTAGCATCAAAGTATTGGATAGTGTTCTTTCCTCGGATAGCATATATTCCATCAAAAAAATCATAAAAGCTTGAACACGAATCCACAACGCACTTAACGCCTTCGTTGTAACTGCTTAAAATAGGATTGTTAAATTTTAATCATCACAAAACCTGAAAGAGTTTGTAGGTTGTAGGCCTGTACTAACTATATTCTTTTTGGCATCAAGGAATCTCCTTTAAGACAAGACCACATTGGACAGCGCCCTCTCCCCCCCCCCCAAAAAAAAGAGTTAAGGCAAGGGGTAAGACGCCTAGTGATCAGTCATCCTACTCCATAACTAGTGTGGATTTTTGTTGCAACGCTAGCCCTAGTCGATATACCTACTAGGATATTTTCCCTTTTAACTCATCCCCAAAGGGATTTCAACCCAAGATCTCATGTCTGCCAGGACTCATTTACTAGTTGTGCCATCATTTTTGGCACTGAGGAACCACCTCTACACAAGGCCATGTTGGACTCACCCTATTGTTTGAAAAATCTAAAAACAACTCATTGTCACCCATGTAGCAGATGTTATCCCTAATTCAAGATCATTTGGTCAAAAGCATATTAATGGTCACAACTACAGCTTTCAAATCAATAGCATTTACAAAAATATATGTTTTTTCACAACATAAAGTGTTAAAAACACACAAATGACTAGTTTCTACAGGATAAAAAGTAAAAAGACTCGCACAAGACTCAAAGTGTAGAATTCCATGGTATCTTAATGCGTCACTGACATTATATTGAGCTCTTACTAAATACTACGTGTACTGTAAAGTCGTAGGTCGCTCCTTTCCTCGAAGAAGTTGGTTACCACATGTTGTGAGATGTTGACCACTTGTGGGGTTTTGCTATAAATGGTCAGTCAATTCTAGATGAGGCTCCTAGGCGGCTCTTTTTTTTTTGTGTGTGTATATATATATACGCTCATATTTGTTTGTGTGGGTGTGTGTGTATATATATATACACTCATATTTGTTTGTGTGGGTGTGTGGTATATATATATATATATATATATATATATATATATATATATATATATATATATATATATATATACACTCATATTTGTTTGTGTGTGTGGTATATATATATATATATATATATATATATATATATATATATATATATATATACACTCATATTTGTTTGTGTGTGTGGTATATATATATATATATATATATATATATATATAGAGAGAGAGAGAGAGAGAGTCAGGCTAGAATACACTCGAGTGTACAGATCGCACGGATACACTCAAGTGTGTTTGCATATCAAGACTATTTTTTGCAAGATGTAAACCATTGATCTTCATTGTCATACTATAATTAGGCTACATACAATTTTTTTGTAACAAAATCGACGCACGAAACAAATTTGAAAGGCATAATTTTTGCGGTCTTTATAACATGACCTATAAATGTCCAAATGTGCTCAAATTTTTTATATGAGTTATTCACAAGATGATTAAGAAGATCAACGGATTAGATTTTTGAAAAAAAATATTGCATCATGAAAAACTACTTGAGTGTATTCTGCTCCGAATACACCGGAGTGTATTCTAGCCTGGCTATATATATATATATATATATATATATATAATATTATATATATATAATATTATATATATAATATAATATATATATAATATATATATATATATATTATATATATATATATAATATATAATATATATATATATTATATATTATATATATATTATATATATAATATATATATATAATATACTTACACCCACACAAACAAATATGAGTGTATATATATTATATATATATATATATATATATATATATAATATACTTACACCCACACAAACAAATACGAGTGTATATATATATACGAGTGTATATATATATACGAGTGTATATATATATATATACGATTTTGTGTATACTCAAACATATAACATCACTGTATACATTTGTATTGGTTATCCCCAAGCTTGATCAATCATAACTTCACCTACATCACACCTATCATGACCTAAGATAGACCCATTCGACCTTAATTTGGCCTGTCATGATCTAATATGCCCTAATTTGATTTTGGCATAACATGACCTAATGAGATGTGACTTCCCCTAGTTTGTCCTACATTGACCTAAGTGAGCCCTAATTTGGCAAAATCAGACCTAATTCCCTAAATAAGACATGTTTTCCCAAATCAGACCTATTTCCCCCCAAATCAGACCTAATATGCCCAAATTAGATCTGATTTTGCCAAAATCCGACTTGTTTCTTCCCTAAAATAACTAAGCTTGATCTATTTGACTAAATTCAGATCTAATCCATGCTAGTTTGGTCTTTAAGTGTCTTAATTTGAGCCTAAGAGCCCTTAGGCATCCTCATTAGTTATCTGAAAACCAAGGCACCCAGTTTAAGGGAGCCCACCTAGAGCTTAGCGGGCCTAGGCGGGAGCCTATACAACTATGAGCCAAACAAAGTGAGGTTGCCACTACTAAGAATTGTGTTTTATGTTGTATTAATGAGATTCTAGGAGTTGGCGAATGCGGTGCACCAAGTGATGCCAACAATGAACAAGAATATCCAACATTACAGCATCATATATCCATATGACGAGAGATAGATAGATAGCTGACTAGAGGCGTTAGGCACCACAGCATACACATCTATGCCCTTGTCTGGGATATCGATGAACCTCTACTCTGTTATCTCTTATTTGATGAGCTCCATAGGGAAAAGAGTGGACAAATCTTCGGGTTTAATGTACCGGAGTGTCTTTGAATGCAACGTAGCCGGCAGTTTCACCTGGAAATCGGATATGATGTTATACCAGCCTTCAGAATCAGAGCAGTGCCTCTGTGGGAGCTGGTTGTGTCATTTGCAGCCAAAAATCGGTGTGTTATTAATTGTTGAGCCGATAGGCGAGTGGACTTCCAAGGACAGCTTCAAAGCGTCTGAGGAAATGGTATTGCAACTTCAGATAAACAAGGAGCCAGAAGTTGGAAACTAAATACAGGTTGTTGTTGCTTTGATTATTGGTCTTTGTTTGCTTTACCATATCTACTATAGATCTGTCTACCCACTTAAACCGCCTTTATGGACCTGTCTATCTACCTCTACTTGTGGTTATTTTAGTCTTTATACAATGGAGACCATGGCATCATATTCTACGTCTAATATTGCTTCTGAAGGGCATATCAAGTGTGTGACAATCAAATTCAATGGCTAAACTACATTTAGTAAACCTATCATTCATACCAATTTCAACTCTTCGAGACGAATCGAACACATCATAGATATACCAACAATGAAGGATGAATCTTCTAAAACTAAAAAGACTAAAAGGGGAAGAAATTGGGAAGAATGTGACTTTTTCAAGTTCTGTCATGGTGAACTTTTAACAAGTAACAATCTTATCCTCATCTAAGGAAGAATGAGAAGCTTAAGTATTTTTTGTTAATAGGAATGCTTCACTTATTTCTGATCTTTGCAAATGGTCAGAAATATTGCACTAAAATGACTGTCCTTTCATCCCACTATGATATGTTCAAGGGGATCCAAGGAGAGCTATAAGCAAACCATTCACTCACCTCCAACGATTAAAAAAGCGGTCCACTTCACGCTTAAACGCCCGCTTAAGCGTTGTGGAAGGGACAGTCATTGTTTTTTGGGCCTAGGCGAGTGTTGAGGCGGATTAAACCGAAGCGGCCGCTTTTTGGCAAAAATTCCCGCCTCAGCCCGTTTAATTGGGCCCACTTTAGCGGCCTGCTTCAGCCTAGGCAACATACCGAAGAGATTGGTCCATATAAACGGTTTCCTACAAGTCCCCATTTAAGAGAGCGTCTTTAACATCCAGTATGGCATAACTACCAGCTTCAATTCACATCAATAGAAATGAGATATTCACGGAGTTCAGACAGCAATATGAGAAAAGGTTTCAAAATAGTTGATCCCAGATCCTTGTGTGTATCCTTTGGCATCAATTCCGGAATTTAAACCTCCAATAGTTCCATCAAGCATATATTTGAAAGTGAAGACCCATCTGCAGCTAATAGTATGACTATTTGATGGCGGATTAAGATTCCATGTCCCATACAAGATTGGAGAGCATATATGTTCTCATCCATGGCTTATTTCCACTCAGGACCTTAAAGTGTCTCTTGAACAATAGGATTTGACGATAATGTTGTAGTGAAGTGTGCCTTCCATAGGAGCATGCTAATGATCCATTTTCGCATGCTAAGAAATACGATATTTGGACAAGAGACCAGCGGGTTTTTTAGAGCAATAGTTAAGTCAGAGTCATAAATTACAACCTAGCTTGTAGTAGGAAAATTGGACATGGATCAACATGCATTGGATAGATATGTCACTTGCAAGAGATACTTAAGGTGGAGTCTGCCTATTCTTCCGCTCACACACTTGGGAGTACATGAGAAAAGACACATCAGGTGGTGTTAGGGAGACACAAGAACAACGAAGGGGGTATGGTGGGAGAATGCACTTGTTGGTCTCCTTAGAAAAGTATGAGGTGTCCTAAAAGGTGACATCAGCACTTATCTACAGACGGTATACAACAAGACTAAAACACTTGTACCCATTTCAAGTGCAGGAATAACCAAGAAAACAACAGTGAAAAGGCCGTGAACATAATTTATCTCGACAAGGGTTGTGGTTGGCGGGGACAAAGCACAAACAACCAAAAATTTTAGGCAATAGAGCAAATATTGGTTCATGAGGATATAGGATGTGGTAGAGAATTTTATTATAAAAAACAAATGAGGCCATATGATTTATTAGATAATCTCCAATAAGGACGACATTAACAATAATATTTTAGGACGTGCATCTCAAACATGAGCGTAAGAGCAGCATGGAAAAAGTGTCATTTTTTGCATATTGCAACGAATTTGGGAGACTATATGAGTCAGAAGCTTGATGGATGATTACCTTTATTAAAACAATGTTTAATGTATTCATAAGAAATATCAGTGCCAACGAATCTGGGAGTAGCGAAAAAAATAAATTTTTGATCATTTAAACATTTGAGAAAACATTCAAAATTGGCAGTGAAAAAATTAAAGCATAAGATTGTCAAAAAGGCGGCAGGCTATGCCACTAGATCCTCTTGTTGAAGAAGAGGACTAGATTCAAAGGAGGGGAAACCTTTCTAGAGTAGAGAAAGTGGTGGCTTGAGGATGGTGGTGGTGGCAGAGAGCAACAACAACGGTGAAGAGGGCGACAGCAATCAGAAGTAAAGGAAAGGGGTTCAACTGCATGTCTTGCTCTAATATCGTGTTGAAAAGAGTCGTAATTCATATATTCAAAGATAGGCTATGCACTCCTATATACAGAAAGAAGCAAAGGAAAAGGACAAAACCATGATACTTAGGCTTGTATTAAAGAGAACAAAGAAACAAAAATAAAGAAATATTGAAAAGAAATATTTACATATGCATACATATTTATATATATGTAGCCGACAAGGAGTGGCTCAAGTGGTTAAGCACGGTGTCCCCTAACAAAGAGACCCGGGTTTGAATCCCAATTGTCGCCTTGATTTACCACCTTCCCGGGCATTCAGCCTCCGTCAAGGGCAAGGAAGAAAATGTCCGATTTCGATGTCGTTTCGGTGGCCACAGAAATTTCGATAAATGCGTTCATGGCGTTTCGACGGCAAAATAAACGAATTAATCTATGAAATTTTACCAGAATGATCTACTAGTGTAGATCTACTCAAATATGTAATAATATTTCATATTGGATATGTGAGGGGTGGGGTCTCATCATTTTTTAGTGAATGACCCTGAACTGTTTCGATGGGGATTTTTTATGTTAATTTTCAATGGTGAAATCAATGAATTAAGCCATTATAGTTTGCAAGCACAATATATAAACTTAAAAATGTGCAAAAAAATATGCTCTAAGTAGTACATAGTATATGAAAACGTAGAAAAAATCAATTCTGGTGATTGGTTTGAATTTTAGTTTTTCTGGGAAAACTTCTTCTATGTGATTGGTTTGTTGTAACTTTGAATGCAATATACTGATATACTAAATAACACCCAATATTCAACATATTTTTCATGCAACTCTTATGCATTACAAACCCAAAAACATGATTTAAAATAAGAGCAAAGAAATTGATGTATGTAAATATACGATGCTAATTAACATGATGTATGACAAACATGGAATCTAATATGTAACAAACACATTTTATATGTAAACAACATTAGCAACTCTATTGTCTATCAATATGAAAAGATTAGACATGTATTAATCAACCATGTTAATTTTTTTTTTTGAAGGTAAACCATACCACTATATTGATAAAACGGCATCTACAGAGATAAAAAGATCATACATATTTTGTGACCAAAGTAGCCAGAGAATGCTTTCTAACAGATAGGATTGGATGTGAGTATGACTCTTCAGCACGGATTCCTCCTTTTCGCGCTTATAGAAGCAGCTTTCATACGGAATCAAACCACAATCCCGGGTAAAATATGCAAAGTCGACGCTACCTCCACCTAGATGACCAGAATAAGCAAGATTTGCATCTCCTAAAGACCCATCAGACCTACACCAATACATCGAGCACAATAGAAAACCAACCAAACTACACTAAACAAGGGGGAGAACCCTTACAAGGTTGAATTACCGGGGAAAACCCAGAAATCCACCACCTTCACAGAGGAAGCACTAACAATCCTTATACAAAAGGAACAAAAAACGTCGATATGCGGCGGAACAAGACAGATAAGCTGCCAGAAACTTTCTCCCAAGCAAAAACCTACAAAAAGAAAGACCCAAACTTGTCGATCACTCTAGCTGAGAGGACGCCCACCAGACCTTACCTCTTCACGACGGCCAGGAGCCCAAAACGGGGTTGTGGCAAGGGCCACAGAAGCCCCCCCCCCCGCCGCCAAGGGCACAGCGCTAGCGCCGCAGAGACGAGAAGTGAAGACGGCAAGGGTGAAGAACGACCACCAGCCTAAGGGCGATCCACACAGATCAGGCTCGGAAGAGGCCCTGGGGGAGCGGGGTGGCGCTGGCCGCCGCCAAAGCCCCCTCCCCCGAGCTGGGGAACTCGAGCAGATGGAAGTATTTATCAACCATGTTAATAAAGGATAAGCAATTATAAAGTTTAATTTCTCGTAACTAAATGTAGTATATGCGAGAAGAGAAAGATTATGCTCATGAGTCATACGTGACGATGTATATCAAACCTAAAGTTGATTTCTTTAAGTATGTTATTGTGTTGATTAAAGAACAAGCGTGGACAGAGATCTTGTTGCTAGCGTATCGTCATCGGAGAAAGTTTCAGATGGAGACAATTACTTCAACACCATTTTGGAATCACAGAAGCAAGATTCGGTAGCCAACCTGCCTACGGAGCATTGCTACGTGCAGTGCGGCAAATCGAGAAATGTACCTTGCTCTCGTTGCGGAAGCCCATGAATATTGATTTTACTCTGATGCATAAATCAAATGATGCAGAGAATGCAAAGTGAAGAGGAGATAGCACGAGACGAGACGCATAGGATTTATAGAGGAGAGATGTGCCGCCATAGCTAGCCTTATATGTGAAATTTGTTTTATCCATGTTTTTACCGCAACTCAGGAACGAAAATCTGTTTATACCTGAGGAAATCTAAGGAGTTTTGGGGAATTCGTTTTTTGGAGTTACAAAAAACCAATCACTTAAATATACTCTTGAGTGCCTCTTGGATCACAGGTGAGGCTTACCCCTCAGGGCACCCTTGAGTGTGCCTCGCCTCAAAGCGTACGCCTCTAGCGCCTCAGGGCGCGCCTTTTTTCCATGATTGTGACTAAGTTCAGCAATCATGTTCATACTCTAGCTAGTCTATACAGTGACAACCAGGCTGCAATCTACATCACCAACAACCCAGTATTTCATGAGAGTACAAAATACAATGAGGTCGATTGCCATTTTGTACAACACCTGGTCAAAGCTAAAAGGATTGTGACTCCTCACATACAAACCGGTGATCAGATTGTTGACATCCTATCCAAGCCACTTCCTCCAACTCTTTTTCAACATATATGTGTCAAGTTAGGACTACACAATGTCTACTCTCTAGCTTGAGGGGAAGTGTTCGTAAAAGTCGTTAGTAGTTAAGTAGGCCTAGGTATATTGTCTTTATACTTTGTACTTGTCATAAATGCACTTAAATGAAGATCCATTTACCCACTTGAGTGTAATCATGCATCCTCAGACATATATTAAGGAAAGTGGTACCTCACTAGAAACTAATAAGAATTACTCTCTAGTACAAGCATCTAGCTAGTATAAGGAACCCTTTAGGAGTTAGAAAACACGGTAGAGGACACACCTAGCATATATTAGTTATGGAATCTTGGTACGTGGAGGAGTACCTCAAAAAAGACATACATAGAGTATTTCAACTTTTTACATATACATACAAAGATATAAATTCATAGTGAGAAGTATCGCCATTATATCAGTATAAGGCCCCGACTAACATAAGGAAGCCTTTAATATGGGTAACAAGACCCTGACATAGACAAGACCTCTAATATAGGAACCACTTTTCCTACTAGTAAAACAATCCTTATGTGCGGTAACAAGGCCTCAAAAATGAGCATTGAGACTCAAAAATTGGTTTGAGTCAAAAAAGAAGAGAACTTGATCCAAAATAAAGAGAACATGATCCAAAATAGAGAGAGCTTATGTCCTAAAAGCCCAGGATTGAATTCCATCTACACAACTCAAGTGGGGTTCATTGGTACCTAGTTATTTTCTACGTCGGAGTCTTGATGGTAATGTTTCACAACCTTAGTATCATAAATTAAAAGATCGATTCATATTGTGATGTCGTGGAGGTACTCACCCTTTTCTTCACATCACATAATGAAATGTTCACTAGTCAAGGTTGCTGACCTATATTGAGTCATACAAATATCAAGTGCTATAATATTAGCTGTGAATGGGTTTTGACGTTGAGTATCACACATGGGTTTCTAGGTTAGAGCAATTGTTTCCCCAAATCTAATTGATGCATTGCTATTGGCTTAATGATATGTAAATGATTAAGAAATATCTATATTTTCTTTTGAATGTGTTCTGTAGATCAATTGTCAAAATCATATATTTAAAATAACGGTTGAAGTTGATACTAACACAACCTGTTTGTCGGAATTTATAAATTCCATATAACTTTAAACAATAAGAAAGCAGAAAACTTATTAAGTACATTGTGTTAGTATAACACTTTCTATGCATCCAAATAAGAGATACTATAGGTAAAGAGACCTGGGAAAGTGAGAGTTCTCCTCGAACATGATGAACAATCTCTGCCAGCAAGCTATAGGCTAAGGGTCTTAGTGTCTCAATGCACGTTCGTCCAGTCCCAACTAGAGCCCTGTTTTGCAAACACAATAACAAACTCAAGAAATGAAACTAAGTCACCAAGTCAAAATACTGTGTTAGCATGAAATACATTTTGACAAAAAATATACAAACCCAAAGAAGATGATAACAGTATAATCAATAGCACAGGTAACTTCAACAGATTTGAAGAGTCGAAATAAGTGTAAATGAAAGAAAATGATTACAACAGAAAAAGACCAGCAAATGCAGTACCTTTCATCTAACAGTGTGTCTATTAGTGGGAATAATCCCCTCCTGAACTCACTTGCAAGAACATGCTTTAAACCAATTAGGAGTTCCTGCAATGATGCGCGAGCAGGTTTAGATTGCAATGCAACAGTCTGTATGAGAACGAACAGATCTAGAGTGCTGGGAAAAGTTCAACCTTTCTAATAGAAACAGAATCCGGGCATGTGACAAGCAAGTTGACAATGCTCTTGCACAAGTTCTCTTCGTGTGGTTTTATGTGATTGGAGAAAGTTGCGAGCAGGTATGTCAAGAACGAAAGCGTCTAGTCATCGAAATCAAAAAGTTGATCAGACAATTAAGCAAAACATTAAAAATCGAACCTTTTCCGATACAGATCAACTAAGCGGGCATTACCTTAACCTGAGCCCCTTTCAGCTCGGCAAAATGGTTCTTAAGGTGTGGAGGGACATGTTCAGGTCCCGTGATGGAGATGGTGTTGATCATCAAAGGAAGTAGGTGAGGAATGTTGGTCTGTACGAGTTTGGAGTAAAGCTGGAACAGGAATATTATTACAAGGGGGCTCTCTGTGATGATTTTGAATGAGCGGGTACTGGGGTTAAGCTGTGCGGAGCCTCCCCCGTAAGGAGAAGACGACATAGATGGACCATCCAGGCTAGATACGTTGCCAATTCCGGAACTATCATCCCCTAAACTGCCACCACCGCTACCCAGGCCAGCACCGGAAGAACCACCTAAGCCAGGCATCATAGCACCGGGAGTGCTAGAGGCAGATGGAGCAGGGATGCCAATGCCACCTGCCCCACTGCCACCGCCACCAGCTGTAGCAGCAGGATTGCTGAAGAAGTATGTCACGGTACTGGGGAAGTTGCGGTAAATGGTGCCCACAAAATCGAGAAAGGGCTGAACTTCAGCCTCGACTGTTGGCCGAAAGTTCCGGAGGAGGTCAAATATGATGCGGACAGCAATAAGGGCGTTGTCCTCGTTGTCCTTTGTCAGCACCTGCAGGGATACTTTGAGTAGGTCCTGGACGAAGGGCCGGAGGACTTCGCTATGCGGGAGGCGGTTGAGAATCTCCACCACCACGTTGCGGAGCTTGTTCTCAACCCCGTCCGCGAATTGAGGGGTCGTCATCTGCGTCAGGATGGCTGAGAACGCCCGGAAGTAGCATTTCAGGAAGTTAAGGTACTCGGCGGTGTGCGTGATCTCGAGGCTATCCCGCACCTCAACAGCCAGCTGGAGACGTATTGGAATCGGCAGGTCCGGCTCCATCAGCCGCTGCGAGTGCTGTTCATAGTTGATGATCGGCGCCATCACCGGACACGGCAAAACCCTAGCAAGGGTGTCCGGAGAAAGGCCAGTCTAGTAGGGTTTCTCTTGAGACGGCGAGGGTAATGTTTCTGGTTCCGCTTCGTCGTCTCTCTCGAGGCCCCAGCGTTCGTGCTTCTCGCGGGTTTGGGATCACCCCCCCACCTCGTTCTCCCGCTTCTCGTTGGGGTTTTGGAGTCCCCTCCCCTGCACCCCTGGTGTAGCACCAGCAATATTATGCCCAAAACAACCCGACTTAGTTGGTTGGTCGGATGTAATAAGAATGCCTCGTAATGTTTATGCGTTTAAGAGCAACATAACGTTTGGTTAAGCATTTATACTAGGGCGATTTGATTTGCTTATTTTTAATTGGGAGCCGTTGATAACCGGAATAGAGCATATTTACTTCTCGGGTATGCATGTCAGTGAATCCTACCATTTCTTTCCGAGCATGGAACAAGAACCCCAAAGTAGAAACAAAATCTACTTCAAATGATTAAACTTGATGGTTTTGACTTTACTTCAAACCAAACAAGCCTTAAATATGATAAAAAAGGAGATATGTGGGTATATTCTCAAATCAAACTTATTTTTAATGGAACAACGGAAATTTCAATATGTTAAAAATGTATTATCGAAATTTTTTTTGTCTCAAAAGTGTTGGTACTGACTCAATTTCAATTACAGCAACAACTTCTAAATTTTTCAATCCAAAGTCGATTCAAATTAACAAATGTAAATAAAAAGGATTTTTCTTCTTGATTCATAATTAGCAACTAATACTTAAAATAATTTCCTTATGACTAGTTAAAAGAGAATAATTCGTTTAACACTCAATTAACTCATCTCAATGTGTAGTGTGTCTACTAAAATGACATCTACACCCTTCTATGTCACGTGCCTATTGACTGCCCAGAATATCAATAAAAAAAAAACTTTTAAGAAACATAAAATGCAATGTGGAAGCAAATAGACAAAGGATAACAATGAGTCGGTATCAGTTGACATTTAAACCAATATAAAATTTTCATTCATGTTCATAATCAATACTTATAACAATTTGCATATAACATGTTAGAAGATAATAACTTAATTAACATCCAAATGACTTCGTCCAACATTTATCATTTGTTATCACGGCCTCTTTTCAACTAGTCGCATGTAGATTGTTAGAAAATAAAAATAAAAAGTAACAAGAAAAGAAAATAAGCAACATGACATGCAATATAATAAAATGCAAAGGGACATATAGGACGATGAACTGCCTATTGATCCAGATTGAAAAAATTTAAAACATTCTTTTGTCGCTTTTATATTAATACTCACAATAATTTATGTATTACCCATTAAAAGAAAACCTTTTGATTAACATCCAATTTACTTCCTTCAACATGTAACATGTTACTATCAAAATTGTATATGCTCCCTTACTCTATCGTGTAAATATTCATTGCTTAAAAAAATAGCAACAAAGAAAAAAGTAACGTGCAACGTAATATAATCAAAAGCAAAGGGACCAAGCAAACTGGTGAATTGATAGTTGTTAGATCTATAATGAGATCTAGAGGAGGTGAATAGAGCTAAAAATACTTTCAGAAAATGCATTAGACCTTCAAGATATTTTCCACGATAATATTACAATTATAGAAGTTGAGTGCAACTAAACAAGCGTAGAAAGGAAGAGAGAGATTGAATAAACAACAAATAACACACAATATTTATAATGGTTCCAACCTCTAAACTAGGAGATGTACATCCACTATCCAAAGGGGTCAATCTCTAGAATTTTCAACCATGTGTCACTCCTTATATTTCATTATAAGAGTTGTAATATAAAGCCATCCTTTTTTAGGTCAAGGGTTAACCATATTCCATTTTAGAGCAAGGGAGCTAACAGCCAATGATTTACCTATCCATGACCAATATTCTTTTTTCAAGAATGACAATTGGCCCTGCATACCACTACTAGCCTTAACTGTGTGCTTTTTACTCACTCACGCTCAAGTCAGGGTCAACTTCCCGACTGGTCATCCATCCTAGTACTACTCCAAGTTGAGCATGCTTAACTATGGAGTTCTTTAGTGATGGTTATGTTGGATCCTAGATGGGTGATTAGATGCTCTAGAGGGGGGTGAATAGAGCTGAATTGCACTTAAACAAAATTCATTAGACCTTCAAGATATATCACAAGATAAGGTTGCTAAAATAGGATATTTGTGTGCAACTAAAACATGCATAGCAAGGGAGAGAGAGATTGAACATACACCAATTGACAAGCTATTTAGAGTGGTTCCACACTTCAAACTAGAAGTGAGTCAGTCCACTACCTAGAGAGGTCAACCTCTGGGATTTCTTAACCTTGCATCTTCATTATATTCATTATGAGAGATACAATACATGACCACCAAAGGACTTACCTATACAATACAAAGAGTCTTTAACCTTACCAAGGACTTACCCACTTTGCAAGGAGTCTTCCGCCTTCTTCCAAGGACTTACCCACTCTTCTTGGATCTTTCACCTTTGACTTCACCTTCACTCGGAGAAGCTTCCACCAAGGACTTACCCACTTGAGCAAGGAGTCTTCTGCCTTCACCAAGGGCTTACCCACTCTTGCTCTAAGTCTTCAGCCTTGATTTTCACCAAGGGATGCCTTCCCTTGTTCTTCTTCACCTCTCTTAGCTAAGAGAGAGATCCTTCATCTTCATGGTTGAAATGAGAGATAGGGAGGTGGTGGAAGTGAGAGCCTCACAAGATATACATGTAGGACTAGCTCTCTTACAAATTTCCTACTCACTCTAATGGATGTAGCAAGTGATTAAGCTTTGAGGGAGAGGAGGTTGTAGTAAGCACTCAACTATGGAATAGGAACCTCACATAGAGTTTTTCATTGAATTCTCAACCTTGGAATGAAGCTCAAGGGGTCCTATTTATAGATGGGGATGTCTCTTAGCCTTTGGGAACACTTGAGAACAAAAACTAGCCATTTTGTGGCTTGCAACGAATATATTTTTATTTGTTGCAACTCTACAACGGCTAGAAGCACTTTTCTGCACTTTTCCGTACAGTGCAATCGGTCGAGTTTCTATAAGAGTAACTCAACCGATAGAGTAAAAGATAAAGTCGATATTCAGACCATCAGTCGAGTTTGTCTTAGGAAAACTCGACCGACCAATGAAAATCAAATTGGTCAGGTACTCCATCGGTCGAGTTCTGTGAAGAGTAAACTCGACTGATCAAAGTCATTTTGAAGATCCAATCATGATCGGTCGAGTTCTGTATATTGACAACTCGACCGATGAACAACCTGAAGTGAATTTTGAAAAATGGCTTTCGAGTGCTTAAACATTCGATCTAAGCACTCCTAATTTTTTCCAAGCTTAATTACAAGTCATACAATCATTACAAGTGATTTACAACATGATTCTAATGGATTTACATCATATTACAAAAATGTGCACTTGTATTGACTTTGACTTGTCTTTTCTCCAAGTTGATATACGCAAGTTAGGGCATTTGGAGTGTGTCTATACCTAATCTGAAATCACTCAAGTAGAGACATTAGACACCAATATGTGGAATGGTTAGTCATCATCAAAACACGAGTTTAGTCAATTTAGACGTGAGTCAACATTGACCTAATTGGCCTTGAGTCAACATTCTCCCCCTTTCTGAAGATGACAAACCATTCCATAAATGTATTGAAAGCTTTTAAGTAAAACCATACCTTTGGAGAAACCTAGGGGTTTCAATAGGACTAAGCTCATATGCTCCCCCTCAATTGATGCTAGTGGAGTTCTCATACTCCCCCTCAATTGATGCTAGTAGAGTTCTCATACTCTCCCTCAATTGATGATATTTCTCCTGCATGGTTCACTTTCATAACATTTATACAATACTATGTCTTCTACTCATATATGTTCTACACATATATGTCTTCTCCCATTTACCTTCTCCCCTTTATATAGACATGCTTCTCCTCTTCATGTAAGACATGCCTTCTTCCTCTTTTGTCAAAAGAAGACATACCTTTCTCCCCCTTTGTCATTTCAAAAAGTGGGGGTATGAAGAAATAAGAAACACCACTTGTTAAAGGAAAGGAGATAACAAAAAGTTATATAAGGAGAGTAGAAGAGCACAGATATGGGCTTGTCCAAGCATATAATAAAAGCAAGATAAAACATGCACCTGAACAACCCAAAATGCAAGATAAAGTGTTGTAGAAAAATAATAAAACACAATTTTGACCCTCAAGATGACAGAATTTGCCCAAAAAGTGTCAGGGCTCATGGCAAAGCGATGAGCCTTGCTCAAAAGGTAGTTTCTGCATAAAAACACTAATCTTGCACCAAAAACTGAAACTCGAGTAAAATTTACATAAAATCCAAAAATACTCCAATTTCTACATATAATGTAGATATGTGTACCCTGCATCACAATGTTATGCAAGCAACTCAAGATAGTAGATATGCAATTCAAGGAACAAGCTTGAGCATGTGTGAGACAAGATACAAGCATATCATATAGATGAGCAAAGATGCCAATTATAAACAAGGTTAGAACTACTAGTAGATGTTATCACAAGTTAGGACTACTAGTAGGATCTAGGTCATAGCAAGAGATACCAAAAGATACACAAGATAGATCGAGCTATGAGTAGATGTAGAGATATATCCAAATAAAGAGATCAACAATTTTAGAAGCGTGAAAGGATATAACTCACATACAAGTATGCATCATTACCAAAAGATGATTACCACTAAGAACCTCAAGGTTGTATCAAAACAAGATATACACCTAGATAGATGTAGCAAGTTCGAGTACAACAGAAGAAATTTTAGACACAACCAAGAGATCCAAAGAGATCATCATCAAAACCTGCAAAACAACTCAAAGCAAATAATTGCAAGATATAGATATACCAATTTAGAGCAATTAGAGAGAGAGAGAGAGTTGTAAGCGAGATAGGCAATTTAGAACAAGGCAATATGCATATCTAAAGGTACTAAAGGAGTGCCAAAGAATAAGACTATTTGGTTGAGAAAATCTAGTTGAGAGGAAAATTATCATCCAATAAGTCAACTGTGTATTCTGTGCACAGTGTTATCGGTCGAGTTCTGTGTATTGACAACTCGACCGATGACAGCTGCTGGCAACACCCATTGGTGCCTATCGGTCGAGTTTCAAATAGGACAAACTTGACCGACAGAGTTGCTGTAAAAAGGCACATATATTTCATAAAAACATATTTAAAGGCATGCTAAAAATACAAACCATATCCAAACATGTGTAAGCATGTTAGCAATGCACTATAAAAGCATTTGAAATAGTTTTTGAGTAAGAGTGTGAAGAGAAACACAAAATACCACTTTTAACTCAAAAACCACATGCATAGTTCACACTAACTTGACAAAAACAAGTTAGGATAGGTTATAAGCAAGTAAACATTTACCTTTTTTCTTACCATTCCTTTTTCCACTCGTTGTCACCATCTACACATCTCACCTTTCTTCTTTCATGTGGATTGAAAAGTCAATTTGCAATTCAATAACTCAAGTCAATCTATTTGCAAGTACCTACAAAAAGAGAGATGAAATGGTCCCCAATCATGTTTTTGGGTCCGGAGGGGTTAGCTTAGCAACCCAAGCCCTATTGCTCTTGGGTGCTTTCCTAAAAGGACAACAAGTAGAATAATGACCAGAATCATTGCAATAGTTGCATGTGCCCATAGTTTTGTAACTAGAGGATTCTCCATGGAATATTGGAGGTCCTTTACCTTTGTTGTTCCTTTGACTACCATCATGCCCCAAACCATGTCTATCAATTTGTTTGGTAGTATGGTGTAGGATATCATTAAGGCTCTTCTTACCAACTAAGAATCTTTGCAAAGAAGATCTCAAACTATCATTATCATGCATAAGAGAAGTAACAGTAGAAGACAAATGATTGATATTATCTCTAGCATGCAAAATATCATTTTCTAAGCAAAGAGCTTTAGTTAAATAAGAATCTCTATCAATATGAAGAGCATCTACATCATTCTCTCTACTAGTAGAACTAGAACAATATTCAAGCACATTGATTTTAGCAAGCAAGGAGCCATTTTCTATTTCAAGCAAAGAAATCTTGGAAAGATAAACACCATTTTCATATTCTAATTCTTGCAAAACAAAATCTTTGTCCTTGTTTTAAGATTTAAGAACATCAATATCATGCATGAGAGAATCAAAAATTAAAGTATGCTCTTCATTAGAACTAGGCATGAGAGGTTGCGCTTCTAGAAATCTAATCATATCAAGCAAACTAGCATTTTCAAGTTTAAGAGAGTCTACTTGTCTAAGACAAGCATTTTTGTCATCAAGCAAGAAAGAATTAGCATGTTCAAGATCATCTAGTTCTACATGCATATTATCAACAATTCTAGCAAGCTTTTTCCTTTTCCTTTTAGAAGACTTAAGAGAGGTACAAGTATCATGAATAACAACAATCAAAGATTCTTTATCTAAAGAGTTTAGATTTACCTCACTTGAGTCTTTACTTGTTGATGCCATGAGAGCAAAATGGCATTCTCCTTCTTCACTAGAGCTTGAGCTTGATCTTCCACTCGAATCTTCACTTAAGCTTGAGTTGGAGGAGTCACTCGAGCTTGAGTGTCATTTCTCCTTCTTCATGTACTCTTCTCTTTCCTTGTGATGATGGGTCTTCTTGCCTTGTAGACAATCTATCTTGAAGTGACCCTTCTTTCCACATGTAAAGCATCGGATGGAGGAGGACTTGCCTTTGTATAGTTTACCCTTGGAGTACATATCATCTTCTTTAACTTGAGAGGATGGAGAAGCTTGTCCCATGATAGCTTCAATTTGAGCTTTCATTTCATCCTTCTTCATTCTCTTTAACTCTTTCTTCTCTTGTCTTTCAACTTCTTCTCTTTTGTCAAGTGTGACTTCATGTGCTTGTAGATTTTCAATGAGCTCTTCAATAGGGATATCCTTAAGAGACCTTGCTTCTTCAATGGAAGTCACCTTGGATTCCCACCTCTTGGGAAGAGTTCTAAGGATCTTTGAGTTGATCTCTCCTCTAGACATAGGATGACCTAGAACCGCAAGACCATTCACAATGGTGTTGAGCCTTGAGTACATGTTGGCTATCCTCTCCTCCTTTCCCTCTTGAAGTTTTCAAGTAGCCCTTTGAGCATGTAGACTTTGCTTTCCTTCACTTGATTTGTCCCCTCATAAGTGATGCATAGCTTTCTCCATACGTCATAGGCTGTTTCACATTAAGAAATCTGGTTGAACTCGGTGGGGGTCATGGAGGCATAGAGGATGTACATGGATCTAGCATTCAAGGTTGCTTTCTTCAAGGTAGCATCATCCCATTCTTCAATCCTTGTCTTTGGTAGCATGTATGGGCTGTTCACCATTTGCCACATCTCAATACTTGATCCTTGGATGTAGAATTGAAACCTTCTTCTCCAATAGAGGAAATTGCTCCCATCAAAAATTGATAGGCTGATCAAGTATCTCCCTCCTTGGTAGTCACCCATCTTCTCCTACTTGTTGAAGTATGCTTGGAGAAGCCCGATCTGATACCAATTGTTAGATCATAGATGGGTGATTAGATGCTCCAGAGGGGGTGAATAGAGCTTAATTGCACTTAAACAAAATTCACTAGACCTTCAAGATATATCACAAGATAAGGTTTCTAAAATAGGAAATTTGTGTGCAACTAAAACATGCATAGCAAGGGAGAGAGAGATTGAACATACATAAATTGACAAGCTATTTAGAGTGGTTCTACACTTCAAACTAGAAGCGAGTCAGTCCACTACCTAGAGAGGTCAACCTCTAGGATTTCTTAACCTTGCATCTTCATTATATTCATTATGAGAGATGCAATACATGACCACCAAAGGACTTACCTATCCAATACAAAGAGTCTTCAACCTTACCAAGGACTTACCCACTTTGCAAGAAGTCTTCCTCCTTCTTCCAAGGACCTACCCACTCTTGCACAAGTCTTCAGCCTTGCAGGGATTACCCACTCTTCTTAGATCTTCCACCTTTAACTTCACCTTCACTCGGAGAAGCTTCCACCAAGGACTTACCCACTTGAGCAAGGAGTCTTCTGCCTTCACCAAGGGCTTACCCACTCTTGCTCTAAGTCTTCAGCCTTGATCTTCACCAAGGAATGCCTTCCCTTGTTCTTCTTCACCTCTCTTAGCCAAGAGAGAGGTCTTTTATCTTTATGGTTGAAATGAGAGATAGGGAGGTGGTGGAAGTGAGAGCCTCACAAGATATACATGTAGGACTAGCTCTCTTACAAATCTCCTACTCACTCTAATGGATATAGCAAGTGATTAAGCTTAGAGAGAGAGGAGGCTGTAGGAAGCACTCAACTATGGCCTCACATAGAGTTTTGCATTGAATGCTCAACCTTGGAATGAAGCCCAAGGGGTCCTATTTATAGATGGGGATGCCTCTTAGCCTTTGGGAACACTTGAGAAAGAAAACTAGTCATTTTGTGGCTTGCAATGGATATATTTTTATTTATTGCAACTCCACAACGGCTAAAACACTTTTGTGCACTTTTCCGTACAGTGCAATCGGTCGAGTTTCTATAAGGGTAACTCGACCGATATAGTAAAAGACAAAGTCGATATTCAGACCATCAGTCAAGTTTGTCATGGGGAAACTCGACCGACCAATGAAAATCGAATTGGTCAGGTACTCCATCGGTCGAGTTATGTGAAGAGTAAACTTGACCGATCAAAAGTCATTTTCAAGATCCAATCAGGATCGGTCAAGTTCTGTGTATTGACAACTCGACCGATGAACAACCTGATGTGAATTTTGGAAAATGGCTTTTGAGTGCTTAAACATTCGATCTAAGTGCTCCTGGTTTTTTCCAAGCTTAATTACAAGTCATACAATCATTACAAGTGATTTACAACATGATTCTAATGGATTTACATCATATTACAAAAACATGCACTTGTATTGACTTTGACTTGTCTTTTCTCCAAGTTGATATACGCAAGTTAGGGCATTTGGAGTGTATCTATACCTAATATGAAATCACTCAAGTAGAGACATTATACACCAATATGTGGAATGGTTAGTCATCATCAAAACATGAGTTTAGTCAATTTAGACGTGAGTCAACATTGACCTAATTGACCTTGAGTCAATAGGTTCCCGGAAAAGGAGGTGCACCTTGGTGATATGAGTAGTCCAATCAATACTTATCACTCTTACAGCAAGTCTCCGACTTTCATCAAGACTTATCTTTTTTTGCAACAAATATTCAACCTTAAATGGCTTACCCACTCTTGTCTTGGATCTTCTTCCTTTGACTTCACCTTCATCAAGGAGATGATTTTCACCAAGGGCCTCCCGCTGTAACGCCCAGGACCACTGCCCTAGGCTCTAGTAGAGTTTCAGGAATGACGAATGGCCCCATAGACCACCACTATGAAGTTCTTTAGTGATGGGCTCCCGGAATAGGAGGTGCGCCTTGATGATATGAGTAGTCCAATCATTCCTTTAAAGATCATTTTATCTGAGGCCTCAAATCTTGGGACGTTACAATCTGCCCCACTTATATTCCTCATCAAGGCCCAACTATATGGCTTCATCATACTTTCCCATTTCAGTGCAGACCCAGAATGGCTCATGGACACCCAGCTCTCGATTACAGAATACCAACGCAAGGGTGACTACATCACCATGGACAACCCTTTCCAACATGCTTGGACCGCACGACTCAATATTGGCATGCCACATGCCCATGTGGGCCCCACCTACTAGAGGGGAATTAGCTCTGATACCATTTGTAATACCCAGGTCCACTGCCCTATGCTCTAGTAGAGTTTCAGGTATGACGACTGGTCCAACAGACCACCACTAGCCTTAACTGTGCACTTTTTCCTCACTCACATGCAAGTCAAGGTCAACTTCCTGACTGGTCACCCATCTTAGTATTACTCCAAGATGAGCACGCTTAAATATGGAGTTCTTTAGTGATGGGCTTCCGGAAAAGGAGGTGCACCTTGGTAATATGAGTAGTCCCATCATTTCTTTTAATATCATTTTATCCGAGGCCTCAAATCCTGGGACGTTACACCCACCCTTCTTCTTCACCTCTCTTAGCCACAATGGAGAATCTTCATCTTGATGGTAAGAAAGAGATATTGGGAGGCAGAGGAATGAGAGACTCACGATATACAAGTAGGACTAGCTCTCTTACACATATTCTACGCACTCTATTAGATGTAGTAAGTGATTAAGCTCATGAGAGTGGATGGAGGCTCTTGGAGAAAAATCTCTCTCAAGTATAGTATAGGGACCTTCGTTGACTGGTTGATTATTCTAGGCATTTGTATAATCCATTTATGTTGGTCTGTGTGGTCATTGACTTATGTGGCATGTCCAATATGCACGACTCTCAGTCTGTGTGGTCGTCAGCATGCATGTCATTGGTCTTGGTCGTTGGCCTTTGTGTTGTCGATCTGTGTGGCCATCGACATGTGTGTCGTTAGTCTGTGTGGTTGTCAGCCTGATGAAAAAGTAGATTAAAGCCAGTTTTGTATGTGTTTATTAAAACTACCACAACTCTCTCATTTTACTTCAATTTGATTCAACCTTTTTGTGTTGTATTTGTAATTTAAATCTATGCAATCACACTAATAATTTGATGAAATTCTCATATGATAATTTATATATTAATTATTTCCTCAAGTATCATTAATTTTCTCCCCACATACATGTGTGGGCTATCTCTATATATGTCACCCGAGCCCACTTCCCAAGGCTCTAATAGAGTTTCAGGAATTATGAATGGCCCCACATTCCACCACTAGCCTTCGTGTTGTTGATCTATGTGGCCATCGACATGTGTGTCGTTAGTCTGTGTGGTTGTCAGCCTGATGAAAAAGTAGATTAAAGCTAGTTTTGTACGTGTTTATTAAAACTACCACAACTCTCTCATTTGAACTTCAATTTGATTCAGTCTTTTGTGTTGTATTTGTAATTTAGATCTCCTCTACAATCACACTAATAATTTGATGAAGTTCTCATACGATAATTTATATATTAATTATTTCCTCAAGTATTATTAATTTTCTTCCCACATACATGTGTGGGCTATCTCTATATATGTCACCTGAGCCCACTGCCCAAGGCTCTAGTAGAGTTTCAGGAATGACGACTGGCCCCATATACCACCACTAGCCTTAGTTGCGTGCTTTTTCCTCACTCATGCGAAGGCCAGGGTCAACTTCCCGACTGGTCACCCATCCTAGTACTACTCCAAGTCGAGCACACTTAACTATGGAGTTCTTTAGTGATGGGCTCCCGGTAAAGGAGGTGCACCTTGGTAATATGGGTAGTCCAATCATTCCTTTTAAGATCATGTTATCCGAGGCCTCAAATCCTAGGACGTTACAATCTCCCCCACTTAGACTCTTGACGTTCTCGTCGAGGCTCAACTATATGGCCTCATAATCTTTCTCCGTTTCAGTATAGACCCAAATGTCCCATGTACATCCAGCTCCCGATCATAGCTACCAACGCAAGGGTGGCTCCATCAACTCAGATAGCCCTTTCCAACATGACTGGTCACCCATCCTAGTACTACTCCAAGCTGAGTATGCTTAACTATGGATTCTTTAGTGATGGGCTCCCGAAAAAGGAGGTGCACCTTGGTGATATGGGTAGTCCAGGCATTCCTTTTAAGATCATGTTATCCAAGGCCTCAAATCCTAGTATGTTACAATATCAAACCAAGCTTGAATGTCATGGTATGCTCAAGTCATGGTCTTGATTACCAAAGCATAACTTCAAAAATAAAACAAGGCTAAAATGAACCACAAGGTAGTTTAGGTACTAACAAAGGCATAATTAACACTAAGATTATCTTTAACCCTAAAATTACATGTAAGACGAGTTATAGTTTGTATCAATCTTCCCCTCCAATAAAAAATTTGTCTCGAAATTCTTTGAAGAGGAAAGGATACTTGTTACACATATATGACTCTAATTCCCAAGTATATTCTTCTATGATTCCTCCAAATGACCTTCATTGGGGGTTATCTCTCTCTTTTTAAGCTTCTGAACTAATGTGATCTAGAATTTGTGTAGGACCTTCAACATAGGAGATATCCTCTCTTAACTATACTGGCTATAGGTCTATGATCTTCTCTTTATCCGGACGACACTTCTTCGACATGGATGCATGAAATACATTATGTAGATTGGCTAGCTCTAGAGGTAACTCAAGCTTGTATGCTACTAGTCCATTTCTCTGGATGATTGGATAAGGATCTATGTATCTAGGAGTTAGTTTACCTCACTTCCCAAACCTAAGCACACCTTTCCATGGTGAGACTTTCAAGTAAACCTCATCTCCAACCATAAACTAAAGCAGACTACACATTTTCTCTGCATAGCTTTTCAGTTTGTCTTATGCAACCTTCAATTGTTGTCTGATCACATATATTTTTTCTGTTGTTTCCTCCACCAACTCAGGACATGGAATTTTCCTCTCACCAACTTCATACCAGCAAATGGGATATCTACACTTCCTCCCATATAAAGCTTCATAAAGGGACAAACCTAAACTATAATGATAGTTGTAACTATAAGCAAGTTCTATAAGACTAAGGTGATCATCCTAACTGCAACTAAACTGCAAAACACATGCTCTCAACATTTCCTCTAGGGTTTGAATGTTTGTTATGACTGTCTGTCTGTTTGAGGGTGAAACATTATACCGAACTTCAGTCTTGTTCCCAAAGAACGAAGCAATTGATTCCATAATCTAGATGTAGATTTAGGGTCTCTATCAAATATTATAGAAATGAGTACCCCATGGAGTCTGACTATCTCGTCTATATAGACTTTGACTAACTTTGGTGTATCCCATGTTGTCTTAAATAGTAGAAAGTGAGAAGACTCATTTAGTCTATCTACTATTGCCCACAAAGAGTCATATCCATGTGGTGTTCTAGGTAACCTAACCAAAAAAATCATAGTAATATGCTCTCACTTCCATTTAGTAATATGAAGTGATTGTAGAGTACATTTCGACTTCTGATATTCAACATTAATTTGTTGACATACATCACACTTAGCTACATACTCAGCCACATCTTTCTTCATACCTAACCACCAATACAGCTCCTTGAGGTTTCTCTACATTTTAGAACTACTAGGTACATTGCATACATGGAAGAGTGAGCTTCCTCAAGAATCTGCTTCTTTAACTTAATGTCATCTAGCTCGCACAACCTATCCCACTAATGCAACAACCCATCATCTGAAAATTTAAACTATGTTCTTTTTCCTTCTGTTATATCACACATGATCTATTGTAAGCCATTAATCCTTTGTCGAAGTTCCTTAGCCTGATCATAGAACATAGGTCTAACCTACATATGTGCAACCAATCCATCTTATTCTGACATAGTTAAATATATATTCATCTCCCTCATCTTAACCAGTAAGTCTCTTTTTATACATGTCATAGAGAACATTTCTACAGACGATGTTGAATTCCTACTCAGAGCACCTGCTACTACATTGGCCTTTCCAGTGTGATAGTAAATCCACAATCCTTTATAAGCTATAATTGCCTAGACTGTCTCAGTTAAGATCCTTTTGTGTGAAAATGTATTCTAGACTCTTACAGTTAGTAAAGACCTGACATGACTCACCATAGAGATAATGATACCATGTCTTCAGAGCATGTATTGTTGTTGCAAGGTCATCATGTATTGGATAATTCTCTTCATTCTTCTTGAGTTTTCAAGAAGCGTAGGCTACCACCTTCCCTTCCTACATTAGAACACATCCCAAACCTCTCCTGGACACATCACAGAAAACCACATAACCCTTTTCTACTTCTGGTAAAATCAAAATGGGTGTTGTAGTGAATTTCTTCTTTAAGGTTTGAAAACTCTTCTCGCATGTTTCAGACTAAGTAAAAGGCACATTCATCCTTGTTAAGCATGTAAGAGGTGTTTTTAATACACTGAGTTCCTTGTAATCTCCCATAATATTCATCTAACCCTAGAAAACTTTTGATTTTAATAGGAGTAGTGGGTTTCTCCCATTACAGAATAGATTTTGCCTTCGTAGGATCTACACTGACTTCGTCTCCTGGCATGACATGCCCAGGAAAAGAGATTTCAGCAAACCATAACTCACTTTTACTGAATTTAGCATAAAGTTGATGTTGCCTTGACAACTGTTGGGCTATCCTTAGATGTTGATCATGTCATTCCGCATCTATATAATATATAAGAATGACATATGTGAACACTACTACAAAATGATCTAAGTAGGATTTGAAAATACTATTCATCATGTCCATAAAAATTGGCAAGGATTTGTCATTCCAAAAGACATGACTACAAACTTATAATGCCCATAACTTGTTATAAATGTTGATTTAGCTACATCAAATGCCTTTATCCCTAACTGATGATAACCTGACATGAGACCTATGGTTGAAAAGATTGTTGCTTCATGTAGATGATCAAACAAATCATCAATCCTTGGCAAAGGATATTTGTTCTTAATTATTATCTTTGTTCAATTGTCTATAGTCTATGCACAACCACATAGTTCCATCCTTCTTCTTCGCAAACAATATTGGAGCCCCCCCAAGGTGGTGTACTAGCTTATTAGGTAACTATCAGGTAAAATCTGTATCATAAAGGATACATCTTTCTCTGGTGATGAATATGGTAACTCCTCAGGAAAGACACATGGGAACTTACATAATATTGGAACATCCTCTATATTGATTGTTACTTTCTCTATCCTAGAATCTACCACATATGCTAGAAAAGCCTCACATTCCTTTCTCATCATCTTATCAGCTACAATAGTTGATACTATACATGTGGGTAAGACTTTTCTGTCTTTAGTAAAGACACATGAAAAGCCACCTAGCTAAAAATATCTTCTTTCTTCCAACAATCCAATTGAACATGGTATGTCTCTACACAATCTGTACCCCAAATAATTTGTAAAGAATTAATGTCTAAGGGTATGAGATTAGCCGATATGGTATACCCACAAAAACTCAATAGACATATATGACAAACTTCAGTCAAATTTATTGATTCTCCTAACAATACTCTCAACAACAAGCCATAAGATAAATACAAGTTCAAATATTTAATCCACTAACTAAGGCTCTTTGTACAGAAGAATGTGTCACACCAAGATATATCAAAACTATAACTAAAATGTTGTTAAAAAGAAGCATCTCACATGTGAAAACTATGGGCCAAACTACTATTTCTGATCGAGTCATTGGTAAGGCACGTCATGTAGCTCTTCCTCTATCATGGTGTTCTAGATGTCCACTGTTGGTACTAGGTGCTCCCTATCTAGAGCATGAAGCCACTGAAGAACTTGCTCCCTGACTAGGGCTTGCCTTTGCTGAGTCTAAAACTGTGATTGTGAACTTTGTTCAGATATGAATTAAAGCTTTGGGCAGTCCCTCTTAATATGTCCCATCTATCTATAGTAATAACACACTTGAGTATTGACTCCCAGTACGTGTCCTACCACAGTTGTCACACACAACCATATCATGTTATGTGGTCATGTCACTAATGTTGATGACCCTAAAGGCCTTGAAGAAGGTTCCCACCTAAATGGTGTATTCCATCTATTGGTCTAGATCTTCCTATGTTATAGGATGATACAACATTGCTTGAACCAGATCCTTGCCTCCCAAAACAACCAATACCTCATCCTAAATTGGAGAAGAAACCACCACCTCCTCTGTATCCACTACTGATTTGTCCTCTACCAAAATATCTAATTCTTCTGTTGATTTCAGAGTGCTTGTCAACATTAATTGGTTCTTCAATATGTCTTTCTACTTCCACAAATTCTCCAAAATTTTCTCTATCTCTTCTCCCGTTAGCTGATATGGTATGTCTAGTTTCAAATCATAAACCTCCTTAGAATTTCCTACATTTTTCTACATCATCCGGTGCTAATTGAGGATAAAAGTTAGCTAACCTTGTGAGATATGCCTTGTATTCACCAATTGACATGTTGTTCTATCTAATATTCTCCATATGTCTTTTCTTATTGCTTAAGAAGGTAGGAGGAAAATACTTCAGGTGAAAAATCTACAAAGTCCCTGCATGTGATCATTGTATCCTCCTCTTATCTTCCACTCTGCACCACCACAACTCAATATCTTCTTTGAGTAAGTAGACTCAGTATGCTCTTCCTCTAGTAACTCCATTCGGTGGAAAACCTTTTCTAGTTGTCATAGCCACACATCTACCATAGTAGGGTCTTTTGTTTCAAAAAACTCAGTTCCACAAAGCTTCTTCACCAGATCATAGGATCTCATTAGGTCATTGATAGAATATGAAGACTTCTTGTCCATCTTATACTTTTCTTTTGCTTCCAAGAGAAATACGATACATCCTTGTTGTCACATACCTATATTATCCACCATGAGCCATTTCATGAGGATTAGGGCCATAATAACTCTCAACTTGTTCCTTACAAAGTCCATGCCCTCTGACTACCATCTGTATATCCATAATAGAACCAGATCTACTAGAAAATTGTAGTTCAAAGAGGAAAGAATCCTAATCCTATTGGTCTCTTATTGCCCTTATCCTTAACCTAAACTCAGCTTAGGCTCAACCATGCTCTAATACCAATTTAGTTGACACAACCCATGTGACGCCCCGCGCCACGAACCAACGAGATCACTCAAAACTAAACAAGTGGATTATAAAAAAACATAGGAAATTAAAACTGATTTCATAGAAGCATCATAGGCTGAAAAACCTTCACATATAGGTCCACAACTAGACACCTGTATCACATAAGACATATCATAAGGTGCTTGCATCATTGTTTTCAACCTTCCTATCATCAACCTACTACATGAGATATCTATTTCACATATATGTACAACTACCATAGCTATACAATAAAAAGGTACATAAGTCAAAAACCTCATATCGGTGACATCTCTACAAAACACATTGAAAACTCCCCCAAGACCTGAGTGTACATGGATGACTCTAGGGTTCTAACACCAAAAGATTGGCAACACATCCAACCTTATCAACCACTACTTTTGCTACTGCTCTTCCTCAGTTGCACAATCTCCGCCTCATCGTGCACGATCACGTAAAATATGTGGAGAACCCACGGGGTGAGACCAAACATCCCATCGGGAGATATAACTCTCTACCAACGTCTATTATATATACAAATGTAGCAAGAGGAACATGAAGTAAACTATTAACATGTTAAGCATATTCAACTAAATGGTATGTCTAAAGCAGATAATCACTACTCAACAATATAAGTAGCCACAACCGAATTGTAGAACATCTTATCATCATAGAAGGAATATGAAGAATGTGTGTATCCTTTACCAACTAAACTATACAACAGTAAGGCAAGGCTTCAACCAATGTTATCGTATTTGATCCTACACAAATATAATACACGACTATGTTACATCTTTTATTATGCCCTGAGGAGATGAGGTATACACCTCATACTCCAACTGACCACTACTAAGTCAAAATCAGTGTCATACAATGTCTATGGAAGAGATGGAATCCACGACCCCTCCACACCTCCCGGTCAGCATGAGAGTAACACCGTAGTGACATAACATATGAGTCACCTGCAAAACAGCCTATCATGCCTTGGTATATAGACACATCACTAGTGAAACTGAGCTACGACCTGAAGTCGCACTCCTACCAGTGTATGGCCCGCAACCAATCATGTGAAAGTATATATTGAGTCATATCATTGAGATACAACCTGTAGTCACACTCCTACCAGGGTATGGCCCGCAACCAATCCTGTAAATGCATATACTCAATAGTATATGACTCTGAGCTTCCACCAAGGGAGAACTTATTTCACCATCCAACGCTAAGACTGGCACTGGAATGGATCTATGGCACATGGCACCTACATGATTAGGTAGGCCAATTAAGTGTCTTTTAGCATCAATCAAGTTACAACATATAAATCCATAACAAACTCTACAAGAATAAGGGTATAGTACAACTTCAAAAGATATAAAACTTATAAGGTATGAACTTATCACATAGCACTATAGCAATGTTATTCACAAGGCCACCATCACTGCCACATAGACACACAAGGCTATCACCAATGTCACATCACTGTGGGATATCAATCCCTCAATCACACCTCTAGGGTTTATCACCTCAAATCATGTACAAGGCACTTGCCAAGTCATTTTACCCATTTACATCAATCCTGCATCACAAGTATCTTGCCATGCCTCATCAAGGCTCATTCAACCTATGTCATATCATATTTACCATAGCATACGCTAGATATGACATTCAAACCCATGTCACCTACAAGGTTAGGGGTTCATAAACAAGAGAGAGAAATCATCATAACATAATGACCATTACAGAAAGAGAAGTGAACACATTATACGTTATCATATTAGGGTTAGAGTTCCATATTATAGTTTTTTAGGGTTTTGTATTATACAACATCATAAAACCCTAGGTACATTGTTTACCACTTTCTTGGATATGAGAGTTATGTATCACATTTAGGACTAAGCATTATGTTATCCAAACAACACAATGCATGTATCATCACATGCTCATGTGTATATGTTCTAACCATGCATTCATACATAGGTGTTAACCCATACCACCTACATGTGTGTTAAGACCCACTATCATCTAGGTCATGACCATACATATAACCAAGGGTATCGACCTGCCCTAACCATGTGTTATGATCGTAAAACATCTACGTGACCCATACATAACACACTAAGCATGTTTCCACTACAAGAACCTATTAGGGTTAGGGTTAGGATTGGGTCAAAACACAAAAGCTGATGCACCACACAAACATGTAGCGACCATCCACGAAACTAGGGTTATGACCCATGACCAACACTACTGTTTTGACCTGCACCAAATAGATAAAGAGTCAAACATCTTCATTGTGTAATGACCACTACAAGAACCAAACAACTTGATTCATAAAGACATGGTTATGACTTCTATAAAGAGAAGGTAGTGACCTATCCCACAAAAGGTTAACATGTTACGACCAAACTAATCCAACATAAGGTATCGACCGCAACCATCCTAGGGTAGTGACCCCACATGGTCAAGCACCCTATCAACACTTAGACCAAAACCAAAATAGGGAGTAACACGAACCAAAATAGAAGATAACTTCGGGGGACATCATCATCATAAAGGTGGAATACTCCATACAAAACGATCACCAAAAACCCTAAAACTTGAACCAAGGAAACTCATTGAAAGCATCACACACAAGGGTGATAAAACCATGTTTATCACACTTAAAATAGAACTTAAAACACCATGATATGACAAGGAACACGAGCTCAAAGAGCATACTTAAGAATACTACCAAGAGATGAAGAAAAGCACCATTATATCATAGTTACCAAAAATCGAGTACGCATCTAGGATTTCAGATTTCTACCAAACCAAGCATGATTTCCACCATCAATCAAGTTATAGAGATTATCATCATTCACTAGCATGTTAAGGAAACATTTTAGACAGAGAACACACTAGAATATATGCATAAAGGGTGCAATAATTGAGGAGGTTAAGAGTTATATAACCCGCCTTAAAGAAGATCACTCTAAGGGTCAAACTCCAAGCATACGATCACCGAGGGAAAAGGAAGCTCCACCAAAGCTCCACTCTTGGCCACAAAGCACCTCAATAAGGATAAGACATCAAGGTCAAATATGAGCATAAGAAAAAGGGCAAGGAAGAACCCTAGGCCGATCCAAAGAAGAAAGGAGAGAAGAGTGGAGAAACACCCTCTCACTTGGGTGTCGCCTTGTCAAAATATGGCCTATTACCCTTGTGATGAGGAGCTCTCTTCTCAATAACGTCCACCATGTCAAAACACAGTCTAAGGACAAGGAAGGAGAAGAAGGTGGGGGTAGGGGATCCAAGGAAAATTTGTAAAAGAAAGCTATGAACTTAATAGGGTTGAAGATGACCAAGGATCACCACATGCAAGGAGAGTTCGGTCACTAAGAGCTCCAAGGTCGGATCTTCTTGCTCCACCAAGCTCCAAGAAGAGCAAAAGAGGGGGAGGAAGATGGAGGGCTGAAAGGGTCACTTGAATGGGGAGATAATGGGTTGTATACATGAGGGATGAGAGAGAATGGAAAAAGATGAGTTCTCAACACCCTAAGGCACCAAAGGGACACTTATCCACCCAAGAAACCAACATGAAACCACATGCACAAGATGGTGATATAACCTATGTTGGGTGTCGACCTACTTGCATCCACAACATGTGGTTTCATTTGCAACACTTCATGGAGGTCGAAATAAGAGCAAAACATCAAGACTAGGTCGAAAAAGACCATCACCACCAAAGAGGTCGAAACACAAGAAGATCAACTTATAGGTCAAAACACATCATCCCAAACCATAATGGTCATAACAACATCATTCCAGGGCATGTGTTTCGGTCAAAACACATCCAAGACAACCCCTAGGTCTCTACCTAGGTTGCTACCTGACCGGCCTAAACCGCGCGTCCTAGAATTGGAGGTGGATTTGAGGTAGTCGAGCTTTTACATTTATAAACCTGAATCCTTCTAGGCCCCCGCAACTTTGTTTACGGGGTCGAAGTAGAAATACGGGGTCTAACACAGGGACAAGGGGGTAGTGTTGAGAACACGGAATCGACACGCTACACTCCGGCAGGTATAGAGAGAGATAAATTCCCAAAAAGGGAAGTA